>OY728141.1:1145665325-1148065325 GCA_963277665.1 Viscum album
GTAATTCCTTGAATTATTCTAATCTCATATTTATATAACAAACAATGATCTTCCCTAATTATACAATATTTAAGTAGAATAAAATGTGTTGATTTTTTTATCTTTATTATAATCACCAAAATGAAAATTTTCCCTTGATAATATAAAGGTGACCAAATGAAAAAATAACATATATACATATTTAAACTTTTAGGTTATAATGAGAAACAAATGATACATTCTTATATTTTTGGGGTTCCACCATAACTTATGTTAATTAGAAATATTTGGAAATAAAATATGTGTTATCCATTATCATACCTAGCCACCAATACTAAGGATTAAGATCATTATAAATTTTGGTAATACTTAGATGAAAAACCTCTTGAGAATATTTGAATTATTTCATTAATTCTTTCTATATTTAAAAGGGTACAATGTTATAATTCATAAAGAAAATATAACAATCTAAGGAAAGGAAGTATTCATTGGTGGTCTCCCCAACATCTAAACTTTCTATAATAAAACTAAATTATTCATATAATTTATGATATTTCTAAATTATCATTATAATGGAATGTGTAATCTACACATTTTATTGAAACATCAAATCCTTCTCTTCTACCTCATCAATTTTTTTATCAGTTTTATGAGTTATGAAATACAACTATTTACATGATTCAGTCACTACATGAGATATAATTTAATTTATATGGGAATAAGTGCCAAAAATTATTTTATTAGAAGTATTGGAATGTTAAAATTTTATTATATATATATATATTACTTAATTCCATTTTCTTATATTGAAATAGTTATTTAACTTTACGTAACCAAGAATTTTATATTTCTAAAAGACCATATTATGATCATCGAATGTGTAGTGTGTCCAATCCTTAAAATAATTAATAAACATTACTAGTTTAATATCATGGATTTAGTAGTTTTCATATGGTGTTTTAAATTAAAATAAAACATATATCAAAACATGATCATATTTTATAAGCACATAACCTAAGACCATGCCTAATGTGTTGAAATATACAATATAACCATATCTAGGTTCAAGAATAATCATATAAGGATCCAATGGTAATATCAAATTTAGTATATCAAAATATTCCATAAAAATATGAGTCTATGTAAATTTCACCCTTTTATGCATGAGGTTCATCAATAGAGATTCTATACTTGATAAATCAATTAAAAATAGTGGAAAATATATTTTTTCAACCAAATAATATATGTATATTAGTAAAATTATCTAAAACCTACCTTGAAATTACAACATCCACCTTTTTAGATCAATATATTTTCCTTGTCTACAAACTGTATTTCTTAATAGATATAGTTTTTACATTTCAATGTATTTTAGGGAAAAATACGAATACAAGTGATGATCCCAAAGAATTCAGAAAACAATCTTTCCTTTTAATGCATATGATCCTTTTCTTATTTTTAATTATGAAAGACCTCATCCACAAATACCATGACTATTTGATTAATTTATTAATGGAATATATGGATATAATTACTATTAATAAATCAAATAATTTATTTTTCCACATATATTCCCAAGATACTCAAAGTGAGCACACATAAATTTGAATTCATTCCTTGAAATATTATCTTGCTTCTCCCAAATATAATAATACCCAATCCTAAGATCAATTTTATAAAACAACCTCACCACTTTTAATAGATCTGTGAGTTCATCAATATATGATAATCATATTTTTTACCATGAATTAATTAAATATTCCATAATAAATGAATATGCATAGGATCCTATAATTTTTATTTAAAATGAGTACATGATCATATTTTAATGAAACATTAGGGTGAATAAATCATTTACCATCACAGACATCAAACTATATATTTAATTATTTAATTTAAAAATTATTATTTAATATAATTTTAAATATATAGGTTTCAATATTATTACATGATTAATTTTTTACTCCACTTCTTTCTAGAGAGGTTACATAAAAAATTAATCCAGAAACTCCTATGGTGAATATATTATCATAGAAGTAAACACGTTCAATAAATTCTATTCAATTGTTTTCTATAAAAAATATATATTAAACCAAATGATAATTCACAAAAAAAAGGAAGAGGAGGTGAATCAAGACTCTTTTTTTGGATCTCATTCCCCTTAAAATGATTGAACGTTAAATTTAGAATAAAAAACCATGACACAATACTAATAATAATTAATAAAAGATTGAAATTCATTCATTAAATGAATTATAATAAAAACAGACAAGTGATACATGTTGTGGAAAATTAAATACCATTCCAATTGTACTCCAAAAAATGTGAAATGTCCTGAAGGACACAGGAATACGTACGCTGTTTTCCTAGGAGGAGTCAATATTTATATCATATAAGACATTGATTTATACGAAATGTTCAATATATCCATAAACAGAGTAGAGATATAAAATTTAAATTATCATATATCATATAATTTAACATCCATTAAGGATAAAAATAGAATAGTAAATCACCCAACTATAAGTTTTCATTAGATTTTTTGAGCGCTTACCTAGATATAAATAAGCACATAGTTTAATGTTATATATATGATCTCTTGATAAACTGAGGCTCACTTATAAATTGAATTTTACTTTGATTATATTCACCTATAACGTTTTAACCCTATGGAAAATTTCCCATAAATTTATATAAATGGGTTATCAATTAATATCCTTTATGGATTAAATAACCAAAAAAATCATATAGAGAGATTATTCTATAAATAATTTGTATATGACCCATATATGCACAAGAATGAAAACATTTAGGAACTTGTTAGAATGGAGGGTGAAACTTTTCTTGCATTCCACATTTGTGAAATTACATATTACTATTTTAAATAGGTGTTTAAGATGTATATTGATATGTATGTATTGAACTATTATTTCGTCCAAATATAAAACAATTTTTATTTATTTTATTTTCCAAGAAACCAAATTAAATTATATTAAAAAAATTAGAGATATAAAAAATATATAATTTAAAAAAATGAATACAACATTAATTATTTATCTACTAATTTAGTATTATAGGGTATATTAAACAAAAATTCATTTTCTTTTATATTTGTGTGATGAACCATCTCAAATCATTGGGAATTTAGAGTACCATTAGGGGCAATATCCAATGATAATTACACTATCATTGATAATAGGTTTGGGTACTACATAAAATACGAAATACATTACTAAAGATATACAAACTCCCATGCCATAGATAAATTCATTTTCTTAGGATAAAACTACTGAATGAACAAGGATTTGAAACACTTTTGTGATATATTTTCATGAAATTTATTATATACTAAGGACTCGAACTACTTATTATCCCCCCCCCTAAATCATAAACATGTCACAAGTCACCATTGTGTGAAATGAAGTGATTAAGTGTTTTCAAATCATATTATTATTCTGTATCTAATCATTTATCTTCACGATGATCTTAATTACCTTCAAAATTTAGAGGATTATTCCTTTGGAATTTCACATCATTATTATTAGCATGATCTAAGATGTGATCAAATTTTTCTTATATGGAATGTAAAGCTTGAATAACCATCATAATCAAATATTGATTAATTAGAGGGTTATCCAAATTTTTCCCATTTATTCATCTCAAGGTTTTATTGAAACATTTTTTGGAGTAATGAAACTTTAAAAAATTTACTAATTAAATTAAAATTCATCAAACAAAATAAATTATAATTGAAACCTAAAAAATATATATTTAGTATAAATAAATCTCATAATAACCATTAAAGATCAAATAAAATCATTGGATTTGAAATACGAAAAAGTAAAAGTTTATTCATAATACATTGGTTGATTATATGGTTTGAAATATTGTGTTTCATTTATACATACACTGCTGAAACTCTATGATTCATTGATTGTTTCTTATTTTTGGTATTGATCTTCTGTAACAAAGTTTTAAATCCATTTATTTCCCCTTAATATTCATTACAGATTCAAAAAAAATTCAAAAATAATTAAATACCAAAAATCAAAAATAAAAATATCACGTAACAAACTATTAATTCAAATTAATATCAATATATATGTAAATAAAATCACTTCTTAACTGAATATTGTTTAGGAAATTTATTTTCTAGAAACATCCTCATTACCTATCCAAATATTTTCAATATTATTTATTTCTAATGACCATTTTTCATAAATAACATTTCAAAAACTAAGTTAGAATATTATTTTGTTAAGAACAAACATAAGAACCTTATCATAATCATTATATATTCCGTTGACAAGGACCAAATAATGTTCTCGATCACCATGGGCTACAAAATTGTTCTATAATCATCAATTCTATTATTGGGAAGGAATTTCACCAACTAATTTGTAGAATCTAAAAATAAATTCTTCCTAGAGATATAGTTTGGACATTTCATACATTTGATATATAATTCACATGAGATAAAAACTTTTTGAAAATGAGGAATACCCCAAATACATGTCCCGAGCCATGCCGAGTCTCCATCTGAACCTGTGCCCGACCCGGTCCAAGGGACAACTTGAAGGGCATTCTCAATTCACATGGTCTCGTAACTATTTTTTACTATCAAAATAAGACAGTTGGTAACAATTTAGCCAATAAAAAAAGGTTGATAACAGAATAAAAACATATTAAAATGACAACAATTTGAGAAGTAGAAATAATAATAAACTAAGCAGAAAAACATACCTCAAATGACCTCATAGGTCACCATAAAAAACAATCTCTCTAAGAGAAAACCATGACAAGAGAATCTAAAAATTGGCTAAATAAAGTAGGAGTGAGAACTGGGTTGCTATGTAAGAATGATAGAGTACAACAACACTCTAAACCATTACCATTTAAAAAAACCAAAATGTGGTAGTTTAAAAATAAGATATAATAAAATAATGTTTTTCATTCTTTTTAAATTCATGTAACAAGCTTGAATTTTCATGAAAAGAATTTTATTCAAATTCGTTTTCAAAAAAGTTTCCATGCGTGCAATAACATTTCAAAAGGAAAGTAGTCTAATTTAGATTAAATATATTTTTATCACAAAAGAGGTAACAAGAATGAAATAACATAATTAAAAATTATATCAAATCACAATGGGAAATCACTAAGAATCTAGTGTTAGTGGGGGACCTAGGATCCTCATATACTAGTGGAAATGTTCCATATGATCCATAACAATCTATGTTGTCACACGTGAGACACTAATGGAAAAACACTCATTACCTGTTGGTCTCCAATCATCACACATGTTTAGTCAGTATTGTAGCATCAATCCTGCAAGACAAAATCGGGATGAACCACTTCTTTATCATCTTATAAACTATTCCTAGTCTCCCAACCTAGATATCATGGTTTCCCATTGTGCTCAATTTCTTGTGGCGTTGATTTTTTATCAAGAAAACATATATGTATATTCTTTACATAAAAAGACATCCAACCTCTCACCATCAACCACCCTCCTTCATCACATACCCCCTTATTCCGTCACAAAATAATTCACAATCTTCTTTACTAGGCACATTCAAAAATAACACATTCAACAGACACATCATTTTCTAAAACAAGGGGGAATTCATCAAGAGAGGGGTTTCTATTTCATAAATGATTCTTAAGGTACCAAATGAGCATAATTACCTACAAGGAACACTTTTTATAACTAACGGGCCAAAAGTCCAAATGCCTTTAGAAATATTCAATACGAATTCAAAACAACTTAGGAAATCAGTTTTCAAGAAAAATCCACTTAAAACCAATGGGCCTTAGAAATACATTTCAATTTCCAAAACAATGAAAAAATCTTTTTTAGATACCACAACCAGATTTTATAGCATGTGTATATAGCATAAATATAAATCATTTTTCCTAAAAAATCAACCAAATATGGAATTCAACTAATGGAATATGAATAGGGGATCGACCTCATGGTGAAACCAAATCGAACATCTGGACATCTGCCCTTTGAAACAAAGAGGTGATTCTCTTTCACTATGAATATGCACATTCACATTCAAATAAAGACACCTACCCACTATGAACACACCCACACAACCATGAGAATGTGCAAGGGGGTCCTAAAATATATGTTTATATGTAAATACTAGTCTCCACATTCATATGTATGCATTTTCATATATACACATGGGAACAACTTTCCCCATACATATATGTTCACTACTATGGGTGATTATACATGTAATGGTTTAACACACACATACACACACAAACCTATGAACATGAAGGTAATTCTACTAACGCCTAGTTACTCAAAACCACAAAGCAAGGACCACACACTACACATAAAAAGTAATAAATCAAAAAAAAACAATTTTTAAAAGACTTAAACATTAGAGCCTCAAATATTTACACCATAAAAACTTCTTAATTCACAATTCACACTAAACCATTTGAAATAACATTTCACACATCTTACATTACTCATAAAACCCATTTGAAAATATTAATAGAAAATCACACAATCAATTTTACCATTTCCAAATGCCTTTTCAAATCATCACAACAACCAGAACCAAATCAAAAACATGCATGTCACTTTTTAAACCATTTACAATTTACAATTAGAAATTAACAACAAAATAAACCAGAAAAATAATCCATTTTCCTCTGAAAACCGAAACCAAAACCCGTTTGATTCAAAATTTCCCTTGAAAGGTGATTTATACCACATGAAAAATTAAATCAAGAAGTCTTACAATTTATAAAGCACCAAAAAGAGGCACATTATTTTTTTACATGAAAAGTACACACATATTCACATTAAAAAACCAATTACAACCCAAAAACATATCAAATTATTTTAGAAACTAGTTTAAGACAACTTGAAAAATCAAATATGTCATTTTCATAATTTATTAAACATTACCATGGTGAACTCGTTGGCATAACACATAGACCATAGACAAATTCCACAAAAAATGCCACATTAAAATTACAATCATGTTTATATTTTATCAAATACCATCATTGCTTAGTGCACAATTGTAAAAGAACATTTTAAATTAAATAAGAAAAATAAACATAATAAAAACAATTAATTCCATGTGAAACCACCCAATTTTATGTTAGAAAAATTATTTATAAACTAAACTTGTAATTAACATTTTATATAACCAATTAGACACCATAAAAATAACACAATAAAACCATAAATCAAACAAAAAAAGCCATGTTATCTAAAATTAACCCTAAATCTAATAAACAACCTTCTCAATACCAAAAACCCCAAATAAAAATGAACCACAATTCTTACAAGATGGAAATGGGGTCTTATCAGGGGAAAGCATGTGCATCGGAGGTGGGGCTGGTGGGTTTGTATCCCAAAATCTATAGGGGGAGTTCATCCAGTTCATGTGCACTGGTGAAGGAGGGAGGCTAACTTGGATGTGGGTGAGGTATAAGGAACGTTTACCAGTAGGGAGTGGGAAACATGAGGGATGACCGAGAGGGAGAATGCACATAAGGTTGTCTAGAAGGGAGAGTAGCGTGTAGGTCATATAGGATGTGTAAAAAGGGAGTGGTGTAGAGGGTGTGACAGGATGGGTTGAGGGAGGGTGTGTGTGGTTTAAGGAGTGGAAGGGGAAATGAATCCCTAAGAACAAACATATTTAAAATGATGATAATAATAATAATAATAATAATATCTTAATTAAAATTTTAACAATAATAATTACATTGTTACATAAAATATTAAAAATTATAATGATAAAAATAATTGATGATAATAATAGTAAAATTAATGATATGGATAATTTCATAATAAATAAAGTAATAAAAATGGTAACACATAATAAGATATTGATAATAAAAACAATAATAATATTAATATTAATAACATAATAAATTTTTATTCATTACACTATTAATAATAATAAGATTAATTTTTACTAAAAAAAACATTAATATTGTTAACAATAATAATAATAATAATATTCTTAAATAACAATAATATTTTTATTGTGAAAATAATTCTTTAAAAATTTTATTTCCTTCACCATAATTAAATTTGTGCTCATATTAACTTTATTTTTTTCCTTTAATTTCATATTCATTTGAATATTGGGGATGCCATATATTGACCTGGTGATGCCCCACAGTTTCCAACCTGTTGTCTGCCCATGGGTTAGATACTGCTAAGCCCAGAAAAAAATCATTTATCATCAAATCATAAAATTTTAATCAGGCTCGACCCCACCTCAATAAAATATATCAAAGCCAAAAAATAATCCCATAAAATAATTTCAGTATTCTGAGTGTGATAATTCTCCCCACCATAATGATTTTTATCCCTAGAAATTAATCCCAATGTTGATTCAACAAAATGAACCAGGATATAGTTACATCACAAAGGACATTACCAAATGAATGTCAAGTGAAAAGATGACAAGAACTCTCCTAGAAAGAAAATAATGTTACTAGTCGGACTTAAGAGGCTGAAATGTACTTCCCGTTATGATATACCCACCCCAAGTGTTTAAACATATCCAATTGATCTATCAAAGAAAAATATATTTCCTACAATCCACAATCCAAAATCATATTTTAAAACAATTTAAACGCTACCAATCAAAACCAACACCACATTCCAGAAACTAGTGAGAAAAATCAAAACACATCCAGAAGAATACTGTCATAGACTTGATTCAACGAAAATTTTGGGCACGTCTTGTGGGGAGGCCCAGAAGGATTCCCCACCATTAGAAACCAACCAAAAATTGAGACGAGGCTGGAATCCCAACACGGGGAGGCCCAAATGGACTACCCACCATTTAAACAGACTAACATAGGTTTTCTCAAGATGAATTAAATAAGACCCATGGTAGGTCTCCCAACCCTAGGAACCAACCAGATTATCATCTTTTGTATGGATTGACATGGGATGTATGACATGGGACATATTGGGAACACCCCGCACCTACAAAATCCCTCACCATTAGGGCCCCGACAAAAGAAACTCTAACCAAATATAATACATTACACAGTTCCCCACTCCCTTGGGAATTACCATCCTTAGATGAGCCAACCCAAAATTGAGACTAATTCGCAAGAATGACCCTATATAGGCAACCACACAAAAACTCACATCCACAAGGGTAAAAGAATTGAGACTTAATTAAATGATACAACAACATATCCTTATAACTATAGAGGAAGTTTTCCACACACAGGAGACACAAAATTGGAATACGGTTCCCACGTCACTTTTCATGGAACGAGGAAGATCAAAATTAGACAACAACATAGGAAGAAATTTGAACAACCTCAAGTTTCAACACTAACAAAATAGATTGGACCGAGACCCCATGAACTCCTTGGGATCCGGACTATATGCTAAATTCAATCTAGAACTTATGGATACATCTCTAGTTGTTTAAGCATCTCCTCCCTCACATCTAGACATTAAAACCATTGGACGAAACTCACTTAACTAGTTCTATAAGCAACCATACTATGATATAGACAACACCAGAAGACACAAAAAACTATAATATCCACTTCCTCCCACACAAAACCTTAAACAATATATGGGCTTAAAAGATGCATATTCACTATCCATTTCACTCTAAAAAAGATATTGTAGGATTAAGGATACATTGAAGTAACCTTCACTCAGAACAGAGAAATTTGAAGTTTCCCAAAGGAAAGCGCCCTTCTTATAAAAAGACAGATTCCCAAGAAAATTACATTTCCTTCAGTCTTCGAATTGAGCTATAAACTATCCTCGAACATGGACCTTCCAACTCATAGAAACATTATGAAGAGAGGGACCATAAATTGTGTGCCTAACAACATGATATTACAATATGTGACCAAAACAAACTCTTATAACCCAATTATCTACCCGGATAGCTTAACATTATATCTTTCATAGATGAATCCCATGAAAAACCCAAAGGCCCTTTTAAAATAGTAACCATCCCTGATAGCTCTAGAATGATTCTATATTTCGGCACTGAAATTCCTTTCACCAGTACCAAACAAGTCCTAAAGACACACAAATGTTGGATATCAAATTTGATGACTAAGACAACTCAATGGATCATAAATTCATTAAACCCATTATTCATTCACTCTTTCACTATGAGAGGATCTTCTTGAACAGAAAAATAAGAGAGGTAAACTCAACCATAGAACCTAAGAAGAGAGTCCAAACATTGATCAATTGGAGGACCTATCTGTAGAGACCCTAAGCCTGACGTACATGGACATTAGATTACTTTTTCGGAATACTTAGTACATAACAAAAACACACAGTCAAGGACCGTAATAGTTTAGTGTCTTTGGAAACTCGGAATATAATATTCTAATCGTGGTGAAAGATCTTCAACATCTCCCATAAAGATCTTCTTTTTTTAAACCTAAATCCTTTCTTTATATGCTGGGGAAAAGAAAACATAAAAGGGTGAGCTCAAATGCTCAGTAATGGTAAACAAAAGAAATATCAATCATGTCATATTCATAAGAACATATCTTTTGGAAATCTTAACCTGAAAAAGAGATCATAATTTCATAACATGGGATAAATCATAGTAGGGAAATGTAATCCCAATAATCATAACAAAAAACATGAAACTTTGTGGCATACACACATAATCATAGAGAATAATTTCTTATTAGTCAAGACTCATTTCCAATACTATCTTAGTGGACAAAGTCCCTTTCTAAACCGAGTTCACTCCTTGTTTCAGTCCTGTTTCACTGAACCGGTATAACCTACCGTTCTAACCATGTCTATCTCATGAGATATCAAATTTTTAACCAATACATTGGAGGGAGATATAGGTCCCACCCATCTCATAATGATACCATTCATATGTGTGCCACAAAATCATAAATCATACATCATTGCATAACCCATGTAATAAAAATGGGATTCTTAAACATCATGAAATCATAAAACAATTCATATAAGATAAAAGAATTCATAAAAATAATTCCATCACAACATAATATAATCAATGTAATAATAGGTATAGAAACAGAACCCTTTATTATCTTAGATGGAAAATAATTTCGATAAAACACTTGAACTCCATTCTTGAGGAAAATATCCTTTCTAATTCAAAAACACTTTTCCTTTCTTAACATGTCATAAAATTCTAAACTAAGTGAATTTGATTAAAAATAAACATGAAAACTTGTTAAGGAATCTTCTTGGAAATAATTTTTTAAAAATCCATTCATGCCGTATAAGTTAAAAAAACATTCTTCTTGTACTTTTTTCCGAAAAGTCAAAAAGTACCTCTTACAAAAAATGACAAAATATTCCTTTCATATATTTTACTAAAAACTCACCGTAGGGTAAAATTGGATATAAACTATTTTATAAAGAATTAAATATTACATATTGAGGAAACATGGATGTGGATGATAAAATACACCCCAGTAAATTCCAAAGTATAAATAATCTCAGATAAAAATGATATTGTGATATTTCCCTTACCTTAGGTCCGATTTGCTTCGTATGTGTCCAAATCTCTTGTATAATGATTTAAATAATGTCATTGACTTATTCCAGAATCATACTCATTGTTATGATATCATATATGGTTCACTTATGGCTTTATATTACCCGTTATTTTCTAAATTTAATGTTAAAGAGTGTTTTGGGTAAAATCGTTTCATTTTTCGTCTGTGTTTTGACTTGTAATTATTCATATTATTACTTAGATCATGATTAATTAATTCTAGAATATAAAACATGATTTATATATAATATATATTCAGAATATACATATATATAATAGATCAATAAATGGAAAGAAATACACCGTTCATGGACACGGTAGGCCGTACATACGCATGAACGCTGTTTTCGTTTCCTTATTGAGTTGAATGGAATTAAGCAGATGACATACATAAATATACAAATAAATCCAGTATCATTATTATGTCATATATTTCATGATTACTTATTATATATACTTTATAATCATTCATGAATGGTTAACGTGGAGAATGAATCTCATTGCATCGTGGAGACGGTAGTCCGTACGTACGCACGAGCGATGATATCGTTCTCATGATTGTGGAATTGTATAGGAGTGTATGTATACTATTTCAGAATCAATATCACTTTAAAATAATCATATATAGTTATTATGTATACCATTATACCCATCCAAGTAAGGTGGTGGTGGAAAATAGATTACACCACGACGTGGAGACGGTATTCCGTACGTACGCACACGTGGTGATTTTGTTTTCCGTTGGATGGATAGATGGTGGAATAGGGTTGTTTCATACTTATAATAACATATCAGTATATGAGTTATACTGATTTTATTACTTAATAATTAAACAACCTAAGAAGAAGAAGTGGAAGAATAAATAAAGTTGAAAGAATCGGTAACAGACATTATCTCTTCTTTGAAGCGCCTCTTTGAGACCTCCTTTTAGGGCACTGAAATTGGTCTTTGATGAAGACCAGAACCTCTAGGATGTTTCTAGGGAAGTGGAGAAGGTAATTCTCTTATGGTTGGACGAGGTTGAAGGCTCAAAGTGGTGTGAGGAAGAGACGGAGGGGGTGCCCTTTTATAAGGGAGGAGAGGGGCACCTTTGGAATAACTAAATATTTTATTTTATTATAAAGACAAATTCGGTTTTAAATAGCTCCAAATTGATTTATTTCGAAGATAAGGTGGGGATGGGTCGAAATACTCTCATCCAATATAATTTAGACAAGTTTAGGTTCCTATTTTAACCTTATCATTTAGAATTAACATTAAGTAAAATAATTTTACTTTTACCGTGTCTTCTTGTGTTCTTATAATATAAGGTTAATAAACATACTATAAGAAGCCAAACTAACCCCAAGTTGTTTATTATTAATATATATAACCTTATCTAAGTAATTTGGCCAAACCTTAGATTTTGAGGAATAAAATAACAATTAATAATATAATATTTGTTTTAAAAACTATTTTATGTCAATTTTGACACTATTTTGTAATTGATTTTTGTGAAAATAATAACAGAATGATTAGTTCTAACAGAGTTAATTAAATCAATAATAAAATGTCATATTAACCTATAAAATTGTTTTATTTCATAAAAAGTCTGAAATTACATTTATTTGGGTATTTATAACATCAATTATGTCAATATTTCATTAATAAGATAATTACTGCATCATCTTTGTGTCATAAATAAATTAAATTATTTAATGTCTAAAAATTACAAATAAAATACCATTATGTAGGAAATATTTTCAGCTTTATAATGACTATTTATAGTCGAATTTATCTTATGTATAACCCTATATTAAAAATTATTTACTTATTGAACTTTGATTTTAACTATTTTAACCCTTCTTTAAATAAATTAATAATAAATGTCCTAATCTAATCCAAGTGGGCCTAAATGGTCATATTTTATTCCTAAGGTTGTTTTTGGTCGATTTACACTTATCCAATAGAATTAGGACATGTGTTAGGGTAATAATAATATCATTTTTACCCTTAATTACCCTATTTACTTTTAACAGTGGTAAAAACAAGTAAAAAGTTACTATTCACCAAAAATTATTTTCATCTCATTGAACCAAATTTTACTTACTGACTTCAACCGTGTCTCTCGGATTTTTGAAATTCCACTCACAGAAGCGGTAAAATTATGTTTTATGAAAAATTCTTTTTTCTTAACTACCACTTAGTGGTTTCACTATTCATCAAAAAATGAAAGTTTCCAGAAAAATACCAAAAATTAGCCCTAAGCTATATTTGATATTATGAACTCAAAAATGATGTCTATTTTACCAAATTAAAAATATATCAGTTTCATTAATTAATTTAAAAATTAATTCCCGTCGTCAAAACAAATAGCGTGTTCTTAAGAGATAATAACTATCAAAAGATTGACACTTGTTTATGTCTGGTTTAAATGCGAAATTACATCCAATGAACAACATTATATTAAATTGTAGAAATATATTATAAATATACTTTAAAACCACTCAAATTAATAATTTATCACTATTAATTATTTTGATTAAAAAGGTTGTTTTTAATTAAAATTTAGTAATTTTCACTATTCATCAGAAAATGAAAGTTATCCAAAATGTACCAAAATTTCACCCTAAGCTTATTTTGATATTAAGAATCCAAAAATGAATTCCATTTTGAAAAATAAAATTTACAAATTTTCAAAAAGTGGTTATTACTATTCATAACAGCTAGTTTTAATAATATTTTAATAGCATATTGTTGTTTAGTGAAACTCGTTATTGCGTACTACACACGCTATTGAGGAAGGTCGTGATTGCGTGTAATACAAGGCAAGTCAAGGATGCGTGTTGTGCAAGCTACTTTTGGTGTAGCGTACAACACAAGACATTAAAAAAATTAAAAAGAATATTTTTCATAAAATCTCGGGCTGTTACATTCTACCCCCCTTAAAATGAATTTCTCCCTCGAAATTCATCGGGGTTATAAATGGTTTACTATTAAAAAGTTTCTTTAATAGAAACCAACATCGTAAAAAGGAATACCAAAACCAATCTTTAAAAACAAAAGTATGAAACGTAATGGTTACCCAAATAAACTAATCACTGGGTTTCCACATAGGTGAAAATATGGATATGGAAGAGAAATCTAACCATCATGTTCTGATGGAGAGTGGTAGAGAACATGGCTATGGAAAAGCCAGAAATCACAAATCCATAAATTTGTGACGATCAAAGGTACCATCTGATTCATCAGATATAAGAGCACTAGGACAACATTTTTGGTTTTCAAGATCATTTCCCTAAAGTTGATGAAATTAGAAGAAATACTTTCGTGATTTTGGTATAGTCTCACCGTTTATCGTTCTTTGGACAATTTCCACTTCATCTCATAAAGAAATGAAGTTGAATTTGTCATTCGTGATGTGTTAGCAGATCATGTGATAGAATGATGGGTCATTCCATCTGTCTCAAACAAAAGGTTAGAAAAGTTATCAAAAAATACATAAGTCCACCTATAGTGAGATTAATCATATATGGTTCTTAAAATGGACTTATACTTCATATATCATACTGCTTAATATAATAAAACTAGTTTCTACTAAACAGGGACTTCCTGTAGGCCAGTGGTAGGCGATAAAGGCCAGTCGCACTTCAGTTGTGGGTTCGATTCCCACAGCCTTGTCCGACGTGATGGGATGTCGCCCATCCTACAGGTTGTCATTTTTCTAAAGCTATATTAATATAACATCCCATCAACAATATCAAAAAAAATTTATCCTTAAACAATACTAACTTATGTCCAACATAATCCATTCCAATCTTTAGGCTTATCTAAAATACTTCGGTCCAAGCTCATAGTATAAAGAAAATGATCACGTGAATGCCATAATTTATCCCCCATATATCATAAGATATATCTTGTTGGTCAAATTACAAATATGTGAATACCTTAATCATGTATTCTCTTGTAGAATGAATATCCATTTATCCTTAGTGAAAACATGAATGCACTTAAAAGTTAACACTTTCCACATACCAAAATCCTCAAAATTATATATCCTCAAACCATGATATCACTTAGTCCTTATATCAATCATGAGCTCATGAATACTATCAAACATATTAGATTCTCTTTATCCCTTCATTATGTGCAAATCATCTGCTTTCCAAAAATATTTCAATCACTTTTAATGGTTACCGATGCCATAAAATTATTGAAAACCAGAATAGACCAAAACATAAATATTCCAATATTCCATGATACTATATACAACATTATTCTGGAATCCCATTACATAAACACTTAATCATTAAACCACATCGTTGTTATATTCAACATCGCCAATGGTGATCGCATGTGACTTCCCTTTGTCCTTTTCCTTAAGTGGTTGCTCATGTCGATCATCACTAACCCTTGGATTAGGGCATTTATTAGCATAATGCCCCATTTCCTTGCACTTGAAGCATTGAAGTGTTGTTGGTGAATTCTCTGCAGTCTTTTCTTTATTCACATCATTAGAAACCCTTTTTCCATTACTTCAACACTCAGCTTCTCGATGACCTTCTTTTCCACAGTTAAAACATTTTCTAGTCCCTTTAAGACAATCTCCATCATGCTTCTTTCCACACTTTGAGCATAAGGAAACATTTATCTTCTTTTCACCATTATTATAAGATTTCTCCTTGAACTCCATCTTTTTTTTCTTGTCAAAACTATGAGATGGATAAGTAACACTAACTTCCATTTCTACCTTGATAGCACAACGCACAATTTCTTCATAGCTACTGAAGTCTCTTATAGCTAATGCCCTTCGAAGATTTGGTTTTAAGCCACTGAATAATCGATCAACTTTACTTTCATGTTGGATGATAAATCCAGATGCATACCTTTCAAGCCTTGTAAAATTCTCTTCGTATATACCAACAGATTCATCATCCTTTTGCTTTAGTTCAAGAAACTCCTTCTCCATCTTTGTTCGAAGAATACGAGGGAAGTACTTATTGAAAAATATATTCTTGAACTCTTCCCATTCCATGGACTCAATTTCATCTCTTTGCCTCGTATTCTTGATAAGATTCCCCCATTGATCAGTTTCATCTTCCAAACGATATACTGCTAAGATGACTTTATCATGTTCAGAACATTGAAGAACTGAAAATATCTTTTTAGTAGTACCGATCCATTGTTCAGCAACAAGTGGATCAGAAGACCCACTGAAAGAAAGTGGACGTTTCCTCATGAAGGACACAATAGAATATTGTTCCCTTCTCTGCTCATTTGGAAGTCCAGAATGATTCATAGCTTGTGTAAGTATAGCAATAAGATTTTTCACTCTATCTCCCATAACATTTGTTTGTTCAGGAGGACAATCATTGCATTTTCCATTACATTGATCACCATGGTTTCTTCGGGTTCCAGTCATCGTCTAAAACCCAAAAAGAATAGTGTGAGAGGCAAAAATCATGCTAGGGAAAACAACATAATAAAGGGGGAGTATCCTCAATATCTAACATCTTAGGTTAAATTCTATGATCGTTACCATAGTTCTAGGACTATATCCTATACGTATACTTATCCTTAGGGACATCCCTAGACATACCATAGAAATATCTCTAGGGATCTCACTAATTTTTGCGCATCCTAGTTTCCAAAGGTTGACTAAACCTTTCCTCTGATACCAACTGTAGAGACCTGAAGCCTGATGTACATGGACATTACATTACTATTGCAGAATACTTAGTACATAACAAAAACACACACACAAGGACCGTAATAGTTTAGTGTCGTTGGAAACTCGGAATATAATATTCTAATCATGGTGAAAGATATTCAACATCTCCCATAAAGATCTTCTTTTTTTAAACCTAAATCCTTTCTTTATGTCCTGGGGAAAATAAAACATAAAAGGGTGAGATCAAATGCTCAGTAAGGGTAAACAAAAGAAATATCAATCACGTCATATTCATAAGAACATATCTTTTAGAAATCTTAACCTGCAAAAGGGATCATAATTTCATAACATGGGATAAATCATAGTAGTGACATGTAATCCCAATAATCATAAAATAAAACATGAAACTTTGTGGCATGCACACATAATCATAGATAATCATTTCTTATTAGTCAAGACTCATTGCCAAGACTATCTTAGTGAACAAAGTCCCTTTCTGAACCGAGTTCACTCCTCGTTTCAGTCCTATTTCACTGAACTGGTATAACCTATCTTTCCAGCCATGTCTATCTCATGAGATATAAAATCTTTACCCAATGCATTGGAGAGATATATAGGTCCCACCCATCTCATAATGATACCATTCATATGTGTGCCACAAAATCATAAATCATACATCATTGCATAACCCATTAATAAAAATGGGATTCTTAAACATCATGAAATCATAAAACAATTCATATAAGATAAAGGAATTCATAAAAATAATTCCATCACAACATAATAAAATCAATGTAATAATAGGTATAGAAACATAACCCTTTATTATCTTAGATGAAAAATAATTTTGATAAAACACTTGAACTCCATTCTTGAGGAAAATATCCTTTCTACTTCAAAAACACTTTTCCTTTCTTAACATGTAATACAATTCTAAACTAAGAAAATTTGATTAAAAATAAACATGAAAACTTGTAAAGGAAGCTTCTTGGGAATAATGTTTTAAAAATCCATTCATGCCGTATAAGTTAAAAAAACATTCTTCTCGTACTTTTTTCGGAAAAGTCAAAAAGTACCTCTTACAAAAAATGACAAAAGATTCCTTTCATATCTTTTACTAAATACTCACCGAAGGGTAAAATTGGATATAAACTATTGTAGAAGGATATAAATATTACATATTGAGGAAAAATGGATGTGGATGATAAAATACACCATAGTAAATTCCAAAGTATAAATAATCTCGGATAAAAATGAGATTGTGATATTTCCCTTACCTTAGGTCTGATTTGCTTCGTATGTGTCCGAACCTCCTCTATAATGATTTAAATAATGTCATTGACTTATTCCAGAAGCATACTCATTGTTATGATATCATATATGGTTCACTTATGGCTTTATATTACCCGTTCTTTTGTAAATTCCATGTTAAAGAGTGTTTTGGGTAAAATCGTTTCATTTTTCATCAGTGTTTTGACTTGTAATTATTCATATGATTACTTAGATCATGATTAATTAATTACATAATATAAAACATGATTTATATATAATATATATTCAGAATATACATATATATAATAGATCAGTAAATGGAATGAAATACACCGTTCATGGAGACGGTAGGCCGTACGTACGCATGAACGCTGTTTTCGTTTCCTTATTGAGTTGAATGGAACTATGTAGATGACATACATATATATACACATAAATCTAGTATCATTATTATGTCATATATTTCATGATTACTTATTATATATACTTTATAATCATTCATGAATGGTTAATGTGGAGAATGAATCTCATCGCGTCGTGGAGATGGTAGTCCGTACGTACGCACGAGGGATGATATCATTCTCATGATCGTGGAATTGTATTGGAGTGTATGTATACTATTTAAGAATAAATATCACTTTACAATAATCATATATATTTATTATGTACACCATTATACCCATCCAAGTAAGGTGGTGGTGGAAAATAGATTACACCACGGCGTGTAGACGGTATTCCGTACGTACGCACGCGCGGTGATTTCGTTTTCTGTAGGATGGATAGATGGTGGAATAGGGTTGTTTCATACTTATAATAACATATCATTATATGAGTGATACTTATTTTATTACTTCATAATGAAACAACCTATGAAGAAGAAGTGGAAGAAGAAATAAAGTTGAAAGAATCGGTAACGGACATTACCTCTTCTTTGAAGCGCCTCTTTGAGATCTCCTTTTAGGGCACTAAAATTGGTCTTTGATGAATACCAGAACCTCTAGGATTTTTCTGTGGAAGTGAATAAGGGAATTTTTTAGGGTTTGGATGATCTTGAAGGCTCAAATTGGTGTGAGGAAGAGAGGGAGGGGGTTCCCTTTTATAAGGGAGGAGAGGGGCACCTTTGGAATAACTAAAAATTTTATTTTATTATAAAGACAAATTCGGTTTTAAATATCTCAAAAATTTATTTATTTCGAAGATAAGGTGGGGATGGGTCTAAATCCTCTCATCCAATAGAATTTAGACAAGTTTAGGTTCCTATTTTAACCTTATCATTTAGATTTAACATTAAGTAAAATAATTTTACTTTTACCGTGTCTTCTTGTGTTCTTATACTATAAGGTTAATAAACGTACTATAAGAAGCCAAAAGAACCCCAAGTTGTTTATTATTAATATATATAATCTTATCTAAGTCATTTGGCCGAAAATTATATTTTAAGAATAAAATAACAATTAATAATATAATATTTTTTTTAAAAACTATTTTATGTCAATTTGGACACTATTTTGTAATTGATTTTTGTGAAAATCATTACAGAATGATTAGTTCGAAAAAAGTTAATTAAATCAATAATAACATGTCATATTAACCTAGAAAATTAGTTTATTTCATAAAAAGTCTGAAATTACATTTATATGGGTATTTATAACATCAATTATGTCAATATTTCATTAATAAGATAATTACTGCATCATCATTGTGTCATAAATAAATTAAATTATTTAATGTCTAAAAATTACAAATAAAATACCATTATGTAGGAAATCTTTTTATCTTTCTAATTACTATTTATAGTCGAATTTATCTTATGTATAACCCTATATTAATAATGATTTACTTATTAAACTTTCATTTTAACTATTTTAACCCTTCTTAAAATAAATTAATAATAAATGTCCTAATCTAATCCATGTGGGCCTAAATGGTCATATTTTATTACTAAGGTTGTTTTTTTGTCGAATTACACTTTTTCAATAGAATTAGGACATGTGTTAGGGTAATAATAATATCATTTTTACCCTTAATTACCCTATTTACTTTTAACCGTGGTAAAAAAAAAGTAAAAAAGTTTCTATTCGCCAAAAATTATTTTCATCTGATTGAACCACATTTTACTTACTGACATCAACCGTGTATCAGATTTTTGAAATTACACTCACAGAAGCGGTAAAATTTAGTTTTATGAAAAATTCATTTTTCTTAAATACCACTTAGTGGTTTCACTATCCATCAAAAAATGAAAGTTTCTAGAAAAATTCCAAAAAATAGGCCTAAGATATATTTGATATTATGAACTCAAAAATGATGTCTATTTTACCAAATTAAAAACATATTAGTTGCATTAATTAATTTAAAAATTAATTCTCGTCTTCAAAACAAATAGCGTGTTCTTAAGAGATAATAACTATCAAAAGATTAACACTTGTTTATGTCTGGTTTAAATGTGAAATTACATCCAATGAACAAAATTGTATTAAATTGTAGAAATATATTCTAAATATACTTTAAAACCACTAAAATTAATAATTTATCACTTTTAATTATTTCGATTAAAAAGGTTGTTTTAAATTAAAAATTAGTAATTTTCACTATTCCTCAGAAAATGAAAGTTATCTGAAATGTACCAAAATTTCACCCTAAGCTAATTTCGATATTACTAATCCAAAAATGAATTCCATTTTGAAAAATAAAATTTACAAAATTTCAAAAAGTGGTTATTACTATTCATAACGGCTAGTTTTAATAATATTTTAATAGCATATTGTTGTTTAGTGAAACTCGTTATTGCGTACTACACACGCTATCGAGGAAGGTCGCGATTGCGTGTAATGCAATGCAAGTCAAGGATGCGTGTTGTGCAAGCTCCTTTTGGTGTAGCGTACAACACAAGACATTAATGAAATTAAAAAGAATATTTTTCATAAAATCTCGTGCTGTTACACTATCAATGGTGAATCACAAGTAGATGAATTTTGAATATGCATCAATTCATTGTGCGGGAATGCACTAGAAGACCAGGTAACTTGAGAACCCCAACCAAACAGGTCCATTGGCCACTAGTTCAATGAACTATCACTAGAACACATGATGGGAACCACCTCTATATGGCTCCCCAAACACCCCATAAAAAGAGAGCTAACCAACATCTCAAAACTACAATCATCCTAAAATACTATGTTATGAAAAACCAATCCTGATAAAATCACACTCATTCACTCAATACCAATAAAAAAAGTTTAGCTTTCCAAATCATTATTCAAAACAAACATAAAAATTCATCTTCCATCCATTGAAAATAAAATTGTTTCTATCATAAAATCCACTACCCACACTTTTCAAAAAAGGTGTTTCAAAAATTATTTTCGAGATCAAAGAAGTCGCAAGATGATTCATGTTAAAACTGGGGTTGATGGGTGACTCAGACATATGGTTGGTGGTCTTACATGTAACGAACCAAACATTTTAATAATATTTTTTTCCTAAAAATGTAAGTCATACTATGTGATAATCAATAAAAATATATGTAATTATAAATGAAATGTGTCAATTAGGTTCTGACTGTTATATGACCGTTTGAAACAATAATAATTATTTACAATATAATTGTTGTTTATAATATAAATAATAGTGGATAATTAATGTAAAAAATAATAATTAGTTGGCTCATCTTGTAGACTCAGGCCATACGAAGCCCATCTGTTGGATCTTGGGAAAGAGGTATGCATCGCAGGGATTTTCTATAGACCATGCCCAAGCTGAGAATCAATGTGTTAATTTAGAATGTAATCACCATTTGGAGAAGTTTAAGATGATGGAAATCACCAGTTGAGAAATATTATCCGAGCTGTCCTAAGATTATATCACCATTGCAAACCTTACACTTAGGTCATATGCTGGTGTTATAAAGGTATATGTATGTAGACCTTAGTTACATTGTGTAATCCTTTTGTATAAATTTTTTTACTTCTCTTTATGGTACATTTATTGAATTTCAAATTTCAATATAAATATAGGATGAATTTTTAGAAGTTTCATATTATTATTGAATATTGAAAAAAGTGTATTTTAAATTTATTTTTCTACTTAAAAATAATAATAATGAGAAATGATTTTTAAAAAACATACATATACAGTTGTGATCAGTATGAAATTTAGAGTCTGATCTGATCAAATTAATTTCTAGTGAATAGTAAATTATGAATAGTTATATTTCTGTTATGAATAGTAATATGAAAAATGAAATAGTAACTTATTTTAAGTATGTATAAATATAATTTAAACTAATTGAATGGTAATACGTTATAATATAATAAGTAAATTAGTGATTTAGAAATTAATAATTAAGTATTAGTATTTTTGGGTTAAACATTGATTTTACATAAAAATTAAATATATCATATTTTGGAAAATATTTTACTCAAATGGAGTCCCTTTTTTATTCAGAACAACGATATTAGGTTTGGGTGAATGTATACTATATTTATTAAATGTTTTGGTTTTCGTTGAATAGTAAAAATATAGTTTTTGAGTTTTTGTTGTGGTTTATTACATAATAATGATTTAATATATAGTTTAAAATGTTGGTAAACTCAATTTTATTAATATATTATATAAGGTTACCCATGTGGAAAAAATCAAGGGAAAATTCCATGGTCATTCCCAGGGGTTTTCAAATACCACTACTCAGGTGTCCCTTGGAAATTAACAAAATATTCCCTCACGTTTTCTATGAATACCGATCCATTCCATTATTCCATTCATTAAAAATTACCCCTAAATAAATATCTGGTATTTTTACCACCCACATATTCCTTCTAAAGTTACCTCAAGCCCCCAAGGTCCCAACCATCGGAATTTTTACGTTACTCTTTATGGTAAGGGATCCTTTCACCCTCCACGTTTAGTCAAGACATATTTTATGTAATGTCTTTTAATTCACATTTTATTATGTTGGGGTATGTTATTATGTTTCCCTATTCCTGTCAATATTATTTAAAAATTATGAGAGACCCTTTCCTCTCTCATCAACTATTTTTCTAATATCTTAAGCAATGTCATTAGGCGGTTGAATTTTCGTACGTAAATTCTAAAATACTCTATTTTCAATTCAAATTATATTCTATGTGGTATGTCATTATTGTTTCAATACCATTTTTGTATTTAAATTTTATTATTTCTTTCTACTATGTTATTATTTTTTTATGAATGAGAGACCCATGTCCCTGACATTTTTTATGTTTTCTAAAACCATGTTGCATTGCCATTATGTAGAGGAGTATTCATATTAAAACCTCTTTCTCTATCTTCTCATGAAATTATATTATTTTCCCAATATGAATAAAAAACTATTTCATTTCCATGTTAATTAATTGATACATAATAATGATATATTTTATTTTTTAATTGACATGCATAAAACCCTCAATCAATTTCTGTGGGTTATAATTTTCATAATGATCATGTTATTAAATACTTATTAAATTCCATGATTTTTATAGGAACCCAACTTATTTTATTATATGTGGGTTATTTATTAAATTTTTGATTAATATCTCTTTGGATCACATGAAATTAAATAAATATTAATCGTGCTCCCTGATATAATTCCAATGCATTGGGTAATGAAATTAATCTCTAGAAACGACATGTTTTATAATACCTTGTTGAATAAATTTGGTAATTTTTATGACACCTTGGCGATGAAACATGATTATAAAATTATGAATGTCTAAATTAATTGATGTATCCACATTTTCATGTAATTATTCATGTTATAATTTATATGTTATTCATATTTATCATTCCTTTACTATATTCTTCATTTTTTTAATTTTTATCACACATGTTCAAATGTAAAATGTTTCACTAGTTTTCCCTTTCTAGGACATCTACTCACCATTTTCGGTAATATGTGTCCCAAGGTTATGATATGAAATAAATGTACACATGTTGAACCTCGAAAAATACTTTCAAGTGTAAAATAATAATGTTTTATGTTTTCATGTAGTGTGTAACATTTTTCTAATACATTAGTATTTAAAGATCTTATGTTAGTAAAATGAAATGAAATGTTATATAATATAATGGTGGATTTCAATAATATGTCAGTCATGACACCATAAAAGTCAATATATTAAAAAAAATATCCCCAGCTCACACTGCCTGATAGGCCCTGTGAACTCACAAAGACCATTGACCTACACCCTTTTCATTTCCCAAATATCAATAATCATCAAGAACCAAAAGACTCACTTGAAACTGAATTCCCCTTGAATCTCAAGTCCCACTATGTGGTGTGCTTTCCAGGAAACATACTCGTAACCAAAACATCGAGTTCTGATGATAATATCCCCAGTCTACCTAGACTCTTTCTCAATAAAAAATAACCAAATGAATATAACCCCTTTGATACCCTTTTTCATGAACCAAGTCTAGTCGCCATTAGAACCGGTCTGCGGTAAGGCTCGACGGGAATTCCCAATTCCCATAGGCTGCAAACTAGTGTCGAGCATCAAAATAAAATAGTTAGGAATTGTTTGGGACATAAATAAAATACATATGACTAAATAAAAATTTAATAAAAGGAAAACAACACATTCATTGGAAATAAAAATAATCTATGCAGAAAAACATACGTCATGTGACCTCGTGGGTCACCATGAAAAAAACACAATCTCTACAAGTGTAAACCTTGACTAAAGAAACATTAAATTTAAAAACAATGTTGGTGTGAGAACCTAGATGATCATCAAGACATTCATTGTACAACAAACATCTATTCCCTTGCCTTCTAAAAAACCAAAATGTGGTAGTTTAAAAATAAGACATAATAAAGTAATGTTTTTAATTCTTTTCACATTCTAGTAATAAAGATTAAAATTTTAGGAAAATAATTTATCTGACACATTGTTTTCAAAATAGGATCCAAGAATGAATTAATATATGATAATTAAAGGAGAAAATTTTAGATTAAAAAATATTTCTTTCATCGAAGAGGGAACAGAGTATGAAACAACTGAATTGAAAATAACATCACAAGCACCATCACAAATCCCTAAGAATCTTGTGTTAGTTGGGGACCTAGGATCTATGTACCTCGGTTTAAATGTGGAATATGAGCCACACCGTTCTATGTTATTGTGCACGAGACACTGTTAGGGAAAAAACCCACAACATAGCAGTCTCCAATCATCAAATATTTTTAGTCAGTGTTATAGTGCTGATCCATCAAGAAATAATCAGGATGAACCACTTCTATACCATATAGAGTACTAGTCATAGTCCGCCCACCATGATACCCAAGTTTCCCATTATGCTCCATATCAAGTGGTGGTGAGTTTTTATCATGAAATCATATATGTAAAATTTATTTTATTTACTGAAAAACACATCCAAACTCTCACCACCAATCTCCCTCTTTTAGAACATCCTCCATTTTCTATCACACAATAATGCACAATTCTTTTTACAAGGGAAATATCACAAATCACATATTCAATAAGGGCATCATTTTCTAAAATAAGGGGGAATGCCTCAAGATAGGTTTTTGTTTTTCATAAACCATTCTTAAGATGGAAAATAGGATTAATTGCATTCAAGAAACAATTTTTATAACTAAATATCTAAAATTCGAAACTCTATTGAAAATATTCATTACTAATTCAACACCACTTAGGAAATCACATTTCTAGAAAAGTCACATAAAACCAATGGGAGTTAGAAATAAATTTCAATTTATAAAACAAATGAAGAATCATTTACAACAACTAAAACAATATTTTATATCCTCTGAATATAGAATAAATATGAAACAAATTTTTATAAATATCAAGAAATTATGGGAATCAAATTAATGGCATAAGAATAGGGGAAATATCTTATGGTGGAACCAAACTGAACATCTGACCCTTGGTGCTATCTAACTATGAGCTGCTACTCCCCCACTATGCATATAATGTTTCACATACTTATAAGGACACCTAGCCCCTATGAAGCCATCTTCATGGCAATGAACATGTGCAAGGGGATCCTTACATATATTCTTATATGCATATATTTGTCGCCACTCACCTATTTATGAATTTTCATATAAACACATGGGCACACCTAGCCCAATACATGTATGTTCGGTACTATGGGTAACTATACATGTTATGGGGAACCCCCACCACCCAAACACATATATAATACTTATTCAAACGTAGGTGAGTCTCCTTAGACTCGGTCACTAGAAACCATAAAGCACTAACCACACACTGCACATATAATTTAATAAATCAATAAAAAAATTTATGAAACACTTCAAATTAGAACCACAAAAATTTACAACAAAAAAAGTCTTTAAAAAAACACATACTAAAACATTAGAATATACATTTCGCACCACTAAAATAACTCATAAAACCCATTTGAAAAAACTAAATGAAAATCACACAATCAATGTAACCATTTCAAAAGGCCTTTTCTAATCAGCACATAAACTGGAACTAATTCTAAAAAATTCATGTCATTACTAAAACAATTTTCAATTTAATATTATAAATCCACCTCAAACCAAACATTACAAATTATGCATTTCCCTTTGAAAACGTACACCAAAACACATTTCACCATATGTTCCCTTCAAAATGTGATTTCTACCACTTGATAATTTAAATAAACCATTTTTACAATTTATGATGCACCTAAAAGAGGCACAACAAGTTTTTACATGAAAAGTACACATAAATTAACATAAAAATATTCCAATGAGAAAACATATTAAATTCTTTCAAAACCTATTTCCACACAACTTTCACGATGATATTAGTCAATAAAATAATTTATAAAACATTACCACGGTGCAAACTAAGGCTTAAGACATTCCCCACACCCAAATTCCTCAAAAAATGCCACATTTAAATTTAAAACATGTTTAATTTTTATCAATGTAAAGACCTGGAAATTTCACGTAAATTTATTTCTTAATTTCTTTGGAATTTTACGAGTCCAAAGATTCTGACGGAACCGTATTCTAAGGCCCGGTGTGCCCGGAATCAATTTATGAAGTTTAGCTCGAGTACGTTCAGTGAATGAACGAGAAAGTTTTTCTAACTTCTGAATCGGTGCTCGGAATCAAAATCTGAGGGCACCAATGAAACCGCAACACTGGTAATTGCTTAAGAACACCTTTTCCAAAGCCACGTTTGCTCGGGAGAAGATGTTAAAAATATGAGGAATAAAAATATAATTGTTTTAAAATTTTATTTTTATTTCTTTACTAAGTGGTTTATGTGTTGAGTGAAATTAAGTTGTGTCACAACATTATTTATCTCTACTATGTGATCCTAACTTTTGGTTAGGATATTAGTGAGGTGGGTCCCACACGAGCCCCCACCTTTTCACTTAACCCATAACCCCCTTTAAACTCCTTTTAAAACCTCCTGTGTTTTTAATGTTGTGACTTTCCCTCTCCTCTCATTTAATCAAGCCAACACATTAATTAAATTAATGGATTTGAGTTTTTAAATTTTGAACTCATGGAATGGAATAATAAAATAATTGGAGATTATTTTATTTTTTGGGTTAGATTGGTTGTGTTATGAATTTGAGAAGAATGCTCTAAACTTGAAGAACATCTTCTATCTCGTTGAAGAACGCGAAGAACGCCGGAGCACCAAGGAGAGACGGTGTGCTGATATTTTTCTTCTCTGCAGTCGGTGTGATACATCATCCTCTTCTTTGATGCTATCCAATACCATCATCGACCCCCCCCCCACGACGCAGTTTTCCCGTGATGATCATCATTCGACAACTTCTACGAGGTAGGGGAAATTTTGTTTATTTCTATTTTGAGTGATTTTATCTCATGTTCTTGAGGGTTTATTAGTATGATGTTAGTATAATTTATATTTGAATAAATTATACCATCATCAATATTAAAGGAATGTGTTTTAATGACTTCCAATTGATAACACCTAACATGGAGGGCGCGGGCCGAACAAACACGGCCCAAAAACCCTCCGCTGCTTCTTGTTGGTGCGCAGATTGACAACGATGATGAAACGGGTCTGCAGTAGTGTTTTGAAGTTTCCGCTGTGAAGTATGGGTCTCATAAAGACCTCAGCCGCAGATGGAGGGTGAAACAAACCACCGGTGAACATCCCGTGGTCCGTGGAGAGCAGTGGTGGCGCGCAGCCGGAGAAGACCGTCACGGCTGAGCTGCAGCGGACCGGAATGGCTATGCCATTCTGGGTTTAGGTTGGGGGGCGCAACAACAAAGCCACACCGTTTCGGTCAACCGGGGGGGGGGGGAAGCACCCCCCCTCTGCGTTGAGATCGGCCTCGAGCCGATCCGCGACCCACACTGTTCCGAACCACCCGCACCGGTACAGATAGCCCGCGCCGGGCCGGCCGGCCGCCCTGGGCCGGGTCGCTGGCGATGGGCCGGACCCCCGCGCCGGCTGGGCCGGGCCGCGCCTGCTGGGTCGGGCTGCGTCTGCTATACCGGGCTGCACCCAACTTTGCCGGACCCAGAACCGGGTCTGTTTGACCCAGTTCGGGCCACCCCAGGGGGTATTGGTTCAGGTCGGAACGGGCCTAAACCCCCTAAAATCGGTCAGAATCGTTCAAAAGCCCATAAAATGGGCTACGGACCTCTGATCGACGCACCGTCAGTTGCGATGAGATCCATGGATAGATATGTCTGTTTTTACATATTACAATAAATGTTTCAGAAAACATTGGGTATGGACGGGTTGGTTCGAACACGAAACCAACCGGGCTCTCGGAGCGGAAATGCTTATATCATGAGCTCCGGACGTCCGATTGGCGTGCCGTCAACTTTGTTGGATTCCTCTTGTTGATACGGTTCTTTAAGAATACTTCACCTAATGTTTGGATGTAGTTGGATTATGTCCGGGTTGGATTGTACCCAAAATCCAACCGGGCCCCTGGAATGGAAAATCCGATAACTTTCAGACCGGACGTCCGTTCGACGAACCGTCAGTGGCATAGGAAAAAATGTTGAGAAAAGGTCCCTATGAGTAGACCCTAAGAGATTTTAGGATACATTTGAGATACAGTCGGGTTGGTTTGTACACAAAACCAACCAGCCCCCTGGGACAAAAAGGCTAATAACACACAGACTGGGCGTCTGATTGACATGCCGTCTGTTGTGTTGAGATTCATTTGATGTGGCAGACCTTTGGGAAACTTCTCCGTGGGACTTTGTGATAGTAGGAGTATTGACCAGTAGCTAATGGAGCGGAACCTCCTGGAGACGAGCGTACGAAGTGCAGAGACCTAGTAGCTGGCTGAGACTTGACGAATACTGGTCGATCAACTCGGAGTGATTCGGATAGCCCAGTGGGGTGCGCTTGGTTGTAGCGGCAGACCCACGACAGAGAAGCACTTGGTTTTAGAGGCATACCGGCAGTACTCAACATAAGGATTACCTCTGTAGGCTATGAGGTGGAGCACTTGGTTGTAGCGGCAGACCCATGGTGGGAAGCGCTTGGTTGTAGAAGCAGGCCCACCGTACTCGAGAGGTGGAGTACTACAACCATCCAAGTTTAGTGGGAAGCGCTTGGTTGTAGCGGCAGACCCACTGTACAAGATAGAGGAGGAGTTCTCCAGTAGTTGTGGTTTTGACCACATAAATAAAATACTGGTTTGTGCTGGGTCTTGATTTTCAATCCTTATATTCGATATGATTTACTTGATATCCTCTCTAGATTGGTTTATGTTTTCCTGTGTGGATTGGGTTGTGCTTTCCTTTGTGGACTAGATCGAACTTGGTCTCGGATGTTGGAAACGAATACGAATTGATGACTTAGGTATATGTATGGGCATATACGTAAGTATAGTTGGTTGTTACTTCGTTATTGTATATTTTCATTGTGGTTTATCATTTGTGGATTCCGGGAGACTTTCGGGGGTCTCGAGGTCCATACTGAGTAGCGTATAATCAGCCCTGCACGGGCTATGCCCACACATCGTTGTGTTGGATGCAGACGATGGACAACACTGATCGAGGTGGGAGCTCATAGAGCTGGATGGTACCTGGAGGTCGATCACTAGACTGATGTTCTCGGAGCGGACGACTGGAGCCGAGGAGCATAGGGGACTACTTGTACCCACCCTTCAGGTGGGATTTCAAGAGGACGACTTGGAGTTGCTTCTTTACTTTTCTGCTGCTGTACTTTCTTTTCAGTTGTACTTTACTTTCAGTTGGGTTTGTATACTGGCCCATTTACTTTCCAACACTTACTATTGTACTCAGTTAACTTAGTGTTTACTTCTGATTGCATACTCTTTGGTGATTGTTTTATTACTTAAAGGAAATGCCTTAATAATATCAAGATTTACACCTTTGGTGCTAGTCACCAGCCCCTGGCCTATGGAAGGCGGGCTTGGGGTAGTTATGGAACGGGTCCTGAGGATGGGTCGTGACAAATTGGTATCAGAGGAGTTCGGTTCTACCACAGAACTCCGAACTCTGATCTTTCTTCTATGTGAAGAAATAGTGTTATGGGTATTGAGGGTGGTTATCAGTCCAGAGAGTCCAGTGTTGGTGTGGTGGCCAATGTATACATACACAAAGACCCTGACATCTGATTTCAGGCTCAGTGCACAAAAACATTGATTGCATTTGTGTTTCAAAGTTTTCTTTATGATTACTTTGTGTCAGATCACCAAGTATACTGTATTGACCATGGCACACCTGTTTCTTTTCAATATAGCCCCACGACGATAGCCATCTATGGTTCCGAGCGTTGTACGAGATGGCAGCCCACCGAGTAACGAGGCCTCGGTTCAGGGCCCCATTACAGTTGAGGCACCGATAACACCTCTACCCGTCGAGCCACCAATGCCACTAGCCCCAGCCACTAAGAGTGCATGTCACCTTAGTGCACTGCCCAAGTTTTAGTGTTAGAGACCTATGAGGTTCCGCGGGGAGGCACACCCTCGGGCAGCCGAGGATTGGCTAGAGGCTGTTGTTCGAGTTTTTAGGTTGGTAGGGACGCCAACAGACTTCATGGTGATCTTTGCTGCCCGCCTCCTTCAGGCAGTAGTTGGCAGATGGTGGAGCCTGATAATCGAGGTGCACGATGAGGCACCACTTCTGTGGGAAGACTTCAAGATCCTGTTCTGGGAAGAGTTTGTACCATCCACCCTTCGAGCAGTGTGTATACAAGAGCTACTTCATCTTCAGCAGGGTGGCATGACAATGGCTCAGTATTTAGCGAGGTTCACCGATCTCTAGCACTACTCCACATATACGACATGAGACCCTTTCTTCAGGGCCTGAACCATCGAGCACGGGCTCAGGCGAGAGATTAGAGGTTCAGTTGTTTCTCACAGCATTTCAATGTAGACAGGGGTGTTGGAGTGAGCCCTCTTAGTGGAGAATTTCCTTGCTGAGCAGTCTCCAGTAGCAGGACCCACCACTAGCCGGCATGCGGTAGAGTCTTCTGCAGCCGGCAGTAGACAGATGACGCAGAGGTTCAAGAGGACCAGACCTACAGGTGGTTGACCGCATGACACAAGATCGTGTGTGAGAGCAACCCGGGGTAGAGAATGACTTACCAGGAGTGGACAGTGTTACTCCTGTTGCGGGGTTGGTTATATGGCATGTGACTGTCCGAACCGCCATAAAGATGGCCAGAAGATAAACAAAGGGCCTCCCAGGTAGAGGCTCGATCGAGGCAGACCGCAAGAAGCAGGAGACCGAGGCAGGGGAGCTATCCGTGCAGATGGGAGTGGACAACGCTTCGAGGTGTTGCCACCACCACCACTAGGAGGTCCACCCCAACCGCAGGGAATAGGTGGACATATGAGATCTCAGTTTCAAGCAGCTGAAGCATACGACTATGGAGCTCCAGAAGCTGGCGGACAAGAGCGGGACTAGTTCCAGGTATGGGACCTTTGATCTTGGTGCTTCTAGTTTTCTTGTTGTCTTTGTTGTTGTCTGTGGTTGTTGTGTGTCTTTGTACTTTAGCTGTAGTAATAAAAGACATTATTCCTTGTGACGTTTTCTTCCACTCTTTTTCTGTACTAAGAGTTTCCGGTTTAAACTGTTGACTTGACCCTCACTTTTGAGATTCCTACTGGAGGAGACCCAGTGACCACACACTGATGCCGACAGTGTGACTCAAACCTTGGAGGTGAGAGCAATGGTTGGATCTCTTGGTAGTAGCGTTGAGGCCTTATGACGTCATCCGTGGCATGGATTAGTATCATTCATGTCAGGATTGACTGTATTAGGCAAAGAACATGGTTCATCCAGGGGATGAAACCGGATTTCTCTTATCGGAAAAGAAGAAATCTTATCAGCTCTTATATGCCCAAAGAAGGTTCAGGTCATCCAGGAGTGGATAAGGATAGATCAGAGCTGACAGAAGTCTTATGCTGATAGGAGACAGAGACCACTAGAGTTCAAGGATGGTGACCACGTTTTCTTACGGGACTCACCTCGACGTGGTTTATGGAGATTTGGCCCGGGCAGCAAGTCATCACCGAGGTTTATCAGACCCTTCTAGGTCCTCAATAGGATAGGCGAGGTTGTTTACCACTCGACCCATCCACCTCAGTTGCACCAGGTGCATGACGTCTTCCATGTATCTTAGCTGAGGAGATACATGCATGTCCGGACCCATACCATCGATCACGAGGAGCTGGACATCAATGAAGGGGCTACTTTTTCAGAGGTTCTAGTGGAGATTGAGGATCGATAGGAGCGGGTCCTACGACGATGGACGATTCCTTAGGTGCACTTTCATTGGGAGCTCAAGAACCTCGAGGAGAGCACATGAGAGCGGAATTCTCATATGCGTGCTCAGTACCACTTTGTTTTCCTTAGTGTGTGTTAAAGCTTTATGGAGACGTAAAGCCCTGATATGGGAGTAATGTAAAGACCTGGAAATTTCAACGAATTTTTTTTATAATATCTTTGGAATTTTACGAGTCCACAGTTATTGACGGCACCTGATTCCGAGACCCGGTGTGCCCAGAATCAATTTCATATGTTTAGCTCGGGTACGTTCAGTGAACGAATGAGCGGGTATTTCTAACTTCTGCATCGGTGCTCGGAATCGAAATCTGAGGGCACCGATGAAACCGCAGTGCCGATAATTTCTTATGAAGGCCATTTCTGAAGGTTTGTTTTCTTGGGAGGAGATGTTAAAAATGTGAGGAATAAAAATATAATTGTTTTACAATTTTATTTTTATTTCTTTACTAAGTGGTTTATGTGTTCCGTGAAATTAAGTTGTGGCACAACTTTATTTATCTCTACTATGTGATCCTAACTTCTGGTTAGGATATTAGTGAGGTGGGTTCCACATGAGCCCCCACCTTTTTACTTTCCCCATAACCCCCTTTAAACTCCTTTTAATACCTCCCATGTTTTTAATGTTGTGACTTCCTCTCTCCTATCATTTAATCAAGCCACCACATTATTTCAATTAATGGATTTGAGTTTTTAAATTTTGAACCCATGGCATGGCTTAATAAAATATGTGGAGGTTATTTTATTTTTTGGGTCAGATTGGTTGTGTTACGGATTAAAGAAGAATGATCTAAACTTGAAGAACATCTTCTATCTCGTTGGAGAATGCGAATAATGCTAGAGCACCAAGGAGAGACGCTGTGCCCATCTTTCTCTTCTCTGCAGCCGGTGTGAGACAACATCCTCTTCTTTTACACTCACCAACGCCGTCATGGAAACCCCCAACCCCCGCGATGCCATTTTCCCACGACGATCAACGTTCGACAAATTCTTCGAGGTATGGGATATTTTGTTTAATTCTATTTTGAGTGATTTTATCTCACGTGCTTGAGCGTTTATTAGTATGATGTTAGTATAATTTATATTTGAAAAAATTATACCCTCATCAATATTAAAAGCATGTGTTTTAATGACTTCCAATTGATAACACCTAACGTGGAGGGTGCGGGCCGAACAAACACGGCCCGACAACCCTCAGTAGTTTGTTGTTGGTGCGCGGATTGACGACGATGATGAAATCAGACCGCGGTAGTGTTTTGATGTTTCCGCAGTGAAGTATGGTTCTCGTAAAGACCTCAGGCATAGAAGGTGGGTGAAATGGACCACCGGTGCGCATCCTGTGTCCCGCGGAGAGCGGCGACGGCGCGCCGCCGCAGAATCCCACCGCGGCTGAGCCCCGGTGGACCGTAACGGCTAACCCGTTCTAGGTTTAAGGTGGGGGTCGTTGCATTAAAGCTGCGTCGTTTCGGTCAACTGGGGGGGAACAACACCCCCCTCCGCATCCAGCTCGGCCTCGAGCCGAGCTGCGGCCCGCGTGGGGCCGGACCGCCCGCCCCGGGCCGGGACGCAGGCGCTGGGCCGGACCCCCGTGCCGGGCCGGGCCGCACCCAAATGGGCCGGACCCGGACCCGGGCTGGGTTGACCCGATTCGGGCCGACCCAGGGGGTATTGGGCCGGGTCGGACCGGTCCTAAACCCCCTAAAATCGGTCAGAATCGTTCAAAAGCCCATAACATGAGCAACGAACCTCCGATCAAAGCACCTTCAATTGATATGCGATCCTTGGATCGAGACGGCCGTTTTGGTATATTACACTCAATGTTTTGGAGAACTTTGGGTATGACCGGGCTGGTTCGAATACGAAATCAACCGGGCTCTCGGAGCGGAAATGCTTATATCATGAGATCTAGACGTCTGATTGAAGTGCCATCAACATTGTTGGATTCCTAATGTAGAGAAGGTTCTTTTGGTATACTTCAACTGAGGTTTGGACGTAGTTGGATTATGGACGGGTTGGATTGTACCCGAAATCCAACCGGGCCCCTGGAACGGAAAAGCCGATAACTTTGAGACCGAACGTCCGTTCGACGAACCGTCAGCGGCATACACAAACATGTTGAGAAAGGGTCCCTATGAGTAGACCCTATGAGAGTTCAGGGTACAGTTGAGATACGGTCGGGTTGGTTCGTATACGAAACCAACCAGGCCCTGAGGACGAAAAGGCTAATAACACACAGACCAGGCGTCCGATTGACCCGCCGTTTGTGGTGTTGAGATTCCTTTGATATGGCAGACCTTTGGGATACTTCTTCGTGGGAATTTGTGAAACTAAAAGTATCGACCAGTAGCTCATGGTGAGGACCCTCCCGGAGACGAGCGAGCGAAGTGCAGAGACCTAGTAGTTGGCTGAGACTTGAGGACTGCTGATTGATCGACTCAGAGTGATTCGGATTTCCCATTGGGGAGCGCTTGGTTGTAGCGGCAGACCCACAGCGGTGGAGCAATTGGTTGTAGCAGCAGACCCGCGGTACTCAACAGAAGAAGCACCTCTATAGGCTATGAGAGGGAGCGCTTGGTTGTAGTGACAGACCTATGGTGGGAAGTTCTTGGTTGTAGCAACTGGACCACCAAGTGCTACAGTAGTCCAAGGTTAGTGGGAAGCACTTGGTTGTAGCGGCATGCCCACTGCACTAGATAGAGGAGGAGTTCTCTAGCAGTTGTGGGTTTGAACTCATAAATAAAATCCTGGTTTGAGCTGAGTCTTGACTTTCAATCATTATATTCAATAAGATTGACTTCATATCCTATGTGGATTGGTTCATGTTTTCTTGTGTGAATTGGGTTGTGCTCTCTTGTCTGGACTAGATCGAACTTGGGCTCAGATTTTAGAGCTGAACTGGAATTGATGACTTAGTTGTATGTATGGGGATATACATAAGTAGATTTGTTTGTTACTTCGTGATTTTATCTTTTCATTTTGTTTTATCCTTTGTAGATTCAGGGAGACCTTCGGGGGTCTCGGGGTCCCTACTGAGTAGTGTATACTCACCCCTGTATGGGCTATGATTGCAGTTCGTTGTGATGGATGCAGATGACGGACATCGCTGATCGATGTGGGAGCTCGTGGAGCTGGACGGTACCAGGAGGTGGATCAATGGACGGACGTACTCGGAGCAGACGGCTGGAGCCGAGGTGCAGAGGGGACTATCTGTACCCACCCTTCAGGTGAGATTTCCATAGGATGGCTCGGAGTTGCTGCTTTACTTTTTTGCTGTTGTACTTTCTTTTCAGTTGTACTTTACTTTCAGTTGGGTTTGTATACTAGCCCATTTACATTCCAGCACTTACTATTGTAATCAGTTTACTTAGTGTTTACTTATTCTTTCATACTCTGTGGTGAATGTTTTCTTACTAAAAGGAAATTCTTTCCCTGCTATCGGGATTTACGCCTTTGGTGGTAGTCGTTAGCCCCTGGCCTATGGAAGGCGGGCTTGGGGTAGTTACGACACGGGTCCCGAGGACAGGTTGTGACAATAAAATACCATCTTCCAACCATGCACATTAGTAAAATAACACATCATATTAATTAAGAAAAATAAACTCAAAAAAAATAATCATTTGCACGTGAAACCACCCAATTTTACATGGGACAATTTTTCTAAACCAAACATATAATGAACCTTTCTTAAAACCAATACCACAACATGAAAATACCCATATTGATCTCTATATAAATAAATCACAAATTATCAATTATTAACCCTAAATATAATACCCTACCCACTCGAAACATAATCCCCCAAAAAATGAACCAAAACCCAAATTAAGAGAAATTAGGGTGTTACCGGGGAAATGTGTGTGTGCTAGAGTAGAGGTTGGAAGGTGTGGGTTGCAAAACCGAGAAAGGGGAGGTCGGTCGGTTCATGTGAACTAGTGAAGGAGGGAGGCCTTTTAGTAAGAGATGGCGTCGCAAGGCAGGAAGGCCGGGAGGGAGAGGGAAATGTGAGGGCTAGATGTGAGGGAGAGGGTGCACAATCCTGGTCGTAAGGGATAGTGGCCTACATGGATTAGGGGTGGTGGATATGGGGTGAAATGTAGGGGGTCTGATAGGATAGGGGTGACAGAAGGGCATCCTTGGTAGGAGTATGGGAGGGGAAAAATAATCCCGAATAAAAACAATTATTTAAACTGAATGTATAATTATTATTTTTATAAATATAAATATAATAAATTAATTAAAAGTTTAAAAATAATATTTATATTGATCAATAAATATTAACAGTTCTTATGATTATAAAAAATAAAGATAATAATTATAATTTATGACAATAATAATTAAATTATTAATTTTTATAATTTCATAATAAAAAAATAAATAAAAGTTATAATAACTTAATAAAATGTTGACAATAATTTTAGCGAACCGACCTTTTCTTACATTACTATTACATCATTACAAAGATAAACAACATAATAGTATTACACATGGAGGATCCAAAGGTTTAGTGTCTTGGGAAAACTAGGACCACACATAACAAATACAACATCAACCATAAACATTTATTTAATTTTTTCTTCACTAGCATCTTAGTGGCACTTGTCCTCTCCTTAGTACATGTAGCCACCTGAGGATAGACATCAAAAGGGGTGAGCTAAAAGCCCAGTAAGAGGATAGATAAGAAAAATATAGCATGGGGTGAGCATAATCCTGACATAGGAAGAAGATCATGAACATGAGAGGAGCATAAATAATAAACTTGAAATGTGGCAGTGCATAAAAATGAAACATCATGTCTTAGTGGTTAAGTACCACACATACTTGTGAACAAAGCTAGCATCTTTTTCACACATCATTTCACATTTACTCATGAGATTCATCACTTTACCCAATGCATTGGAGCGCTATATAATTCTGGGCGCACCTGTCACATTTAAACATTCATATTGCTCTATATAATTCTGGGCGCACCCGTCACATGATAACATTATCATTATCATGCTTTACACATATAACAAATATCAAACATGTACATAAATAACCCACATAAAGGAATGGATTTCATATCATAATAACACATTCATATGCTTTGGGTTCCCAAATGAAAGAGGGAACAATATACTTGATACAAGAACCATCAACCTCGAATGACAGGTAAACTGTGAGATCTTGAAAGAAGGGTTCTTTTGGAAAACATTTTGATGGACATAAAAACCAGTGACAAACATGTATATCCCAGAAAATTAAATTTAATGATGAAAAAATGATCTTTGAAGAGTAACCATATCAAAAATGGAGTGAAAGAGGGAGAACCCGAAGGATGAAAATTTTGTTCGAGATTTCCCCTTACCTTGTACTCGAATGCCTCCTTCTCTTTAATGTCCTGTATAATGACATTATATTCATTAATTAGAAATTAAAGAACCTTTTATACATTTATAGGGTTCATTCTGGTTTCATTATTTCATATTATGTTCCTTTGGATGACTTATAGAGTTTAAAAACATTGATCAGGGATGTTCATTTTCATGGTTTTCTTGAGCGGTCCACTTGTATTCTTAAATTGATGTTTGGGTAGATCATGGGTAAACATCCAGAACTGATATTACATGTTATTAATGATATTACAGAATCTTGAATGATTTTATAATGGGTTATGTTAGATCCATGTGGATGAATCATTAGATAAGAATTAAATGAAGATTGTTTGGGTTAATTTGAGCGGTTTTTGGATCACAACGAACTCGTTTTAACTTTTAACTTAGTAATTTGGACATAGGTTATTTCCAGAACATAAAATGGAACATAATAAATATAAAATATTTTGTTTTATCCATAAAAATGGTTTCATGACCAAATCTGAAGGTAGAAATGGAAAAAGAGAGCATGTCGTTTTTGAAGGTGATAAATTAACACCTCATGAACAACATTCTCTTAAATAAAATAATAGGAAGAGGGAAAGGGTGTGGGGTGATATAATATACCATTATAATCATATTATTACAGTATATGTATAATAATGGAGTTAAAAAATAATTTTGATGAATATAGGTGGAGAGAGATCAAGAAAGGAACTTGAACTTGAAAGGAAATTAAAGGAGAAGAGGCAGAGAAATTGCCTCTAGAATCTTCCTCTTGAGATCCTCTTTAAGGAAGCTAGGATTGGTCTTTTGATGAGACCAACAGCTTTTGGACGTGGGGTATGAGCTAGGGAAGGTGTTTGAGCAGAGTTTAGAGAAGGCTTGGAGCTTGAGAGGTGTGAGTAAAAGAGGGAGTGAAGGGTGGCTTTTATAGTGGAGGGGAGAGAGGTTTCCTTAATATAAAATTGATTAGATTATTAATTTCACCTAATACAAGGAATAGTGTGTCTTGTATGACCAATAATATTAAATAAGGAATGTGTGTTCGGGATTTGGGTGCATACATCACTTTTGATGTTAGGAATAGTGGGATTAAAATGTATTTATATGGTAAATTAATGTATTCTACTATTCACCAAAAATCCATGTTTCTCAGAAAAATCCGAAAACTTTAACCCAACCATTTTTTGACGTGTAGAATCTGAAAATAAAGTTCATTTTAAAAAAATAATTTTATAAATATTATTAATTTATTTTTTAATTAAAATCATAATTTACTTAAAAAAACAGTTTTTAAAATTAAAACTGATTTTGTAGTTCTTTCAAAAATTACGCAGGGTCTTATAAAATTATCTAAAAACTATTAGAAATTGATTAAATACTTTATGAATACATTTAAGGGAAATAAATATTCTTTTAAATTAATTAATTAATTATAATTAATTATTTTGACTTATAAAATACCAAAAACGTTTACTAAGGTCAAATTATTACTTTCTATGATGTCTAAATTTTATATTATTATTCATAGGTAATGTTACTATTATTTACTATTCATAAGGGTCATATTAATATTCATAAGGTTAGGTTACTATTCATAAGGGTAGGTTACTATTCACCAAAAAATTATTTTTGTTTCATTAGACTCCAAAAACCATCTTGAACACAACCATGTATGTCGGATTTTTAAAATTCCAACCATAGGGGTGACAAAATTATGTTTAAAGGTCACTTATTACTTAGTAGTTCATTATTTTGTGTTTTTATGACATAAATATAAGAAGGGAATTTTCTATTGAAATGCTTTGGGTCATTACAATCTTCCCCCCTTAAGAAATTTCCCCCTCGAAATTTCACTTTACACAAACAGGTGAGGGTACTTCTCCTACATTGCCTTTTATGGTTCCCAAGTTTCTTCCTCAAACTTATGGTTCCCCCACAACACATTGACAAGGAGGGTTGTCTTGTTGCATAGAACCTTATCACTTCGATCCATAATTTTTACCGGCTGCTCCTCATATGAGAGATCATCTTCCATCTGTACCACCTCCGAGTTTAGTACATGTGAGGGGTCTGGTATGTACTTCCTCAGTAGTGATACATGAAACACATCATAAACTTGATCCATATTCGGTGGAAGTGCCAGACGATAGGCCACAACTCTTATGCGGTCAAGGATCTCAAAGGGGACAATGTACCTTGGGCTTAGCTTCCCTTTCTTCCCGAATCGCATGACTCTCTTCCATGGAGATATTCGAAGGAAGACTTTATCTCCAACGTCGAACTCCAAGTCCCTTCGACGATTGTCAGCATAGCTCTTTTGCCGACTTTGAGCAGCTTTGATGTGTTTCTGGATGACTTGAACCTTCTCAGTAATCTTCTGCACAAGATCGGGTCCAAGTAGCTTTCTATCTCCAACTTCATCCCAACATGTTGGAGTTCTACATCGCTTCCCATAAAGAGCTTCATACAGAGCCATCTGAATACTCGAGTGGAAGCTATTGTTGTATGAGAACTCAACCAATGGGAGGTGCTGATCGCATCCACCTTTGAATTCTAGAGAGCTTGCTCTTAGAATATCTTCGAGCGTCTGAATAGTCCTTTCAGACTGGCCATCGGTTTGGTGGTGTTAGACCGTGCTGAAATTTAATTCAGTATTCAAAGCATGTTGAAGGCTCCTCCAGAAATTAGATGTGAACCTTGGATCACGGTCAGAGACAATCGAGAGTGGAACATCGTGTAATATCACTACTTCCTTTACATATATCCTTACAATTTGTTCAAGTGAGAGGTCTTCCCAAATAGTGATAAAATGGGCAGTCTTGGTGAGTCGATCAACCACAACCTATATCGCATTATTTCCTCTTGATGTCTTTGGGAGACCCGTGAAAAAGTCCATAGTAACATTTTCCCACTTCCACATGGGTATAGGAAATGGATTCATCATACATTTGGACTTTTGTCGCTCAGCTTTAACTTGCTGACATACCAATCTCCTTGATATATATTCCGCAATCTTCTTCTTCATGTTCTCCCACCAGAAGTGTTCTCGGAGATCACGATACATCTTGGTACTTCCAGGATGGATAGAGAAATTTGAGCTATGTGCATTATCCAATAGCTCCTTCTTTATCCCAGGTGATGAAGACACACAAAGCCGCGTTCCAAACCAAATCACACCATCATCGTTGATATGGAAGTCTTGCAGCTTCCCTTCATTTACTGCATTCACCCTATTTTGTATCTCCACATCATCCCTTTGTGCTTCCTTAATCTTCTCTTGTATGGATGGTTGTGCAATCATTTGGGAAAGGTAGGATGTATCCCCTGCCCTTATGATTCCAAAATCTATCCTCTGCATGTCCAAGAAGATAGGGTCTTTCTCAATCCTCAAATTGGATAGAGTAGCATGTTCTTTCCTTTTTAGAGCATCATCTACCTTGTTCGCCTTTCAAGGATGATAGTGAATAGAGCAATCGTAATCCTTGATTAGGTCTAACCATCTCCTTTGATGCATGTTGAGCCCCTTTTGTGTGAATATATACTTTAGGCTGTTGTGGTCGGTGTATATGTCACACTTCTCTCCATAAATGTAGTGCCGCCAGATTTTCAAGGCAAAAATCATGAATGCCCTCTCTAGATCATGCGTCGGGTAGTTCTTCTCATGGATCTTCAACTGTCGTGAGGTGTAGGCTATCACATTATCATTTTGCATGAGTACACAACTCAAGCCTTTCTTTGAAGCATCACTGTATATCAAAAAACATTCTCCAATTTTCGGTAGTGTGAGTACAGGTGCAGTGATCAGCCTTCTCTTTAGCTCCTTGAAGCTTCCCTCACATTCATCCGTCCAGACATACTTTACCCCTTTCCTTGTTAACTTAGTTAGTGGTCTTGAAAATCGTGAGAAGTTTCTCACAAAATGTCGATACTAGCCAGCTAATCCAAGAAAACTGCGGATTTCTATGACACTAGAGGGCCTGGGCCATTCCTCAATCGCCTTTGTCTTTGAAGGATCCACAGAAATTCCCTCGCTTCTGATCACATGTCCCAAAAACGTGACTTGATTCATCCAAAAGTCACACTTGCTGAACATGGCGTACAACTTCTCCTTTCTCAATGTCGCCAACACAAGTCTTAGATGTTCTTCATGTTCCTCCTTGCTCTTGGAGTAGATGAGAATATCATCGATAAACACTACCAATAATTTGTCGAGGTAATGCCTAAAAACACTATTCATCAAATCCATGAACATTGCAGGGTCATTAGTAAGTCCAAAGGGCATCACCAAAAACTCATAGTGCCCATACCTTGTACGAAATGCAGTCTTCTGAATATCTTCCTTCTTCACCTTTACCTGATGATATCCAGAATGAAGATCCACCTTTGAGAAGTATTGATCACCTCTTAACTGATCGAACAAGTAATCAATACTTGGGAGAGGATAATTTTTCTTTATGGTGATCTTGTTGAGTTCCCGATAATCGATACACAGCCGCATGTTTCTATCCTTCTTCTTCACAAAGAGAACTGGTGCACCCCAAGGTGATGCACTTGGGTGTATGAACCCTTTGTCCAAATGCTCTTAAAGCTTCTTCTTTAACTCCTCCAGTTCGATAGCATCCATCCTATAGGGGAACTTTGAGATAGGAGTAGCTCCAGTTATGAGTTCAATTGAGAACTCTACCTCATGATCCAGGGGAATTCCGGGTAACTCTTCAGGAAATTCATCACTATATTCCCTCACGATGGGAATTTCCTCAAGGTTAGCACTTTCCTTTGATTCAATCATTTGGGTGAGGTATTCTTCTTCATAGGGAATCAACACCCACACCATTGAAGGATTTTTCAAAGGATATTCATGATCTTCCTTGCATTTGTAGAGGAGCATGGGATGGTTCAGAATATGAAAATATATTTCCTTTTCCCGACAGTTGATATGTGCTCTATATAACGAGAGCCAATCCATTCCCATTATAGTGTTGAATTCCACCAAGGGAAGTATTACAAGATTTTCCGGAAGAATCTTCCCACATACATCAACAGGAGAAGAGTAAAACACTTGGGTTTCAATGATTGAACCACTTGGTGTTTTTACAGATATCTATACTTCAAGGTTTCAGGGCTTCGATTTTATAGTTCTAGCAAACTTTCAAGATATAAAGGAATGCGTAGAACCAGAATCAAATAAGACTTTTTCCATTATTGAGTGAATAGGAAGTGTACCTTGTACGACTTCATTATCATGTTCCACCTCCGCAGTAGTGATGGCATAAGCCTTCCCTTGTTCCTTTGGATTTGGTGGTTGTTGGTGCTGATTACCCTCAAGAGATTGAGGTTTAGTGCACTGGTTTGAATAGTTCCCTAGCTCCTTACAGTTGTATCATTGAACCACGAGTGGTTCTCTCCTTTCACCGGCTACATTATCCTTCCTTTTCATGTCTTTTCGACACTCGTGAGCAAGGTGTCCTTCTTTCCCACACTTAAAGCATTTCCCCGTCCCTTTGAGGCAGTTCCCATGGTGCAACTTCCAACATTTTTGGCATGTGGGTCGTTGTGTTTTCTTCCCACCTTTATCACTAGATCCACCAGCTTGAAACTCCATCTTTCTTTTCTTATCACCATAGCCATGGGACCATTCTCCAAACTCCATATCCACTTTGAGATCACACCAAACAACATCTTCATAACTCCAAAAGTCTCGAATAGAAAGAGCCTTTAGAAGATGTGGTTTTAATCCACTAAAGAATCTATCAATTTTTCTATCATTGTTGATAACAAAACAAGAAGAATACCTTGAGAGCCTTGTGAAATTTTATTTATAGGTTGTGACAAATTCTCCTTATTTTTTCTTGAGCCTTATGAATTCTCTCTCCATCTTCGTGCGAAGAGTTCTTAGGAAGTACTTATTAAGAAACATTATCTTAAAGTCTTCACATTCCATCTCTTCAATTTCATCCCTTGGCTTGGTGTTCTTAATCAATTCCCACCATTGATCAGCTTCTCCATCTAGACGATAAATGGCTAGAGTCACCTTATCCATCTCGGAACAGTGAAGAACAAAAAATATCTTCTCTATGGAGTGAACCCACTGTTCCGTAACTAGTGGATCGAAATGTCCACAAAAAGTCGGTGGTCATTGCCACATAAAACATTCGATAGCTAGTTGCTCCCTCTTTGGTGAAGGAGGATGTTCCCCATTATTATGGTTATTATTCATAACCTGAGATAATTTGGTAAGCATCGCCATGAAGTTTTTAACTCCACCTCCCAAATCATTGGGTATGTTGTTCGGGCAATCGTTGCATTGGCCCTCGCAAGAGTTGTTGGCCTGATTTCTCCGGGTTCCCACTATTTTCTAAAATACAAAAGTTTAGAAAAAAACATAAGTAAATAATTCATGAATAACTTATTCATTTAAAAAATTATACCAAAAACATAACATATGGGATCCCTAGGTAAATATCCTTTTGTGCATATTTGTACTTAGTCTCATATGGGATCCCTAGGTAAATATCCATGTGTGCATGTAGGTTTTCTCTAGGGTTCACTAATCCTAATCCCCAAATTAACTAAACCTTTCCTATGATACCAACTATAGCGACCCAGCCTTTTCCTACATTACTATTACGTCATTACAAAGATAAACAACATAATAGTATTACACATGTAGGATCCAAAGGTTTAGTGTCTTGGGAAAACTAGGACCACACATAACAAATACAACATCAACCATAAACATTTATTTAATTTCTTCATAACTAGCTTCTTAGTGGCACTTGTCCTCTCCTTAGTACATGTAGCCACCTGAGGATATACATCAAAAGGGGTGAGCTAAAATCCCAGTAAGAGGATAGATAAGAACAATATAGCATGAGGTGAGCATAATCATGACATAAGAAGAATATCATGAACATGAGAGGAGCATAAATAATAAACTTGAAATGTGGAAATGCATAAAAATGAAACATCATGTCTTAGTGGTTAAGTACTGCACATACTTGTGAACAAAGCTAGAATCTTTTTCACACATCATTTCACATTTACTCATGATATTCATCACTTTACCCAATGCATTCGAGTTCTATATAATTTCGGGCGCACCCGTCACATTTAAACATTCATATTGTGCTATATAATTCCAGGCGCACCCGTCACATCATAACATTATCATTATCATGCTTTCCACATAGAAAAAATATCAAACATGTACAAAAATAACCAACGGAATGGAATGGGTTTCATCTCATAATAACACGTTCATATGCTCTGGGTTCCCAAAAGAAAGAGGGAACAACATACTTGATACAAGAACCATCAACCTTGAATGAGAGGTAAAAGGTGAGATCTTGAAAGAAGAGTTATTTTGGAAAACATTTTGATGGAAATAAAAACCAATGACAAACATGTATATCCAAGAAAAGTAAATTCAATGATGAACAAATGATCTTTGAGGAGTAACCATATCAAAAATGGAGTGAAAGAGGGAGAACCCGAAGGAAGAAAATTTGGTTCGAGATTTCCCCTTACCTTGTACTCGAATGCCTCCTTCTATTTAATGTCCTGTATAATGACATTATATTCATTAATTAGAAATTAAATAACCTTTTATACATTTATAGGGTTCATTATGGTTTCATTATTTCATATTATGTTCCTTTGGATGACTTATAGAGTTTAAAAACATTGATCGGGGATGTTCGTTTTCATGGTTTTCTTGAGTTGTCCACTTGTATTCTTAAATTGATGTTTGGGTAGATCATGGGTAAACATCCAGAACTGATATTACACTTTATTAATGATATTACAGAAGCATGAATGATTTTATAATGGGTTATGTTAGATACATGTGGATGAATCATTAAATAAGAATTAAATGAAGATTATTTGGGTTAATTTGAGCGGTTTTTGGATCACAACGAACTCGTTTTAACTTTTATCTTAGTAATTTGGACATATGTTATTTCCAGAACATAAAATGGAACATAATACATATAAAATATTCTGGTTCAACCATAAAAATGGTTTCATGACCATATCTAAAGGTATAAATGGAAAAGGAGAGCATATCGTTTTTGAAGGTGATAAATTAACACCTCATGAACAACGTTCTCTTAAATAAAATAAAAGGAAGAGGGAAAGGGTGTGGGGTGATATAATATACCATTATAATAATAAGATTACATATATGTATAATACTGGAGTTAAAAAATAATTTGGATGAATATAGGTGGGGAGAGATCAAGAAAGGAACTTGAACTTGAAAGGAAATTAAAGGAGAAGAGGGAGGGAAATTACCTCTAGAATCTTCCTCTTGATATCCTCTTTAAGGAAGCTAGGATTGGTATTTTGATGAGACCAGAAGCTTCTAGACGTGGGGGATGAGATAGGGATGGTGTTTGGGTAGTTTTTAGAGAAGTCTTGGAGCTTGAGAGGTGTGAGGAAAAGAGGGAGTGAAGGGTAGCATTTATAGTGGAGGGGAAAGGGGTTTCCTTAATATAAAATTGATTAGTTTATTAATTTCACCTAAGACAAGGAATAGTGAGTCTTGGATGAACAAAAATATTAAATAAGGCATGTGAGTTCGAGATTTGGGTGCTTACATCACTTGTGATGTCAGGAATAGTGGGAGTAAAATGTATTTATATGGTAAATTAATGTATTCTACTATTCACCAAAAATCACAGTTTCTCAGAAAAATCCCAAAAATTTACCCCAGCTATTTTTCAACGTGTAGAATCCAAAAATGAAGTCCATTTTTCAAAAATAATTTTCTAAATATTATTAATTTAATGTTTAATTAAAATCATAATTTACTTAAAAAAACAGTTTTTAAAATTAAAACTGATTTTGTTGTTCTTTCAAAAATTACGCAGGGTCTTATAAAATTATCTAAAAACTTTTATAAATTGATTCAATACTTTATGAATACATTTCAGGGAAATAAATATTCTTTTAAATTAATTAATTAATTATAATTAATAATTTTTACTTATAAAATACCAAAAACGTTTACTAAGGTCAAATTATTACTTTCTATGATGTCTAAATTTTATTTTATTATTCATAGGTAATGTTACTCTTATTTACTATTAATAAGGGTTATATTACTATTCATAAGGGTAGGTTACTATTCATAAGGGTAGGTTACTATTCACCAAAAAATTATTTTTGTTTCATTAGACTCCAAATATCATCTTGAACACAACCGTGTATGTCGGATTTTTAAAATTCCAACCATAGGGGTGAAAAAATTATGTTTAAAGGTCACTTATCACTTAGTAGTTCCTTATTTTGTGTTTTTATGACATAAATATAAGAAGGGAATTTTCCATTGAAAAACTTTGGGTCGTTACAATAATAATAAGAATCATAATAATTACAACTTAAAAAAATTATTCTTAACGCTATTAATAATAATAATATCATCTATATTAATAAAATCATTAATATTGTTAACACATATAATAATAATAATATTATTATTATTAAAATAATTCATTAAATTTTTTATTTCATTCTCCTTGCTTAATTATTTTCTCATATTAACTTTATTTGGTTCATTTAATTTCTTATTCAGTCGAATATCAATCGTTCCAAATAGTGACCCAACAAAGCCATACAATTTCCAACCCACGCTCTACATGCGCGTCAGATCCAACAATGCCTAGAAAAACTCATTTATCAACAAAACACAAAATATTAATTTGACTCTACCGGCACCTCGAAAAAATTTATCAACGACAGACAAAGTAATAAAATAAAATAATTTCATAATTCCACATGTCACAAAATAGGTGGCATAGAAATTATATCACCAATACATCATAAACCATAAATAAATCGAATTAAAAATCAACAATAACATTAATTTTCAACTACTATATATAATATCTAAATATGAATTAAAAATTATGAATAATGGGATTGAAATCCAATGTGGTGAAATACATATAAAAGAATCAAACATAAAAAATACAAAGCTACCCATATCATTGTAACAAAGGAATCCCACACAATTCCCACCTCCTAAATACATGAACAAATGTTATCAAATTTCAAATAAAATTATGTGTATCAACTTTATTTCCGACATCATAAAAAATCATGTTTACATACACTGAGAGTGAATATGTAATGTATGATAAAATATGCCAAGTTGGGTACGCTAAAATATTTATACCCGTACATTAGATAATAAACCAAGTCATGTTATTTTGAAATACATTTATGAAAGTTAGTTTTTTATAAGAAAAAAATTAACATGAAAATAAAATTCATTTCTTTCTTATAAATAAAATATGTTACCAAATATCCATTGATGAAATTTTAATACATGACCGAACTCTATAGTATGAATAAACATATATATATATATATATATTAATTGGAATCAAATGAAACTATATATGGGACTGAGGAATAGAAATCTAGGATTCTCACTCAAAATATACATATAATCTTCATTCTAGATATTAGTAAGACAAAAATGTTACATTTTCATATATACACTAACCAGAGAAACATACTAAAATGGTGAAAAATACATCAATAGAACAACCCCATGTTGAATCCTAAACTAGTCTATAATAGTTATTGAAAAATTTAAATGTGGGGGTGAATATTTTTAATGAAATATCATAACCTATTGATTTACTTATAAATAGAGTCGCTCCTAAGTACAAAAGGTATTATCATAATGTTTTCAAAATGAAAGAGATAAAATCAGTCAATAAAATAATTTCAACAATTAAAAAAAAAACTCGAATGAAATAACACCTTTCACATTGAAATTCAATACTCATAATTTTATGTATATAAATTCTAAAATAAAATGAATCATAACAAAAATGATAATTTTATAATGAATTTAATTAACATGATAATGTATATTTAATCAATCTGACTATCCTTGTATCAATTGAAATAATAATCCAAAATCATTTTACCTCGTCCTTAAATATTTTTTTAAATCATTCCATTAAATTATGACCATATATATTTTCGGTGTTGGGGGTAAAATAACATTCAAACAAACACACAAACACAAATGCTCAGGGAGTAACCCAATCCATGTCCCTTATGGATTGATCATATAACAACCTTATTTATATATTAAATATATGTATATCATACCCATGGGTGGAAGTCCATTTTATCATCCACATAAAGAATCCTTGCACATCCAATGAAACACTACTAGATAAATGCACTAATATAACACATCCCCGCCAGACGCTGTTGGAGGACCACCTTTCCCAACACCACTGGTCTCTTGCTTTACTACGTCGAGGCGCAATATGCACCATGGAGTCACTCGACTTGTCGGATCCCCGATGCGCCAGCCTCACCCTCCATTGGAACACCTTCACAATATGTATCTCCCACATGAGCCCACCTGTTGCCCCATAATAATTTCATCCTCCATCATTCATGTGACCCACACCACCATCACAGTCCCATTAGGACCCACACCCCCATTCCAAACCCTTCACATCTAGATCCCGCATCGTACATCATCCTTCTTAAAGTGTCTCCACCAGAATAACAAGCCAAACACCAACCCTACCAAGGAACACATACCCCTAGTAAATGGGTTCCATATTTTCCAACACAGTTAGGATTTGAACCCCAGCCACTGAGATTCCAACAAATGGGTGATACCACTTGTGTACACACCCATGTTCCATAAAATAATATAATAAATTTAATGATAAAATATAAATTATTTTCTTATCTGTACCTTATAATGATACATTTATATAAAAATGTATTTTCCCATTTTTATAAATAGATCATTATTCATTTTATTGACACTGACACTGAACCTCTTGGAGTGTTCTTTTATAAGGGTTGTTTTTATTGGACTCCTCTCTTTAGTGATTCTCTAAAAATGATTTTTTTTATCATGATGAGGATGAAAATGTGGTGCCATATAATATAAAAAACAAATATTAGTAATCATAAACCCTAGAAAAATGACCATTCTATGGTTAATTAATTAACTCATTGGTACATTTAGATCAATTTCCCACTATTTACAAAAATTCAAACACAATCATAGAATTATATTGATTCATGATCATATATAATTTTTATACACTATAATTTTCATAATATCACTTTTTAGGTCTATTTAAAGTGAAGGTCCTTTCATCAGATCAAATATTTCATAAAATATCATATCCTAGCCAACTACCCTTATTTACAATATCCACTGACCTAGCTGACACTCATATCAATCCAACAAAATAATACTCATTCATTTATGTGTAATGAACCGTAACTATATAAATGTAATTTTTCATTATATTAATATTTCATATAGTATAATTCACTTAAAATCATATAGAGAACACAATACAAACATTAACAATGATGAATGAATGAAATAAGATGTATTTCATGAAATTAGGGAACATATACTAGTGGAATAGTAACATGACCATTGGAGTTGTTATATGAATATAATGAGTAGTAAACCAGTAAATAGAGTAGTAAAATCACCAATAAATCTATAAATAAATTTTATGAATCTTATAAATGAAAATATAATAAAATTATATCATGGTATAATTAAATAAATGACGATAAATTATGTTTTGGTATATTTCTGAAACATATATGTTTATTTAGAATTTTTTAATTAATAAAATTATTTAAAATACAATTTATTTTCATAAACTAAGAGCACAAGATAATATTGTGTTGTATGATGACTATAAGACAATTTTATTAGACCATAACTAATTTTTCAAAGTTTTATACCATGAAAAATAATTTAAAAAGTTGTATATTTTGGAATAAATGATGGTTTTCAATAAAAAATAAATTTCCCATATATATATAATTATTTTCATAAAATCTAGTAATTTTTGGAATTCTAAATGTTTAAAATGGTATGTTTGAATTTTTCATACTTTTCCGAAATATTTGAATTATCATTAAGGAGTTAAATACAATTATTTACAGTAAAATAGAAATACATGATTTATTGATACACGAATGATGAATGGATTATGTTGACACCATTGGTTTGACCATGTAATGTCCCAAAAGTTCTGTATAAATGATTTAGGGAATTGTTTCAAGACCGTGAAATTGTATGGAATGTGACTCTGTCGACCAGAGTACCTGAAAAGCTCCGTTAAAAAATGATATTCATTAAATAGAAAGCATGATCATTTTTCTTGAAAAAGTATAATAACTCATAAATGGTTTCTCAGATAAGAAATCTGAGGACACCTTTGCATTTAGGATGGTAGGTTTACCCTAGGCAGAACTTATGTTTAGTCGGTGCACGCCCCTGTTATGAAAACCCAAAAAATACCATAACCATAAAATAAAATAATTAAATAAAATTATTATATTTTTAAATGCTTATAACTCACAAATGGTGACTCGGATTAATAATCTTAGGTTTCCGCAGATTTTTTGAGTGTAATGATTTTCTTAAGAAGATCCTAACATTGGTTATCGTGGGCCAGTAGTGGAAGTTAGTTTTTTACCGTGAATAAAATAATTAAGCAACAATTATTTTATATTCAAATCCATATTAATATTAAATTGTATCTCAGATTGAAAATCAGAGAGTAAAATTGAACTTGTGGGGGCATCTTCCTATTAGGCGAAGCCTAACCTCGACCATCATGGGTCGAGGGTGAATGTTAATTTTTTTAAGGTACGTTGAGTAAATGCGCGAGATGAATTTTTAGTATTTTGAACTGGTGCTAAGATTAATAATCCAAGGGCATTGTTGAATTCAAAACATCGATATTCTACTAGAAATGACTTAACTTCAACTAGAATGGGCCAAGAAAAAATCTGAATTTCTGGACTATAAAAGAACAATAATAAATTAATTAAAATATTTATTTTATTTCATTTCGCACCTTTGAGAGGTGAATGATGATATTGTGGGGTAGTGACGAGGCAACGTCGATGTTTATTAATGATGTTCATTAATGGCTCATTAACACGCAATGTAACGACACTTTAATGACATGTAACAATGATGGGGTTTCTTAAATAAAACAATGTAATGGGGTGACATCGCATCGTAATGGAGACGCTGCAACGTGCTTTTATTTATAGATCGATGCACTAGGGAAAAAAGGATTAAATATGTTGAGGATTTTTTTGTGATCCTCTGACGGACTTCCACCCCAGTGAAGATTGTTGAACACGTAAGGAACATCATCTTCTTCGACGAATTTTGAAGATCGGATCCAAGAGGTGAAGTCGAAGTCTTAATTCCTAGAGGATGAATGCCGTGACATTAGACATCATAAGATGTAAGTGTTTTTTATTTGATGTTATGTTCTGTACTTCTAAAAAAAGACGAACACAGATCAACCCATGAACAGGTTGATCTGTGATTTGTGCCTCATGCGGGAGGGTGTTTTATTCTTGGGGTTATTTTATTAAGGGACCAAATCATGGAATGGAATGATTGAACAGAAGCTCCAATGGACCTCCCCCGACTTTAAACATCTTATGTGGAGTCCCTGGGCTAACAAGAAAAAGGCTCGAGCACCCTCACATATGTGTTATGGGTGGCTGTACCCTCAAAATGACGGTAAGGCAGATTTGGGACTCCTGTAGTGTAGAGGGCACTCCTCGGAGGTCACTGACGCATACAGTTCAATTAACGGACCACCGGAGGGCGTCCGGTGGCCCGTAAAACGACATGTTGGCACTAGCGGTGGTAGCAGCGATGGCCGGCCTCGCCTGCTGCAAAGAGTAGGCGGCCTACACTAGTGGGTTGTGCTGATCGGGAAGTTGTGGCTCATCGGCTACAACGAGGCGCTGGAAAACCCGGCACTGGGCGGGGCCATCCCTGGAGGGACGATCCGCGTATGGGACATCAGGATGAGCTAGAACCAGCAGTCCTTGACCATGGTAGGCTGAGGGGTCCTGCGCATCTGCGGGGCAGGCGGGAGTTTGCGTCCCATCGGCCGCTGCAAGAGTTCGACAATGGGCCAGGCGGACGATGCACATGAGGTGCAACCCACCTCTTGCGCGCTAAGTTCGGAATGGGAGGGGACACAGTGGGCCATCACATACCATATTATCACATTGACCGCACCACATGGTGGGTCCCCAGCTGGTGGGATGAGCCCCCGGTAGGTTGGGATGGTGCGGCTGCCCAGCAGGTCAGACCCGGGTCCAGTGGGCGGGATAATGCCAACGGTCTAAACTCAAACCCAGCTGGCCAATCCATCCTCAGTGGATTGGGCCCACACCCCAATTGGGTTGTGCCAGACTAGACTGGGTTGTCGGTCATCCCGACGGGCTGACCCTCAACTAACCGGGCTAGGTCCAGCAAGGCCTATTGGGCCTGGCCGGACCAGACCGACCTTGACCAGCACCTATTCAGGTGAAGACCTTCATACCGAATCAGGGTATGTGGGACCACTAGGCCTTGTTGGTTGGGTTGGTCTGACTGGGTCAGACTGGGGCCCATCGTAATCGTTCCAGTGGTTACTAAAACTCCTGTATCCTGCAAATCACACGTCTGATTGACGATCCATATGCAAAGTTGGGACCCTATTGATACACCAGATACTTTTGCATGCTCTATTAAGACATTAGTGATAGTTGCGATATTACAAAAGGTCTGGAGGAGAGGTTATCCAATTTTCACTACATACAAAACCAGGCGACTGGCTGAGACCAAATAACTGCTCACTTTTGGCCTAGTGGGGAGCACCTCTCTATGAAATTATAGGACCATGATGGGAAGCACCTCTCTATGACTTTGCAGTCCCATGGTACATGATTAGTATGAGTACCTCAGTTGGCCATGGCTAGTGGGAAGCACCTTTATTTGAATTTGTAGGCCCACAGTACCAGAAGGGGGAGGAGTACCTAAGTAGTCCATAGTTTGTGGGAAGCATCTCCTCATGACTTGGAAGACCCACTGTACTAGCTAGAGAAAGTGTTCTCTAGTATATGAGGGGTTCGATGATGTGATTGATGATGCTACTACTAATATCCTAGATTTTACATAGTGGGAGATATCTAGTGTTTCCAACTTTACCTTGAAGAATTTTTTTGTGTGTTTTCCTTTTGGTTTTGGGGTCCCTACCTAGTACTATGTTATTCACCCTTGTACGGGCTTCAAACACACATGTTTTGTCTTGTTCAAACAACATAAATTTCGATAGTGGTGATCATAGAGATGGGACAGACATATGCTACGACAATGGACTTATTTTCCTAGGACAAGGTTTGGCCCAGTAGAACTGGGTAGACATGACATGCCATTCGGTTTCAAGTAGCTTCACTACTATCACAATCAGGTCGGGTTTTCAGTGGATGGCTATCTGAGTTCTCTTTTGTGTTTATCATTTTTTATTTCATTATTGTTTTTTTATTCTAACCCCCTTACATCCAGAATTTCTTGTGCACAACTTTGTTTTAGTGGTTTGATTTTCCCCCTATCGGTGTGATGGGATGTGGTAGGGTGTTTGTGTGTGCGAGTAGGTATTCTGGAAAATGCCTCCCACAAGAAAGTTGATGCCCTCGGTGCTAGTGGCTAGCCCCTGGACTTCAAGAGGCGTGATTGGGGTAGTCACGACATGGGACCCAAGGGAGGGGTTGTGACAACATGGTATCTGAGGGCGGTCAATCCTACCAAAAAGACCAGGAGTTTGTTGTTTTTGTTTTGGGGCAACGATGTTATGTATTGTGAGTTGAATTTCAGATTTGGGGAGTCCACTGTTGGTGCGGAAGCCAATATATCCATACACTAGGACCTTGAATTCTGTTTTTGGATCAGTTCAAGAAAAAACTGGTTGCATAAGTGTCTCCTTATTTTGAATAAGAGTCCACACAATAGGTATAACCTTCTAATTATGGTAAATCTTAATCAATCTCGTGAATCCTCCATGTGGACGACCAGCCAGGATCCTGATATGATGTCATGTGGAAAATCCACCTAGCAACGGGGCATTTGATCAGGGACCAGTGCCGGAGATGGCCCCATCAGGTGGTATATCGGAGTTACCACCACATGTTGATCAGCTAGCAGGCGTACCTCTATTGGTTCAGGTGGATGCAGCTTGTGAGACCATGTTGTGGATGACTATTTTGTCACATAGCGATGAGGCACATGGTTTGAATGTGTGGCACAAGCATCTGAGGAAATGATCACCTGAGATGCACGGTTAGCAGGAACTATGGTTTATAGGCACATATAGTAAGCCGCAAAACAAGAGGGTTCATAGGAGGGAGTGTGAAAGTTCCCAAAAGGGTAGGTTTTTCTATGCTTTTCATAAAAAAGTACATCTCATGCTAGATTGTCCACCTATTCATGCTATAGGGTAAGGTAGGAGACAATTGCAGACTATCTAGGATTGTGACTCTTCGGATGAATCAATGTACAATGGGTGTTTTTCAAATTTAGCTATTGTATTTATAGAGGGGACCTAGTGACCATGAACTGGTGCTGACAGTGTGACTTAACTCTTTAATGTGAGTGTATTGGATGCGATCTCCTAGTAGTAGCATCGAGGATTTACGATTTCATTCTTGGTAGGGAGTAGAAACATTCATTCCACGATTGAATATATTAGGCAAATGATGTGGTTTATCCATGGAGATGGAACAAGATTACCCATTATCAGCATAGGGGAAATCCTTGCAACTCATGATAAACTCAGAAAGAGGAGGTTATAGCCATATCCAATTCAGATGGCTAGTTCGACCCTCATTGTAGTGAATGTAATGATTCCAAAAGTTTCATAGTGACATTAGAGTATAAGGACGTCTCCCTTGAAGATGTTCTATGATTACATATCTGTTGAGAGTTAAACATCTCCCTTGATTCACACCCTGAGAAGACACTAATATCAACATCGGTATATTGAATTGTTCCTGTAAATCTATATGCATTGAGGGTATAGCTAGAGGACATGGGAGGTAGAATCTGCATTCGGTCAAGGAGTATGACCTGAGGGCTCCATGAATGATTCTAGGTATGATCTGTTTCTACTACCTACTGCTATATTCATAGACATAGATTCTAGTCATTTTTTATTATCATGAATATTTTTGAAGACCTAGAGTTTCTAGTTAAACCATTAACTTGATCCATACATCTGGAGATACCTATGGGAGGGGACTCTATAATCACACTTATACTGATGGTGTGATCAGAACCTTGAGGTGAGGGTTTCAGCTTAAACCTCTCGGTGGAAGCTTCAGGGCCTTATGATTTTAGTTTAGGTATTGATCTGTCATCCCCTTTTCATGCACATATTGACTATTTTGAAAAAAAAGGATAAGCTATATCCGCAACATTAGATCGGGGTATTACTTGGTCGGTGAAAAAAAGGGGAAACACTGGCAGCACAGGAAAACCCATGCATAAGAGGGTGCAGTCAATCACTCTTGAGTTAGTCATCCACAACTTGGTGGCAGTAGATGTTTTGAGTTTGGAGTTCCCAACAGTAGAGGCTTAGTGTGGAAATGTCCCATCAACAGATGTTTCCTAGGACACATCCCCATAAGGGGAGGGACTTCAAAATCATCATACACCCTGATATGGCCATGATATCAGCATCAGTATATCGGTGTGATTTCATAGAGAATCGCAAGATGGAGGCATAGGTGGGGGACTTATAGAGGAAGGGATTAGTAAGAACCAATGATCAAGGTTATGTGTCAACAGTCGAAACATTAATCAAGTGGTTGTGCAGAATGGGTACACACTACTAAATGGTCGATGGGAACATCAATCTATTTAAAGGGGTAGCCTTTCTTGTGGATTGAAAGGTACCCATAGGATTTTCAGCAGTTGAGACAACAGTAATGGATAGAGTACCGTAAGGACTATGACTATGAGATAATCTATTCTCTTAATAAGGGAAATGTGGTGGAATATATGCTTAGTAGGAGGTCTGGTTTTCGAATGCTGAGTGAGTCAACAGAGTAGCTAGTTGTGATGGATATATATTTCGTGGATGATGATGGAGCAACTTACTATCAGTCAAGTACTGTCACTCCCCCACTCTTACAGGGATTCCATGAGGCACAATTTGTGGAGGTAGACAACAAGGCCTATCGTTCATAGTTATACTTAGGAAAATATCATGATTGATTTTTGATAGGCATGGAGAACATCATCCTTTTCATAGGACACACCATAGTACCATTGACATTACAGGAGGAGGTGTTGAGATAATTCCATACACCCACTTTGGTGGAATGTTCTGGTGTGGCGAAGATACACCAAGACCACCGACGTCAGAATGGGTGGCCAAGATATGGAGACCCTTGGAATTTGGGGATGGAGAGCACGTTTTCCTTAGAGTCACACCCTGACATGGATTAATGATATTTGACTAGGGTGGAAAGCTATCTCCAAGGTTCGTTGGATCATCCCAAGTCATGAGTATAGTTTGCAAGGTGGCGTACCACCTAGCACTTACCACACAAATGCACTGATTGTATGATGTTTTCCATGGGTCTCAATTGGGGACCTACATGGATGATCCATCACAAGTCATCGACATGGATGAGATGGACGTTGATGAAGGGGAAACGTTTCAGAGTTCCATGTGAATATAGAGGATCAACAGGAGTGGGTCATATGGGGTCGGTTGATTCCTCTGGTGCATGTTCGGTGCCAGCATGAGAATCCCCAAGAGAACCCATGGGGTTGGGAGGCTTACATTAATTCTCAACACCCCTATCTGTTAGACTAGTTTGTTTGGCTTTCAAGGACACAAATCCCTAATCTGGAGAGTGTGTAATGGCCTGAAATTTCTATTAATTTTTATATATATTTATTTTCAGACCAGAAAATTCAACGACACATAATTCTGAGCTGTAGAGTTCCCAGAATGATCTATTGAAAATGTTATGATTTAAATTGCATGTGTGTGTTGTTTTCTTGAAAAAGATGAATAAATACTAACCTGTTGTTCATATTAGAAATATGTGGGAATCGTTCCATTCATGATGGCAGGTTTACCCTAGGTGTGGATTAAGTTTATTCATTGCACGACTCTAGTAGAAAAACTCTAAAATGACAAAACCATACATAAAATAACCAAACAAATTTATTTTATTTACTAAGTGATTATATCGCACAAATGGTAACTCAGATTAAAATTCAGAGGCCACTGTTATTCTTGTGAGGGTTTTCATTATCTATTTAGATCCTAATATTGGTTGGTGCGAACCAATTTTGGAAGTTAGTTTTTGGCTGTAAATTAAATAATTAAGTAATAGTTATATTATTTTCAAATCCTTATAACTCATAAATGGTAACTCAGATTGAAAATCTCAGAGTTCTATTGAACTCGTTGGGTTATGTTCCCCTTGGGTGCAGCCTACCCATGACCGATGCAGGTCGAGTGTGAATGATTAATTTTTTTTACTTTTTTATGGTACATTCATTAAACGTGCGGGCATGATATTAGTATATTTTGAACCATTGCTCGGATTAAAAATCTGAGGGAACCGTTTAATTGAGAATGTCGGGATTCTCCCTAAAATGACTTAACATCAGTCGGCTAGGGCCTAGAAAAAAAGTTATTTTTTCTACTTTTCAAGAAAAATAATCACATAATTTAAAATAATTATTTTATTTTATTTCTCACTATTGAGGGGCGGATGGAGATGCTATGGGAAAGCGATGAGGAGACGACAATGCACATTAATGAGATAAATTAGTGTCTCTTTAACATGTATCATAACAACACTTTTATGACGCATAACAGCAACACTATTTCTTAAATAAAACAGCATCACGATGCAGCGTCACATCATAATGAGGACGTTACGATGTAAACATATTTATAGTTTGACGCACTGGGGAAATAAGGATTAAAAATTTACCGGATTCTCTAGTAAAACTCTGACAAGCATCTACCCCAATGAATAATGACAAATAGTGGAAGAACATCATCATCATTGAAGCCTTTTGATGAACAAAGATATGAAGCGACATCGGCGTCTTAATTCCTCGAGGAAGAATTCTGCGACATCGGACATCATAAGAGGTAAGAGATTTTTTATTTGATGTTCTTCCCCGTTGTTATCAAAAATGATGAACCCATATCAACCAATGTAAAGGATGATCTATGATTCATAAGTTATGCTAGAGGGTGTTTTATTCTTGGGATTATTTTATTTGGGGTCTAAATATTTCCATATAATGATTGAATGAAAGCTCCCCCGAAACTCTCCTGATGTTAAACCTCAAACAAGGAGGCCCCAGGATGACACAAATAAGGCATGTGAACCTATGCATGTGAATTCATGGTGGGAACACCCTAGAAATGAATGAAATGAATATTTAGGATTCTCATGGTGAAGAGGGTGAACCCCGGAGGCTACAGACACAAACAGATTGAAAAATGGTCCACTGGTGTGCGCTCAGGGGCCCACTAAACGCCATGTCGGTGCACTAGCCTCACTGGCCACGTGGATGAGGCAGCCCACACCAATGGTCTAGGTTGACTAGGAAGTCATGGCTTGTCAGCCGCTGTGGCGTGCTGGACCACGCGGTGCGAGGTGGGGTGCATCATGGAGGAACGACCTAGGTTCAGGTTGCCCGAACGAGCTTGAAGCCGCAGTCCTTGATTGCACCAACGTGAGAATCATCATGCATCCATGTGGTAGGAGGGAGGGCACAATATGTCATCCTTAGTAGGAGCTGGACACGATTCCAGGTTGGTGCCACACAGGATGTGCGGCCAGCCTCTCACAAGCCGAGTTTGAACAGGGAGGGGATGCGGTGGACTGTCACATCCCAAGAACTCACACCGGCTGCACCACACGACTGGTACCCAACTGGCAGGCTGAGACCCCAGAGGGACGGGCTGGTCCCTTTGCCTAGTGGGCTAGGCCCGGGCCCAATGGGTTGGATAGCGCGGGTGGTCCGGACCCACGCTGGTAGGCCAGACTCACACCCAGTGGGCCGGACCCGCGCCAGTGGGCCTGAAACACACCCAACAGGCCAGAACCGCACCAGAAGACCAAATATGCACCCCATATAGGCCAGGCTGGACTAGACTGGGTCACCGTGTGACCCTGAGGGATATACCCTTGACCAACATGGTCAGGTTTAGCGAGGCCTATTGGGTTTGGGAAACTAGCCAGGGTGGAAAAGATCAACCTTGACCAGCACTAGGTCAGGTCGAGTCCATCTTAATGAACTGGGGTATGTGGGACCCCAAGGCCGGTTTGGTCGTGTTGGTCTAACCGGGTCAGACCAGACCCATAGGAACCAGTCACCTAGTAAGTAAGACCAATCTATCTTTCAAACTAAATGTTCGATTGATGATTAATTTGCGGCATTGGGACCCTCTTGATGAGGCAGATCATTTGGATTGATCTATGGAAACTTTTGTGATAGATGAGATGAAACGAAGGGATTTGGGGTAGTTCTCCCAATAGCACTATTTATAGAACTATGTGATGGGATACGACCTGAAGACTACTATCCTTTGGAACAATGGGAAGCACAAATCTTGACTTTGCAGGCCCAAGGTAGGAAACAATTTTCTATGACATTGCTGGCCCACAGTACGCGATTAAGATTTGAACCTCAGTTGACCATGACTAGTGGGAAGCTCCTCTCTGTAACTATTTAGTCCCACGATACGTGATGGGGGAGGAGTACCTATGTATTACAAGGATATCTGAAAGCACCTCTTCATGACTTGGTAGGCCCACTGTATTCATTAGAGGAAATGTTTTCCAGCAATTGAGGGGTTTGAAGATGTGACTGATGGTGCTACTTTTACGAACCAGGAATATACCTCATGTGAGCTATATTTTGTTTTAGGCTTTTCCATTAATAATTTTTCTGTGGAATTTCGTTTTTGTTTTGGGTTCCCTACAGAGTACTGTGTTACTCACCCCTGCACAAGGTTTGCCCGCACGTGTTGTGTCTGGTGTAGATGACCGACGTTTCAAATGAGGTTCTCAGGGAGACGGGAATGACATATGCTACTATGGTGGAATAAGTGGCAAAGGGATATGAGGGGCCCTGTAAGACTAGTAAGACACGACATAATACATCGGATTCCAGTAGCTTCTCTACTCTCACGATTAGTCGGGGGTTTTTGCAGATGGCCATCTGAGTTCTCTTTTGTGTTTTTCTATTTTCAGTTCTTTGTTGGGATTGTATTCTATCCCACTTACATTAAGATTTTCTTGTATATATATATTTTAGTGATTTTCTTTTTCTCCTTTTTCTGTTTCGGGATTTGGTTGGGTGTGTGTTTGCATACATTTATTCCATAAAAGCCTCCCACATTAAGGTTAACGCCTTTGGCGCTAGTCTCCTACCCCTAGCCATTGGTGGGCGGGATTTGGGTAGTCATGGCATGGGCCTAGGGGGACAGTCCATGATGGAAATCACATTCTCTAGTGAATATACATAGTGACACTAATTCAAAATATTTATAGTCTTTTTCCAAAATAATAATCAAATGAATAAAATTATAAAAAATCTGTAGAGACCCGAAGCTTGACGTACATGGACATTACATTACTTTTTCAAAATACCTAATACATAACAAAAATATACACATAGGGACCGTAATAGTTTAGTGTCTTTGGAAACATGGAACGTAATCTTCTATTTGTGGTGAAAGATCTTCAACATCTCCCATAAGGATCTTCCACTTTTTGTTTCCTTACTTAAAACATTTCTTTTAATCCTGGGGGAAAATAAAACATAAAAAGGGTGAGCTCAAATTCTTAGTAAGGGTAAGAATAGAGAACATAAAATAATCCATAAACATTTGAATGCAAAAACATGAACATAAAATCTAAACATCAAAATCTTGAGCAAAGACATAAATCATGGAATTACATAAAGCATAGTTCATAAAAGAACATTAATCATGATAAAAAAGCATGGGAATAAAACATGTAATTATGGAATCCATTAAGCACATGTAATGATTTCTATAGTATCCAAGGCATTGTTTCCAAGACCATCTTAGTGGACAAAGTCCCTTTCTGAATCGAGTTCACTCCTCGTTCTAGTCTTGTAATACTGAACTGGATTAACTTACCGTTCCAGCCATGTCTATCTCATGAGATATAAATCATTACCCAATTCATTGGAGGGAGATATAGGTCCCACACATCTCATAATGAAATCATTCTTACTTGTTCCACAAAATAAACATACATCATTCATAAAAACCTAATAAATAAATTGGGGTTCATAAATATCATCCCATCATCACATAATCCATATAAAAGAAGTGGATATCATTTCATAATAAGAAGAGTGAAACCATGTAAATAATAGAGACATGATACTTGAAACATACACATATGAAATAATGTCATCTTAGATGAAAAATGGTTCTGATAAAACACTTGAAAAGAATTCGTGAGGAAAATATCATTTCTTCTTCAAAATCATTCTCTTTTCAGAAAATGTCATGCAATTTTAAAAGAAAAATATTTTGTTGAAAATAGTCATGAAATATTTTGGAGAGATCTTCATGAAAATAAGGCTTTATAAAAAACCGTAAAAATCCATTCATTCCATATAATTTTAAAAAATATTCTTCTCGTACTTTTGCCGGAAAAGTCAAAAAGTACCGTGTAAAAGAATGATTTCATACATACCATGTAGTAAAAGTCAAAAATGGGTAAAAAGGACATTAAACATACATAAGAACACTTTTATAAAACATGTACATGGATGATAACAGTAACCCCCGTAAATACTTACGTATAAGCAATCTCGGATAAAAATGAGATTTGTGAAATTATCCCTTACCTTAGGTCTGATATGTTTCGTACGTATCCAAACCTCCTGTATAATGATTTAAATAATTTCATTGACTTATTAAGGAATCATATTCATTGTTATTATGTCATATATGGTTCACTTATGAATTTATATTACCCGTTCTTTTGTAAATTAATGTTAAAGTAGCGGTTTGGGTAAAATCGTTTCATTTGTCATTCGTGTTTTAACTTGTAATTATTCATATGATTACTTAGATCAAGATTACTTACATCCAGAATTTAAAACATGATTTATATATAATATATATTCAGAATATATATATAATGGATCGATAAATGGAAATAAATACACCGTTCATGGAGATGGTAGGCCGTACGTATGCATGAACGCTGTTTTCATTTCCTTATTGAATTGAATGAAATTAAGTAGATGAAATAAATTTATATATACATAAATCCAGTAGAATTATTATGTAATATATTTCATGATTACTTATTATATATACTTTATAATCATTCTTGAATGGTTATCATGGAGAGTGAATCTCATCGCGTCGTGGAGACGGTATTCCGTACGTACGTATGAGCGATGATATCATTCCCATTATCATGGAATTGTACTAAAGTGTATATATAATATTACAGAATCAATATCACTTTTCAATAATCATATATATTCATTACGTTCACCATTATACCCATCCATGTAAGGTGGTGGTGGAAAATAGATTACACCACGTCGTGGAGACGGTATTCCGTACGTACGCACGTGCGGTGATTTCGTTTTCCATAGGATGGATAGATGGTGAAATATGGTTGTTTAATATTTATAATAACATATCAGTATATGAGTGATACTTATGTTATTACTTCATAATGAAACAACTAAAGAAGAAGAAGTGGAAGAAGAAATAAAGTTGAAAGAATCGGTAATGGACATTACCTCTTTTTTGAAGCACCTCTTTGAGACCTCCTTTTAGGGCACTAAAATTGGTCTTTGAAGAATACCAGGACCTCTAGGATGTTTCTAGGGATGTGGGGAAGTAAAATTTTCAGGGATTGGCCGAGCTTGAAGGCTCAAATTGGTGTGAGGAGGAGAGGGAGGAGGTTCCCTTTTATAAGGGAGGAGAGGGGCACCTTTGGAAATATAAGAAATATTAGTTTATATTAAATCCCAACCCCACGTAAAAACATCCAAAATGACTCATATCCAAATATTAGATGAGATAGGGTTGTAATATTATCAACCAATAGAATTTAGACATGTTAGGAATTTATTTTAAACATTATCAACTTTATTTATCCTTATTTATCAATTTAATTTTATTTGTGGTAAAAATATTATAAAATTTAAATTATTATAAATAATTACATATCTGTTGTGAATTTTCCATAATTTGACACTATAAAATTTTAGACCATATAAATTTTAATTTACAATTTGTAAATATTTTTGTGATTTTTAAACAATTTTATAATATGTTATTTATATAAACTACAATAGTGTCAATTTTGACACTATTCATTTATTTGAATTTAAATAAAATATATACAGAAGATATGTTCAAACTAAAAGCCTTAATAGATTAATAAAATTTCATATGTATCTATAAAATCAGTGGATCACATTAAATAGTTCATATAATATTTATTTTAATATTTTTAAAACCATTTATTTGATATTTTAATTAATAAAATTATTTCAACTTCACAATTTTGGCATAATTAATGATAATTATTTAATCCCTAAAAATTATAAATAAATTACTATGATGTATATAATTGTATTATCTTTCTTGAGACTATTCAGGTTCGAAGTTTCATTAAGTTTATCACTCAATTAAAATTATTGTACTTATAAGATTTAAGAAAGTGACATGTTGTCATATTCTTTGGTTTTAATAATAATTAAATTATTTTCATGGAAAAAGTCTATTAAATGAATATAATATGACCCTTAGGTGATATTGGTCGACCTTTATTCATCCAATAGGATTTTAGAAGGTGTTAGGGTAACTTTATAATCTTATATTTACCCTTAATTACCCGATTTACCTTTAACTATGGCAAATAAAATTTACCGTAGTTACTATTCATAATGCCCAAAAATAAAAAGTAGTCTATTAATATAATTTGGGCCCACTGATTCCAAATATGGAATCCATTTTTCCAAATTCAATACACAGAAGTTTCAGAAATTAAATTAAAATTAATCCCGTTCTCGAAAGAAAACGGGTTTTTGTTTAAAACATTGCAAAAGATTGAATTTATTTAACATACGAATTCAATGTAAAATCAAGGATAATGACATAAATTATATGAAATGGTAAAAATATATTATATTTATACATTAAAACCATTCAATATTATAATTTAACTATATAAATTATTAGGATGAAAAAAGTTGTTTTTAATTAAAATATAGCGTGTTTTTACTATTCATTAAAATATGAAAGTTTTCAGAAAAATATCAAAACTTTATCCAATGTAAATTTTTATATCCCGATTAAAAATTATAATTTTATTTTGTAAAATAGAACTTATAAACATGTCAAAACTAGATTTAAAGTGGGTGCTCCATGTAACACCCCGAGCTTCCATGATACGCTTCTCATTCAATAATGTAATAGCTTGCATTGTACGCAACATCGAGTTCTAACACACTTCAACTAATCAAAGTAGCCGTTATGAATAGTAATAACCACTTTTTAAATTTATAGAAATTTTATATTTCAAAATGGACTTCATTTTTGTATTCCTAATATTGAAATTAGCCTATGTTGAATTTTTTGTAATTCTATGAGAACTTCAAAATTTTTATGAATAGTGAAAAATACTTAAAACAACTTTTTTAATCAAAATAATTTATAGTGATAAGTTATACTATTGAGTGGTTTTAAAGTATAATTATAATATATTTTTACCATTTTATCCAATGGTGGTCATTAGAATTAATTTCACTTTGAAATTGGACATAAACAATTGCCAGTCTTTTGATATAAATTGTTTCTTAAAAACACGCTATTTGTTGTGACAACGGGAATTAATTATAAAATTAATTAATGCAACTTATATGTTTGTAATTTCATAAAATAGACATCATTTTTGAATTCGGAATATCAATTATAGCTTTGGGTGAAATTTTGACATTGTTCTGAAAAACTTCAATTTTTGATGAATAGTGAAACCACTAAGTGGTAGTTAAATAACTGATTTTTCGTTTAAATGAAATATTACCACTTCTGTGATTTGATTTTCAAAAATCCGACATACATGGTTGTCATTAAGAAGTAAAATGTGGTTCAATGAGATTAAAATAATTTTTTGGTGAATAGTAACTTTTAAGTTCTTAATCGTGATTAGAGGTAATTAGTGTAGTTTAAGGTAAAAATAATGTTTTAATAATATGAGATGAGCTTGAAACATGTCCTACCCTCATTGGATGTGCCATGGCCGACCAAGAAAATCCATGGGTCAACTTGGGGACCCCATGGAGCCACTTTAGTTGGAAAATGACATAAATACCTTTTATTTAATGTTAAAGTAAAAAATGACACAAACATGAAATGTTTTACTAAAACAATTTTTAAATGGGGTTATACAAGTCATATTTTTGATTATAAATATTTATTGGAAAGATAAAAATATTTCCTACATCATATTAGTTTTTTATAATTTTTAGACATTATATAAATTAAATTATTTATGACATCATGATGATGCAGCGATGACCTCATTATTTAACAATTTAAATAAAATGAGAAGATAATGTAAAATCTAAGGCTTACACTTGTCCAAAGCCTATTGGATGAGGATATTTAGAACCCTTATCACCTTATCCTAGAATTATACAAGTGGGGGACCTTTAGAATCCGAAAAGCATTGTATAATAGAATAACATTTTATTACTTTCCAAAAGTGCCCCTCCTCTCCACTTATAAAAGGCCCCCACCACTCCCACCTTATTCACACCTTCAAGCAATTCGGCTCGGCCAAACTCTGCCCAAATACTCTCCCAACATCCCTCACTTACTCCTAGAAGCCTCACTTTGGGCATAATTCTTCCCAAGGAAGCCTTTGTCTCAAATCAAAAAGAGTTACCCGATTTTTTTGGTAATGTCTTCTCTAATGTTGTTTTGTTTTATTTTTCTTCTCCAACCCGTTAAACACTTTTCATTCCTTTATTTTGTAACAACAACAGTATCTAAAATATACTAGGATTTTGTTATGATAAGGATTTGGTTTACACTTACACACACCTTCGTCTAATGGTTAAAGAACATACTGTTTCTGTGGGTGGCGAAATACTGCCTCACGAAACGATGATTGTTCAAATTCTTTTAACAACTATAATGGTGGCCATTTTGATGACACTATTTTCATATATGATATATATATTATGTTTATGTTTTCCTTATGCTTCTGTATTTCTCATTTATGGCATACTTTATGATTTCCATTATGGGTAAACGCGATAATTTCACTTTAGGAAGTGCGGACTACCGCCCCCTCAAAGTGATGTGAATCGTTAATGCCATATGTGGGATGTATAAAGGATGGAGTAAATGATATTATATATGATATTATACTGGAACTATATTATACCTTTATATAATTATGATTTTATTCCATTAAATACGAAATAGAAAGGAAAGTAGCGTTCATGCGTACGTACGGCTTACCGTCTCCATGAACGGTGCATTTCATTTCTTACCTCTAAATGTTACGTAATATTATGAATGAATGTATATACTGGATATATATGATATATATGACATCTAAATCATGAATATAATTCTGGAGATAATGGATATTCTACCACATAAACAACTTGTAATTATAAGAAGTTTATTGTTGACTCAAGTACCAAAGATCGACAAAACGACCGTTATTAACTTAAATAATTACATAATGTTCATAACATGGTAATAAGTGATATAAAAGGAATAATGAACATAAAAAATGTTCTTAAGTAAATAGAATTTAACTCTAGTTTATTATTCATGATGTTAAAGAACGGTCGAGTCAGGACAAGACGCAAGGTAAGAGAATTTGTTAACCCAACTTCCATTATTTGGGTTAATCTCCTACTTTCAAATTATGTCATGATATTATTATTTCTTATTTTGTATTCTTTATGTGTACCTATAGTGAATACACATAATAGATCTATTTTATTTTAAAAATGACCTTTTTAAGGACTTCGTCTCAATCTCCTTTCATTGAGGCATATTTGGTTTTATACACAACTTTCTTTTATACGGTGTATAAACACCTTTGAATTTTACGTTTATTCAAAAGGAATCTTTTTTCTACGAAGCGTTTTACGAAACGAAAAAAAGGGAATGTTTTTCTTTCCGTACTTATGCGGCGACAACGACTTTTCCGCCGCTGTGACCATTATTTGAGTTTCGGCTTCCTCTACAAGCCATCATTTTTTTAATGAAAAATAAATACAAAGTTTTAACTTTCTTTTATTTTGGTATTGAAAATGGTTTTGAAAGCGTTTTTATTATATCAATGTGCTTTATTGATATCTTTTGATTGAAATGTGGAAATTTTATGTTTCCTTTATGCATGTTTTATGTGATACGATTATGTTATGGTTTATGACATGTTTAAACCTATTCATATGAGGAATGCATTGGACTTAATAAGTGACGGGTGGAGACCGCTATAGCTCCTCGATGCATCGGTAGGTCTCATGAGACAACTAGACGTGGAATTGGCCGAGGCCCTTTCCCCATTTTATTTGTGATTTTGGCCGAGGCCTTAATCATTTTAGACGTCTTGGCCGAGGCCTTGACAAAATGTTTCAGATGGTCTGGCATTATGCATTCCATCATTATGAAAGTGGTTATTGATATTGCATGTGATTATTCGACCAGTAGAATATCCATGTGAAGAAGTAAATGGCATTATATCATTTTACTTTTTCCATATTATGTTGAAGTTCAAGTTTAAAAGGCTTTTGTTTTAGTTATACATTGCCTTAAATGTTAATGTTTATTTATGAAAGCTTCCGCTATATTGTTAACCTTACTGAGAATCTGAGCTCACCCCTTTCAGTGTTTTAATATTTTCCAGGATGTGAAGAAGTATTTTACGAATGACCTGTTGGGATAGTCAGAAGAGGATATGAGTGTGGACTATGAAGACTTTGTTATTAGTTTTTCACTTTATGATGTAATGTAACATTTATGAATGTATCTAGTGTTTCCAAGGCTACTAAACTAATCGGTCTTTTGAGACTTGATCTTTTGTGATCATGCCAATGTTACGAAGTAATGCACCGACTCTGGGTAGCTGGGGTCGGGGCGTTACAGTTGGTATCAGAGGCAGTTTACTACTAACCTTGGAAGCTAGATTTAGATAAACTCTTATTAGAGCACATAGCCCAAAGATAGACTTTGAGGATTAGTATAGAAGAACTTCCTAGAATTTTGTTATTGTAGATATTTTCTGAGTTTTCTGAGAAATACATCCCTGTCTGGATACAAACAGGTAGAGGCAGCTCTGGCACAGATGTACCTAGGGGTAAAACCTGAAAACACCGCTTTGAGCTAGACTCGAACGGGAACTGGTGCACGACAACGGGCCTTGCTGTACTCTTGGTTACGACACTCCCGGGGGATATTCTTTGGATATTTCTCATTTTCTTTATAAACCACTATAAAGGGTTGTGAGTATATACTTCCTCAAAGAAAATTTTTTTATGGATTATATCCATAAATAGTTCAATTTATGTTAAGTATATTACAAGTATGAAATTATGTATTTTGATTTATAAACTAATATAGTTTATGCCATTGTTTAGAAATGGCGCCTAGTGGAAGGAATGGAAACCGTATCAATGCACGCACTCCGTGTAGGGATTTCCCTCCTGCTCAAGATAATTATTGTGGATCTGGAGATACAACTGGTGCTGATCAACTTATTACCATACTGGGACAACTCACTCAGGTTATGAATAATAACCTTACTCGTATGGATCACCCTGATCCACAACGTGGAGGATCAATGTTAGACCGCTTCATGAGGCAACAACCACCAACATTTAATGGGGGTACAAATCCATTAGTAGCTGAGAAATGGATAAACTCCTTAGAGAAAATATTCCACGCCTTGGGGAGTAGTGAAAGGGAAAAGGTTATCATGGAAGTTTACCGCCTCACTGGAGATGTTGATCAATGGTGGTCATTGATTCAAAACACAAAGGAAGATGATGACGTATCGAATATGGAATGGAGGGAGTTCAAAGAGCTTTTCCTAGAAAAATACTATCCTCGTGACCATCGAGAAGATATGGAAAGACAATTTTTGAGTCTGAGACAAAAGGAGGATGATAATGTCGCAAAGTATGAGGCCAACTTTACAAGGTTAGCGACGCATGCTGCAGATTATATACGTAACCCAAGGAGTAAGATTGATCGTTTATTTGATGGGTTAAAACCATTTCTCCGTCGAGCTTTAGTATCACAATCCTTCTCATCATACGGAGATATTGTCTCGTGTGCTATCAAGACAGAAAAGGAATTCTCTAAGTCTTATGACAACAAAGTAAAGCAAGAGAAGAAGAGAATGGTGGAACAAGAGACAGATAAAGGGAAAAAGGAAAAGAAGGATTTTCCATTATGTGATAATTGTGGGAAGAATCACCCTGGTACTTGCCTAAAAGGAATGGGAGTTTGTTATAAATGTGGAGAAAAGGGTCACCAGGCTTGTGTTTGCAAGGGAAAGAAAGAGGCTATCAAAGTTGAATGCTACAATTGTAGAGAAATAGGTCATTATGAAAATGAATGTCCTAAGCGTCAGGGAAACTTATCTCAGAAAAGGCCAAGGGATCAAGGACAATCTTATGCTGTTACTACAGTTGAAGCAGAATAACTAATGTAATGGTGCTTTTGGACTCATGGATTATATTCTGGTTATTAGAATAATGTGATATATATAAAAGGATTGTACTGCAGTACTTGTTGATTTTAGTAAGGTTTTAATATGATGAAGGTAATTATATTTTTAGTATGTGACAATAAGAGAAACTTTACTTTGTTTGGGGAATCTGATAAATTGATTTTGGAATTAAGTGACCTTTTAGAGAAAGTCTGGACAGAGGTATATTGGATAATTATAAAGGTTGGAGTGGATTAAGTTGATCTTTGGATAGTATTGATTAAGGTTAAAAAATTTATGAAGATTATTTTTGAAATATTATGATACTATAGTTTTAGGAGAAGGACAACCTGTAGGGTGGGGCATAACCCGTCACGTCGGACAAAGCTGCAGGAATCGAACCCACAATCATGGTGCGACATGCCTTTATTTCCTACCACTAGCCTACAGGAAGTCCCTGGTTATTACAAAATAATTTTACTAATCTAAATGGTATGTGTTAACATTTGGAACCTTATACAATTAGGATAAGTATAATATTTTTGAGTTCTATTATCTTTTTGAGTGAAAGATGAGTTGAAGGTTGAAACTCTAATTGTCAAGATATATATATATATACCTATCTCTTATTCAATGAATAAATTAATTCTTCAACTTTAGTAAAGGGATATTAAAACAAAAAAATGTGTTATCCTAATACCTTATGTCTTGTTGAACTGATGATATTTTAAATCAACATAGATTGAAGTCTTTGAGGCCCTCAATTTGACAGTTGATTGTGATTGATGACCTCAATCACTCCCTACAAATATTTATGTTTTTCCTCCAATTATATGTCTTTAATTTCCACCAATGTTCTCCTAATCGAGATCATAATTGGGTGGTGACTTTTTCATTTCCCTTTCCCTCTTATTAAGGCTAAATTTTATTAATCTTATTTCTGATGTGGGTTTTCCTAAAAGGTATTTTCTCTTTTCAACCTTTTATTTACAAAGAAAAATTTCAAATTGCGAGGATGCAATTTATTGAAGGAGGGGAGAATGTAACACCCTGAGCTTCCATGATACGCTTCTCATTCAATAATGTAATAGCTTGCATTGTACGCAACATCGAGTTCTAACACACTGCAACTAATCAAAGTAGCCGTTATGAATACTAATAACCACTTTTTAAATTTATAGAAATTTTATATTTCAAAATGGACTTCATTTTTGTATTCCTAATATTGAAATTAGCCTATGTTTAATTTTTTGTAATTTTCCGAGAACTTCAAAATTTTTATGAATAGTGAAAAATACTTAAAACAAATTTTTTAATCAAAATAATTTATAGTGATAAGTTATACTATTGAGTGGTTTTAAAGTATAATTAGAATATTTTTTTACCATTTTATCCAATGGTGGTCATTAGAATTAATTTCACTTTGAAATTGGACATAAACAATTGCCAATCTTTTGATATAAATTGTTTCTTAAAAACATGCTATTTGTTGTGACAACGGGAATTAATTATAAAATTAATTAATGAAACTTATATGTTTGTAATTTCATAAAATAGACATCATTTTTGAATTCGGAATATCAATTATAGCTTAGGGTGAAATTTTGGCATTGTTCTGAAAAACTTCAATTTTTGATGAATAGTGAAACCACTAAGTGGTAGTTAAATAACTGATTTTTCGTTTAAATGAAATATTACCACTTCTGTGATTTGATTTTAAAAAATCCGACATACATGGTTGTCATTAATAAGTAAAATGTGGTTCAATGAGATTAAAATAATTTTTTGGTGAATAGTAACTTTTAAGTTCTTAATCACGATTAGAGGTAATTAGTGTTGTTTAAGGTAAAAATAATGTTTTAATAATATGAGATGAGCTTGACACATGTCCTAACCTCATTATATGTGCCATGGCCGACAAATAAAATCCATGGGTCAACTTGGGGACCCCATGGGGCCACTTTAGTTGGAAAATGACATAAATACCTTTTATTTAATGTTAAAGTAAAAAATGACACAAACATGAAATGTTTTACTAAAACAATTTTTACATGGGGTTATACAAGTAATATTTTTGATTATAAATAGTAATTGGAAATCTAAAAAGATTTCCTACATCATAGTATTTTTTTTATAATTTTTAGACATTAAATAAATTAAATTATTTATGACATCATGATGATGCAGCGATGACCTCATTATTTAACGATATAAATAAAATGAGAAGATAATGTAAAATCCAAGGCTTACACTTGTCCAAAGCCTATTGGATGAGGAGATTTCGAACCCTTATCACCTTATCCTAGAACTATACAAGTGTGGGACCTTTAGAATCCGAAAATCATTGTATAATAGAATAACATTTCATTACTTTCCAAAAGTGCCCCTCCTCTCCACTTATAAAAGGCCCCCACCACTCCCACATTATTCACACCTTCAAGCCATTTGGCTCAGCCAAACTCTGCCCAAATATTCTCCCAACATCCCTAACTTACTCCTAGAAGCCTCACTTTGGCAGAATTCTTCCCAAAGAAGCCTTTGTCTCAAATCAAAAAGAGTTACCCGATTTTTTAGGTAATGTCTTCTCTAATGTTGTTTTGTTTTATTTTGCTTCTCCAACCCCTTAAACTCTTTTCATTCCTTTCTTTTGTAACAACACCAGTATCTAAAATATACTAGTATGTTGTTATGATAAGGATTTGGTTTACACTTACACACACCTTCGTCTAATGGTTAAAGAACATACTGTTTCTGTGGGTGGCGAAATACTGCCTCACGAAATGATGATTGTTCAAATTCTTTTAACACCTATAATGGTGGCCATTTTTATGACACTATTTTCATATATGATATATATATTATGTTTATGTTTTCCTTATTCTTCTGTATTTCTCATTTATGGCATACTTTATGATTTCCATTATGGGTAAACGCGATAATTTCACTTTAGGAAGTGCGGACTACCGCCCCCTCAAAGTGATGTGAATCGTTAATGCCATATGTGGGATGTATAAAGGATGGAGTAAATGATATTATATATGATATTATACTGTAACTATATTATACCTTTATATAATTATGATTTTATTCCATTAAATACGAAATAGAAATGAAAGTAGCGTTCATGCGTACGTATGGCTTACCGTCTCCATGAACTTTGCATTTCATTTCTTACCTCTAAATGTTACGTAATATTATGAATGAATGTATATACTGGATATATATGATATATATGACATCTAAATAATGAATATAATTCTGGAGATAATGGATATTCTACCACATAAACAACTTGTAATTATAAGAAGTTTATTGTTGACTCAAGTACCAAAGATCGACAAAACGACCGTTATTAACTTAAATAATTACATAATTTTCATAACATGGTAATAAGTGATATAAAAGGAATAATGAAAATAAAAAAGGTTCTTAAGTAAATAGAATTTAACTCTAGTTTATTATTCATGTGGTTAAAGAACGGTCGAGTCAGGACAAGACGTAAGGTAAGGGAATTTCTTAACCCAACTTCCATTATTTGGGTTAATCTCCTACTTTCAAATTATGTCATGATATTATTATTTCTTATTTTGTATTCATTATGTGTACCTATAGTGAATACACATAATAGATCTATTTTATTTTAAAAATGATCTTTTTAAGGACTTAGTCTCAATCTCCTTTCATTGAGGCATATTTGGTTTTATACACAACTTTCTTTTATACGGTGTATAAACCCCTTTGACTTTTACGTTTATTCAAAAGGAATCTTTTTTATACGAAGCGTTTTACTAAACGAAAAAAGGGAATGTTTTTCTTTCCGTACTTATGTGGCGACAACGACTTCTCCGCCGCCGTGACCATTATTTGAGTTTCGGCTTCCTCTACAAGCCATCATTTTTTTAATGAAAAATAAATACAAAGTTTTAACTTTCTTTTATTTTGGTATTGAAAATGGTTTTGAAAGCATTTTTATTATATCAATGTGCTTTATTGATATCTTGTGATTGAAATGTGGAAATGTTATGTTTCCTTTATGCATGTTTTATGTGATACGATTATGTTATGGTTTATGATATGTTTAAACCTATTCATATGAAGAATGCATTGGACTTAATAAGTGACGGGTGGAGCCCACTATAGCTCCTCGATGCATCGGTAGGTCTCATGAGACAACTAGACGTGGAATTGGCCGAGGCCCTTTCCCCATTTGATTTGTGATTTTAGCCGAGGCCTTAATCATTTTAGACGTCTTGGCCGAGGCCTTGACAAAATGTTTCAGAAGGTCTGGCATTATGCATTCCATCATTATGAAAGTGGTCATTGATATTGCATGTGATTATTCGACCAGTAGAATATCCATGTGAAGAAGTAAATGGCATTATCTCATTTTACTTTTGCCATATTATGTTGAAGTTCAAGTTTAAAAGGCTTTTGTTTTAGTTATACATTGCCTTAAATGTTAATGTTTATTTATGAAAGCTTCCGCTATATTGTTAACCTTACTAAGCATCTCAGCTCACCCCTTTCAATGTTTTAATATTTTCCAGGATGTGAAGAAGTATTTTATGAATGACCTGCAGGGATAGTCAGAAGAGGATATGAGTGTGGACTATGAAGACTTTGTTATTAGTTTTTCACTTTATGATGTAATGTAACATTTATGAATGTATCTAGTGTTTCCAAGGCTACTAAACTAATCGGTCTTTCGAGACTTGATCTTTTGTGATCATGCCAATGTTACAAAGAAATGCACCGACTCTGGGTAGCTGGGGTCGGGGCGTTACACTCCATCAAAAGGTGGCAAAACTGCATTTTTTTAAAAATAAATATTTTACCCGAAAAAATTTATTTTGTTCTTATACCACGTTCTAGAAAATGTGTATGATGAATAATAAGGTTATAAAATTAAAAATTTAGTTAATACTCTTAATAACGGCTAGTTAATAATAATATTATAACCATATATCATTGTTTAGTGAAACCTGATATTGCGTACAACACACGCTATCGAGGAAAGTCATGATTGCATGTAATGCAAGCCAAGTCAGGGTTATGTGTTGTGCAAAAAATCATTTGTTGTTTCGTATAACAGAATCCAACCATATTTCATTTATACATTTAATATATATATATATATATATACACACTCAATGTTGGATAGAATGACTATTATAAAACAAATTTGAAATTGTGTGTAACATAATCTAAGAATATTGTTGCATATACTGCAAGCTAATACGGTGTTGCATAATGCGCAAGATAATCTTGGTGTAGCGTACAACAGAAGATGTAAAATAAATTAAAAAGAAAATATCTTATAAAATCTCGGGCTGTTACATTCTACCCCCCTTAAAATGAATTTCTCCCACAAAATTCGTCGGGGTTATAAATGGTTTAATACTTGAAAGATTCTCTAGTAGAAACCCACATCGTAAAAAGGAATACCAAAACTTGGATTTAAAAACTAAAGTATGAAACGTAACAGTTACTCAAATTAACTCATCACTGGGTTTCAACGTAGGAGAACATTGGTAAAAATATGGATATGGAAGAAAAATCTAACCATCAAGTTATGATGGAGAGTGGTAGAGGACATGGCTATGAAAAGCCAAAAATCACAAAGCCATAAAATTGTGATGATCTAAGGTACCATCTAATTCATCGGATATAAGAGAACTAGAACTACATTTTTTGTTTTCATGATCATTTCCCTAAAGTTGATGAATTAAAAGAAATACTTACATTATTTTGGTACAATCTCACTATTTTTCGTGAGTTGAACAATTTCCACTTCATCCCTTAAAGAAATGAAGTTGAATTTGTTATTCGTGATGTGTTAGCAGATCATGTGATAGAATGATGGTTCATTCCATCTATTTCAAAAAAAAGGTTAGCAAAAGTTATAAGTTCATCTTATGGTTAGATTAATCATATATGGTTCCAAAAATGAACTTATACTTCATATATCAGACCGCATAATAAAATAAAACTAGTTTCTACTAACCAGGGACTTCTTGTAGGCTAGTGGTAGGCGATAAAGGCCAGTCAAACTTCAGTTGTGGGTTTGATTCCCATAGCCTTGTCCGACGCGATGGGTTGTCGCCCATCCTGCAGGTTGTACTTTTTCTAAAACTACATTATAAATAATATCAGAAAAAAATCTATCCTTAAACAATACTAACTTATGTCCAACATAATTCATTCCAATCTTTAGGCTTATCCAAAATACATATGTCCAATCTCATAGTATAAATAAAATGATTACTTGAAATGTTATCAACCAAGCATGTGAATACCATCATTTATCCCCCATATATATTGTTGATCACATTCCAATCATGTGAATACCTTAATCATGTATTCTCTTGAAAAATGAAAACCCATTAAACCTTAGTGAAAACATGAATGCTTTCAAAAGCTAACTCCTTCCAAATTCCAAAATCAAAAAAATTATATATACTAAAACCATGATATGACCTTCCCCTTATATCAGTCATTAGCTCATGAATACTATCAAACATTTAATTTTCTCTTTATCCTTTCATTATCCTCATATCATCTATTTTCCAAAAAAATCTGAATAACCATTCATGGTCACTGGTACCATTCATCATATACTTTCAAAACATAAGGAAAGACAACAGTGTAACAATCCTTAGATGTATCTTTATTCAATAGTACCATGAGATTACTTATACAACATTACACTTGATAAACATGTAATCATTCAACTACCTTCTTAAACCATTGACCGATCTTCAACAATTCTTTCATCTCACATATCATTTGTAGTATCTTCATCGTCATCAACATAAATACTACCCATAAAACCATACTGATTCTCTTCATGAGACTTTCTCTTATGGAATTGGTTTGCATAATTCCTGTACCTTCCACATTTAAAACATTTAACCATTGTTGATGTCGTAGCAATACCATTATCCTTGTCCATGGTGTTAACTGAACCTTTTCCTTTGCACTTACTAGCTTTGTGTCCTTATTTTCCAAACCCAAAGTATCTTCCTGTTCCTTTAAAACATTCTCCTTGAAGCCTCTTCCTACATGATTTACATAGGGGAAATTGATCTTTCTTTCCTCTATGATCATCATGAAACTCCATCTTTCTATTATTAGCTGAGTCAGGAAACTTACCAAATTTGAGTTTATTGATCATATTATGAGATTGCTGATTTGGCATAATAATGATGTTTGGACTACCAAATCCCGTTTCATTTGGTTTCTCAAGAATAATATCATTCCATTGTCCATTATATCCTCCATTATCGTGAATATTCCTATTTCTAGCCATTTTCTAAAATCCAAAAAGAATAGCGTCAGAGGCAAAAATCATGCTAGGGAAAACAACATAGTAAAGGGGGAGTACCCTCAATATCTAACATCTTAGGTTAAATTCTAAGATCGTTACCATAGTTTTAGGACTATATCCTATACGTATACTTAACCATAGGTACATCCCTATACATACCTTAGAAATATCTCTAGGGATCTCACTAATGTTTTCGCATCCTAGTTTCCAAAGGTTAACTAAACCTTTCCTCTAATACCAACTGTAGAGAACCGAAGCTTGACGTACATAGACATTACATTACTTTTGTGGAATACTTAATACATAACAAAAATAGTCACACAAGGACTGTAATAGTTTAGTGTCTTTGGAAACTTGGAATGTAATATTCTAATCGTTGTGAAAGGTCTTCAACATCTCCCATAAAGATCTTCAACTTTTTGTTTCTTTACCTAAAACCTTTCTTTTAGTCCTGTGGGAAAATAAAACATAAAAAGGGTGAGCTCAAATGCTCAGTAAGGGTAGCATATAGAACATAAAATAATCCATAAATATTTGAATGAAAAAACATGAACATAAAATCTAAACATCAAATCTTGAGAAAAGACATAAATCATGGAAGTACATAAAGTATAGATCATAAAAGAACATTAATCATGATAAAATAGCATGGGAATAAAACAAGTAATTGTGGCATCCATTATGCACATTTAATGATTTCCATAGTATCCAAGGCATTGCTGCCAAGACCATCTTAGTGGACAAAGTCCCTTTCTGAATCGAGTTCACTCCTCGTTCGAGTCCTGTAATACTGAACCAGATTAACTTACCATTCCAGCCATGTCTATCTCATGAGATATAAATCATTACCCAATTCATTGGAGGGAGATATAGGTCCCACCCATCTCATAATGAAATCATTCTTACTTGTGCCACAAAATAAACATACATCATTCATAAAAACCCAATAAATAAAATGAGTTTCATAAACATCATCCCATAATCACATAATCCATATAAAATAAGTTGATATAATTTCATAATAAGAAAATTGAAACCATTTAAATCATAGAGACATGATACTTGAAACATACACATATGAAATAATTTCATCTTAGATGAAAAATGGTTTTGATAAAACACTTGAAAAGAATTCTTGAGGAAAATATCCTTTCTTCTTCAAAATCATTCTCTTTTCAAAAAATGTCATGAAATTTTAAATGAAAAGTATTTTGTTAAAAATAGTCATGAAATATTTTGGAGAGAGCTTCAAGAAAATAAGGCTTTATAAAAAACCGTAAAAATCCGTTCGTGCCGTATAAGTTAAAAAAACATTCTTCTCGTACTTTTAACGGAAAAGTCAAAAAGTACCTTGTAAAAGAAATATTTCATACATACCATGTAGTAAAAGACAAAAATAGTGAAAAAGGACATTAAAAATACATAAAAAAACTTTTAGAAAACATGTACATGGATGACAACAATAACCCCCGTAAATACTTACGTATAAGAAATCTCGGATAAAAATGAGATTTGCGAAATTATCCCTTACCTTAGGTTCGATATGCTTCGTACGTATCCAAACCTCCTGTATAATGATTTAAATAATTTCATTTAATTATTACAGAATCATATTCATTGTTATTATATCATATATGGTTTAGTTATGACTTTATATTACCCGTTCTTTTGTAAATTAATGTTAATGTAGCGGTTTGGGTAAAATCATTTCATTTGTCGTTCATGTTTTAACTTGTAATTATTCATATAATTACTTAGATCATGATTACTTATATCCAGAATGTGAAACATGATTTATATATAATATATATTCAGAATATATATATATAATGGATCGATAAATGGAAATAAATACACCGTTCATGGAGACGGTAGGTCGTACATACGCATGAACGTTGTTTTCGTTTTCTTTTTAAATTGAATGGAATTAAGTAGATGACATAAATATATATATAAATAAATCCAGTGGAATTATTATGTCATATATTTCATGATTACTTATTATATATACTTTATAATCATTCTTGAATGGTTATCATGGAGAGTGAATCCCATCAAGTCGTGGAGACGGTATTCCGTACGTACGCACGAGCGATGATATCATTCCCATGATCATGGAATTGTATTAAAGTGTATGTATAATATTACATAATCATTATCACTTTACAGTAATAATATATATTTATTACTTTCACCATTATACCGATCCATGTAAGGTGGTGATGGAAAAAAGATTACACCATGGCGTGGAGACGGTATTCCGTACGTACGCACGCGCGGTGATTTCGTTTTCCGTAGGATGGATAGATTGTGAAGTATGGTTGTTTAATATTTATAATAACATATCATTATATGAGTGATACTGATGTTATTACTTCATAATGAAAAAACTAAAGAAGAAGATGTGGAAGAAGAAATAAAGTTGAAAGAATCGGTAACAGACATTACCTCTTCTTTGAAGCACCTCTTTGAGACCTCCTGTTAGGGCACTAAAATTGGGCATTGAAGAAGACAAGGACCTCTAGGATGTTTCTAGGGAAGTGGGGAAGTGAAATGGGCAGGGATCGGCCGAGCTTGAAGGCTCAAATTGGTGTGAGGAGGAGAGGGAGGAGGTGCCCTTTTATAAGGGAGGAGAGGGGCACCTTTGGAAATATAAGAAATATTAGTTTATACTAAATCCCAACCCCACTTAATAACTTCCAAAATTACTCATATCCAATTATTAGATGATATAGGGTTGTAATCTCATCAACCGATAAAATTTATACATGTTAGGAATTTATTTTAAACATTATCAACTTGATATATCCTTATTAATCAATTTATTTTTATTTGTGGTAAAAATATTCTAAATTTTAAATTATTATAAATAATTACATATGTGTTGTTAATTTTCCATAATTTGGCACTTTATGACATTTTAGACCATATAAATTTTAATTTATAATTTTTAAATATTTTTTTGATTTTTAAAGAATTTTATAATATGTTATTTTTATATACTACAATAGTGTCAATTTTGACACTATTTATTTATTTGAATTTAAATAAAATATATACAGAAGATATGTTCGAAATAAAAGCTTTAATAGATTCATAAAATGTCATATATATCTATAAAATTAGTGGAGAACATTAAATAGTTCATATAATATTTATTTTAATATTTTTAAAACCATTTATTTGATATTTTATCTAATTAAATAATTTCGACATCACTATTGTGGCATAATTAATGATAATTATTTAATTCATAAAAATTATAAACAAATTTCTATGATGTAGATAATTGTATTATATTTCTGTAGACAATTCATGTTCGAAGTTTCATTAATTTTATCACTAAATTAAAATTATTATACTTATAAGATTTAAGAAAGTGACATGTTGTCACATTATTTGGTTTTAATAATAATTAAATTATTTTCATGGAAAAAAGTACATTAAATGTATCAAATCCTACCCTTAGGTGATATGGGTGGACTTTTAGTCATCCAATAGGATTTTGTCAGGTTTTAGGGTAACTTTATAATCTTATATTTACCCTTAATTACCCAATTTTCCTTTAACTATGGTAAATAAAATTTACAGTAGTTACTATTCATAATGCCCAAACATAAAAAGTAGTATATTAATATAATTTTGGCCCAATGATTCCAAATATGGAATCCATTTTTCCAAATTCAATACACAGAAGATGCATAAATTAAATTAAAATTAATCCAGTTCTCGAAAGAAAACGAGTTTTTGTTTAAAACATTGCAAACAATTGAATTTATTTAGCCTACGAATTCAATGTAAAATCGAGGATAATGACATAAACTATATTAAATGGTAAAAATAAATTCTATTTATACTTTAAAACCATTCAATATTATAATTTAACTATATAAATTATTACGATGATAAAAGTTGTTTTTAATTAAAATATAGCGTGTTTTTACTATTCATTAAAATATGAAAGTTGTCAGAAAAATATCAAAACTTTATCCAATGTAAATTTTCATATCCTGATTCAAAATTATAATTTTATTTTGTAAAATTGAACTTATAAAAATGTCAAAAACTAGATTTAATGTGGGTGCACCATCAAAAGGTGGCCAAACTACATTTTTTGAAAAATACTTATTTTACCCAAAAAAATTTATTTTGTTCTTATACCATGTTCTATAAAACGTGTAAGATGAATAATAATCTTATAAAATTCAAACTTTAGTTAATACTATTCATAACGTCTAGTTCATAATAATATTATAACCATATATCATTGTTTAATGAAACCTGATATTGCGTACAACACACGCTATCGAGGAAAGTCGCGATTGCGTGTAATGCAAGCCAAGTCAGGGTTATGTGTTGTGCAAGAATCCTTCGTTGTTTCGTATAACATAATCCGACCATATTTCATTTATACATTTAATATATATATATATATACACTCAATGTTTCCTAGAATGACTATAATAAAACAAACTCTAAATTGTGTGTAACACAATCTAAGAATAGTGTTGCGTATACTGAAAGCTAATACGGTGTTGCGTAAAGCGCAAGATAATCTTGGTGTAGCGTACAACAGAAGATATGAAATAAATTAAAAAGAATATATCTTATAAAATCTCAGGCTGTTACAAAATCTCCCTCTCATCAACTATAAAACCACCCCCACCACTTCTTATCCTCAAGCTTCTTATACCTTGAATTATGTCCAATTTCATCACAATATTTATCCCAAGTATCTTCCTCAAGTGAATGTGGTTCTTTTATCACTACAATACCAAAACCAATTTCCATAAGGAGGTTTTCAGGGAGAATAATTAAAGAGGTAACATCCTCTTTCACTTTCATTATTTGTCTTTTCAATTTCTTTTGTTTTCCAATAATTTCCTCACCCCCTCTGTTAAAATATTCATGATAACTCCCATATCTAATATATAAGTGAATATTATTATTTTAATTTAAATTCCACCATCATGTCTCTTTTACTCTTTATTTTATTATATAACTAAAAATATTATTCGAGAGTTGTTGATTTATCGCCTTCGAGGGTGTAAAGTTTTCATTTTCCTTTATCTACTTCATGGAAGGACATAATAAAATTATAATTCAAGTTAATGAATTCAAAATTTATCATATAATCCTAATAAATTTATAAAACTAATTTTCATACACAAGATTTAATAATGAAACAAAACTAATTTCTGATGATCAAAAAATCGAAAAGAATAAAAAAGTTTATCACTAACATTGTATCTTTTGATTAATACTCAAACCAAAATACCAAATGAATAATATAAAAATTTAATTTTATAAATCTTCATTATTAACATATAAAATAAATTCTAGATATATTTTTAAATTTAACATAATCATGTATACATTTATACAAGTGAGAAAATCATTAAATCCCATGAAACAAACACTTACAATTGTATTGTATTTGTAAGTCATCAAAAAGGATTTAAATGAACATAATAAAAATATAATAAATAATATACAGGTATAAAATTATGAAAAATAATTAATTAATATATTTTATTTTATTCTCCATGGAATTATGATAATTTAAAGAGCACTTTTATACATAATGTAAGTGATTCTGTTTGAACATCAAATTGTAATTCGGGATACATTTCTCTCACATTAAACTAATGTAATTATTATTTATTTTTTTATAAATCTTATAAATTAATTTTATTTGTTATGAAATATTTATCCAGGCCATTTCATCTTTCCTTGATAGGTATATACATGTTTTATATGGATCCATTTTCAATTCTTCTTAATAAGAAAGCCCGATTAAAGGAAAATTCCAAAAATCGTACTCATTTTAAGGTGCACTCCATAATGTGTTCTAGCCAACCATTATTTTTATACAAATAATAATTTTTTCATGAAAAACTATATTGGTTGATTTCTAATTTTATATGAATTATTATCATTTTCAATTTAAAACAATCATTAAAATTTTCCCTTAAACCACATAGAAGTGGCTCACTTCTAATGTTTTGAAATAAATCGTTTTTCATGTTTTTATCTTAAATTTGACATCATATATCAAATTTTATGGTTATTTTCGTCTATTAATTAACCTTTAATATTTAAAACTATTGTTTCATGGATACATTTATGATACACCTATTTTTTATTCCCAGTTTCATGATTATGACACCCTTTTCATAAAATGGGAAACCCTTTTCTTTTACCTTATGTTTGATTCATCTCGCAGAAAACATATTCAAGACCTTGTCATGAAGGGTGTAGAAATAATGAACTAGAATTTATTTTGTATTGTATAGTCTCATGAGACATCCTATGCAATAGTTATGGATGTCATCCTTGACTCATTCTAATCATGTGCAGTGGTCTTATTTGTTAGACTTGACTCATGTTAATCCACGTATAACAGACTTGGTGGTTTTCTATGACTCATGCTATGTCATGTGGTATTTTATTTCCAAATTTCTAAAATTCAATTATTATATGATACCTAGTTCTATATTATATGTTTGAATATTATTATTCATGTTTGATGACATTTTTTATGTCATCATTTTGAGATTTCTAACCAATGTGTTATGCTTTATCCATATGTTTATTGAATTTCTAGGATTTTAGATCATCCATTTGTTCATGTATTCCTTAGGATACCCTGTGAAGATATTATATCTTAATGGTAATTAAGAGATCATTATAGAGTTTAAATATATTTTATAAGTTTTCAATTTTATGTACCTGTTTTAGATGCTTTTATCGGGGTGTGCATGTCCGTCTCATTGGGAAAGACGTCAGTGCTGTCTGCTGCCCCGCATTACCTCTTTCTAAAGGCGGGCGAAATCCACTCTCTGTTCCATGACGTTTTCTCCTTGATCGAAACGGGATGATGGTATGTCAGTTCTTCCATCCATGGATTCCTCCTCGGAACTTGTCACCTAGTCTGGGTCTCCCTTATAGATTAAAGAAGTTTGTGATACTATTACTGGTGCCATATCTTCATGGACACTAGTTAATTACCCTGTTTCTATCTGGACATTCCAAGGAGTTCGGTCAGGGTATCAAACTTCGGTCAGGGGAGTAAACACGTTGGAAATCACTAGCATGTCTGAACGCTGGGAAACTGGCGCATCTGGGTTTCTTCCACATATTATTGGGCTTCTCGAGTGCACGGAAGCCAGTGACATCCCGTGTCGAATGCGAGGAATTATATTCCATAGGCATGTTTCTGAGGTTTTCCTCAACTTCCCATGTTTAACATAGGTTATGCCACAAGTTTAACATCTATAAGAGATGGATCATACTGATCAGAACACTAATAAAAGTGGATCGGATGGGTGTGACCCCTAGAGGGAACACTGATGTTGGGACCAATGTGTGGTTGACATCTTGGTTACTATTGATGAAAATGGGGGATGAGATGTCATGATTTTATCGGGATGTGGCGGCCCAGATAAGAATCAGGATGGATGATGGAGTGGTTGAATGAAGTGGATGGTGAATGGGATGGAACCGTCATGAGGATGAAAATGGTTTTGGGCCTGAGCCTTGAAGAGGCTTTCTACGTATCCATGTGGCAGGGAATCAAAGTCGCCGTAGTTCATCTGACAAATTGTTACTACCAATTGGGGTTTTCAACGGCTTACCGCTAGCTGGCGTCACAACGGCCTACCCCTGATAGAGGTCACAACGGCTTACCACTAGATAAGGATGTCAATGAATTATCACTACATGGGGTCACAACGACATACCGATGATTGAGGTCACAAAGAATTACTGTTGGATAGGGATGTTAATGACTTATCACGGAATGGGGTCTAAATGACTTACCACTGATTGATGTCACAAAGTCTTACCGCATGATAGAGATTTCAATGAATTATCACTGAATGGGGTGACAATGGATTATCGTTGATTGAGGTCACGACGACTTACCGCTGATTGAGGTCATAACGGCTTACCACTGGATAGTGATGTCAACAACTTATTATTGAATGTGGTCCATAGTTTAACATCATGCAGGATGAGGGAGAACTGACATGAAGGTTGTCGGACCGACCGAGTGGATGGTGGGCTTGAACCTTAGGGTGGCTTCCTACGTACCCTACCTTGGCAAGGATCAAAGACCACATAGTTCAGGTTATAGGGTTATTTGGGGGTTACGCTCTGAGGCAGCCCAAGGTGTTTTTGAACCATCAAAAAAATCAAAGCTACTAATGGGTGTTGGGCTTGAACATCATGGAGGCTTCCTATGTACCTTGATTTAGAAAGGATCAAAGACCTCGTAGTTCTGGTGGCTTGGGGCTTACACTCTAGGCTTCCCAGGTTGTTGGTGAACTGACATGAAGGGGGTTGGAGCGACCAATGGGTGGTGGGCTTGATCCTCATGGAGGCTTCCTATGTTCCTTGCCTTATCATGGATCAAAGACCTCACAGTTCCGGTGGTTGTGGGCTTATAGTCTAGGCTTCCCAGGGTGTTGGTGATCAAACGTGAAGGGGGTCGGAGCAACCAACGGGTGGTGGTCTTGAACCACTTGGAGGCTTCCTATGTACCTTTCCTTAGAAAATAACAAAGACCTCATAGTTCCTATTGTGCAGGGCTTACACTCTAGGCTACCCAGGGTGTTGGTGAACTAAATTGAAGGGGGTCGGAGCGACCAATGGGTGGTGGTAATGAACCTCGAGGAGGCATCCTACGCACCATGGCTTAGCAAGGATCAATGACATCGTAGTTCTGGTGGCATGGGGCTTACACTATAGGCTGACCAGAGTGTTTTTCATGGTCGGTTCTTGCTCTAAGCCCATGTGAATCATGTTCAGTGTGAAAAACAAGAGGAAGCATAAACCTAACAATCACGTCGTGAAAGGTGAATCTGTGGGAAATGGAGTGGGGTTTACACATGATCGCAGCCAAATGTGGAAGCATGGGAATATGCATGGTTAGTAGCCTGAAGTGGTTAGGACATACTCAAGGATAGTGGCCCGATGGTGACAAAACCATGTGGGAGAAGGATCCGGCCCAGAAGAGAGGAAGAACACCACTCCCCATCATTCCCTTACCTGGACTTGGGTGCCAGAAAAGAAAGGAGGAGGAGCAGCACTACCTACTACAAAAAAGGCTAGTGATTACACCAACGTGGTCACCCTTTCCATGAAAATGTTTCTTAGGGGGGGATCATAGTTTAACGTCATGTGTTTAGGATTATGATGCTTGGTAGTATAACATCCTGTTATTCAGATGAGGGAGGGTTCACTCCCCACCCATAGGACATACATAACTAGTACCCTCAACACCTTGGTGAAGGGAATGCACCAGAAATGTTGTGGTAGGTGTTATCATGAAGCAAACAATTGGGGTTCCATGTTAGCGTGGATATGTGAAGAAGAAATAGATTTTAGCATTCCTATGTGATAAAGAATTAGGCGAAGCAACACAACGAGCACTGTCATCCAATGGACATTGAAATTGCTTCGTGCGAACCTAGGAGGTTTCATGAGATAGGTAGTTGCAGGAAAAAGGCGTTCATGAGTAGAAGCCTCGTAGGGCTCTGGTGCTCTATGAAAGGGAAGCGCTTCATGATGGATCGGGCTTCGCGAAGTGAAGTGTAATAGACCAAGAATAGGGAATAGGTGCATAAAATAGGTGCTTTAAAAAGTGTAATGACATTCTCTATGTAAAGCCCTATGAAGTAAGGCTGCCTCGTGAAGCAAGGTCCTCTGATGCAATGTGCTTCGCGAGAAATAGTGACTCAGCCTTATAATTAGAGTCACATGTTCATGGAGCATGCTTCGGGAAGCATAAATGCTCCTCAATGACCTGAGTCCCCATGGGGATCTCCGTCCTTCGTGTAGGCACATGGACTTCACGAAAGGAATCCCTCTCGAAAGAGGGGGTGAAAACAAGGAAAAGGCGAGGCGCTTCGTGGAGAAAAAGTACCTTGAGCAGCTCATGGTTCGTAGAGATGAAGGTGCATGGTGATTGGAGAGCTGAGAAGGGGAAAGGATGGATGATCCATCATTTGGTCCCGGGGGGAAACCGGAATTTATAGGCAAGAGGCACGGCGAAGCAGAGCTCGCTCAACGCGAAGCTGAATTCCACTCCACGATGGGCTCGCGAATGTCAAATGGGATCATGGAGCATCCCACCTTATGGATTCACGGTGGGATCGTGAATTACAAAGGATCTCGGAGGGCATCCCTCCTCCTGGCTTCATGGAAAGCTCGCGAACATCAAAAGGGGCTCGCGGAGCCTCTCGCCTCCTGGCATTGGGGCGGGCTCACGAACGTCAAAGTGGCTCACGAAGAATCATTCCACCTGGTATTTCAGCAGGCTCACAAACATCAAAGGGGCTCGCGGAGCCTCCCACCTCCTGGATTCATGGTGGGATCTCAAAAGTAAAGGGGGGATCGTGGAGTATCCCACCTCCTCACTTCACAGCAGACACGGGGCCATGGGACTCCGCAAAAGGGCTTCGCGAGGCAACTTTGGGGAAATTTTTATTATCCTTCTCCCTGCCAATTTTTGGCACAAACAAATTCCCCACCTAAGAATTGGAGATGAGGAGAAATCAAGGGTCAAAGCCTGAGGGTCAATCACAAAATTTCTTCAGCCGTTTGTGAAGCTAGATCGCGAAGGAGGATCTCCGAGCGGGAAAGCGAAAGGTCAGCTGGGAGGCTCCGCAAATCATGCCATGGCCGCGACACTCCGTGGAGCAGTGATGGTCGTTGCCTATAAGTAGAAGTGTTGACTTCTCCTTTTTCCTTTCTCTCCTTTGTGATTTTGGATTTTATCACTCTCGATTCGCGAAGCTCCACGTACTCCGCGATTGATCTCCACGAATCAGAATTTCAGCATCGTGGTGCATAGTGAGTCTTTGATGTCGTGTCTGTAAACTTCGCGAATCCATGATTGGATGCCGAGGTAGGGCTCCGCAAACAGACTTTGTGAATGCGCTCTGCGAACGAGCTTTGAAAACGAAGCCAAAAATCATCACAACCAAAAAGACTGAATGGATCGTCAAGAAGCTGCACAGGGGGTCCTTATGGATGCTGCCCGAAGGGATGAGATGGAGAATAATGTGGATTTAGGAGAGCTAATTTGGAGCCACAATGAACATTTATCTTTGGTGAGGATTCTATTAGAGTGATATAAGAACTAACTGTTATGCATGTGTTTGAATTTGTATGGATTCGGGATGACAGATGACATCTTCATCCCAGAAATAATTCGGGATGAACCAGCTTCCTAGTTCAAGAGAACACTTTTCCAGTGCCGATGGTTTAGGGAAGATGATAGCCATGTCTGGGAGGAATTACCACCCGTCATTATTGACTGCATATACAAAAACCTGAACAATATTGATGGGAAGGAGTTACAAATGAAGGCGTATCCCCCGACGCATCAGATGGTATTGATGGCGGCTCTTGGGATCCCGAAGATGTGGCATTCTGAGGAGTTGTACATGCGCCAGGGCAACAACTTCACAAATGATTGGGCCTGGGACTACTGGGTAGGTGCCTCGTGTGAGGAGTTTGGGTGGAGATGATAATAGTGGGCTAGTATGAGGTAGCTTGGGCCTCCCAGTTTCACATCTACCATCCGAAGCAGATAAGGCCAGAGCTGTTGAGTAGGTGGTCATCGAGGACAACCACATTCCATTTTCACTATGGGGAAGTCGACAAAAGCTTGTGGGAAATCCACTAGATAATAGGGGTCCTGATACTGGGGGCTATGTATGACTAATTCCTCCCAGTCATGAGTGCATGGGAGGACCCGAAGAAAATTCCACCGCTGGCGATGGAATTGATGGAGCTTGTGCTGAGAGAGGACAAGGAGGCGGTGAGGAATGTCCATTTCATTTAGTGGTTCAAACAGTTCCTGAACATCCTAGAGAAAAAACAGTTTCTGGTGAGGCTACTTACATTCCCTAAGGGGCCTAGAGTGAGGAGTAAACATACTAGCGTCTTTTGGAGGACAACCAGTGGAAGAAGTGTGGATTTAGTGTCATCCTAGAACAATAACCTATTGTATGGTTGGAAGCGTTCATCGCGGCTATCATCTGTGGGTGGATCCTACCAGTGAGGGACACTAACATGGGAGTGCGACCAAGAACATTTATTATGGCGTCCGTGTTGGTGACAGGAGGGCGGGTCAACCAAGGGATCCCAATGCTCGCCAAGCTATATAAGATATTGTGGCACATATGCGAGGGGAAGAGGCCATAGAGAATATGCAGACCATTCCACCTCATATACGGGTGTATAGTGGCACACGTCAGGGTGGTTTACGAATACACGAACCCCATTTATCACCTAGGATCAAACATCCCCCCATTTATCCTGAACACTGCTAGGGTATTTCCAGCCAAGCTGATTGCACCGTCGGTTCTGAACAGAGTTTGGAATGTGGTGGAGTTCAATTTCCACTCATTTCCATTTCCAACGGGGGTATTCACTGATGATGGGTAGGGAGCGGAGGATCACTGTGCCTATCTCATGGCCTTTCCAGGTGGAGTTTAGGTGGAAAGGGTTGGTCGTGAGCCTCTCTGCGAGTCGTATACCCTGCACTGATATTATCAGAAATTTGGGGGCATACAGCGACTAAACCCCCAAGTCTATTTGGGGGATGTTCTACAAATAACACCCATGTGTGATGAGGCAGATGTGACTCATGCTCACATGTGAAGACAACAAGAAACGGAGCCAGCTTCCTCCACCGACTGCTATCGTTGGGTTAGTGAAGGAATACGCCCAGAGTTAGGAGGCAGCCTCGTAGGGGAAAATGCCAAAGAAACCTACCATTAGAGTTGATGATGGAATGCCTTATAATCCTCTAGGTCAATGTCTAATGTTGGTAGGGGCATCTCGCGGTGGAGGGGATGTCGTAGAGGTAAGGCCCACACCAGTTGAGGGGGAGGCAGCAGTGGAAAAGGACCCGATGGTCCCAGAAGAGTAGAGCTATCCTGAGGGGAGGCCACCTAGAGGGTTCCATAGAATATCCAATCAGGCTCTAGGGAAGCGTCTGCGCCACATTGATATGCCATAGAATGTTGTCTTCTTGGAGTACCGGGACATCTGAGAGGTTAATCGACAATTCCTTGACCCATCAAAGATGTCACAACATCTGAATGGTTTTTGGATGGATTTGTCTGGGATAGGCCCTATCAGGGACAACTTTGGGGTATCTCAAGAAGAGGCTGAGAAATACCTGATAGAGATAGAGGAATTTGGGCACTCCTGGGGTACCCCATGTCTGATGACCGATCGAGTCAAGGTGTTTCTAGATCTCACCACTCCCCCATTGTTCCCATCTACTGTCTTTAGGGAACAGTTCCCTCTGTCGGAAGAATTATATGAATCATCTTGGGGAGATGAGATTGGGAGAGGGAGCCCATTGGAGGAAGTTGAAGTCAGGGATCACGACTTAGATCATGAAGAGTTCTCCAATTCCCTTGAGGTAAAGATTCCACACCCCTTCACTAGGGCCCACTTTCATGTCATTCTGGACTCCTTGATAACATCTAAATTGTGTAGGAGGGCCTTGTGCACAGTGCTCGTTCTTTCCCTTCAAGAGTTACAATCGCGGGACCATCGGGGTCCACGCCTGCAGCCGAGGAGATCAGCATGTCTGGAGAGGCTGGAATACTCGAAGTGGCTCCCGAATCTATAGACCTTACAAAAATATATGGAGGTCCCCACATCGAGGTCCCGACAGCATCAAACGAAGAATGAGACTGATAATTTGATCTCTGCATGTCTCATCTACTAAATTAATGAATGTCCTCCATATAGCGTGGGTTTCCTTAGAGAGGTCATTCGGTATCCCTGGCAGCACCTTTCCCTGGGGAATGTCGTTGATGGTGGAGGTGGAGGTCCAGAATGATTGAACAATGGCACTCTTGATCACTAGTGGAACCGTTAAGGAGGATGATCCTGAAATCATCAAGGCAGGGTCTGACAATGAGGATCAGTCGGACAACCCAAGTCCCGCCATTCTTGATCAAACACCAGATGAGGACCCAGCTGATGAGTTCATGGGTGAATTCACTGCATACGAGCCTCCCAACTGCACTGACTGGGACGAGATCACCTATTATGAAGAGGACATCATAATAGTCCATCACCGACCATGGAAGTGGATCTAGCACTTCATTTATGACATCCCCCAAGCACTATGGCTAGATGAGATGGACAGACTTCGCTCACGACTGTGCGAACTGTGTTCTGAGGGAGTGGATTCCCAACATCCTCACATGCTCGTCTGAGATATTATGTCAGAGAAGATTCAGGAGCATGATCGTGGCCTCAGTGTGGGTTGGCATCAAAGGAATGTAGTGAACATTAAGAGGCTCCAGGAGTCTGAAGATGATGTTCGACGGCTACAGAGTCAGGCAGATGAGCACATAACCTCCCTCAACGCGAAATATGAAATAATTTTTCGATTGAAGGCCCAACTGATAGAGGATGAATAGGGAATTTAGTAAATCTCTGATGAAATGATCCTCATCTGAACCGGTGTGAAGCGGGCCAGAATTTCGGCTGATGAATTTCACCCCATCACTACTGAGGAGGAGTGAGAACTGAACAGGCAGTAGCAAATCCTATACCCCACCAGCCAAAGGGTGGGGGAGTTACTACACTCTTTTTAAGAGGTCACCCTTTCCATGGTATTGGTCGATGCTAGGGTGACGTGATGCATGTATCCTTTGGATTCACATTCATGGTTTCATTATTTTAGGCCATCTTCTTGCATGAGTTATGTTATTTTTGTTGGTTAATTGAATTCTTGTGAGATTTGTGGAGCATCCAATTGTTAATCCCTATGCACACGTGGGTCGGGCCCGATGTGAGAAACAAGGGACAACCACCATATTTTCCTGTTCAAATGTAGGATTTCAAACGAGGATTCAGGAATCTGGGGGTTTAAACAACCAATCCGGATTCCTGGGAAGAGAAGGGAGAGACCTGACTGTAGAATGGAGCTCTCAGAAGAGCCCAATTACCAATTTTCTAGTGTTCTCTTGTGCACAAGCGGGGTAACTCTAGGGGTGCTGGAATAAATCTGAACATAAAGGAATGGAATGTGTGAATTATAATACCCCATATTTGGAATACTGTGGGGATGGTGCGACAATAAAAGATAATTGTTCACCACATTTGAAACACAGATTCCTTATTGTGTTAGCCTGATATGGGGATGAAAAATGATGGCCGACCGCTGACTATGTTTGAAACAGGGGGCCTGACTCAGAATGTCATCAATTAGCCTTTTAGAATGTTGGACCAGGACAGTAGGTGTGCCATAGGCCAAGCATCCATACTCTTAGGGGGTTCCTTTAGACGTGAGAGAGGACGAGGGTCAGAATAAAGGGCAGGCAAAGCGTGGAGAGTGGAGTGATGTGTTGTTCGAATAGAGTCCAACAATTTTGAAATTATTCCACCATGATGAAAACACATTAGGTGGATACACTGGCCTAATCAGGGATCAAACATACTTTTGAACATGACCTCTCTAATGAGGAAACTGTCATATCCCATGATTAACATAGGTCATCCCAAACTTGTTCAGGGTAGAACCACCGTTTAGTGTCATGCGTTGAGGACATATAAACTCATGTAGTTTAATGTCATATGAATGGACGTGGAGTGAAAGGGATAGTCCTTGGAAGGGATTATGTGGCGTGGTAGCTATGAATCCAATGTGAATGAGGACTTGTAGAGTTCAAATCGCACCACATATTCGCGGAGGAAAATTTTCAGATCAAAGGACCAAGAGTGGGAATTATTCTTGGCCTGAAAAAATGTGGTTGGGCATTCTTACGTACCCCACGAGGTTGGGAATAAATACATACGTAGTTCTAAGAGTGCAGTTTAATTTCATGTGGGAAGAGGAAAGGCATGTGTGGCAATGGATGCGCCAGTACACGTCCTACCAGAACAACTAAGCCCATGTGAGTCGTGCTCGATTTGGTAAAAAGAAGTAGTGATGGGACTTTCCTAGCACATGGAGGTACACGTTAGGGATGATGGTGCATTAGATGACGGATGTCCCACTGATTCTGACCAACCAATATAACACACCTAGATGCACTGAAGAGTAATGCCGAGTATGTTGGAATTCCACTTGAACATAAGGGAGTGAAAACATGTGAATCATGTTGGTCGTGATCTGGAACACAATGATGGTGGTGTGGTGATAGGGAATATCTATTGACCATGTTCAAAACATAGCATCCATATAACGTAATCCTGGAATGGGGATAGACAAACGAGGGTTGACTGTTGACTGTGTTTGAAACAGAAGACCTGTCACAAATGTCGTCCGGGGTCTTTAGGGACGTTGGCCCGAAACAGTAGGTGAGCCGATGCGGCATGAGACTAGTCCATGAAGGGTGTCCTTTTGGATGTGTAAGATTATGAGGATTCAAAAAATAGACTCATTAAGCTTTGACATGGAACGAGGGGAATGCCCCTGTGAAAATTCCACACTTCAGGCTCTTTTCCAAAACGCATATGAACACGACTATAATACGTGTCAGATAGAGGGTGTCAAGTCCCTTAAAAAATACAATGTTCATGGGGTGGAATTCCTTCAACCTAGTTTACTAAGATGGAGAATTAGGGAAGGTACGATTTAATGGATTGTGCGCTGGGCGGCGAAACAGCCAAACATGATGCGAAGTAACCGTAGGGAGATCTTAGTTTTGAGTCATAGAATTCAGAACAAGATGGGAAAAGATATGGAAATCCCATGGTGGGGATATTGAAAAAACCAAAGTGAATGATAACCTAAGAGGTACTCACCACCCCACATATTTTAAAATGAGTTCGGGTCAAGGGGTCGAAAAAATAACGGACATGATTTGTAGATTCATGGGGCTGAACCCGGAGACAAATAATGTATGGGTGTTCCTATGTAACCCATGATAATGGGAATCAATTCATATATAGTTATGAGAGGTGGCACGGTAAGGTACCATTGCTGGTGATAATGGGGTGTGCAGGACTGACCCTCTCACTAAAAGAAGCGTCATTCTATATGTCTTGTTTGTCCTTTAAGTTGAATAGAGGTGTTTTTTTGTGATGTGATGAGCCTAGAATAGAAAATCCAGACATAAAAAATATAATTAAGCCAAATCAATGCATTGGAAAATGGTATGGTGTTTGACGGATAAAAAATATGTTTTCCCTTGAGTGAGGAAATCAAAATGCAGGGCTGTTCTTTGTCGTGCATCTAGGACGATACTGTCAAAGTTTATGGTCATGTGATGGGACCAACCATGAACTTTAACGTCATGCATCACAGAAGTAGTTGAGATGAGGCTAAAGGGGGAAAGTTCATGGTGTAATAAAGCATTCCTAGTGATAATGAGGATATAATCCCATACCACACTATGTGAAATTCAGAGAATGAAACCTCAGGCAAAGAGGCCAAAAATAGGTATGAGGGTAGAAAGTAGGAGAGACTATCTTTCAATTATGTTGGACCCATAAAATAGGTGTTCGGTTGTTCCTACGTATCCCATGGAATGGGAATCAAGTTGTACGTAGGCATACCAAGGGGATATATGAAAAGATCTTAGTTTAAAGTCTTAGAACATAGACCGTGGAAAAGCGAGACTATTACAAGTAAGTGTAGACCTTAATCCAATCCCAAATCCTATTTTAGTCGAACTCGGTATAGGAATCAAAGGTGGATAAGGTATTTTCAATACGTGAAATACATGCAAAGGGGAAATCGATGGAGCCCTGAATGATTTCTCTATCATGGATTTTTCCACCTAACGTGAGGAAGCACACTAAGGAATAGTACCAAGTGTCTCAAAATTCTACTTGAACATGATGAGGTGGAGAAGGATGTGAGTCATGTAAATGATATTTTGGGCTTAATAGGGTTTCCATGAAGATGGAGGATAATTATTGAACGTGTTTGAAACACATCATCCATATCATGTGACTGAAGATGGGAATAACCACCGACCAAATTCAAAATGCATGACCTATATCAATTTTTTGCTCAAAACCCTTGAGGACGTTGGACCATAATGGTAAGAGGTCCCTTGGGACGATCACCCATACCATCCGGGTTCCCATTGGGTGTGAAAGTTGATGGAATCTCTGATGAAGGCGATCACAAAGCCTGAAAAAAGGGTTGAAACATATCTGCGTAGAATTCGACACTCTAGGCGCTGTACTAGATTTCTCTTGGGCATATTAGTGAATTGCCAAGGTGGAGCGATGGGCTCATCTTAAGGGAGGCCAACATTAAAAGACGAATATAACATAAGGGGATGAAAAAATATTTGGAGGAGGTAAATGGCGTGGTTTTTACAACACCCGACTGGTGTGAGAACTTAATCCCATACCACACAATATATTCCTCTCTCTGGAGGAATGTAGGCCAAGTGGCCATGATGAGAGGGATATTTCTAAGAGATGGGGAAGGACCTGAATTCTAGTTTTCCAAGCCGTCTTACATATCCCATGAGGATGGGAATGAAGCCACACATAGTTCATGAAGGGAGTAATGTGCAGTTTGTTGTCACGCAGTAAGGAAACAAATGGGTAATATACCCCACATACAAGAGGTTTAAAACGCGATAATTAACTTGTAGTGAATGGGGACATAATCCCATACCACACTATACAAAACTAAGTGAGAACCTAGTCCGGGGGCCCCAAAAGGCCATGGGTCCTGAGGCTGGACCTCGGATGGAAAGTCCCGACCTGTTTGTAGTATAACGTTTTGCAGTGAGGATGAAGAAAGGGGTATGATACTCCAAACAAGGGAGGTGTACGGCTTGACGAGTAACCCAATGCGAATGAGGAAATAAGTCTGCTCCACACCACACAACCCTAAATGAGAACTTGGGCTAGGGGCAAGAAAGGAAAAGGGGCCGGAAATGGCCAAGGGGCCTGAGGCTAGGCGTCTTGGATAATGGTAGCCATACGACCTCTTGTGCGGTTACTGCCTCATCGCATCTACAAAGCCCACATGATCAATTCTTGGTGTGGGAATCAAGGAGTCAGACTTGTCTCTCCCTATCATATAGGGGTCTAATAGCTGGCATCGCCCAAAGAGAGTTCATCTCTTTGAGATACAACGGGGCAGAATGGACCTCTACACTCAATGTTTGGGACATCGTGGGGTGGCTCTGATGACAAAGGATAACTGCTGAACATATTCAAAACACGTTGTCCTTGTAGTGACCTAGAATGGGAAAAAAATGGGCATCAACTGCTTACCATATTCACAACGTTGAACTTGTATCAATTTGTTGCTCAACATCCTCAAGGGCGTTGGCCCGAATTGGTAGGAGAGCCCTTGGGCCTAGCATCCCTACCATTCGGGGGACCTTCTAGATGGGAAAGATGATGGAGTCCAAATCAAAGGAGTGGGTGAAGCATAGCTATGCCCATATGTGAAAGAGGTGGACACCTCCGGGTAGTGGTACGTGTGGCGAGATCGAGGTGAACTCAACGTGAATTAGGGGAAAACATGCACCACACCATATGTCTTGACCCAAGTTGAGATTCTGGCATTTGGGCTGGGCCAACTGACAAAATTTACAGGCTTTCCTATGTATCATATAAGGATTTAATCAAGACGTACATAGTTCTTGAAGGCTATGCAGTTTAGCGTCGTATGGTAATAACGTGGGATGATATAAGAACAGGGAGTGGGACACGGTGCGACTGTCATAATCCTCGAATTATTGGTGATAAGGAAGCCTACATCATGTCATGCAATGATCATATAATAGAACTATACCCATGGGAGATAGTCAAAGTGACGAGTTTGGGGCTGGGCTCTAGACAAAATGCATGAGTGTTCATACGTATCCCATGCAGATGGGAATCAAGCCACACATAGTTCTAAGGGTGCAATTTAACATCTTTCAGGATGACATACAATTTAACGTCTTGCGAGATGAAGCAGTTTAGGGTCATAAAGGACCAAATAGTTTACGGTCATGCTGGACCGAACAGTTTAGGGTCATGTCATACCATCATGTAGTTTTGGGTCCTGGGGGACCATCATGTAGTTTATGGCCGTGCAGGACCAATAGGCTCAGGAAAGGTATTTATTTAGGAACTTGGAATGGGTGGGAGGAGTTATACACTCACAACCCATGGTCACCAGGGAGTATGAACCATTGGGGAAAACCCTGTGAATTATTTAAGGTCCTTCCCATTTGGGCTCAAAAATTTGTGGTTTCTTTCCAAGGATCATTGGTGTCGGGAGGGCCAATACCAAGTCGCCTTGCAGGAAAGAGTGGAGGCGAACCTTCTTGTTGAAGGCCCATGCTATCTTATTCGGATGAAATTCCAGATTTTGCAGGGCACAAAGCATATTCTCATCAGGTGCTTCCAATTTAGCCAGATGAATTTTGGCTACCATATCTGGCGCCTGTGGGTCATAGTCCACTGTGCATAACGATGGCAGCTGGATCTCGATGGGTAAAGAGGCCTCATCTCCGTACACTAGGGAATATGGGGTCACCTGGGTGGAATTTTTTACTATCGTTTGATATGCCTAGAGGGCATTGGAGAGCTTTTCTGGAAAACTCTTCATATTCTGGCCATGCATTTTTTGTATAATGATAGAGAGGGTTTTGTTGAACGCCTTGATCAATCCATTTTCCTACATGTCATAGAGAGAGATATGGTTTCAACGGATGTTGTACTTGGAGTACAATTTCATCAGATCAATTGCTCGGAAGTTGGTGTCGTTATTGGTGAGGATGGTGTGAGGGACTCCAAACTGGTAGATGATGTTGGAGATCATGAAGTCAACGATAAAAAAGGCTTTAAACTCTTTGAACAGAACTACCTCTGCCATCTTGGATAAGAAATTCGTGGAAGTCAGGATGAACCTGCACTGGCGAGCTGTCACTGGTGGATATGGTCCAACGACATCGACTTCCCACACCGCAAACGACAATGATTATTTGGTGGAGTGGAGTGGTTTTGGCAGGTGATGCATATAGTTATACTGAAATTGGCACACGTGACATCTCATGGAGAACTAAAGTCATTTATGGATCATGGAGGGAAATAAATACTCCGGTCTCTAGATATGGTAGGACAACATTGGCCCAGTTCGGTGGGTGCGGCAGGAACTAGCATGAACCTCTTGCATGAACTGAGAAATATCAACTCCTTGGATGCAACAGAGGATAAGACCATCGAACCCATGCTTGTAGAGGATATTCTCAAGACTGGGACCACTCTGGAGGGTAAACTATATCACGTGGCACCAGATTCGCATGCGCTTCGCCCAATCAACCGAGAGGTAACCATTATGGATATACTCTACAAAGGGGTCTCTCCAGTCGGGGGTCACTTCATCCACTACATCTGAGGAACTTGGGGGTCATAAAATGGAGGCCCCAATGCTAAAATGGCTTACCTGCATGATGTCATCATCATATGGGGTTACAGGAGAAATTACTCACCGATGTGCCACATTTATAATCAAATCATCCTGCACGGGTTCTACAAGTGATGCAAAAAGGCTGTCCTAGGCATCCGCTCGACCGTTCTGAGATCAAGGGACATGAGTAACTTCCGGATGAGATTGGATCGAGGCCATTAGATGGAGAGTTCACTCCAATAATGGTACAAGATCTTTCTTTATAATGACATAGTCACCGTTGATTTTCTTGATGACTAGTTCGGAGTCCCCTTTCACATGTAAATGGGGGACATCAATCTTGAGGGAATGCACAAGGCCATTGATGATGGCCTGATACTCTACTTCATTGTTAGTGCATCCTTTTGACAACAGGAATGAGTATAGCACAATGGATTTCATTGGGGTAATAAAGAAAATACCCTTGCCTACTCTGTTGAGTCTGGGATCATTAATCCTCCTTCCAGTGGGGCTTCGGGAGGCACCATCGAAGTGAATTTTCCAACACCGAATGGAATGATCTATAGAGAGGATTTCCTTATTAGGAAAATCCAGGTCCAGGGACTGGTGTGCGGGGGTTTGATGGGTTTCGAGAAAATCTTCTATTACTTTTCACTTAATATCCTTCTAGGGCTCTAACCAAATGTCAAACTACTGGAGGATTGCAGACCACCGTGCTAGTCGGCCTATCAACATGGGGAAGTTCAGAATATACTTCAATAGGTCTAAAAAAGACACTAGTTATACCTCGTGGTGCTGTAGGTCATGTCACAACTTATGCACAAAAAATACGAGGGCAATGAATCTTTTCTCGATGGAGGATTATCTGGTCTCCATATCGAGGAACATGCGACTGAGCTAGTAAAGGCTATTTTCAGTTCCCTCATTGTTCTTCGGGGTGAGAAGGGAACCAAGATATCATTCCAGGGAAGTCACGTACATGATCAGTGGTTTTTTTGAGATGGGTGGCATCATGATCTGAGGATGGAGTAGATACTGCATGATTTCATCGAACGCAGTCTTGAACACTTCGTCCAACTTGTAGGCGGAGCCTTTCTTTATGAGCCGAGAAAAGGAATTCCACTTGCCTTCCAAATTCATAATGAATATGTGTATATAGGATAAGTGGACTTGTAAACCTCAAAGCTCCTCAATATTGCTCGGGGGAGGCATCTGACCAATGGCCTTGATCATTTCTAGGTCGATCTCGATTCCTCAGTACCTAATAATAAAGCCAAGGATCTTCCCAGAGGTGACCACGAAGGAACATTTCCATTGGTTTATCATCAGGTGGCAGGAATGGAGGAAGCTGAACACCTTATCGAGGTCCTTGTGATGGTCTTGGCATTTGCAGGATTTGACCACCAAGTCGTCCACATACAATTCATTCAATTTCCCTAGGATTGGCTTAAATATGCGATGCATGGCCCGCTGATAGGTGACCCCAGCATTCTTTAAGCCGAAGGGCACGACCTTGTAACAAAACATAACTTGTGGAGCCCTGAATGCTAAAGACTCATAATCCTTAGGGGCCATCTAGATGTTATTATATCTAGAGTACCCGTCAATAAATAAAAGGGCTTGGAACCTAGCAGTGGCATTGATCAACAAATCTGTCATAGGAAGGGAAAAATCATCCTTCAGACACCGATGGTTGAGATCATTGAATTCGATACAGACTCTGATCTATCCAATATTCTTCCTAACTTGAATAATTTTGATAGCCTCTTGGGGTACTAAACCTACTTTAAGAAGTTGTCCCTGATGAGCTTATTGTCTTCAGCCTCAACCATAGCTCTGTAAGAAGGGTTCATCTTTCTGGGAGGCTTCTTGATTCCGTGATGATTTGTCGGGGGACCAAGGTGGTGGACGACTACCTGAGCATCTAGCTCTAGCTTCTCATCATAGTTCCAGATGAATACATCACGATGTTGTTTTAGTAAGTCCACCTACCACTGCTGCTCCTCAAGAGGTGTGATGACACTGATTAATGTGTGTATCGGGTCTGCCTCGCTACCAAGGATCACCTATAATAACTCATCGACCGTGGAGGAGACTCCCTCTTCAATGGATGGGGGCTTCCTACAAATCCTCTTATTCACATTTGGAGGAGGAATCTATAGTGGGAGAAGCTTCCATTGGGTCAGTAGATTCCGACGGGAGGCTGGTACCAGCTTGAGCAGCAATGGTCACTGTATCATGAGATTATGGTACTGCCGAAACCATAACAACGAAGGTTTTCAACCAGATCCCATCTGGTCTCTAGCCCATGGGGCCACATTTGATATCAAATCAATAGTGACATGTTTTCTTGAGACGAATAATTCAAGATTGGTGAATCATACATGTATGATGTACTGTCATTTCCATGGGGAAGACATCCCAATACCTTACGGGGGTAGGAGGATCTGGGATCACCTGAGCCTGATTTGTGTAGAAGTAAGATATGATATTCTACTGTCACTTATACTTGGGAATATGATTCCCCTTTATACTACAGACAAAAAAACATTTCCCCATGTCAGGGTCTGTGGCCTCCAATCAATGGATCGAGAAGACGTAGGCGTTATCCAGACCTGCCCAGGGGTCAGCTGCAACCGTGATGGGTTCGACCTCACTGGCCTGAATCTGCTTGTCCATTCCCTTGTAATAGTCAAAATATAGGTATTGGGCTATAAAAGTGGCGAAAGGAGATGTATCACCTTGGAGTAAGCTTACTCAACCATTGATGGAGTACTTGAGGCATTGGTGATTCAATGAGGGGATTTCTATGTATAAGTGGAGCCATGGTCTGCCCATCAATTCATTGTACGCGGTGTCCTAGGAGACAACCAAAACCTCAGTGCTTGAAACTAGTCCACCAAACTGGGTCTTCAAATGGATCATACCTACTGGGGTCTTCTATTTCCTATAGTATCCCTGAATTTATAAATCAGAGGGAGTTGGGTCATCTTCGAATAACCACAACATATGCAGTGTCCGCGTCCGGATTAGGTTAATTCCGGAGCCGGTGTCACCCAGACTACGATGGTCCTCCACACAATTAAATTGTCCTCTGATGTACATTGGGAGAATGTTCCACTATATTGGAGATATTTCATCTTCTCCAGAGAATGAAATGATGGTCTGAAATTAAGCATTCTCCACCGCTTCAGCATGAAAGGCTTCTGCAGCTACTACCTCCGTCTCAAATTGGACGAGGATTCTTAAATCCTCAGTGAGGTAGGTGAAGGGCCTAAAGGTTGGGAAGACTCATTAGGATGCTGTAATGGTGCTTTAGAACATCATACTTCCATGCTAGGCATGAATTGCTACTGGCAGGAGGCCGCTCGGTGACAGGAGACATGGAAGGCTCTACAGGTTTTGCCACCGGCTTACTGGTACTGGGAATATCCTGATGCTAACTAGTCGAATCCCACAGAGTAGCTTACAGATGAGGGCCGAATGAATGAGATCCTCATATAGTATGGCGAGGCTAGTCGCAACATGGTCAATGCGGTTCTGCCTGATCCGGCAATACAAACAGCGGTGGAGGTGGGCCTGATGACATCAGATGAGGAGGCTGCACATGCTGAACTCTTGGCTAGGCCTGCTGTATGGTCTCAGTGGAATGCACGACCTGGATAGAGGTGCCAAATGATGTTCCTCTATGAACAACATGTTCGTAGGTTCTCCGACATTGGCGTTGGCTGGGGACGTTGGGAAGTTCTCCTGGCGCTCCCCGTCGTCGGGAGTCATATAGAGATTTACCAAATCCACGGTATTAACCGAAGTGTACCCTTGACTATCACTTGATGAGTCATCCATTACTAGGCAGATTCTAGGTGGAATCCCCATATTCGGAGTCCTAAAGTTTCAGAGAGTGCTGGACGATGGTGGCATTGGGAAGGCGTGTTGCTTTCTCTTGCATCATCGATGCTTGCTCTTGTAGGAAGAGGACAACTATGATTATGATGCAGAAGTAGAGGCTGCAGCTTCTAGAGGCACCAGCGGATTCAGGCGCGCACAAATGACACCATGGGAATGAGAATCCATTTTTAGAACCATCTAGTCGCCATACATCTGGGACTCACGTTTAGAAACCTGCAGCCACTCACCTTTGTCATCGCTGCTACTGTATGACCATACGAAGACGCATGCCACTTGTAACGAGGCTGGGCATAGCCTGGATATGTTTTTATCTACCTTGTTGTGAACCCCGTCATTGAACATATAGCACATCTTGAGGGTGTTCCCCCTGGATCTGATGATATGGGTTGTAGTTGGGGTTATCAGTGAGGTTCGCCTATTCTGGCTTTCTGCACTCGGGAAAATGCACAATCCCTTGTTCAAAGGCACATCAGAAATAGCTCGGGACCCAATTATCATTGAAAGAGTATGTCTAGTTTATTCTCTCTGGGAAGGGGGGCTATGAAGCCTGGCCCTAACGAGGAGCTGAAGGAGCTTGTCGAGAAGGCATAGCCTGGTTGTCTCGTATAGGTAGTGGCAGCGCATTCCATGGGGGTACCTGCTGATTCTGAGGAAGTCGTTGCTGGGATGAAGGTAGTTCTTGTGGTGGCGGGCCTCTGCGAGGCTTTGGATGTGGTCCCTCTGGTAATAATTACAGTTATTGGGGGGCCTCTATTTGGGAAGCCAAGGTGGGCACGACTCTGGAAGCCCTCCTTGCGGGAATTAAAGGGGAAACTGACATGCCTGGATGACTTGTGGCAGGGCTTCTTCCAAGAGATGGGCCTCATCAAAGAAGTATCAAAATCCCCCGGGGCACTTTTGGGTTATTAGAGAGGGAAACAGTTCGGTTTTGAAGTTCCCTATGCACATCGTCAGTAATTTCTCCTGAGTTAGTGGGATATCAAGGGAGTACATAAGCACTTTCCAACTTGAGATAAAGTTTTCGACATGCTCATCGTGCCTTTTTTACACTGGAAGAGGCCTGTGATGTTTTTTTTCCACGTGGTGGAGCTGAACTGGTAGAGGAATTGCCTGCAAAGGTCCTCCCAACTAGTTTCAGATCTGATGGGAAGATGGTTGTACCAGACGAATGTAGGCCACTCTAATGTATAAACAAAACAACGGATCATGGAAGCATCATAATGTGCTGGAGTCCGTATCATGGGCCCACACCTTGTGTTGAAGTGGGCCAGGTGATACGGTTGGTCACATGTTCTGTTAAAGGGGGAGTAGGAGCAATTCCTAAAACCTGGTGGTGCCGACATATCATACACACATTTTGGATATGGATTTAAATCAGGCGGGATTGCCACCTGTCATGTTCCCAATGCCTCTTGGCGGGAAATAAGTTGCACCATTAGATCGTCTGAGCAGGGGACCTTGTCTTGATGGGGATTCCTAACCATGAGCCTGTTGGAGTGTTCTTCAACATGGTAAATGGGCCCATCGGCTTGTGGAGCGTCCAGCTGCACAACCCTTGGGGTGGATGGGGGAGCCCGAGCTGGGACCCTTGTATTTCCATATCATTCGGGAGGGTTTGGCAAGACATGAAACACCCTCTTGCCGTAAGTTCCAGACTCAACCCTGTTTGCGGGGGCATGACAGTCAGGGTCTCCAGGAGGCAGCTCGCTGAGGGGATGTTTTTCTTGCCCGAACAGCCCTGGCCTAGGGTCACCGTAGTATGGTCGTCACTCTCCAGTGTGTTCATCCAAGAGTTTATCGACCAACTACTTCTACTCGGCATGTTGTTGGCGCAATGTGGCCTTCTCAAAGTCTTTCTATATCTTTTGCACTGAGGTGGACGGGTCAGAGTGCTTGGTAGCTCCAATGTTCTATTTACCCTTACTGACATTCTGGTTGAGAGCTAATGCTTTAGTGGGATCAGGGAGACTTAGTAGGTTCCTCTACTGGTGAGTAATCCTCCCCAATTAGTCTAATATTGGTGGCACGACCTTAGGGGGTATATCCCTATCAAAAATCTCAAACTCATCCTCTTCATCCACTTTTTCGACCATGTTGATCGTGACCCTTCCTAGGGGCATGTCCTCGATATCACCAAGCAAGTTAGGCTGCCACTGGATAGTTCTGAAGAAGAGGTCATCATACTGCCCCGATCCATGAATTTGCGCGTGGGGGGATGCCTCTGTGAAGAACTTGCAGAGTATCTAGAAACTCTTTACACATTTCTCTAGGAGGACCACAAGGTGGCCTAGTGACTCAGGGCGCTGGTCCATATTGAGCATAGCCAGATCAACTAGATGACATTGCATTCCAGTATCTTCAAAATTTTCTTGGATTCTAGGATAAACTACTTGCCGATGATGAAGGATAATGTGCATCACCCAATGGGTTTGGCAGAGAAATTTAACCTCTAATAGGGTGAGGGATTCCAGCGCATTTTAATTCAGCGCTGCCACATGCGAGAACATCTCAGTGAAGTGGTCCACTGTGAGGACGTTCCATAAACTCCCCAGCTCAAATTCAAGGTCTGTCCCTTTATTTCACCATTTGTCACGTAGGGGTGGATGAGGAACTTGCATCAGTACTGAGGCAGACCGCTGGGATGGTAGGCCGGGAGGTAGAGAGTAAGGCGAACGGGCTGACTGGCCGTCGAATCTCTGGCTGTCCTCCGAAGAGTTTAGAAACCTGGATGCTACATCGCGATAAGAAGGGCTGATGGCCACAGTTCTTGGCTCAATGACTAGGGCTACTAGCGACAGTCCGTGACACTTCTCGCCTACCATTGGTCCCCATAATAGCTCTCCATTATTTCTTGTCAAGGTAGAGAGTGATTTGGGTGATGACAGTGGTGATTGCACGACCGTAACCTTCAGGGTCACCAAATTTTCATCCTCTTGGATATACCTTCAAAGGGAAGTGGGAATCCTATGGACCTCACATTCCGAGAGTACTAGACCGATGTGTCTCGTTCCTGCCCCAACCCTTGACTCGGATGAGCGAGAGGAGGGTTCCCGTGCTGAGTCATATTCCGCTTCAAAGTCTAAGAAGCGGTCTGGGTTGATCTATATCTATACCTTCACAAAATTCTCCAAAATGCGGCGATGACCCACCTTCCTACCCCTGGGTGGATCCTCAGGACATGGCTGATTTTTGACATAAGGTCATTCAGCTGCACTGGTGCTGAGGAGGAGAGGGTTTCCACCTATGTAAGCCCGGGTTCAATAATCACCGGGACAAATGTCAAATGTGACATGGGGAGGACCACCATATATAGCACTGGAGTGGGAAAGACCTCTTCTAGCACTAGAAGAATCATGGGTAGGACCTCTATGCTTGTTTTCTCCCAGTGATCTGAGTATGAGGAGCCTCCTTGTACCAGCCTAGCTGAACATGGGATGGACAAATGTGTTGGATGCTAGTGAGGTGAGGCGGGCATGCACACATCTTGTTGCTGAGGTGAGGAGGTCCTTCACCTACTAGTAAGTGGGCATGGGGAGGATCCCCAGGTTGAAGAGATACCGGATGTTCAATGTCCCTACAACGGTAGTCGGGGGTAAGAGGAATGACTCCATACCCAGTGTAATGGGCACGAGAGAGGCTCTTGTAATGAGTGTTTATGCCACAGGGAAGGACCTCATTGGGTTTGAGGGTGGCATGGGGTGGACCTCCATGCTAAGCCTTTAATAGGGGAGGAACCACACTCTCTTTGGTAGTGGTACGAAGAGGACCTCCATACTGGGTGGCATCGATGCAGGTTAGTTAGCAGTAGCCACTGCTTGTGCCGGTAACCAAGAGAGTCGACCCATCCTACCTGTGGGGCAGTTGGGGCCTCGATCTGGGTCAGGCGTATAAGTGACCCTACTCTGTGTATTCAGGGAACTAATGATATTCATCGGTGGTGGCTCGGGCCACAGTAGTCGTCGATGTTGACGCCCATTGGCTGGCTTCCTCATCATCTTGCACCTAACGTTGGCGTTGGGTCAGACAAATTGGGGTGGGTGGTGCAGGTATGTGGCTTACCTACTCCTCATCCAATAAGGCTAGGTGACATTGATGACGCAGCCTTGTGGGAGCCCCCGCTGGGAGCCCCTAGAATGGGAATCTAATCGGGCTGGGTTGGACATCATTTACCTCATCTGCGTAAGGTAGGGAGATGTAAAAGCGTTCCCAGGAGAGGATCCTGAATCAGTTATATGTCATCATGGGGAGTAGTGACTCCCTGCGCGGCCCTCGAGGGCGGCATTGAGGATGGGGCATAGATGGCTCCAGGTCCAGGATATCCACGGGTCCTTGATCAACCGTCATTGGATGAACTCAGATGGGGAGATGGGTTATGAGTGACCCATGGCCACAGGTATAGAGGCCATTGCAGAAGAGGCGGAACCAGGTGGGACTGCCGTGTTGTAACTACGCTTGCCTCTATGTCGGTGTGAAGGCAGTGATTGCGTGTCAGGTGTAGCAACTTGACTATTGAGGATCAGGGAGATTAAATCATCAGTGATGAAAGAAAAAAGAATCAACGGACAATGCCCCAGTGCCATTCTGTATTCCATGACTGGTAAGAGGTATTCATACTGACAATGTCGCAGAATGGGATTCCCAATGTTCTACTACCCCAACTTCTGGTAAGTTTCACGTGAGGCTTGTTATTTTCCTGGCGGGACCTGGTGCCTGATAACTAGATCTGGTGATATGCTAATCCATTTATGCCTCAAACACAATTAATCTACAAAATTTGGAGAATATATTCATGTCGGTTTCACCATTTTTATTTCTTATGCTTTTGTTGGGGCACACACGTCCGTCTCGTTTTTTGGGACGACGTCGCTGTCTTTTGCCCCACATTCCCAATTTCCAAAGGCGGTCGAAATCTGCTCCATGTTCAGGGATGCATTCTACTTGATCGAAACGGGTTGATGGGATATCGGTTCTTCTTTCCTAGGAATCCTCCTTGGAACTCTTCACATATTCTGGGTCTCCCTTATAGATTTAACACATTGTTCGTGAAACTCTTCCTGGTGCCATATTTTCATAGACACCAGTTAATTAAAATTCTTATGTCAAGACATTCCAGGGGGTCCGGTCAGGGCAGAAACCTTTTGGTTAGGGGATTAGTCATGTTGGGAATCACTTGTGTGTCTGGACACTGGGACTCTAGCTCGTCTGGGTTTCTTCCCCTTATTATAGGGCTTATCGAGGGCGTGGAAGCCTGAGGCATCCCACATTGAATGTGGGGAATTATATCCTGTATGAATGTTTCTGTGGTTTTCCTCAACCTCCCTTATTTAACATAGGGTATTCCGCATGTTTAACGTCTAGCGGAGTTAGATCAAACTGATCAGAACACTGATTAATGTGGATCAGATGGGTGACACCCCTTGAGGGAACACTGATGTTGGGACCAACGTGTGGTTGACATCCTGGTAATTGATGAGGAGAATAGAGAATGAGATGGCATGATTTCATCAGGATGTGGCGGCCCATATAAGAATCATGATGGATGATGGAGAAGTTGAATGAAGTGGATGGTGAGTGGGATGGAAAACTCATGAGGATGACAATGGTTTTGTGCCTGAGCCTTGAAGAGGCTTCCTACATATCTTTGTGGGAAGGAATAAAAGTCCACGTTGTTCATATGATGATGGCTTACCGCCAATTGGGGTTTTCAATGGGTTACTGCTAGATGGGGTCGCAATGCCTTACAACTAATTGCGGTCACAGCAGCATACCATTGGATTGGGTTGTCGCCAACTTATCTCTCAATGGGGTCATAATGGCTTACCGCTGATTGAGGTCACAACGACTTACCACTAGATAGGGATGTCAACGAAGTATCACTGAATGGGGTCGCAAAAGCTTATCGCAGATTAAGGTCACAACGACTTATCACTAGATAGGGATGTCAAAAACTTATCACTGAATGGGGTCGCAACATATTACATCTGATTGATGCCACAACAGTTTAATGCTAATTGAGGTCAGAAAAGCTTACGGCTAGATAGGAATGTCAAAGAAATATCATTGAATGGGTTCCATAGTTTAATATCATGAAGGGTGAGGGCGAACCGACATGAATCTAGTCGAAGCGACTGAGTGGATGGTGGGTTTGATCCTGTGGGAGGATTCCTACGTACCCTGCCTTGGAAAGGATCAAAGACAACATAGTTCAGGTTATTTGGGAATTTGGGGGTTACACTCTAAGGCGGCCGAAGGTGTTTGTGAACAAATGGAAAAATCAAAGCGTCCAATGGGTGGTGGGCTTAAACCACGCCGAGGCATCCTATGTACCTTGCCTTATCAAGGATCAAGGACCTCGTAGTTCTGGTGGCATGGGGCTTACACTCTAGGATTCCAAGGGGGTTGGTGAACTGACATGGAGGGGGTCGGAGTGACCAATGTGGGGTGGGATTGAACCTTGTGGAGGCTTCATACATACCTTACCTTAGCAAGGATCAATGACCTCGTAGTTCTCGTGGTGTGGGGATTACACTCTAGGCTTCCCATGGTGTTGGTGATCCAATGAGAAGGGGGTCTGAGTGACCAATGGGTAGTGGGCTTGAACCAAATGGGGGATTCCTATGTACCTTTCCATAGAAAGTATCAAAGACCTCATAGTTTCAGTGGTGTGGGGAATACACTCTAGGCTGCCCAGGGTGTTGTTGAACTGATGTGAAGGGGGTCGGAGCGACCAATGGGTTGTGTAACTGAACCTCGCGAAGGCTTCCTATGTACATTGCCTTATCAAGTATCAAAGGCCTCATAGTTTTTGGTGGCATGGGGCTTACAATCTAGGCTTCCAAAGGTGTTTGTCATAGTAGATTATTTCTCTAAGCCAATGCGAGTCTTGCTCGGTGTGACAAACAAGAGGCATCAGAGACCCAATGATCACGTCGTGAAATGTGAATCTGTGGGAAATGGATTGGGGCTTACACATGATCATAGACCAAAGTAGAAGCAGAGGGTTTATGCATGGTTAGTATTCTGAAAAGGCTGGGAAATACTCTAGGATGGAGGCCTGATGATGACAATGCCCAGTGGGAGAATGATTCGGCACAGAAGAGAGGAAGAACACTGTTCCCAATCACACGCTTTGCTAGCCTTGGGTGGTGGAAAATAAAGGAGGAGAAGCAGTGCAGCCTCCTACAAGAAAGTCTAGGGGCTTACACCAACGTGGTCTCCCTTTCCCCACATAGGATGTATGGGATGGGGGTCATAGTTTAACGTCATGTGCTGAGGACAATGATGTATTTCAGTTTAAAGACCCACAACATAGACAAGGGAGGGTTCATTCTGCACCCATAGGACTTACATAACCTGTACCCTATGCACCTTGGTGAAGGGAATGCACCAACAATGCCGTGGTTGGGGGTGTCAATGAGCGAACCTTTAGGGGGTCCATGTTAGCATGGATATCTGAATAAGAAATAGCTATTAGCGTGTCTATGTGAAGAAGAATGTGGGGATGCGATGCAAAGGGAAGTGTCGTCCAAGGGATTTTGAAATTGCTTCGTGCGAACCTAGGAGGTTGCACAAGAGTGGGAGTTGCAGAGCAAATGGTGCATGAATAGATGCCTCGTAGAGATCTAGTGCCCCATGAAAGGGAAAGGCTTCATGAAGGTGTGTTCTTCAATATGTGAGGTTTCCTAGCCTAGGAAAAGGGAATAGGTGCATACAATATGTGCTTCACGAAGTATAACAGAAATCATGAAGCAAAGCCCGACGAAGCATGTGTGCCTTGTTAAGAAAGGTCCTATGAAGCAATGTTCTTTGCAAGGCACAGTGACTCGACCTTACCATGTGAGTCCCATGTGCATGAGGGGTGCTTCGCAGAGCATAAATGATCTGTGATGACCCGAGTCCCCATGGGGATCTCCTTCCTTCATGAAGGCCCGTGGGCTTTATGAAAGGTATCACTCTCAAAAGAGGGAGTGAAAACTAGGGAAAGGGGATGCACTTCGCGGATGAAAAGTACCTTGAGAAAATCATGGTTCACAGACCATAATGTGCTTTCCAACTAGATAACTGAAAGGGAAATGGTAGGATGATCCTTCCTTTGGGCCTAGGTAAAGCCTATATTTATTGGAAAGAGGAGCCGTGGAGCAGAGCTCACTTGACGTAAATATGGATTCCACTCCATGGAGGGCTTTCGAACGTTAAAGGGGCTCATGGAGCATCCCGCCTCTGGGCATCGCGGTGGGCTCACAAACTTAAAATGGGATTGCAGAGCATCCCACCTTTTGGATTCACGGTGGGCTCACGAACATAAAATGGGATCGCTGAGCCTACCTCCTCTTGGCTTCAATGCGGTCTCACGAACATCATAGGGGATCATGAAGTATCCCACCTCCTGGATTCGCGGCAGGCTCGTGAACATTAAAGGGGCTCTTTGAGCCTCCCTCCTGCTGGCGTCACGGCGGGCTCTCGAACGCCAAGGGGCGCTCATGGAGCATCCCACATCCTTGCTTCATGGCAGGTGTGGGGCCTTGGTGCTCCGTGAAAGGGCTTCACGAAAAGCTTCAGGGACATTCTTATTATCCTTCTCCCGCTCAATTTTTGGCTCCAACAGAACCTAATCCTCTAATGAAACTAGACATTATGATCCATGGTTTTATTTGATTGTTATTTTTATTTAAAATCATGTAATATTATTTGAAAAATAATAGTGTTAGAATAGATTTAATCTATAATAAATCCTATCACTCAAGCATCACCTCTGACACAACTTTGTTATGACTACTCCCTTTATAGAAACCCCACCTTGGATGATTATGAAGGAAGGGAGATGATAATTCCCGAACCCCACTTCCAATTGGCCTTGTGTTAAAAAATAACACAGGAGGTATAAAAATAAAGCACATGAGGTTCCATAACCTCTATTGAATAAAGGAACTAGTGATAAGAATGATAAGACCAATGAAAATCTCCAAATTCAAAAACAAAATAACCAATCCCATAACATGTAATTCCATACATAAATTGAAGTAAAAACTAAAAGTACCATATTTTAAAATAGGAAGTGATAAAAAATAGAACATCTTGTAGCATATAAATTAATCATTGATATATTAATTTCATGATAAATCTAAAAAAATCCACATAATAAAAAACAATTATATTTATGTAGGTTGAGCTAAACATGGACACTCAACATGATCTTCCTTGAATCCCCTCACGATAAATGTGAAATAAGCATACTAAATCCATGAAAATAAACAAATGAAACAAATATGTCACCAAAATATGTAAATCTAGTTTCCTATCCTTTGAATGGCTCATTCCCAAAATAATTTTTATATGAAAATCATTTTATGATAAAATCATATATTTAAATAGTGTATCACTCATCCACAATTTGACTAATTTTCGTTCTCACGACCCAATGCCACACATCCAATGATTATCCCCGACGTATATCAACCTCACCCTCATAAAATATTTTATCATCCAATAATGAATCCCATGAATCCAATAGTTTTTTCATAACCATATCCCAATATACAGCAATTGTAAATATAGAAGATGCCATATTTTATTTTCATCATTATACCTCAATGAATCACAATCCATGTACATACATCCATGGGAATCCATGACCACCATAACTAAATACAAGTATCTATTATACCTTAAGCCATTAAAATATTTGCATCAATTTATAGTAAAACTAAAACACCTTCACATTATTATAAAATATTTGCCTTTATTTGATTTTATTTCTTTGATAATTTTTTCCATTGACAACACTAAGCTTAAACGAGCATTGATATATTATTAAAATATTATTTTGTGACCATTATAACCTAACTATTAAATTAGAATTTTAAATATGATTAAAATTTTTATTAAATATATAAAAATATCATAATAAATATAAGTATATTTATTAGATCTTAATAAATAATAATACATTTTTTTAATGTTATATTATTTTTAAAAAATTTATTTCCTTGAAAATGAATTTTAATTGTTTTTGTGATAAAATATTATATTTACATTTTGAAACATAAAAATTTATATTGAAAATAACTAAATACTTTTTTAATTCCCCATATTAAAATTATATTATGTGTAATTTCAATGGATTTTATGAATGTATTATTTTTTTAGTGAATAGTGGAAAATACTATTTTTTATTGAATAATATATTTTTGTTTCAAGAATAGAATAAGTTAAATTTTTAAAAAAAATGGTTTTAATGTATAATTAAATCTATTTTATTTTAAATAACCCAATTATGTGTATTGTATTCAATTATAAGTCTAAATTTTGTGTAAAAACAATTTTATACATAAAATGGCATTTTTCTGAAATGAAATTTATTAGGTGCGCAAATTGTTTTAATATTATTAATTAAAATTTACCACTACTAGTCAATGTTTTTATTCAAATTCATATATTGTATACTAAATATTATTTTTAATTTTCATTAAATATTATTATTTGCATGAAATAAGAATAAATAATATTTTATGCATAATACCAATATTATTTAAAAAATCTGTTTTCATAACCATTTGTGAACATATATTAAAATTAATAACTATCACTTATATGATTTTAATTTGATAAAATTTATTCCATATTTTGATTCAGTAATTTAAATTTTTTAGATATAACCTTTTTATTTTTGTTTAATAGGAATAGAACCATGGTAAAATTTATTACCTCGAAAAATTGTAAATTCTTTTAATCTTGGTTTAAACAAAGTAATAAAACCATAACATTTATTCATAAATCTTACTAAAAGATTAAAATTATACCTTTACCTTATTAGAACATAATGATATTAATTTTATAGCTATTTTTAAAGGAAAATGATTTATATATTATTCAAATCCAAAAAAGTTAAAACAATGACACTCTCATTGTTTTCATTATTATTTAAGTTTTCACATAGGGATTGAAATTTGTTACTTGTTAATATTAAGAGTAATTGGGTATAAAATGAAATTATTTTCATGATGGTAATTTATATAATATTTTTTATTATATGTTTACATTAAAATCCTAAACAATTCCATAACAATAGTTATTCAATTAACAAAAAAATAAAATAAATGAAATGGAATATATTAAAAAGTGACATAATTTGAGGTAATAATAGTTTTAAATTAAGTTATAGGATTATATGAAATATTAATGTTTTTTAAATGATTATAAATGTACAAAAACTTATCTTTATTTCATTTATGCCCAACTAAATGAATAATATTAAAATAGTAAATGAAGATATTTTATCAAAATAATATTTTATTCAAATATTTAAAAATCATAAAAATCATGAAATATTAAAATATCCATATTATATAGTCACAAAATTAATAAATTGGCCAATTATTGGCCAATTTACACCATATATTTAAAAATTACAACCCATTATTATTGAAAAAATTATAACCTTAGTTAAAATTATAAATGATTAACTACAGGTTAATCAAAATGATATTGTTTAAAATAACACAAAAAAATAAAAAATCAATTGCTTCATTGAATGAAAAACCTATCATACCAAATATTTTTATATGTTTTAATTTATAGGAATTTTTATTTATAAAGGGTTTATTATAATAAAATTTTATCAAAAATCCTAAAAGTACACCTCACCTCAATTATAAATAGGAAACTCCTCCCTTGCATCATTACTCAACATAGATCCTTATATCTCTACCAAAATCTATATATTTCTCTTATAATCTTCGCAATCTACATTATAGAGGTCATGATATTATCAAACTATCAACCCCATACACACTTAAAAGAGATGTAAAGGATTGGTTTTAAGGAAGAAATAATCTATTTAACTAGCCACATTCTTTTCTAATAGTATTTCACAAATATAATTATTTTTTATTTAGGATAAAATTTATACATTATTTATTATAAAAATTACTAAATTATATTATGATAAAAAAACATTATACACTCTCTTTCACATCAATTGATATGTGAATGTATCACTCATGTGTACGTACTGGTTACTATCAATACATATCGAAACAAATCAATTATTATCAATATATTTTATGTGAATAATATTTAATTTCATTTTGATTCCTATCTTATGAACTACAAATATATATTCCATGAATCAAAATTATAATTTATTACATGAAGGTTTTCATTTTAAAATTTTATTCTCATATTCTCATACCCTTATATTCTTGTTATTCACAAGTGATCATTGATATCTACCTTGTGTACCCTTACAAAAATTTGATGTCACCGACTATTATTTTTATTTTCCAGATTATATGATGAAATGTATTCGGTATGATATGCCAAAAAATGTTCTAGTTACAAAGAACCTAGTGGTAGATGACTTAGATATTTTATAAATGATTTTTTATATGTCCTTGTTTTGAAAGGAGGTAGACCTATATGATTATCTGATGATTCATTATGTTATAAAACGAATATTTCTCTATTATGATGTGATATATATTTATGAAATGTATGGGTCACTTTAGTTTTTTTCTATAAAAGGTTTATTTTATTCCTAGAAAATAGGCTGATAAAAAATCTCTAAGATCATAATAGATATGTCTAACTGTATAATATTATCATGTTATTTTTTAATGACAATTAAAGACCTATTTTAAATCATATATTTTATAAAACAAAATTTCATTATTTAGAGATTATTTTAATGTTTTTTCATGATTATGTGCTTTCTCACTATGTTAATTATTTTTCATACTATGTTTTTTGGTTTTAGTCAATGGTTTAAACCCAAAAGAATATAGTTAATGTGGAATGTGATGATAAACTGATTGATTTTACCCATGAGAAATAAATTGAAATATCATATGGATTGAAAAACCTTGTGTTTATTACATATTATATATCTCTTTATATGATTAACAACCTTATGTTTGGTGTGTTTCTAGACAGACATAATAAGAGAAATAATTATTCTCAAAAAGATAATAGTGGAATGAAAATTCATATTATAACATGTGTAGAATTTTAAAATAAGAATTCAAAAGAATATCAGGGAGTAAGAGAGATCTATTTTTAGTGTCGAGAATAAGGTAACTAAGAGTGTAATTTCCCTGGAAAATTTATTAGTTTATTTAAGGAAAAGGAAAAGAATAATGGTCTTTCTATGGTATGATCCATGGTTTAATGTTTTTAATATAAAATGTTTGGTAGTTATAAAAATTTATTTTGTAGGGTGTAATAACTAGAAGATATATTCAAAGGTCATATGTGTAATAGATTTACATATGGTGATAAAAAGACTACAAATGGTGTATGAAATGTTTGACCTATTTTAAAAAAATATTTTCTTAAATGTAGGAATCAAGATTAAATTATAGTTGATGAATCTTATGATATGATTCATATTTAATATTATAGATTTTAGTATTGGGGAGTATGAAAATGAAGACAAGCTAATGGTTTTATAATTATGTGGATTATTGAGTGGTCTTTGAATTTTAATTGAATAATTATGATGTATATGTTTTATAATAATGATAATATGGTTATAAAACTTCGAATATTCTTTGGACATATCTAATTTAGTTATTATATAAGGAATTTAAATGTATTTATAATTCACATAATGACAATGAAAATTGATTTAGTGGTAGGGTTATATTTTTGGAGAAGACGTTATTAAGGTAATGATAAACCTTAATAAGTGTCTATTGTGGAGTTAATAATGTTTAGTTTAGATAGTGATATGATTGAAACTGATAGTATTGGCAACCATGAATTTTTTTTTAATGTTATTTATGTTATCATTTATAAACATGAATGAAGTTTTTGAAGAATGATTTATATTCAATAGTTGTTAATGTATTTAAGTAGTAAAGATTTTGTTTATTTTAGAATCATATATTTTTTCCTGTGAAGATAACATAAATCTTCTGGAATCAATAATGGGTTTATAAATTTTTGGTAGATTGTCACTTAAAATTAATAATCACCCACTTTTTAATATTTTATGTGATGAGATCATGATATCTATTGAGGTTTAAATAACATTTAGGGATGATATATGATTTTATGAATACTTAATTATTGACTATTGGATAGTGGAATATAGATGATCTTGATCATTAAATAGTGAATCAATGATAATGTGATACTTTCAAAGATATTTATTTTTATGTAAAGTAATAACTTTAATGTTAGTATCTAAATTTTATTAATGATATTTTAGTATTGAACACTGCGTTCCAAAATATATATGAAGTTATCTTGATGATGAATTGTCTTTGGGAGATATTTTATTGTGTCAAGGTATATATTATCATTTGTTTTAACATATTATTTAACATGAAATATTATTTGGAAACAATGAATGTTTTATTAAATATGTATAATTAAGGGTTCTATATATACATTGAGATTTAAAATTATTTTATATCGAAATTTTTTATGAATATAATGTTTTAGATATTAATGTTTTATTTTTTCATAAGTTTGATTCTTCACATTTATAAATATCTTATGATAACCAATTTTGGGTTTCTAATTCATAAGTACAGGGTTAATAATATTATATACCTTTCAATCCATTATAATTTGAAATTAGTAATTTTGGAATAAAAATTTATTTTAAAATAACCATAATTAGTAGAAATAGATTATATTATGGTGAAAATTTATTAAATGATGAAATTATTGTTATTTGTTAAGAATATTTCATTATTTTCATAGTTTTTATAGAAAATAAATTCCTAGAATCTATGAAAATGATCTAGAAAAATATATATTTTTCTTATAATTTCAATTTTGATGAATTGATGATGTTTTAATCCCTTAGTGATTCATGGTTTTGTGGCTATTACCTTTATTATGAAAATGTTTTCTATAAATATCTATTAATCCTTTGGAATTATTTTTCTTTTAAAGTTCCATGTTTTCATGGTCCATTTATCTTATCCCATTTATAAACCTAGAGTTTTGTTGACCTTCATACATCCCTTTCACTCTTATTAAAAGGATATTTTGTTAATACTTTTTATAATGTGGGAGTTTTGATAAAGTAATTTTAAAATATCAAATCCATGATTATTGGGAACAAGTGAAAATTTCAAGGACATTTTTTATTTATGTGAGTTGGGTAGAATGTTACGTCTCAATATATTAGAAAATATTCCTCTTCGAGTAATTTTATTTTCATTTATAGCTTGTGTTACACAGAACATACAGTATAAAAAAATCTCAATATATTAATACAATTTTATTATGTGACCTTTAAAACCAATATATTAAATTTGTGGGTATTAATATTAATAAATAATATTATATATGTATATAATGGTCTCAATAAATATACATGTATTGGAAATTTATTATGAAATAATCATTCAATTTCTATCAATGTATTATTAAATGTAAATATATATTTATTTCAAAATGAATTTTATTACATATTTTTAGAAAGTATTATATATAATTTTTTAAACATTAAAAAATAATTTCATACAACTAACATTCTCTTTTAAATAGTCATGTAAAAATTATATGTGGTTATTTTCTCTGATTTTGTTTGAAATGATCGGTTTTCCATGGAATATTGAAAAATAATTCTTTCTTATTATTATTTTTGTTTCAAGAATATAGATAAACAATGTCTTTCAAATAATAGTCAAATTAATAACAACCATAGTTTATTTTAATTATATAATTATTTTTATTATAGTAATAATTATTTAAGAATTTGTTCAAAATACATTTTTCTCTATAAAAAAGCTCCTTTTCTTCTGTTTACCTCTTTATCCACATAATTTATTTCTATATTAACAAAATAAATTAATATCTATTCGTGAAATATTTTAAATAAGTTAGTTTATTATATACTCAATAATTTTTTTAACTTTTATCTAATATTTTTTTAAGCATGGAATATGAATAAATCATTTTTATTCTTAAAAACCATTTTTCTAGGAATATTTTTTCATCAAATTTTTTAGACAGAATTTAGACCTCATAATTATATTCATGGAATTAGTTATACTAAGAGAAAACAATTTTTAACTTATAACTATTTAGTTACAAATAATGTTCTATATTGGAAAAATATCCCAAGTTTTGTACATTGGCATTTTTTATTTTTAAATAGAGTTTAGTCACACTATTTTCATAGTGAAACTTTTTCAAAAGAAATGAAATTTTTACAATGTTGTAATGTTGTACAAATTTGGTTACCTAAGATTTTATTTTGTATAATATTGGACCCATTATGGCTTGATTTATAAAATACTAATATTTTTTTAGGGAAATAACAAATGTAACTACATCAAAACAAAATTGGTACATAAATTGTGGTTTCTCCATAAATATGACATTGAAAAAATATTTATATTAAAAGATCATAAATATGAATGGTTTAAATGTCACATTTTATGAAATTTATAATCCATAGATTATCTTTATAGGAAAAATTAATTTTCTTTGGAATGAATTTTATTTATAATGTTTTATTTTTTGTAAGAAATAAGAGAAACCTTATAAGAATAAGTAAATTATGTGATGTAGGTTATCTTGTGATCTTTAAAAATGACCAATGAACTATTCATAGTTTAAAATATGTGTTTTATTTGGTTCACTAGGTCAGATACCATGAGAGGAGGGATGAATCAGGGTATGATAGATTAAAAAAACTACCCCTTTTTATCCTGTATTGTTGTTAAACAAAACTCTTTTCTCTCTCTTTCTCAAATCAAGGTATGAACAAAAATTAAATCATGCACATGAAACATTGATTTAGTTGGTTCAACCACATAGGGATACATCTAAGAAGTATAAAATAGTTATTTCCCAATGAACCAAATTCAATAAAACATTACTTTTGTTTACAATGCATGGAGTAGAATCACTATCTATCTTGATTTAAAACCAATCAAAATTTAAAAGATCATGACTCTCTCAACTACTATGTGCTCACTGCTTCTTCAGAAGATCCCCTAATATTTTATAGAATTTTATGTCTCTTCAATATATCTAATAAATTCATCCTTCACTATTTATAAATACTATATTGATGTCCCACTTTCATCCACTTATGAATACATCATTTCCACACATGTACTGGGAAATTGAAAATCATTCACACAACCCTTACTGAATCCTTCATGAAACATTAATAACTTGCATTAATGATTCAAATTTTATTTTGGAACACCATTTTTATGCAACTTCAATGTTACATTTCAACTCAAATCGTCGCACAACTTCCTTAACTTACTCCCAATTCCAAATATTTCACACAACTCCCGTTGTAAGAAATTATTTTCTGATATGGTGCTCAGATTCTCTCTAATTATTGAGTATATATGAATGAGTGGGGTCACCTAATATTTATTGGTGTCACTGAACCATGAATTTATGATTTGATGTGTCGCTCAAGATCCTCTTTATGTGTTTAAAACCCAATTTGACGTCGTATTGGGCTTGCATGTTTTTTTACATCTTCATCATTCATGCGCATTTTAGAATATTTAGTTCACATCACTCCTTTTCCAATTTTTATGTATTAATATGAAAAAATCCCTTACATGAAACATTCTAAACCTCATCCTACCTTGTGCACAACATCTTTTCCCAAATATATGTTTATCAATTTTTTTTTGATTTTGAGGCCCAATTTTTTTAAAACATTGGAAAATAGAGCTACCATGTATCTTTTATTTTTGTACCAAATTCCAATAATCAATTCCTTTTCCATGGATTTTTTTTTTCAACATTGATAGTAAAAAATATACCTGGAACATGAGAAATCACCATGGACACCCTCTAAGTTAGGAAACAAACCCACTTTGTCAATAAACACAATCAACCAAAAAATGATTCAATGTTTCCTTAAGAAATTTTTCCAAATTTTTTATTCATTCATTAAATCAAAATAATAATTTTTACACTATAAACATAAAACACCATTGGATACAATATCATGCATTACATAGTGAAATGGATGATCAACCATGGTTATGTAATTGAAGCTTAGGATACTTTCAAATTTGAACATTTAGTTATTTTATCTAATAAAGGTATTTTGATAGACCTACAAGAATATAGGTTACATAATTCTATTTTATATGATCATTGTAAATATGGTATACATCATAAGTCATGTTTTAAATCTATTTGTTATGTCTCAACATATGATTCTTTACATTTAGTTCATATCGACTTATTCAGTCCTAGAAAAATAGGGATTATCAGTGGAATATACTGTGTATATGTTTTAGTAGACGATTAAATAAGATATTCAAGGGTCTATATTTTGAATGAAAATATAAATACATTAGTGGTTTTAAATATTTTGTATCCAAATTTAAAAATGAAAAATTCTTCACCTAGATATATATTCATAGTGATCAAGTTGGAGAATTTTTAAATTCAAATTCTGATTTTTTTAGAAAAAAGTTATTATGCTTAACCATTTGGATCCTAGAACCCCATATAAAAATATTTTAGTTAAAATAGTATATATAGTTATTCATGAAATTACTAGAACCATGATGAGTGAATAATTAGCATTTAATTCATTTGGGATGAAGTAGTTTTTACTACATATTATACAATATATATAGTTTTATTTAGATATATTAAGAGTAAAAATCAATGAGCTATGGAATGAATGAAACAAAAACATTATGAAATCAATGTTTTCAGAGGAACAATATTAATCTATATTTCTAGTTATAACTTACAAAAGATTTCTCAAAATTCTAAGGAATGATTTTTTATATCAGTCCACAATTATGAATTAATATATATTTTATCTATAAAAATATAACTACAATTTATAAAATAACACATGTTATGTTTGTTGAATTATATAATTTTATTTTCACCTCATCTTAAGTTCTTTATGAAATTATCTTAAAACTATGTAATAATGTTCATTTTATGAGAACACAACTAAAACATATATTTCTACGGTTTCCCTGATAATGATATCAAAAAATTATTAAAGAATAATGATTTAAAAATCTATGAAATCATTTTATACAATGTTATAATACCACTAATAATATCATTGAGGATGTAGATCAACCGTTAAAACTAGAATCATTTTGAGAAATGAAATTTAAATCATGAATTCGTATCAAAATCTGAGGATAAAAATCATAATGAGTCTTTAGGTGATGTCGACTTGACAAATAATTTTTGACGTCCCAACCCATGAGCCACAGAACAGAGCCCCAAGCCAGTTGGACACATGCCCTAAAGAACGCCTCCCTATATGCCAGAGGGTTCCAACTATCAGTGAGTGTATTGTATGTATGTCTTGGGGAGACTATACCCTATTTTGTCATAATAAAACACCAATGGAAGCTATTAAAAATAACATAGTGCGGAAGAGTATATAAATAACAAGAACCGAACCATGACATATGATACTCAAAACCAGAATGTACAATACTCAATTGAAATATAAAGCATGCTATGATATTGTAAGTGCCAATTGTCTATAGTGAAACTAAAAGTAAATACAAAACAACTACAAACCCAGTCCTGAACCATGTTCGGTTCCCTCTCCCATGCTACCATTCCAACCTGCATACTAAAATAGGTACTGGACCTTATCATATCCTGTAAAAAACAAAGTATGACCGGGTTTCGATCAGGCGGTCCAAATAGCATACATGTACAACTCAGTAGGCCAACACCAATAGTTTCTAAAAAAAGTCCAATCAAATGATAGTGCATACAATTTAATGAAGCAATAAATACAAATCATAATTTAAATAGTTATCACATTGTCATTTATTCATTAATAATCACATTAGGCCAAGTTTAAATCATGATTCCAATTTGAATTATCATTAATTATCATTAATAATTTGGTGTAGTTTTTCATTCCTAGCACCCCAAATATCATTTGAATCATCATTAATTATTATCATTAATCAGTTATTGTAGGATGCTCGACCTAGCACCAAAAATCTCATTGAGTATAGGACATCATGCCTAGAAGTCCAATTATCATTCAATGTAGGTCATCATGTCTAACACCTTTACGTCTATGTGTTTTGATATCTATTGGGGAGGATCTCCATGTCTATGTCCCAACTTATACATTGGTTTAGGAATCCATACCTAGCACCACCAAACCTCATCTATTTAATCATTCTTTAATCCATAAGAATTTTTCAAAATATTCTTCTCCTAATCCAATGATTAATTAAATATTACAAAAGCCATTAGTTAATTCAAAAATAAAATAAACAAATAAATCATTAATTAATAAATCAATTAATTAAATAATAAAAAACATTCTTATTCTATAATTATTTATTCACATTTAATTTTCCATTTTAAATATCAACAAGTCATAATTAATTATCACAATTAAATTTCTCTAATCAAATCCTGAAACATTATTAATTCTCTGAATTAATTGTCATAAAAATCCAAATATAATATCATAATTAATTCTCCCCAATTAATTATCTTTCCACATTAAATTTAATATCTAAAATAGAATATTAAATCTCAAAAGGTCAATAAGGGAAACCCTTTCATTTGTTCTGTGATCAATCATCAAATAACTACTAAGGAAAATCACAAATAAAAACCATATTCTTATTAATCCCATTTAGGAATTCAATTTTCAAGGAAATATAGAATTTTTATACAAATATACACATATAAAAAATCATAACTATAGGAGTTTTATTTATACCACCTACCTCAGTTTATTGAAGGATGTTTGCCCAATTGAAATCCCCAAAATCTAAGTGGCACAACATTGTTGATCAAGTTAAGGATTATAAACGCTAAAACCAAAATTATGATCAGAGGCATCAAGATATTTTAAAAATAGATCTAGATCCACAATACTAGATCTATATTTCATGTAATAGGTTTATATCTTTGGAAACGGTGTAGATCCTTAATGAAAATATCATGGAATGATATATGAAAGAATAGGTGAATCATTGGGATGAAATACACTTAGCAGGAAGAGATAAAATCTTCAATCCGGGCATTCAATCTTGAAGAATGGTGTTTTTATTAGCTTTTAATCCATATGGAAGGATTTGGGAACACCTATAATTTGTTAAACCTGAGCTGTGGTCGATATATGGGAGTCCAGGGGGGTTTGGCTGGTTTTAGTAAATATTTTCAGATCATAAAAACTGTACACATGGTTTATTAGTTAGAGAAGCATAGTTAGGAAAACTGTGTGCCAAAAATACAGACTCCACTACCTAGTTTTTCACAGTTTTAATTGTTTGAACACATGGTTTGGCAAACTGGGTGCCAACCGTGTAGACACTTCTGTCTAATTTCTCACACTAGGCACGGGTTGGTCGCATGGTTTGTCAAACCGTTTGTAAACTGTGAATTGCCCCAATCATTTATTTTTCCTTAATGGATCACAAAAACTCACCAAAAGACACTAATCCAAATTAAAATTACATAAAACATCAAAAAGTAACTTAAAACGCGCTCGAGAAGACTCTATAAAAGACAATGATCTTATAATGTCACCGACTTATAAAATCCCAACCTCGTGTTTCACTCTTGAACATCTCTATGATTATGATCCAAAATGGTTGTGCTATTGAGCCCTCACGTCTGCATCCCATTTCCATGTTTCCTCTTTAAATTTACCATGTTTCATAACACATGAACTAACAGCAGAGTATTTCCACATATCACTTTCTCACTGTGACCCAGCAGATGTATCTGATTCTCCTCAAAAGACGCATCTATCTCAAGATCATCCTCTTCGACATCAATTGCAAAAGAAGGGTTTAGGTGATATCTCAATTTCCATGATACATAGAATACTTCAGGTAATGCGGTGTATTTCAGAGAAGGTTCTAATTAGTATGCCACTGACTTGGTTCTCTCTAACACCTCAAACGGTCCTACAGACCTAGGTGACAACTTTCCCAATCTCTACATCCTTTGGTGACACAATATAAAAGACAACCTAAAAAATAAATGATCACCCTCAATAAACTCTAGGTGTAATCTCCATATATTAGCATATGACATCTATCTACTATGTTCCATAGCCATACGTTTCTAAGTCAACTGCACCCTCTCTGATGTCTCCTGAACAAGACAAGGTCCCAATAGCTCTAACTCACCTACCTCTAAACAACATAGTGGTGATATTTATGGTCTACCATAATGTTCATGATATGGTTCCGTCTGTATAGTTTCTTAATAACTGTTGTTCTAGGAAAAACACTAAATTCACGTGCTTCTCCAAAGAATCACCAAAGTGAAGAACACATGCTCATAGCATATCCTCTAACACCTATATTGTATGCTCTGACTACCCATATTTTTTAGGATGAATGTCCGTACTTAATCGAACTTGTGTACCAAGAACCTTCTGTAAGCCCTTCCAAAAGCATGATGTAAAGTGGGAATCATGATCTAAAACTCTATTCCGCGACCCCCATGAAAATGATCTATTTCTATCATGAATAATTCTCCAAATTTCTATACTGTAAAGGATTCCTAAATAGGAAAAAAGTGTTCTACATTCTTTAGTCAATCTACCAAGAACCAACCAACATCATTCTTCCAAAGAGTCTTTGGAAGTCCTATCATGAAATCTGTAGTCATATCATCCCACTTCTATTCCGGAATAGGTAGTAGCTGCAATAGGCCTCTAGGATGTTGATGCTATGATTTCCCCTTGTTGACAGGTGAAACATCTTATTACAAACCCGACTATCTCATTTTTCATGTATGGACACCAAAACTTCTATCAAAGGTCATAATACATTTCTTTCACCATAGGATGTACCACCCATATAGATGCATGAAATTATAACTAGAGATCCTTTCAGATACTCGTAAGCACAACCAACCAACTTATCACATAGATTATCACATCCTCATCTATTTTATATTATGATGGTTCCTCCCCACCATCAAGGCTTTCTCTCAAGGCTAAATATTCTGATTACTCATACTGCATGTACCAAATCCATATCAAGAGCATTGACTCCACTGCTATAGAATCCAGATTCTTCCTCTCTTGACACACTTGAACTACCACATGCATTTACACCACCATGGTCATCTTCTTTCACACTGCACTCGACTCATCTACCAACTAAGTGTATGATTATTCGGCTCAAGGGATCAGCAACACTATTCCCCTTCTCGAGTGTATATGCTAGTTTAAAATCAAAGGAATTAATATACTCTACCAATATTCTATGAAAAATATTCATGTCACGCAGTGAAAAGATATACTTCCTGATTTTGTGATCTGTAAAAACAGAAACTTTTTCACCAAAATATAGTTTCTCTAACCCTTAAGAGCATAAACCACTGCTACCAAATCAAGATCATTTATAGGGTAATTCGTTTCCCAAGGCATTAGCTGCCTAGATACATAAGAAATGACTCAACCCCTTGAATCAACAAAATATCACATCTTACCTATAATCATCCAAATACATCATGTACTCCTCAAATAACTATTGTATGATCAAAATTGGTGTTGATGTGAAGTGCCTTTTGCAATCCTAAAAAACATTCTCTCATGATTATATCTAAACAAAAATTATCCCTTTATATGTCAAACCAGTAAATAGTGTTGCCATTATAGAAAATACCTATATTAAACTCTTGTAATAAATAGATAATCCCAAAAATCATTGAATATCAAACACATTCTTGAGCTTCTCCCAAGAAATCACTACCAGAACATTTTTTTGTCCCACTACCACACCTTCTTCCAAGATGATTTTCCCAAAAATGTCTACCCTATCAATCAAAAATACACATTTAGACAGCTTTGAATATAACCAATTCCATCTCAGTGGACCTTGGACGATGTCAAGATTATGATCATGATAGTCGTGAGTCTTATAGTACACTATGATGTTGTCCAAAAACACCACCTCAAACTGATTTATGTATGGATGAAATATATTTTTAATTGAGGATATAAACACTACTATAACATTAGAAAAAAAATATATTATGAAAAACTCATAAAGTCCATACTAGCTCCAGAAAGAAGGTCATGGTATATCAGAAGTTCAAACTCTCACCTGATGAGACGCAAATCTTAGATAGATTTTTATGTGCACACTATCCCCCTTCAGCTAGTCAAACAGATCATCGATATGTGGATGATGATATCAGATCTTCATAGTCATTTTATCCAACATACTGAAATTGATACACAAGCATAGACTCTTGTCAACCTTTTTTTAAAGAAAAATAGGTGACCCCCAAGACGATGTACATGGAAAGAAAAACCCTTTATCCTATTTCAATTCCAATTGTGTTTGGTGCTCCTGAAGCTCAGTTGATGCCATTTTGTATGGTGGAATATATACCAGCTCAGCCCCCAGCATGAGATCAATGGTGAATTCCCAATATCTATTAGTTGGAAACCATAAAATGTCCTTAGGAAAGACATCCTGAAACATTTCTACTACTATAAGAAGTATGTCTTCTATACCACTCCATTCATCTAGAAAAAAACTAGAAACATAGGCTATGAGATCTCATAGTGGCTGAGTAGTTGGGCCAGCTCGGCCTGCATGGATATACCAGTCACTATAAAGTACATATTATTCACACTCAGGAGATAAAAAGGTTACTCTCCTATGGTAAGAATCTATGTGATCTCAGTATGCGACAAGCCAGTCCATCAACATAATCAGGTTGAAGCCCATTTTATCAAGGACATAGAAATCTCAAAGGAATCAATACACTCTGATCTCTAGAGAACATCCCTTCAATAAAGAAATTTCCCTATTCTGTTTACCAAATGGTGTATTAATAATCACCATTCCACTCACATAATCCACCAGTAGACTCAAACCATTAACAATATCAGCATATATAAAGAAATAAGGGGGACCAGTATCAAACAAGGTAGTAGATAAAGTAGATTCCACTAGAATAGTACCTCTCACTGTCAATGGACCGGCCTCGCGCTCCATAACTGTAGGTTTCACTAAATGTAACTGTTCTTCTCCTCTACCCTATGGTGTCACCTAACTCCACTGAGTAGAAACACTATACTGGTATGCTCTCTCATACCCTGAAGCAATACACCAACATCCTCTACCACCTCTTCCAGCAGAACACCAGTTGCTAGACCTGTATGGTGTAGAAGACCCCCTTCCCATAGTCTGACTCTGAGCAGCTAATCCCTCAGTAGTAGCCTGTTGCTTCTTCCTGTAGAACCTTTGGAGATGTCCAATCTTTCCACAAAACCAACATTCCTTCAATGGTTGAGGACAATGTGTAAGATAGTTTCCCTGCCTACCATACTGGTGGAAAAGCACGTGATAAATATCTGGTGTAATTGTTCCTTTTTATTGTCCACCTTTCATTCCACTTTCTAAACTAAAATTCTAATGAAGTCGCTTCCTGCTATCGGAAGGCACACCCCCTGATTGTCCAACTACCTATACAGTAATGAAATCCTCCTTCATGTTTCCCTATGAAATGAGATCCTGATTTACTACTTATGAAAATTTCATCAACATAAATATACCCACCTAGTGATTAATTTCACACTTAAGTCCCTCCTTAAATTGTTTTGTAGAAGATTACTCATCTACCACCAAAGTTGGGGCAAAGCACTGAAAATCTATAAAACGTTCATCATAATCCATTATGGAAATGATTTCTTGTCTCAAGTTCATAAACTATTAAGCCTTTAACTTCTTTTTTGTGTCTAGATATAATTAATCTAAGAACTAATCTAGAAAGTCCTTCTATAACATCTCATCAGACTATCTAGATTATACTTATATATTCCACCTGCATTTGGCTGAACCTTGCAGCATTTAAGCAGCCAACATGACCCTCCTCTTATCCAGAGTCTCCAAATTGTCAAGTATCACCTTAATGGATTCAATCTAAGATTCATATCCCTCAGGACCACCCTCTCTAGTAAAATATTGAGGGTTACACAATAGAAATTTCCGCGAAAACTCAAACATTATATTCTAAACCTACCCTGGGTCTCCCTCCACGAGTTTCATGAAACGAGCAATGTTCTCCCAGATTTGTTCCCCTTCTTCCTCATCTTACACCAAAGGTGCCTCATGATTCCTATCTAGATGTTTATATTGTGCCATACCCCTTGATCACTCCCTCAAAAAGTGTAATGGATTCATATTTCTACAAATTGATACACATTTCTTAGGTATCATAACAAAACCTTATAACATTTGCATAAGAGGAGAAACTAACACAACATGTTTCAACATATCCTTCCATCCTTTTTCTTGGAAGACAGTCAATACTGAGGCCTTATCCCTAACAATATCCATACTAATCCTATGTCTTGGTTAGCAAGGGTATATTAATTCTCATTAATTAATCCAACCATTAATTAGTCATATTATTTCAAATTAATTAATTCAACAATTAATTAACATCTCATACACATCTCATCAATTAATGTTCCCATTATACACCCATTTATTCTCATTTTGCATAATTTTTTCAAACTCACTTCAAGGAAAAATTGTTCAAGTTCAAAAACATACAAATAACTCATTTTCCCATGAGTGCCTAGAATGATGCATGTCACTAAAACCTTGAGTGCCAGTAATGTTGCATTCATACTCAACCATCATGAATCTTTAAAACATGAATCAAATTTTGACAATCTCAAAAAAAATCACATCACAACACAAGTTCGTCACCGAAGGTGGAATAATATACAACTATCAAAACAAACAGAAATCACTACAATCCATCTCGGAGTACTCATATTTTCCCCCGTACATGGATTTGCGACTCCCATGTATTATCTCATTACCATTCCTCAAATATTCCTAGTCTCCTATATAAATTTTCCCAAAATAGTAAGAAAAAAGAATAATAATTAAAAGAATACTCATATGATGCCACCTTGTGACGTACCAACACAGGATCCACTAAATGGTGCCCTAAGACAGTTGGACACATGCCCTCAACTGCGCCTCCCCATATTTCATATGGTGTCGACTTGCATCGAGGGTCTGGTAAGTCTATATTGGAGAGACTATACCATATTTTTTTAGAATAAAACACAAATAGAAGAAAATAACAATAACTCAGTGTAGAAGCATATATAAATAACCAGAACAGAACCATGACATATGATTGTCAAAACTAGAAAGTACAATAATCAACAGAAAGGTAAAGCATTCTATGATAATGATAGTTCCAAGTGTCTACAATGAAACTCAATGTAACGACACCACAACACCAAACCAAGTCTGGATCAATGTGTGGTTCCCTCTACCATGCTATAATCCCAAAATGCAATCTATCCTAAGGTCTTACCCTTATCATGTCCTACAACAACAAAGTCTTCTCAGGTGCTGATCAAGAGGCCCAAATAGGGTCTATGTGCATCTCAGTAGGCCCCCACCAATAGTGTCTAAAAATAGTCTTATAAAATGATAGTGCATGCAGTTTAATGATGAAATAAATACAAGAAACAATTTAAATAGTAATCACATTGTCATTTAATCTTTAATAATAACATTAGACCTTATTCAAATCATGTTTCCCATATGATTCAACATTCATTATCATTAACCATTTGGTGTATGTATTTATACCTAACACCCCATATCTCATTTGAATAATCATATATTATTATCATAATCATTTGGTGTGGGACATCATGCCTAGCACAGGAAATCTAGTTGAGTGTAGGAAGTCATTCCTAGCACTCCAATTCTCATTCAATGTAGGTCAAAATTACTTAAAACCATAAATCTATGCACTTAGATAAGTATTCGAGAGGAAATCCATGTCTATGTCCCAACATCAATATTGGTCTATGATTTCATACCTATAACCACACAGTCTCATCCATTTAATCCTTCATTAATTCACAAGGAATTTTCCACAATAATAAAGTACTAATCAAATGAATAGTTAAAAATTTCAAAGGCCATTAGTCAAATCACCAATTAACTAAGAAGATAACCCATTAATTAATACATCAATTAATTAATCAATCAAAACTATTATCATTCTATAATTAATTCTAGTAATTAATTATATTTAATCACATCTAGACACATAATTAAAACTACCAATTTATTATATTACACATCCAAATATAACTTCATAATTAATTTTCCCAACAAATTATCTTTCCACCTTCAAATAAATATCTCAAATACAATATCTAATATCAAAAGATCAATTTGGGAAACCCCCTTCATTTGACCATTATCAATCATCAATTAACAACCAAGGCAAATCACAAGTCAAAACCATAATCCTAATTTATCCAATTTAGGAATTGAATTATCATGGAAATATAGAAATTTCATAAACTCATAAACATATAATAAATAATGACTGTGGGAGTTTGATTAATACAACCAACCTAATTTTAAGGATGGATTTTATCCCATATAAAAACCCAAAATATGAGCAACACAGCGTCATCGATCATGATTCAGATCTTAAACCCTAAAACCAAAATTTATATCAAAGGTATCATGATATTGAAATAATAGATATTGATGTAAAATACAAGATCTAGATCTTATATTATAGGTTTAGAAATATCAAAATAGTGAAGATACTCCATGAAAATATTATGGAAATAAAGAGGAATGAACGAGAGAAGCATCATGAATAAATCTATTTACCTGGAGGAGAGAGGATATTCAATATGTGCTTTCAATATCCAAGAACGGTGTTCAAATAACCTTGTAATCCCTCTAGAAGGCTTTGGGGATAGATGGAATTTGTCAATCCTGAGCCAATGTTGACATATGGGAGTCTTACAGAGTTTTAGAGGTTTTAATAAAGATTTTCATATCTTAAAAACCGCACGCACTATTTCCTGGGCAGAGGCACATGGCTAGGAAAAACATGTACCAACCATGCAGACACCACTACCCAGTATTGCACATTTTTTCACAGTTTGGTCACATAGATTGAAAAATAAAGCCCCAACATTGTGAACTCGTCTGTCCAATTTCACACGCTTGACATGGTTTGGTCACACGATTTTTCAAACCATGCACAAACCGTCCACATCCCACATTCCTATATTTTTACTTAAATGTTAACCGAAAAGAACCCCCAACCAATAATCCAAATCAAATTTATATAAAAACATCAAAAATTCACTAAAAAAAAGTCTAGTATGAATCCATAAATGTGTGGGATCTTACAATATTTCAAAATGAATTCAATGTGATTGAAATTTAAAAAGTTTGGACATTGGTTAATCATCTTAAATATACATCTATAATTGAAGTAAAATCGTGGTTTCAGAATTTTTTTGATGAAAATGGAATAATAGTTATAAATATATAAGAACATGTTCTTATGGGATATAATCAATAACAAATGATTGAATATGAAAATACATATGATCCTATTTCCAAACATTATGTTGTTCATTTACATATAGGTTATGCATCATTATTAAAATAATAAAAATTGCATTGTACATGAAGTGTTTTTTCATATATGATGTATTTAGGAGGAATATTATGTTGTAAAAAACATATTATTGAAAATATGAAACACCAAGAACTTTATATCAATCTTTCTAAGGAAATATATAAATTTAAACAATCCCCTAGAGGCTCTAATTATTGATTAAATAGATTTTTGTAACAAATTATTTTATGGGATCACTACATCAAACTATTTTTCTATAATATGATAATAAAAAGATTATGATTTTAATAATATATGATGATTACATTATATATGGATAAACTAAAAAATTATTAAGAGATTCTTTTATGGATCTTATGATGTTTTAGTTTGAAAAGTGTCTGGTGAGTGACTTAACATAATTTACAGGTTATCAAATTTCACCAAAAATAGAATGATCTCTTAGAACTCAACATATGTATATAAAATATGTTTTTAAAAAATAAATATATGAAATCATTAAATGAATTATTAATTCTACTAGAAACACAAGTACATTAGATATTTATGAAGCTAAGAAATCAATTGATCAAAACCAGTTTATAGGTATGATTTTATGTTTACATTATTTAATAGTTAGTCATCTGAATTTAATTTTATCATTATGATTATATTCTATATACTAGGAAAATCAAATATACACCCATTATAAATCTACTAAATTAATTTTTCGTTACCTCAAGGGAACTACATATTAAGATTTTTGAAATCTTATGGAAATGATTTTGAGGTAAATTTTTTCCCGATTCAGACATTGGTAGATATCAAATAGATATGAAATGTTTATCAAAATAAGTAATTTATTAGGATAATATTTGGTTTTTTTGTATTATATGAAATACAACCCCGTTGCACATTCTACTGGAGAAGCTGAATATATTGAATTTGGAAGTTGTTGTGCTCAATTGTTGTTGATGCAACACACAATCACTAACTATAGAAAGTGTATTAATAAAAATAAAATTTTTTCTCACAAAAATAGATTAATTTCTTCTTAAAAAGGTTTATAAAAACACTCTTGTGATGTGAGCATATCTATAAGACACAAATTCCATTGATATCACACATGGAAAGAAGATATTGTTTTACAATTCATCAGAATGCAAGAACAACTTGCTAATATTATTACTAAACCCCTTAGTTCTGATAGATTTGAATATATTAAATAGAATATATGAATGAAAAATATCAAATTATTATTCATATCTACTAATATTTTACCAGTATTTTTATATTAATAAACTCCACTTCAAAAGGGTAGAACATATGATTTTATTTTTCAAAAGAATTTAATTTTTTATAGAATATTATTTTTATAACACAATTATTTATTTCTAAAAAATTTTAATTTTTTTGTAATAACATTATTATAATTATTTTACTACAAAAATCAATGTAATGGGTTCTTTTATAAGAATTCAAATGATAATATTTTATGAAAAAATTATTTAGCATCAAAATCATTCCAAATTTACAATAAATATATAAATATTACCATATAATACATTTCTTATAAACATTATCACAATGAATATATTTTAGTGTAACCAAGAAAAATTATTTACTCTTACTGATTAAATATTTATACTATGGATGGTACTCTTCTTTTAGTATCAACACTTATTCATTACATTTACAATGATTTATTATATATTTTTTTAAAGTTTATATTGTTACTAACATATAAAATTATATAATAATATTAATATTTACGCCATTGAAAATTATTCATAAAAATAATTAAGATTAATAATTAATATATATAAAAATATTAATAAAATAATTACCATTGGATAAGAAATGGGTTTTCAATCTCAATAGTTGAATATTCTAAAATGAAAATTGTTCCCTATCATTATAGTATGTTTTTGGGTCACCCCATGTCCCATATCAGTTTTCAAGAAATTTTCCCCAAAATTACTCTACAAATTTATCTTCTTATAGTGGTCTTTATCCCTTCTTATAATCATCAGTATCCATCTCACTATAATGACAAAATTTGATCAAAATAAAAAAAGTGATTTTCTTAGAAATTATTATCATCATAACATGGTTTGAGATATTATATTCCATATAAAAAATATTTATCATATTGTCAGATTGTGAAGACATTTCTATTTAGATTGGTGTCTTTTGATAATATATCCCTGTGATATTGAGATATATAAATAAGTTAGTTGAGTTTATATATGAATATAAAATGGAAAATTATCTTTTATTTTGTTTTCCAAAAAATTTACACTTTTATATAAAGAAGTCACCTGATTAGTGGGAATAACATTTTAATGTGAAGTGTATCTTAATTCCCGAAAATTTCGTGAATAAAATGAAATATTTTTAAAATTTAATGTTGACGCATCATGGTTCACTTCATTTGAGAATGTAAGAGTGGTTTCTCACCTAACTCATGTTGCTCAGGTAGTTACCCTTGGGATGTAGGGTTATCTATTTTTTGAGGAACGGTGATAGGGATAACATAGATGTTTTAGATATTTTTATAGAAATTTATAATTAATATGAATAAGATAAACATAGTAAATTGTGTTATTATAAATGTGGATTAATTAAAGTAGTTAATGAAATAAATAATTCATGAATTACTGATGATTTATAAGAAACATTTTTTTTCATTTGCTTGATTTTTTTGTATTATTAAACAGACATATCATATGAGGGAAAATATACCCAAATTGGTAAAGAAAAAATGTTGAGGATGATGTTATTATTTGATTTAATGGAAAGTAAATTTGTTCATAAAGTATAAATAACTACATCCTATATAGGACCCAAAAATGAGAAATAATATGTTAAAGATAAGTTAAAAGAAGAGTCATTAATACCCAAAAATCATAAGGATAAAAAATAAATGACTAAAAAATAATTAAAATAGTTCACATAAAAAATCTTATATGAAAATGGGTGATCCCCCATTTGGATCAGATAAAGATGGATTTAAATCATTGAAAGTATTAATGACATATCAGTTTAAAGAAGATGAAGACTAAAAGATTATTCTCGATTTTTTTAATCATTATCATAGTTGCATCAAGATCCATTGATTAGAATAATTCCTCAAACTGATCTATTTATTCTAGTTACTAGTTTGTAGTTTTATTTTCAAACACCAGTCATTCTAGAATTTAGAGAAAATGGAAAATGAAATGTGATTGTAGATGAACATACAGTATTAGTCCCACTTCAAGTCATGATATTAGTTGAGAATAAATAATAAAAATATTTTATGAAAGTTGTAAAGAAATTTCTTAAAAATATGTTTTAGTTTGAATAGTTATAGGAGGAAGAAGAAGAATTAAATTAATAAGATGAAGGAGAAGAGAAAAAATAATAACAACAAAAAGAGATTGAAGAATAATAAAAAAACACTAAACATCAGCACATCCATCATCAACGTCTACCCAATAAATATCCTAGTACGATATGAATTATGAAATAGATATTTCATAGGATGAAAAATAATAATCTAAATAGGAATAAAAATATTCTTTAAAAGGAGATGAATAAGGTCAAATTTTTCACAGGAATGTACTAGACCAAGCCAAACCTAATAAATAAGATAATATTAATATATTTTTAAAACATTAAAACATATCTAATAAAGGTGATGATAATTTTGAGAAAAAAGAAAAACCAAACATCAGACAATGCCTTCCACAAACCCCCTTAGGTTTATCATAATATTAGGACCCTTAAGAAATAGTATCTCAAATGTATTTGATTTCCTTTTCTAAAAAATAAAATAATTAAGTGATTTGATACCATGTTATCAATATATAGAATCTAGATGTAAACTGATTTAGAAAATCATGAATGAAAAATAAAATTTAGTGAATGATTTGATAGAATGAGTATTTAAAATTGAGAAAGCCTTGAAATCCTTATAACAAATATACAATGGGTGAAAAAGATCATACAATGATATGGTAAAATGGTTAAAAAATATGACAGTGATATTAAGGAACATAGTGATCAATATATATAAGTGAATAAATATTCTATTAAAGCTTCTAAATACTTTCACATTATTTGGATAGATTTTTAGGAAAGAGTTATGTTTATTGCAGAGTTCAAATAATTGTTTGATAATTGGAATGTGGAAGATAAATGTTTGAAGTAATATGTTTACAAGTTGGAAATAGAAAATATATGAATATGTTTATGATAAGATGAGTTATTAATAATGAAGTAATAAAATATGAAAACCTGTTTGAAGGTTGAATAAATTAGGATAGAGGTTCGGATTATAACCATTATAGTGGATAAAATAAAGAATCATCAGTCATATGTATCTATAGGTACGAAGGATCATGAATACATGATAAAGAGGAATGAAATCATCAAGAAACAATAAAATAAATAATGACATTTTATCTGAACTCTTAATGTAATTTTACACTTTGAGATGAATGTTTTATATGAATCAATGTTATCCAAAATATATATATCTAAATTTAAGAATATTTTTTTTAATGTTCTTTATTTTATATCATTTTTTAATATTTAATTCACATATAATTGTTTCTTATGTTTTACATTTCAAACAATTCCGTTGATTAAAATCACTTTTTATATTTTTTAATCAAAAAGGGAGAAACTATTTAAGGTTTTAATCTTAATGGTAGAAACATTGTCAAAGGAGTTTTGGGAAAATGTTTTGGGGAATTTTTTGAGATTATTTCTTCAAGGGAGAGTTATTATTAAAAATTGGAATTTTTTTTAAAAAATATATTAATGAAAAGTATTAGTACTTTCCATTGGATCATAATGAAATTATAAACTCTAGGGGAGTTAAAATATGAATTATATCCTTATGTTTATAGAAAACAAATGGTTTTAATTATTTAAATTTAATTTTTTTTCATTTATAAGTGTTTTTTTACATTTTAAAGTGGGGGAGAGTATTGAATCAAAAGTTATACATCCTATATATTAATAAGACCCCAAAAATCCTGGATCTAGTGTATGCTATCAATTACTTTGACATGTATACAAGGAATCAAATCTTGAATAACCAATCAGTTTAGTAATCTTGGTAAACTAAAAAAATAAGTCTTCCCATACAAATAAATACATTAATTAAAACAAAATTTCTTTCTAAATATATAATCATATATGAAAACAACTTTATTCCATCTACTATTTCCCCTCCCATAATTCATTTTACACTTCTTGGAATCCTAGGGAATGGAACACCAAAATTGTCATCACAAATGCCCAGTAAGATTTACATATATTGGATGAAATAATTAATCAATGTGAATAATAACAATGTAATGGTAAATAATTGAACACACATACCATATACATAAAAAACTGATAAATAAGATCATAAAAAAATGTTATGGTTGTAAATTGAAACACATGCCATTAAAATAACTAGATATTGGGAAATCAATATGGAACAACAAGAAACCAAAAATACATTCCATTGAAGCAATAAATTTAGAATAAAAGTCATTAATGTATTTTATCATGTGATAATCTCAGGGAAAATAATCAATGAATCAAATTAAAATGTATATAAATGAAATTATTATTTATTATATGTCATCTCTATGGCACATGATGACCTAAAATATTATGATCCGTCATCCGGATAGTTTAAAACTCTAAATCTAAACCCATTTAATATGAGAAAGTTATTTGAATCATGAGAACTTATAAATGCATCGAAAAGATATATAATTTAGATGCTCCACCATTCATTATATTTCTATTGAATTATTCATATCGAGTAACCGATTTAATTAACAAACTATGTTCTTTATCAAATATTAGTATTGAATAAAGAATAATAATTTATCAATATTTCCCAAAACAATAACAATACTATCAAGGTAGACACCATATTTGTAGAGGTATAAAATTTAGGAAATATTAATATCCATAATAAATAAAATTCATAATTTAATGGAATGTCAATGTTCGACGGTCATAAGTGTATGAATATTTCATGGGGACTAAAAAATTAATCACATAAGTGATTTTGAATACAATAATTGGCCATGTAAATAAAAAACCAACCAGAGGAATAAATAATAGGGTACCATTAAAACATATCCCATATGGAGTAAGAATATGTATTGATGTAATTGATGAATAAAAATACAATAAAATTACATCTTAAAAATATTATTTAGAAAAAAATTATTTTATGAAGAAAAAACATTTGAAAAAACATTCATTTGAAAATCTATTTTGAATTATTATTTAAAATTTATCATTTAAATCATTAAATTTAATATTCAATGAAATATTATTATTAAATCCATACTAGCCATATGAGGTAGCCATAACACTGATTTTGCATGGATAAAGGTTAGTGAAATTAATTCTTCTGAAAGTGATAATAATTTTTCATTGAATACAATGGTAAGATAAAAAATGGATGTACATTTAATTAATGAATCAGATTAAAAATATTTTTGAAACGTATTTATTAATTATTTTTTTGAAAAAAACAGGCTCTCTATCTAAATAGAGAAATAATGTTAGATTTTTTGATAATAATTTTCTAAGACATTTTGATTACCACAATGTCAAAAATGGTATTATCACTTAAAAAATGACATGAATAACCATATGAGAAGAAAACTAAAGGGTTTTATAGAAACAGATCAAATAATTTTCTCTGATGAAAACTTCGGTGTAAACATTCCCAATCAAAATGAGATTTAATGTAAACCTTAGATAAGAGTAGAATGTTTCATTGAGAATCAATCAATGAGTATATTATGTGTATAAAATGTAAATCAACATATAGAATAGGAAATAAATCAATATATAGTCAAATTCAGTATACATATGATAATATAATATTAATAAGAATTAGGATGTAATATAAATCAATGAAAATAAATTATGTTATCAATTTTTTTTTTCACTTGGTAACTTTTAACTCAAACCCCTTAAGATGAAATAATTCCAATTGAAACTCATAATATCATTAAAAATAATTGAATAAAACTATTATTTGAAAAAGTGGAAATATGTTATACATATATATGAAACTAGTTGTAAAATAATAATTTTATTATTTCATGAGAAAATTAAAAATCTCAAAATAAAGTGTTATTGAAAAGATAATCATCAAAAACTTCTTAAGGAGAATATTATTTAAACATTCCAAAGTTCCCAATACCACATTAAAACATTTGAATAAAAATAATAATAAATTAATATCATTAAATGAAACTTATAATATCATGATTATAAATAGGTTCATGATATAAAATGTCAAAGGGAAATACATTCACAATATAAGATAAAATAGGTTCATAACAATAAATAAGTCGCAAAGGAATGTAAATTGAGATGGAATCCCTTAACTTACAGTACCTTTTGTGTTAAAAACCCATAATTTCCATTATAATTGAATTATGTTAATTAAATACTTTAATTAGAATCTTTTTCATGTTTTTCATATATTATATTTAACATGTTACAAAGTTTTATACAACTACTTAATCAATTAAATTTATGTTCACTGTTTTGACCAAATTCAGTTTATGTTTCAAAACGAACTTCGGTAACCCAACTCCGTTCAAATTGGTTTTTATAAAAAATATCCATAATAATAAAAATTACATAATTATTATATTTATTCATAAAATATACTTTTAAATCTTATCATATAATAGGGATATTAAAAAATGGACCAAAGTTACAATTATGGAGACGACAGGCTGTACGTAAGCACGTGTAACGCTCTCAATTTTCAATGATCATTATAGAATGAAGGAAGCAACACCATATCATTAAATAATAATAAATATATCATAAATACCATTTTATTGAGGAATATATTCTTATATATAAATTTATTTTTATTTAACGTGAATCACATCATGTCAACGAGGTGGTTATCTATACATCCATGAATGACATTATATCCTATTAATTTTTGGAAAGGGTAATAAAGAAAATGATATATATAAAATTTTAGTAAATTTAATTATTTAAATAATATAAAATAGATGTTTTATATATCACATATGTTTAATTATAATTAACTATTATGTTTTTCTTGTATCATGTGAACATATCACATCACTTTTAGGATGAAATAATCCATAACTCTCCAAAATATGTTTTCATTTCTAAATAAAATAGGAAGTATAAGGTTGTGTTTTGTAAAAGAATTTATAAATGTTAAATACATAGTAAATATCATTTACAACAAACAAACACACACACATATATATATTATATCATAATTTCCACCGTTATAAGTGGTAATAATAAAAATAGACAATCATCATTTCATGAGGTGGTAATGAGTTGTACTTACAAACTATATAATAATTACCCCTTAAATGGAAGTATGTGTTAATATTGGATGAAACCATAATACAAAAACCGAACAACTTAAATTATTAGGAAATAATTGTGAGGAGTTTATTTTCATTAAAAAATAATTATTTAAAATTAATTAATTGGTTTTTAGGAGTAAATGAAAGAGAACGGATCTTCGGAAAATGATACCTTTAAAATTGTGTAACTTCTTTTATATTATATTAGAGGGCTTCCTTGGAATTATTTTCTTAGAAAGGTACTATTCAAGGAATATGAGTGGGATATTAGGAATCAATTTTGGTGGATAAATTCTTAAATTGTTTTGTTTTATATGGTTGAGGATGTTGGAGTAAATGTGTCCTTTTATAATGAAGGATGAGTGGCACTCTTGTAATATTTTGACAGTGTAATCCCAACCATATTTTTTAATTTTTATGTGGATCCTATTATGTTCCAATTTTTACCAATGTTAGTATAGGGTAGATATATGGCTAGAAAATATGTCTTAGACATATGTGTAGGTTGTTTTTGGGCCATAATGTTATGGTTTAGTCCCTTATTAATCTTAATTTAACATTTATCATTGAAAATAATTTTAATCAAAATCACAAATAATATTTTCAAAAAATAACATTTGTTTTATTATATTTTTTAAATTAGTTTGATTCCAAATATGGTATCAATTTTTCTACATCCTAATCATTTAAGTAGCATAAATTTATATAATATTATTCTCACAGGCGGGGCAACACTATAAGATTTTAAAGAAAAAATTTCTAAATGTTTTCTTTGTTTCTATAGTAAAATTAATAGTGAAATTGATTCCAATGAAATATATTTTAGTAATTTATCCATAAATTACTTTTTTAACCATTAAAATAATAGAAATTATATTTTAACATTATAATTAAATTATAGGAAATACACATTTCCACTAAAATATAGAATTTATAACTATTCATTAAATAACTAATTGCTTACAAAAGAATAAATAAACATCCTTTTTAGGTTTTTATTTCAATTATGGAATTAGTTTTTACATATTAAATCAATTATATTCAGAAAAATAAAATTAAAATAGGTTCCCTATTTAAAGGTGGTAAAAGTTTCTTAATAAAAATATAGGTTTTTTATGTATGAAATTGTGTTTGTTATTTTCATATGCTAATATAACTAAATGCATCAATACAAAAAACAATTATTTAATATATGAAGTATATTTTTTTTATTAATATAATGAAATAATTGAAATTATTTATGTTGAAAAACTCTTATGGATGTTTAAAAATAATAATATTTATTTTTATATCAAATTGGTTATTGTTTATTTTCACATTATTTAGTAACTAATGAATTTATATTATATTTATATACACCATAAATGATTATAAGTTAAGTAATAATATTAATAACCACTAACATAATGAAAAGTTTTTATCATATTATATTAAATAATAATGATTTAATATTACATTGTTATTGGTTGAACCTAGGTATTGCGTGTAACACAAGATATTGAGGAAGGTTGCTATTTTATGTAATTTATGATATCAAGGAAGGTCTCTTTTCTATGTGATGTAATATGAACTCATTATTTGTGCATTAACATCTATAAAATATATTATATTTATTTAATATTATAATGTATTGAGTTAATATATTAACTTTTTACACATGGTATTACTTGTCATAAACACTATTGAATACAAAGTTTTAATATAGCTTTTTGGGGTGTTATATTCACCCCACATTAATTAAATTTCATCATAAAAATTTAACATCTGTCTTGGTAATAGATGGTTTGATATTTCCAACAATGAAATCCCACATCATGATAAGGGTTCGTAATACATCTTATAAAAAAGAGAAAAAAAGAAGTAAAAGGGTCAAATGTACTTCAATGCAACTATGTCCCTAAGTAGTAGAACATTAGTTGAAAGTGAAAATTTATACGTGGAGGAAAATACTAAATATTTATATCAATTTAATGAGGTTAACAATGAAAAAAATTTGAATCTTCTGTAGAATATTTTGATCCACTAAAACATAAATATGTGATAATTAAAAATTAAATGAGTTCAATAAAATTAATGTTTTAGGATAGCATGTTTACTTAAAGAAAATTTTACTAATGTTAATTAATTCATATAATTAATATGTATACATACTTGATATATATATATAAACCAAATTTCAACATTTGGTTGTACTTCGCTAAATTTTCCATTTCTTTTAATATTTAATTTTGATGCTTAAAGTACTAAAAAACATTTAAAGGATTGTAAGGCCTATAAAATAGTGACATATTAAAATCGTTGTCTTTAACTATATTCCACAACCAATAAGGCTAATTAAATGATATCTAATCCAGAAATGTAACAATATTGGTTCATTATTAAAAAATATTCATCAAATTGTTAAACTAAAAAAATAAAAAATTAACCACCATAATGAATATGTTAGTGGTTGGCGTGAAACCCTTATCGTACATTGGTCATTAGTACTTATCCCACAGCCTTTATGGACATTATTGGTTTTCACCTATCATACAGGTCTTACTTTTTTAAAACCATTTTATTACAATTTCCAATATAACTATGATGGAAATTCTTGAAATATGGTTAATTAATAAATATCCTTTTTATTAATTTTTTCATTACAATACTAATACAAAAATAATTCATCTAATTATTTTCAAAATGTGTCATCCTTTTCCTAGAGTTTAACCATAAAATAAGTTTTTTTATTTTTAAATAATGACACATTAATATCAAACAAAATCAAATTATATTTAACCTTGATATATCATTGTAATTATCAATTCAAATTTTTACAATGGATTGAAAATAAAACATGGATTATCCGAATTATATCCCCTTGGAGGGTTCAACTAGGTGTTTATTAAGGTTCGTTTTCATGTACCTGGTAGCCCTATGTTTGGATTGGAACACCTTGTCAGATTTATTACTTCACGGTACTTTTTTACTAGAACCTCATCCACATGAAATATCAAGACATGGATGTATTGGGAGGAAGACCCAAATAATTTCTAAATCCAGAAAATTATAGAGTATTCTTATATACATACCCTTAAATTCTACATTATGGTTATTTTCTATAAACTATGTTTATAAAATATAGTTCCTAAGGTTACTACAAAACATCATCTGAAACCTACTGTAGAGACCTGATCCAAGAAATCATGGATCTAGTTTCTTCTAACAATTACATTAGAATTATTAGAATGAATCTAATCATGAATAATTGATCAGTGTTGTATTATAAGTAGACCATATTCATACACGAGGCTTGACATATAGATGAATATTGTAATTGAAAAATAATTTTCATTCAAAAAAATAAAATTTGAGGATAATAACTTTATTCCATATAGTATTTCACTGAACCTCATTATTAGTACAATTTATGGAATCCTGGGGAAAGAAACAAATTAAAAATGAGCTGAAGTGATCATTATGGTTCATGTATATCAGATGAAATAATTAATCAATGATAATTATAATTATGTAATGTCAAATAACTGATCACATGTAACATATAATCAATAAAATTATAAAAAAGTGAATAAAAAATATAGTAAGGTAATAAATTGAAACACATTCCAATCAAATAACATGATAATGAATAAATCAATATGGAATGGTAAAAACCTAAAAACGCATTATTATTTTTTCAATAAGGAAAGAATAAAATGTATCTAAGGATTTTATCTTGTGGAAATATCATTAATAATAATTATTGAATAAAAATAATATGTATATAATGTAAATAATTTTTTTGGATTTCATTTCTAAGGCACGGGGGGACCTATACGGTCAAGATACATCCTTCAGAGAGTTTAATGTGATTTATAGAAACCCATTTAATTTTTATAACTTATTTTTCTCATGAGAACCTATCGATGCATTATATAGCTATATAATGTTTTGAATCAACCCCATCCTTGTATGTTCAAATCATTCAAGATATTGAGTAGTAAATTTAATTAGTTAACTATATGACTTATCAAATATCTCTATATCATAACAAATATCGATTTATCAATATTTTATCAAATAATTAAACAACTGTCCATGTATAAACAATATATAATGCAGTATAAGATTTAGGAAAAATAATATACATGATAAATAAAATTGTTAATTAAAGGGAAATTCAATGTTATTGGATCAAAGAATGTTGAATATTTTAAAGGGACTAACAAATGAGACACAGAAGTGAATGCGAATACTATCCATAGATAAATAAATAAAAAACCTTCCCTTGGAAGAAATAAGATGGTACCAATAAAAAATATCCTACATGGAGTACAAATAAGTGTTTCTTACCTAGATGAATAATAGTATTATAAAACTATCATTTATAAACATTGTTGAGAAAAATATCTTTTTATTATGAAAAAACATTTAAATTTTTTTCGGTGTAAATAATTGTTGGAAATATGTTCTTTGAAAAGAAACTATTTAAACATTCAAAGGATGATTCAATGAAATGAAAACTGTAAATCTGTAAAAATAATAGAATTTATAAATAACATTCTTGTTTCATGGTTGATGGATTGAAAATTTCTTTATTTGGAATTTGATAATTATATTTCTTTATAAATGTTGGTAAAAAAATGAAAAAATGTAATTAAAAAATAATATTAAGAACACTTTAAAAACATGTTAATAAATCCTGGTTTTTAGATGAAACCATGTTCACTGACCAAAGAGAGAAATATAGTTGAGTTTTTAGAAAAATATTTTATAAAACATTTACAGTACAAAGAGTAGAAAAATGGTAATATCACTTTTTAAATGTCATTATTAACTAGAGGAGAAGTAGATTAAATAGATTAATAGGAAATTGTCAAGTTATTCTTGTAGATATACATTATAGTTTAATCCATTAATGACAAAATGATATTGTAATGTAAAACCTTGAAAATATTATAATTTTGGAATATAAATCAATTAATGACTAGATTATTTGTATCAATAGTATATAAACATATAGAAAATAAATAAATATATTGTAAAATTATTTATACGCATGACTGTAGTATAATAATTAAAATAAGGAATTAATGTAACCTAATGAAATGAATTTGGGTAATGAAATTATTTTCCACTTTAAACTTTAAACTAAAATCCACTTACATGATTTAATTTAAAATGGAACTGAAAATATTATAAACAATGATGGAATCATGATATTATTTGAAAAATTGGATGTTTTTATATCATAATCAAGAAATAATATGTTGAAAAATAAATTTGTTATTTCAAGAGAATTCTGAAAATCCCAAAATCAAGTGACATTGGAAAGATAATCATTAAAAATGATCTTGAGGAGAGTAATATTTAAACCTTCTAATGTGTCCCATACCAACATGAAACATATGAATAATAGTCTCTATTAAGTAATAACATTAAATGAGACATATAATATCATTATAATGAATAGGCTTCATATATAACATGTTAAATGGAAATGTAGAAAACATATACAATAATATATGTGCATAACAACAAATAAGTCTCAATTAATGGTAAATTTAGACAAAATAAAATTCCATGCATTTCCTTTCTGGTGAATGTCATTTAACATCCTGTATAATAAACTAATGTTAATTATCAACATTATTTATAAAATTTTTTATGTTTATAATTAATTAAATTTAACCTATTTATATTTTCTATACAACTACGTAATAAATTTTTTTTATGTTGGGTATTATGAATAAAATTGGATTATGTTTCGAAAACAACATTGCTATGAAAAATACTGTCGAAGTTGTAATTATGTAACATCTAATAAATAAGAAATATAACATAATTATTATATTTATAAATAAGTTATACTCATAAAAAAAATAAATAAATGTGATTAAAAAAATTGACCAATTTCAAAATCATGGAGATGGTAGGTCGACCGTACGCATGAGTAAGGTAACAATTTTTCAATAATATTTATTGAAAGAATGTAAGTAAAATAATATAATCCATAATGATAATTATATCGTAAATAACATGTTATTTAATCATATAAACTAATATATACAATTATTGTGTTGTTAATGTAATCAAATTATGTCAAGGAGGAGGAAATCCATGTCCGTGAATGAAGTTATATCTTTTTAAGTATGTTAAGTGAAAATAAATAAAATGATATATACTATATTTCAAAAAAATTAATTATGTCATTAATATCCTGTGTATTTTTTATATTTCACATATGTTTAGTTATTATCATCCTTTGAATAATCCATGTATCGCTTGAAATAATCACACCTCTTTTAGGAGGTAGTAGTCAACACTTCCACAAATAATGTCATCATTTTTACAAAAAATAAATAGTATAAGGTATTTTTTATAAAATAACCATATGAGATTAAATAAATAATAAATATTATCTATATTATATATAAATTTATTTCACATCATAATGGACATCATAAGAGTAGTTATTAAAAAAAGAAAAATCTTGATTTTGTGAGGTAGTTGTATACTGTACAAGTAAATAGAATATTCATTACCAATTATAAGGAATTTTATTTTATTATAGATGAAACCATAAATAAAAAAATAAAAAAAATATATTTAGGATACTTGGGTTGTCACATAATCATGATTTAAAAAATGAAGGAGTTAAGGAGTAAATGAAAGAAAATAGATAATTGGAAAAGCTTACCTTAAAAATCGAGTAACTCCTTTTGGTTTATATCAGGGTGATTAAATTGAAAGATTTATAACCAAGGATGGGGTTTAGGGTATATGGGAGGTATTTTTGGAAGATATTTGGTCATATATTTTCTAAATCTATGCGGTTTGAGAGGTGTCAAAATGTGGGATGAAATGAGGCCTTTTATAGGGGAGGAGGAGGGACACTGTTGTAATATTTTGACAATGTAATTCTGACCAAAATTTTCTTGATTCATGTGGGACCAATAAAATTACAATATAGATATAAGGGAGGATCGGTTTGATATATGTTCATAAAATATATCTTGGACAAGTCTATAGTTTTTCCTAGCATAAAGGTTGTGCTTTAGTTTCTTATTAAACATAATTTATCCTCAATTGTTGTAATTATTTTCAATCAATTTCATTATTATTATTTTTAAAAGTGGTCTTATAAGAAATCATATATTATTATTTTTCAAAATAGTAATCCATTTATCAAAATTCCAATCACAGAAGTGGAAAGGGTTGATTTAAATTCATTCCCGCATGTGGGAAGATAATTCATGTTTTTAATGAAAAAATATCAGAAAATTTGTTATGTTTTTATAAAAAAAATTTAATGTGAAATTTATTCCAATGACTTAAATTGTATTATTGATTAAAATATAGATATAATAAAATAGAAAAACTAATAAAAATTATCAGGTATCCTTATTTATAAATTAGATGAAAAATGAGTTTAGAACAAAAATATAGTATTTGTAATTACTCATTAAAATATAACATGATTCGAAAAAAATAAATAATTTACTCTAAAATAATTTATATGTATATATTTCTAATATAAAATAAATTTTTAAATATTGAATCAATTATTTTGTCATAATTTATATTTTAGATGAGTTTTCTATTAAAATGTATTGAAATTTACTTTATAAAAATATAGGTCTTTTGTGTGAAATTGGGTTTTTTTCATGTTAGATGCCAATCGATCCTAATGGATAAATATCAAAAATATTTTATTGAATATAAAAAATATATATTCCATTAAAATTATTAACTATTTTTAAATAATTATGTATAAAAACTCATTCAAGAGTAGAAGAAAATAATATTTATTTTTATATCTAATTGGTTCTTATTATTTATTTATCATTAATTAGTAACTAATGAATTCATTTTATATTTATATAAAGAAAAAAAATTTCTGATATTAAATAAAATTTAAAACCACTACCATAATGGAAAAGAAACATCATATTATATTAAATAATAATATTTTAAAAATACATTGTTATTAGGTGAACCTCAGTATTGCATGTAACATAAGCTATCATGGAAGGTCATTCTTGCGAGTAACAGAAGAATCCAGGAAGGTCTCACATATGTGAGATACAAGATTACTTAGTTTCGCATACATTACATGATAAATAATATATTTTAATTTTTTAATATTTTAATGCATCATGTTAATATATTCCCTTTTCTCTACATGGTGTTGTGTTTCATAAACAATTTTGAATACAATGTTGTACTCTATAATTTTGGGGTGTTATATTCTACTTTTCCATTCCTTATTTTTTTAATTCACAAAAAAAATCAGAACGAATTATTTTAAAAACATTATATCTATCATTATTTGTATTATTTATTGACGAAAACATAGTTTTATACCAAGAATAAAAATTATTTTTATATAAATGAATATAAACATTTATTATTCTATCTAATCTATTGAACTTAATTTGAGTAAAATAAATTAGAACAAATATTGTCCTTAAAAATGGCCTGTCTAATTTCTGATCAATCATAATGAAAAATGTTATAACCATCAAACTGAAATTTGTACCAATACATATGATTAACCATTATTTTAGAGACCCAAATCTTGACGTACATGGACATTACATTACTTTTACGGAATACATAATACATAACAAAAACAGACACACAAGGACCGTAATAGTTTAGTGTCTTTGGAAACTCGGAAAATAATCTTCTAATCTTGGTGAAAGATCATCAACATCTCCCATAATGATCTTCCCCTTTTTTTCTTAACTAAATCCTTTATTTAAATCCCGGGGAAAAGAAAACATATAAAGGGTTAGATCAAATGACCATTAAGGGTAAGCATATAGAACATAAAGCAATCAATAAATATTTGAATGAAAAAACATGAACATAAAATCTAACCATCAAAATCACGAGCAACGACATAAATTTTGGAAGTACACAAAGCATAGATTATAAAGGAAAATTAGTCATGATAAACTAGAATGGTAATAAAACATGTAATTTTGGAATCCATAAAGCACATGTTATGATTTCCATAGTAGCCAAGGCATTGCTGCCAAGACCATCTTAGTGGGAAAAGTCCCATTCTGAATCGAGTTCACTCCTCTTTCCAGTCCAATAACATTGAACCGAATTAACCTACCATACCAGGCATGTCTGTCTCATGAGATATAAATCATTACCCAATTAATTGGATGGATATATAGGTCACACCCATCTCATAATGAAATCATTCTTACTTGTGCCACAAAATAAACATAAAACATTCATCATAACCCAAAAAATAAAATGGGTTTCATAAACATCGTCCCATCATCACATAATCCATATAAAACAAATGGATATTTCATCATAAGAAAATTTAAATCATGTAAATCATAGATACATTATACTTGAAACATACACATATGAAATAATGTCATCTTAGATGGAAAATGGTTTTGATAAAACACTTGAAATGAATTCTTGAGGAAAATATCCTTTCTTATTAAAAATCATTTTCTTTTCACAAAATTACATGCAATTTTAATAGAAATGTATTTTGTTGAAAATAGTCATAAAATATTGTAGAGTAAGATTCATTAAAACGAGGCATTATGAATCCTTAAAAATCCGTTCATTCCGTATAAGTTAAAAATAACAATCTTCTCATACTTTTGTCGGAAAAGTCAAAAAGTACCTCATATGGTAAACAAAAGAATGATTTCTTCCATATGATGTGGGAAAAGTAAAAAAAAGAGTAATAATGACTTTAAACATACATGGAGGAAATGTAAACATTTTATGAAAACATTTTGAGAACATATGGACATTGATAATAAACATAACCCCAGTAAATACTTACAAATAAACAATCTCGGATAAGAATGAGATTGGAATAATTATCCCTTAACTTAGGTCCGATATGCTTCGTAGGTATCCGGACCTACTGTATAATGATTTAAATGATTCCATTGACTTATTACAGAATCATATTCATTGTTATGATATCATATATGGTTCACTTATGACTTTATATTACTCGATCTTTTGTAAATTTCATGTTAAAGCATCGTTTTGGGTAAAACGTTTTATTTATCGTACATGTTTGGACTTGTTGTTCTTGATATGATTAATACTTATATCATGATTTAATTACTTCCAGAATTTATATCATGATATATATATCATATATATTCAGTATATATATAAATATTATATAGATAAATGAAATGAAATACACCATTCATGGATACGGTCATGAAAAATGAATCTCATCGCGTTCGTGGAGACGATAATCCGTACGTACGCACCAGCGATGATATCATTCACATGATCATGAAATTGTATTGAAGTGTATGTATAATATCACAGAATCTAAATAATTTTACAATAACCATATATAGTTATTTATTTACATCATAATACCCATCCATGTAAGGTGGTTGTGGAAAAACTGGTTACACCACGGTGTGGAGACGGTATTCCGTACGTACGCACGCGTGGTGATTTCATTTTCAATACAACGGATAGAAGGTGAAATATGGTTGTTTCATATTCATAATGACATATCAGTATATTATTGATACTTATGTTGTTATTTATAATGAAACAACTAAATAATAAGGAGTTTAATAAGAGAGAAACTTGAGAGAATCAAAAGAATAGATTACCTCTTCTTCGACACACCTCTTTTAAGCCCTCTCTTAAGGAAGTAGAGTTGGTGTTTTCAGAAAACCAGAACCTCAAGAATGTTTCTAGGGAAGTGTAGAATAGAAATTTTCAGGGGTTGGATGAGTTTCAAGGCTCAAAAGGGTGTGAAGAGAAGAGGGAAGGGGTGCCCTTTTTATAAGGGAGGAGAGGGGCACCTTTGAAAAAACTTAAAATATTATTTTATAATAAAGTCAGATTCGATTTATAATAGATCAAAATTGATTTATTTCGAAGATAAAGTGGGTATGGGTGGAAATACTCTCAAAAAATAGATTTTAGACAAGTTTAGGTTACAATTTTAAACTTATCATTTAGATTTAACTTTATGTTAAATAATTTTACTTTTACCGCATCTTCTTGTTTTCTTACACTACAAGGTTAATAAACTTACAATAATAAGCCAAGAGAACCCCAAGTTGTTTATTATTAATATATATAACCTTATCTAAGTAATTTGGCTGAGCCTTATATTTTTAGGAATAAATTAACAATTAATAATATAATATTTTTTTAAAAACTATTTTATGTCAACTTTGACACTATTCGGTAATTGATTTTTGTGAAAATCATAACAGAATTATTAGTTCGAAAAAAAGTTAATTAAATAAATACTAACATGTCTTATTAAACTATAAAATTATTTTAATTCATAAAAAGTTTCAAATTACATTTATTTGGGTATTTATAATATCAATTATTTTCATATTTCATTATAAAGGTAATTACTGCATCACCATCATGTCATAAATAAAATAAATAATTTAATGTCTAAAAATTATAAATAAAATACCATTAGGTATGAAATATTTTTATATTTCTAATAAATATTTAGAGTCCAATTTATATTATGTATAAACCTATATTAAAAATGAATTAGTTATTAAAATTGGATTTTAAGTATTTTAACCCTTCATTAAATAAATTAATAATAAATGTCCTAATCTAATCCAAGTGGACCTAAATGGTCATATTTTATTCCTAAGGTTGTTTTTGGTAGAATTAAATTTATTCAATAGAATTAGGACATGTGTTAGGGTAATAATAATATCATCTTACCCTTAATTACCGTATTTACTTTTAACCGTGGTAAATAAAAGCAAAAAGTTACTATTCATCAAAAATTATTTTCATATCATTGAACCACATTTTAGTCTTTGATATTAACCGTGTCTCTCGGATTTTAGAAATTCCACTCACATAAGTGGTAAAATTATGTTTTATGTGAATTTCTGAATTCTCCTAGGAGGTGGGTAAAAGACGGTGAAAAGTTCAATAAAACTTTTATATATCTCAAATTATTATAAAATGACATCAATGAATTAAATTATACTTATATAGGTATTATGTATCAATTGTGACCTAAAATAAATGTAAATAAAATAAATAATTATTTAAATAAATATTCGGTTTTTTAAATTGTAACCCAGTGTTATCACTATTCATCAAAAAATAATGTTTCGAGAAAAATACTAAAAACTTCACCCTAGGCTAATTTTGATATTCCGAATCCAAAAATGAATTCCATTTTGAATGTTAAAATTTATAAAATTTTAAAATGTGGGTATTACTATTCATAACGGCTAGGTCATAATAATATTATAATAATATATCGTTTAGTGAAACTCAGTATTGCGTACTACACACACTATCAAGGAAGGTCACGATTGTGTGTAATGTAAGCCATGTTAGGGTTGCATGTAGTGCAAGACTCCTTTGTTGTTGCGTATAACAGAATCCAACCATATTTCATTTATACATTAAATATATATATATATATATATACACTCAATGTTGCGTATAACATAATCAAAAATTATTTCATTTATACATTAAACAAAATCTATACTTAATGTTGCGTAAACTAATTTCCACAAAACAAACTTGAAATTGTGTATAACACGAGCCAAGAATAGTGTTGTTTATATTGCAAGCTAATACGGTGTTGTGTATAGCACAAGTTAATATTGGTGTAGCGTACAACAAAAGAAATCAACGAAATTAAAAAGAATAATTCTCATAAAATATCGGGATGTTACATTCTACCCCCCTTAAAATGAATTTCACCCTCAAAATTCATCAGGGTTATAAATGGTTTTCTACTTGAAATTTTCTTTAATAGAAACCCACATTGTAAAAAGAAATACCAAAACATATCTTTAAAAACTAATGTATGTAACGTAACAGTTACCCAAATTAACTAATCACTGGGTTTCCACGTAGGAGACATAGGTGAAAATTTGGATATGGAAGAGAAATATTTCCATCATGTTCTGATGGAGAGTGGTAGAGAACATGGCTATGAAAACGCCAACAATCACAAATCCATAAATTTGTGATGATCTACGGTACCATCTGATTCATCAGATATAAGGGCACTAGGACCACATTTTTTTCTTTTAAGATCATTTCCCTAAAGTGGAAGAATTTTAATTAGAAGAAATACTTACTTTATTTTGTTAAAATCTAAAAGTTGTTCGTGGCTTGAACAATTTCCACTTCATCTATTTAAGAAATGAAGTTGAATTTATCTTTCGCGATATTTTAGCAGATCATGCGATAGAATGATAGGTCATTCCATCTGTCGCAAAAATAAGTTAGCAAAAGTTTTATACATAAGTCTATCTATGGTTATATTAATCACATTTGGTTCATAAAATGGACTTATACTTCTTATATCATACTAATTAATATAATAAAACTAGTTTCTCTAACCAGGGACTTCCTGTAGGCCAATGGTAGGAAATAAAGTCCTGTCGCACTTCGGTTGTGGGTTCGACTTCCACAGCCTTGTCCGACATGACGAGTTGTCGCACGTCCTGCAGGTTGCACTTTTTTTTATAAAAATACATTAATATAACTTTCCATCAGTAATATAGAAAATGTTCTATCCTTAAACAATAATAACTTATGTCCAACATAATCCATTCTAATCTTTAGTCTTATCCAAAATACTGCTGTCTAATCTCATATTATAGTAAAAACGATTACTAGAGAGTTCATATAACAAGCATGTTAATACCATCGTTGATTCCCATATATCGTAAGATATGACTTGTTGGTCACATTACAAACATTTGAAGGCCATAATCATGTATTCTATTGAAAAATGAATACCCGTAGAACCTTAGTGAAAACATGAATGCAGTTAAAAGTTAAAACTTTCGACATTCCAAAATCCTCAAAATTCAATACACTCAAACCATGATATCACTTAGTCCTTATATCAACCATGAGCTCATGAATAATATCAAACATATTATTTCCTCCTTATCCATTCATTATGTGCATATCATCTTCTTTCCAAAAATATCTGAATAACCTTTCATGGTTACCAGTACCATTCAACATATACTTTCAATTACTTCAGGAAAAACAATAGTGTAATAATCCTTAGAATTTTCTTTATTCCATAGTACCATTAAATTACCTATACAACATAAATATGGATAAACATACAACCATTCCACTACCTTCTTAAACCATTGACCAAGCATCAACACTTCTTTCATCTCATATATCATTTGTAGTCTCCTCATCACCATCCACAGAAATACTACCCATATGACCATGCTGATTCTCTTCATGAGATTTTACCTTAGGGAATTGGTTTGCATAATGCCCATACATTCCACATTTAAAACATCTAATCATTGTTGATGTCGTAGAAATAACATTATCTTTATCCATGGTGTTAACTGAACCTTTTCATTGGCACTTACTTGATTTGTGTCCTTCTTTTCCACACCTAAAGAATCTTCCAGTTCCTTCGAAAAATTATCCTTGATTTCTCTTACCACATGATTCACATGAGGGAAATTGGACTTTCTTTCCATTATGATCATCATGAAACTCTATCTTTCTCTTATTAGCTGAGTCAGGAAACTTACCAAAGTTGATATTATTGATCATATTATGAGACTGCTGATTAGGAATAATAATGATGTTTCTCCTTACAAATACCATTTCATTTGCTTGATCATGAAGAATATTATTCCATTGTCCATAATATTCTTCATTAACATAAATCTTCTGGTTTCCAGCCATTTTTTAAAACCCAAAAAGAATTGTGTTAGAGGCATAAATCATGCTAAAAAAAACAACATAATCAAGGGTATTACATTCAATATCTAACATCATAGGTTTAATCCAAGGTTATTCATGATCATTATCATAATTCTAGGACTATAACATAAACTTATACATAACCTTAGGGACATATCTAGACATACCTTATAAATATCTCTAGGGATCTCACTAAAGTTTTTGCATCCTAGTTTTCAAAGGTTAACTAAATATTTTCCATGATACCAACTGTAGAAGCCCAAATCTTGACATACATGGACATTACATTACTTTTGAGGAATACTTAATACATAAAGAAAACAGACACACATGGACCGTAATAGTTTAGTGTCTTTGGAAACTCCGAAAATAATATTCTATTCATGGTGAAAGATCTTCAAAATCTTCCATAAAGATCTTCCCCTTTTTTTCCTACCTAAAAACTTTATTTAAATCCCGGGGAAAATAAACCATATAAAGGAAGAGCTCAAATGCTCATTAAGGGTAATCATAGAGAACATAAAACAATCCATAAACATTTGAATGAAAAAACATGAACATAAAATCTAAACATTATAATCATGAGCAACAATATAAATCTTGGAAGTACACAATGCACAGATCATAAAGGAACATTAGTCATGATGAACTAGAATGGTAATAAAAAATGTAATTTTGGCATCTATTAAGCACATGTTATGATTTCCATAGTAGCCAAGGCATTGCTTCCAAGTCCATCTTAGTAGACAATGTCCCATTCTGAATCGAGTTCACTCCTCGTTCCAGTCCTGTAACACTAAACCAGATTAACTTACCGTTCCATCCATGTCTATCTCATGAGATATAAATCTTTACCCAATTCATTGGAGGGAGATATAGGTCCCACCCATATAATAATGAAATAATTCTTACTTGTGCCACAAAATAAACTTAAAACATTCATCATAGCCAAAAAAATTAAAATGGGTTTCATAAACATCGTCCCATCATCACATAATCTATATAAAACAAATGTATATTTCATCATAAGAAAAGTGATTACATGTAAATCATAGAGACAATATACTTGAAACATACACATACGAAATCATGTCATCTTTGATGGAAAATGGTTTTGATAAAACAATTGAAATGAATTCTTGAGGAAAATATCCTTTCTTATTCAGCATCATTTTCTTTTCACAAAATTCAATGCAATTTTAAAAGAAAATTATTTTGTTAAAAATAGTCATAAAATCTTATAGAGTAAGCTTCATGAAAATGAGGCGTTATGAAACCATAAAACTCCGTTCGCACCGTATAAGTTAAAAATAACATTCTTCTTGTACTTTTGTCGGAAAAGTCAAAAAGTACCTTGTATGGTAAACAAAAGAAAGATTCTTTCCATACGATGTGGTAAAAGGAAAAAAAGGGTAAGAATGACATTAAACATACTTGGAAGAAATTTAAAAATTTTATGAAAACATTTTGAGAACATATTGACATGGATAATAAATATAAGCCTAGTAAATACTTACTAATAAACAATCTCGGATAAGAATGAGATTGGAATAATTATCCTTTACCTTAGGTCCGATATGTTTCGTATGTATTCGAACCTACTGTATGATGATTTAAATAATGTAATTGTCTTATTAAAGAATAATATTCATTGTTATGATATCATATATGGTTCACTTATGACTTTATATTGCCTTTTCTTTTGTAAATTTTATGTTAAAGTAGCGTTTTGGGTAAAACGTTTTATTTATCGTACGTGTTTGGACTTGTTGTTATTGATATCATTACTACTTATATCGTGATTTAATTACTTCCAGAATGTAAATCATGATATATATCATATATATTCATTATATATATATATATAATATATATAAATTAAATGAAATACACCGTTCATGGAGATGGTATGCCGTACATACGCATGAACGCTGTTTTATTTTTCTTATTGACTTGAATGGAAGTAAGTAGATGAAATATATATATATATATATATATGTATACATAAATCCAGTAGCATCAATTTTTCATATATTTAATTATTATTCATTATATATACTTTATAATCATTCTTGAATGGTTAATCATGGAAAATGAATCTCATCGCATTTGTGGAGACGGTAGTCCGTACGTATGCACGCGCGATGATATCATTCCCATAATCATGGAATTGTATTAAAGTGTATGTATAATATTACAGAATCATTATCAAATTACAATAATCATATATAGTTATTTATTTATACCATTATACCCATCCATGTAAGGTGGTGGTGGAGAAACTGATTACACCACGACGTGGAGACAACATTTCGTACGTACGCATGCGTGGTGATTTCATTTTCCATAGGATGGATAGAAGGTGAAATAGGGTTGTTTCATATTTATAATAACATATCAGTATATGAGTGATACCGATGTTATTACTTTATAATGAAACAACTAAATACGAAGGAGTTGAAGAAGAAATAAACTTGAGAGAATCAAAAGAAGAGATTACCTCTTCTTCGACACACCTCCTTTAAGCCTTCTCTTAAGTAAGAAGAGTTGGTCTTTTGAGAAGACCAGAACCTCCAGAATGTTTCTAGGGAAGTTTATAATAGAAATGGGCAGGGGTTTTCCATGGTTCAAGTATCAAAAGTGTGTGAATAGAATAGGGAAGGGGTGCCCTTTTTATAAGGGAGGAGAGGGGCACCTTTGAAAAACATAAAATATTATTTTATAATAAAGTCCTATTCGGATTATAATAGCTCTAAATTGATATATTTAAAATCTAATGTGGGGATGGGTCGAAATACTCTCAACAAATAGATTTTAGACAAGTTTAGGTTACAATTTTAACCTTATCATTTAGATTTAACTTTAAGATAAATAATTTTACTTTTACCGTGTCTTCTTGTTTTCTTATAGTATAAGGTCAATAAACTTACTATAACAAGCCAAAAGAACCCCAAGTTGTTTCTTATTAATATATTTAACCTTATCTAAGTCATTTGGATGAACTTTATATTTTTAGTAATAAAATAACCATTACTAATAAAATATTTGTTTTAAAAACTATTTTATGTCAACTTTGACGCTATTTGGTAATTGATTTTTGTGAAAATCATAACAGAATGATTAGTTCGAAAAACGTTAACTAAATCATTAATAACATTTCATATTAACCTAGAAAATTCGTGTAATTTATAAAAATATTCAAATCACATTTATTTGGGTATTTATAATATCAATTATTTTAATGTTTCATTATTTCAGGAATTACTGCATCACCATTGTGTCATATATAACTTAAATTATTTAATGTCTAAAAATATTAAATAAAAAACCATTACGTAGGAAATCATTTTAGCTTTCTAATTAATATTTATAGTCTAATTTATCGTTTGTATAACCATATATTAAAAATTAATTAATTATTAAACATTGATTTTAACTATTTTAATCCTTCTTTAAATAAATTAATAATAAATGTCCTAATCTAATCCAAGTGGTGCTAAATGGTCATATTTTATTCCCAATGTTGTTTTAGGTCGAATTACACTTATCCAATAGAATTAAGACTTATGTTAGGATAATAATAATATCATTTTTACCCTTAATAACCCTATTTACTTTTAACCGTGGAAAATAAAAGTAAAAAGTTACTATTCACCAAAAATTATTTTCAACTCATTGAACCAAATTTTAGTCCTTGATATTAACCATGTCTCTTGGATTTTCGAAATTCCACTCACAGAAGGGGTAAAATTAAGTTTTATGTGAATTTCCAAATTCTCCTAGGAGGTGGGTAAAAGACGGTGAAAAGTTCAATAAAATTTTTATATATCTAAAATAATTATAAAATGAATTCAATGAATTACATTGAACTTATATAGGTATTATTAATCAATTTTGACATAAAATAAATTTAAATAAAATAAACAATTATTTAAATTAAAAGATCGTGTTTAAATAGTAACCCGGTGTTTTCAGTATTCATCAAAAATTGAATGTTTTCAGAAAAATACCAAAACTTCACCCTAAGATAATTTCGATATTCCGAATCCAAAAATAAAGTCTACTTTTAAAGATAAAATTTATATAATTTCAAAAAGTGGGTATTAATATTCATAACGGCTAGTTCATAATAATCTTATAATAATATCTTATTTAGTGAAACTCGATATTGCGTACTACACACGCTATCGAGGAAGGTCACAATTGCGTGTAATGTAAGCCATGTTAGGGTTGCGTGTAGTGCAAGACTCATTTGTTGTTTCATATAACAGAATCCAACCATATTTCATTTATACATTGTATATATATATACACTCAATGTTGCGTATAACATAATCAAAAATTATTTCATTTATACATTAAACCAAATCTATACATAATGTTGCGTAAAATAATTTCCACAAAACGAACATGAAATTGTGTGTAACACAAGCCATGAATTGTGTTGCGTATATTGCAAGATAATACGGTGTTGCGTATAGCACACGATAATCTTTGTGTAGCGTAGAACAAAAGACATCAAAGAAATTAAAAATAATAATTCCAATAAAATATCGGGTTGTTAATATTATTCACACTATCAAATTGAGAAATAATTATTAATTCAATTGAACTTTATAATTATTATATTAACAATGAATATATATATATATATATATATAATTAAATGAGTTGAAAATATAATTTTTATGATGCTAAAAACATCATATTTTGATATATAATTAAAACATAGCTATTTAGTATCTAGATCCAGATCATTTTGAGCTATCATAGTAAAAGATGTTTGAGGTCCTTACAACCAACATTGAAATATGACCAATGAAATATAAGCAATAAATATTATGTAATTTTAATATCATGGAATTGATTCTATCACAAATCAAGTTTTCTATATTTTTTATCTACTTGGACATTTATTTCAAAATCTAATTTTATTTTATAGAGAGTTTATGTTCAATGGCATATACATGAGGGTTGTAAAAAACATAGAAAATAATTAATTTTTTATTCACTATGTCTAAAAATAATTATATTTATGGATTTTAGGGATAATAAGATCTGTGAATCTAATGCATCTTATTAAGGAATTTTGGGGATACAAATACTGAGATGTTGATCTTCGTATCATGAAATTTCATGTTCTTTAAAGATAGATACAATCAAATCATCATATATTGGGATTCAAAGGATATAGATATAGATCTATACAGATCATCCTATCGATGGATTTATTACTATGTAAAGAGAAACTATTATAGTGTGTACTAAAACTGTCAACATCTTACATCATGAAATCTAACTTCATTAACTCTTAAGGATAATGATTAAAATATTTTATTAATACTGTAAGTCTTACTAACTATTATAATCTTTGTGTTTTAAATATTTATTTGAGTTAAATATTCCACTATGCATTAAAAACTATAAATAGATTTTTTTCTAATATTTGTAATAAAATATTTTATCAGTTTGACTATTATATAGATAATAACATTGTTATATCTAATGATTAATGGTTCTAATTTTATTACTCTGATCATCATATGACCATTGTGTCCAATCATTATGAAAATAGATTATTTTTTTGAATTAGTTCAATTTTTAATCTATATTTGACCCCCCTTATTGTATCCACTTTATAATTTTATTTTCCAATAGTTACATGAATTAAACATAGGTCAAATAAACTCTTAAAAAATTACAATTGTTCCACTCACCCAACATATGAAATTCCATCGCCAATCCTACCTAACTCACATTATAAAAATGATTCTTTTTGGCCAATACATGAACAAATAACTTATCAAATTCACCTCCCTAATATTTGAAGAAATATTTTGGGAAGAAATCCAACCTAGTAAGGCATTTTGGGGAAACCTATGAAAGATACACAGAGAAGGGGAATGATTTTTTAACAATACTTTTTGTTTTATATCTCTCTCATCTTCCTATAATTAATCTGTTACCATGATTATATAATAACCACATTATATTCCATATAATACGATGTTTTTATGTAAATGGTATGACGTATAACCACACAAAAATTCATCAAATGTGTTATAATATCATTCTTCTTGTGTATGGTGGACTACCTCCTCGTAATGTGATGTCAATAATTTTTCCATTACCACCAATCACTGTTGAGTAGGATGATGGACATACATTTTATAAATTATATTTATAACAAAAATATAAATCTATAGTAATAATATCATATATATACAGTTTTATGTTCCATTCCATAAGTTCTACGATAACGATGCTTGTGTGAACGAATGACTACCGTCTCACAAATTAATATGATTCATTTTTCAATAACTTGTATAATATAACATTATTTTTGTAAATAAAATAAATATATGTTATATAAATTATATATTTATGACATTAATGATTTTTTTTCATTAAATATAATATTTTTTTTTATTTTTGTCACTGAAAAAATATAACATCATTCATGTACATGTGAATTGATACCACATTAAATATAAGGGTCAAATTTTTTCAACAAGTCATCATTATAATTCTACAAGTATGTATAAATAATTAAATAATGGGTTATTTATGATATTTTTATCATTATGGATAGATAAAATACTATTTAGCATCTTATAATAATGATCATATAAAATTTTAAATTTTACTCATGCATGCATCTCTATGATGATAACATTAGTTCATTTTTCATAACCATATATTAGTATGGGTTCCAAATGTATAATTTATGTATAAATATTGCAATTGTTTCTAATTATCATTCTTGAAAATTTTAATAATGAACTCTTTGAGCATATTCAACCAACCTATGTCGTTATTGACTCACAAGCCAAATATGGTAAGAATAACTTATGTAAACATAATTGACTATATAGTTTTATATAACATGTTATTAAATTAATTAAAAGTTTTAAAAAACCTTAAAAACATTACCATTAATGTAAAAAATTAATATATGTTTATTTTCCTTGATTATAAACACACACATGACATGTCATACTCAAGGTAAGCGGTTCTCTCATTTGACATTTATGTCTATGAGATTTAAACCATTTTCAAAACTTATTTATATATTTTGGATTATATAATTGAGATGAATTTTTTTAATGAATCTTATATTTAAATTTTTGGAGATTCAAAAATATATTTTATCATATCAATTGAATGAGGTGTTCAATTTCAATGTGTCCAAAGTTGTATGAGAATTTTGTCTAAATTTACCCTCTTTGAGATGTATATTGTGTTATAATCCAATATTTTTTATGAGGTATATATACATCACATATAACATGTTATCTCATAATTCATCTTATTTTCATAATATTATATGTTTCTTTTAATTAAAATATTTCTTTTTGATTATAATTACATGTATTAAAATTGGTAAGAATCCATTTTAACAATATCATCGTTTTTTGGGATTGTGTATGAATAAGTCCCTGATGTTGGAATATTGAATAAACTTTTTAATTTTATTCTCATATATATAATCATGTTATTTTCAATTAATTATATAATTTTTAGACTCTTTGGAATATAAAATGTTTGAAAATTAATTTTTTATAAAATATGACATCATTTATATCCTTGATAGGATATCTGTGTTATTTAAAAATATTTTTTGAAATAATGTTTTCAAAGGTTATTTTAACCTTTTTAGAATGATTTACTAACAAAATTTGTAACTATTATTAAAAAAAATAATTCAATGTAACCCTATGTCCCATTATGAATATGGAACTTTTCTAAACAATTTTCTATTCATAAGGACTTTTCATTACAACATGTGTGGAACTAATTGCTAACATCACCATTATTTATTTGAAGATTCATATTCATGTTTACCAAATTACTTTTAATTTTTTTTGAATATTTTGGAAATTATTCATATTATAAATAGTAATTTTAAAAGTGATTTTTTTCAAAATGGTATTTTTAAAAGAGACTCTCAAAACAAATATAATAATTTCAAGAATAATGTTTGTAATGATATTTTAAGAGAATTTAAATTTCCCAACAAAAAAATTCCATTTTTTTAATTATGATACAATGTGGATATTTTGTAATGATATCATCCTAATTTTCTCACTAGATAGATTAATATTTTTTCAATGATATATTTATTGAACCTATATATTTTTGAAGGGTTATTTATGTATCAAATAGATTGTTATAGAACCAGTTAGTCTTATAGCTATTAATCATGATACATAGAGAATTTGAAGACTCATTTTCGTTCCACAAGGTTAATCATTTTTCAAATAGATTTGATATGGATTCTGATTCATTTCTAAAACCTATTAATGTTATAAAAGAAAAATTGATGGGTTTAATTATTTTTATGATGATATGAAAGATCTCGGTATATTATTCATTTTTTGGTTATAGGACATTACTTATATGATGGGTTGGCTCAAATGGTACTATGTGGGATAGTTATAGAATAAATGATGATTGTTTCTAGATAAATCTTCAATAAATTATGTAATATACCTTTTCTTGAGAGGCAATTAAGAGGGAGTTACATGAGTTTTTACCCCATATATAAAACTAGGATGTAGTTATTTTTGACATAGGTTTTATATTATTTATGAGGAATAATATTCCATGATAGGAACACATTTAGGTTATTCTTTATATAGGGTTGTTATGTTTCTTATGACCATGATTGATATCACATTTCTCATAATTATTGATTCTAAAGACTCATTCTTTTACATGTTTTCATATTTTATGATCAATGTATTGATGTGTATGATTTCATTTATGATTCAGACATTATGTTGTCATACCCATAAGCATTTGTTATTATCAATTATGAAATTAATTTTCTAATGCTTCTGGATAACCTTATTTAGAATTTCAACTCACCCTTATAGTGTTTCCTTTTCCCAATTTTTTTTATTAATATGGATAAATATCTTATTTCATGATGGTATTTCAAATAAATGATGATGTTATGCTGTTGTGAAAAACAAAAAGATGTATTAAGCGGGTGAAATAATCATTCAAGGACATAAGTATTATTTATAATGATGTTTTCGACAATTCTATAAAACTTTAAACCTAAATGGTATTGGTGGATTCTTGTGATTCAATATTTTCTTTGTATGTTGTATGTTTTGGATGAATTAAATTGGTTTACCACCATTAAAATAAAATAAGGATATGTAAATACTACAATTTCAACCCCAAATCATGGAGTACTAGTTCAGGGATATTATAGTCGGTACAAGAGTAGTGTTTAGATGAATGTTATTATTTTGATGTTTTCTTGTGATGGAATATTAAGAGTTCTGTATACATTCCTAGGTATATAAGTTTAAATATGATTATATGTTCAATGTATTTGAAAATCTATTAATTTTTTAAACAACGATATATTAATGTGATTAAGGAAATTTTTGGAGACATTTTAATAGGATGACATATTAACAATTATATGGTTTAACAAGAAATATGAATTAATATTTTTCAGAAATTTTACATAAATTATTGATAACCATTATGGTTTATATGATTAGTATATTGACAATAAAAGTTTTATCTTATTTATAATCACTTGTTGGAAAAATTATTTTTTGAATACTTGATTAATGTTACACAAAAATAAGATCACCATATTTTTGGGCATGAAATATAAAAGGTATGAGATAAAACTTGAGTTTAAAATCTAATTTAATTTTGAGGTTAGAGACAATATTTGTGATATATGGTTATGAAATTATTTTCTTATAAATTTGGGTATTACTATTAAATTATAATGATTATGGTATCATATAATGTTTTATTTATTTTTGGTAATTATTATAAAATTTTTAAAAAAATTTATTTTTTTATAATGTATACATATAGGTAGTATATCTTGTTATTATTTTAAGGAATATTTGGTCCTTTAAATCTTAATATTTAATGAATCAAGCATGAAAAAATCATATAGAATACTCAATGATTAGGAAAAAAATGATATTATATAAAAAACTAGCTAAAGGATAAATTTATACTTGAAATGAATATATATTTCACTATTATTTCCATCTTGAAGATGAAATAATTCTTCAATTTTACGAAAATCATCATAAAAAATTAATTTTATCTTATTATGATCATATCCAATGAATTAAATGGTCTTTTAAATAATAAATTTTTTTGAGGAACTTATCAATGTTATAATCATTCACCTTCTTGGGATCAATGCCCTCAATAAATCTCTATAATAATTAATACTTATCTTTTATTTTGATATATTTTCCCAAATTTAGATTCTGAGTTATTTTTTATTCCATATAAAATTTATAATTCATGTTCTCTCTAATTATGATAAAGTTTTATTAACTATTTTTAGGATGTGATTTAAAAAAATATTTTCATATTTCCATTCTTTGATTTCTATGATAAATTTAAAATTTTGATGACCTGACATATTAAATGGATGAGGAATTGACACCCTAAGTATTTTTAAAAAGAATAATACTATAATCAAAATAGAAAATGGCATACAACGCTGAACTAATAATAGAGTGTGATTCCCCAAGAATTTATGATATAAATATTTTTAAATAAATAAACTTTCTTTGATGGGTTTTGTTACACACAACTATTATATATTTACTCTTGGTAGCATATTATACACACAGCATTAAGCATAAATGACACAGAATATATATAAATGACAACCTAATTCTTAAATTAGTAGATTTGAACATTATTAAGAAGTTAATAATATATATATATATATATGTCTTAATCAATATAATTTAATGATAAATTATTTGTTGATAATAAATCAGTTTTTCTAATGTTCTTTTATTCCTAAAAATATATTTTCTACAAAAATGATATATATTGGTTTTCATGAAAAAAATATTATCAAATTTTTTTGGAACATTTTGTTTTTTAAAAAATTAATTCATTTTTTTAATTGAAATATCATAATTTAATTTTTATTGATTTTGTTGACTCTTCAAAAAATTTGGAATTTTCAATGAATAGTAAAAAATATTGCGTTTTCTAAAATGAATTTCACATTTAATAAATTATGATATTTAAAAGTATCAATATCATTATATATATTTTAAATAAACCTAAATATTATTTTTTTATATTTAACCCACTTAATTAATTATATTCAACATTATATTGGTTTTTAAAATATGTTTGTTTTGGGTTTTAAATAGAATTTCCATAAAACAGATTAAAAATTCGTAGTGTTTCCTATTTTAAATAATTAAAATAATACCTAATGTGGATTAGATTAAATTAAATATATAATTATTATATCATTCAATATTAATTTATTCTCATACAATTATTATTATAAGTCATTGAGTTGATATCAAATCATTTTTTTACTGAAATACTATTCTTAAAAATCCGTTGTTTTACCAAATTATTGGGATTAATATTAAACTAAATTTTTTCACTTATGCAAATTTTATTTAATAAAAAATGTATTTATATTATGAATAATCATTATTTATAATTCATAACATGTCCAAATTAATTTTTTATTCTAATGATTTGTAAATGTAGTTAAAATTAATCGTAATTATTAATGTAAAAATGAGTTTCCCTAGGGATTAAAGTATTAATGTTAGGTAAACATGACAAATAAAATGTCACAAAAACCAATTTTATAGAAATATTACAACATTATAAATTCTATTTTTTAAAATGGACTATTATTTGGTCCAGGTGACATGATGATAATTTTGGTAGAATTCACTATTTTTTAAAAAAAAAATACAATTATCCCACTCACCCCAGTTATAAAAGGGAAACCACTCTACTCCCATCCTCACACATTCAAACCACTTGGTGTTTCCAATTAACTAACCTAATATATTTCAATCATAAATCCCATAATACTATAATCCTTTTTTGGAAGTTAATCCATCATAGGAAGGTCATAGGTGGAAGCCTAATAAGGATACCTGAACAAGAGTTAATGTTTATCAACGGGCATTTTTGTTTTATTTCATTATAATACTCCTAATTTTGTTCTACCATGATGATTTAAAAAAATATCAAATATACCTATAGGTTTTAATTTCATGTTAATGACCTTAAAAAATAATTAATTCCATCAAATGTGTTATGGATCCATCATTCTTGTGTATGATGGACTACAACCTCACGAAATGATGTCATTATTTTTTCAATTACCACCACTCACGTTAGTGTATTACGATGAATATAAGTTTATATATGATATTTATAAGATAAATATACATGTTTAATTATTATATTATATATACCCATTTAAATTCTATTCATTAAGGGATACAATAAGGTCACTCGAACGTTCGGTGGACCACTGCCTCACGAAGCGATGTGATTTTTTTCACTAAATCTTTACATGGTTTGTAATAAGGCTATAAAAAATAAATTTATGTTATATAAATAAATTATTAATGAATTAAATTTCAAAACATTTCTTCTATAAATATAATATAACATTTTCAAGTTAATATTTTATTCATTGAAAAAAAAGATAACATCATTCTTAGATGTGCAGACTACCACCTCCTCAAAATGATGTGATTACATTTTTATCCACCACATCACATGAATTATATATATAAGTATCTATAATTAAATAATATGGTATTTATGATATTATTTTAATTATTTAAAGATAAAATGTTAATAATATTATTTCCATAATGATAATTGGTAAATTTAAATGTAACTCATTTATACAAAGGGCATACCGTCTCCATGATCATAACATTAGATTATTTTTCATATAAAAAACTAATTATTGGAATAAAATTTATATTTTATGTGTATATATAATGATTATTTAATTATCATTATTTTGTAGATGTTTAGACAATGCCCAATTTGACCATTGTAAACCCACAAAAGTAATTATTGACACACTAGCCAATGATGGTCAAAACATATGATGTAAATTTAATTGATTTAGTAATTGTATATAAAAAGATATCATGTAAAATAAAATTACATAAAAATGAGAATGTTATTTTAATTCAAGTAATTATTTTACATATGTTTATTTTTAGTAAATAAAAATGCATTGATGGGGATTCATACTTAATGTAAGGGGTTTTCTAGTCTCACAATTATTTCTACTTGATATATACTATAGTCAACACTTTTTTTCTAGCGTGTATATAGTGAAAATGATGTAATTTTATGTTTTTTTATATTTATATTTATGGTGATTTAAATATAAAATATAGGATATCCGTTTCATGGGGTTTATGGTTTAAAGGTTACCAAAATAGCAAGGGATTTCTATCTCAATTTCACATCTTTGAGACATATGTTGTGTTACATACCTATAATTTTTATGCGGCGTATATAATTACCATTTAAACTTTTTCTATCACGATTACACATATTTTTGTGATATTATATGTTTTAATTTTATTATTTCTTACAGAATATAATCCAAACTTAAAAAATATGAAGAACACATTTGTTACAATCTCATCATTTGTAAAGATTTTGTAAGATTATTTCATTGTTTTTTGGAAATATTAAAAAACTTATTACTTATGTTGTTATTTGGTTATTCCGGAAATTTTCTATTAATGATAAAATATTCCTAAACATTCATTCATGGATATTTTGATAATGTTATTAATTAAAATCTTACTTCATTTTTCTCATCAGTCGAAAATCTATTTTATTCCAAACAATGTTTTCTAACCATGTGAAAAAAAATTTAACCAATTTGGAATTGTTTATTAAATTAATTTCTAAATATGTTTCATTTTATTAAAAATAATAATGTAACTCACAACACATGTTTCTGAGATTCAGTGCCTTATTTAATTACATTGGCATGATAAATGAAATGATATCCCAAATGATATATCAATTTAGTATCCTTGAAAAAACTAGATACAAATATATGTTTTAAAATAAGTCATGAAATGAAAAACAACATAGTATCACCATTAAAAAAACTCATATACTATAAGCTATCCCAATAGGTCAGTCATAATAAACATCTTGACATCCTAGGGAAAAACTAAACCTATGAAAGGTGTGAGATCAAATGCTTAGTAAGGATAAAAAATAATGTGGAATATATCATAAATAAGAATAATATTTTTAAGAAATGTATAAAACGAAAACGCAAACCTTATAAATAAATATTAATAATAATATAGAATGAATAAACCAAATAAATCCATTTAAACATCCACGTGTATATTCTACAAGTCAAATAATAACAGGCAATATCGATAACTAATCGTATAATGAGAGAATCCATAATGCTGGACACCATAACCACATCAATAAGGCCTCATGCAATTACCATACATAAATGGGTAAAAAATAAAACTAGTTTGTCTTATGAGACCTTTTGATCCATCAATGGGATATAGTGGGCCTCGTCCATCACATATGAAGTCTAATGCATTCCTCATATAAAAATGGTAAAACATAACATTATTAGTCATATTAAAACTAGTATACCAAATATTAATAAATAAACTGTAAACCATGAATGGTAACCAAATAGAATATCTATTATGAAAAATTCACAAAACCTTCAATAAAATAGGGAGAATTTTATCATAATAAATTGACCTCAATTATGTGTAAACTCATAAAATATTTTTACATATATGAAAATAATCTAATAAAATATTTAAAACCCTATGATGGAGATATCCCTTTTTTAGATTGAAATCATTTAAAAAATGTTAAATTATAAAAGAAAAATTATCTTTTTTAAATTACCTTATAATCTAGTAGGGGAAGCATCAAAATGTTATGTCATCATAACAGTGGAAAATGGCTGATCATGTCATATAAGTTACGAAACATTATTTCATTAATTTGTAGAAAAGTTAATAAAGTACATCATATGAAGTAAATAAGAAAGATTCCTTTGAAAAGATTTTATAAAAATTAAAACATTGGTAAAAAGTACATTAAATAGTTGTTGATAATATTTTGAAATACATTTTAAAAAACATGGACATGGATTATAATGATATCCCAGTGGATTATTATGTATAAACAACCGAAAATAATGATGAGGTTGTGAAATTAACCATTTCTCTATAATTTTCTTTAGTTGGGATTGTTTTACACTAATTTATAATTGTTAAAAATGATATAAAATTATACCAGGACCATATCCATATTTATGATACCATATATGATCCAATTATATAATTTTAATAGTAATATATCAGCATCACCATTGATTTGGGTTTTAACTACATCATTACCCTATACATGTTTTTTTGTCCATGTCATGTTTATTATGTATAAGATGTATTTTATTCATATATTAATTAATATTATGTTCACAATTATTATTATTATTACTCATTATATACATTTTATAATCATTCATGAATTGTTAATGTGGATAATGAATCTCCCCGTGTCTTTGAGATAGTAGGCCGTACGTACACACGAGTGATAGTATAATTACATTAATGGTTAAAAGGTATAGAAATAGATGATTTTTTAATTAAAAATACTAATTATCATTCTATCTTAATTATTTATATTAATTATACTCATCATTATACCCATCAAAATAAATTTCTGTCGAATAACAAGTTAAAATAACGTAGGGAGATGGCAAGTTGTGCGTACACACAAATGGAAATATTGTTATTCGCAGGATGGATAAATAAGGAAATATGGATATTATATAAATATAATAATATGTATGCATATATATTATAATTTTTTATTAATTTGTTTTCAAAAAAATTGGAAAATGAAATTTATAAAGAAAATAAATTCAAATATGTTTATAAAACAGTTTTCACTTATTCATGCATCTTCTTTTGATTTGAACAAAAAACCCCATATAATGGCTTTAGGCCTAATTTATAGACCCAAGGATAAATATAGGGAGTTTTTTATGACATGTGGGTAGGATTTCGCTGATCCAATTGGTTTTATATGTGTTAATAAAAGAGAAGGAGATGTTCTCTTTTATAATAGAGGGTATGGGACTTTTGGAAACTCTAATACTATTACATTATTATAAATTTATTTTTAGTTTCAAATTGAAAAAAAGTTGGTTATTTAAACGATATTATGAATGTGGGTATAAATCCAAAAAAAATTATTTTTATACATGGTCATATCACTAAAATAACATTATCTTTTCGGTTTATCCCTTACTTAAACATTTTAAATCTTACCATGGCTACTTGTATTTTTATACTATAGGGTTTATATAATTACAATAAATTTCCAAAAGAACCTAAACATGTTCATTTATGACATATATAGAACTATAATTGTTATTTAGAAGATCCTTATGTTTTAATAAATTTTATACCATTTGATAAATTATTATTTATTTTAAAGTATCATTTCTGTCAATTTTGGACTATTCTATATTTTCATTTCTTAAAATATAAAAAAACAGTATAACCTCTTAAAAATAGATCAAATATGTCAATGAAATGTATATGTTACCTGTAAAATTCTTTTATGTCATTACTTAATTCAAATAATATTTATATTAATATTTTAAATCTTTTATTTGGTATTTATATTAAAAAAATAATTTCTATTTCACTATTGTGTCATCATTAATGGTAATTATTTAATCTCTAAAAAATTTAAATAAATTTATATGAAGTAGAAATATATTTTAGCCTTATAAATAATATATATATTATCATATAACTAGTGTTACCTAATATTAAAAATTATATAGTTATTAAAATTTGAATAAGACATTTTTAACTCTTTATTAAAAAATATAATAATTATCCAAATCAAACAAAAGTTGCATAAAAATGAATAATATTTTTATGAAAAGTATTATTTTGGATAAAAAAATTTCCAATGAAATTATGAATGTGTTTGGGTAATTTTATATTATTATTAAATTTATTTTTCATTTAATTACCATAATTACATTAATCCATGATAAATACAATCCAAATGTTACTATTCACCAAAAAATAATTTTAATCATATGAGACCAAATTTTTCGTAGTAATTAAAACCGTATATATATACACATATATAATTTTATATACAATTCCAATAAGTGGTAAATTTACGTTTAATGCTAATCAGTATGGGTGGTTCGAAGGCGAGTAAAAGTGACGTTCAAAAGATCATTATGTTTTTATATCCCATTCTATTTAAAAAATGATTCCATTGGCCTACATTTATTTATATAATTTATTATTTTTCAATTTTTACAATAAAATCAATAAAATGTAAACTAATTATTTATTTGAAAAATTCTATTTTTAACAACAACACAGTATTTCCACAATTCAGCAAAAATTGAAAAGTTTTAGAAAACTGCCAAAAATTCACTAGAAGCTAATTTTTATATTTAAAACAGAAAAATTATATCTATTTTGAAAATTAAAATTTATAAGTTTCATAATGTGGTTAATACTATTCATAACTTTTTTTCTAACGACTATTTTGATTGGTCATGGTGTGAATAACCATATTGTTGCATGCATCAAAAGCTACTAAATTGTTTAGAAAGATCTTACCAAGGAAGCATGTGGGTTACATTAATCCCTCCTTCAAAAAATTTCATCCCTGAAATTTATATAATATCACATATTAAAATGTTTTGGGGGGTTCTTCGACATATGTTCCTTAGGTTCCCATTTCACCTCTTCGAGTTTATGGTTTCTCCAATGATATTTTACCAAATTAGTTATCTTATTTATCATCACATGTTCTATTTTGTCAAAAATATTGATAGGCACATAATTGTATGATATTTCAGGTTCAATATATATTTGATTGTATGTTATTACATGCATTAGGTTGGAATATATTTTCTTAATAGTGACACTTGGAAAACATAATGAACCTTGGATAGAATTGGCAGCATTGCCATATGGTAAAATACTGGTCAAATTCATTCAAAAATTTCAAAAGGTTTTATATACTCATGACATAATTTACCCTTATAATTGAATTTTATATCACTCATTCATGGAGATACCTTTATAGAAACATGATCACCCAAATGAAATTTTAAATCCTTCCTTCAGTTATCGAAATTGATTTTTTTCTACTTTTAGATGTTTTGACTTGTTTCATAATAGTCATTAACATTTCCATCATTTCATCTACATGTTTTTGGACTAAGAGTTTTCTATCACCAACATCATCCCAAAAAGTTTGTGTAAGACATATCATTCCATATAAGGCTTCATATAGTTCCATCAATATACTTGAATAAAATCTATTGTTATAGGAGAATTCTTCGAAAGGTAAATACTGATCCCAAAAAGATTTAAATTTATGTGATCAATATCTCAATATGTATAATAATAATTTAATGTTTTTTTCTGATTGGCCATCAATTTAAGGGCGGTAGGAAGTACTGAATTGGAGCTCATTATCTAGGGCATTTTAAAGACTTTCCCATAATTATGATGTAAATAAGGATAACAATCAGAAACAGTGGATAAGGGTAAACCATGAAGTCTTATAACTTAATTAATATAAAATATTTCTAAATTCTCTAGAGTTAAATCTTCTCTTATTGTAAGAAAATGTTTTGATTTCAAAAAATGATCAATATTAACCCATGTCTCTTTGATTCTTCTAAGAGTATTTGGTAACCAATTGAAAAATACCACCATGAAATCACCAAATATCCACATAGGTATAGTAAAATCTTTTATGAATCCTCTATGATATTTTCATCGAGCCTACACCTATGGAAAAACCAAACATCTCGACACATAATCAGCAATCACCCTCATCATGTAGTCCCAAAAAAAATTTTCCTTCAGATGTCTATTACTCTTATTTAATCAATGGAGTATAGAGATATTGGATCTATGAGAATTTTCCAATAATTAATTTTTTATATCATGTATAGAGGTAGCAGAAACCCTCTTAAAAAATTTCAAAATTTCATCATTATAAATGAAGTTAATCAATCTCTAATAAATTAAATCATTAATATTCTCTTGGAAATCCTCATCATTAGATATATAAATTTTCATAATTTTTAGTAATGATGGTTTAACTCCCATTTGAACAAGTTGTAAGGTTTCAAATTCTATGATAATTCCCATAACCATATTTACTTGATCCACGAACATAGGATCCTTTTCAACTCACATTTATTTTAGAACTCCATGGTCCTATGTGCTAAAAGAAGCATCCTCTTTATTTTTATTTCCCCAGATGATAGTGTATTGTTAAATCATAATCATTGAATAGCTCAATCCATTTCCTTTGTCTCATGTTGAGTTATTTCTGTGATAATTTTGTGTTCTATATATACCACACATCATTCATAGTACAAATAGTGTCTCCATATCATCACCATAAGGATTACTATTTCTAACTCATAATCATGAGTTGGGTAGTTTTTTTTCATTTATTTTTAATTGAATTGATGAATAAAAAATAATTCTATCATTCTACATAAGGAAAAAATCAATTCCTATCCTTATTTTATTACCATAAATAATAAAAACATAATTTCAATATGGTAAGGTTAATATAGGATCATTGAATAATATTATATTAAATTCTTAAAAACAATCATCATAGTGTTTCTTATAATGTAATTTATCCCATATTATGTGTTATCATGGATAATGGGTTTTCCATTAAGGCAATATTCTGGGTGAAATGTCGATAGTAACATGCTAATACATTAAAACTATATAAATTTTTTATGTTCATCATTATAGGAAATTCATGGATTGTATTTGACTTTGTTGGGTCAAAAGATATTTCATCATTCAAGAAATTATAGACAAGAAAATAATTTTACTAAATGTATAATTCACAATTTTTAAACATCATATACAACTAATCTCTTCTAAGGGTCATCAGAATAATATGCAAGTTGGTCTCATGGTCTTGGTAGATTTTGTATTACAAAATTATTTCATTAATAAATACTAGGAAAATATCATTAAGATATTCTTCAAACACATGGTTCATTTGATCCATGAAAAAAGGGTGCATTATTCATTCCAAATGGAATTACTATATATTTGTAATTCCCATACTTATATCAGAATGATATCTTTGGAATATCATTCTTTATTACACACAATTGATGATATCCCGAATGAAGTTCAATATTTAAAATGTCTTGATCTCATTGAGGTGGATCATACAAATCATCAATGCGAGGATGATAATACCTATTTATTATTTTATTAGCATTGATTTGTAATGACCCAAATTTTCATTAATGGAAATCCCCCTTTATCTAATTAATTGTCTCCCGATGTTTATATAAAATGTCAACTTCTTTGGTTTTATGTTAAGAATTTTGACCGTTGCTAATATAGCCGTTGAACAATGATCACATGATTTGTATAAATATAGGACTTTAACAAATCAAATTTAATCAGACAAAGGAAGTGATGGCCTCATCTAGTATTATTCCCCCATACGAAGCCCATTTGTCGGAGTTTGGAAAATAGGTGGCATATTTGGGCTTAGACCTTGACCAAGCCCAAGCTGAGCTTTATCATGTCAAGCTCGAACATGACCGTCAACGAAAAAAGTGGAAGTTGATTGAAATTACCACTCGAACGATGTTATCCGAGCCACCCCAAGAGTCTGTCACCATCACACACCTTACCCTTAGGTCTTATGCGGCTGTTTTAAGGATTTATGTAACAAATAAGTAGTACTATGTTCATGTACATTATTTTTTGTATATAATAATGAATCTAATTTCTAGTCATTTTTGATACATTGTAAATAGTTTTTAAAGTACAAATGGTGTTTTTAGTTATTATTTAATTAAGAAATATATTTTATTAAATTAAAGGATTTTTTAATTAAATAATATTTTATTAAAATAATAATAATATTATTAAATTATTTTTTATAAAATATTAATGATCTTATAATTTTATGAATGCAGTTAAATTTTTATTATTATGGTTTGAAAGCCATTCCTGTCAAAACCTGTGAATTTTCGATAAATGTCAGTTTTTATTTTAAAAGAGAAAATTAACATACTTATAAAATTATTTAGATAAAATAAATGTCATTTCTGGAATCAGGACGTCAAAATTATCCAGCGGTGAATTTTTCATAATTTTCTGAGATAGTCAAATTTTTGGGTAAAAATTAAATACCGTTTAAATATATAATGTGTTTTATGACATCATAATGACCCAATAGTGATTTAATAAAATAATATAATCTATATGTTAGGCCAATTTATACTTTACCATTAAAATAACGTGATTATGGGTTTGTTTGACTTATTTTCAAAGCATTAATGGACCCCTCAAGACATATTCAACACCTTGCATTTTTAAATTAATTTCCATCGGAGTGTGACTCATCTCCACATAAGCAACTCTAATATTATAAGAAGTTCGGACTTTGGCCATATAAAATATTGTTTTCATCTTCCCTTTTCCAAAAACCATGGGAAAAAACTAATGGATGGTTTGTGGTTTGGATTAATTTAATGTAAAGGGACCCAAACCTAAATAATAAATAATTCCCTCACCTTTTCTATATAAACCCACCCATGCTCCAACTTCCTCTTCACTCAAAGCCCTTGAAGTTCATCCAACATCTGCCATACTCTCTCTAGAATCTGTCCAAGGTTACCCAAGCTCCCAAGACGCCTATCACAAGCCTCTCTCTATCCTTTGGAAGCACAGTTCCAAGTAAAGGTTTTTTCTTCCTTTCTCATTTTTGTCCAATTTTCTTTAAGTTGTTTTTCCCTTTTAATTTCAATAATAAATGTTGGGTTATGGTTTCAAACCTCCCTCATACTACCCTATTTATTTTTGATTGATGGGAGACCCTTTCTCTCTCATTAAATGCCTCCCATGTACAGTCGTTACTATGCTGAAATTCCGAAAGGAACTTCTCTCGCCTCTTTTACATTCAAGCAATACTTTTGTATAATGAATCTATATTCCATTAAAATTGTTGGGACATATGTATATATGACTTCCTTACATTAAATTACTTGTAAATATGATGAGTAACCCCTTTCTCTCTCATCAACCATTTTTATGAATTCTTATGTCACGCCGTTACGCTGCCGAAATCGCACCGATTTTCTAAGCCAATGTCATTGTGTAGTGAATACCATGCCCATTTCTCAATCAAGTGTATTCACCTTTATGCACATTTACTTATTGATTGTAAAGTTTCTTGTATTAATTCCACATTCCTTTATCATGGAATAAATTATTATGTTTTATGAATCCATGTTTTATGATCCATGTGGCACACTTATGCATGAAATGAAATGTTTAAGAAGGGTGCACCCTTATAGTGCTCGAATGCATTGGGTAAAGTATATTATCATGATACGTCATGTGCAATGAGTGTTGAATCATGCTAATTCAAGTGAAAAGAGTGTTTACTCGTGCTTCATGTGCAATGAGTATTTACTCATGATCTATGTGCAATGAGCCTTGGCTCATGCTAATTCCATGTTAATTGTTGTTGCCACATTTCCATGTTATGATTATCATGCTTTATCATGCCTTTATGCTCATGTTTCGTTTATTCTCTATTGATATTCCTATTGTCTTAAATGTGTTGTACTCCCCATGTTATTCCATGTTTACTCCCTTACTGGGATTTATAGCTCACCCTTTTCTTATGCATGTCCTCAGGTTATCCCATGCAATGCTAAGTACGAGGGAATGTAGTGGTCATGTAAAGGATGTTTTCAATGAAGATGTTGTATTTCATGTTTTATGTTTTAATGTTACGATCCTAAGCCCAAAAGGCACTATACCTCTCAATATTCTTTATTGTATCAAGTGATGTTTTATGCAATAAATCATGTTTAGGTTTGTAATAAAAGCAGGGTTGTCATAGTTGGTATCAGAGGATAGGTTTAGTTATTTTTGGGATTAGGAAACCCTAGTAAAGCCTTAGATATAAGACTAAGTATAATAGAAACATCCCTAAGTTTTTGGTAAGTACCAAGTAAGTGGTTTATCAAACAAATACATCCCTTTCTGGATATGAGCAGGTAGAGGCGGCTATGGAACAGATGTATCCTAGTGGTAAAACCCGAAAACACCGCTTTGAGCTAGACTCAAACGGGAACTGGTGCACGACAACGGGCCTTGCTACACTCTTGGTTATGACACTCCCAGGGGATATGTTTTGATAAATTGAAAAGCTTTGTATGAACCCTTATTAATGGAAATAAAAACCCCCCTACGAATCTATGATAGAAAGTAGATCAGGAAAAGCCTAGATTGAAGCCTATAGACTCTTGAGTAAGGAAATAAAAGTTCGTTTATAAGTCATCAACTTTTTTCTTTGGATTACCCTTTATGTGTTACCCCTAACTTTCCTTTTATTCGATCCAATGGCTGGTAATAGGAGGACTCGGGCTAACAACCATTGTGAAGATCAGTGTGATGACTGTACTAATGAGATACCCAATCCAATGGGAGCAGAAATCACGAACTTTGTAACGCTTCTCTCTCAGATAAATCATGTTTTGAATAGAAACACGGGTCAATAGGAACGTTCTACCCCCCCTAGTAAAGAACAAGTCACTATTGAGAGCTTCATGAGACATAGGCCTCCTACTTTTAGTGGATCATCTGATCCCACGATTGCTGAACAATGGATCAAATACATTGAAAAGATATTCTCCATCCTCCAATGTTCTAAACAAGAGAAGGTTCTCTTAGCGGCTTATCGTATGGAGGGTGAAGTTGATCAATGGTGGACATTGATAAAAAATACGAAGCCTGAGGAGGAGATCGAGGCGTTGAAATGGAAGGATTTCTGGAAGATGTTTTTCGATAAATATTTTCCGCGCACCCTCTGGCTTAAGATGGAAAGGGTCTTACTTTCCCTCAAACAAAAAGATGAATAATCTATTGGAGCGTACGAGGAAAACTTCACATGGCTTGCACGATACGCTTCCGGATTTGTCGTTACCCCCGTATGAAAGGTTTACCGCTTCTTTGGTGGGCTGAAACCTAGCTTGCGGAAATCATTAGCGATCCGTGACTTCAACAGCTATGGAGAATTTGTCAGATGATCTCTCAAGGTCGAAATAGAGATCGGGGAATCATAGGGGTATCATGGGGACATGAAGCGTATGGTGGACTTCAATGCTGGTGGTCCGATGGATAAATCCAACAGTTCTAAGAAGATCCAACACCCCATTTTCCAAAAGTGCGGAAATAAGCACCCTGGAAATTGCCTTAAGGGGATGAGAAATGTGTGGAAGAGAAGGGAACCAAGCTTTTAACTGTCGGCAAGAAAGACCCACAGCTGCAACAGAGGAGAGGAATGCTCCGTTCGAACCTCAACACATTGTTCAATGATACAAATGCAAAGAACCGGTTTATTTTTCAAATCAGTGCCCTAATCCAAGGGTTTTTGGAGACAACCAACAACCTCCAAGGTAGAAAGGAAGAGCTTTTTCCATCACTTCTGCCGAAGTGAACCCCGAAAACGAAGTGGTGACAGGTACGCTAGTTATTCATTCAAGAATAGTGAACTTACTATTTTATTCAGGTTCTACGCATTCTTTTATATCTTGAAAGTTTAGTATAACAATCCCAGCACCACCACAAATCATGGAAGTAAAGATGTCGGTGAGTATAGAAAATGGGGCAATCATTTCATCCCAAGAATTTAAGTCCTCCCCTGTTATAGTCTGTGGATTGAATTTCCCGGCGAATCTCTTCATACTCCCTCCGGTGGAATTTGATGCAATTTTTGGCATGGATTGGATTTCCTTATATAGAGCCAACATAAATTTTCAGGAGAGGGAAATCACACTCTATATGGAGAATCGACCCCCGATTCTTTACAAGTGTCAGGAGGAAGATGAATCTCCTTTAGCTCCATCATCTCAAGTATAGATATTACTGCCTTATGAGCATGCATATCTGGCTCAGATGATGGAGTCCAAGGAAGAAACCATCCTTGAAGAAATTCCTATTGTGAGGGAATTCGATGAAGTGTTTCCCGAGGAACTTCCTGGTCTTTCTCCTAGAAGAGATGTTGAGTTATCAATTGAACTTATACCTGGGGCGCTACCAATATCCAAAACTCCATATAGAATGGCTGTTGTTGAGCTTGAAGAGCTAATGAAACAACTACAGGAGAATCTGGATAAATGGTTTATACGCCCAAGTGCATCACAATGGGGTGCGCCGGTCCTATTCATCAAGAAGAAGGATGGGTCAATGCGGATTTTCATCGATTATCGTGAACTTAACAAAATCACGATAAAGAAAAAGTATCCTCTCCCAAGAATTGATGAGTTGTTTGATCACCTGCGTGGAGCACAATACTTCTCTAAGGTGGATTTGCGGTCAGGATATTATCAAGTAAGGATGAAGAAGGAAGATGTCCCCAAGACTGCTTTTTGTACAAGGTACGGGCACTATGAATTCATAGTAATGCCTTTTGGACTCACCAATGCTATAGCAATATTTATGGTCTTGATGAATAGAGTCTTTATAGATTACCTTGAAAAATTTGTTGTAGTCTTTATAGATGATATTCTAATATACTCCAAAACCAAGGAGGATCATGAGGAGCATTTAGAAACTATACTAGAGACTTTGCGCAAGGAGAAGATCTATGAAAAGTACAGAAAGTGTGAGTTCTGGTTGAAGGAGGTCTCATTCATGGGCCATATCATCACAAGCAATGTGATATCTGTGGACCCCTCCAAAACAAATTCAATTGAGGGATGGCCAAGGCCAACATTGGTAATAGATATCCATAGTTTCTTGGGGTTAGCTGGATATTATCGACGATTTGTGATAAATTTCTCATGATTGTACAACCCTCTTACCAATCTAACTCGAAAGGGAGTAATGTTTTCTTGGTTTAATGAATGTGAAGAAAGCTTCACGGAGTTGAAAAGGAGGCTTATCACTAAGCCCGTGCTCACTTTACCCACAAGTGGGGAAATTTTTGTGGTATTCAGTGATGCTTCAAAGAATGGCTTAGGCTGTGTGCTGATATAGAATGATAAAGTTATATCCTATGCCTCAAGGCAGTTGAAAATCCATGATCGAAACTATCCAACTCATGATATGGAGTTGGTGGCGGTGATCTTTGCCTTGAAAATCTGGCAGCATTATCTCTATGGAGAGAAATGTGAGATATATACTGACCACAAGAGTCTTAAATATATATTCACACAAAAAGAGCTTAATATGTGCCAGATAATATGGATAGAGCTCATCAAGGATTATGACTATTAAATACATTACCACCTTGGGAAAGCGAACAAGGTGGAAGATGCCCTAAGTAGAAAAGACCCATCAATTCTATCAATGATGAGAATTTGAAAGGATCCTATCTTCTTAGACTTGATGAAGATGAATGTGGGAATTATAAAGAAGGGAACATAATCAATCCTTTCACAAATGATTGCTCAACCATCTCTTTTGGAAAGGTTAAAGGATGCTCAAAAGGATGATGTGGGAATTCAAGAAAAAGTGGAAGCTATCAAAAATGGGAAATCCTCGGAGATTAATATTAATGAAGAAGGAATTGTGAAGTTTGGGAAAAGACAATGTGTTCCATCAAGTCCAGAACTGAAGAAGGAACTTTTGGATGATGCACATAGTTCAAATTTCTCTATTCACCCAGGGAGCATAAAGATGTATCGAGATCACCGAGAAAACTTTTTGTGGGATAATATGAAGAAGGAGATCGCTGAATATACATCAAAGTGCCTAGTGTGTCAACAAGTGAAGGCAGAGAGGTTGAAGTTTAAGGGGATGATACAACCATTTCCCATACCAGAATGGAAATGGGAGAACATCACCATGGACTTTGTCACTGGACATCCACGGACATCGAAAGGAAACAATGCAATCTGGGTTGTTGTGGATCGTCTTACAAAGACTGCACACTTCATTGCTATTTGGCAGGATTTCTCTTTGGATCAACTGGCACAAATATATATCAGGGAATTGGTAAGGTTCCATTGCGTACCACTATCTATTGTGTCTGACCGAGATCCAAGATTCACCTCTACGTTTCGGAAGAGTCTTCAACGTGCTCTGAATACTGAACTGAACTTTAGTACGTCCTATCATCCTCAAACTGATGGACAATCCGAGCAGACTATCCAAACACTTGAGGATATGTTGACAGCATGCTCAATGGATTTCAAAGGAGGATGGGATCAACATATTCCTCTGGTTGAGTTCTCTTATAATATCATTTTCCACTCGAGCATCCAAATGGCACCATATGAATCCCTGTATGGGAAAAGGTGTAGAACACCGACATGTTGGGATGAGGTCGATGAATATACGGTGCATGGACGAGAAATGGTCGAAGAAATAGTGGAGAAGGTGAAAACCATTCAGCAGCATATCAAGGCAGCCCGGAGTCGACGGAAGAGTTATGCAGATAATCATCGGCGAGACCTTGAGTTTAAAGTTGGAGACATGGTGTTTCTACGCATATATCTGTGGAAGAAGGTCATGAGGTTTTGAAGGAAAGGGAAGTTAATTCCAATGTACATCGGCCCCTTCGAGATTCTTGATCGTGTCAGGGCTGTGGCCTATCGACTAGAACTTCCACCTTCCATGGCTAAAGTAAATGATGTATTTCATGTATCCCTCTTAAGGACGTACATACCAGACCCTTCACATGTACTCTCTTTTGAGGTGGTACAATTGGAAGATGATCTTTCTTATGGGGAGCAACCAGTGAAGATCTTAGATCATAGAGAGGAAGTTTTATGAAATAAGAAAATTCCCCTCATCAAGGTGTTGTGGAGAAACCACAAGTTTGAAGAAGCGACTTGGGAATCAGAGGATATGATGAAGCTGAGTTACCCACATTTGTTTTAGTGTGAGAAAAGGAAAATTTTGAGGGAGACATTTTTTAAGGGGGGATATTGTAACGACCCAAAGTTTCATTAATGGAAATACCTCTTGGTCTAATTAAATGTCTCTTTATGTTTATATAAAATGTCAACTTCTTTGGTTTTATGTTTAGAATTTTGACCGTTGCTAATATAGCCGTCGAACAGTGATCACATGATTAGTATAAATATAGGACTTTAACAAATCCAATTTACTTAGACAAAGGAAGCGATGGCCTCATCCAGTAGAATTGCCCCATACGAAGCCCATTTTTTGGATCTTGGAAAAGAGGTGGAGTCTTTGGGCTTCTCCCTTGACCAAGCCCAAGATGAGATTCATCATGTCAAGCTCGAACGTGACCGTCTATGGAAAAAGTGGAAGTTGTTTGAAATTACCACTCGAGTGATGTTATCTGAGCCGCCCCAAGAGTCTTTCACCATCACACACCTTACCCATAGGTCTTATGTGGCTGTTTTAAGGGGTTATGTAACAAATAAGTAGTACTATGTTTATATACATTATTTTTTGTATATAATAATGAATATAATTTGTTGTCATTTTTGATACATTGTAAATAGTTTTTAAAGTAAAAATGGGGTTTTTAGTTATTATTTAACTAAGAAATATATTTTATTAATTTAAGGGATATTTGAATTAAATAATATTTTAATAAAATAATAATAATATTATTAAATATAAATGATCTTATAATTTTATGAATGAAATTAAATTTGTTTTATTCAAGTTTGAAAGACATTTCTGTCAAAACCCGTGAATTTTCGATAAATGTCAGTTTTTATTTTAAAAGTGAAAATTAACATATTTAAAAAATTATTTAGATAAAATAAATGTCATTTCTGGAATCAGGATGTCAAAATTATCAAATGGTGAATTTTTCATAATTTTCTGAGATAGTCAAATTTTTGGGTAAAAATTAAATACCGTTTAAATATATAATGTGTTTTATGACATCATAATGACACAATAGTGATCTAATAAAATATAATAATCATTATGTTCGTCCAATATTAGATTTACCTTTAAATAATGTGATTTTGGGTTTCTTGGACTTACTTTTCAAAGCATTAATGGACCCCTCAAGACATATTCATCACCTTGCCTTTTTAAATTAATTTCCATGGGAGTGTGACTCACCTCCAAATAAGCAACCCTAATATTTTAAGAAGTTAGGACTTTGGCCTTATAAAATATTTTTATTCTCTTCCCTTTTCCAAAAAATACGGGCAAAAACCATGGTATGGTTTGTGGTTTGGATTAATTTAATGTAGGGGGACCCAAACCTAAATAATAAAGAATTCTCCCACCTTTCCTATATAAAACCACCCAAGCTCCCACTTACTCCTCACTCAAAGCCATTGTAGTTCGTCCAACTTCAACCCTACTCTCTCTAGAATCCTTCCAAGGTTCCCCAAGCTCCCATGAAGCCTCTCACAAGCCTCTCTCTATCCTTTGGAAGCACACTTCCAAGTAAGGGTTTTTTCTTCCTTTCTCATTTTGTCCAATTTTCATTAAGTTGTTTTGCACTTTTAATTTCAATTATAAATTTTGGGGTATGGTTTAACACCTACCTCATACTGCCTTCTTTATGTTTTAATGATTGGAGACCCTTTCTTTCTCATTAAATTCCTCTCATGTTAACCCGTTACAATGCTGAAATTCCGAAAGGAACTTCTCTCTCCTCTTTTACATTCAAGAAATACTTTTGTATAATGAATCTAAATTACATTAAAATTGTTGGGACATGTATCTATATGACCTCCTTACTGTCCATTACATGTAAATATGATGAATAACCCCTTTCTCTCTCATCAACCATTTTTATGAATTATTATGTCATGCCGTTACGCTGCCGAAATCGCACCAATTTTCTAAGCCATTGTCATTGTGTACTGAATACCATGCCCCTTTATCCATAAAGGGTATTCAAATTTATTCACATTTACTTATTGATTGTAAAGTTTCATGTATTAATTCCACTTTCCTTTATCATGGAATAAATGATTATGTTTTATGAATCCATGTTTTATGATCCATGTGGCACACTTATGCATGAAATGAAATGTTTAAGAAGGGTGCACCCTTATAGTGCTCTAGTGCATTGGGTAATGTATAGTATCATGATACTGCATTAGAAATGAGTGTTGAAACATGCTAATTCAAGTGCAACTAGGGTTTACTTGTGCTTCATGTACAATGAGGATTTACTCATGCTCTATGTGCAATGAGATTTGGCTCATGCTAATTCCATGTTATGTGTTGTTGCCAAATTTCCATGTTACGATTATCATGCTTTATCATGCCTTTATGATCATGTTTCTTTTATTCTCTATTTATATTCCTATTTTCTAACATGTGTTTTACTCCTCATGTTATTCCATGTGTACTCCCTTACTGGGCTTTATAGCTCACCATTTTCTTATGCATGTGCTCAGGTTATCCCATGCAATGCTAAGTACGAGGGAATGTAGTGGTCATGTAAAGGAAGTTTTCAATAAAGATGTTGTATTTTATGTTTTAAGTTTTTATGTAATGATCTTAATCACCAAATACACTAATCCTCTCGATCTTCATTGTTGTATCAAGTGATGTTTTATGTAATAAATCATGTTTATGTTTATAATAAAAGTTGGGTTGTCATATATTTTCTCTATAGTCAATGTACAACCTCATTTTTCCATCATTATTATTATAAAAAAGAATTGGGGCTCCTCATAGAAAAACACTAGGGAAAATAAATCCCTTATTACTCAACTCCACTTGTTGTTTCACCTGCTATGCAAATTCTATAGTGTCTATTCTGTAAGGATTATTTGATATTGGTCTTACATCTGAGATTAAATCAATAGAAAACTCAACATCATGCATAGGGTGGGGTCTAGGTAAATTAGAATGATAAACTTCAATGTATTCCATTAAAATAGATATATCCTCAATTTTAATATTTCATTCTTTCTCCCTAGATTTTATTTCCTCTTACACACCGAGAATCTAATTTAGTAAAGCTATTATGGTGGGTTTTGAGAAGAATTTTGTGATACAATTTATTCTCCAAATCTAATGGATTCAATATCTTCTTCAAAATCATAACATTCTTCTTATTATACTAAATTTTGGCATCATATTTTGATTTCTAATACATCACGAATATTATATAAAATTCGACCATAGGAATGACGATAATTTCAAACGATAAAGCACATTGCAATGCCATAATGGGATCTTCCCGACACATCTTTGTAGTAAAGAGACTTCTCGTAGGGGTTTTTACTGAACACACCCTTGTTAATGTGAATTGGAAATATATAATTTGTAACAAAAATTTGGAATATATAAATGAATGTGATGATTCAAAATCAAATTAATCTTTAGCTAAATATGATGAGATTATTAAATTAACTTCAACCATATAATTCAGAACATCAACCTCAGTAGTTATGATCACATAATCTTGGACATTGTCCCTTAACCTTATCTTAGGAAAACATCTTTTTTTCCTTGGAAAATAATTTGAATAATGTACCATTTCATTAAAATTAGAGCATTACACATTGACAAATTCTTTCTTCCCTAGGAAATCAAGAGCTTTGTGTAATTTGTCTCCACAATTGTAACAAAAACCAATTCCCTTTAGGCAATTACCAGGTTTTTTCATCCCAAAATTACCATCGGGTGGAAAGTGAAATTTTCTTTTTTTAACATAATTTTATTTTCCAGAGTGTTAGGTAGACCACTTTATCTATTTCGTTACTTAAATTTGATAAGACTTATAGATTCCGTTTTTCATATTGATAGCATATGATAATATATATTTATATGAATATAATGATTGTGTGACCAGTACCCATCATTGAAATGGTTTTAACCCACTAAATAATCGATCAATATTAATTCTTGGGTTATGCATGTAGTTTTTAGTACACCTTGATATCCATGTGAAATTAGTTTGATGCTTGGTAATATTTTAATCCTCCTTCTTCCTCAAGTTCATAATTTTCCTTTTTATATCAGTTCATTGTTCAGGAATAAATTATTATTCTAATAAAAGTTATTTAGACTCCTAATATTCTATATTTTCAACATCAAAATACTCATTCATGTTTTTAATATAAGACCACTATTATCCCTCATATCTTAAGATATGATAAACTACCATAACAACTTTTTCCCTTTCATTACTCCCCAAAGAATGAAATATTTTCTCAAAAGAACATATCCACATATCAACTAAAAATATATTTGTATTCCAATTGAATTCTAAGGGGAATTTCCTCATGAAGTGGTCTAGTATTGATTCTCCGCGTTATGGAGTAGGATACTCTATATGAGTAAGTTTATTATTCATAAACTAGTCATCTGTCATAATATAGTTATAATTAGTTTAAAACCAGTTTCATCTCTTGCACAAACATCATTATATTGCATTGGAGGAAAATCCCAACATTTATTACGTGTGTTGATACATTGTTTTTCATCCAATTAGCTCCATTTATAACCAAAGTCATTCACTAGATTATATAATGAATCAAAACGCATAATTTCAAATTAGGTAATAAAAAATGAATATATTATGTGTATTAAATCTCATAATCCTAAACATGGTCTCATTGGGGACATATTAACTATAAAATCCATCAAACGGTTCACAATGAAATTGGAAATTATCCTCAGAAAATTTAAAGGGAGTGTCAAACCAAGTGCATAATAATGCCTATTTTCATGTGCCAGGTTAACCCAAATAAATCCCAAAACACTTTTTTTGAGTATTTTCTCGTAGGAAATTTTTTTCCAGAACCATATCCAGTATTATTATCTAGACAAGGATTTAATTTCAAGTAATAACCACAAAATCACTATTTTGCCAAAATTCTAGGATTTTATTCTATACATATTCTCATATTCTATCTTAGATTAATGTTTTATAATCATAGTTTGTCAAAATCGAGTTTCGAAGGTATATAGTAATCCTCATCAGATACCAAAAGTGACACCCCAACCAAAGTTACCCAGAGTCGGTGCATTATTTTATTACATTGGATGATAACAAGAAATCAAATCCCAATGGATCAATCATTTATGTATTCATGAATAAACAAGAAAAAAATATATTCTTTATTACATCGTGAAATGAAAAACAACATTGTATCTATTTTAAAACCCTCATATCCCTTAGAATATCCCTACAGGCGATTCATAATGTTCTTCTTCACATCTTGGGGAAAAATTATTCATAAGAAAGGGGTGAGATCAGATGATCAATCAGGATAAACAATATAGTAGATGATATCATAAATATGTATAAATTATTAATGAAATGTATATAAATGAAACATAAGACTTTAACAAAAATATTCCACATAATATGGGAAAATTAATTCAAATAATGTCTTATAAACATTCACATGAATATTTTTATAGTCTAATAATCACATATAGTAGCAATAACTAATCTCATAATGAGAAAATGCACACTATCAAACATCATAAGCATATTGTCATGGACTCGTGCCAATACCATAAATAAATGGATAAAACCCCAAACTAGTTTGTCTCATTAGAGCTACTGATGTATCAAAAGGCTATATCGGGACCCATCCATCACATACTATGTCCAATGAATTTTTAATATAAAAAGGGTGAAACATAACATTAAAATTCTTTTTAAAACTTGGATACAAAATGTCAATACTTTAACAATAAACATTTTCTTTAATCAAAATATAACTATTATAGTTAAACACATCAAAAAACCTTCAATACAATATGGATGATTTTATTGAAATAAATCAACCTCAATTAAGCATAAAATCTGAAAAATAATGTCCCCAAAGATGAAAATAATCTAATAAAATAATTAAAACTTTTTGAAATAGATATCACTTTTTAATGATGAAATCCTTTTAAAGCCACAAAATTATAAAATGAAAAATTTCATTTGAAAATAACCATGTATGATTGTAAGTGAATCTTTAAAATTATAATGTTTAGTAATGGAGTAAATTATCCACAAACACTATAAATTTTAAAAAAACATTGGTTCTCTAATTTTTTGAAAAAGATCATAAAATAACTCATTTAGAAATAATCACAAAAATTCCTTTAAATAACGTTGTGTAAAAAAATAAAAACTGGGTAAAATTGTATTTATATATTTTTTGATAATATTATTTTATAAATTTCATGAAACATTTACTTTGATGATAAAGATATCTTGGTAGGTACTTACATATAATCATCCTCAGATAATAATGAGGTTGTGAAATTAACCCTTATATTATACATTCCAATAGTCGAGGGTGAAATAACCTCAAGAATAATGGTTAAAAAATGTTATTAAATTTTAATAGGACCATATAAATATTTATGATATCATATATGATCATCTTATATCAATTGGTTAATAATATTTCTGTATTACCATTACGTCGGGTGTCATATTCTTTATTTTCTTATGCATGTTTCATTGTGTAATTCATGATTGTTAGGAATAGAATAAATTTTATTCATATATATAATGATATAATGTTCCTAATTATTTTATTTTCTCATCATAAAAAATTTATAATAAGTATTAAATGGCTAAAATGGATAATAAATCTCACTTCGTTGTTGAGGTAGTAATCTTTATGTACACCCGAGCGACGATATCCTTATTTTAATAGTTAAATGGTATTGAAATGGGTTTTATATATGTTATACATAATAGTTATCATGGTAAATTAATTTTTAATATCCATTTTACTCATCATTATACCCATCCAATTAATTATTTTTGAATAACAAATTATGCCATGATGTGGAGATGGTAAACCGCACATACACACACATAATGATATTGTAGTTCAAGGGATGTATAAATGTAGGAATAAGAATTTTCCATAATTATATTAACATATTATCATGTATATGATACTAGATTTATTACTTTGTTATGTAAAAAACTAATTTATAGGATGTATAATAAGAAAATAACATTAAAAGACTTGATAAAACAATTACCACCTTTTCATCTATGTCTTTTGGATATGAACAAAAATACCTCCATAGGATGGCTCTTTTACCAAATGGTGGCCTCTATAATTAATTTACGGAATTTGGGAGGGTAATTAGGTAGTGTTTTTATAATAAAATGGGATTTATTGGTAGTAACATATGATACCTTCCTTTTTATAATTTAGGGGAGGGGCACTTTCTGAAACACCAAAACTATTAATTTATTATAAATTTATTTCTGGTTTCAAATAGATTCATAGTGAGATATTTATAGGATAATATTATTATGGGTCTAAATTCTCATAAACAATGAGTTTTATAATGGTTTAGGTCACATAATTAACAATTTCATTGGTTTTAATAATTAGTTAACCAGTTTAAATCTTATCGCATCTACATTCCTTTTTATACTCTAGGGGTAATAAACTAACTATAAAATGAAAAACGAAATCAAATTGGATCATTTACAAAATATTCAACATCACCCTTGTTATTTATAGAAAATTTATAGTTTCAATAACATTATTACATTTAATAAAATATTATTTGTTTAAAACAATAATTTATGTCAATTTTAATAATATTTCATATTTTTATTTTTTAAACACATCAAAACAACAAGATAACGTACAAATAATACATAAAATATCTCAATAACATATTTATTTTACCTATAAAATCCTTGGATGTCATTAATTAAGTCAAATTATATTTATTTTAATATTTTACATATCATTTATTGCACATTTCTATTAATATAATAATTTTTTTTACAATTGTGTCACCATTATTGGAATTTATTTAATCTCTAAGAAATATTAATAAATTACTATTATATAGAAAATTATTTTAAATTTATATTTAATATTTATTGTCTAAAATATCACATATATATCACAATATTAAAAGGTTATAGTTATTAAAATTTGAATATGACATTTTTAACTCTTCATTAAATAAAATATAATAAATGTCTCTGTCTAACACATGTAGTTGAAAAAGAATAATATTTTTTCAAATAATGTTAATTTTGGTTGATAAAAACATATCCAATGAAATTATAACAATTTTTAGGATAGTTTCATATTAATACAACTTTATATTTAACATTAATTACTGTATTTAACTTCTAAACATGGTAAATACAATCCATACGTAATTATTTACAGGAAAAATATTTTTATCATATTAGACCACATAATTAATTTCTATTACAACCATTTCTATATTATTTTTTAACTTAAATTCACAAAAGCAATAAAATTACATTTAATTTTATTCCATAAATGTTGTAAGATGGCAGGTAAAAGTGATGTTCAAATATTCTTTTAATTTTTTAATCTAAATATATTTTAAAAATGATTTAAATAATTTATTTGGGTTTATAAATTTATTCATTATCTATTATGAATATAAAATAAATATAATGTAAAAAATATTTCATACAAAAAATCTGGATTTAAAAACAATGCAATGATTTTTACTATTCATAAAATTGTAACTTTTTAGAAAAATACCTAAAATAATCCATAGGATAATTTTTATAAAATGAAATAACAAATTAATTCAATTTTTACAAAGAAAATTTATAAATTTCATAATGTTGTTAATAATATTCATAACTTTTTTTAGATAGCTATTTTTATTGGTCATGGCGCACTTGAACATAGTGTTTTTTAAAACATGATCTATTGAATTATTAAAAAATAAACATACCAATGAAACTTGATGTGTTACAAATATTATTATTTCTTTCTGAACATGGATAATTTTTTGATATATTTACATTGAAAAAGGAATGGTCATTACAATATGTATATAATAACCTTGTTTTATGACTGTAATTTTTTTTGAATATTGCTTCAAATGGATATAACTATTTCAAAATATAGTTTGTTATATTCATGAAATTAATATTTTTTAAACTGTATTATCAATGAAAAGGGTTTTTGTTTAGTTTTCAATTTTAAAAAGATATTTCTGAATGAAATTACTATTTTTATCATTATGTATTGTAATTATATATTAATGGTATTTTAATTCATTAATGTAAAGAAAACCTTGTTGCTACATAAGATCCCATAAGGATGTTTTTAAATTATACCATCCTCATTCTTTCTCTAGTTGAATTTATATTTTTTCAAATAGATTATTATGGAATTCATATATATTACATGGGTTAATCATGTTTCAAAGAGACTATTATAAAATTCATTTTGTTTCAACATTTTCATTATGTTTTAAAGATATTGATATAGAACCCATTTATTATCAATGGATTAATCATGATACAAAGCGATTGTCAGGAATAACATTTATTTCCAATGCATTCTTGATTTTATTAAAGCAATAATGATTTTTATGAGTTTTATAATGACATGAAATTTATTTTTAGTTTATTAATGCTGTATTTCATAAAAATTAATGATATGATGGTGTAGTCCACATATATATATGTGAGCTCATTAAAACATAATCAATGTGGAACCCTATGTAGGATTGGGTGACCCCATTAAAAATTATAGGATGGGATAATCCTTATAAAACTAGATGATCCCATTATAGTTTAAATGATGGTTTTACCCAGATTATGATCCAATTCATTGGGTAACATAACTTGTCTCGTGAGGAATGATGGGTAGAGTTACCTAAGGTTTTCTTCTACGTATTTAAATGGGTTCCAGTTATATTGACATGGGTTTAAAACTTATTATAAATAAAAATTTTCCAAAATTGATACACAATAATGTAATTATTTCTGTGGGTGTATAATTTTTCTTACGATCAATATCGAGATCACATAACACATGATTATTTATTTTGATGACTCTTACCTTTTCCATTTTTTCATATTTTATGATCTAATTTTTGAGGATTATATATTGTTTTATGATTCTCTCAATATGTCATCATTCCCTTACAAAAATATTACGATCTTTCATGTCATTAAATATATAATCCTTATACCTACCCCTGCATAGAATTTTAGCTCACCACTCTTATGTTTATTTTTCAAAATATTTTTAATTTATTTCGATGAATGAATTTTTTATAGAAGTGATTTCATATGGATTTTGTTGATTAATTGGTGTTAAATATGAAAAGATGGATTGGGTGAGGGAAATTATCATTTTATGACATGTGTATTTATTACTAATTAGTTTGTCTATATTTTTTTAAAGTCTATACCAAATGGTCTGGGATAATTTATACGATCCAATATTTTACATTGATATTGAATGTTTTGGATGTTGAAAATTTAGTGGCCACCATTTGATTAAATAACGAATATATAAATTTTATGATTTCAAAACTGTATTTAGGAATGTGTGTTTGAGGCTATTATATCTACATTTAACATTTCTTTCATTCTGCCTATCATGAAAATAAATACTGTATTCATGCATACATACTTCCTAAAAACTCCATGAATGGTGTTAATAATTTTTCTATATATACCTTTATGAATGCCTATTATTTTATATATAATTAATATTCATATTATATTTATGTAATGATTAAATATCAATAAATGATTAATCCATGACCAAATTACAAGGACCCAAATTTCCAAACCAAAACATACGTGAAAATTGAATCTAGTATCTCCTAGAATAATGATTTTAATAGTGAATTGTAATTAAATGGGTGATAATAAAATATAATTAACTAATATATTGTGTGAAATATTTTATTATTCTTTTATAATAGATTTATAATAAATATATATTTATTATGTAAGATATTCTAATGTGTATAATGGATGTTGGACCTATGGTAAAAGATTTTCATATCACATTTACATCCATGACAGATATTCCATATTCACAACTTATTTGTTTTGGGTGGTGTATATATTTATAATTTTATATGTTATATCATGATTATATACATCTTTATTATATTTATTTTTTTATTTGTTTGTATTTATTTAGTGTGGGTTATGATTGAACAATTTCTATAATGGAAATGGTTTTATGTTAAAGTATCATTGTTTTTCAAGATTGTTTATGATTAAGCTACTATTGATGAATCTTTTTTTAAATTATGTATATTGTGTCTTTTAAGACAATTGTATGGATGAAATTATTTATAAACTTATACAACATGAGTGAATTTTCCCAAGCTGATGACTAATTTTTACATTTTAGTTTCATGTATTAGTTTAATTTTTTCTTTTTAATGATTTTTTTCATCAATATTTATGTTGTTTTATAAAATAAATGATTTCAAAAAATTATAATTTTACCAAAAAATGTTTTAATAATTTTTTAATGTAATTTATATTCATTAAAGACAACAACCTGATATGTTTCTTACGATTTACTAGGGAAAAGATCCAAGTATGGAATCCTTGATATTTTTATGTATGGTTTATGATTATGATATAAAAGTGTTTATAAAAACTATTTCCCTTTTAGGTGTTATGAGGTGATGAAGATTTTAAATTTTTATGAAATATATCACATTTTCTTGGGTTATTCCATGAATAAAGTTTTATAAAACCCAATTGATTTCTTGGGTTCTAATATAATGAATAATTTATGATCTGGTATCTCCAATATACATTTCTTTCATTATTTGATAGTTATGGCATATATACCCCTCTATTGAATTTGGGAAAATATTAATATATCATGAGGAAAACTAGGATGAAATGGGGATTGGACAAATTTTAATAGTATAATTTTTCAATATTTTTTTCATGGAAGTGAACCCTGACTATGGATTGTGGAGTAATACCATTTAACTATTATATTGATGTCAATGATACTTGACTATTAAATAATTAATTTAACTTGATTATGTGTATTAAGAAAATTATTTCATATGTTGATGCTATTCTTTCTTGGATGTTATTCATTAATTATTTTAGGATTTGTGTCTTATGAAATTTCAATTCTTTTTGATGACTCAATAATATGATTTATTATATGTGGGATAAGATTATAAAATGTAATTATCATGTTCACATACCCTTATGTTCATTTTATTATCAAGTGATCATTGATATAACAACTGTTTACCCATAATTAGTATATGATTTTACACTTTATTATATTTTTTTCCCTAGGTTATAAAGTATTATATGTATTTAAAGAGTGTTATTTATGAACAAATAAGTAGGATATGATATAGATCTTTTTTGAACCATTTTTTATAAGTCCATGTTTCCAAATGAACTGGTCCAATATGATTCTTTCATGGATCGTTATGTTATGATATAGATATTAAACTATTAATATATGATATTTACATATATATATATATATATATATGTTTGAATAGTATGGATCACTATAAATACTATGATCCATAAGTTAACCGATAAGAACTCACCCAATACCAAAATAATGTATAACTTAGGATAGACTTACCAATATTTGTTTTTATGGAATGTAAAGTAGAAGGAGAACTTATACATCAATTCCTTAACCATCCTAGCAGTTATGGAAAACACCCCAAACATTTAGGTCCCAGTTTCATATCCGACATGGGTGGGGTATATTGTCAAATAAAAATCATAATCACTATCATTAAAAATAGAACTTTGTGAAACTACCTAGCCTTAAAACCATATACCTATATCATCGCTCCATACCCATGGACACCATTTCTATTTTTTAGGTATTAATAAGAAAAAATGAAAAAAATAAAATAATTACATATTGTATATTTATTTATTTAAAAATTATTTAATTCACATTAAATTTTTCATGGATTAAAATTTATACCACTTTAAGACAAGGGATTAAGCCAAATCAATTATCTTACCTATATTTATAATTTTTTAATCTTTAAAATTTGAACAAAATAAACCAACAAAATTATTTTATTAGTTTATTTATTATTTTATTTATTCAATTAAGTACTCAATGACTCACTATAACATACAACATAAATTATTCAGTGATAGAGAATATCATAATTTTTTCCTAAAGTTATTAATTGATCATACTAGAAACTTCTCTCCATTATGATGTCATAAAACATTTATGAATAATTACAAATATTTATAGCAACATTGTATTAAAAATGTCATATATTTCATCATATATGATGAATATTCATCATATTAAAAAACATTCCTAAGGACCGTAACTCTTTAATATCATTGGAATCATGGAATAAAATCATCTAGATTAATGAAATATCATCAATGTTTCCCAAAATGGACTTCAATTATGTAATTAAAATTAAAAAAAATGTTCATAATCTAAGGAAATGAAACATATAAAATGGGCTAGTTCAGATGCTCAGTAGGGTTTGAAAAATAAAGACCTATGAATAACATGAGCATAAGGGTATGAGACCATGATAATAACATCTGAAGATCGTAACCTATATATCAAGGATCATTTTATTGATTCAGGGAATAATGATTAGAATATCCCAAGACAAGAATCATACAGAATTATAAATCATAATCCTGAATGCATAACATAGGATTAAGACATATAATTGGTGGGTGGAACATAAGCATATAAAAATGATTTCCATTATAGTTAAGGTATCACTGCTAAATCCATCATAGTAGTATTGATACAATACCTATACACTCTTGGTAGTAATTTTTTACTCCCATGAACATCTTAATTAAATGTTCTCTCCCATGTTCATATTAGAGGACAAAGTTTTTTTACTGAATTGAGTTCACTCCCCAATCCAGACATGTATATGTAATGAGATTTAATCCATTATATAGTGCATTGGAGGGAGATATAGTATACATATCATATTTAAATATTATGTATATGTACCAAAATTTCATGAAAAATAATATCATATCCCTTGAAAGGAAATGGGTATCATAAAAAATTATTCATATCATAAGATGTGAAAATCGATATGTTTGATAATAATATCAACAATCCATATTGTGTGAAAAGTAGTGGGTTTCATAAAAACAAATACCATGAATGAAAAAAGGGTTTCATAATCATATAACCACTGAAAGGGATGTGGGCTTCATAAAAACAGAACCCATGAAAAAGAAATAAGTTTCATAAACATCCTTCCATCAAATCAAAATAAATTCGTGAAAATAATATTAATGGAACTTTTGAATAATTTCCCCAGAAACGTATGAGTAACACCAATGAATTCCTTTTTACAGGAAACATTGTTTTTGGGAAATATTTTGAAATATTGTGTATAATAAAATTCCAATTATTCATTGAAAAAAATACCCTTTAAAGGATAGAAAAGATTTTAAATACCATTTTCACTTAAAATAAACCTTAAAATTTATAAAATAAGCTAGAAAACCACTTTTTATTAATACAGATAAAATAATAATGAAAATAATTTTGAAAATAATTTCCACTAAAACATATAAAATAATATTAAAAACTTTTCTAAAACCATTGAGTTAAAAGGATATATATAAATATAGAAAACATGTTGAAAACCATTTCTCTGATAACATATAATTGCATCTGGATTTTTTTTGAAAATCATTTCATCAAATACTATGTTTTAAAAAAAATAGAAAAAAATTTCATTGAAAAGGAATCTTTAAAATATATTTAATTTCCATTTAAACGAAAAGGATGGTTGATTTTTTTCTTATTTTTTTTCGTTGAAAATAATTTAAAAATTTATGAAATATTCATTTAAATCATTAAAAATATTTTTTAAACAATTTTTTTCTAACAAATAAAGGATTGATTGAAAATAATTTTATATACATTTGATACATCAATCATTTTTTGTAAACCATTTTCTATGAAAATTAAATTTAAAACAATGAATGTATTTTACATTATGTAAGAAATGATTTTTCATAAAAATAAATTATTTAAAAATTAAAATGATGCTTTAATGGAAGGATGGTCATGATAGCAGATACATTCATACATGACAAATAATCCATCAATGTTGTTAATGTTTAGAAATTTTGTTCAATAGGAAAATGAAAAAAGATTCATTTTTAAAAATACATTTTGTTTAATGGGTAACACATCGGTAAAAATATCTTTCCAATATCATGGGATAATATACAATAATTTATGAAAACATTTTAGAAAATATTTTTTTTGAAAGTGCACTGGCTTCTCACTGAAGAGAGATATAATGTCATATTTTAATAAAAAAAATTCATAATTATATTAAGTAATAATGAGTGTATAATGGTAGTAAAACATGAATATATAATAAATAAAAATATTAGATGAAAATTAATTATTGTTCTTGAAATATAGATCGTATGATTACAACAATTAAGTAGTAATCATGAACAGTTCTGATAAACGATTGGATTGTTTCAATAATCTTCTTACACATGTTAACATTTAATATTACTGCTCATATAAGAAAATAAAATTACATAAAGCTTAATATATAATAAAAAAATTTATAATCATGAAACAACATGTAAATGGTATGTATATAAACCTCATAAAATAATATAGGTTCATAACAATAACATGTGCCTCAATGAATGAAAATATAGACAAAACTAACTTATTGATTCGGTTTCGTTAGAAACTGAAAACCCAATAAAAGAGAGACCATAAAATGAAAATGTAAATACCCCTAATTTTAATTATTAGATTCATAAAATATATTCATGGGTATTATATACAACAATCATGAAAAGGCCGGTGCATAATCCATAAATCATATAGAAATAAAAGCGCGACGGGAAAACCCTTACATAATGTTTTGAATTTCATTGTACACGTTTAAAACCCATATATAATAGATATAAATTTATTTTAATTAAAAAAAATAACCATATTATTATATATAATACAATATAATATTTTATTATTACCTTACATTGTGAATTTATTAATAATTATTTTTTAATGTAACATTTCGGGTAATATTCTCTATGTTTTTCATACATGTTATTACCTATTATTCATAATCATCTTACATAGATCATTTTTTCTTTATTTAAATAATGTATAATTTTTTTAAATATCACATTACTTTATTATATAGTTATTCATAATAATATGTAAATTATAGATATATTAAACGAAATACTGTGTTCATGGAGACTGTTGGCCATTCGTATGCGTGAACATTGTTTCCTTTTTTGAAATTGAAAGAATTAAAATAAATGACATATATATAGAGATTTATTGAATAATTACACTAAATTTTTTTTTCATAAATATAATATAATTTCACTAATTAAATCATTATTACATTCACTGTAATGTGTGAACAATTCACTTCACTCTGAGGAGGCTATTGTCCATACGTCCAAAAATCAAGTTATTGTATTTAAAAAATAAAATTGGTGAAGAGATATTTTATATAATAAATCAAGATTAATAAATAATTAAAAAATATCAAAGATGTCACATAAAAAAGTAGTTTACATCATAATTCCAACCCAAGAGAAGTGGTAATGGAAAAGTGAACAACATCGTTTCATGAGGCAGTAGTTCTCCGTACATAATAACAGTAAGATCATTAACCATTAGATTGATGTGTGTGTAATTGTAGGTTCAAACCATATAATAGAAAAATATAAATATATATAATATAATATGGGTATTACAAAATAATTTAACAATAATATTTTACATGGGGGAGAATGAATATATAAAAAAGGGCCATGGGAAATGATGTTACCATTTCATTGGGTAACACACCTTGGTTCTCAGTAAAAGGATTCCATAGTTTGATTTATGAAAAAAGGGTGGATTCAATTGTAATGCGAGGGGGGGGGGATTTTTTAAGATTCAAGATTATGATTTTTCTGACCAAATTGGTATTGATCAGGGTAAAGAACTAAGGAGGGGTGAGTTCTCTTTTATTGAGGATGAGGAGTATTTTTCTTGTTAATATAAAACAGTAAACACTAGTGAGATGTCTACATTACATTAGAATCCTGGAATAAATGATAAATTTTAATAAAATAATATATTGTGAATAAATATTTCAATAAAATGGATTTTGGACATGTTTCTTGTTAAATTAGCCTCTTAAGATTAATGTACAACCACTAAGTAATCTTTCATTATCTTAATTATTGTAAATATTTTTTATTACATTCACTAATATTATGTAAAAAAATCATTTAAACATATTAAAAATTATAAATAATGATTATTAAAAATATGTAATACATTATTTCATATTTTAAAAATATTAGTAGTAAAAAATAATTTAAAATTAATCCCATAAATGAGATAAAAAGAAATGTTTATTATGTAAAAAAGGTCAAAATGTTTGAAATGTTTTGATAACATTTTTTAACATGAAATTTTTTCCAATGACATAAATTGTAATAATTTTTTAAAAGTTAATATAATCAAAATTTATAATAATATTAAAATATAATTTTATGATATAAGTAAATAATATGAAAAGCCGTATTAAATTAGAATACAATATTTCACACTATTCATCCATAATATTATATTTTTTAGAAAAATAAAAAACATTCTAGAAAAGAAAATTTTGATATTAGGATTTTATAAATAATGATTATTTTTTAAATTATAAATTATAGACGTGATAAAAATTATATTTATAATGGATTCCCCAACAAAATGCATTATAATTGCATTTTATAAAAATACATATTTTTATTTATATAATTAAATTTATTGATATATAATGAGAAAAATTTATATTATGAGTATTAAATATATATTGAATATAAAATCAATAAGTTTATATAAATATTTAATTAAATTATTTTTTCCAATTTATTAAAATAAAAATGTGTTTGTACATAGAAAAAATAGTTTTTTAGAAAAGTAATTTTTCTTATTTTTATGTAGTTCTTATAGTCACTTCATCTTATTGATAACCAAAGGATACCTTTTTATAAAAATGTGTAAATAGAATTTTTAAATTTTATTTAATCGTATTCGATTTTTTTTTCAAATTTTATTATTATAGATATAAAATAATTTTAATAATAACTATCTAATTATATTGTTGTTCAGTAAAAATTTTTTGTTTGTATAATGAAAGCTATTAATGCGAATTATTATTAGGTATAATACAAACTAATGATTGTGTTTATTGTAAAATGAAGAAATTTATGTACTTTATATATTTCAAGAATAACTTTGTGTTGTGTATAATGCAATCCAAATAAATTTCTTTTATATAAAAAAATTATATTCATTATTGCATGAAATGAAAAATATAAAAATGATTAAATTAATATGAAAACAAATTCATAAAATATCAGGGTGTTACATTCTAACACCTACAAATTATTTTATCCCTTAAAATTCATACGGGTTATTAAAGGTGTAATATATGAAATTTGATTTCATAGAAACCCACGTCATAAAAATGAATACTAAAACATACAATATAAAAGAATGTTGGTTCCATAGAGGTCAGCCAAAGTAACTAATAACTTGGATTCCACATTTGAGAACATAAGTGGAAAGTGAAATAATGGAAAAAGAAGAAAAAATCAACATATCATGTTTTTATGGAGTGTGATAGAGAATTTGGTCAGGGTAAATTCAACAGAAACAAATCCCAATACAAATTTAGCTGAAAAAGGTCATTGTTGTCATCATAAATGATTATAAAAGTGAAAATTATTATTTCATGAAAATATTTATATTGTTTATGAATTTATAATTTAATATAAATTTACAAGATCTTAGGATATCCTTACCCTTGGTTGTTCCTTGATTAATTTTAAAAACATCTCAAATTCCAAAAAATGTAGCTGAATTTGGCATTCTTGAAGCACTAAAAAGTCATGATATCCATTAATATAATGATATGTCATTTCATTTGTATTTATTTATCAGAAAAAATTATTATCACATGCTATACTATATGAATAAGTTCTCATATGGTGAGATAATTCTTTATTCTCAAAAAAATCATCCGATGCTTCACCTAAACCATTCAATATATTTTTATCCTTATAACTATTCCAAAAGGTTTATGTATAAAACATTATAAATAAAGCCCCTAAATTTTTCATAAACATTTTATAATTAATTACCCATATATAATTATGTATTTATTTTTTTCCTCATTCCAAAACTGTGAATACCCTCATCTTATATTCTAGTGAAACTTGTTAATAACCTGAATTACCATAAATCCTTTTGAAAAAACAAGAATTATTATTTATTCCAATGAACCATGAATATATTCCATAAATCCAATAATTTTTAAACATAATCCATGAAAACATATATTAAATTTAAAAAATATTCCTTATTAGTTATGAGGTAATAAATATTATGTGGTTTACTTAATCCATACCATCAATTTTTATCCATAAAACTTATCTTTTATAATCCTCATAAACATGTACGAAGTTTCCATTACTTAATCCAAATATCACCATTCTACTAAATCACTTTTATATGTCATCAAACCTATTTATCATATCCTTTAAAATCCAAAATGGTGTACTTATAAAGAAAATAAATATATATTTCACAATTTATATAAAAAAATATTTAAATTCCCAATCATATACACATAAACCATAAAAATATATTCTTAAAACAATACTTTAGATTTATCATAATTTTCCTTAATACATTATTCCTAGAAAATGAAATACGAATCATGTTTGATGGTATCTAAATCTCAATGTAATCATTATTCTTACATTTAATGTTAACTATATTCTTAAAACATCAAATACCTTTCACATGTAAATCACAATCTCATTATCTTCAGTAGTGTATCCCATATTCAAGGACCTTCCTAGTTCTCTTCATAAAATTTCAACTTTGGAAATAAACATTAACCATTACAATTCATTCCACCTATTAAACATTGAATGATAAAAAAGATATTTTTGTATCCCTATATTATATAATACCATAATTCATAGTGGTAGAAATTCATATCAAAATGGAAAACCACATAATCATGAAAATAAATTATAGGATGTATATATCATGACACATAAATTTTTATTGATTAAACCTTATGATTATCCATAGTTATTCAGCATTGTTTTATATTTTATTTCATCATGATGGTTCATTATGAGTTTGTGTATCTTTAAATCAAATCCCAAGGGAGTTTCAAATCAGGTGTGTAGTAGGGCTTGTCATTGTACCGCACTTCCTGATCGAGTCTAGCTCAATAAAAGGTTTTTTGGTACCAAAATATTCATATTTTCTTGATTGATATCAAATTTTAGTATCTATAAATGTATATTTTTTATAGTAAACCATTCAATATATCTTTTACCAAAATTCCCAACCATTTTTTAACATTAACTCTTCTATATACTTATCTTTAGAGAATATGTTTTTGAAAGTGAATCTTTCAAAAATGGAAAGATAATTCTATTTGAAAAAACATTTTTATTAAATAAAAAATTGTAAAAATGGGTTTTTAATATCATTTAATAACATTATAACATATTTGTAATTAGTTTTAAGGAAATGGTTTTAAAGAACACATTTTTTTGACCGAAGAGAGAGATAAAGTAAGATTTCATGAAAAGACTTTCGTAATTATCTTATGTACAAAAAGTTTAAAATTTGTATAAAAACATAAATATATAATAGATAAACATAGGATAATAAAATTAATGAGTTTTATGGAAATATGGATCATACAATATCATTAATTAAAAGATAATCATTAAAAATAGTGAAAACAAATGGATTATTGCTATAATCATTTACCACATGGTAACATTGAACCATACTCCCCAAGAAAAATGTGATATTACCTGAAGCTTAAAATACCATGAAAAGTAGTATATTCATTACATACCATGTAAAATAGAAGTATATACACCTCATAAAATAATATAGGTGCATAATGAAACATGTTCTGCTAATAAATAAAATTTAGACAAAACTACCTTACTAATTGAGTACCCTTTGAACCGTAAAACCCCCTAAAAGAGAGACCATGAAATGGATATTGAAATACCCATATATTTTATTATATGAGTAGTATAATATATTCCTGGAAATAATATACACCACACAAAATATCTATGTTGTGAATAAGGGATAAATGTCATAGGAAAAATAGTGAGATGAGAAAACACTTACATTAAGTCTAGAATTTCTAGACACACATTTAAAGCACCTATATTATAAATATTAGTTTATTATAAAACTAAAAAAACAAATATTGATATATAAAATACCATATTAATTTTATTATGACTTTATATTATCCTTTTATTGAAAAATATATGATAATATTACATTTCGTGTAATATTCACATTGGTTTTCAAACATGTTTTTACTTGTTATTATTGATCTTATTACCTAGATCGGGGTTTTTCCATTTAAATAAAGTAATAAATGATATAAATATCATATATATTTATTTTATATGTATTAATATTAATATATAAAATGTAGAATTTGGAAATGGAATACCTCATCCATAGAGACAGTAGGTCATACATATGCATGACCACTATTTACATTTTAATTTCATTTTTAGGAAATATTGTTAATATAATATATGATTATATATAAGATTAATAAAATATAGTTATTATTTCATATATATATATAATAGTTTTAATAAAACCATCCATAATTCATTCTTATAATGTTTGAATGAATCACATCTCTTTAAGGAGGCTGTAGTCCACATGTCCAGAAATGAAGTTATCATATTTACAAAAAATGGAAAGCCTGAAAATTTGTTTTCTATAATAATATAAAATATTAAAAAAATCATAACTATTACATATTTCATATTTCATATATTGTTTCCATCATAATTCAACCCATGATATGTTGTAAAGGAAAAAAATAACATCATTTCGTGAGGTGGTAGTTCATTGTACACAAGAAAGGTAAGTATGTTACCCATAAGATGTTCATGTGTGAAATTGTAGGTAGAACCCTTATAATAAAAAAATAATAGAATGTTTATTATATTTTCGTTTATATATAATCATGGGATAATAATCATTTATGTGGTGAAGAATGATACTAAAACCATAGATCTCGAAGAAGTATGACACCACATTTTTTAGTAACACCTATTAGATATAAAAAAAGGTCTATTTGGTTGGATTACTTCCAAAATTTAGGGTTCTAAGATTTAAAGATGAAAATTTTCAATATATTTGGTATGGTTTTGGAAAATAAAAAATGTATTAATAGTTTTAATGAATTGATGGGGGTGAGTGACCTATTATAGAGTTGGAGGAGTGACATTAATGTACAAATAAAAAGGTAATCACTATTAAGAGGTCTCCCTTACTTCATGTGCATCCAATATTTGTAAAAATATTACAAAAGTGGGTAATTTTAATAAATATTACCATAAAATTGCTTTTGGATATATATATATAGGACATTTGGCCTCTTAAGATTAATGATTAAATATTAGTTAATTTGTTCTTACCTTATTCATTGAAATTAATTTTATTTTTCTATCACTATTTTTTTTCTTCAAAAAATATTTATAAATTATTAGAAATAATAATATATTCAGAATCAAAATATGGAATAAATTTTTTAAAATTAGAATCATTTAAGGGGTATAAATATATTTAATGTTTATCTCAAAGACGAGATGCGATGATGAGTTTTATGGTGAAAATGTTCTAGATATTAAAATGTATTTATTTACAATTTTAGTGTGAAATTGGTTTCAATTTCTTAAATTGGATTGATTTGTTTAATTAATATATTTTCACTTTAAAACCACATTAAAATATGACTTAACTATAAAAACAAGTAATATGAAAAAGTTGTTTTGAATTATATATCAGTATTTTTCACCATTCATCCAAAAATGATAGATTTTTGAAAAATACAAATAATTCACCCAAATATATTTTTTTATAAAAATTTCAAAAATAATGTTTATTTTTTATAATTTAAATAAATACATTTCAAAAATAATATTTAAACAGGGTTCTCCATTTAAACGATGTAAAATTAGATTTTATAAAAATATATATTTTTGTTAATAAAGTTGGATTTATTTTTATGTTATACTTATGAAATCTAATGTATGAGTATCAAAATATTCAATTAATATATAATATATAAATATATTTATAATGAAATTAATATGCATTTTGTTAAATTTATTTATATAAATTTGTTTTTGTGACTAGAAAAATATTTTTATTAGAAATGTAAATTCTTTATTATAAAATTGTTCTAACATTCATTTAAACTAATATATAACAAAATGATTGATTTTATAAATATGTGAAAATCATGTTTTTAGAATAATTTTTTTTAATTATATATTCAATTCCACTATCTAGGTGATAAATATGATATTATTTTAAAATAATTATTATTAGTATATTCTAGTTAGGTAAAACATGGCCTTATTCATGACACAAGCTATCGAAGGGTATCATTATTCTATGTAATACATGATAAAAATTTGTTTGGTGTGTACAAAAATATAATTTCCATGTAGTGTTTAGTGATGGATTAAATTTTTTATGTATATAATTCAAGTCATACATAGTTATTTTATATTAAAAATTTAATCACAATTTCATAAAATAGAAAATAGTAACAATAAATAAATTATTTTGAACACACATTTCAAAAAAATACTGTAGTGTTACGATATTGATGTGAATTCCAATCCTTGAACTAATCATATCTACAGGGTTCCCCAAAATTTTTTTTATAGAATCAAATCACTATTCCATTTCTGGAATCATCTATCACCATAGCCGAAGCCCAATTCTCATCGCTCATAAAACTAATCACAGACATCATATGCATGATCCAATATCCAATTACTCATAAATTATTTCAATACCAAAAAATATATATAAAAAACAACCAAATATAAAAATTTACTTTATCACTTATACATTTTAAAAGTATATTACACACATGTACTATGAAAATAGGTCCATTTTATTTAGGCATTCAAGCTTCATACATCATAGAACAAACACAGTCAACCCCAGTAATTTATTCTTGATTAAAATACCATTTTAAACCCAAATTAATGATAATGAGTAATTTTGAATAGGGAAAAATAATAATAAAACATAGGTTAATTAGATAACGAAATCTAATAGAAAACATGATTTCATTAATTTTTATATATATACAAATCCATGTTTGGAGGTGAAAAAACTCTTCAAATCTCTTATATTAATCATAATTCTGATTTATATTGTTATATATTCATTGAATTATCAATGATAATAAAAATTAAAAAAATAACTTCCAAAAATATATGTACTATAATTTTGAAAAATAATGTATAATAAAAACACAATCCTAAACACACTTCAAACCCCATCAATTCATTTTAATTTTCCTAACAAAACAATATTTTCCTTGAACATGTGATGAAAATATTTTTAATTATTCATTCTATTCTTATAAAAAATACACATTCTAATACAATAAGTAAATAATGATAAATAATTGGATAACATATTTAATATTTTTCAATTTCTAAATAATGAATTTTAACACTTTATGATAGAATATGTGATTTATTTGTAGGAGTATTTTAAATCAGTAGTGATACAATTATTTTTCTAGTAACAATATCATGAATTTTTGAATTATCATTAATCATAGGCTACATTTATTTGGATTATTAAATATTTATTATTTTTCAAACCCATTTAAACTAGGAGTTTAGGAATGATAATTTATCACTTGCACAAAATAAAAGGATAAGTAATAAATCCCAAACATAAACATGATGATCAATGTTTTCTGAGAAAGATAAGATCAATGCAAAACGACCAACATTTAATGTATCACTCAAAAACAAAAAAGATAAACCATTGGAACATAACCATTATAAATAAAATAAGGAAAAAAAAAATCCATTTCTCAAAATAGAGGGAAAATCCCACCAATAATAAATTTAAGAAGGGATAATAAGGGAAAGAAATAGGAGAGGATAATGAGAGTACATTGATAATAGAATCGTCAATATAGAATAAATTAGGGGTTAGAGTAGTAAGGGTATGAGGATTCATGGAAGATTGATTCATATGTATCAACTATGATTCTATACAGGGAGTGACAATCTCATCCAAGCACACTTATGCCTTCTATTTATAGAGGTAGTATTTAATCATTCACCAGGGTGTGGTGAACGAGCAACATACTCATGTATTCTCCACTAAAAGTGAAATATAAATTTCATGGTGTTTAAAACCCTCATATTACAATCCATCAAAACACTCATTAATCCATTTTTACAAAAACTTTTGAATTCACCATGGAATGGTTTCAAAACCCCTTTTATATTACCCTCTACACACACATAACTAAAATATGGTGGGATCCTTTCTACCAATTTTTGACAAGGGATTCTACTGAGTTCCAAAAATGGGCTACATACACCCAAAAATACCCTGAGATGTTTTTATCATCCATCTGCCTCAATAGACATACAAAAAGGAACCATACCCTTTATCATAGTTATATAATCCATTCCACAAGCTGCAATGTACTCTAGCACAAAATGGACAACCAAATAGAAAAACATATAACTCCCAAGACTGGAACCGCTTGACCCATGATTAATTCTAAAATTAATCATCAATATTGTTTGAAACATGACCACCACGATAGTGTGTTGACCCTTAAAATTCCAAACAAATCTCTTATGATATCTATAATTCTTCCTAACTCTCTCAAGACATCATCGATCCTCAAAAAACTTTAATGAAAATGTATTTATATACCTAGGACCATACTCTATATTCTTTTTATTACTATTCTATTGAATATTATATTTTCATTATAATCATCAGAGAGTCTTGTCTAACATCATCAAATGGTTCTTTATTTGATTGGCATGTCTTTGTCGTGGTTTGTCTTCAATTTTTTGTTATTCATAGTGCATTTACATTCTATATTATTACGTTATGACCAATAATTTTTGTTTAGGATTCATATATTTTTTTTATTAAATTATATATATTGGAGAAAACATCTGTTATAAAAGAAGAGCTAGAATATTCTAGATGATCAGGCCTTGGAAAATAATATTTAGATCTAGATTTCATAATAATATTCTACCCTCAACATTATAAGATATTTTCTTTAATAGATTCCTAATTTATCATTCAGGTTCACTAAATTTTTTTAATGTTTAAATCTATATATATAATGGTGTTGGTTGTAGGTAAGGTCTAGTTGGTGATGTTTTGTGGGATATATTTGGGGTTATAGAAGACGGAAATAGAGTAAAATCTATTGCATAAGCCAGTAGATCTATTATTGATTGGTAACAGGCTATACATGATGAATATTGAAAATGGGTGATGATGGATAAGAAAGAGAATAATTTGAAAAAAATTAAATATTCCCATAACATAGTGTACAATATTGAGAATGTGGATAATAAATTAGTAATCGTTAAGTCCATTGATGAAATATTTGAGAAAGCAACATCAAGGAATAATGTGTTCTTACTAAGGAGATTGTTAATGTAATTATGTCAAAATAAAGGTCTACTACCGATCATTGAAATAACTTCAATATCATCAAGAGTTTGTTATATTCATTGAAGGATATATTTTGAGACCCCATTTGGGTTATGTAGTTATAATCATAACTATTATAATATTTGTATTGGATGGTGATTATTGTTAGTAAATCTAGTGTTATGTATTAATTAATGTCCATTGTAAATTGAGACCTAATATTGAATGTATAAAATCATCAAAAAAGTTATAGAAAACTTCATGTAATGCATAAAACATGGAAGGGAAGGGATGCAATAATATATATAAATTTCACCAAAAGAGAAGAGGATGGAGGAGCTTGAGCATGAGAAGCATAGTTTATTGTAATTCTATAAAATATTTTTAAAAGATAAAATAAAGTCTTAATATTTTGTTTGTAAAAATATAGAAAATATAGGAAATATTCATATAGAATTAAGTATTTGAATCATTTTTCATAAGAATGATGTATTGTTTCACTATGGTCCACAATATAATTTTCATCTTGGGTGATTAAATTTATAGATTCCTTCCATTGAAAATATAATTGGGGGAGTATGAATAAATATATCTCTAGACACTAGTGGAAATACGGGCTTTAACGTCATCGTAATAACGTCGGTTTTTTAAAAACCGACGCGAATAGTATGTGCGGGGAATTTTTGGCGTCGGTTTTACAAAAAACCGACGCCAAAAATAATTATGCGTTGATATTTCGTGTCGGTTTTTAAGAAAACCGACACGGAAAATATTAGTATACATATTATCCGCGTCGGTTTTCCTAAGAACCGATGCGAATAATATTATGCGTTGAATTTTCGCGTCGGTTTTCTTCAAAACCGACGCGGAAAATATTAGTATACCTATTATCCGCGTCGGTTTTCCTAAGAACCGACGCGAATAATATTAGTATACATATTTTCCGCGTCGGTTTCCTGAGAACCGACGTGGAAAATAAATTTTTAAAATGTTTCGGCGTCGGTTTTCATGAAAACCGACGCCGAAACTCATAATTCCGCGTCGGTTATTTTAAAAACCGACACAGAAAATAATTAAAAAAAATTTTCGGCATCGGTTTTTTTAAAACCGACGCGAAAACTAATAAAAAAAATATATTCCGCGTCGGTTTTTCTTAAAACCGACGCGAAAAGTCTTTTAAAAATATTCACGGTCAGAAACCCTCATTTTGTTCGTTCGTCAAAATCGAGTTCCGCTGTGGCGCTTCGGACTCCCGACGACCTTCGAACTTGATTTGCGATCTTGGACGGCCATTGTTGAAGGTTTTTTGTCGTCTGCACGATTTTGGGTAAGTGTTCTTCCTATTTATCTCTTGTTTCATATCCCATTGTTTATTTCTTTATCAATAACCCTATTTTGCGTGATTTTGATTATTGGTTAGATTTTAGTTGTAATTTATCATTATTTTTTGTTTGTATTATCATTGTTGGTGTAGATTTGATATTGTTTGTTTTTGGAAGTAATTATACCGGTCGCAGTTTGGATTTAACATCTCCATTCGGGTTGAACTTCAAATTTTTTGTTTGTATTATCATTATTCCTGTTTAAAATGATCTTTCATTACATTATGATGTACTATATTTTTAATTCCATTTCTATTTTAATAAATTCTTCTTCAAAAAAATAATTTTATTGTGTTAAATGAATTCACTCACATTTTTGCATGTAGTTTGTTGTTATTTCATTCCTTCTTGAGATTTACCATGCCAAATTCCTCAATTCTTTTTGGTTCTCATCATTTAACTAAGACATGAATAATTACCACTATCTATTATGTTAAAAAAATTTGAATAATTATTTTCATGCCATTATATAATAAATAATTTTTCTTGCAATGTCCATAATACGACTAGAATCATAATGTATTGTAATTATTTCTTCGTAGATAATAATATAATCATTATCCCTCTATTAATGATCAAAAATTCCTTTCCACTTTCATATGTGGGGTTAGATTCATGCATTTTTAATAAATTTCCTCTTAAACTAATCTCATTCCATTGATTATATTTATTCATCTTTCTCTCCCTCTAAATAATAGTCATGAAATGATTTACTTCCCCCTCTAAGTCATAGGCTAAAAATAAAACATTCTCATGATCTAATCTTACATGGATGGATAATATATTTCTCTTCATGTTGATCCATTCCTTGACATGTTTTGCTGCAATAGACCCATGGATGGGGGTGTAAGTTGTCACCTACAATATGCAATGGAATTTTTATCCCTCCATAATGAATTTATATGTTCATAGTTCCCTATTATAAAACTCATGGATTGAGGGAGTTGAGTTATCATAGTCACCAAAAATTCTATCATGTCTCTTAATACACATTGTCTTAAATAAGGATAGTTATTGCACTATTTTTCACATTAATTTTTCCATGATTCATTCATGTTATATCAAATGAATAAAAAAATAAATATAGTGTGATCAATAGTAGTCATAGTGAGAAATCATATTATCTTGTATGTCATTCATATAATATTTATATCATGAAACTTTATTTTCAAAAAATGAAACCTTTGATTTAACCATTTTGTCCTTGTATTTCAATATAACACACATGTATATAATATTAAAATTAACTGTTTACTGTATTTGTAAACGTGTTTCATATCTGATGTCTTTTATCTGATTATCAATAGTTTTTATGGAATATGTTTTTGTTTACAATTTATCTGATAGATATTTAAATGTTTTTATGTTTTAATATATTCATCAATTATATTGTGATATCAGGTATTAATGGATCATAATTGGATTTATCTACGAAGAACTACTAGTGAATATGAAAGAGGAGTTGACAATTTTTTGGAATTTTCTAAACGGCATAATCAAAATATTGATTTGATTTTCTGTCCATGTGTGAAGTGTGTAAATATGAGAAAGTTAAACTTCATAGAAATCAAAGATCATCTCATTTGTTATGGTTTTAGCCTTAATTATACATGTTGGATCTTGCATGGTGAAAGAACTGAAAATTCAACATCCAATGTTGATGACGATATTCATAATGAGGCAGAGGATCGTATTGAAGAATTAATTCATGATTTAGGTGTTGAAACCATCGAAAAAACACCAACTGTTGAACGATTGTATGGAGATTCTGAGAAACCATTATTCCCAGGTTGCAGTAAATATACAGTGTTATCAGCAGTTTTGAGATTAGTTAACTTAAAAGCAAAAAATGGGTGGAGTGATAAAAGTTTCTCCAGTTTACTTGAGCTTTTAAAAGAGCTTCTTCCAGAAGCCAATGGGCTTCCAGATTCCAATTATGAGGCGAAGAAAATATTATGCCCAATGGGATTGGGGTATAAAAAGATACATGCTTGCCCCAATGATTGTGTACTGTATATGAAAGAAAATGAACATTTATCAAGTTGTCCTACATGTGGAACATCGCGCTATAAGATGGATGAGAAAGTCAACTCATATTCATTTTCAGGTGATGTCATGTAACGTTATGAAAAATCAATTTTTTTACTTTCCAATGATATCATCCAATATTTTTTTCAAACAATTCTGATAATTTAAATCTGATTTATTTTTAGGTACCAAAATCAAAACTCCATCTAAAGCATTTTGGTACCTTCCAATTATTCCTCGTTTGAAGCGTCTATTTGCAAATTCAAATGATGCAAAATGGTTAAGATGGCATTCAGATGAGCGCATTTCTGATGGTAACTTACGTCACCCTGCCGATTCACCACAGTGTAAGAGTTTTGATAAAAAATTTCATGATTTTGGAAGTGAAGTTAGAAATCTCAGAATGGGATTGTGTACTGATGGAATGAATCCATATCGGAGCCTCAGTAGCCAACATAGTTCATGTCCTGTTTTGCTGGTACTTTACAACTTGTCCCCACATCTATGTATGAAGAAAAAATATTTTATGATGAGCTTGATGATTTCTGGACCAAAACAACCGGGAAATGATATTGATGTGTATCTTACACCATTGATTGAGGATTTAAAACTGCTATGGGAGAAAGGTGTTACAGTTTTCGATGCATACAAGAAAGAGTATTTTCTTTTGCGTGCTATGATAATGTTCACTATAAATGACTTTCCTACGTATGGAAACTTATCTGGATATAGTGTTAAGGGACATAAAGCATGTCCAATTTGTGAAGAACAAACTTCATATTATCAATTGAAGAATGGAAGAAAGACAATGTACATGGGACATCGAAGATTTTTGCGAATTGATCATCCTTATCGTAGATTGAGAAAAGCATTTAACAGTTTACAAGAATACAACCTCCCCCCTCAACCATTGTCAGCTGAAGAATATTATGACAGAGTGAAAGATATTGATTCAACATTTGGAAAGAGAAAAAGTTCTGGTTTACAAAAACATATCTGGAAGAAGCAGTCTATTTTTTTCGAACTACCTTATTGGAGATTTTTAGAGATAAAACATAACATTGATGTTATGCATGTTGAGAAAAACATATGTGATAGTTTGATTGGAACTTTGTTAGACATAAAAGGAAAGACAAAATATGGATTACATGCTAGATTGGACTTGATATTAATGCGAATACGTTTGGAGTTAGCTCCCGCTGTGAAAGGAAAAAGAACATATTTACCTCCGGCTTGTCACACATTAAGCAAGATTGAAAAGATGAATTTTTGTCAGTGTCTTCATGGTATTAAAGTACCCAGCGGTTTTTCTTCAAATGTGAATAATTTTGTGTCATTGAAGGATTGTAAATTAACAGGTATGAAATCACATGATTGCCATGTGTTAATGCAACAAATTCTACCAGTAGTAGTGCGTGGTATATTACCGAAAGCTGTCAGGAAGACAATCATCAGGTTATGTAATTTCTTTAAATCCATTTGTAGCAAAGTCGTTGATCCAAATTTGTTAGATTTGTTGGAGAATGAAGCAACTATTATTCTTTGTCAACTAGAAATGTATTTCCCACCCACATTTTTTGATATAATGGTTCATCTATTGGTTCATTTGGTGCGTGAGATAAGAATGTGTGGGCCTGTTTATTTAAGATGGATGTATCCTTTTGAAAGATATATGAAAATTTTGAAAGGATATGTTAAAAATCCTTATCGACCAGAGGCCTCTATTGTTCAAAAATATGTATCAGAAGAGGTGATTGAGTTCTGTACTGATTATTTGAATGAGGTGGAGTATATTGGTCTCCCTCTATCTCGACATATGACAGTTTACAGAGAAGGTAGAGGGGTTCGAGGCTTAAAGGTAAAGTTCATTCCACATGATGACGTGATGCAAGCACATTTATACATTTTGAACAACACAGATGAGGTTCAACCATATATATCCTCACATATTGCTAAATTAAAGTTACGATATCAGAAAAGAAATGAAAAGTGGTTGATGATTGTGCATAAGAAGACATTTTTTTCATGGTTTAAAGATAAAGTCACCTCAGATATATCTGTATCAGAAACATTGAAGTGGTTATCAGGGGGACCATCTTTTAATGTGATCACTTGGTCTGGTTTTGATATCAATGGCTACACATTTTACACAAAAAACCTGGATGACAAGAGTACCGTTTAGAATAGTGGTGTGATGGTATTCGCTGAAGTAGTGCATTTTTCGAGTGCCAAAGATAAAAACCCAATTTCTGCATCAACATCATATTTTGGAGTTATTGAAGACATATGGTAAATTGATTATATTAAATTTCGAGTCACTATTTTTAAGTGCAATTGCGTTGATAGTAATAGTGGCGTGAAACATGATGAATATGGGTTTAAACTGGTTGATTTGAAAAGATTTAATCACAATGAAGAACCATTTATCTTGGCGACACATGCAAAACAAGTATTTTATGTCATTGATCCGTCGAATGATCAGTGGTCAGTTGTTTTGCAAGGGAAAAGATATCATTTGGGTGATGATGATGATTCTGATGATTCTAGTGATTTACATGAGCCTTATTCATCTATTATGCAATTTTCAGATGATTACAATGAATATAAGATAGACATAGTGCATGCAGTACGTACCGATCATGATGAAGGGACGTGGGAAAACACTAAATTAGTCTCCTAATTTTTCTGGTAAATATTTATATTTTGTGTCTATTTTTAAAACTTACAAATGCATGCCTCTATTTTTACATATTTATTTTTCATTTCCTTGTTTCTAATTATTCAGTTTTCTAATGATATGCAGGTACCCAAAATTTCATTACACTTTCTAGTAGCAATGTCAAATACAGATAGAGAGGAGCAGTTACCGAGGTATATCTATTTTGACATATTTTTAAATATTCAGTAATATACATATTTAATGAAATAAAACTGTTAATTTATTAAAAAAAATTGCAGGACTACTGATGCGTCCTCGGCGGAGGAGACTTCTCCAGTTACTACTGAAAAATCAAGTTCTCTAGTTGGTAAACGTGGTATTACACGTTTACCAAAACTATCACTCGCTCGTGATGATTACAAATTACACATCCGTTTTGATGATAATAATAATGCAGTTGGCCCAAATGCAGTTCAGTTTGTCAGTTATATAGCGATGCAGAGCCGTTGCAGGATTAGTATTTTATATCCTGATTGGAAGTCAGTGGACAGGACGGCGAAGCAACAGCTTTGGGAGGCCGTGACGGTAAAATATCTTTATTTATTTATTTTATCACATTTTTTTAATATTATATAGTTTAAATGACATATTTAATTTTTTCAATTACAGATGACATTCAATTTTGAGGAAACCAAAGAAATTAGGAAAAGACATCTCTCTTTAGCGGCGGTTCGATGGAGAGATTTTAAAAACAAACTGACGAAAGATTATGTTTTTGGAAAGAGAAGGTTTGAAAGCCCATGTCTTAAGTATCCATATATAGATTAAGAAACATGGAAGCGATTTGTTGACAGTCGTCAGGAAGAGAAATTTCAGGTATTGTAATTGTTTTATATTTTAAAATTTATGCTATATTTTCCTTATTACTTATGTGTTTATTTTTATGTAACAGGCCTCCAGAAGATCTCATCAGGAGATCCAGTTGAAAAACGTATACTCTCATACTTTATCACGTGGAGGATACTCGTATTTGGAGCAGAAAATTATTGAAGAAAAAATTGAAGCATTAAGAGCTCGATCAAGTAGTGGTTCAGAAGAGGTCCAGTATAGTCCTCCATCTCCTCCCACTCGCCATGAGAAATGGAAACGAGAAAGAAGAAGAAAAAATGAACAATATCTTACAGACGAAGCTAATCAAGTGGCTGATAGAATTGTAAGTAAATATTAATTCTTTGTTAAAAATTTTCCTTTTTTATAATTGATAAACACTAATATAAATTTTTTATTTTTCATTTCAGGATGAACTTCAGGAGAAAGAGACACAGGGCTCTTTTATCCCCGAGGGTAGGATGGATATCCTAGCCACTGCTTTGGGAAAGACTGAACACCCCGGCCGTGTTAGAGGATATCAGGCGGGTGTTAGTATTCGGAAGGTTTTTGGTAAGAGTAAGCAACCAAGAGACCCGGAAATCGAATCCTTAAAAGAAGAGATGCAGGATATGAAACGGTCTATGGGTGATCAAATTCAAGCAGCAGTACAGAAGGCTTTATTAGAACACTTGGCAAGACAGTCACAGTCTGCTCATCCTTCCGAGGTATATTATTTACTGTTAACAATTTTTCTTTTCTATAAATTATAAACACTGATATAACTTTTTCATTTTTCAACATTCTCAGCCTACTCACTCAGACTATCATGCCTCATATGCTTACCCAACACCGTCTGGGCAGCCTTCCGAGGTATATTATTTAATGTCATCAATTTGTCTATTTTATAAATTATAAACACTGATATAACTTTTTCATTTTTCAACATTCTCAACCAACTCACCCGGACTACCCTGCCTCATCTACTTACCCTGCCCCGTCTGCGCAACCATTTGAGGTATATTATTTTATTTAATTTTTAATAAATTTTTCTATGTTATAAATTTTAAACACTAATATACCCTTTTCATTTTTCTGACTTCTCAGCCTGCTCACCCTGACTACCCTGCCCCACCTGCTAACTTTGAGCCTCCACCTCCTCTATCGGATCGAACCTTATATTGTGAGTTGTTTGCGGGAGATCCTCATGTACATATTGTTGCGTTAGGACAAGTGTATTTTTTGGGGGACTCGGTACATCATCAGCCTATGCAGATGGGTCAGGTTAGAGTATTAGTACTTGTTATTATAGATCCTACTGCTCTACTACCATTTCCTACTGCGGAGATCACCAGTGTTGGGGAATGTATGGGCCATTTTTTACTTTGGCCAACTGCACTTCTTCGTTATATTTCACATGAGGTATGAGTTTTTTTAACTAGTAATTAGAAATGATTCCAAATTACTTATAATGTTTTCTGACATTTAACTTATATAGGAATATCTGAAAGCAAAAGAAACTGTACAAATGCAGCAAAATGTTTAGAAACAGTCGGCTGTAGATACTTCTAATATTTCTTCTGGGTTGAAAAGATTATCTCAGTGCTCTTCTTCCTTGAATTTTATCTATGAGTTTCGGATGACGTCCGATATATGTGGAAGAAATTATAAATTGAGAATATTGAAAGAAGATATCATGAATTTAGTTAATTTTGAAGAGATCGGGCTGAATGTGGTGCAGTTGTTTTCCATGTAAGTAAATTGACGTTTGAATTGCTATTTCTTTAATAAAATATTGTTATGTCATTGACTAAATATATTTTCTTTTAAAATTAGGTATCTATACAGGATTCTTTTACAAAATGAAACTACAAGCATTTATAGCTTTATAGATCCAGAGTACATTTCCTTGGAAGTCAAACATGTGAAAAATGATGAAAGAGTTCAATATATATCCGAGAGATTATCACAAACAGAGATTCAGTGCTGGTTTTTGCCATTTCTTGATAAGTAAGAATATCAACATAATTTTGAACTCATGATCATTATAATGTCATTAATTATGAACTTTTTGTATTATAGGGGGCATTGTATGTTAGGTGTATTTTTCCCAAATGAATGCACCTTATATTGGTTTTTCTCTTTATTAGGAAAAGTGCGTAAACCGTTTTCCAACTTATTAAACAGGTAAGTTGTTTTTTTATTTTTAGAAGTTTGTTATGTTTAATTTTAATTGTTTACACAAGTTTTATTAGTTCTTATATAAAAAAATGCAGTTCATGGAAACATATTACAAATGAAAAGAAACCAACGAAAATCAAATATGTGGAAGTACAGGTAATTAGTTTTTATATTTTTGTTATATATTGGGTTTCATAATTAGTTAAATGTTTTATAACTGCAGTGTCATCGTCAAAATGGAAATGTTGAATGTGGTTATTATATTCTATGATTTATGTACGAGATAATCACAACTGGGGAAACTACTGATTTTCATAAGGTTAGTTGTATTAACTTTTTTATATATTTTCATCCACTTTCTTCTATTTATTAATTTCATATCATTCAATATTATTGTAGGTATTCAATGATTCACAGTCATATTCTCAATTTGATATGATTCATATTCAATCTACTTTTGCGGACTATTTGTTAAGTCTGATTAAGATTTGAGGTATGTATACTAATATTTATAAATAATAATATATATGGGTTTAAAAAACTAACTCTTATGATATATTAGGTGTTTGAACCTACTAATAATCAAATGAATGCTTCAACAATAACAAACAATGAGCATGTAATATATTTCAGGTATGTGTATTTTAATTCTGCTTTACTGAGTTTTCTCAAGTGCCTCTGCAAAAACTGTTTTATTGAATCTACTAATAATCAAATGAATCCTTCAACAACAACCAACAATAAGCATGTCGTATATTTCAGGTACGTGTATTTTAATTCAGAATTAGTTATTATATTTCTTTTCATTGTTATTTCTTAAAATCATTTGTCTGTACAGTGACAGATCTGTAGGGTGGTACTTGGATCATGAACATAGAGATTCGTATAGCGAAATAACATTCACAAACACTAAAAATTGCCTCCCTTGAATGCACATCAATATCTTCTAGGCCATTTTATTTTTTATGCAAATAAATATCGAAAAATGATTGCCGAGAAGCATATCACATAATACCTGAAACAGCGCTTAGTGGGTTTGCACAAAGATAAAATAGAAGGCGTCAATTTTAAAGGTATGTTTCTTTATGTCTGTTCAATCTGCATTTGATTTCAATTTTCTAACCTATTTTTTGCACTCAAACTTATTTCTCTGTTATTCCATAACTTAAACAAATAACAATAGTGAATGGGTAATGCACGTCTATACAGAGCAAATATAAAAACCTGAGGTTGGGGGTGGTGGGGATCCTATGGTGAAAAGACACCCCCAACATCTTCAGTGGGGGAGTGGAGGAAGAGGTTGCATCGGATGAGTGTTCCTGGAATTTTGATCAGGAGTCGTAACATTTCATTTTGGTAATTTACTTTGTGAAAAAATGAATGATTCAAATAAATTACACAGTTTCATTTAATGTTTATTCATTGCACTAATATCTTGGATTGATTTTTTCACGCACATCTCCTTAGTTTCATTACTGTTTTGACAGGATTGTTGCTATCTATGGGAGGAAACTTACAATGATTGATACTGAGTATGGTTAGATTAAGAAAATGCACCATGTAGGTACGTGTATTTTAATTCTGCTTTACTTTGAGTTTTCTCAAGTACTTATGTTAAAGCTGTTTAATTGTTTTTGTATACTTCGTTATTTTTTTTCAGGGTTCCGATTTGTTTGGAGGAGAAAATATATGTATTTTATTTAAAGAAAAAAAAAATTTACGGTGTCGGTTATTTTAAAAACCGACGCCGAAAGTTTGATATTGCGTCGGTTTTTCAAAAAACCGACGCCGCAAATCCTGTTTAAATGGGTTTTCCACGTCGGTTTTTAGAAAAACCGACGCGGAAAACCGATATTTCGCGTCGGTTTTTTAATGAACCGACGCGGAAAGTTTGATATTGCGTCGGTTTTTCAAAAAACCGACGCCGAAAATCCTGTTTAAATTGGTTTTCCGCGTCGGTTTTTAGAAAAACCGATGCGGAAAACTGATATTTCGGCGTCGGTTTTATATAAAACCGACGCCGAAAACCTAGTCGACTATATTTTCCGCGTCGGTTTTTTAATGAACCGACGCGGGAAATAATGTCTAAATGTAGCTTCGGCGTCGGTTTTATAAAAAACCAATGCCGAAGCTCATAAGCGAATTATTTTTCGCGTCGGTTTCTATGAACCGACGTGAAAACTGTATTTTTAACGTCGCCTATAAAGACGTCGGTTTATAACCGACGTTAAAAATTAAAAAAAACCGACACAAAAAAGTGTTTTTGCACTAGTGTAGAAGATTAAATTGAGTTCATCTAGAAGATGATGAATCCCTTAATATCATTATTGTGGGATATTTCAATATATGGATATGGAACAAAATCACGATAAACCGTAATGGAATGGAACACATACCAATGTTTTTAAAAACATTATATTCATTGGATAACTCTACACAACAATTTTCTTTATATTTTTCATAGAATGAATAAAGAAAATATCCCATAGATTAATGCTTTTTGTAAATGGATGGAATTATAATTCAATGTACCTTACTATGTTATTATAATTATATATGAATATATAATAAGTTAAATTTATTAATTTACTAAATGGATATGTTGGGCCCATCATTGAAAAATAGATGAAGATCATAGTCACTAAGTGATTAATGAAGGACATATGCATGGAGAATAAAATATGTTGGTACTATGTCCTTATGAAGCGGTGGAAGGTGAACATATAGAAAATGGAATGACACCAAATCATAAGATGTTTGGGTTCATACAAATATATTTGTAGGAACCTAGACTGATTTACTCACATTTATACCCACTCTATTATATAACATGAACTGATGATTCCATGTGAAATCTGTGTGTTTTGTTATATAATATCCTAGTTCCCAAACTAATAATTGGTGCCTAGATTTGGGGCCACTACATGAATTGAGTCTCTCCTCACTCTATACCATAGGCAGTCAAATAATGGTTAGGTCCAAAGAGGTTACCATTGGATGAATATGACCTCATCCTCAGAGTGTGAAACATAGAAGTAAATATTATTAATTTGATACAACATCAAAGATAAACCTCATATTCAAGGAATGTTCTGATAAAATAATATAATATAACATGTAATTAAAATTAATGTTTCATATATACTGTATCGGATTCCCCATTGGTGGATCATAAATTAGTAATACAAAAAGATCAATATAGAACTGATTCAAGAAGACCATTCTCTAATAGACTCTTATCTAGACTAGTCAAAACACTCAAACTCTAACATAGAATGATAAATCATCGATCATTAGGCCTGTAATAAGTCTAGTACAACAACCATGTATCATATTATTAGTTAACCAAGTTCCATGGCATCCTGAGTATCATATGAGTGAATCTCAGTTGGCCACCACCAATGATATCAAAAAATATAACTAGTAATATAAATAAGTGTATGTGATGTAATATAAATAAATAATTTATATACATAAAATAAATAATGAATTCTAATTTATATGCTTCATGGTGAAACCTAAGGCAAGATGATACCTGCTTCATCTAGTTCTCTGGTGCCCTTGAGAATGCAGTGATATTGTTCCTCCAAATTAAACAAGAAGAATCTAGTCATCCAAGAATTTTCCCATATCATGATGTACCAAATGAAATCTAAGGGGTAATCTCAACGTTCCCTAGTAACATGTAGGGTCAATACCACTTTTCATCCTAGTAATCCTATCATTTTTATAGTATCAGTTGTTAGATGGAATACATTTTCTCTTCATACAATTCTTATAGAAATTTATTACGCATCTCAAAATTCCAATTATATTCCAACATCATGAATTATCTAATATCTAGGGAACATTTTTTATTTCATAGAGAATGTAATAACAGAATCGAACATTTTAATAGTTAATGCATCATTCAAAATCTAGGAACCCAACTTAATATTTCCAAAAGATTAACTTTATAATGAATCCATGTGGTCATCATTAAATATTATCTATAAATCATCATAAAGAATCTATACACACATTCCAACATTCTCATGTATTATAAATTTTCTATATTTTGGAATCAATGGAACTCATCCCCATATTCCCAATTATTAATATAATCTATTTTAGGACATTAATTAAGGATATAATAATTTACATCTTTTATACCACTCTGTAGAATGCTATAATTCACGATATTAGATGCATCAATTTAAAATCCCCAACACATTATTCCATTTCAGCCCATATAGATCACATTTACTCATAAACCGATCGTAAAAATAAAACATTAATTAACAATTTAATTTACACAGATCCCAAATTTATAATACCAATTAAAATTTCATTTTTTCTTTGTGTCATTTAAAAATAGCATTTAGAATAATAAATCTTTTGAAATTCTATTTCAAAATCCATGGTTAAAATAAAAACTACAATTTGATCCAATTTTATCCAATTATAATATTAATGATATCATCTAAACTCATGGATGGGGTTTCTTGTAGATTCATCCCTTAAAATTTTACACATATTTTTTGAATTGCATATCCTACCATTATGTTAGAAAATTCCAATATCAAACTAATACCAAGGCACATTTCTAGTGTCACCTCTTTTTAATGTTCAATCATGTGTTAGGAAATTTAACAAAGGAATCTATAAAATATAAAATTTAATTATTTTCATGGTTATCACTTTGAATAAAATTGGGACCAAAAACATAGACACATTGGAAAAATTGGAATATGGGTAAAATTGAAGAACCACATTAATTTGATGAATATTTCAACTTATTTTTAAAGTCTAATATTCACTGCCCTGGATATATAATCACCCTATATGCCTAACCATTCCTATCTCTCATTCCTAAATCCAAACAAACACTACATTTTTTAAAAACTAATAATTATAATAATTTATAATTAATTAAACAAGTAAATACAAATAGGAAAAAATAATTTAAAATCAATATGATTCTATCACTACACTAGAAGCACAACCATTATACAATATGATGACCTTGGGGGACACTCGAAATAATAACTGAACAATGTATTAAGATGTAAGACAATACACATGATTAATTAATAAAAATTGGAGAAAAAATTACGAATACCCTAAAATGATTGTATACCTTTCCAAAAATACAAGCCACCATATGAAAAATTCTCCATGGGACATTCTATTTGAGGAAAATAAATCCTTGAGAGAATAATAAGATTTTTCCATACCCTGTTGAAATTTATAATGAGGAACTAAATTAGGGAATCCAAAATTAGATGAAAAAATGTAAGGACATCAACATAGGCTTCTAGATTATGGAACAGACATTTAATTAACAGTGAAGAGCCTTATAAACACCAAAATACCAAGGTTTCATGATGGTGAGAGGTGGGAGGTTTGGCTACCATAGGTACACATAAATTGAAAAAAACGGGGTTCTGTGTCTTGAAAAATACTAGGGGAAATGTTATAAATCCAAAAATTAAATATCCAAAAGGATATATGGTCTCTATAGATATTTTATGGTACCATTTATGTACACTATAGGAGGGTCGGTGGTACCCAATGGTCGACTGGTGGTATGCAACATTTTTTTGGCAGCCCCCAAACCCCTTCATGATAACCCCTTTAGATCACAGGAAGCTTCACAATCCCTAATCAAGGTCTATAACAAATCTTATGAGGAGTTCCAATCCCATGCTATTGAACCCAAACACCAATTAATAATTTGAACCCTCCTTAATTTTATATTAAAAATTTCATAGAATTCAAAATAATCTTGTATTTAATGGTTTTTACAATCTTCCAGAAATAATATTTTTCATCCAAAATATTTCTCAGTGGCTATACCATATGCATCTACTAACCTATATTCTTCACCAATTAAAATATGAACAACATCATTCCATACTCAAATACCTAAAACATATCCAAGATAAATCATTTAATTTAATTCACTCTGGCTGCCAAACCCCAAGGTAATGCCTACCGACATTACCAAATAACCAAGAAAGTGGTTACCCAATCTAATATATTGTTATCATTTTGGGGGTCATTATTTAGCTACACTTTAGGCCTTTTTCTCAATTTATCATATTATTCTATTTATAACCACAAAATATGTTGATTTGGTGCCTCCACCCTTGAAAATACACATTATAACTCCATACCTATGCTCTATTAGTCCCCTTGATGTGGTTCCCAAATCACTACACACGAACTTATATAATAATTATTGTAAAGAATAAGTACCTATTTTTTCACTATATTTTCAATATGTGATGGATGAATAACCATCGTCCCTATAAAAACAACAATATGCTAAATTATCCATGAAAAACTCAATTTTATTAAAAAAAGACATCCATCATCTCTAAAATGAAAGTATGAATGTGGTTTAAAAGATAGATTATCAAATTCTTTTGCATCCCTAAACACAATAGCAAAGATCCACTGTATGTTTTATTAAATTGGTATAAGATATAAGGAGTCACATCCTTATGAACCAAATATTTAAGTTGTATTGGTATACTGGATATATAAATTAAACCCATATTAGATTTCCAAAAAAGTATATCATTTTTGAAAGAAATTTATTCAATATAGAATATCAATGAATATGAATCAAAATACACATCATAGATTATAGGGAAAGGAAACATAATAATTTTATATTCAAATAACGAGTATGGTTTATGTTCATTGGAAACTATCATGAATCAATAAGAATAATAAATATGGAATGGAAAATTATAGAATTCATATTCATTTTAAATAACGTTATAAGTAATAATTAATAGGGAATGGTTATTAACTGAAACACCAACAATTTTACAATAAACTATGAATAAAATTCCTTAATAGATAATATCAGTTTTAAAATTGCATATATAATAATAAATACATTCTCTATAAAGGAAATGATTAATCATTGGAATTCATGATCTCATTTATAATGATACCTCTACCATCATGGTCTTTCCTCAAGATAGTTTAGATATGATGGGTCGAAACTCATTTTACTAAGGCTATCCAATGGTTTCATCTCTTCAAATTACTGATTCATCGAAGGGATATTTATAACCAACTTCCACTTGTGAATGCATGTAAAAATAATTCCTCATATATTTAATAAGAATTTTAATTCTTGAAAAATATTCCTTATCCTTAAATTTTTTTATTTTTTAAATAATACATTTTTAAAAATATATCCCAATATAAAAAAATATCATTCAATGTTGGCATGACGTAAGAGGTTAGAAATTTATGATGTAGGCAGTGGCATAGGCATGATGTAGGCTTGGTGATTTAGATAGGTTGATGTAGGAATGATGTTTCACTGGGCCTTCTGGCCAAGTTCAGGGTCTACTTTTCCTTAGGTTTATGTGTTATGTAATGTATCTTCATCAACCTAGATAGAAAGAATTCATTAATTTCGTAATAAACAGAGTATTTACCCCAACTTAAAAAACATTCACTATAGAATAAAACATGTATAAATGATATAGTGTATAACAAATAAACAAATTCATGATAAATAATAACGATATATATAATAAAATAAACATCCAATGATTATAATTATGCCTATATTATTATGGAAGGATAACGACTTTAAAAATTAATCAAGATAGTGAATTTAAATAATTTCCTTTGTCAAAATGATCATAGAACACCTATAAAAGGATTAATAATAGTATCAATACATCATATACCCATTAGAATAATAATAAATCATTGTTTTAATTGATGAATATAAATATCATAAAATATATTTTGAAAACATTCTTGGGGAATTTTTTCTTTCTAATTTAAAAAATAACATTTAAAACTTAATATTCAAAATTCATTTTAAATAAAAAATTAAATGAGAAGAGTATTTAAAAATTTAATAGAAATCAATAAAACATTTTATGGTAAGGGTGAATATAAATTTCTTAAAATTATTAAATGTTACTACATAAATTACATTAGTTTTGTAGTAAAAGTAAAGAATTCATTATTTAAGAAAATGATGATTATTTTTATTTAAAAACGGGTTATAATTTATTTAATATATCATTTTAAAATTTTAGAAGTATTTTGGAAAAACATTCTAGGAAACATGGTCTCATAAGAATTATTATTTTTAACCAAAGGGAAAATTGAAGTGGTAAATCCTTAGAAATGTTTTCACGGAAATTTTAATCATCAAAGAGTGGAAAAATTATAGTATAACTTGATAATAAAATGAATAACCATCAAATATTAAAATTAAAGAATTTATTTATAAAATTATAAATTAATTTCCATCAATTGAATGTCATGTATAAACAATCGTGATTAAATAAAGGTATGAAATACACCCTTAAGATCATAATGACGAATTAAAGATTAATCAATGAATCGATTATTTGTATCAAATGTAAATTAACAAAAAATAGTGGAAGTATAAAATAATACAATAAAAATTATTTAAATACATAATTTTATAATTTAAAATACAATGATGAAGTAATATTACCCAATGAATGTAATTTAAATTATAGAACTAAATAGAAAATGGTAACTCTAAAATAAAAAGAACTTATAATAAAATAAATCAAATTTTAACATAACATACAATGAATTATTATGAATACCTAATGTTAAAATTAAAAGGGATATAATATACACCATGAATATAAATTATTACAATAACATTATAATATTCTTCACTGAGAGTAAATTGAGATGAAGTCCCTTACATTATTACTCTTTTTATTTTCATGTTATTTAACCTCTTATATTATTTTTTAGGAATTTTATTAATTAATATAGAACTATAATTATATTTAAAATATCATTTATGATCTTATTTTAACATATTACCATATTTTTGATAATAACATCCCAGTATATTCAATGTTTTGGGTGATAATTGCCTTATTTTCTTGTGCTGGTTATGTAATGAAATTTCTGGTTCTTATAGATATGATATAATGATTTAATATACATAACTATAATAATGATATAAATATAATATTTAATTAGTAAATAAATTTTTTAATACATTCATAAAATTTGTTCATGTAAAATGAATCACATATCATCGTGGAGATAGTAGGTCATACTCACACATGAGAAAAGATACCATTCCCTAAAATGGTGAAAGGATATTTAATTGGGGGATTTTTTAATATTATTAAATAAATAAAATATAAAATATAAAACATATATTAATTAATTTTATCCTTATTACACTCTATATAAATAGAATGTGAAAAATGAGTCACATCGCTTCAGAAGATGGTAGCCCACAGTACACGTGAGTGTCATTATCATATTTAAAACTAAATTTAATGAAAAAAGTTATCTATTATTTTAAAATTAAATAACTATAAAAATATCATAAATATACTAATATTTGGTTAAATAAATTATTATATCCATAATTCAAAGGTGTTGATGCAATCCAAACTAAATTGATTTGCAAGGCAGTAGTCCACCATACATATGATAGTCGATTTCATTTCCCATTTGATGTATGTAGAGATGAATATTTATTCTTCCATAAACATAATAACATATAATTATATATTATATAATGGTGTTATTATGTTTCATTTTTTTTGAAATAACATTAATTTTGAAAAAGATGAAATAAAATAAAATATATTTGTTAAGACAATTACCTTATATAATATATCATCCTTCGGATCTCTTATGAAGGATGCTAGAGACGTTATTATGGGTGGACCAGAAGATATAGAATGTGAATGACGATTTTGGTGATAGATTTTTTTAGATATTGGTTGATCCAAAGGTCTTGATATGTGTGAATATGTGTGATCCTGGAGTGCACTTTTATTAATGAGGAAAGGGGACCTCCTATGAAATTACATGGAAATTTCTCAAAAGAATCTTGTAAAATAAATTAATTCATAATAAAAAAATTCAAAATTCCGTTATATTATAATATGGGATGAGTAAGAGGAAAATATGATCAAAAAAGTATATTTTTTAAAAAGAAATTTGACAATTTTAACCCTTATATTCTGTGATTAACCCCATGTAAACACGTTTTTACCATAACCAAGGTAAATAATTTTTTCAATTATCACTATTAATTTTTGTAAAAAATTCTATTTACATTATTAGATGATATAAATTATTCTAATTTCAAATATATAATCAACATTGAAAAAAATCATTCAAAAAATTGGAAAAATAATATTTTAAATTAATCCCCCATGGTCGATGAGAAAGGTGTTTTTTTCAAATTGAAAGTGTTCAAAAGATTATAATGTATTTATATCAAAATTAAACATTAAAACGATTCCAATAACTTAAATTGGACTATTAGATATATAAATGAACGTTTTTTACTTTAAAGTTAATTGAAAATATAATTTAATGTTATAAATAAACTAAATTTTAATTTTTTTATTAAAATTATATATTTTGTAAAATTCATAAAAAATGGAACAATATAGGACAATCCCAACAATTCAACCTAGAAATATATTTATTTGTTGGTAAAAAATTGATGATTTAGTTAATTTAATTTTTAAAATTGGTAAAAAAAATTTTATATTATATACATGAATTGTGACTATACCATGTTTAAGAAAAAAAATTAGATTTTTTAATGTTATTATTAATTTATTTCTAATCAATAGATAACCGTAATGTTATTAATTCAATTAATACTTTCTATACCCACCAATCTAGGTTATAGTTTTATAATATATTATGGATCATTTATATCTAGGGTTGTGTGTTCCATAATATATTTTAGATTTTAAATTCAAAAAAATATTTCATTGGTTTTTTAAGCCCGATGTTAATTCCTACAAGTGAATTCAAATATAGTTTCATTATTTTTTAATTTTAGGGTGTTACATTTTTCTAAAAATAATTAAATTATTTCCTTAGAATTTAAACATGATGTCAGCAATCAAGGTATTCATATTTGAAAAAAAATTATTGTATACTGACATCGTAAAATGAGTTAATTAAACATTATTTTAATTAGTGACAAATATAATTAAAAAAATATGTATTCTATGTCTGAGAAAATTAGCGCAATGTTAACATATATACATTGATAATAAGAATATATAATTATATAAAATTAAAGAGGTCATTGTTCATGATAAACTAAATTAACAAAAGAATGTTAAGAACCTGAAAGCCATAATGTTTAGACGATTCAAATGATAATTTCATTCATCATATTTGAATTTAATATGATTATTTTTTTGTTTAAAGATCATTTTCCAAAATAAAAATAACTATTTATTTTAAATAATATATAGAAATATTAATTCTTGATATATTTATATTTCATAATAAAAAAATAATCTTTTATATGTGCTTCTATCAATTTTAAATTAATCCCGTACTCTCAGAAAAGAATCTCCAAAAATTATTTTTTATTCCTAAAGGACTTAATTTCATATTTAACTGATCATAAGATTCAAAATAGAGTGACATGTATTTCTATATATCTCTAAATATATTATGAATCCAATATGTTTACTACAAGTTATCCATTATTATATATTTTTTGTAATCCAAAAAAGTAACTCCATGGATTTATCATCGATATTTATTTTCTAAATCAGTTAACTTATATAATATTAACCATGATATCTTTTAGGCTAGTGGTAAGTGTTAATCCCTTATGGATAATTAGTTTTGTGTTCAATCCCCAAAACTTTTATGAACATGACAAGTTGTCACCCATCATCTAGGGTACCTTTTTTGTAAAACCATAATAATATAATTCATATATAGTCCCATTAAAAATATAATTGAAATCATTAAAGTAATAGTTATCATAAAATAACAATTTTACTATGGTTTTCAATACAACTTATTTTTTTTCAAAAAAAATACTAATAATCCTACTTGACTAATATTACAATTTCTTTAATGATCATATCAACCCAGCAATTTATCAATAAAATTATATTTGTGTATATAAAATGTAATGGAAGTATACCACAATAAATATTTCACCAAATCATTTATTAAACTAATATGATATTTTTCCATACATTTATCTAAAAATATCCTTATCCTTTATAATATCCCATTACATAAAAACTAAAAAGGTTGTGTTTAAGAGATTCAACATATGATCAATTTTAGACTAAAAAACCCTTGATTTAATTCAAAATATTTAAGTTAATTAAAATAAATTCCTTCATAAATTTAACGCAATTATTGGATATTTCATGATTCTTATATTCAAAATACCATTGGTAAAATATTATTAAAATATTATTATTGAATTCCAAAACATAGATACTTAACCTATATTATTTCTACAATGGTCTTTCTTTGGACTAGTGTTTAATAATTAAAAGTGGTAATTGACATGAATAAATCCTAGGATACCCACATTTAAGAAAAAAAACTGTTAATCTGTACCTATGAATAGATTTTGTTTCATTCCATCATACTCTTCAATTATTCGTCAGTAATTATTTTAATTATTCCATTATTTTTGACACATAATATATTTTCATATTGCACTAATACTCATTCTAATGAGTCTCTTTCCACATTTCACACATAATATAAATTAATCTGTCATTTCCCCAAGATCAACATCACTTGGGCTCTTAGAGAACTATATACTTGACATATTTTGTGATTCAATGAGCTAGTTGATATATAGGTTCTTAATAATATTTCATGATAACTAATTTGGAATAATCCTAATACCATTAACTCTAATCACCATCCAATTTTTTTCTCATATTAATCACCTTATCCTTCATATTCAATGTTAACATGATTCTTTTAGGTTATATAAATTGACTAAAACCAAAAATAATAGTGTGAGTAAGAATAATCATTGTGGTATGATCATATAATCTTTTATAGGATGAAAAAATCATGAAACAATTTTTAAAAATATTACATAATTGGTTTAGAAAATGTGATTCATTGTGGTTATCTTTTTTATCCTTAAAAATGGACTATAATGTAAAAGAAAATTATTCTAAATATATCCCCCAGGAGTGTGGAAATGGTCATGCAATAAGGACCTCTTTCATGCCTCAGGTGTTGATTTAGTTAATCCAAATGTGACCTTCAGGGAGTAATTACCCCAAAATACATATTTTTAATAACCACCACTACATTAATATATTGAAAGGGATGTAATGAAAAAACACATAATATTTACCTTACAAAAACATTAGTTTAGTTTTTATACATACCTTGAAATTATATCATAGGGTTATGTTCGCTGATCTATGTTTTCTTAAATATTGTTCCAATGGCTTACACTAAACATCTGATGATATAAACTGTAGTGATACGGACACCAGTAGCCTGAATCAGGTGTTAGCTTTATTATATTGGAATAAGGTACAATGAATCACACCGTGATGGAACAAATAATTTAGTAGACTTACTAAACTACACACATACACGATTCCCATATATCATTGGAAAAGAACAATTATAAAATATAATTTTTTAGACTAATATTTCTAAATATATCATATCCATTCGTGTCTATCATTGTACAGTTCATGGATTCAGGGGAATAAAACAAATAAGGGTGAGGTTAAATTATTAGTAAGTGTTATGTATAGAAGAATCTATCATTGATAAACAATCCTCGTAAACATGGTATTTTAAATAAATGAAAACACATTCTATTTATATAACATGTAATGGAATAATCAATATAAAAAGATAAATGGATGAAATCATATGTCATTTAATCAATAAACCATGAATAAAATGAAACCATAGAAAATAGTAGGGTAAAAATATCATGGAAAATTACAAATATGTTCTCAATGATATAGATGATTAATAATAGGACGTCGGGATATTAGGCATCACGATAACTCTACCATTAAGATCATTCATCAAGATTGTTTAAAACAACTGGTTTGAATCCCATGTAACTAAGACCAATAATATATTTTATCTCATGAGATATATGATGGATCTAGCAGAAAAATATAACAATTCCCCACACATGCCTTCATTCCCAAAGAATTTATTATATATATAAAAAAAATTTAACTCATGAAAAATGTGACTTATCATAAAAATTTCATATTGATTGATGAAAACATATTTATAAACATTTCCCTTGAAAAATATAATAACATTAAATTCTGAATCATTTATTTAGAAATGATATACAGTTTAATATATAAGAATATAATTGATATCAAATATGGTTATTTTGGTGGAATTTAATGTACAATGATCATAGGTAAGTGAATATTTCTAGGGAAAATCGATGACAATAAAAATTAAGCAATAAAATGAAAATAAATACATTACATGGTTAAAATGATCATAAACCATACATATAATGAATAAGGATTGTATCCGTCCAACATATACTTATTGAAGTTTGAATAATGGTTTGAATTTGTTTATGAATATAAATACTATAAAAACATTTCAAAACAAATTGTTATGGAAATTAGACTTTTTATTTTGAAAATATACTTATAAATCTAATTTTTCACAAATATTTACATTAAAATTATATCTGAAACATATAAATTAATCTTTAAAACATTATGTGGCCATTAAAAAAGAAAATTTCATATTTTATGTACCTGTTAATGTAATGATTCAATTAACTTTTTTCAGTTAAATCTTAATGGTCATTTTTTTGAAAATGATATGATGATTTAATTAAATAAAATTAAAAAATAAAGGATGGGTATAAATTATCTAACAAATAATTTAAAGTTAGGTAACAAAAATTATGAAATCATTTTGAGAAAACAAGATTTCAGAGGAAAAACAATTTTCGAACTAAGATAGAAATGAAGTCATAATTGCATAAAAATATTTATAAATATTTTTACAAAATAGAGAGTGTGAAAATGGTAATACTATATGAATATACTATGAATTACCCAAGGATAATAAGATTAATTTTTTTATTAGGGAATTAACAAATAATTTTACTCATTAGAAACTCATGTACAAAGAATCTAGATTAAATGATAATGGGAAATTAATACTTATAAGGATCATAATGTCGATGTGGGGTTTAATCAGTGAATCCATTATATTATTAAAATTTATACCCAAATAAAATATGTCAAAATACAACATAATACCATCAATAGTATTTACTGAAGTAATCATATAATGGAAAAGGCAACAAATAAGTAATATAAGCCAATAAGAGGAAATTAGGCTATGATGTTCTTTACCCCTTGCTAATAGCTAAGGAAAAATCCATTTGGATGAAATAATTCAAATTTATACATAAATTAAAATAAATTATTATGGAATAATTATATAACATAGAAAAGGGGAATTATTAACAACATATAAAGGAAATTAGGTGCATAAATTTACAATATTCCTCAAGAAAGGTAAATAAAGATGAAGACCCTTATATTATACTTTATTTTTGTTGAATAAGAAATATAAATATGTATAATCGGTGAAACCATGTTATTAATTTATAAAATAACCATAATCATATTTATAATGTCATATATAATCATATTATAACATTTTACCACCCTATTTTATTAATTATATTCCATTATTTTCACTGTTGTTGGTGTAAATAGCCTTATTTTCCATTAATTGTTTTGTAATGATGTTTATATTTCATGTAATTAGGATATAACTAATACATATGCTGAATTATAAAAATAGTATAAATACCATATTTACTCATAATATAAATTATTATAACCACTCTTAATATTTCATAATTTAAAATTAATTACATTGGTTTGTGTAGACGGGAGGTCTTATGTACACATGAGGGATGATATAATTCTTATAACGGGTGAAGGAGTAATAAATTGAGTCATATAATAATTTTAATGAATCAATATCATATACTATATATCACATATATTAATTTATTTTATCCATATTACATTCCACGTATAGCATAAGTGAAAAATGAATCACAACACTTCGTAAGATGGTATTCCACCATATACATGAGCATCATTAACATATTTGAAATAGAATGGTTCAAAAAAAAGGTATATGTGATATTATAATTACATAAAAAATAATATTATAGTTATAATATAAATTTCTTAAATATATCATTATTTTTATCCAGGAATAGTTGTCCTGGATAATGAACTACCTCGGTTTGGGAGACAGTTGTCAGCCATAAACATGATCGATGATTTCACATCCCATTTGTTTGAAGTGGAGGTGGACAATAAAAATTCCATGAACAAAATATGATAAAATTTTCTGAATGATAATTATTTTACAGTAATATTAGTATTATTAAATAATTTAATCTGATAAATGAATAAATAAAATGAATGATTTTTGTGAAGATAATAACCTTATATAAGAGGAACCTCCTATAGATCCTATCTTAAAGACCATAGAGATGATCTATAGAGAGTTAAAACAGATCTCAAATTCAATTGAGGATTCCGTGGAGATAATTTTTAAGTGTTTGGTCTATCCAAATGTTTTTGCAGGTGCTAATAAATGAGGGTTGGTAGTTCCCTTTTATAGTGGGGAAATGGGACTTCCTTGGAAATTACATAGAATTCTCGTAAAACTAATACAGAATGATATAGTAAATCAATTGAAAAATATTCTAAATGAACCTATTTAATACATTAGGACGAATATGTTGGAAATATGAAATCCAATAATTGTATTAAAATGTTTCATGTAATTTTATCCCATATCTTCTTAGTTGAACTACTATATTATCCCATTTTTATTTACTTATTTAACAAAATATGATTATTTTTGTAAATAAATTATATAAAAATTTTATAAATTAGTTTTAAATTATGTGCATCATGTGAAACCAAAGCATATTTTATATAAGTTTTTTCGGAAATAGCTTCCATTTCATATAAATGGTTCTAATTTTATTTCTAATCAATAGGTAAGAATTATTTTAAAACATTATTTATTATTATTCATACCATTCAATTTAATAGATATGCTATAATGGTATTCTATATTATAGTTCATTTACACTTTTGGTTGAATGTTACACAAGCTGTCGAAAAAAATAAATTTAATGAAATATTTTTCATCTGATGTTTATGATCATTGTTTTATGTAATATAAAATATCAAATAAAATGATCTTATTTTATAATACAGGGTTTTCACAAAAGTTTTTTACAAATTCATTTCCATCCATCCTCATTCAACAGGTCTTGAAAACGCTCAACTCCAACATCATTTTTGTTTCCAATTTAACCCGTCATAATTTCTTCATTACTAGAGGTTTGATATGATCAGAAAAAAACATGTTTGATTATATAACTAATATTTTTGCGGTTATAGAGTTATATAATCAACTATCCAAAACCATATTTGTATCGTGTTACACAAACTGATACACCACTGAATTCAGTAATATCCTATTAATTAAACATTACCCCAAGATTTAATACAATTCTTAATCTGGATTTACCACCACAAAAAATTCTTATTTTGACTTCCATGAGGAAACAAAGTACATATCATAATTTTTTCACACTATTATATGATGTCCATTGAAACAACTCAATAGTATGATCTAGACTCCAACGAACCTTCAATAATATGGGACATACAACCATGGCTAATTGATCCCTATCTATTATAGAAGTTTAATTTTAATAGATGGATCTGTTTAAATCGAAATTGACAATTACCATGTACCATTTATCACCAAAATCAAAAATTTGACATTGAAATCTCACCCTCCCCTTAAGAAATGAACCATAATCTATCACCAATCTCCAACTTCTGATAATGATACACATGACATTCATTGCTATTTTTTCAATAATGAGGTCCACACCCTCTGAAGGCCAATGGTGGTACCCAACATATAACTTCAATTATAAGACTCATCATGTTAAAACTCATTATTATCCAGAACCAATAAAAATATGACTCCTCCATGGTCACACTCCATAAAAATCATTGTTTATAAGCCAATAAAATCTCACATAACTCCATCAGTGCACTACTCACCCACACTCCCCACTATATCAAAAATTTAATAGCAGTATGTGTGACTAGAATTTTCACAAACTCGATATCATTTTAAAATTAATGTGATCCTTCTCCATTACCAACCACCCTCTTGGTCATATTATAAAATGTCAAGACTCTTCTCCAAAAACTACTCAATCCTATATTCTGACCCGAACCTAGGGGTTGTACCCTTCCCCTAAGCAATTTAGTATCTTGACTCATGGTCCCATTAGTCATGAATTACCATAATAAGGCTCACGTTCCTAAACACTATGCTTACAACTCATAAATGTGAGTATCATCAAGATAGGATCACACTTGGTAGTTCTTTTTCAGATCGGGATTCACACTAATTAACATATCACCACAAGTTCACCAACTACACGGACATCACCCCAAATAGGATGTGTGTTCCCATACACCATCAACCCTAATCCTAACTATTCATGGTAAAAATAAACTATATTTTCAGAAAATGTATCCAAAAATTGTACCAAAATATTAGATATTGGAATCTGAATAATATTAACCATAAAGATAATCCATAATACCTCCATAAAATAATTGATGGTTCTTAGTTTTGAAATGATCCAATCCACTACCATTCAATTACCATAAATTGAATGGCACCATCAATTAATTGTTTCACCTAGAGGAAGAAAATACCAAATCCACGAACATCTAAAACATATAATACAATGGGATAACCACTGTCACATTTACCAATGAATTAAAAAATCACTAACATCACACTATTTAAGAAGCATGATAAAGATAAATAGACTCTCAAAATTTTCCTCTTGGTTATGCCTCATAAAATACATTACCCAATCAATAAACTGAAGAACATGTTTCAAAATATATGACGTCTAATAGAACAATGAAAACTGCTTAATGAAGTCATCATACTTACAATAATGTGATAAGGGTTGTAAGACACACTTTTAATTATATAAACATCAATAATAATATCAAAACCATGGATTTATCAATTTTCTCAACCACCCACACATATGGTCAGGTAAAAAATATAATGGACACATTTCACCATGTTCCCGAACATTTAAAAAAATCACTTTATGTAAATAACACAAAAATTAACAGTAATTTCATGAAATAAAAACACCACGATTTTATAAATCAGGGACTTAATTAAGCCTCATTAGCTATTAAAATCCATTTTTCATTATTCCCTAACAAAATCATAGATTATTCCATCAACTATTCAGTAGGATACCACATTTTAATTATATTTTTTTTGATACCACATTTTAGGTTTAGTTAGATAATATTACATTAACCATTTATAATGAAAACACATTATATGTTTCTTAAATCTATATTACTTATCAAAAAACTATTTTAAGGACTCATTTATATCATTATGTTTAATATAAATTCACATAAAAAGTTGGTCATGTATACTTACACCATATCCTTATAAGGAAGAACTCTATATAAATCACGTCTAATATAGTAAATACCAACTCACTCAATTATTGAAAATAATATTTATTTAAAAATTACACAAAGATATAATACACAATAATTAGTAAAACACTAGTATATGCGAATCCCAGATATTGACCAATCATAGCCAATATATTGTAAAATTATAAATCCTTTTTTCCTAGTATGATTCCTGAACATCTTCTCCCAGTTAAAAAAGTTCTAAGAGTAAAAATCACACATATTAATAAAATCACACCCATGTGCACTAATCACAGTTCAAATTAAAAAATAATAAAATCAAAATTAATTAAATAAAAAATAAAGAACAATAATTCACATATCTAGAAATATGTATTTTCTCTTATAGGTGTGTCTGTAACTGCCATGCTTGATATCTTAACCTAGTACCAAAAATATCCTATTCTTCTATTTACTATTGATAAATAGTTTGGAAAAGAAAATATAATTAATACCACTATATAATATCCCATATCCATAGACCACCAATCGTTTTATAGACTACTGTTCATTGCATGGAATCATGAATGTCACCCCATATGCCATAGGATGCAACATAATTTCTATTTCATATTAGCTGACAAGAGGAATAGTAGGCCCTCATTATTTGAGTGGACATGAAAAATGAATAGAAAATGATCTTAATAAAAATTAGATATAAACATCATTGGAAAATGATTTTTTATCAAAATAATATAACATCACTTTTGATAATAGTGAATAACTCATACATATCATATAGGTTCCTCCATTGGATGATCATACACAATAATTACTTAAATAATGAAATTGATCTACTCTAGATAATTCATCATTAATGGTTTCATTTCTTGACTGATTCCATCACATAAACTCTATCATTGGTATCAAAAGAATCAATCATTGGGCCATTCTCATCTTTGTCCCAACAATCATGTAGTATTTTCTTGGGTATCAAATTTCTATATAGGACCAGTCATGGTGTGAGTATGATTGAGTAGGACACTACTAATGAAATCTATAAATATATGTACTATGATAAATAGGTAAACGAGAGGATATATAAATAAAATAATTAATAAAAATAAATCAATAAATTACCGTGATGCCGGGGTAGTTGATAACACCCATGGTCAGATTATACTTGCTTCAATTAGTGAAATGGTGTCTATGGCCACATAATTGTAATATAGCTCTATAGTTTCAACATGGAATCCTAATTATCATCTTGGAATTCTATATTATCCTAAATTGTAAAACATAATCTAATCACTCGTCATAGAGTTACCCAGTATTATATAGTTCAAAACCACTATTTTTCCAGGTATTCCCTTATTTTTCATTTATTTTGGGCATCTTAAAGAATCCAGTTTCTCATCCTGGAATTCCAATGGAATCTATACGGTCATCATGAAATTCTAATCATTTCCTAATATAAGGTATCATATGGAATCTAATAACCCATCCTAGAATTCCCATAGAATCTAAGTGGTCATCCTTACATTCTTATGAACCTTGAATCGTACATAATAAATTCACCCATCCTAGAATTTCCATGCAACAAGATTCAAGAATCATATAGAATCTATGCAGTAATCCCTATATTTGACCAATCATGAAACATAAGGAATCTTAAAACTCATATCATTATTCCCTAGTATTAACAATCATGCAACATGAAGAATCCTAATATCTCATTCCAAAATTCTCAATTATTTAACTCACTTATTTCAATTAATTTATTATTTTAATAACCATTTACAACATTGATCCACTTCCATTTCATGACATACATTACCATTTAAGATTTTTTTATTTAAAATTAACCACCATGGGTTATTATTTCATCATATATAGGTCAAATCAATTCATAAACTAATCAGTACATTACATTATACATTTATAACATAAATGACATAGTTTATTTATTTTTTATATTAATTATAATTTTAATTTCCCAATGTATCATTTCAAAATACCATTTAAAATAATGATTATTTTGAAAGTACATTTTAGAATAAATAATTAAAAAAATTAAATTTTTTAGCACATTAATAACAATATATAATGTGTGATATCATTTCAAATTACACTTATGTTTTCATGTAGAGTTATCCCTTATGATTTTTAATTTTTTTATCTTATGTAACATCTCATTACATCATTGAATTCAAAGAAAAATATATTACTCTTTAACTCCACTATGGTTCCCTATTTGTAATGATTAGGATTGTGTAATGGAATTAAACTATTACAAGGATAAAATATACCATTTAATAAATTTATTTTAATCACTTGAAAAATTGGTGATACAACTTATAGTCATATATAAGAAAATAAATCAAGAAAATGGGTTAAATTTAATAAAAAATAATATTTTAATAATATTTTTTCTTATTTATATTGAATAGGAATTCTTTTATATGATCTCTAAGAACCATCTATACTCAACTGATCGTTGCATTTATTCCTAATTCCAATCTCATACCATGAGATAAAAAAATTATTTATAGTTAATAATATTTAATTAAGTAAATAATTATAAATAAGAATAAATGATGAAAAGACAACCAAATTCTCTCACTACTTTATAATATCAACCATTAAACCTTTGGATATCCATTTTGGATCCCTAACAAAAATTTCAACCAAATTACTAAGTGGAAGCATCATTTCCAAGATTAATTAAAAATATAATTCATGAAAAACATTAAATAAGATAACATGACATTATCCCTTCAAGAAACACCTAAACACCACAATAAGATTCAACTACACAATTTCCAATATCATGGATTAACTAATAGTCCCATAGAATTTTTTGATTATACCACAATATAGAGGAATTACAATAAATGAAAAACATAGTGAAGTTAAAAACATAAGGAATATTGAGAGCTGATAAATGGATGTTGTTAGAAGATGGAATACAACCTTAATAATCAAATAAAACACAAAAAACACGCCAACATCAAAATGTCACAATGGTGGAATGTGGGAGGGTCAACTACCCCTGTGTAGGAAGTTGAAATAGAAAATAGGGTACCCCACTTAAAAACATATTTAGTGGGAAACATTTTATCATTTCGCCTATAAAAACTCATCATTTAACTGATGGATATAAGTAGTTACTTCTTCCACTGTCATACACCAATAGTGGGATAGTGGTGCCCATCGGGTGGCATGTAGTCTGTTATTATTATCTATAATCCACATTGACCACTCTTTGATGCCACCTCAACCTCCCATGCTACTTCTCAATCACCCTCCATGTAAAAAATTAAAATTTTTCGGGGTTCCAAACTTAATAAAATGATCCTTAAGAATGGTTCATATTACAAACCATTTACTAGTTGAAAATTATAATATTATTCAAATTCCAAAAAACTATATGTATATGATAATTTAAAATTTTATTAGTAAAAAATTCATGGTATTCAAATTACTTATACTATAGAAGACCATGGGTAAATGGGATCCAAATTCATGTTTACGGTCTTATAGTATGATAATGGTGGTTATTATAGAAGTAAAGAGTTCAAGATGTTTTACTGGAAAATATGGATTATATTTTATAATTCCAACCTTGAAACATTTATTGATAATTGAATTATTGAGATGATGAACTGGAAAAAGGTGGAAAAGTCTCGGAGCATGAGTATTCTCTCATGTTTAGCCAATGTGTTCTGGGAGGAACCATTTAATAGTTCAAGCTATCCAATAAACTAGAGTTAATCATCAAATATTTTCAACAAGTATTTAATATATATTGTTTTTTAGGAATCTATATTTAAACTAGAACACTATATTTAATTCACATTCCCATATTTGAGTAGGTTCTAATGAAGAAGAATAGATGGAGGATATGTCTTGTGAATTGTACTTTGTTGTATATGTAGATAAAAATTTCAGACTTCGACATTAGGTTATAACTACATAGATAGTCTGTATATAATATCCTTCAATGAGATCATATGGAATGATCATAACAAATTTTAAATACTTGATGAAAGGAAAGTATAATTAGAAGGAATGAGGAACTATAATTATATGTATAACACCATTATGGAGAATATGGTGTTTTTACCAATAAATGATGAACATTCATAGTATATGAAGGTAATTAAGGATAGTGGATTAATGATTATTCTTCTATATACAGATTACACGGGGTTAGAGGGTTCGATGATGGAAATTATTTTTTTAGTTAAATGGTAATGATTTCAAAATCATTAAAATAAAGGATTTTGGAAAACTGATGTGTATTTTATTTATGTGAATTTTGAGAACCTGATATTTTGGTAAGCTATACAAATGTCATGAGGGATAAATATGGATGGTTTTGAAACACATCACCACAATGGAGGAAACATGAATTAATATATATCTTTCTAGACACATCAAACAAATCAAATAAGTAGAAAAAAAAATTGTAGATTATGTTAGATATATGGTGAAGTACTCTATTAATTTGCCCTAATAATATCAATGTTCTCCTGTTTTAAACACTTTTAGACATTTTACATGTCATTTGAGTTATCAATACATTAATTTTATACTTTGGAAGTGAAAATTGGGAGTCTATTATTTGGATACTATATCACATGAAGGGTTAAGAAATTATATAAAATTGATTCAAAATAGATCATCCTTTGAAATGATATATAGAATATGAATACGGGGAGGATGGAGTTACATCGAAAATAATAATCATATATGTGATTAATTATTGATGTAAAATAGTGAGATAGATGTTGATGATTGAATTAAATATTTCACTAATAAATATAAATGCTGAGTATGCCATCTTGATGAATGTAGGGTAAGAGTTAATTTTTCAGAATGGTATATTGAAAGATCTAAAAAGGATTCATGGTGATTTGATAAACCTTTATGATTCACATTGTGAAATTCACTTAGTAAAGAATCATTTGTTCTATTAAATAATGTATAAAATTTATCTAAGGTATCACCTTGTCTAGAGGTTATTGGATGATAATGTTTTAGACCTATGTAAGATTATAGGGTGTAATAATTTCATGGACATGCTGACGAAGATAATTTTAACTAATGTTCTAAGGATGAACTAGGAGATAGTGTATTTGGATAACTAGATTTATGATGGGGAAACCATGTGACTATAGTGGATAATTAGTGAGAATAAGATTTATATGAAGAATTGGTGCATGATTAATTCACAAATCATAAAATACAATACTGAAGTGGGATATTTTTGTTATAAATCTAAATGGATTCCAATTTTTGGTGGATTGAAAATGGACTAATCGAAGGAGATAATCTGAAGTCCCTAAATGTAGATGTCTTAATAATAATGGTAGTTCGAAAATAATGGGTTTTGAATTAACCATATTGAGCATACTATATAGAAAATTGAATGTGTAGTGAGTGTCAATTGATTAAAAGAATATTAACTAGACGATATATCAGAAGGTGTATCGTTTGAAATTTAAAAACAATATATAGAGGGAATCACATTAGAACATAGAGGTCGGGAAAACCATGGTAAAATTAAGTGTGAATCCATATAGGTTGATCTAGATGGATATTTTATAACTATAGTTTAAGTAAAGAGTCTCCTAGAAGAACCAAATAGAATTCACTATATTATTAGGTGATGTTTTCATTTTGAAATCTAAATTGACCATTTTAATCATTCATTGATTCATGAATTATGATATCTATACTATTTCCCTTATGAATTATGATTTAATTCAGAAAAAGTTAATATTTCTGATCATCTTATGCTATTTGTGTTTTTCATTCGATTATTGTCTACTAATATTATTTTTTCATTCATCGATGAGTTATTAATTATAGAGTGGTGACATGTATGTTATTTTGCTTCCATGATTTGACCATTTTAGTTTGGGTACATTCAATAGTTGTTTCTGCTTCTATGTACATTCATTTTATATTACTATAGGTGGTTTTATTGAATGATATTCATCTACACATCAATAAGTGACCACTTCGATGAATTTAAAGGTGAAGGAGATATGTGCAATTGGATATATGTGTATACAACTGATATTTACCATTATTTGTAAATAATCATGCATTCCATGATCGTACGATATGGAGGGTAGATGTTTTTTATAGATATCTAATCATTTGATGAGATAATGATGAACACTCCACATTACTTCTTCCTTGTCTGCTGCCGACATAGATCCTACATAACCATCTCATGGAAATGATCCCATGAGCCTCTAGTTTTTCTTGTTTTCTAATGTGATTTGTGATTTTTAACGATGGGATTAGTTTTATTAATGTAATAATATTATATATTGTGTGAAAATATCAGCCTCTTGGGAGGAAACCACTTATGATAACCCATGTTGTTTTAAGAATATACCAGTCATTTGTTCATGTTCAGAATTAATATTTAATTTTTAAATAATTATATCTAAAAATATATTATTATATACAATTCATATATGTTATAAAAGTAAAATTAATATGTTTAGGTTATACTATATAAAAATATTTATGCAATGGTTAAATATTTTTCATCAACATGATTTGTATTTTTATCTGCTAAAATATTATTTTTTAATTAAAAAATATATATTTATATTATTTATATTTATCAGCATAAACAATTGCTGTAATAATATTTTGTGAAATAATTTTATCAAGGAATGGATTTAAAATAAGGTTTATTATTTGATAATGTCTTTTTTTTAATATAATAAAATTTGATGTATTAAATTAATTTATATAAGAGTAAAATTTATAAAATTTGGAATTTTATTTTGTTAGAATGTATTTTATTTTTATAATACTATTAAGTAATTTTAATATATTTAATTTTTCATATTTTAGAAGAATTATTTTTTGTTTAACATTAAAAAATAATCCTTTTTTAGGAATACATTACCTTTTATGGCATCACTATGATATAAATACGACTAAAAATTTTATAATAAACGTGTATATTATATTACATTATAAAATAATTAAAATATGATCTAAAAATTTTATTTTTATAATTCTCATTTCTATAACCATTTTTAATATATATATTAGTTTAATGAAAACATATTGTAGATGTACAATCCCTCTGTGGTCGGTCAACAACGATAAAGTATGGTAAAGGAAACCTAGAATGAAATATAATTTTATATCAGTAATAGGTCATTATGTATTAGAAAAAAATACACACCCAAGCACCCTAGTAGGTCAGCCATATTCCTACCCAACAATGAATTGAATATATACATTTAAACATTTTTAATACATGTTTTTGGATATATTTTCCAATTTAGTTGATTGAATAATATTTCAACTAAAATGTCACATAGTATATTGAAGGAGATGACTTGAAGGCCCATCTAAGAATTCATGCTTCATGTTATGAGACCAGACTTCCATTTAGGCTACCCCCTTTTTAAGTGACCATTGCATAGTGATACATATAATTTCATCATCATCGAGCACCCCATCATATCATGTATAGATAATGTGCCATATGATTTCATTTAATTCACCCATTACCCTTTTGATCATCCAACCTCATAACTATTGCATGTTTTCATACCATGAACTCTACAAATATACTACACACCATCTATCTAGTCATCACCATACACACACAATGATTCCCCATTTCAAAAACTATCACTTATTGCTTCCTTTTGAAATGAAATAATCGAAAACCACTACAATCCATGAGGTTATATGGGAAAATGATAGGTTCTAATGCATAATTTATTCTTTTGAGCATCCAACCAATAATTTATTCTATCAAAAATATTTTATACCAACCTAATTAAACTTACGATTTTTATAGTCACTTTATCTCTCCAACATCACCACATATTCATGGTTTAAGGGTTCAATGGTCCAAATTCATGTGATGTCATGACGGCCATGTGGCATGAAGGCCAATGGTGGTATAGAGTCTCTATGGAACATAAGAAAAATTATATGATTTGAAAGAATAATATGGCTGAATATTAACACAAATATATTAATGATATAATACCCAAACATATATACTAGAGTACCATTGTAATTATGTATACACCTTGTTTAGAAATTGGGATTCATCTAGGATTACTGGGTGAAATTTCCACTCTTGTAAGGACCCAACTAGAATTTAGAGATATAAATGTTGAATAATAATTAATATATATATATATATATATTAATGTATTTTAAATTTATAAAACATGTTAATTATTCAAATTCTTACCCAGAACTTTTAAAACATTAGAAGTTTCCAAATTCATATTTGATAAATTTTATCCTCATATAACATGGAATAAATAATAATATATAACCATTTAGAACATAATATTTTATGAATTATAACTTTTTTATGATATTTATTTTTTTATAAATTTAAATATAAATGTAATTATAAAGCATTCATATACATAATTGATGTAGTGGTTGTTCGAGGATGATAAAAGTCAAAGGAGATGGTTATAAAATATTTAAAATGACATGGTTGGGATGACTTATGCTATGGAATGATTTTTAAGGATAAAAATATATTTAATAAATGTATTAAATTTAAAAATTTAAATTACCAATGCTTCTAGATATTTAATATTTTAAATTAGAAGAATAACCCTAAAAATCACATTAAAATGTATTTAATGTTAAATATAAAATATAAAATGATAAAAAAAATATAGGGTCAATTAATGTTTTTTAATGTTTTATAATATCTTATATGAGCAATTTATTAGCCAAATTTTATTTTTAAATTATACTTTGACCCTTCAGGATTGAAAATAAGTGAAAATGCAATCAAATATATACTATAAAATGGGACTCCTTCAAAACATTCCAATGTAATGAAAAATGGAAATTATTTTTCCTTATTTTTCATATATATTTCTATTAAAAATACTATAAATGTTTATATGGATTTGGAACAATCAAAATTCATTTCTCCAAAGTATTTAAGTTCAATACGAAGGGGTATATTCATAGAGTAAAGTAAGTGTTCCAAACTCAATCATTATTTTCATATTTGAATAACTCCATCTTAAAAATATTTTAAACCTCTACTTATTTCACATAAATGGTTACATTATCTTGGGTTTGGAATTTATTTTATCCATTAATTATTGGATATCCTTCATTATACTCCACTAAGAGCTAATTATAATCCATTATCATTTCTGAAATCCACTTATTCAGAGAATATATTTTCATTTCAATTTTATATTATCTATTTTTATAATTAATGTAATCTTAAAAATTTATCCTAAATTATTTTTTCTTATATAATATAGTGTTTTTGGGAAACTCATTAAATTTTTTAAATCTCCCTTAATTAAAACTCTTTTTGAAAAATATTGATCACTTTGCTTCCTTTACACTACACATGTGAACAATGACATTTTAATAAACATACATCTTTCATGGATATTCTTAAAAATTTATTTCATTATTAAAAATTACATAAATTCATTAAAATTATTTATTTCTAGGAAAATGTCTATTATATTAATTAAATTAAAATTAAATAATTTCAGTAATTTATCTATAATAAAAAACTTATAGAGGTGAATTCTATGATTGGGGACCATTTATTAGAAAATTGATATTATTTATTTCTAGAATGATATAGAAAAAATAAATTGACATTTATAGTGATTTTGGTACCATTGGAATGATACCATTGACCAATATAGATATATCATAATTATTTTAGAGATTATTAACATAATAATATTGAAATGACTTACATAATCACTATGAATTTAACAAATCAATGAATCATGGTAATTAATGAATAAATATAAATAAAAGAAATGAAAAAGGATATTAAAAAATTATATAATTAAGATAATTTATTTATTTTATAATGGAAGATATATACAATGTAAGTTAGGAATCTAGTAAAAGGGATAAAAAACCCAATTCCATTAATTTAGTAATATCATCTGCTTAATAGATTTGATATTATATAATTATATGAATTATAACATTTGATTATTTTCTATTACATTTACACCTTTACTTTGATTTGTTTTTTACATAATATGTTCCTGATTGATCCATGTAAGACATGTTAGGATCTTCATAATGGTTCTTTAAATCTATATGCGAAATAGACATTTTTTATATCTAAATTTATAATTATATATTATATTATTTTTATATAAAACAATATATATATTATTTTATTATATTTATTTTATTTATCCCATTTATTTAGTTTATTTCATCTCTTTTTGGTTCACATATCAATCGAATGTTTAGTGGGATTGACCTTATTCATTTTTTGGTTTGAGTATATTTTTCCACCATGTTCATATTATTCATTTTATTTTATAAATTTTCTTTAATATTAAATAAATTATTTAATACATTCTATTTATTTTATATTTTACATTGTTTAAAAAAAAATTGGAAGGAATTTTTATTAATGATTTCTACACCAGTAATTTACACTATTCACAAAAGTGTGAAACGAATCAGCATTTTAACATTTTATGCCTTATTTTATTTTGATACTATTAATTATGTTTTTCATTAGAAATATTTAATTGAATTTTATTAAAGTATTTTAATGTAAATTTTTTTCAAAAAATTATATAATAAATTTTTTAGGACATAAACATTATTAATATTTAATAGTTATTTCATCTTATTATTCAAAATAATTTTCTAGTGGTATTATAAACTATTTTTCATAAAATTAAACATCATATATAACTTATAATGATTACTCTATAAGGATACCATCAATGTTCATTAATATGTTTCTTATGAAATGTTTTAATAAATATTTTAAACCAATTTCATACTCATGTTTTAATTAAGATATTGTAAAATTATAAATTTTTTATTGTTAATTTGGCACACATATATATAGTTTTCATTATGTAATAAGTGGGAACAAAATTATTTTTCCTTCCATTATATTCAGTAAATTTATATATGATATTTGGTGAATTTAAATGGGTGGAAACATGAACCACAATGGGACTCTTCCCTTAATGTGAATGGGGGGAACTTAATTATATTTCCCTAAAATATGCAATATAAAGCCTTATATCGCATGAGTTGACATTTGAAAAATTTTCGACTAAACCCAATCCATTTAAGGAATCTAGCTCGTATGTGGCGCATGTAATGAATGTTGTTCTTTAGAAAAGTATAGATTATATATTACCATTCATATAAAACATTATTATTCAAATGTTTGTTTTTCAAGGATCATGATTATTGAATAATCTCAACCCACCGTTATGATTTATGTCATTTTTAATTCCAAAATTAATTTTATATGTATTATGATTTGTGATCTATGTATTATTGGATATGATTTTATTATGTGATGAAAAAATAACATCACTATGTTCTCATACCGACAATATAATTTATGATCAAAGTTTTTTATGATTACACTTATTAAGAATTTGAGCTAACCATTTATTGTTTCTCGATTAAATAGTTATATAAGATGAGTATTTTTTATGATATTTCTAAAAGGATATCCTATTTTGATAATGTTTTGGGTTTGATTGAAACTAAATAAAACATATAGATATGAGGTTTTGGACTTGAATAATGTAATTTTATAAATTAATTAGATAGTTTTAGTATATGAAATTTTGATTTTGTGAAATTTATGGATATTATTATGAAATGAGTTTTCATAATTATCTATTACATTAATCCTAATACTTCCTCATCATGTTAGTGATTTAACTTTATTATAAATAATTTTTTTGATGGTTTAGTATAGGCTTATATAGTTTTTATCAGTATATTTTAGAAATAAATTTATATGTTTCTATATTATTGGTTGAGGATATCATAAGTGATGTAGATACCATTTTGAGTTAATAAGTACATGAGATATCATATATGAAAGGCCTATAATTCTTTCTAGGTACTATATGATTTGATTTTATGTTTATTAATGTTATTTTGGAATATATTTATTTTTTTTGGTTGAATACATGATTCAAATATATATAACCTCTATAGAAACTATTTGATTTTATTCTAAGGTAATTATTGTTATTTTGGATTTTGGTTAACCTTTTTTTGGGAAGATATATATTGATAAGATAAAATAACTATTGAGACAAAAATTTAACTTATTTACAATATCATTTAGGGAGATTTTTACTATATTTTTTGTATTATGGTAGATATTTGATAATATGTGAATTTATATTCAAGAGGATAACGTTATTTGAGGGATAAATATATAGTGAATTTTTTGAATTATATCGAATATTATTATGGATTTTGCTCTTGGTGATTCATGTTATTTTTAGAATGTATTAGAATATTTTGGGAGAATAATTAATTATAATATATTCATATTTTTTATTTGTAATAAAGTGTGTCAAAGGTTGTTGGTGATAAAGGTTTTGTTCATTTTGTATGAATTTGTGATGCAATATTTTTTTTTTTGATTTTTTGATTTTGAATTTTTCATGTTTATTTGGATGATTTCCAATTTTTACATAGTTTTGATTAAATTACATAAAATATGGGGTTTTATTTTTTTATTTTTAGTTTTTATATATTAAATGATTAATTTTTCATATGAAAATATATTAAATTTTATGGTATATTATCTTTACTCATGGTAACCATGTTCTTTTTTAGTAAATGACTAGATAAAGGGAATAACTTATGATAAAATATTTTTTTAGTAAATATTTATTTCTATTAGTACAATATATGGTCCATTATGTTACTATTTTCATGCTTTAATGAAGTAAAATTCATTATGAATAATCATCATTATGAATATATGCTAAAATGGTGGTGGATATTGATTGATACACAAAAGAAAAGTTTAATATTATAGATTACGGAATAGAATGAAATAAAATAATTATATTTTCTCATATTCTATAAACATATGGCACTAATTTCTTTATAATCTAATTAAGGTATGATAAAATTATTTAGACTTATGTGGAAAACATTACTCAATTATTTAGGTAGGAATTTATAAACCCATTCATGGGCATAGATTATATAAATTTATATGCATTGTTTAGTGATTATTTATTTACGAAATGATATGTTTTTGATTTTGAACCAATAAATTCATATTATTCAGATTATGTCAATATTCGATCATTTTAGTGAGGTAGTATTTAAATTGTGAGGAAATAATATCATTATGTTGAAGAATCTGAAAACCCATGTATTTTTAAAAATATATTAGTTTTATATTCATGCAATGAACCTATATTTTTTAAGAAATACTTATTGCATAAAAGTTATTATAAAATCATTGATATTATAATTATACAAGTACAAATAATGTTTTTTCTTTATAAAATATAAATTAATTTATTAAAAGGTTAATTAAATTTCATTAACATTATTTGTGTTTTTATATATATAAATAATTATCAGATATTGTAAATATAAATATTTTTGAAAATAATGTGACTTATGTTGGTAATTATTTTTATATATTTTTTATAAATAATTTTATCAAGGTATGTGACAAGAATATGGTTGTTTATTTTAGAGAGAATTTTTTTTATTTGGAATAAATTGTTTTTACATATATTATATTGTCTTATATAGATGTTAATTTTTTTAATTTTACAATATTAAATAGAATTAATTTTTGGTATGAACATATTAAAATTATATTTTTGTGTTTTTAGGTATTGTTCAAAACATTGTGATTTCATTAGTGAGTTTTGAAAACATTTGTTGTTATGAGAACTGTTTTATTTAAGACATCATCATTATGTAAATATAAAATAAAAATTTAATAATCCTATGTATTTCCACATGAAATAATATAATCAATATATCCTCAAAATATAACATAATTAATATTAATTATTTTTTATAATTTTATAAATTTGAAAGAATTTGTTTTTGTTGATATAGTTCTTTCAAATCATTAAAAAAATCAAAAATATCATATTATGCTGGTATATAAGATGGTATAATTATTTTATAGTTAATTGTTTATAAAAATTATGATAATTAAATTATTGTGACATCTATTATGAATTTTATATTATGAAACTGGTTAATTATTCATATTCTTACCTAGTTCTTCTATTTTGAAGGGAAAGTCATAATTTGTTACACAAAATGTATTCTTGGTATAAATGAGAATTAATTATATAATTTATTGTATTATATAATAACATTTCTGAATACTAAATTAAATTTATTAATTTTAATATTTTTAAATTAAAATAAATTGATAATTATACTAAAATATTACCTAGAAGTTATAAAAATCTTGTGTATGTTGGGGAAAAGTCTTATATTGTAGTTATAAAATATTCAATTTCATATAGTAGGGATGAATTTCGGTTTCTTATGATTTATTGGTATACAATTTTCTTTGGGAAATTATTTACAAGTCTAAATGTTAATTATTTAGATTTATTTTCAATATTTTTAATATCAATTGTCAATAATTACACTAAAAATAAAAAAATGGGTATTTAATATATAAATTATTTTTTTTGTTGAATGAAATAAACAAAAAATATCAGGATTCGAATGAGTTTTTTCTAATGTTTGTGAATATGTTCTATTATATATTTATTTGAATAATTCCATTTGAAAATTACATTATTGACTCGTAATGTATCAATTTTTATGAAAACAACATCCAAATCTTCCTATAAAATAAGGCTCACTATAACCATAAAATGCATATACAAAATTACGTTATATCTCTATATTCAAACAAAATACTTCCTTAATCTTCAATTTACACATTTATTTTGATTTATCCTTTAAAAAATATAGGATACATTTAGTTCAATTAAAAGGTGGTGATTCGAAGTGAACTGTAAGAGTTTTAAAGCAAATCTTTCTTCTCTTTAATCAATTCATCATTTATAAAAATATTTTAATGCTTCAATTATTAAGATTCTGTGGGACCATTATCGTGTAAAATTAATTAATATGATCCATTAATGATTATAGATCACCCAAAACCTCTCAACAAACAGTTTTTATAATCATTTAATACATATAAATATTGTTTTTTGAAGATTTATAATGTCATTTAAATTATACTACTAAAGTTTCAATTTGGAGTGTATTATTTATTATTTATGTCACAACATTATTATTATTCTCTAATTGTAAGATATAATTTTTTGTTACAAAATTAAAATTTAACAATCATATTCTCCATTGAGAATAAAAAAACAAACATATGAAGGAAGATTAAATGTAGGGTAACAATTTCCTTGAACATTTAAATCCTTTTCTTCTAGAATGATATTAATTTAATACATTCAAACTTTTCGATATTATGGAACCATTTTAAAAATACATTTTTTCATTATTATTATACCATATTTTTGACATCCTGATCAGGGTGCCACTAAATGGTGCCTCGAGCTGGTTGGCCACATGCCCTCTAGCATGCCTCCTCATCTGCTAGTGGGTGCTGACTAGCAGTGATTGTTTGGTATATCAGTCTTGGGGAAACTATACCCTCTATTATCTGTAGAAAACATCAATGGAATCACCCAACAATAACCATTTCCGAATAATATAAATAACCCAAACAATACTATGTTGTATGATATTAAAAACAAGAAAAACACAATAATCCACTAAAAGGTAAAACATGATATGATAATGTGAATATCACGTGTCTACAATGAAACAAAATGTAAATATGGAATGACTCCTAAGCAGGTCCCGAGCCACATTTGGTTTCCACTCCCATGTTCCAATCCTAAAAAATAACATATCCTAAGGCCTTAACCTTATCATGTCCCGTAACTTTGAAGTCCAATTGGGTGTCGATCAAGCGTCCCAAATAGGGTGTGAGTACTACATAGTTGGTCACCACCAACTATGTCTAAAACAATTCTAGTAAAAAGGTAATGTATATTGATTTATGATGAAATAAATGCAATGCATAATTAAATAGTTATCAAACTATAATTTAATATTTAATCATCGCATTAGGCCAGCATTAAATTTCATGTTTCCCATTGGAATAATCATTCATTATTATCATTAATTTGGTGTTTAATGTCATTTAAAGAACCCAAAATCTCATTATATGTAGGTCTCCATGCCTAACACTCCATATCTCATTCGGTGTAGGTTGTCAGGCCTAATACCCCAGAATCTCTTTCTTGGAGAACTATTGGGGTTGAACACCATGTCCATGTCCAAGCTTCTAATCAGTCTATAATGCCATGTCTAGAAATACAAAAATGATATCCATTTAATCATTCTATAATTCATAATAAATAGCCACATCATTTCATTACTAATCCAATGATTTGTTAAACATTTCATAATCCATTATTTGCCACTATAATTAATTAAGCACATAACATATTCATTAATTATTCAAATAATCAAACAATAAACACAATTATCAATCCATAATTAATTATTCCCAATTTATTATCCACGTCAAATCTCAAATTGACAAGATTAATTCTCAAAATTAATTATATTTTGTCAAAATCATGGAATATAATTAATTATCACAATTAATTATCTTACAAAACCAAAAATAATCTCATAATTATTTCCCCCCAATTAATTATATTAACATAATCAATTAAATATATAAATTAAAATATATCAACCCCTAACCAATATGAAAACCAAATATCTATTTGGGAAAACCCCATTGTTTTTTTCAGTGATTCAATTAACAATTAATCACCAAGGAAATCACAAGTCAATTCCACATTCCTAATTACTCCAATTTATGAAATCAATTATCAAGGGAACCTAGAAAATTCATAAAATCACCTTTACATATCAAATCAATGACTATGTTAGTTTAATTTAGAACACCTACCTTGGTTTATAGAGGTATGTCAGCCTAAAGGAAAACCCCAAAATCCGAGCAGCACAATGTCGTCGATTAAGATTCAGACTTAAATACTTAAACCAAAATTATGATCAAAAGAATCAAGATCTTGAAAATATAGATATATATCCTCAATAAATTCTCAAGATATCACTCAATGTTATATATCCACGGAAATAGTAGAAATTAGCCTTGAAAAGATCAATTAAAGATTGAGGAATGGACATGATAAGAAACTAGATGAAATCCACTAACCGGGAATATAGAAGATCATTAATACGGGCTTTAGATCTTGATGAACATTGTTTGAATCACCTTAGAAGCCCTCTGGAAGTCTCTGGGTTCACCTATAATGTGTCAATCCTGATCTAAAGTCAAAATATTATATTATCAGGGGGTCTGGGGTTTTAAAAATGATTTTTTTATTATTTAATCTATGTTAATTATTTCATGGTTAGGGCACATGGTTAGGGGAAACCATGATTAAACCATGTGGACCTATCTATACATGTTTTTACAGTCAACCCAATTTAGTCACAGTAGTTTTCAAACTACGTGCAAACCACGTGGTCCTATCTGTCCCGTTCATCATTGGTGGCATGGTTTAGTCACATAGTTTGTCAAACCATGAGAAAACCATGCACAACCCACTATCTGTTATTTTTTATTAAAATTTCACCCAAGTGCACCCAAATCCACAAATCCAAAAAAAGAGGTACATAAAAAATTTAAATAGTTCAAAAAAAAACGTTGAAATGACTTCCAAAAAGGACAGGATCTTCCAATATCATTTTCATAGATTATGAATTAAATTAGAAAAAAACAAAAACATGAGTAGTGAAAATTTAAAATATAAACAAAACATTATTATTAATAAATGATAATTAATAATTGTAAAAATAGTTCTTTATGGTTTATATTTTTAATATAATTTTATTATTCAAAAATATATTTGTTGTATGAAGCATGTCACAGCTTGAGGTATGGAGATTAATAACGTAATTCCTTTCATTGAGTTTCATTGTTTCTTCACAGAATATTTTATTCAATGATAATTTGCATGTTAAGTTATAATTCATTTTTTTTAACTTAGCTTAATAAAATTTATATTTTATTTCACACACACTATTTATTGATATATTATTACTACACATATTGTGATTTTTTTAAGGTACATTCTTTTGTCTCAATATGAAATATAGAATATTAATGTTTAAATTTACAATTACAGAATGTTATTTATTTATTTCTAAAACCCAATATATTTTATTCTTTACAGTTATTTTTTAGGTTTACAAGTCTTTTAAAAATATAAATTCTCATTGGCTCCCTATTCAACTGAATGGTTTCATATAAGTTGAACTAAACTTATCTCATATTTTCATTATGAATATTTTCTCATGTTCATATTTGTCAAATAATTTTTTTTAATTTTTTTGAATAATCACCATTATTGTTGAGTGTAAACTTCACAATATGGAATAAAATTTTAATCCACCACCAGCATTAACATTATAGAGGCTTCAAAATCCTCCCAAAATGTAAAATTGGAATTCAATTTTCAAACATAAAAAACAGGAGACATCATTAAATAAATCACACACAAAATAACCTCATGATGTGATCCATCTTGATCCATGCCACCTGATTCATAGTAAACCCATAATTTTCATCACATCATCCATAATTCCATGCCACTAGAAAAATCCATCATCTTCATTTTCAGTAATGAACTCATCACCACTACTGGAATATACCCACTGAAAAATTCTCCACCAAATTATCAAACCACTATCACCAGATACACCTTCATCCTCTTCACCATCATATAAAAAATTCACCTTCTAATTGAACCAAAATCTTCATAAAACATTTGAACATCATCAGATTGAAGGATGAAAACAAGGGAACCTTGTCCATAGTGAGAAATACCCTTTGTAGACCCAACATCCCTACATGAATCAAATAGGAAGCAAACCATTTATGAGACAACAATGTTCATCGATTAAATTATAATTATCATTTGAAGAAACATGAAACATATAAAAATCAATTACATACATGCCACTTGGATCACCATCGACCAAACAAACAATACATCCCAAAATCCCCTTTAAACATCCATAGTAGACATACTAGTATATAGAAGAATGAAAAAAAGCTAGACTAGATTTTAAGGTGTATGGTATCCATGAAAAGATAATCTTTTATCGAGAAAACCTAACTCGTCCATTTAAGAATCATTTGGAAAAACAGCACACCATCAACATTCCAAATGAAGCGTCAACCTACATGAAAAGGTGAACCACCAAATCTGAGATCAAATGCATGATAAGATTCTAGGGAACCAAATAAAATTCCACCAAGATATCCAAAGCCTCCATAATAAAACTATCACACTAGAACAAAATGGGGTAAAATATTATGTAACTAAAAAGAAAACAGCATATCTATAGATGTTGGGGCTTCAATAGGGATTAAAAAAAATATAACAGTAGATGAGTGGGTGATGAAATGAATGAAATAAATAATAATTAAGATAGAATGAAAATGAATAATAAAAGGGGGAATGTTGGGAGGGAATAAAAGAATTAAGGGAGGGGGAGATGACTCTAGAGTGTAGTGTGTTGGCCACCCACTCTTTTATTTTTAAGAAAATATTTCAAATCATTTTTACACGGTTAAATGAATCTATTTATAAAATTTTTAAAAGAATATTATTTTTTGATTTGTCCTACATGATCACATTTTCTTATCATTATAGTAATTTTAAAGTATGAATATACATATAAAAAAATTCATTTATTTTTTAATTTATTCATATTCAATTTTTAAATTATTTAATTATTAAATAAATGCCATTAATTTGTAAAATTATTTATATATTGTGTTTAAATGAAATTTTTGAATGCCAAGATAATATTTTTTTCATTAATTATAAAATATTTTAATGGTTATTATATTGTACTCGTTATATTATCTAATAATACTATCCATATAAATTTTTGTTTGACTTATGCTCATTTTTTGAGGAAATATTCTTGAATCCTATTTCATTCATACAAATAATTAGGTTACAATTGAATTATAAATATTTCTAAGGCTATGTTTCACACATATGAACTTTATTCATCATGATTATTTATAACTTCAAATATATAACCATACAATTTATTTTGAAATGATTTGATTATTTTTATAATAATTATAATGGGGAGTAAAATAAAACACCTAAAGGCCTTATTCATGTATTTAATGTGTGGGATTAATATTATATGACCCTATAGTTCATTGGGTAAAGCCATATTTATCATGAGATAATATGATAGTGACATGGTGTAAACCCAATACATTGGTGTTTTCTGTCGACTATATTATGAAGGTATTCATTAGGAACCTCAACATGTGTAAAAATTTTATATGCTTATGTATAAACACATTCTTATGTATATGTTATGTTTTCATTCCTTAATATTGTTAACACATGTTCTCATATGAATCATGAGAAAGGTTATTCCAAAATCATTTTTTATAACTCATGATTTATAATCCATGATTTATTAAGTACTGTTTTATTGATTATCTTATATAATGACTAGATTCCTATACCAACATTATAATCTTAAAATAATTTATTATCAATTATTATTATCAATTATTTTTTCTTTTACTGTGTTTTTAGCCGAATCATTGATATTTTACCCTTACCCAAGAGAATAATTTGAGTTTTATACATGATGTATCTAAAATGGTATCATGCATGGATATTTTTTTGTAAGATTTTCAAAACAATGTAATTGTTCTAGAGAAGAAGTTTTATTCATTAATTAATTTAGTTTACAACAAAATTAGTTATTTTAGATGTAAAAAAATGTGTATATGGTGATAAAAATATGTATTTTCTTATGTAACCATTTTCCCAAATTCTATAACACACATAAACTAATACATCCTACATATAAAAATGATCTATATTTTTTATATAAATCATGTATTATGGATGGTTAAATTAGGAAAATTATAGTATATCCACAATATTTTGAGATTTTTAGGATTATAAAATCATTATAAGATGGCTGAGAATCAATTGTTCTAGCTGTGTGGTGCAATATACTGGGTAGTCACATTGTGGTGGCATGTAGTGACCCTTTACTTGTAGTGTAATTAAATGGTTTGTATAGGTTCATTCATATATATTTGTTGTATCCATAACATTCATTAAATTCCTCTCAATTTTCTGGCCCTAATGGAATCTAGTGGGCTTATATTTTTAAATTATTAATATATGAATTAACCATTAACATTAAAAATAAAAATATATTAACTATTATTAATTAAAAACAATTTAAAATTAGTTAATTACACAAAAAGATGAAATAATCCCAATTTTCATTGGAAATGTGGTTTATGGAATTATCAACATCAATTTGAGGATACTTTCCACATAGTATGTGCTAATTTTCTTGTGTGCTAACATATATAATTTATCCCATAAAAAAAATATTATTCATAAAGTGATATGTTGGGTTCAAATGATTAGTATTTATTAATAAAAAATATAGTTTTCAATTAATATATTTACTTTATTAATGGTGATGAAATGAGTTTCAATAATAATTATAATGAGAATATTAAAATTAAATCGATCAAACTTATAAACACAATATAATTATTTATTAAAAATATTATATACATTAAAAAAATTAAAAAATCAACAAAATGAGTTATAAATGAAATCATTGTGTTTATTTTATTTTTAGGTAAATGAATGTGTATTTTCATGGGCTATATGATATTTGAATAGAAAATAAGAATTTGGGGAGTAACATTTTGAATGAAATGTGTTACTGATGGGAAATAGTGTGAAATCTAAAATCACTATCATCCTTGATGGTCAATAATGTCTCTTGGTTGAAATAAATGTGAATATTTTTTTCATGGAATGATCTGGATATTAAAAAAACTAACAAATATTGATTAATTTGTATTTTATTGTACAAATTATTGTTAGAAACTACTGTTGATGACATGAAATGAGGTTGACTAATAACATATCACTTTTGAAGAATCATTCCCCAAATGATGGAATACCCCATGGAAATGAATTTAATGTGAAAAATGAATGTTTTATGAATAATGGAATATGAATAAGGGATTGTCATGTGGTATTTAAATTATTTATAGAAGAGTATTTTTAATGTTGATTTTGTTATCATAACTGTGACTGGGGAATGATGCAGAGTACTTTGAGATACATTTGACAACATGGGTATGAATTCTGACAAGTAAATTAGTTATAATATAGATTTTGATGAGATTTCTATGATAATTAAATTATATTTTTGAATGAATTATCATTAAATTCCAATGGATTGGGATTTGATAATTCATTATAAATGTTCTAGTAGATGTATTACAACACATGTGGTTTTTATAAATAATAGTAGTTCCATATAATTTTGACTGAAATATTTATTATGTGTAATCAAAATATTGAAATTTATATTATATTGACTAATGGATAATGGCTGTGATTGATACAGTGGTGGGATTACTTATTTCCAACTCTATGTCTAGGGTTTTAGTGATAAAAATATGTACACACATTGTTTCATTTACTAATTTTGGTAGATACCAATGATGAAATCGTCATATATCTTTTACCAATCACCCACTATTTATGGATGATATTGGTTGAATATTTATAGGGGTGGTTGGGGATATATAATTTCTTCATCACTATCCATAAGGGAGAAATTAATATTGATAGTTCCTATTATATCCCAGATTTTAGACTATGATAGTTGGAATATGAAGAAATATTTAGGTAATATAGCATCCCCATAACATGAATTTAATAGTAGTAGATTATCAATATTACAAAACCCCATATATCCAATTGTGTTGGGATAGATTAAGAATATAGTAAATTAGAAATTACTTCTCATCCTACCCATTGCTCCTAGACATATGATGTTTAATTATAAATATGACCCCCTAGAGATGTGTATTTCCAATAGTATTCTAATATATATTTAACCATGAAGTTTTGTTTTACATATGGAATCCATATTTTTATATGTTTATTGTTATGTAAATGTTTATTTGGTTGAAAAAATTACATATAAATAAATTGGTGCAATTACATATTTAATTTTGAGAAATGTGGAGATTTGTATTCCCACTAAAACCTCGGGATGTGTATTCATATGGTGTATTATTTAGTATAGAATCAATGATGGGATCTGTGTGTGGTTGTTATTTAATAATATATTTTATAAGTGTTTTTATTTATTGTGTGCAATAAAATTTATTTTTGGATAGATATACAGGGTTTGACTAAGATTTTTTATATGATTTTAAATTCATTTTGGAAAATGGATGAATTTAATTTGGTTATCATTTATGTGTACTGAATCTATTATTTTATATAGGTCGATACACTTATTGAGATGAATATATTATTTATTTTCATTCTCTCTCATGTACATGAACATAAACATGATTCCCTTGTGTCTATATAGAGTGGTTTATGTGATGGATAAACTACCACGTGTCATTTAGACGAAGATAGATGTGGATAGATAATAGAGTAGACATGGTTATGAAAAACATGCTTAGACCTATATCATTTATTATTTCCCCTATGAGGTTTTGCTGGGAGTACGTAATGATTATAGTTTCTTATAATTATTACATTGTATCAACTTACCTTTTCCACTGATGTTTTTTATTATATATATTCATGAATCTTATTTATTCTATAGTTTTATATTTCATTCATAAATGGTGTATGTCAATGACAGAATAAATTAGATGAACCACCTCCCATGTATTGTTTATATCTCGTCACGGGTAAAAAATATACTAGGGGAGGCATTCATAGTGAGTTCAATTATCAATGACTCATGACCACACCAATTGGAATAAAACAGAATGGATTGAGGATTAAGTTACAAATATGCAGGTATTGGTTGTTATAGTTAGGAAGAGTCTTATAAAGGGAAAATGTATATGTTTATTCGTTAGAAGGAATTTAAAACCGTATATCGACTATTGAATTCTTGATCATGAATCTTATTGATAAAACATTTCTGAGAACATAGAATATTAACAAATATATGATATGGGGTAATCAGTCATATTTATCCGAGAAATGTTTTTATGATATCTTAATTGGTTTGATTAAATTCATGTGAAATATATATGGTTAGAATAATGGAGGAGAATTAGTGGGGATAGAGAGGCACTCTCTCATAAATGGATAGGTTCTCTCTCATAAATTAAGAGATTGCTTCTCTTATCTTCTTTCAAGAAACAATGATATTGTGGGGCATTTTGAAATTTTTGCGGCATGTGTCTGTGGTTCACATAGTGACCCTACATGTGTTTTAGAATTAGGTGGGTGTGATTTTCCTTCCAACAACGTTTTTTCTACAGATATACCTCCACATGAAAAACCAGGCTAGTTTCTACTTTACAATGGGGACAAACCCAACTCTTTTTGGAGGTTTTCAGGTGGCAGGATGACAGTGTTTTCTGTTCTGGGTAGGACCACTTCATTAGGTGATTTCACATCATGGAATAACTGGGAACATGCCGGTGAGGCAATAACTGTGAGTTTGGATGGGTATGAGAAGGCTTGCTTCAAGGGGTTCATTAAACCTTTTTTGGATGATTATGTTGTCAGATCTGGCGGAGGGGATTGCGGAGCTTGGTGTAAGAGGTAATGACAGTCATGGGGATCATGGGATCCCAGTGGTGAGGGGCTCAATGTTGCAGGGGTAGGCTGGAATTGGTTCTAGACAGCGAAGAGGGCCAATAGCTGGTCAGTACAGTGGGGGATTCATCTCCATATTCACGGTCGGTAATGGCTTGGGTGGGTGATATCGTCGATGATGAACGTGGGGGATCCATAATTTTGTGCCACTAGACAATGATAAACGGGTATGGTTTCAAGGTAGATATGATCAATGGATGGTTGGATTTTTCAGTGTTTATGTGTGGCTCAAATACAGAGCCGATCTAGGCGATGACTTCCGATGGCGGAGACTGGTTAACCACTTGGTCACCGAGGATGGATGCAAGACGATCGGACTGATGGTTTCTAATGTCGGCAACGACGTGGTGGATGGGTTGTAGGTCTAAGATGACTTCAGGATGAAGGTCTATGATGACCTCAGGATGAGAGTATGTGAATACCTCAGCTGGACAACACAGGCAAGACAGCACTGGCTGCGGGTTTGCGGGTTTGCAAGTATGTGAGTATGCAGGTGATGACAGGTACTGGACCTGGGTTGTGGGTGTGGGTGTATGAGTATATCAATTTTGGATGGTGGAGCTAGATAGTATTGGTAGTGTTAATAGTGGTTTTCTTTGAGGGGTTGATTGGCATAAAGATGATGGGATGCTATGGTTCTTATTTTCGAGTTTTGTGACCTCTTTATTTTGGTATATGAACTAGGGTCCTCGGGTCTTTTAGGGTTTTTCTCTTTCATAATGTATTCCTTTTTATTGATCTTTTTCTTTAGTTGCCTTGTGGGAAGTGTTGGTTGACCTTCTGTGTTTGGTGGCACTTGTGTCACATTTCAACTTTGTTGTTTCTGCTTTACTTGTTTTAACAAATTTTTTGGACTGAGTACACTCGGATCCTGAACCTTCCTGATTAAAAATGGAGGAGCTATAAATATATTCATCATTTTATTTCAGTATGATATTATTAGGGTGTATGAGAGATTGTGGCGATGGATTAAAAATATAGAGTAATTAAAATGTTATTTGGGGTTTAATATCACAATTTCAGTTGGTGAAAACTGATGATGTATTAAGAAATAGAACAAAAAATTTATTTCTAAGGACCAAAGATAAAAATTATAGTTTTTTTCTAAATTATGTTATCACATCCTACTATGATGAAAAATAATTTTATATATTCATTCAATATATTTCTATATTTTGTTAAGTTTTAATTGATGTATTAAAATTATACTTTTATTATATTTGATATTATCTAATATACAATAAATAAAAGGGTTATACAACATAGTTTTTAATAATTATAGTTAAACTAATGGGTTTTATGATTTTTTTAGATCACTATAATCAAATTATTGTAGTGAAATAATAGTGGGAGTTTGGAGATCTAGTGGTAATTAATGTTATCATGAGTTAATTATTTATATAGTTGGGGTTATCTAGAATTAAAAACATGGAAATTAATTATTGGGAAGTATAAGGTATAATTACATTATTTTTTAAAACAAGGGGAATCCAAATTTTAATACCATTTGATGATTCTCATTTTATATATGATTTTAAATTTGGTTGGGATCATATAAAATATTGGGAATTCTTAAAATATATTAGTGCATGGTTGGGAAAAATATTTTTATTAAGTATTTTGATTGAACCATTAGTCACTCTATTTTCTATCCAAGTGTCATGCAATAGATTTATCAACCTATATAAGGTTATATATACATGGATAGTGAATCCCACTACAAATTTTCCTTCATGGAACCCAATAAACACTCAACTATTGTTTTACAAGGATAGGATGGAATGGTGAAAATTTTATAACACCCTATTTGTATCTAATTTTTAAGTGTAATGCTCTGACCCCAAAAGCCTAGACCTAGTGCATTATTTTAATACATTTTCATGATTACAAGGAATAATGTACTAAGCAACCAATCAGTTTAGTTGTCTTTTATAATATATTACATACATGAATGTTACATTACTCATTCAAACATAAAACACAAAATAGATAATCCTTTGATAATTCCATTATTCCTCTTGATTAAACCACCATATAAATCATAATACACTTCTTGAAGTCCTGGTAAAACCAGACATAAGAAAGGAGTGAGATCAGATTCTCACTAAGGGTAAATAATGTAGAAAATGCTATAAACATTTATGAAAAAATGTGTGATAAAAACAACATACATTTAAACATAACAATGAACATAATACAGAAAAAATAAATAAAAAATTACCATATAACCATGAACATGGATATTCTACTAGTTGAACAATCACATGTAATAAGTAATTTCATAACAATGAAATGCATCATTCTAGACATCATAACCCCATAATGAAGGCCTCATTCCAAGACTACAAATAAATTTTTTTCAATGCATTATACCCAGACCATAGTTTGTCTCATGAGACATACTGATGCATTGAGGGGATATAGCGGGCCCTACCCATCACTTACAAATTCCCATGCATTCATCATATGAAAACAATGGAATATAACATAAACATTAATATTAAAACTAGTATAGAAAATGTCAATACATTAACTATAAACCATGAATGGTATAAAATTAACTAATAAATATTCAATCATAACATAAATCATTCAATACAATATAGAATATTGTATTATAATATATACACCTCAATCAAGAAGAATATATAGTAAAAGATGTTGACCTTGATGAAAAATATCAGTAAAACGCTTTGAGAGAAATATTCCATTTTCATGAAATCATTTAAAAGTCACACAATTTAGAATGGAATACATTTAAATGAAAATTTAGAATCAAAGTGTCCCATAACACTTTAAATGTTTTGAATGGAATTAATATTTTAAAACATTCATGTAGTTAAAAATAAATCGATAAAAACATTTTGAAAACATGGACATTAATGAGAATGATTTTGAAGAACAAATATTAAAATCCTTTAAAATGTTGTTTTAGTTAAAGAGTCCCTTAAAATTATTCCTTTTAAGAACTCTTTTATAAAACACAAAAACATCTAATTAATATGTCATAGTAAAAACTTACTTATAAAAAATCATGTATAATAATGATATTGTGAAACTAACCCCTAACTTATACATTCCATTGGACGAAGGAACATTCAATCTCTTTTATAATGACCATAATATTGAATTAAATTATTCTAGAACCATATTCATATTTATGATATCCTATATGATAAATTTATTACATCTTTCATTATCCTATGTTTTTAATTACTTAATCATGATCATATCACTTATATAATGGTTTAATTAATTCGAGAATTTATGAAATTTATTATGTATCATAAATATTCAGAATAAAAATATTAATTATTGAAATCTATATGAAATGGAATACACCGTTTATGGAGATGGTAGGCCATATGTATGCATAAACACTGATTCTGTTTTCATATCTTATTGAAATAAAGTAAGTGAATGAGATCAATGTATATATATATACATAATGTAGTATTATTATTTCATGTATGTGATAATTTTTAATAACATATATTTTTATAATTATCATTAAATGGTGATCGTGGAAATGAATCATATCGTGTCGTGGAGACGGTATGTTGTACGTATACACTTATTACGACTTCTTCATTCATAAGATGGTTAGAATAATGAAAATAGTTTTACTATATTTATAATAACCTCCTAGTATGTATAAGGTGCTCAAGTTATTATTTTCATATGGAAATAAAAAAATGAGGATGTGGAAGAAGAAGAAAAGAACTTTGAAAGAGGTGATGGAATAGTTATCTGTTCATCCAGTGCTTCTTTTTGGATTAACATAATGGATCATTAGGTTGGATTTTACATAAAATTATGGCCTCTAGGATGATTTGAGGGTTTTGGGAGGATATTTTATCAGGTTTTGGTTGAGAAAAATGGATTTGGAGGTGTGAAATTAAGATAAGGGGAAGATCCCTTTTATAAGCGATGTGAGAGGCACATTAAGTAATGGTTGAAATATTATTTTTTTATAAAGTCATTTTTGGTTTCTAATTAAAAAAAATAAATTTATTTAATTGATAATGTGGGTATGGATAGAAAATTTTTCATCCAATAGGATTTATACAAATTTATGTCACCATATTAACCTTATATTTTAGATATAACTGTTAGTTAAATAGTTTAACTTTTACCATATCTTCTTGTATTATTATAATTAATGGTTATTAAACATAATGTAACAAACTAAGATAACCCAAAGTGGTTCATTATATATTTATATATCATTATGTATGTCCTTTTTCTAATCATTATATTTTTAGGAACATTATGTCATTTAATAAAATAGTTTTTTTAAACTCATTTATGTCAATTTTGACACTATTTAGTATTTGGTTTTTGTGAAAGTCATAACAATCTGATTTCTTCGAAACAATTATCATGAATAAATTATAACAGGTAATAATAACTTTGAAAATTCGTGTAATTCATAAAAAGTCTCAATTTACATTTATTTTAATATTTATAATATCAATTATTTTAATCCTTCATTAATTAGGTAATTAGTGTATCGTCATTGTTTCATAGATAAATTTAATTATATAATATCTAAAAATTATAAATAAAATACCATGATATAATTTATCCTTTTATATTTCTAATGAATATTTATAGTTGAATTTATTTTATATATTACCATATATTAAAAATGATTTAATTATTAAACATTGAATTAAACACTTTTCACTATTCTTTAAATAAAATATAATAAATGTCCTAATATAATCCAAGTGGATTAAAAATGATGTAATTTTAATCCTAAGATTACATTTTTTCGAAATAAACTTATCCAAAGGAATTTTTACATATGTTAGGGTAATTGTAATATCATTTTTAACTTTAATTACCCTAATTACTTTTAACCGTGGTGAATAAAATTCAAAAGTTATATTCCCGAAAAATTATTTTCACCATAATGAACCAAATTTTAGTTACTATTGTGAACCATGTCTCCTGAATTTTTTAACTTCAATTCACATAATCGGTAAAATTAGGTTCTATGCAAATTTGGAAATGTGCCTAGAAGGTGGGTAAATGTGCCTAGAATATGGGTAAAAAGACGATAAAAGGTTCAATAAAATTATACATATCTATTATTATTATAAAATAAATCCAATGAATTTAATTGGACTAATATAGGTATTATGTATCTATTTGGACATTAAGATAAATTTAAAAATAAATATTTAAATGAAAGAGTCATTTTTTGCCTACAAACATAGTGTTTTAACTATTCCTCAAAAATTGAATCTTTTCAAAAAAATACCAAATATTTAGAGAATGATAATTTTGATATTAAAAATTATAAAATTACTTCTATTTTATAAAATTAGAAACATATAATTTTAATTAATTAATTTAATATTATTTCCCATTGTCAAAACCAGAACGCGGGTTTTTGAAAAGTAAAAACTATCAAAAAATTGCTTTGTGTTTATGTACAGTTTAATGGTAAATTTACTTCCAATGACCAAAATTGGATTAAATAATATAAATATAATAATATTATATTTCCAATTAATTAAAATTTATAATTTAACAATATAATTTTTTTATTAAAGATGTTGTTTTGAATTAAAATTTAGAATTTTTTTACTACTCATCAAAATATGAATATTATCGGAAAAACACAAAACATTTATCAAAACAAAAATTTTATATCACTATTCTATTGAAAAGGTTTATTTTTTCATATTTAATATATATATGTGTCCAATATTTTATTTAAAAAGGTGTCACTATAAAAAGGAATTAAAATTTTATTTTTTAAAAATTACTTCTTTATCTGAAAAGTGTATTTTTTATTATATTTTGTCTATGAAAAACTTAATATGGATGTTAAAATTATATGAAGTATAAATAATTCAAAATTCAAGTAAAAACAATCATAATCTCTTTTTTAACGGCTTGTTTGGTATGTCTTGGTGTGCTATAACTCGGTGTTTCATATAACCCAAGCTAATTACGTACATTAAAGAGGTAATATAATATGAAATCATAGGGTGATACATGTAGTTTGATGTTTAACTAACTAGTCCTCCTTCTATTATAAGAGAGAATGTGTAATCAACTATTGATAGTGGGGAATAAATTATTTGGAAATATAAATAGACATTGTTGTTAAAAAATAATTTTTACTTATAATTAGTGTCAATAAAATAGACTATTGTGGTGGTTGGACCTCCCACTTTATAGAATACGATAAAATTCAAGTTAACAGTCAAAAAATATACAACCACATTATTTAATTCACCATAATAGAATACGATAAATATTATAATCTTCACCAAGGAATAGTCTTCAATAATGATCATATTATTTTCCCATGAGCATAATTCCTTTGGTGGGTCCTCAATATCATGGGTGGCATATATATATATATATATGTGTGTGTGTGTGTTATCCTTCGGAATAGCGACATGTTTTTGGTAATTCATTCTCAAATATGAACTAAGGTTTTGATATCTATAACAGATGTTGGAATAGTCATGATTGTAATCTTGATTCCAGGTTGGTGGAATAACCTAACAAAAAAGAGCTGTCATCTAGATAACTGGTTGGGGAAATCCCCAAACATAGGAACTATACGAAAATTTAGCATAGCTGTAAACATATCTAATTTTTATTCTTTTATAATAATATTATATTTTATGAAATCACCCTATGTATAATTCGGTATAATAAAAAATCATAAATATATCATGTTAGTAATTATAATGTAGAGGAATAGAAATAAAAATACCATGAATTTTGATAAAACATTCACCACCACATGAATCATGTATCCTTAACAAATGATTCTAAAAGCATATACTCTTTACAAAGCTAAGAAATATTATTATTCATTTAAGAGACAACAAATTAGCTTGTATATAATTAAATAATACAATATCAGATGGTCATTATATAAATCTAATTATTGGTAAACAATCCATATTCCGATGTGTGTTTGGGTGGACATTATAATCAAATTTTTCCAAAATTGGATTATATTTAATACCAATTTTTATCATATAAGTCGCATTATCAACAATGATGTAGCCAATATGGATTACTGTAACCATCTTATGGTTAAAACGCATTGCAGAATTGATCATTGGTAAACTACCAAATTATATATCCTAAGTAAAATCTCACTAGAGGATATTTGATGACGCACCTGTCCCCTTGATGGTATCACAATCTAATATAGGCAATTGAATCTAACATTACATAGATAGAAAACAATATATGTATTACTAGTCTTATTTAAATTATTCTTTATCATATTATGCCTCAAAATTCCATTAGATTCCCAACCATGTTCCTAAAACCTACCATGTTTATCCATTGTATTTTATTTAATTTTCATAAGTAGTTATAATTTTAGAATGTATTAAAATTAATTAATTCGAGATATATAATATTTTTAATTCTCAAAATGGGTTTCACTAATTCTATAGAATTTCAAAATATACATCCATCCCAATTTTAGTTTGAGGCTCCATCTGTATGATACCTCTTATCAGATAAGAATTTTAAAGTATTAAGATATTGGATAATTCTATGAACATTTACCTCAATGTAATAATTTTTATCTCATCCATAATCATGTAACGATTCATCAATAATATTTTAAAATTAGATAATATGTTAACAAACCCAAACATTTTACATTTACAGTGGACCATCCATAAAAACAATGATAAATTTTAAAAAATAAATATGATATAAACATGATGGTATATGATATATGTAGTATAATGATGACAAATATGATGATAAATAGGTACATATAAGTTATGTATGTAGATGAAGATTAATGGAGGAGTAGGAAGAAGTGAAATGGATGGTTTTATAGGTTGAATGAAAAAATGAGATGCGTCATAAAAGGTTGTTTAATAAATTCAAATTTTTATAACACATCATCAGAATACTATGTAATTTGTTGCCACCACTTGAAACCCAATGGTCTATTTTCCCCTAGTATGATTCCACCCATTATTTAATGTCCATAATTAGACATTATCTTACAAATTATAAGATTTATCAAGAATCGGGTGAATTCAATGGGTATTATGTGTTGTATAATATATTTTTTATTAGAACTGTGTCTCTATTTTCACTGATGATAATTCACCATTCCACTATAAAATTTAAACACATAAGAAACATATATATATATATATATATATATATTAACCCAATAAACCCCAATCCCAATTTCACTCTAAATATTGATTGATTCTATACTACCCACTATACCATTTCTTTTCCCTATAAAACCTGAATGGGTACTCTCAAATACATTCCTACAACTAATATATATTGTATACCTTCAGATCTAATATGACTAAATGAAATGTTTATACCTCAACTGATAAATTCAAATCTAACTTAATTTTATTATGTTTCATTTAATTTAAATAGTTTTGACATATTATCTATTGTATAGCCTTATACTAAACTCTCCAATGAAAAACACATTGTGTACCAAATTGATTATTATATAATAATGAGAATATCCTCAAATAATGGAAATTCATATAACACCAATCAAAAACATCAAAACCCAACACTATATGATTCAGTTTTGTTATAGATTAATTTCTGGTTGGAACTGCACCAATGCATCTCCTAGTCATAAAAATTTATAATTATTAGAGTCCCACCTATGAATCTATATGTTTGATGAAGCAGCATAACATTGGCACTGTTATTATAATCATCTCACGAATAACAAAATAATCCAAACAAACTACTACAGTAGATTAATAATTGAATTATAAATCATTATATTATCAAGTATAGTTGTACCATTTAAAGTAATTGATCGATAATGAAAGATCAGATTTCATTGATGACTAAAAAAACATACTCAGTCACATTCAAGTGTCAATTAGAATCCTTAACCATCAGTTGAATGGATAATATAACAAGATATAAATGATATTCACTATGGTAAAATTAGTAGAAGGGATTAATTATAAAGTCAGAGATTCTATTCTTCACACCAGAGGAATAACCTTACATCTATTCGATAGAAAACAAACTACTCAGAATTATTCACTCAACACCATAAATCAACAATTTTATTCTCATATTATATGAATCATCCATTGGAATTAAATATCTAAAATAGACTTATACTATCTCTACCCATTTAAAAAGATAAGACATTATTAAAACACCCATGTCACAATGGAGATTTGAAACATATATCAAATTATGAAACTAAAATATGACTTCAAATTACTAAATTCACATATATATATATGCACATGATTGTAGACATACATAAAAAATCCATAACCTCAAATATTTAAAATGTGTTACCCATATTTGAATTTTTCATGGAATCTATAATACAACTAATTTCACATATTAATTATTTAGATATGATCTCTACATAAATGTGTTGAGATTGAACACTCATATTCCCCAAAAACCCATTTCGTATGACCCAAAGAACAAAAGGATGGAATGAATTACAACAGTTTTTTAACTGAAGACACTAAAGCTACTATTTTGAATTGAATGAACTAAAATAATCCCTCATTAGGAAATCTTAAAATTAAATCTCTAGCTTTCCTATTGATGATGGCTTTTTCATGCCTTTCCCCATGTCCAGCTACATGGGGCCTGAATTTAATGGCATGAACACCACATCCCTCCTTTATGATTGTGTATTTTAGCTCTGATTATTGAATACTTATTCTCTTATATATAATAAATGGGTTACTATAGTATATTCAATCATTATATATTCAATGGATTATAGGATACATGGGAAGAAAACCATCAGTGGACCTATGACACAAAGACTCGTTTTTTAAAGCATAAATCCATTTTGGGATTTAAATAACCACTTCTATTCTACCCCACTAAAGTAGGTACAATTTTATAGTGCTTTATTTCATCTATAGTAACTTCTATAGAACTACTATAGATCGTTATAAAATTAAATCACTACTATTTTTGAAATGATGTTTCAAATAGAATTATGTTGCGACATTACCACTATGTTAATATTATAATAGAAATTTATATTATTATAGACTTGTATGTTATCCTGATAATCCATAATTTTCGTTGATGTCTCATATTATCATTTCCACATAAATCCTTTAGTATCTAGTCAAAATAATATTGTATATATGTCATTATTCTACATTAAAATCATTATAATGTTTGATTCCCTTTGTGTAAATTATACCTATGACTAAGTAATTGAGTAACTAGATATTCATCTTCTTTAAGCTCACTTATAAAATTTCATTATTACCCAACCAAATAATTTTCTTCTTCAATATCATGTGGTAAGGAAACTTATATCTCCAATATAAATTTTATCATCATTATTACATATATAATTCCATGAAAAAAAGATTCAATATGTAACAATATTAGATTCTCAAATCCCTTCAAGAAATAATGATATTTTATATACACATTTCCATTAAATGTTTTTTATGAAGTGAAAACCCTAAAAACTTATCATTATAAATAATTTCTAATATTTCAACATATTAAAGTTTAAAGAAGTCCAAAAAACTTTATTGATGAAATATATCAGGAAAAAAATATTACAAAAATAGAGTGATAATTATAACTCACCTAAAAAATTTTGTATGATAATTCCTGAAACTCGTAGATGGGGATAACCACAACCAATAATCCATATATGGTCCCCTTTTCCAAATCATAAAATAATTGTATCATGATTCTTAACCAATTTATTTTAATGCTTTTAATAGTACCATAACACTTCTTTAATATCCTTGATACATATCCATGGATGACTAACACTCAACCAATATTTTGTAAGAATACATCAGTAATCTAAATCACTTTTCATACACATATAATTCAATATTCAGATTAAATATTTAATTTCTTTTCTCATCATCTATTAAACATTAAAAATGGTTAAAAAATAAAAAATAATTATTATTTATGGTTACAAACCCTTTAAATGATTCTAGATTATTGTTTTCATAAACATATTGGTCACCTTAAATTTTCATTTCCCTCCATTATTTTTAGAATCATTCATTTTTATATACCTTATTTTTTACAATAATTCTATCATTAAAATCATCACACTAAACATAATATATTTATCATATCCAAACATTCATTCAAAATGATAGTATTTTCTTGAGGGATTTTATCACACAAGCATGCCTTGTATGTTTCATTATTTATCACTTCTCAACCACTATAGTGTTTGTAAAATGATAAACCAAGTCTCACATAGAAAATACCATATGTGATGACAATTTATCCTTATTTTTGTTAAAATGTACAATATTTTCCTACCTTGGTACCATCACAACTCATATCATTCAAATTTAAAACCCATTAACCCTAAAATCACATTCCTAAAAATCTAGTTTTGATTTCCACCAGTCCTACGTTTAAAAAATAATCTATACCTCATTAGTATAATATGTAATGAACTGACCTGAATACCCTCTCAAATTGGTACCCAACCCAACTTGTCATATTCCCAAAGGGAATTCCCAACCCCATGTGTTGGCGACTATCACTAGAGAATAGAAAAACCATAGGGAACAATTTATCACTACCTGATGAAAAAACATGGAACCTATATACAACATGTAAAATAGTGTAAAAGAAAAATATATTACATAACATAAAGAAGATAGGGAAAAAACATATCAGGAGTACAAAAAATCTCTGCCACGAACCGAATCGGGTCGCCATCAACTCGACGCCCGACCCGACCTGCGGCAAGGCCCGAAGTGCGTCCGCGATCCCCACGTGCGGGCACAAGTGCCCGGGTATCAATTAAAACTTTGGGAACGATTTACCCGAGTGAACAAATATAAAGCATCCAACCAGAGTAAACCAAATAGAAGTAAAGGTTACAGTCAAACGTGTATTTTACCAAACAGGTTTTTGGTTCACAGGTATTCAAAACCCAAATAACACTAAAACAAGATGACCAAAAACCAACCTAAGAACTGTCGCCCGGTGTGAGGAAACTGCCCCTAAGCCACCACCAAAACGCCACGTAGATTGTCCTACTAACAACCTGAACCACTACTCCCAAAAGATGGACCCTTACCTATATCAGAATTAAAAAAATCTACTTACACCTAAGGGTGTAAGTAGGGTGTGAGCAATCGCCCAGCCGAATATCACCAAGAAAAGATTCCACGCACAACTATCAAAAGACAAACCATTTGCAATGCTAAATAAAGAAAGAAAGAAGTGCAAAAGAAATGGTTTTCATAAAACAATTTAAAGGAAAGACAGTTCAAGATAAACACATTAGGGTGATAATTCAAGTGACATATGACGTATCATTGTGCACGCAAAGTAACCGGTAGCACCAAAGGATGGGAAAGCCCCAAAACGGTACTCGAGCATGTGGGACCCTAGAACTTCGTGTCTCAGTGAAACGTTGCTTAGGTGGCCACGACCCTCAGATAATGTGGCTTAGAAGGCCATGACCTACAGAACACGTGGCATAGAAGTCCATGACCCTCAGATAACATATGTTTAGTTAGTGTTGCAATCGTCAAACCTGCCAGTGAAACCGGGCCGAGTCATCTCCAGAACACTAGCTCACTAGTCCTAGTCTCCCCACATAATACCCCGGCTTCCCTCCTTGTGCTCACCTAATGATGAAAGTTCACATAACATGTCACATTAGCATATAGATCCAAACGTGTCACTTGCACACTGATATCCTCTTTTAAAACCACACACACACCAAAACTTTTTAAAAACATAAACCACACTGCTTACGCTTTAAATTAAACCAGAAGCATAAATTAATGAAATCAGTTTATTTATTAAGAAAACCACTAAGAAAAAATTATTGTACAGTTTTCAAACATGTCGCAAAAAGTTTTAAAGGTTAAAAAGTCACTCAAAACCCCTTTATATAATAAAACATATTATGACACGCCAAAACACAAACTACTTCATCCGCACTTTCTAACTCACACACTGGACAGTTTACAAATAATAATAAACAGCCAAAGTAAGTTTTTACAATAAAAATGGAATTGCATCACATAAATATACTACTAGAAAATTAGATGCACATTTAAAATGTAATCAGAACTATTTTTTCAGCATGGAAACTAATTGGCAAGGTGATGAAAAATTAAACCAACACGCAAAATATGGCCAGATGATAATTGAGTGTGGAATCACCTACCTCAAATAGGAACGGAAAAAGTCCAGGCGTAAAACTCCCGTTGTGCCACGGTCGCACCGTATTGAGCCGTCAAATATGTCCTAAAATAGCAGACCGTTAAACAGGTTCAATAATAATTTTAACATAATAATAATAATAATAATAATAATAATAATAATAATGTAAAAAAATAATAGTAGTACCGATAACATAATAATAATAATAATAATAGCATAACAATAATCATAGTAATCTTAATAATAATAATATTATAACAATAATAATAATAATACAACAATATAATAATAATAATAATAATAGCATAATCATAATAAAAACATAATAATAATAAAAATAGTAACATAATAATATTAACATAATAATAATAATAATAACAATATTATAATAATAATAACCTAATAATAATGTAATAATAGTAACAATAATTATATAATATTATTATTATTATTGACATAATAATAATAATAACATAATAATAATTATAGAAGTGATATAATAATTAACATATTAATAATAATAACCAAAGAAAACATTAATATCTTATTAGATAAGTTAAAATAATAAAATAATAAAATAAAAAAAGAAAAACAAACCTGCCGGCGGTCTGCTGAAGGGGGTCCAAACAGAGGGTGCAGGACAGGGGAGGGGGCGCGCCGGCTGGGGAGGGGGGCGGGTCCAGTGCGGTTTCGAAGGTCCGACGAGAGAAGGGTGGCCGAGCGGGGAGGCGCGGATGAGCGGGTGAGGGAGAGGCCAGCGATGCGGTTGAGCAGGGGGAGGGGAGTGCAGGTTAGGGAGAGGCCGGCGGAGCTACTGGTGAAGGGGGTGTGGCTGTCTGCTAGGAGGGCGTGGCGAAGAGGGAGGGGGCACAACAGCGCTGTCCAGCGAAGCAAGGGAGGAGGGAAAAAAAGGAAGGAGAAGAAGAAGAAGATGTTGAGAAGGGGAAGGAGAAGAAGAAGAAGAGGGGAAAGAAGGGGGAGGCGCGGCGGGTGATGGAGGGTGAACCAGGGAGAGAGTGCGGCGGAGAGGATGAGGCTGCGAGGTAGGTCGGGGCGTGGCCAAGCGGGGAGGACGAGGCCAAGCATGGAGCAGTGAGCCGGCTGGGGAAGAAGAAATAGGGGAGAGAGAGAGACGTGGGGAGGAAGGAAGAGGAAAAAAAGGAAAAAAATGAAAAATGGAGAAGGGTGGCGTCTAGGGTTTCTGGGGGGAGGAAAACCAAAAAAAAATTGATAACAATGCTGTTAATATCATAATAATATTAGAAATAAAAATATTAATATTAGTAATAATAATAATAATAATAATAATAATAAAATAACAATAATAAGAAATAATAATAATAATCTCATAGCATAACAATATTAATAATATTAACAATAATAAAAGCATAAAAATAATAATAATAATAATAATAATAATAATAATAATAATAATAATAAAACTGAAGTTAACATCTGTTATTTGAATCATCCGCGCAACGGGAACCGTGCGTTGAAATGGAAAAGCTGCATGGCTTTGCCCATCCCCTGCCCGTGCGCCGAGCGCCGAGCGGCGCAAGGCCCGCGCGCGCACACCGTTACCACAGTGGGAAACCCACACCGGGTTCAGCTCATGATACAACCAAATAATTTAAATAAAAAGGCAATTAATTTACGAAATAAAAATTTAAAATTAAACTTGTACCTCAATAAAGTCCGGGCGTGACAATTCTCCCCACCATGAAAACTTTCCGCCCTCGGAAAGTCAGCTCAAATCCTGATCAGAGAATAGAAATGGGTACTCCTGCTCAACCCATGACTTCCGCTCCCAAGTTTCATGCTCATCATTCCCGTGCTGCCAGAGAATAAGAACCAGAGGAATGGACTTTCCACGCAACACCTTTTCCTGGGAATCCACTATACACACTGGTCGCTCAACCACAGACAAGTCGGACTCTATCTCCAGCTCCTCCCAATTCATCACATGCGATGGGTCGGGGTTGTACTTATTTAGTTGGGGGAAATGAAATACGTCATGAATCGATGTCAACTACGAGGGAAAAGCTAACCTGTATGCCACCGTGCCAATCCGTTCAAAAATCTGAAAAGGTCCGACATATCTCGGCATCAGCTTCCCCTACTTCCCCAAACGACAGTGACCCAAGCGAGGGGCCACTTTCAGGAACACTCTGTCCCCCACTGAAAACTCAATATCCCGCCGCCTCTGATCTGCATAAGACTTGTGGTGAGTCTGAGCTGTGAACAACCGCTGCCTAATCAGCTTGACCTTCTCAGACGTCTCCTGAACAAGACTCGGTCCCAAGAACGAGGCCTCTCCTACCTCAGCCCAACACAGAGGAGACCGACAAGGCCGGACATAGAGCGCCTCAAAAGGTTCCATTATGATGGAATACTTGTAACTGTTATTATAAGAAAACTCGACCAGTCCCAAATGCCTATCCCATGAGCCTCCAAAATCTAACACACAGGTTCGGAGCATGTCCTCCAGAATCTGATTCGCCCTCTCCGTCTGGCCATCGGTCTGAGGATGGTATGCTGTGCTCATCTTAATCTGCGACCCCAAAGCCTTCGGGAGGCCTCCCCAAAATCGAGAGGTAAAGTGGGGGTCCCTATCAGAAACAAATGCTGACGGCACACCATAAAGTCTGACCACCTCCTGAACATACAAGCGGCCCAGTTCCTCTACCTTCGCTGTATCTCTAATCGGAATTAAGTGAGCTGACTTGGTCAAGCGGTCAATCACCACCCAGATACCATTCCTCCCTCGAGGTGTATGAGGCAAGACAATGATGGAGTCCATGTCAACCTCGTCCCACTTCCAGGTAGGTATGGGTAATGGCTGGAGTAGGCCAGATGGTCTCTGATGCTCTTCTTTCACTTGCTGGCAGGTGTAACATCTGGATACGAAGTCGGCTATGTCCCGTCTCATACCTGGCCACCAAAACTGATGGCGAACATCGTAATACATCTAGGTGGTACCAGGATGGACAACCCACTGAGATTGGTGGCTATCCTGCATCACCACCTTCCGCAGAGACAATGACACTACAACACGGCCTTTAAAGCATAGGACCCTATGGGAAGACAAAGACCAATCAGAAGGAGTATCACCATCATGAAGAAACTGCATAGATCGCTGACACAGCTCATCGCCTGGCTGCTCCGGCTGAATCAACTCCAGAGGAGCAGGAGTCAACTGGATGCTAGCCAAGAAAGCACCTCCACTGTGCTCCCTGCTCTCCAAATGCATCTGGGCGAAGAGCCCCATCAAAGTCCACTCATCACTGGACTTCCTCAACGCCTGCACTGTTACTTTTCTGCTCAAAGCATCAGCTACCACATTACCCTTGCCAGGGGTATAGAAAATATCAAAATCAAAGCCCTGCAGGTACTCGACCCAGCGACACTGCCTCAAATTGAGATCCTTCTGAGAAAAAATGTAGGCCAGGCTCTTATGGTCAGAATAGACCACAAACGTCTCCCCAAAAAGATAGTCGTGCCACGTCTTCAAAGCATGCATCACCGCTGCCAACTCTAAGTCATGAGTCAGATAGTTTTTCTCATGCAGCTGGAGTTGGCGAGAACCATAAGCCACAACATGGTCATCCTGCAAGAGCACACATCCAATGCCCGTACCTGAAGCATCAAAGTACACCACATAGCCCCTTCCTGACTCTGGTAAGGTCAACACAGGTGTGGTGGTTAACCGCCGCTTCAACTCCTCAAAAGATGTTTGGCACTGTGGGCTCCACTAAAACTTCACCCCTTTCTAGGTGAGTGAAGTCATGGGGGAGGCACGTCGCGAGAAATCCCGGACAAAGCACCTGTAATAACCAGCCATGCCCAGAAAACTCCCGATCTCAAACACATTTCTCAGCTGCTCCTAAGAAATAACTACCCTGATCTTTTTGAGATCCACTGAAACCCCTTGTTCTGAGACGACATGCCCTAGAAACTTCACTTCCCTAATCCAGAAAGTGCACTTCGAGAGTTTGGCATACATGCGGTGATCTCGCAAAGTACCCTAAACAATGGGCAGGTGATTCTCATGCTCCTCCTCAGATCGAGAATAAACTAGCATGTCATCCACAAATACCATAAAAAATGAGTCGAGATATTGGTGGAACACCTTATTCATGAGTGCAATGAAAACAGCAGGAGCATTCGTCAGTCCGAAAGGCATGACCAAGTACTCGATGTGACCGTACCTGCTTCGGAAAGCCGTCTTCGGGATATCTTCTTCTCTCACCCTGAGCTGGTGGTATCCCAAACACAAATCAATCATGGAGAACCACTTTTCCCCCTTCAGCTGGTTGAAAAAATCATCAATCCGAGGCAATAGGTATTTATTATTGATGGTTACCTTGTTCAATTTCCGGTAATCAATGCACAACCGAAGGGTTCTATAGGCCTTCTTCACGAAAAAAACCGGTGCATCCCAAGGAGAGACGCTCGAGCGAATGAATCCTTTGGATTCCAAATCATCCAGCTATATCTTTAATTCAATCAATTCGGTGGGGGCCATGCGATATGAGGTAAGAGATATAGGTTGTGTTCCCGACGCTAAGTCTATAGAGAACTCCACGTCCCACTCTAGGGGTAAGCCAGAAAAATCATCCGGGAAGACCTCTAGAAACACATCCACTACACAAGGTAACCCGCCCTATGAAATACCAATATCGTCCTCCAGCGTGAGCGATGACAACTAATGAGAAAGATTCCCAAGCTCAGGGAGTGGAGGTCCCATGCATCCCGACTAAGGAGCCCATTCTCTGTGAAATAACTGGGGAGTCCCATCTGGTGCCGTAAAACTGACTCTGCGCCGAGAGCAATCAATGTGCGCCTGGAAGCGCACCAGCCAGTCCATACCGAGGATCACATCAAATAGGTCAATGTCAAGGACCAAGAAATCCCATTCCATATCGACTCTTGACACAGAGAGTGCGCACGATAGGCACTTAAAGCCTTGCTCCCTCTTTTTCCCCAACGGTGTTACCAACTCCATAGAAAATGATAACAGCTCGGTTGGTAGGTTCATCATATTCACAAAACGAGCAGATATGAAAGAAACTGAAGCACACATATCAAATAAAACTACAGGTACAGAAGATGTAACCAGAATAGTACCTTGAACCGTCGAAGGCCCTGCATCAGACCCCACTGGTTCCTGATCCACAGCATGCAGTTTCTTGGTCCCTGCTTGAGAACGACCGCTCGCCTGCGGCTCTGCCCTGATCTGGCTCTGCCCTGAAGACGATATGGTCCTACCACCACGGCCACCGAACCGAGATCCTATCATTCTAGTTGGCTCTGACTGAACTGATACCCCTCTGGAAGCCACCAATCTAGCCCCACTCTGGTAAGGGCGTGCAGTCCTGCAGAAGCGCTGTAGATGTCCCACAACTCCACATCCATGGCAAGGTCTGGGAGGGTATGGACAAACATTTCAGATGTGCCCTACCCTTCCGAACTGATGGCACACAACGGACCCTGCACCAGAAGAACCAGATGAAGACTGCCTGGGAGGATGACCTGAGCTGCCATCACTCTTCTTCCATTTCTCATCACGCTTCCTCTTATTCTCAGATGAACAGCCACTACCAAGCACTGACACTGTTTCAGAAAACCCCGACTTTCCCTTATGGTCAATCTCGGCCATATAGGCACGATCTACCACCTCAGCATAAGTCTTTAGCTTGAATAAGAAAACATGGGAGTGAATTTCTGGTCGAAGGCCCTTCTCAAACTTCTGATCATTCAAAAATTCACTCGAAACTATCTCAGGTGCGTACCTTACCAGTTTAGCAAAGCGATTCGCATACTCCATCACCTTGTGATTCCCCTGTGAAAGCTCCATGAACTCCCGAGATCTAGCATAGGCTACTAACTCTGGACAATACTACTTGTTGAAGATACCCTTGAAATCTTTCCATCTCATGTGCTCATGTTTCCCATCCTGGACCACTGATTCCCACCATTTGTGACTGGACCCTCCAACTGGAACGAGGCACACTTCACCCTGACTTCCTCGGGTGTGTCAAGGAAATCAAACATGCATTCTATCTTTTCAAGCCACTCCTCTGCCTCCTGAGGTTCTAAAACACCTCGGAAAGAAGGAGGTTTTCTCCTCAGAAACTCCTGAGCTCTATCCTTCCTGGAGCCAAATTCTTCCACTCTAGCTGGAATATGGACGGGGGCAGGAGTCGCCCCTTGTCCCAAAGCTTGAACGGCTCGGACCATAGCCTCTACCAATCTCTGATCAAGCGGCGCGGGATAACTCTCTCCGGCTTCCTCCCATGGGTGCATGGGAGCTCTCTGGGGAGGCATCTTGCTGCATAGGGCAACAGTCATAAAGAAGTAACATCAGTACTAAATTTTTCCTACAAGATAAATAATCATCAGTAAACCAAACATGCAAAAACGACTTCATGCAAAAACACTACATTCTTGCCTGGTGTCCACGTACAGACTATAGCCTGCACGTCCCACCTAGAAAATAAGTGAAACAAACACCCTGACATCCCATGGTGACTCAGTACCTGTCACGAGGCATGCTGGCCAGGCACCCTACTCGCAACCTGAATTCTGAGCTGCGACAGAACCAACTACTATATAATCCAACTCATCCAAAATAACGTGAACCACGAACTAAACTACCTCTGATACCATTTTTTCACGAACTGAATCGGGTCGCCATTAACTCGACGCCCGACCCGACCCGCGGCAAGGCTCGAAGGGCATCCCTGATCCCCACGGGCTGGCACAAGTGCCCGAGTATCAATTTAAACATTGGGAACGATTTACCCGAGTGAACAAATATAAAGAAGCCAACCAGAGTAAACCAAAAAGAAGTAATGGTTACAGTCAAACGTGTATTTAACCAAACAGGTTTTTGGTTCACAAGTATTCAAAACCCAAATAACACTGAAACATGATGACCAAAAACCAACCTATGAACTGTCGCCCGGTGTGAGGACATCGCCCCTAAGCCACCACCAAAACGCCACGTAGATTGGCCTGCTAACAACCTGAACCACTGCTCCCAAAAGCTGGACCCTTACCTGTATCAGAAGTAAACAAATCTACATACACACAAGGGTGTAAGTAGGGTGTGAGGAATCGCCTAGTAGGATATCACCAAGAAAAGATTCCATGCACATCTATCAAAAGACAAACCATTTTCAATGCTAAATAAAGAAAGAAAGAAGTGAAAAAGAAATGGTTTTCATAAAACGATATAAAGGAAATACAATTCAAGATAAACACATTAGGGTGATAATTCAAGTGACATATCACGTTTCATTGTGCACGCAAAGTAACCGGTAGCAACAAAGGATGGGAAAGCCCCAAAAGGGTGCAAGAGCATGTGGGACCCTATAACGTCATGTCTCGGTGAAACATGGCTTAGGTGGCCACGAACCTCAGATAACGTGGCTTAGAAGGCCATGAACCTCAGAACACATGGCTTAGAAGGCCACGACCCTCAGATAACATATGTTTAGTTAGTGTTGCAATCGTCAAACCTGCCAGTGAAACCGGGTCAGGCCATCTCTGGAACACTAGCTCACTAGTCCTAGTCTCGCCACCTAATACCCCGACTTCCCTCCTTGTGCTCACCTAAAGATCAAAGTTCACATAACATGTCACATTAGCACTTAGAGCCAATCGTGTCACCTGCACACTGATATCCTCTTTGAAAACCACACACACACCAAAACTTTTTAAAAACATAAACCACACTGCTTACGCTTTAAATTAAACTAGATGCATAACTTAACGAAATCACTTTATTAATTAAGAAAACCACTAAGAAAAAATTATTGAATAGTTTTCAAACATGTTGCAAAAAATTTTAAAGGTTAAAAAGTCACTCAAAACCCCTTTATATAATAAAACATATTCTGACACGCCAAAACACAAACTGCTCCATCCGCGCTTTCTAACTCACACACTGAACAGTTTACAAATAATAATAAATAGACAAAGTATGTTTTCACAATAAAAATGGACTTGCATCACATAAATATACTACTGGAAAATTAGATGCACATTTAAAATGTAATCAGAACTAATTTTTCAGCATGGAAACAAATTGGCAAGGTGCTGAAAAATTAAACCAACACGCAAAAGATCGCCAGATGATAATTGAGTGTGGAATCACCTACCTCAAATAGGAACGGAAAAAGACACGTTGCAAAACTCCCGTTGCGCCACTGTCGCACCGTATTGAGCCGTCGAATATGTCCTAAAACAGCAGACAGTTAAACAGGTTCAATAATAATGTTAGCATAACAAAAATAATAATAATAATAACAATAATAATAATAATAACGTAAAAATAATAATAATAGTAGTACCGATAACATAATAATAATAATAGCATAACAATAATCATAGTAATCTTACTAATAATAATATTATAACAATAATAATAATAACAAAATAATAATATAATAATAATAATAGCATAATCATAATAATAACATAATAAAAATAAAAATAGTAACATAATAATATTAACATAATAATAATAATAACAACAATATTATAATAATAATAATAACATAATAATAATGTAATAATAGTAACAATAACAATATAATAATAATAATAATATTATTGACATAATAATAATAATAACATAATAATAATTATAGTAATGATATAATAATTAACATATTAATAATAATAACCAAAGAAAACATTAATATCTTATTAGATACGTCAAAATAATAAAATAAATTAAATAAAAAAAATAAAAACAACCTGTCGGCGGTCTGCTGGAGGGGGGCCGAACATAGGGTGAAGGAACGGGGAGGCGGCGTGCCGGCTGGGGCGGAGGGTGGGTCTGGTGCAGTTTCGAAGCTCCGGCGAGAGGAGGGTGGCCGAGAGGGGAGGTGTAGATGAGCGGGTGAGGGAGAGGCTGGCGTTGTGGTTGAGCAGGGGGAGGGGAGCGCGGGTTAGGGAGAGGCCGGCAGAGCTGCTGGTGAAGGGGGTGCGGTGGTCTGCAAGGAGGGTGTGGCGAACAGGGAGGGGGCACATCAGCACTGTCCGGCGAAGCAGGGGAGGAGGGAAAAAAATAATGGAGAAGAAGAAGAATAAGAAGAGAAGGGGAAGGTGAAGAATAAAAAGAAGGGAAAGAAGGGGGAGGTGCGGCGGGTGAGGGAGGGGGAACCGGGGAGAGAGTGCGGCGGTGAGGGTGAGGGCGCGAGGCTGGTCGGGGTGCAGACGAGCGAGGATGAAGGTTCCAAGCAGGGAGGGGTGCGCCGGCTGGGGAAGAAGAAATAGGGGAGAGAGAGAGAGACGTGGGGAGGAAGGAAGTGGGAAAAAAAGAAAATAAAATGAAAAATGGAGAAGGGTGGCGACTAGGGTTTCAGGGGGGGGAGGGGAGGAAAACCAAAAAAATGATAACAATGCTATTAATATCATAATAATATTAGAAATAAAAATATTAATAGTAGTAATAATAATAATAATCATTATAATAAAAATAACATAACAATAATAAGAAATAATAATAATAATCGCATAGCATAAAAATATTAATAATATTAACAATAATAAAATCATAATAATAATAATAATAATAATAATAATAATAATAATAATAATAAAACTGAAGTTAACATCTGTTATTTGAATCGTCCGCGCAATGGGCACCCTGCGTTGAAATGGCAAAGCTGCATTGCTTTGCCCATCCCCTGCCCGTGCACCGAGCAGCACAAGGCCCACGCGTGCACACCATTACCACAATGGGAAACCCACACTGGGTTCAGCCCATGATACAACCAAATAATTTAAATAAACTGGCAATTAATTTATGAAATAAAAATTTGAAATTAAACTTGTACCTCAATAATGTCAGGACGTGACAATATTAATGTACATGTCTAACCACAATGGACAAAAAAACAAGAATAAAATACTCCATGTGAGAGAGTGGGAAGACTCCCACCATCTCACTAACCACAACTCAACATTTAGAAAAACTCACCGCCTCATTGGAACTCCTTGTCATTTCATATGTCAAAAGAAAAAACATGGTCAATGATACATCAATGGGGTACATGGGATGTGATCTAACAGGGTCAGTAGGGTCTCACACAGGTGCTGCAAAAGATTTTACATAAAAAATTCTTAGGTATGCTCATTTTAAATAAAACATGGCTTGTCAAGTACAAAATTAGGATTATCAAAATCATCTTAAATATTTACCTTTTCTATAATTCCAAAATATATTAAGGAATATCAATATCATGTAAAACTAACAAAATCTTTTACTATAATCTAAATGCATTCACATCATAAATAATATTTCAAATCCAATCATAGGTAAAAGGAACCTTGGAACTCAATGGGTCAGGCTAGAAGAGTACTCATTAATGACTAGTGGGAAACAATTACATTGAAAAAATTCATAATGAGCATCATATCACCCCATAAGTAACCCCCCCCCCCCACCTAAAAAAAATCAAGAACATGTCCCTTAAAGGACAATCCTATGGAGTGGAAGAATCCACATGATCTAAACATTCAATGATAATATAGATGATGACACTAAGATAAAACTTCCACCTATACACCCAAGGTGTCCCATGTGTTTTATTTTAAAAAGTATTTCAATGTTTTGAAAATACTAATTTTTTTATGTTATAAAATACTAGGTAAAACCAACCATTATCACAAATCCATTCACACACACAAAAATACAATAAACAATTCACATATAAATTAATTTATAAAAATTGGTGAAGTAAAATTCTCATAATAAATGCTATAGTGGGAACCACATACCTTAAAATTGATGTTCATACATGTCCACAATGGATCCACCTACATGAAGATAAAAATAATGATAACATAGTCCAACGAACTAATTTGAAAAACATATAATTGATTCATTTTAAAAAAATTGTTGGAGGGAAAGTGTAAAAACACATACCTAAAGAAAACACACCCTCCACACATCAAACACGAATCGAAACAAACCTCAGAACAAGATAACACAATCGATGAATAGAGAATGGAAATGAAAATTAACGATTGAACACAATATCTGATAATGAAATGGAGAAACAAAAATTGGATATATGAAATTAAGAAGAAGACATAACTTATTTTCCAGAGAGAAAAAACCTACCAAAACATTGATCAATCATCAAATTGATTAATCCAAGCCAAACAAAGACTCACAAATTCAACAATGAATCCTTGTAGGTCGAGGGAGAAATTGTATATGGAATTTTGAAATAAAATATTCAATAGTATATCACCCTAAAAGACATATTCATGATATATAAACATATTGTAATCCATTTAGACATCATATAATCCTCAGCACATGGACATGCTGAAAAACCCTTCAATTGTTTAGTAAAAACATGAATTTTAAAATTACACAATGTTTAATATTTACACAACATCTAATCCATTCATGCAGTATAATAGATTCATGGAATATTCCATGTATAACCTATACCCTGTGTACACCAATTTAATGGCATATATTTCTTGTGAATATTACAAAAATAAGATATTGTTTCATAAAAATCCAAATCACCTCAGGGATCCTACAAATAGGGCGATAACCCAATAAATATATTGATAAGGTTTTAACCATAGTCCATTAATTCAAAAAAAATAAATCTCCAACCATTAATTCATTTACCCATTAAAATAATTCCATCCTCATGATTCCAAATATGGACACAATTAAAGTTCAAAATAAGTAAATGGAAGGGAATTACATGAATGTGGGTAATAAGAATTTACAACCCCCCCACCATATACATTCCATCCCAAAAAAAGCCATGTAGAATAAATAATTCATTTATATTTGTGACCCCATTACACCATCATCAACAACTCATGATAAAGTCTCATTAGAATCTTATCCATGAAACCCTAACAATCTAACCAACAGAACATAATTTCCATGCAATACTTTCACTTGAGATTCAATGATCTATAATGGATAATCCACAGGAGAATTTTCATTATATTAATTGATCTCTACACAACTCAGAATTTGAGATGGCTCAGGATGATGTTTATGGAACAATGATTCATGAAAAATATCATGAATTCCTATCAATGAAAATGACCATGATATCCAATAAGAAACATACAGAAGAATTTTGTTTTTCTCATAAAAAATATCATAAATCGATTCCAACATTCCTGGTTTTCCAAAAATGTAGTGACCCAACAGAGGAGAAGCATTCATGAAAACATGGTCTCCTATAAATAACTTTAATGTGTTACACCACTTATTAGAATTGTCCTTTCACTGACTCTATGATGTAACTAGATAAAAATGTATATCCTAAATCTACACTGGTGTCTTCTAATCCCAACTATGTTTGAAAGAATAAGATTCACCCAACTTTTCCAATCAAAGAGGTGGACTAAACTGGAGACCATTAAAATCCTCTAATGTTTCTATATTGATTTACGAATGATAATTAATATTTGAAGAATATTGAATCTTTCCTTGATTGATATCCCATAACTCCCAAAAATCACATACACATGCATGAATAATGTCCCAGTAGAACATAATTACATGATATGTCTTACCATATGTTTGTGGACGACAAATTTCACATAATATTTCTAGATTCCTCATCAACTCATGGTTAATTCAATAATTATATGATGTAATCTTGGAATTCCTGTCTGAAACAATAACTGATGTAACCCAATTTTACCTTAAAAGATAATGAACATATATCTTACCTAGATCATCTAGTTTTTCATTGTATTTTATAGGATAAAAATGACCGACCAATTTCAACTCATCCATCACCACCCATATAACATTTCTCCCTTAGGGATTCCATGGTAATCTAACAAAAATATTATGGATACCATTTACCAATTCCAAATTGGAAATGAATGATACTAGAAAAAAAGTATGGTTTTAAATACCTTGCCTTTATTTATTAGCAGATGCAATAGTGGGATACAAACATAGAAATGTCATGCTTTAAAAATATCCATCATATTTTTCATCTCATGCATTAATCAACTTCAAAGTTCATAGATGAATATCCAATGAAAAACTATGATAATCAAACAAAAATGGGTTCCTTATTAGTTTTTAGACTATAAACGAATCCCTAAAATGGAGTATACAACCTGAAATTAGAGACAAACCAAAATTGATCTCCCCACTATATAGGGTTTCTTTAATTTGGATAAAAAAGAAATCATGCTAGTAACTCTGTAGTTTAAACTCAAGGAGAGATGAATGTAATGGATCATTGGTCCAAACCATTCTTGGAAAAATGTCTTAAAATCGATATGAAGCTATGAAAATTCCCCCATAACATTCCACTCTTCTATTAATTCCACCATAGCTTGAAATTGTACATTTCATATAATAGTGTCTGTAATGATACTCACCTTCCCAAAAGAGTAGGAGATATTGATGTCAATAATCTTATAGTATTCGACCCATATTCCATATCTGATATTCAATTACTTTAGATAATAAATATAATATTAGATCTTATGGCCATAAAATACTATGAACATTTCCCAAAAAAGATAATTCCTCCAACAATTAAACACATGTACAACTATAGAAATATCAAAATCATGAGTTGGGTAAATCATATCCTATGTTTTAGATTATATGAACCATAAAACACCACATGATATTAATTTAAGTGAACACAACCCAATCCATCACTATAAGAGTCACATGATTCCACCTACCCTATACCACACTCAGGTATGATCAAAATTAGAGATGATTTCGGAAGTCCTTTATCTTATCAAAAAATATAATCCACTTTTCAACCCACATGAATTTCACCCTTATCAGAGTAATAAAAATAAATGGAGGTGAAAAAATTGAGAAATCCTTATTGAAAAATTTACTGTCACTAGAAAGACCTTGGAAGCTCTAAATTATAGAGGCATTTCATAGATCTTCCCATGAGTAGATATCCATTAATTTCTCTAAATCAACTAATATTCCATGTTCAAAAATCATGTTCCTCTGCAAAATTCACCTCATAAATCCATAGTGTTCTTTTATAAATCATTCTACACTGTTGAATAAATTTTTATATTTATAAATCCAACATCAAAGGTTGATCCTTCCCATGCTTGTATCTTGAGAAAACAAAAATTTAATTAATATACTTTATAAATTTTTTTCAAGATACTGATGGAATATATGTTTCATTTGATCTGTGAAAACTAATCGATAGATTGTCAGACAAAATGAGAAAACAAGTTATTTTAAATGGCCATATCCAATTATAAAAAATTTCATTACTATATAAAACTTCCAAAATCAGAGAGGAGTATTACATAACAATACTGCAATTCTCTAAAACCACTTTTCCCCATTTACCTAGTCAAAAAATAATAAACATGAGGTAATGTATAAGTGTTCTTAACAGTTATACAGCTAAACTTTTGGTTTTCTATAACCAATTAGTGTGGACCATTTTCCTTCATGGTATTGTGAAACAGGGCATCCCAAGATGAATTATGAGGGAGAAAAAACCATTCTGCGCCATAAAGAACAACTAAATCATTGGCTCTTTAATCTCAAAAGATTTTATATTATTAAAAGGTATTGATATTGACTGCATCTCTCACACTAATTCAATTTCAAACTCCTCTTCCCCCTCTTGAAGAATAGTAGATAAATTATTTTTCAAAACATTAGGAAATCCACAAACAATGTAATGAAGATAAATATTAGAGTAAATTTCATCAGCCTCAACAACAACAATAGACTATAAACTCATGTGCTCTATCCAAGATAGTCTTATAGGACCATACCATGGAACCTACTATCCCTGAAACTCCCATGAGAAACCAAAGACCATATGAAAAAAAATTGTAATTATAACAAGAAAAATGATATTTATGAGAAAATAGATAATCCTTCATGACTATGAAATCAAAAAAATCCAGGTAGAGAATAAGAAAATTCCAGAATGAATACACATTTTCTATTAATTTCACAAAAAAAGGATAGTAAAACCCATTCTATATACATGAATAAAGATTCTTCAAGAAGTATATAATCAGGGGCATGAGTTAAATCATCGTGATTAACATATTAACCATTGATGCAGTTATAAATGACTGGGATGTACTTTTATGAAATAATGCAACTGTTAATGAGGATGCATTAATAATGGTTCTTATCACTATCAAAAGACCCACATCATCCTCCACTAGAATCCAATCTAATTCCTAAGATGTAATCACCCATAAGGCATATAGATAGAACCTTTTAGACATTGAATCATCCAATTATATCATCATAGCCTTTGGAGCTATCATTTTATAACCATATCATGGAGTAAACATTTCCCAAAAGAATCTCTATAGATGACCACATTTTCAATAAATGTTAAATATTCTTTTGTGAATGAAAATTACTTTGTCTGTTTATAACCATTCTACAATGATTTTGAGTTAGAGGAACACCACATGATACAACTAGAGGCTCCCATGACACATGCTATTGAAAACCACCTCCACCACTCAATTGAGGGACTCTCAAATTTTTATTTTCCCCATACAAGATAATGAATCTACCTATAGTTGGATGAAAATGTGTATATTATACAAATTTTTCTTCCCAAATAAGTTATTCCAAAATATTTCATCCTCTATCTCTACATATGATGAGAGAACCACCCATCATAAGTCAAAGAAATAATATCAGGAGAATAAATAAGGTTCATCCGATGGTATTTCATGAAGAAATATGGTGAAAAATAACTTTCCTAGAAAACTTATTAGTGTATGATGAAATCACTCACTCTCCCTTCAATATATAGGGGAGCTATAAATACATCAACATCATTAGATATTTTGGACAAAAAATACTAGAAGAATATAATCTTCATAACTTTTTTTTGTAATCCTGTATGCTTACCAGCCTGTTCCATGGAATCCCACCACATTTTTATAGAAACATAAAATAAAAATTTATCCCAATTCACCACAATACTCTCACCTATATCTAGATTGTCTAAGTTATTTTTTATTTTTTTCATCCCGTCATCCACGTATTGATGATCATTTGTGCTACTAAAGGATGGTGGATTCCCATGAAAGAGCACTCAAGATCAATCAATATTTATATTTTATCCTTGATATACCTCAACAACTAAATAATAAACAAGAGGCTCATTCTGATCACCATCACCGACTACTCACCTGATAGAATCAAATGGTATCTAATACAGAAAATGATTTCCATTTGGAAAATTACGTACACACTCTGAAGGATGTTGTAGAATATATATCAAAGACATATTACTACACACATTAAAAAATAATGAATTGTACTATAGAAAAATATCCGTCCAAAATGATTTGTGTATGATGACACTACACACTCACCCTTCTATAATGAGTGGAATTCAATAGAATTTTCTATCATTAGCGATTTTGAATAAAAATAATTGAATAAGTGAGTGTTTATAATCATTTATTACAATCACACCCGCCTACTGGAATGTACCAAGGAATCTGAACACATTTTTCTAGGAACCTAATGTAAAAAATATAGCACACTTCACCTTGATACTCTCATCCATTTCCAGATTGTCAAAGATATGATTAATTTTTTTTCATCCTTCAATTATTATATTAAGGATCATTCATCCCATGGAAAATCATTATAAAATATAGTGCAAAAATAACTATCTCATCAAATAGATTGGTTTATGTTAAAAATTCACACTCTCCCTACTATAAAGAGGGGAAGTTTAGATAATTCACCATCATCAGTGATTTTGGACAAAAATACTAGAAGAATATACACTTCCTACTGATTTATTACTATCCCACTGGCTTACGCACCTATATCATGGAATTCCACAACATTTTTCTTGGAATATCATATAAAATGTAGGACACATCTCTGTGATACTCTAAGATATCTCCAGATAGTCAATGATATAGTTGATTTTTTCCCTTCATCTACATATTAAGGATCATTAATACTGTTATAGGTTGGTGGATTCTCATGAAACATCTCCCATGATCAATACTAATATCAACCTGCTCTTAGACGTACCTCGATGAGGATGTTCAGAACTAGGGGAACATTCTGATAAACAGATCTAGCTACTCACGTGATAGCCTCAAATAATTTTTAATACATCAAAGGATTTTCTTATGGTTAACCAGATAAACCATCCTAAGGAAGTAGTAGTATACATATCAGAGACATACTACTACACACTGAAACAAAAATAATGTATCAAAAATATATATAATATTAGTTTAAACTATAAAAACAATAATAAAAAACTATGTTTAACATTAATTAATCCAAATAGGAGACACACATCCCAACACAAAATGGTAAATGGATTCTCATCATAGTAATATTTTTCTAGTCACTCATCATTATATACCAATTAAGACATAAAAATACAATATCTTGTATACCAAACGTCCCAATAAAAATACATTTATGAAAAAACAACCATTGATACAAAAAATTAATGAATCTACCTAAATACCCTCTCAAATTAGTACCTGACCTGACCTATCACATACTTGAAGTACATTACATATCTCTATGGGCAAGAAATTAACACCTGGGAATCAAAACCATAAATATAGTGAACTATTTCTCCTAACATGAAGAAAAAACATCCAACAAATATACAACAAAATAAAGTGAAATATATATATATATATATATGAAATATCTGATTGTAGAAAGTAGAATCTAGACAAATAAAGAGTATAAATAATCTGCAAGTGGAATACCAACCATAAGGGACAACCAAATAGGAAAACAACCACTCCATGTTTTGTAATGAGAACACTACCACCATATCACAACTAGTTATACTACTAATGTAACATAAAACATCATCGCCTTTGTACAGATCCTTTCCATTCTGTAAAATGAAAGACATTACAACGTAAATGAACCTCTAATGTGGTATGTGAGGTGTGATCGAATAGTCTCAGATGTGTATAGACTATGTGTTCTATAAAAATATGTTGTACAAAATCATAGATGTGATCATTTTCAAGAAAACAATGCATACTAATTAAAAATCAATTATATCAAAAGAATAGTAAATATTTTCATATTTCCCCCACATCCAAAAAATTAAAAATATCAATTCAATGAATAATTTCTATTATCCTTTATCAGAATCAACATTATTAATATCACAACCAAAATAGAAAAAATCCATGAATAGGTAAATCACACTAGATAACTCAATGGGATATGATAGAATTTTACTCATACCAAAACAAAAAATAGAACACAACACGTCCCTAGAACATATCCATAAAAATAGTAAAACCACTTGAGTAAACACCCCAAACAATTTAAATAAAAAGTTCATATAATTAATAAATTTGGGAGTAGATAAAATGCCCATGATATGACCTCTAATGGTAATATGAATATGCGGCCTAATATATCCCTTCCACCTATTTAACAAATTATTCCCATGTGGTGAATTTCGTAGATAATCTAAATGATTTAAAGATACCCCTTTTTTCATCTACCAAAATACATGGAAAACCTACGTTTTATAAAAAATGAATTTAAAAAGAAAATGCATGGAAATTTTATTTGTAAATCACATCATAAAAACATGAACAATATTATTTCTCAAACAGAGGATAAAGATAGAACAACCAACCACAAAACACATTATTTTACAAACCCACAAAGGAACCTCTCACAAAATGATCATAAAAATGAAAAACAAATTCCTTATAACTAGTTTAAAAATCATTGAAATGATTAAATTTAACAAATGTGATAGCATAGAATATAAAACAACACAAACCAAAAGAACACCCACCCATCACATGACAAACAATAATGAAAAGTGTCCCATATAACAATATTGGAAACCAGAAAAAGAGAAAAAAAATAAAACATCCCTCTTTACAAATAGATATGATAATGCAATGAAACTGTGCTACCATGAATAATGAAAGGAAAAAGAAGAAATAGTCACTCACCCGGAGAGATGCAAAGAAACAAAAATAGTGATAAATCACCAAACTAATCAATCTATATCACATTGAGACACCCAAAATCATCAGCAAAGCCTTTTGGTCAATATCCAAATGATATGTTGTATTATAAAAGAAAATTCTCAATTGATAAGAACCCTAATATCCATTTCGACACTATTTACCAGACATGTAATCCATGTACACAGTGTTTAACTGTTGGGATATAGATATGATAAAAACTGATAACCTTTAAATTGAATGCTGTAATTTTAACATAAAATATCATTTAATATATTCAATCAATTTACTAAATTCAAGATATCTTCCTTACAGAGCATACACATTGTGCACTACCATTACACGGTGTGTAATTCTTCTATAATATGAAAAAAATTATCCTTACATGAAAACCCAAAACATCTTTGGTGTCATAAGAATATGGGGATAACATGAATAAGTTATTAAATAATTTATACCAAGACACAATTAATTCAAAAAATACGCACCCCTTATCATTATATTAATTTCCCCCAAAAATCCTATCTATCATGAGAGTCTCATAATGCACCCCATTAATGAAGAAAATATGCGAATGGAATGGAAAAACTACAAGTATGTAGAGGGATGTTACACTAAATGATATTTATTCCTATATATAATAATGTGTCTTATAATCCATATAAATTCAAATACAAAAACATTTATGATAAACATTTTCATAAATTTAAATAATCATTCCATACTTCTATCAATTCAAATAGTCTATATTCTTAATATAATACCACTCATTGTCTATAATCACTCATATACATATATTAGAGGTTTACAATAATTTGAGTTGTTTTAATCCATGAAATTTAAAATTAAATAGATCCCAACTATACGAGGGACACACATATCTAATCTAGTGTAGTTGTTACACCCATGAGTATATCACAATGTCATCACTATCATTTTATAATTATCTAAATCAATATAATGGTGGGGTTTAATAAAATAATTTCCATCTATATGTTATTCATGAAAACACTAAATAAGTTATTATTAATATAATTATGAACTAAATATTGTTTATTGAAACTATTATGTCTAATTACAAACTAGTATCAACATGTCATGAAAACTCACCTGAAAATTATAATGCATGGACATATGAGGCGTGATTTTAAAGGTCAAAACCAACAAAAATATTTCCATAACAAAATTATCTTAGATCCTAACCATAAATGTGTTATCTACAATAGAAAATATTTTATATAAAATGTTATAAGAAAACCTTAATCATCTATCTATAAATATAAAATTAAAAAAGAACGCTGATAAATTTTATTAACATCATGGCCTATTAAACATATGATAGCTCCCACATGGGTACTATAAGATTTCGTGAAATCCTACCAATATATGATAGTAGTTCAACTATTGGAAAGGGTTTCATCAATATGATGGGGAGAGTATGACCTCAATTACATTTACATAAAATATAATAAGAGTTAATATGAACAATATATAAAATTAGAGAATAAAATTTTATTTCATTATATATCCGACTATAAAAATAATATATATCATAATATAATTAAACAAAACCGTATAATCTTTAAAATGGTATATTTCATTTAATAAATCACCTTATGGTCCTGTTATATAAATGGAAAATATCACATGGAAAAACTAATAATGGGGATTCTATAATAAAAATAGCATGAACTCACTAAAACATGTTATACAAATCCATATCTATTTTTCCAACCTAATAAATTTCATTTAAACCATTAAGAAAATATACATGTAAACTAGAAGGATTTCACATCAACTAAGTTTCACATAATAGGTGTGAGCATATAACATAGTAAACCTCCACAAGAAATGAAATTAATATAATCAAAAGTATATATTAGTATTTTTAAATAGTAATATACAAGATTAAAATATAAAACATATATTAAAATATATTAAATCATTGTTTTCTTACTAAGATTCTTTGAATATGGCCCCTTCTTACCTATGATATAGTCAATAAGTTTGAAGAATCTTCTCGATGTATAAAAGTACTAGAATCCTTTCAATGTTAGGTGAACCCCCTCATGATACATGGTATGAATATATTGATAATTCATTAAAAAAATGCATTTTTCTGTGTCTGTTCAAATATGGAAATCAACCTAATCATAGGTACACAACATCTAGTCCTAGTAAATATCCTGAAATAGTATGTTTAATTTATGATCCTGATGGATGTCAACATCATATATCACCTGGTGAGATCCCCCTAATCAAAGGATTAATACAAAATATTGATATAAGATAAACACCATCTTAATCTAGAGGTGATTTTACCCTAATAGTATACCCTATTTTCTTATATATATCACCAAGTAAAATCATTAGAAATTATCCTAATTCCAGGCCATGTGTATCAATCACAAGGTAGTTACTCAAAACTATTGTTGAAATGAACATATTTATTCGTAAAGAACATTACCCATATAGTTGTTTTATAATACTCCTATCAGACCTCAAATTCCAATATCATGAGTATATATTTTAATAGATATGATAGTTATCCTGATAACACTTTTTTATAATAAAAAATACCCAGGAGACATCAACCTAAAAGCTGGTTCGAGAAATAAATTGACAATAGTAATTGTAATAAAATTCATATATTGAATAATATAATATATTTACCATTGAATATAAAATAGAAGGATTTTAATTTTTTAAACTACTTCTTGTGATACATATATTAAAAAATTAAAAATTATCATGTTAGAAAAATTGTCAAGTTATATCACAGTACTGGTGGTTTAACCCTTGACTTAAACTCATATTAATGTTTTTCATTTGTACACTAAATCCAAAATTTATATCATGGACATCCCAGATGTAACCTATAATTCATATTATTAAACACATAACTAACATATGGTTAACTACATATCTCGTATATATTATGTTATAAATCTATGATATAGATCTATGGCCTAAAGAATAATGAATACTTTATCATTTAGAAGAGAAAGCTCTTTATCAAATGAAATAATTACTATTATTTATTAATCACATAGTTTACCTTTCTATAGATGAAATATTTATTGAGGCTTAATATTACCCTCTACTAGTGGATCCCCAATGGAAAATTTCATATTGTGTGACTACAAATTGATCTACAATTAATATAATCACAGTTGATGATTTATAATGTTTTATGATGCCTAAATCCATTATCTTAATATATATACATGAGTAACTCATATTGGTTAAACTTATTTAGAAAAGTGATTTTAACTTTACCTATCTTATTACTCATGGGAAACATTCATCTCCTTAATAAAATGTCACATTACATCACACTGTAAATCGCAAGACCATTAAATTACTATCTCAATATAGGTAACCATCCACGGTTACATCTTTTAAATTAAGAAACACAAATTAATATAAATAATTAATTTAGGATAATAAAATTAATGAATTTATTATGTTTAATATCTAAAATTGTCATAATATGTATTGCCAATTTCTCATAATCACTTATCCCACTAGAACTCAATTTCATTCTATATCACCCCCACAAAATCCCATACAAGAAAAAAAATTGTGAACACATTTATAACTATAGAGAGATACATATTCCAAATAAAATATATAATTTGAGTTATATCTAAAAAAATCTTGACTGGATTCATCCTTAATCACATAATATAAATCATTCAAAAAAACATTTCCAATTGAAATATTTGGGGTACCTAGAAAGTCTACTTGGAATTTCTCTAGATGAGGTTAGAGCTGGTCACATTCTCAGTACATGGATATTCGAATTTTGAAGATTGAGAGGGTTTGGCACTGCCATCTGTACCTGGCCTATGCATTTTTGCACGGGATAGCTAGCTAAGAATCCATGCTCTGGTGTAGGTGTTCCTTATCATCATTGTTGCTGGGAGGGGTTACCTCTACATAGTCCGGTGCTCGGTTGTAGCCCATATGTTTTCTGAATTATGGTAATGTCCCAATGTCTTTGAAGTTATGGTTTTTCCCCTTTACACTTAAAAGGGGGTTTATCCAAAATTAATAAAAAATTAGTCCCTCATTCTATTCAGTTAGTAACATTGTCCAACCAACACTATAATTTTTGGTCAATAACACATAAATATCGATCCAAGCACCACTTCCTACCAAATAAAGGATTCACCGGTGACCTAGTGAACCTCAATGATGAATATAATTTTATCTACTATAGTTAGAAGTAACAAAACCTCCCTCATTATATACTCAAAAATTATATAACAGACATATGACTATAATAAATGATAAAATCATTGGAAATACAAATATTAAATCAATGAAACATAATATGAGTTTCACTCAAATGAAGCGGTCCTTATATACATTTATTTAAAAATCATAGGTTTATTATATTCCTAAAATCTTGTGTAAGTATGCTAAGGAACAACTATATTAATATATTATATGATAAATCATAAGGAATGTGTTATGTTTTATGTATTTATATGGTTTTATTAAACCTCAATACATTGAAATATCATTCAGAGAATCTATGTTTACGAAAATATGGTAAATCAACCCACAAAACTCCTTTAATTGGTTTACATCTATGATAATTTTTTCTAAATAATAATGAGATGATGATTCATAATTATCAGGTTCAATACATGAACATTATATTTAAAATTCATTTTCTTTCTAACATCAACTAATATGTGTTTAATGAAATCAACCAATAATAAATAGAGAGCATTCATTAATTTATACTATTATTATATTTTAACAATTATATTTACACTTTTTAATGATATCATTTGGTACAGAATTTAATTGTCCCATATACATATTGATCAATCTTTACTAATATATCATGAATTCTTTGAATTAAAATGATGTTATAACTTATTTTCTTAAATTTTATCTTTCCTATGTACCATTATACTACCACGATGTCTTTATGAATTGTATTTCTTATAATATAATTTTCTAAAAAATTAATTTCAGTTGTTTTTAATAAATTTTTTACGATTATTTATGATATTCAACCAATAAACTATTTGGGTTCATATATCATATCATTCTAATTATATTTCATGATTTATACAAAAATAGATAATATTTATTCATTAAATTTGTTTTAATATTTTAGGATCTCTTTTCAGTATCATTCAATTACTTAATTTGGGAATAAAAATTATCAAGAGAAAAATCATTTTATATATTCTTCTTTAATTCAAAAAATAATGTTCAATAAATGATTAACCATGTGTGTTGATGAAATTATTTCACTTTTCTTATTTTTTTACTTTAAACTAGTAACAAATAGTAATTATTAATGAAAATATATTCAATACAAATAATTTTTTTAAAATCATCCAATCACTGAGGACATATATCCAAACTATTTCTATAGGAACCCATTACCTAATCCCACGAATGAAAACATTAAGGTCAATATATCAAATCATTATGATTTTTGATAACACATATACATTCAACAATTATAAAATATATAATGGGAATCATATACAATGAAAATATGATATTTCATTAATATGAAATTAATACCTAGAATTTACTCTCCATATAGTATTTTTAAACCCCTTAAGGCATTATAGAAATTCCCATCTATAAATTCCCTGATTTTAATAATAGAAACTTTTCCCTATATAGCAATGTTTTATTTTGACTTCATTAACATAAGATGGGTGATGAACTCTCTAATCTGATTTTTAACCTTAATACATTACCATTTGTATTATCATCACTACACTAGAGCATGGAATTCCCGCATTTTAATCAGTTATCATCAATATATTATACATATCAATTAAAATTTTAATGAACTTATTTAAATTATAGTTTACAATAAATTATATAATACCTTTATAACAATTATTATTGAAAGAATTATATTAATAGAACAATCCTTAAATCACACCTTAACCTCTCTACTTCACTAAAGTTCACAATCATTTTAATTACATAATTAAATTTTGATGTTCTATAATAGATTTTTGTATCATAAATGTTCATTTGAAAATTAATTTCTATCTGGCCTATATTTTTCTTGATAGAACCATTTTATCATATTTATTATCTTATATTAATCCATACTTCCATATTACTTTTACAACATATGTTCCTTTAAAAAAGACCAAATATTTATTACTTTATGTGAATCTATTTTATAATTTAACTGATCTTGTAGATATTTTTACTAAAAAACATCACCAATAATCAATTTAAAAGGTTGGTGCTACAAGACATATACATTTTCATATTATGTAATAATGACTCCTTATTTAGTTTACTAGTTAACAGTATTTAATTCATATACACATGCTTTTTATGATTGATCTCAAATTAATTTAAAACAATTGTGACTCCATTTTATATTAATGATAATATTTCAAACATGAGTATAATAATTTATAATATTATGAAACGATATTTATTAAAAGATTTCCAACTAATATGATTACCCTTTTAATATGAATCATATATATTAGTGGTTAATGATATATAATTTACTAAATATTTTACAACCTAATGGTTTTAATATTTAAATTTATCTATTTATTATGAAAACCAATTCAATCACATCAGATATGAATATTACATAGTAGGGTGGAAAAATGTTTTCCAAATTAATTGACATGGATTATCTTTAGTTTATTATAATAGCATCATAATATTTAGGGTTTTGAAATTTAGTGAGACATAAACCTCCTTATAAGGACATTTCATTAAAAAAATATAATTTTTGGTTTCATCCAGGAATTTCATTTCATTCATATTGAGTATCTTTAAATGAATATATTTTTGAGTATTAAACCACAATTCTTACAGAAAAAACAATTAATTACAATTTTGATACTTCTGATCATTATCCATTTTTTAAATAATATAATAAATTTAAAATTATGTAGTAACTTATTTCATGGAAAATATCCAGGACATCCTACATGACTTCTTCCTTTTCATTACCTATCCTTAAAACAAATTAATTTTTTATAAATTTCTGATGACTAAAAAGGATCAGTAATGGATATAAAATGAATTAAACCAATAGTGTATAAACAACATCATAAATAATATTTTTGTTATCATTGTTATTAATGTTATTTGAGAACATCAAATACAAAATCATTATAATAAAAAAAACATATTTCTCTCATATAAAATCAATAAAACCCGTACCAAGAAATTAAAACTCTATTTTAATTATAGAATAATATTCATTAAACACTTTCAAAAACCAATAAATTTGGATAACAATATAGATGACTTCCAACCATGTCATTATTAAAAATGTATTAACCATACAGTTGACATCGATACCCAAGTCAATGGAGGTATATCTTGGAATCAACCACCATTTATGCAATAACAAAGTCAATTGATGTTATCTAGTCCATCCCATGTGTTTGATGTAACAGTCTCACACATTTTTATATGGGAACCCCTGAATATGAGGTAATAGGCTCACTCAAGTCTATATGGGACACCCCACTTATAAACTTTAATAGCCTCACCCTATGATATCTAGGCTACCTCATGTATAAGTTACAATGGTATCTCTTATTTCTTATAATTACCAAGTACCATATCATTAACAAAACAGTTTCTCAAAAATACCTTTTAGAAATATGTCTGAACTCATATGGAAGTTAATTTTGGTTTATGAATCCATTTTCATCTGAAAACCCATTTTACGGTTTTTAATAAATATAACCCAATATGATCAAAAAGGGAAAACATTTTCCAATCCTTTCAAAAAATTATCATACAAAAGATTTCTTTATGGTCTATGTAATTCTCTTGATATGTTATATAAATTTATGTTGAGTATTTATTGAGTTGATTGATAATAATTGGGATGTGTTTATGGATGATTTGATATTTTATTGAATATCCATTGATGACAATTTGGAATACCTATGTTTTTAGTCCACTATTTCACTAAATATAAGTCTTATTAAATTATTAGAAATGGAATTTCAGGGCTGAGAGGGGTATAATTATTGGGAATGTTATTGTAGTTGATGGAATTCAATTGGATAAATAAAAAATTAAATTAATTTCATCTCTACTGTATCTAAAATATGTTTTTGAGGAGAGATCTTCCATGTTTCATGATGGGGTTTTCCACCAATTACATAACAACTTTAGTAAGATAACACTTCCCTTTTCCAAATTCTGGTAATAGGATTCTGATTTTTTTATGATTAAAATTTTGAGGATACATGAAATTCACTAAAAAGGACTCTCAAACAACCAACCATAATCCAACCAATATGGTTGGATCTACCCTCTGAAATTATGTTTAATGCCACTAACAATTCATTTTGGGTTATTTTATCACAATGTGTTTATAAGGATCCCCATGTTCTGTAATACAACTAATGTATCCTTGAATATACATATGAAAACAACACGACCATTAAAAAATAATGTATTTATATTGTGTTTGACATATAAATTATACATTTATATCTTATTAAGTAAAAATGATGATATTTTCTAATCATGACGTCCTATGTTATCTTTAAAAGAAACATGATTATTATCCACCCATAATATATAATACTATCCTCCCCCATGAATTTCAGTTATTTATTCAAGACAAGAATGTAGGGGAAAATGTGGTGGTTGACATCGTTAGTAGGATTTCACAATAATTAGACCACAATGATGTATCATCCCTTCCCATTGGAGATTTATTTTCTAATGAGAATCTTTGTCATGTTGTGGACCATTTACCTAGTATACACACATTGTGAATTTTCTAGTAGCATCTTATGACCCACTAATTTTAGAATATGCCAATTATAGAGACATAAACATGATTCATGATGGAATATTTGGGATGAACTATGGGAGGTATATTTATTATCCAAGTTGTTTATAGGTTTTTTCATTTCCATGATTTCACCTTAGTATTTAGATTATACAACACTTTGGATTTTGGGGTCCACAATGGATCTTAATGCACAACTCAAAAGGTCCTAAATTAGTACTTTATTTTCCGAAATTGTATAAATATTCCCATTGTTTTTAAGCCATTTACTCAATTTCAATTCACATGTAATATTTATAAGAGTAATAAAATTCCCAAATAACCCATGTTATTCTGTGTAATCATAAATTCATGTTGAATTTATTTCATGGGACCTTTTCCAAATAATTTTGGATTTGTGTACAACATAATTGATGATTACAATGTCTCTAAATAGGTGGAATAAAATGATACGAATAACATTGACTCTTGGGTGGTTATTTACTATGTGAGGTCCCATATTTTTAGTGGGTTTGGTTTTCCATGATGCATCATTAATTTTAAAGGTTCACATTTTTTTAATCACTACATGAAAAATTCTTTTGTATGTATGGGGTTGTTCATAAAGTATCAACTACATATCACCCCAATAATAATAGACAAACTAAAACCCAAAATCAATTTGTTTAGATAATCTTGGAAATAATGGTACAGAACAACCTGAAAGGTTAATGTTTTTCTTGGATGATGCACTTTTGTTGAACTATAAATCATTTGAAACATTGATCATAAGATCACCATATTGGATTCTATTCAGAAAATATTTTAACCAAAATTTGGAGGTAGATAAGCATGTATATTAGCCCATTAAATAATTTATTATGATTCGTTTTATAAAAGGTGACCATAGGAAGAAACATATTCATGGGTTGGTGTAAATTAAAAATGATTCATATAATAACTATCAAATATATAAATAGAAGAAAAATTATATCCATGTTGTGATTATTCATCAGTGGATGTTCTATATTGATGAAAATGACCTCATATAATTTTATAGGCTAATTGTCTACCCCGGTAAACACCATTCCCAAGGTATCAATACATTTATATTTACTAATTTTTTTTCTTTTTCATGATATATAGGTTTTACATGAGAAGACTGGTCAAATGTTTATTATCAATTGTAAGAGTCTAAAACACTTCTATAAATATTTTCTTAATTAATATGAATGTGGAAATCTATTCAGATATAAAGTTAGACTTATTTCATTGAGTAAAAAGTAAATTTTATGTTTGGGGTAGGATGATATAGTATATATAAAATTATAATTTATAAAAAAACAATAAAATCCCTATTGATCCTCTTTTTCTTTTTTTTTCATTTATTTTTTTCAATAAAAATTGATCATATAATGAATATCCAAAATCATTTTTCACTCATGAGTAATTTCTTTTTGGAAAATTCAATTATTTTTGGAAAACTAAGTATCGAATTAATGTTTTAATGGAACATTTTTCAAAAAAAATTATATTCAAAACAATCATTATTGTTTGATGGATTTTTGAAACCAATGGATCATTAGCACTAACCAATATTTTAACAACTTACTGAATAGTCAGTATAGTCCCTTTATTGGATATTATTCCTTTTAAAATTTTCTTGACATTATCATGTCTTATAGGGATTCTAGACCATTCTTTTATTTTGTGTCAATAAAATATATTCATCTATCGTACAATCATGATTGAGACATTTTTTAATTGAAAATCACTTTTATCAATTAAACAATATTTCCCCCATAATATTTTTCATCTCATAAGAATTAGATACCATGAAATTCATGTTATATAGTCTCATTAAAAGCTCATTTATCCCTACCATGCAATATCTTATGTAAACTCTTGTTTTACATTCAAGAAGAATCGGGGTGGTTTTCTCAAGGGAATTTACGAGAACGAATCATTATTATTGGTTGATGGAAAGGCTTCAAACATTCTATTATTATTGGGTTAAAAAGACATATTGAATCAATTTTATAAAAAAATATTCATATTTATTTCCATGTATGATTATTAAATATATAAGGTTATTTACATTGAAAAAAATAGAAAAAATTAAAAGAAATTTTTAAAAGGGGAATTTTATTCATTATTATTTACTCATCGATTGTGGTACAAAAAATGGGAATTGGGTATAATGAGTTGGATTTGATACATTTTTTGAGGTGTTGAATTTGTAAATTCATTGGGAACACTTTCTGAATTTTGTGATATTTTTTACTAAAGTCATTTATCATTACACTTTTGGGGTAGATCAGTAAACCTTAAATCCTACCAACTGTTAAACCTCAGAACTACCTATTGGAATCTCTCTTGGGTAGCACAATAGTTTCTACTAGAAGATAAATTAAAATCCTCTAAAGCATATGGTAAGATCAAAAGAGCTATATGTATAGATTATAATTCCACATTAAAATATTCTTTGACTGAAGAGGGACATATTTTAAGTTAGTTCTGTTGTGACATGTTCCATGGATGAACAAATGATGTGTAACAAATTTGAATTCCATAGAATAAAAATGAAAAGAATATGGATTTCATAAACATAGCATTATGGATTTAATTTAAAAAAGATCTTGGAATTTTTCTTGCATTTTATTTAGTAATGGTACGTAATTATGATATAATAAATTACCCATGAATAAAAAACTTTATGACTGTGAATATGACCATATAGCGATTCATTATTCATTTTGACCATTGAAAAACTAATTTAAACTATTTTATTATTGAAAATTAAGAATATAATTTCAAACCTTACGTAAGGTTTTATTCAAAAATTTAATTATTATAACTATTAAAAATGTTATTTTATATTTTTTCAGAGTTCATTGAATGATGGGGTGATTTGTTGCACCCACGATGAAATTCAAGGAACATTTCTCAATATGAAAAATGACCCAAGCACACTTGTGGAGTTAAATAATTATTTTTGGAACTATTTGGATTCAAATAGAATGTAAATTGTTGGATTAATGAAAACCCATGTTGGATATATTTATCAATAAGGCCACGAGGCACCATTCATCAATTTGGAGGCCCAAAAGAGGCCCACAATGTGAATAAATTACAAGTGTGATAGATTAAACAACCCTTATATATTTTTTCCATTAATAAATCTTGAGACCTTCATGTTTGATTATTCAAAATATATTTTCCAACAAACTAGATTTCCCACAACTACACCGAATTTAATGACTTTTTCACTGATTTTTCCAGTAAACTAGATAGATTATAAATTATGGATAAGTATTCCATTAATGGTTAACTAGTTACATAGGCCCTTGAATTATTTTGTCTATATTGTGACATATTTTCTAATAAAACACCCCTAAATATCATTATACAATGTTTCATGATGAGGGGTACAAGTGAGTAAAATTTTAGATCTTTATCCAACAATTTTATCCATCTTCTACATCATGTACTTATAAACCTTATATTGATCACGTTGGGGGGGGGGTTCTTTGTTTTAATCCTGAGACCCATCATTGTAATTATTGTAAGTTTATTTATGAAATATGTTTTCATTTTATTTTTATTAATTTATAAATTATTAATTTTTTTTATTGTAGTATGATAAAATATTTGTTAATGGAACAGGAATACATAATCTTCCATGAATAACCTGTATAATGTGATGATTTGAGCTTGTTCATCCTTTTCCTCTCCTCTTCCATTTCAAGAGTATGTGAATGGGTTATGTTGGATGATAAAATTCTTAATCATGAGGGATTAACATTTATGTTCATGATTTTTTGAAAATTATATAATTGTCACAATTTATTTCATCTCATCAATTTTTTGATGTGATGCCTTGATAGAGATCAGTTTTTACAAACATATTTTTTTTATTTTGAGCGGTTACTGTTAATCAATATTGTTGCTCTAACATATCCTATGTGTTATCCATGTATGAAATCACATACCATATTTGTATTTGTGTCTATAAATCATGGAATCAATTGTCATTTATATTTCCCTTGAGATCGATGATAGATTGAGATACATGTGATAGTTATCCGGGTAGACCCTGATTTATCCAAATTATTTCTCTTACATAGAAATAAATTTTCTATTTATATTTAAAAAACCAAAATCCCCCAAACACATAATACCAATCCAATTTTATTTTCATAATAAAATATTGATTTTAAATTAATCATCTAATTAGCTAGTGAAAGATGACCTGTGGTTTATACGATAATGATTAAATTATTGTAAAAAAATAAAAAACTAATTTGACACATTCATGAATTATATAAAGTGAATTATTAGGTTTTACCACCTTTATAATACTATCAGAGTTAAAATTATTAAATAAAATGAATCATTCAACTCTCAAACCATATAAAATAATAAAAAATATCAATGGAGAGGAACATGTTGGGGAGATGTACCATCTAAAATATGAGAGGATGATCATGGAGATTCTGATGGAAAATCTCTAGGGATAGACAAATAAATGGTATTTGTTATAGGGTGTCAATATTATTAACTAATGGACTTTGGAATATTCTATATTCCATTTATATAAAAAATTTATGTAGAACTGATGTGGATTGAGTTTTATGGGGAAACATGGTCCTCACAATTTGATGTCTACCATCACCAAGAAATCAACTCGGAGAAATTGAGAAGGTGGCCATTGGGGATGAACCAATTTCACATGTTTCATGGGTCATTAGACAAATATTTCATGGGTCAAATACCACATCGAGTGGATCACCCTTGAAGGGGAGAGGTATGATGAGTTTCTCCATGACGAGTATTTTTTGGATGAATATGAGTGTATTCCTATGATCATAATGTATAGTGAACCCATCCTTTTACACATATCATTTTATTATTTTAAGGATAAATAAAAATCAAATTACAAGACACATATCTTAATGTATGGTTTATTTAGATGATTGGGTATATAATTAAACATCATGAAAACTAATATTATTTAATATAATTAATGAGAAAGAAAATCCATTGAGATGATATATATGTAATCAATAACAAAGGGAATACATAAACAAAATGGATGAGCTAAATAAGCCCAGTAAAGGAAAGAACATATAAATAAATTATAGAACATGGGTTAGTAATCCTTACATAATGACATAATAGAAACATGAACCATGAATCAACAAAAAGATTCAAAACATGTATGTTATGGAATAATTTAAACATGGTATCATATCAATGTCGAAACAACATTCAACATGACATAATCTTGAGTCTAAGTTCATTTAACATAGATCACGAGTCAACTCTAAACTCTAAGACAGTTGCACATGGAGATCAAGTCAAAGCTATCAACCAGGACCATTGTACATGAAATCTTATGAGACTAATCATTACCCAATTCATTGGAGCCCTATTTGGAAGCACCCATCATAACATGAATATTTTTTCTACATGGGGAATCATGCATAAAGAATCATACAATAATTTAAGGGTTACCCACAGTATAAATTGGGTATCATAATCATGTTCAATGGGAAATATAAGAGAATATCATATTGGGGTCCATGAAATAAAGTATTTAAACAACACATGTACTTTAATAAGGAAACATATGCATATATCGTGACAAGTGATGTTAAAATAAAGTGGAAAATTTTAAATGCATTGTTTAATAATCATTACAAAAAAAAATTTAATCTGGTTTAAGGAAAATAATAATGTTTCATTAAAACGGGAAAAGAATTATTGTTTTCGTAATACTAGAAATGAACTAAGATATTTTTTAATGGTAAAATGAGTATTTTAGAAAAATAATAGTGTCGTAACACCTATTTTCGAGTGGACATTAATACTCGTATCAAATCAAGAGGATCCCATGAATCCAATTTTCATTTTAGGATGATTTGAGAAGGGAACATTATAAATACATGTATTACAACATAAAATAATAATTAGATGATCTAGATAGATGATTTTGGAAAATATAATTATAATTTCGAAGAATAATATAAAACTAAATAATGGATATAATGATAAAATAGAGATAAAATATAACCTAAAAGAAATATGGAGGTTCGGAAATGATCCCTCACCATATGTTCAAAATATTTTTTCAAAAGATATTAATATACTGAATAATAAAATTTTATTAATTATATAATAATTCTAGAACATCCTATATATTTAATTCTTTTTTAATTTTATTATGTTCATTTATGGTCTTTGTTTCGTAGTTAGTGAGTTCAATTTCATCAGTTTGTAGTGATCGTTTTCATAGTTTTCATGATCAATTTCCATGTATATTATTATGGATGTACATGTCGAATGAGTATAATTAAATATAATTGAAACTATATGTTATTAATTAAAAATATTAACTTTAAATTATCATACATATCATTTGGATACTATTGTGAGGATGAATCCTTTGGTAAGTTTTTATTGATAATCATTTGGATTATTTTAGGAGGTTTTTATTCACAATGAACATTCTGGTTTTGTTATTCATCATCATTGTATATAATGAAAATTTTTAATTGTTGATCGTCATAAATTTACACCGCATGAATGAAATTTTATTTTTTAGAATAATATGGGGAGGAGAGCGGTTTAATGATTGAAAATTAAATTGTAATATTAACATTACAATATATCTGAGTTATTGTAGTTATAATACAATTTGGATGAGGGGTGGTGAGGAAAGAAAATTTAAATAAAATTAAATGAATTAAAAAGAAAATGAATGAGAAATTTACCTCTTGAATTTCTCCACCGTGAAAGTCTCCAGAGGGTAATGGTTGGGGTCTTTTTATGAGACCAAGATCTAAAAGACATGGGGGAATGTCTATTATGAGTATTGGAATAAATTTAGAAAATCATAATTTCTTGGAATGTGTTTGAAGATTAGGTGATAAGGGGTTGTATTTATAGTAGAGGAGATGTATATTTTCTCCTTCAAATTTTCATTAGTTTATAATTTTTCATCAAGAAAATAAATAGTTTAATAATTTATACCAAAAATATTAAAATAATTAGGTATAGTTGTATATTATGGGCTTACACCAGCCAAATATAATCTAGGAGTCCATTATTCATCTATTTTTCTTCTATAGTAAATTATAATATTTTACTATTCAACATAAACTAATGTATTTTAGAAAAATAAAAATACTTCACCATAACTATTTCTGAATGTGTAAAATGAAAAATTAACTCCACCTTATAAAAATATATTTATAAATATGATGAAATTGTCTTTTAATAAAAATCATCCTTTAAATGGAAAACATATATTTTAAAAATATAATTGATTTTGTAAGATTTTTTAAAAACTATTTATGGTCTCTTAAAATTAACCTATAATAATAAGAAAATAAAATATATATTGATGAATACATTTTAAGAAAAAAAATTATTTTGATTAATTGAATTCATTATGAAATTTTAATTAAATATTTATAAAATACCAACACACAATTACTAATTTTAAACGTGTTTATTTATTTATACCATTATATAATTATAGAATACATTAATTTATATGATTCATAAATTTAATATATTCATTCATGTATTATGTTACCACTTCATTGGTAGGTTTTCTACTCATAAGGGTCTTATTACCATTTCTATGGACATGTTACTATTTCATAATTATAAGTTTTTTAATATCTTCAAATATATCTTATTTAATTAATTATTCAATTTTAAATTTTTTATTGTCTTATATATGTGACATAATTTGATATATACAATATGAAATAATTATGACAAAGTAATATCTATTTGTATAATTTTTGGTCATTATGTTCTACCCAAATATGAAATTTCCCCCTAAAAAGTTCATTTTACATTATATGGGGAAATCAATTGGGGGTACTTCTCCTTCAACACCAACTATGGTTCCTATGAATCATCATCTTACTTATAGTTCCTCTATATAAAATTGAATGGGTTAGTTGTATTGTTACATAGGGATATTTCTCTATGTTCCAATATAAAACCATGTTTCTCCTCATAGGAGAGTTCATTCTATAATTGTACAACCACAAAATTAAGAACATTTAATAGATATGTTATTAAATCCTAAATATGGATAACAATAATACATCATGTACATGAGACATACTATATTGACGATCTAGTCGATAGGGCATAGCTTTGACATGATCAAAAATATCAAAGGTGAAGATATAATTTTGACATAGAGTTCCTTTCAGGCAAAGTATCATGATCCTCATCCATTGAGGTATGAAGAATAATTACATGTCTATTAACATAAACTCAAGGTCTCATAGAATATTTATGTACCTATTATTTCAAATAAGGGTTTCCTTAATGTTTTAATGAATGATTTTCACATTCTCTACCATTTCATCAACCATTTCAGGCCCTAGTAGCTTGCATTCACCAACATCATATAGCATGGTGGTACTCCCCATCTTATCCCATTGAAGGATTCATATGAATCCATTTGGATTATCAAGTGGAAATTCTTGTTGTATGGGAAATTCATTAGTGGAACATATTTGTCCAATCATATTTTGAAATCATTTAAACAAACTCTCAATAATCCATCCATGTCAGGAATATTCCCCTTAGATTTTCCATCATATTGTGGATGATAGGTTGTACTAAAGATCTGTACAGTTCTCTGTTCATGGTGGAGACTTATCCAAAACACTGAGGTCAATCTCAAATCATGATTGGATATAAATTGTAGTTTTACTGTAATAATCCTTTCCACTTACTTTATATATATATTTGAAAGATTATCTAGTGATAGATCCTCTTGATTTTAAATAAATTGATCTATCTTTGTAAGATGATCCCCAACTTCCCATATATATTTTTTTCCTCTTGATGTATTCAGATTTACTATGATAAATTCCATGTTAATGTTATCCAACATCCATGTTGGTATAGGTAGTTATTTCATAATTCCCTTATAAATTTACCATTCATCTTTCACTTGCTAACATACCAGACATTTGATATATATTCAGTGCTCTCCTTTTTTATATTGTCCAAACAATAATTCATTAGATGTTATAAATACATCATTGTGGTACCTGGGTTAATAAAGATGTTTGAGCCCTGTACATCATTCATGATATCCTAAAAAATATCTGGTTTTGATGGTACACTTTTTCATGACCCAAATCTCACAACTCCTTTGTAACCAATTTTTAACTCTGAGTATTTGTCATTTTCTCATGGTTTCCACCTTCATATGAATATACAAATCATTCCTTTTGATAATACCTTATTTTAATCATTTGGGATGGTAGAGAGACAATATAATAAATTAATTAATATGTTCCTTTATTAATTATTACCATTTCCATCCATTGCAAATATATGAACATTGGATCCATGTTAATTCTCATCACTCATAATTATGTATGATCATTTACACATAGATCATCATCTACTATGTTTTATTTACCATGATGATAGTGGATTGAGTAACCATAGTACTTGATGATCTATAACCATCTTCTTAGAGGAATATTAATCTCTTTATGTCTGAATATATATTTGAGACTCTTGTTATTTGTTTATATCTCCCCCTTCTCCCCATAGATAAAATGTTTCTATAATTTTGACATAATGATCGCAGTCTCTATCATTAGATCATTTATGGTATAGTTTTTCTCATGAATTTTAAAATTGATTGAGGTTGAGGCTATTAATTTATTCTTTTATATTAGTAAACTACCTAATCCATTATTTTACGCATTGATGTATACTACTATGCATATTGATAGTGTGATCAATGTTCTAGTGATATGCCTCCCTTAAATATCATTGTATAAGTATTCACATTCAATCATCTAATAAACCTTCACTCCCATCCAAGTCATCTTGGTTACTTTGTATGACAACCAGGATATTTTCTTACAAAATCATCCAAAATACCATACAAACCAATGAAAACAATGGATCTATGTTACAAATTTTTTTTGGGTGCACTCGTCGATTTTAGTTGACATAGAAGGGTCAATTAATATCTTTTTTTTGTGTGATTGAATTTTTTGTGAATAATTATTCACTTATAAAGAACTCAATTTTATTATAATTTTCACATATCTTATCCCTTATTAATGTTTTTATTATAATATTTTAATGTTCCTCACATTCCTCCTTCTTATTAGATTATATCAAAATATCATCAATAATGATTAGACCAAATATTTCAAGGTAATTACTAAAGACTATATTAATTTACTCTATGAAAATTGATAAAAACATATCATGTCCAAGGGAATTCCATTGAACTCATAGTCTACAAAACTCATTTAAAAGGAATTAATAGTAATATCTTCCATTATAACCATTAATTAGGGAAATCCAGACCGAAGGTCCCCCTTAGACAAATAATTTACCCCACATAGCTGATCATACAAGTAATATATATGTAGTAGGGGATACTTGTTATTTATCTTGATTTTATTATGATCATGATAATTAATAAATAGGAACATTTACCCATACTTCTTCTTGACAAAGAGTGTAGGTGCACCCCATAGGGTAGCACTCAGACATATAACACCCTTTCCTAGATTCACCTATAATTAATTCTTAAATATTTTTAACTGTACGGTTGAAATTCAATATTTTGTCTTTGATATATGAAGAGTTCCAAGAATAAGAGAAATTTATAACTCCAAATATTGATCATGAGAAAGGATGGTCTACTCTTCATATCATATAATAATTTAATCCCACATAATGGCAATGTCTTCAAGAATTACTATATCCTTTGTGTCAATAATTTGAGAAAGATATTATTGAACATAAGTAAGTAATATATAAACATGAGAAAATGATTTTGAAGGAGATTTATCCTCTATGTTATACTTTTAAAAATTTTGAGGATGATTCATGACGTGATGATTAAACTATACCAAATGAAGTATGACAAGATTTTATGTGATGATTATTAAAAATAGAGTAATTGTAGATAAGTAATATACATCAGATGCAATAATATTCGCATTTTATATTATCACATACTACTCAATATTCATATATTTAATTTGTGTTTGAATAGTAAAAATAAACTTGCATGATATGAAATAATGTATTGATCCAGAATCAAATAATATGTTCTCTAGTCCGGAATTAATAATCAGTGTACCAATAACCACATCATTTTTCGGCCCCACTTCAGATTTAGTGATAGAATTTTATATTCTTTTATTTCTTGGTGGTTTTTTTCTTGATTTCCTCCAACAACCATTATCTTAGGGAAATTATTCCTATGATACCCATGTTTCTTGTAGTTGAAACAGTGAATTACAAGCTGAGTGTTAATCTAAACCATCCAATTTTCTTGGAAATTAGTGTAACATTTCATTTATCTTTGGTAGTTATTAGCCAAATACCTCATTCTATAACATTTAATGCATTTCTTGGTTCTTTCAAGAAATTTATGAGAATTCTTATTTCCTCAATTTGTAAATTGGGGATTTTATGCTTTCTTTCCATCATTCAATTTATCTGTTACTCCACCCATACTAGATAATATCTTTACCTTTTGGTCACTGGGCCCATGATTACACCAAGAGTCTTTGATCATAATTTCTCCCATATGAGAAAAATATAAATTCTCTTTGTAGATATCAATGGCCTTAAACACCAACTCTTTTCAAAGACTCAAATTTATTCCTCTAAATATGAAATACATAATTTTTCAGGGTTCCTGAAAAATTGGGAGGTGTATATTATAAGCATTGTAATGATTTATTCATAGTACACGATAGAATCATCATAATTATCATTATGATTTTATGAACTATATTTCTATTTAGAGATGGATGTGTGGGAGAAATATATATGGAAAAACATTTTCTTCAATTCCTCATAATCCATGAAATTAGTTTCATCATTGGCGTTCATTTTTTAATTAGTTTCCACCATGGATCTGATTCCACATAAAAATAATAGAACACCATCATATATTTCTATTCATTATGAACACTAAAATACAGAGACTATATATTCAATTGAAATTATACACCATTCTACTATGAGTGTTACACAATGAGATTTTGAGAACTCTTTTTTTTGAATTAATCTATATGTTTAATATTTTTTCATTTCACATAGAACATGAATATATATATATATATATAAACTAAGTAAATTTTTTCTATGAATATGACATTATTGGCTTGGGTTCATGCAATACAAACATGGCTTGCACTACAAGCAACACTACAATTGCGTACGATGCACAGAACACTGAGTTTCAACCAATCGTCACTTTTTATTGTTTTAATTATTTTAATAAGATAATTATAACATAAAAATTGAAATAATTAATAAATACTTTGAAAATATTGTTTTTTATATAAATAATATATATTGATAGTGGATTTTAAAGTTTTTTGTCATGTTCTTTTATATTAAAAATATATCTTTCCTGAATAAATTTCTTTTAATAACAAATGAAATTTTAGACACATTTAGTATTTTAAATGGATAAAATAAAATTCATTTTTGAATTAAATACATAAAAAATTATCATGGGTTAATTTTCGGTATTTTGATAATAATCTTTTTTTAGGAATAATAAAAAATACTGATAGTTAGATAAAAAATACCTTTTGTTAATTTAATTATTACTGATGAACAATATAATTAATTTGTTTTTACGTTAAATTTGATAAATATTACATCTAATAATACAATCAAATTCATAATAATAAATACAATTTTTATACTGAATATAAAATTATTACATCATTTGAACATTCTACAACTTTAAAGCCCCATTATTTCATCTGATCAATGGAATTACCACGAATATTAATTTTCCGTTTCTATGATGAGAATTTTAAAAATCCAAAAGTCTCTATTTTATTTATTTTAATGTATATATTATAATTATACCATGTTAATTTTTTTACCAAAATTATTAGTAAATGTGATTAAAATTAATCACAGTAGTTTAAGCCAAGATAAGAATATTTATTGACTAAACCATAAAATTATAGGCCCGAATGACCTTGACACTTTTTCAACACCCATCGGTTGTTCATAGTTAATCCATAATTCGTATATTAATGAGTTTAGATGGTTCCTTATGACATTTTTTAGGTAACAACATGTGCACACATAATTTATTTCTAAAAATTCTATGTTAATCATTTTCCTTCCCTATAAAAGGTCACCACAATCGCAGGGATGTTGACCATATTGTTTCGGTGTATGGAGAATTTCTGCCTCATGAAATGATGCTTGTAAATTTCTCTATTACCACCAATCATGGAGAAAATAATGATGGGAATAAAATTTATATATGTAATATATTATATTTATTATTTCTTTATGCTTTTATATTCTATTTGAAACACACATAATTTTACATTTAATATAGTGTAAATATGAGAATCTTATTTGAGGATGGGTGGACTACCACCCGCTCAATGTGATGTAATTCATTCACAAATCTCATATAATGTGTTATGGATGAGATTAATGAACTTATGTGATATATATGATATATTAATTCTACTGTAATAATGATATATTTATATAGGTATATATTTATTCATATTTCATTTAAATACATTCTTTTAATAAAACTATAAAAATAGAAAAAACATTTATGCGTACATAGGACTTACCATCTCCATGATAATTGTATTCCATTACATAATGAATTATACTATAAATTATTATAATATAAATATAATATAAATAGCTTATATTTATATCATGTTCAATATTTTGGAATCATTACTTATGTATTGGGATCAAAAATATAAAAAATTAAGACACATGTGAAGAACATTGACAATATTACCAGAAGATAAACCTTAACATAAAATCTTTAACAAGAAGGTAATATAATGTCACAATCAAATAATATATTTTAATAGATATAATAATATTATTTTATAAAATATGTATATAAAACTTGTATTTATTATACAAGAAGCATGTATGAGTATAGAGAGAGTAAATACACAAGGCCGAGGGAAATCATCTCACATTTAATTTCATTGAGATACATGCTATATTATCCACTATTTCATTTTGTGTGTTGTATGTAATATACTCTATTGGATTAAAAGTATCTTATACATAAATTTATTGGTATTCAAATATCCATTCTCGGATATATATATATATATCATGGTATTTACCTTTCAAAATTAACCAAATTGGTAAAAGAGTTTTATCTCAATTTTTCTTCTTTGAGACTTAGGTTTTTTATTCACCTAAAATCTATTTAGAGGTTCAATAATTACAATGTACATGTTATATTATGATTTTAATACCTTTCAAGATATATTAATCTTCAGTTAATTTTATTTTCATAAATAGTTATTATGATCCCATGTAACCAAATTATAAGAGTTTATTGAGATAATGTTATCCTTTATTATAGATTGTATATGTTTATGATTACATTGATGAAATAACTGCATGATATTCATTAGATTAATTCAATTATATTATTTAATTATATACTAATTTATAGGTTCAATTTTCAACTCTTTGGTACATATGTCAGTTGAGAAAGTGTTTTTCAGAATGCTGATTATATCATATCATCAATCAAAAATCGATGTTTTCTAAAAATTGTTTTATAGATTATTACAAAATTCCCTCTATAATATCTAAAAATAAATTTTTACATTTTTTTCTTTTACCAATTTCTCTAAGAGAATATTCTTTTCAATCTTTGAACAATGGAATTTTTTATCATTTTTACTGGGCAAAATGTTTGTTCTTTTGACCACATATGACATGTACAAATTTACCCATTGTAATTTCTTCAAATATCACATTGTATTATTAAAATTATAATCATTAAAAAAATGTTTTTAATGATATTTTTTACGACAATGGGTTAAAAAATGTTTTCATGTCATATTGAAATGCTTCCAATGTATTTTTAAAGTAATGCTTCCAACATGTTATTAAGATTCTTTTATAAGATTTTTTAAAAATTAATTCCAAAACATTTTCAAAATTTCATTATTTGTTTCCAATGTATTTTCAAGAAAATCTATTTCAAATAAACATCCTGATTTATTTAAATGTTTTTATACTTTTTCAAAGGAAATGGTTTTCAAAAATGTTTTGGAGCTATTTTTAATACTTTTGAAGGAAAATGATTTCAATGTTATTTCTTGTGCTCTTTATAAGGTTTCTTGGTATTTTATAAAAAAATATTTTTAAATTGATTTAATGTATTAAAAATATTTTTTCAAAAAATAATGGATTTATTATTGAAAAAACTATTTAAATGATATTTCAAATTTATTTTCCATATATGATTAATTCTATTGGTGTTACTCATACCTTCTAGGAAATGATCTAAATGTTCCATTAATATCCTTTCTATGAATGAGTATTTAATAATGTCATGGTCTTTATGAATCCCATTTTTTTATAATGGGTATTGCATATATGAAACCAATTTCTATTTCATGGGTTATATTTTTTTGAAACCTGCTTCTTTTCATGAGTTTTTCTTATGATGAAATGATAATATAATATGACTTTTTCTATATGTTAGGATATGTTTACATGTTTATGATAACCATTTCATTTCATTGGTTATGATATGTTTTTTTATGATATTGTGTCACATGTGTGTATGATTTCATTATGTATTGGTTGGGACTTATATCTCCCTACAATTAATTTGGTAATAATTTATATCTCATGGGATATATAGGTTTGTAATTAGGGTTTAAACTGTTCCCAAATACTTGTCTAGAAAAAGGGTTTACATGGTTCTGTAATATATGGATGGAAAAGGGTTTAATTAGTTTCATAATATAGTGCTGGAATGAAGGGTTACTCATTTCAGTATTACAGTACTGGAATGAGGGTTTACATGGTTCAGTAATATGGGGCTGTAGTGAGGGTTTACTCGATTTTATAATAAATGGTCGAAATGAGGTTTTACTAAGTTCAGTAATACGTGCCTTGAATGGGGGGTTCACTCGATTTAGTAGAGGACTTTTCCCAATAATATGGTCTTGGAATTGATGAATTGGATATTAAAAAAATATTTACAATCTTATGTGTTTCATAAATCCATGTCTTAATCATATGTTGTGATTTCATGGGTTATGTGCTTTAATTATTTCTGATTCATGTCTTTTGGACAGTCATTATTAATTCCATGATTCATGTATATGATCTTTGATATATAGAGAATGGTACTCTATTTTCATGACCATGTTCTCATACCCTTACGCTCATGTTTATTCTTACATGTATCTCTTGTTTACCCTTACTGAGCATTTGAGCTCACCCCTTTTTATGTTTCCTTCCCCAGGTTAAGAAGAATTGTATTATTATTGATGTGTTTAATACAGTTACTTGTCATAATAACCATGTTAGAGAAAATTTAGCTCCCTTATGTAATAGTGTTTATGTTTCCATGTTTCAAAAGGAACTATACCAACTATGGCCTTTTGGTGACATTTTATATAATGGTTTTGTATTTAAAAAATGTTTTGTAATTCTAATGTTTGAAATGTAGTGGTCCCTACAAGGAGGGGATCATACGATCCACTAAACATGGGAGACCATTTCTACACAATGTATTCAACCCCAACATTCTCTCTTATAAGTAATGGAGGTTATTCCACATTATTCAAGTTGTTTTTCATAACATCACTTAATTGAGAAAGTACTATCAAGACATTCTAAACACCTATTCCCAAATTTTTTTTCATATAATTAAGTAAATAATCACATTTTATATCACATTGACTGTTGGAATGTGTTTTTCTACTCGAAACCATTAATATAGAAAATTAATGTATAATTAAGGGGATTGAATACGTAATTAATAATAAAAATAAAAGGAAACATTGATTAAAAATAAATAAATGTGTAAAGGAAAATTATATCATAACTTGTGATTCAGTAGGTTTTAATTTAGGTTATCCATAATCTATTTCTAAACATATATTATTATGGTTATTTTTGTTACATTAATAATGGTTTGTAATGAGATTATGAATTTCCTAAAGAATATCACTTGGGATTATGAATCCATATCTATAATAAGTTCTACTATCAGGGACCAGATTACCACAATTTATGAATGGGACACATTTTCATAGTTGTTGCTCAAATGTACATATGTGATAGAACCTAGTTCTCATGTTGAATTTACACTAGGATGTATTTTCATGGTAAACCATTTACACTATACTAACAAAAATTTATGGATGATTTCTCAATCAAAGTCTTTTCCCATGGTTTCATACTAAATTGGCCTAGCCCTAAACTCAAAAAATAATTAAACCTCCCTTTTATACCACCAATAGTGACCCTATACTTTTACACATATCATTAAATGATTTTGAGAATAAATAAACATAAAATTACAATCCAAGGATAGTAATGTATAGTGTATTTATAAGATTAGTTAGATAATTGAACATAATGAAGAAATATTTTATGTAATCTCCATAATGAGCTCCCAAGATCCATTGAGATAGTCTTTCTATAATGGATAACAAAGGGAATACATAAACACAAGGTATGAGCTAAAAATTTCTAGTAAGGGAATATAAGTATGAATAAAGCATAGAACATGGGTTAGAATGAAAAACATGATGACATAAATAAAACCTAGGATATGTATAAACATAATTATAGATAACATTTATAATTTGGAATTATATCAAAATGGAATCAAATAAATGTGGAAACAACACACAACATGAGTTAATCATCTGTCAAATCTCATTAAACATAAAGTTCCAGTAAAGGCTAACCACCAAAATAATTCCACATGGATCACCCATAAAGGCTAACCCCCAAGACCATTGCACATGATGTCTCATGTGACAATAATTTTCCCAATTAATTATAGAACTATATAGGATCACCGATCATAACTGAAATATGGATACCACAAGAATTTTTATACACACGAAATCAAACATAAACATAAGGGTTGCCTATGGTATTAATTGGGTATCACAATCCAATCAAAATTTATAACATAAAAGAATTACCTAATGTTATACATGAAAGAATGGATATAAACATTTCATTAACATTCATAAGGTAAAATAAGAATATATAATTATAATTTATTTAAAAATTATGTGAATACATGAAATATAGAGTTTATAAAACTTTAGAAAAACGTCATTTTAATGCATTTTAAGGAAAATATTATTGATTCTTTAAAATGGAAATGACATTATTCTTTTTATAAAATAAATAAATGAACCATGATATATTTTTATGTTATAATTTTTGAATCTATAAAAATATTGGCAGCTTAAAATAGATTTTAGAGGTCACCTTAAATAGGGAAAGATATCTTGATGTTCCAACTATTAAAGGTTTTTAAGATAATATTTTAGAAGGGATCGTTATTAAAACTTGTATTATCACATAAAACTGGGATATTATGATCTAGATAGATGATTTTGAAACATAAAAATAGAATTTATATGATGTGAATAAAAATAAATAATAATTACATTGGGTAAATAGTGGGAAAATGTAACCTGAAAGAATATGGTTTTTGAGAATGGATCCCTTACCTTATATCTGAAATTGTTATGAGATTGAAATTAATTTTATGAATTATAAATTTAGATTCGTTAATTATTAATTCGTGAGCAATTTTTACTTGTAAATGATTTATTATAATATTATTAAATTCATTTATGGCCTTTTTATTTGTTATAGTTTTTAATTTCATCGTTTAAGAGTGTTTATTTTCATAGTGTTCATGACTGCATTTCTTGTATATGAGTGTCACATTTCATATATAAGTAGTATCATTATATTTAATTAAAATAATAATACTTTTAAGGAACTTCAATAAATGATGACATTATTGGAGATTTGTTAATTTACTTGATTCTAGGATGATGTTTTTTCTACTTACCATTTCCCCTTCTTTTATTCTAATGGGATATTTAATTATCATCTCACCTTTACCATTATTTTATAATAAATAAATTAAATCAATATCCGTTATGTGTTAATTTGCACATTAAAAAATGTTAGGTTTTTAATTTCAATTAACATATTTATTTGTACTAATAAATCCATTATTATTTTTTAACAATACTACAATACATATATTATGTATCATCTATCATTCTGGAATCATTTTGTTCACATAGATTTGATTTACGAATCAAAATATCTTCGTTATGATAAAAAACAACCAATAATCCCAAAAGCTAATAAATAAAGGTTTATATAATGGTTACAATTATTTATAAGTAACAAAAATAATTTTACAACCATGTAACCATTTGTATGTTCAATAATAAAATATAACTCCCCTTCTTGACAACTGTCCTCATTTTACTTGATTGTTAATTCATGTATATAAGTAAACCTACCTTGAAACAAAGAGGGATAAAAAATAAAATTGAACTTCATAACCAATAAATAATTATATGAATGAACTCAATAAGGTTATATAAAATCTGTTTCATGTAATGTGGGTTCTATACAAACTAATTAATGAACTGATTTTTTTTTCAGGTCATTAATATCAAGAGGGGAAGACCTTCAAACTTAAGGGAAGGTATTCTACTCGAACGTTCACTATTCCATAGGTTTATTATTACTCATTTTCCCCCAAATGAAATACTATATTTTGTTTATGTCCATATTCTAATTTCTATTTATATTTCCAAAATCATTTATTGAGATCCATTAGCAACTCTTTTATGAGTATAAACATTCTTTTTATGTTACTCCTTCCTCAAAGCTTCCGGATATGAAAACACGTTTTAAGGAAACTTCCCAAATTCATACCCAATTTATAGTGTACTCAACTATATGTTTCAATCCACCATTGTTTTTATAAAACAAGAAATTTTATTATGAATTCTTTTTGGGATCCCTTCTTGTTTTATATACAAGATTATCCCGTTTTTTATTGGAAATTGTCATCAGTATTTTCCTTAAAACCCCACTAAAATGTTTTAATGGTCAAATATCATAAATATTATTCTTACATGATTTCAATTATATTTAACATCACTTACCATGATATTTTATTATTTTACATTATGAATTTCTAAGTATGTTTTAATTCCTTTCTTCGAAGGTCACTTGTATGATATGACCATTCATTATGATTTATGACATGATGATGATACCCATTTTTTACACGGGTACCCATTTATTTATGTATGATAGATTATGAATGATTCTTAAAGTGTAAATAATATTCATGATCATGTTATGATGGATGCACATAGATATCACTCTAATTTATTGGGTAAAGATGAGTCTAATGATACATTATGTGCAACGGTCTGGGCGGTTAGCATTGACTTGTGATACCATGTACAATGGTTATGGTTGTCAACCATGACATGTGACCCACTTTTTGCAATGAGCCTTTACAAGGGATAAATTCATGTTTTCTGTTTCTTCCACATTATTATTAATCCATGATTATATGACCCCATGATTATATGTTATGATTTCAAATGATACATGCATTTTTATATCATTATTCCATTCCTTATTAACAATGTGCTAAAGCAATATTAAAATTCGTCTCCCCATACTAGGATTTTATCACATACCATTATTCATGTTATCCCTTGGATACACTATCATGATGTTTGAGAACAACAGATGTTATGATATCATTGTGAAAATTAAATGAAGAATTATTTTATTTAGTTCTCAAATAAAGAAGCCACCCCTAGGAAATGATATACATACCCCTGGTTCTATGTTTAGATGATAAAAAATATTAGTTAATCATGGTGGTTAGAACATTCTATGGTCACTCTGATGTTATAGTGATGGATTAAATAACATGAATACCCCTACCACACATTTTTGTGTGTGTTTCTATGTGAGCTATGGTGAAAGACTTGGATTCTAGTTTATGGTGGCCTGAGGAAGACCTCCAAAGGGAAATTACTCATCATTGGATAACGTATGATGTTAGGTATTGGATCCCACAATGGGGAGGGTAAACATATCCAATCTTATGAATGGATGGGGTCCTGATCCCACTCATGTGAAGATATTCTCTCTCACAATACTTGTTAGGTAAAGAGGTGAATCAGCAGTGGATGGGGACACTATAGATGTTAGAGGAAGATTTGTTCCTAAAGGTTTTATGAATTTAACCTAGAGTGGGAATTCGATGTGTTGAACTAGGGTCTATGATGTTTGGAAAGGACCATCTACTATTTTCCTTCAATTATAGTAAATTGTTTTGATCCAATAGGTTTAGATACCTACAAGGAAGATCCCAGGTCATGGCCATATTGGGGTAGCCCGAACACCCCTACCATTATGTCATGTTTGAGGGAGTCTCTACATCATTCCATGGAGCGGCTCTTAAAATGGATTGATATCATAACATGAGTGTTCCACCCCTTCATGTCCCCCAAGAGAGGTGATGTTTCCATTACATCCCACCCTCCTAGTCTTTATGCACCCAATGCTACTCATCCTCTTAAACATGAGGTATAGGGGATTCACATTGGTGATTCCTAAAATTGGATAGACTGATAATTTTTATTCCACTCAGAGTAGAAGGATAATAGATTCCTATTAGGAACAAAAAATATTAATCTGATTATTTTCACGTTGGCCAAGTATTACACATTTTTTATGGACTTTCCTGATTTCTAAAGGCTGCTGTCCTCCTCCCTCATTGTTGGATGTTTTGGTTATTTGATAAAGATAGGATAATTGGATTTTGGTATCTCATTTCATGGATTCTTTCTTTATTCTCATTTTCTATCATTACCCCCCCTCATAGACTTGATTCTTTTTCATGAAATCCATTCCTAAAACCAAGTTTAGGTGGATATTTTTTAATTACTCTTAATTGGTTTTGACGTAGATTACAGTTTCAATTATATTAGATTCTAATTATAGGAATGTTTTAGAATATATGGATGTTTCATGAATTTTGAATATGTTAATTAATCATCATTTGATAGTAGTGGCATATCTCATATAACGAATAATTGGAATGGAAGCCAAGGTATTATGTGTTGACCATGGTGTTGTCAAAACCATGGGTGTATGGAATTTGATACACATTACCTCAATCATCCAATGTTTATTATATAGAGTATTGGTTCTATTTTGGTCACACGTTTAACATATATTGGGGGAATGTTTTGTTAATTATGTCAATTGGGGTGAAGATGATCAGACATGAGGGTTTGGTTACATGAACCCCCAATAGAGAATATTTCTAAAAAGGGGTTGGTTATGTGTTTCTCTATGGGGATGATTGTCACACATGAGGGATTGGATGGTGTGTCCCCATGGGGGAATATTTCACAACTGGTATTTGATGGTAATAATTGGGAATAAAATATCAAACATCATGATGGTACCCTATGTGTATCAGGATGTTGGGATTGAACCTCATGGAGTTGTCTAACATTCCATGATGGGAAACAGGGATCATAACCATTATAGTTGGATTAAACAGGTTGATGTTGTTTTAGGTGACCATTTAGAGTATTTTAACATCGTGTTATATGGATAATCGTGTCATGGAAGGAGAATTGATAAGGGATGAATTGGGGATATAACTTATGGGCATCCAGAATGTTTGGAGTCCTATCCCAAGAGTGGTGTTTCATCCCATGTGTGGAGTTTCATCACATTGTGGTGGAATATGTTGTGCTTATTATGCATGAGAGCATCACATCGATGATTCTTCAACACTTGGGGGAGGGGATGTATCATATCATATAGTTATAAATGAGGCATCATATGTTACTCACATAGGGTAATATGAGAATGTTCAACCAATAAAATTCATTCTCTAGGCATCCTAAATTTATCACACAACATATGGTTGTAGTTTAACATAGCGTGATGAGGATTTTGTTGTCATGTTTAATGTTGTAAAACTATGTTGTTTTGATAAGAAATATTACATCATGAAACATAGATATTATTGGGGCCAACACCATGGGAGACATTTTTTATGTTGGAGTGGAAGATCCAACATAAGGCCTTTCTAACCGAAAAAATGTGTAGTTTCACTTGATGATGCAACATTCTAGGATTACATGCCTAATACTCAAGCACCTCTAGTTAGGTCCTGGATTAACCAAAATTGTGGAGGAGCGGTAATTAAGGGTCTTAATGTTAGGGTACATGTTCATGTTATCCTGATAAATAAGGGTGAAAATTGATAGGAGAAAAATAAAGGGTTGTGATCTAGTCCAATCATAAAGGAAAATGAAATGTCACAATGGTAGAGTGTACTGGTAAAATGATAATTTGGGGTGTTGAAAAACCTATTATTGATAATAAAAGTATCCCTGGAAACTCAAAATTTCCAAAAATATTTTGGATAAATCGACCTACAATAGAGAGGTCGGGTGGATGGTTTTTAGGAAATTTTGGGGTTAGTAATGTTTGGATCCCTCATGAAGTACATGGTTCTCTAAAAGGTGAATATTTCAGGAAACAAGGTGAAACTTACTTGAAATACTGTTATATTTCCTCATAGGATGGTTTCATGAAGGATAATTATATCATGGAAATAAATACTCAAAATGTTATTTTATCTTTCAAGATGAAAAAAGTGATTCACCGAAGAAATATCTATCATGTTATTAGTACACAATAATCTATGAGACGCTGTCTCTAAAAATATGAAAATATTTGGAATTCAGTTCCCTCTTTTGAATGTGATGGTTACAGTTCCATGAAATGATAGATTTTTTGTTACAATTCCCAACGACACGTCCATTGACAATTTGGATTGGGGGTGTATTTATTGTCTTGGTAGAGGTAATAGAATCATTTTCACTAAATATTATTGATTTTTAAGGAGAATTTTGATTATTGTGATTGTAGGGGCATTATATAAAGAGAAATATTCTCTATAGATGATACAAAAACACCCTTTTATTTTTGGTGACTTATGTGAATAAGAATATGTTATCCAAAGGTTCCTGCCTAATGTCCTGCATGGCTGGTGAGATTCATGATGACCCTACATTCATGGAGGTTTTGACATTAATGAATAGAGTCCCTTGAATTGGGGTTTTATGTGATTTGATATGAATTTGATTCAAATTGGTTGTTCCTTCTACAACCTATCTTGTGAAATGTGTTTTTTTGGGGTAAAAAAGATTCAAATATTTTTAACGCGCTGTAGTACCCAATTATTATACTAATATTATTATCTCATGGAATGTGATTATTGATTCTTATTTCAAACTTATATGAATCATGTATTATGTTATTCAAATGGATTATGAAATAATGTATGATTCATTTTCCATTATATTTTTGAATGAATATCTTTTTTTTGTGTCTAACGACGTTGATTATGATCCCATACCCATAAGCCAATATTATAATATTTTTCGATGTTTGACTATTATCTCATATTACTACCACTTATAAGAATTTATGATTACCCTTTTGTATATTTTTATCATACTATGTTATGAAGTCAGTTATTATGTATGATATATTTTAAAAGGTTAAATGTGTGACTAGTTTTACTAGAGATTATGAAGAGTTAATATGAAATAAATAATTTTGGATTTAGTGGTAAATATTTTTATTTAGTTAAAAAAAGATATGGGTTTTTCTAGGTAATTTTTTCCCTAATTATCTACTGATATGAACATAAATTATATTGGTTATTGAAGTGATTCAATATGTTATAAAACGTTAGTTAATAATTAATTAATATGATTTTTAGTATTATAGTATATCTAAAAATATATATAAATTTTTATGTTTTATTAACTAGACCCAAGTATTCTCATTTGGGAGATTCTATTTGTATCATTGAATGATTTAAATAACTTTATATATTTCGATGTTATCATTTAAATGAAAATAAAAAATTATGAGTATCCTCAGGGGTTGATACTTTTATTTTCATATATAAACATTTAGAGCATTATATAAATGGAATTTAATGTGATTGCTATTATTTAAGGATACATTAATTAGGATTTCTCAAGAACACATCAATGAGTAATATATAACAATTTTTGGAAAGTTTTTTTTATATTGAGGTAATTATCATAATTTAGATAAAATTTCAATATTTTAGGAACATTTCTTAAATTTAGAGAAAACATTCTGGATTGACACTTGATTGTGTGACATGGTGTTTAATTTTATTTCGAAAGAAGTTCATTTTATTTTTAGCAAAATTATTATAGTAAGGTGAATGTATAATTTTTGGATATAAAGATTCATTATGTCAAAGTGAGTAGTTTTATTTTAGGTGTAAAAATTGAATTATTATCAGGGAATATTTTATAATAATATTATAGTTTTATTTCATGATGATTCAATTTATTTTATGAATATATTGGAATATATTATTAGGATATATTAATATTTTCTATGTGTCATTATATGTTTCTAATGTTGTTTTGGATAAATGTTTTGTATATTTTGGTGCAAAATATTATCATGATTTTGGAATTTGTTTTGTGTAAAATGTAATTGTTTATATGTTGCAGATTTGTAGGGTTTAGATATTCATGGAATGATTTTAATTTATAATGTTTTTTTCAATAACTTTTTTTATGTGAGGTAATGATTTTTTTAATTTCCATTTTAAATATTTGGTTATTTCATAATATGGATACCTAATAAGGCTATAGAAGAAATGTGGTTGTCAAGGGATTATTAGTATCTCAGTAAACCCAATGGTGGAATAAAAAACTAAGTCACAAAATTTCCCCTAACCATTCTATTCCATTAATATGAAAATGTATAGAACTTTTGTTTCCCTAACTTTTTTCCCAAAGACACATGCCTATGATAATTGTAAACATTTTTTTGACAAATCATATTACATGGTTTTCACATGGTTACTCAATTAATGTTTAAGAAAAATGTGGGTAACATTTTGGGATGGTGGCCTTTTCATGGTTGGAGCATGATATGGCTGACTATGCAGATAGATGAAATGACCCCTAATTTTGGGTAATACTACCGAAGTTCCCTCTTATCAATTTTTAACCCAACCACAACCTTTTTTAATTTTTTCAAAAAAGGCATATTCTCCTTCCATTGGATATCTTTAAGGCCTCCAACATAGGTGTGACCACATGTTCTTCATCTAATCTTTAATTTGAAATCAATTTATCTCGCTGGATGCACACTCATATGATATTCATTCATCTAGTTCCTTTCTTTCAAAGTGTTTCTCTAGAAAGATTAATTAATGTAAATTTTCATATTCCCTATTATTAGGTCTTTAATTTATTTTTTTGTTTCCCCCCCTATCTAGATGAAATCAAATCTCTATACTATATGAGTTATCCTATACATGAATATGGTTGGTGGTCTAGTATCAAACCCTTAATATTGTGATTCATTATAATAGGATTAATTTTTCCAATGAATTTTTAACCTTGAATTTCTCATATATTTAATATTCCATCAGATGGATTCCTAAATTATAAACCTTGTGACATTCATAGATATTGTTTAATTGTTTCCACAACTTGAGGTGTTCCTATAAAATTTTCACTATTGTTACAAATGTCAAAATGTCTAATCCATTGACTATATTTTTTTTGTAATGACATCAAATTATGGTTCCATAAATGATAAGGGGTAATATTTGGTGTGTACAATAGATAACACATATATCTAACAAAAAATAATTGAATGGTTGTTAGTTATAAGACAACATCACATGATTTAACTGAGTAGTGATTATGTCTTTTTTTAATTAATATCAATGAGTTATGAATTACTTATTAGATCTGGTAAAAGACATTGACTGTTTATAATTGTTATGATCAGGCATGTAGAACCATCCGTTAAATTTTAGACACAAAGAACATATTTTATTATGATATAGTTATGGAGACCCATTTTATATAGTTGTGAAATGAGCATGGAATCCATATGTCAGAGAAAAGAATGTAGGCTCTATATAAAATGAAACTCATGAATGGAGAACCTTATGAATAATATTGTTTGGGACTAATGACACAATATTCTAATACAATACTAGAGAATATATATTTTTAAATTGTCATGGTGACCCAATGTTTTTTATACATGCATGGAAATCCATATGGATTATGATAAGTGGTATTTAAGACCCTATTATATTGAAATTTTCATTGTTAACCATAATTATATGATCCATGAATCGAGACCCTATTATTAATTATAGTTGTGATAAATCCTTACAATTATATATGGGAATCAAAACCCTTATTAATATGATAATGTGAATTGAGACATGACTGTTATGATTCAATGATAGAGACCCTACTAATTTGGCATTTGTCATGACGTCCCATATTCTTATAATTACCTGAATTGCATCTTATGATACTCATGAGACTAATGATAATGATTGTATATTCCTATGTTATGCCTCAGGTGTAGTCTAATGGAATGAACTATATATATTTGTATAATTCACTACATATATAGTTTATAAATGATAGTAAAAATGGAGACTTATTCAGAGATTATCCATCTTAGGCTGAAGAAGGTACTATCATCCTACTATCTAGGAAGAACCAGAGCATACCCTTTACTACATTACTAATTATTACCATTATATCAGCACATTTCAATACTATTTTTACTAATTGGAAATTTATAGTCACATTTGGTGGTGGCATACTTAGTTTATCAAACACCACATCTATCCTACCAATAGTACCTAAGAAGAATATGTGGATGTAGGTTGGTATAGGGTAAATATCCATGTAATTAATGCTTACATTTATCATATCATTGTATTGGGGAAGCACATGACCAAGTAATGGCTCATAATTATTTAGTAGATATACTTTTCAGTATCCTTATATTCATGATATTGTATTGTATAGCATGTCTATCTGTTTGTTCTATTTAGAAAGACTACATATCATCATTAGTTATATTACTCGGAATGTGAATTATTTAACATTGTTTATTGTTTTACATTCATATTCCTACATTGAGTTATTTATAATTCTTTCATTATTTATCTATGTATTTCACAGACATTCTACTTAGATCGAGAGTGTATTTTCTTCCCACTATACCACCATTAACTCGTGCTTCTACTTGGCAACCTCAGGTGTAAGGGGTTGCACAGTTTGGTCCATGTGCCCCACTATCTCATGGTGCTGTTTAAGAGAAATAATGGTCAAGGTGTCACAATGTGGTATCATAAGATTCATTAAATTTTGTTTTATAATTTAGGAATATTAATTATGATATTATAAATATATCATAATTTGGTAATAATATATATCTAGAAGTTTCTTTCCAACATACATAGTAAAGGAATATACCATGTGATGCTACATTTTTTCTTTATTTTTTAATTATAGTTAATTTGATACCACTGTTGGGTGACCCACATGCTGTGTGATGTTTGATATTAGGATTAGGTATTAAATTATATCCTTGACCTCTATGTTAAATAAAAATGGAATCATTAATCCTATAAGACGCATTATATGATTTATATAACATTTATGATCCCATGAAACATATAATTTTTGTGTTAATTTACTACAACATGTTTGAGTGATAAATTGGTATGTCCATACTTATTTATAAAATTTTATATATGGAAATGATATGTGTTTGGATGGGATTAAATAGATTCCACAATTCATTTTATGTGTGTCCAATTTTAATGTAAATTTTTTATTCCTCTATAAGTTGAAATTCAAAATCTATATGATGATACCTTTGAATCTATACATAATACTTGCCCCAAAACTAACCTTAATAGTGGGTAGTAGGTATTTCATGTTGTGTTTTATAAAATTGAACCTATCATCCAAAACTGGGTTTATGATAGGGTGGAGGGGTGTGAAATTTATATAGTAAGTCTTTTACCAATCTTATTTGTGTATCTATGATATTCACCATTTTCTATTCCATATAAATCATGCATAGACATTTACAGAGATATTACACTAAAAATTTCTCCAAGAGTTTGATAGGTGGGTGGTGATGACAATGATACAGATTTGGTGGGAATTGAGACACTAGTAAAACCTCTAGTAGTGCCACATATTTGAACTCATCTTATCATTGGTGTCAAAGATCATTTTTGGTTTCTATGGCAGCTTTATTACTTTAGTTGGACCATATAGGGAGGCACGTGACCGGGTATGTCTATGAGAGTGATTAAACGTGTATTTCAATAAAAAAACCCAACAATTTTCATAGGAGATGTTATCCCACATGATGTAGAGGTCTAACTTGAAATAGTAATGTATTTAACTTAGAATAATGAAAACCCACTTGATAATATAGTGAATCAATTTAATTATATGATTCATGAATCCAAAAAAACATGGGTGGGATATTCTAAACCAATATAATTATTATTGGGGAGTAATATAGAATAATTTACAGTGATTATTTTATGAATATATATACACCCAGACTATAATTTGTAATCATTACAAGGAGTTCATGAACATGAATATGGGTTCTATGATATTTATGGAATACTCAGCTCTTTTTATAGATTTTCCACACTTTTCAATACTCTGTGCTACGAATGAGAAAGTTAATGAAAGATGATTCAAGGATAGGTTTAGGAATCAATTAAATATGAGTTATTTTTTTGGCTGACAAACTCACATGATTTAGTGAACCAAAATATTAGAAATGGGTGATGCCTAAGGAAGGTAGATGGTGTGAGCTAGGGTGGTTTATAACTGATATTGGTTCCCTGTTCGATTAGTGGTTGAAAGTGATTCTTTGAGACTACATGCATGTGAAGTGGAAGATGGGATACACCCACTGACAGTTATGTTGTGTTTCCCTATTATTGGAATCCTAGAAATAAGAATCGCCTTTATCCAAGAGAGCCCATTGAGGGTCAAGGAAACAGTAGATTAAGAAATAATTTCTCTTTTTGTATGACTCTACCATATTTTCTGATTAAGAGAGTGTCAACATTATCTCCCCCTTTAATACCAGTATAAGATAAACCTCACCATGTAGGTGGCTGGAGTAATACTGTACATATAAGAAGAGAAGGAAGTCAAGGATGAGGTTTCCAGGATTATGATATACTACATTGTTAGAGCAGACCTTCTTTGGTTCGTTTTTTAGTATATTTCCATTGATCAAGAAAAATATTTTTAGTACAACCTATACAGTATGAGTATGGTGGTATGCCATATACTACTAGATGTACTATTTTATTAGACTTTATTATTTCTTTCACCACATTCAATATACGCCGATTAAGCTCTTTTATCATTATAAAATATATTGAAAACTATTGTAAAGACATAGAATTTTCGTGAATTTTTTTTTCATAAATACATGGGAATTTTATGAGTCTGCGAATATTGACAGCACGTGATTTTGAGGCCCGGTGTTCCCAGAATCAATTTCTAATGTTTTTTCAGTTACGTTCAATAAATGTATGAGATGGATTTTATAATTTTTGATCCGGTGCTCAGAATGGAAATATTAGGGAACTATTGAACTTGCAGCACCGATATTCTCTTATGAAGACATTCACCTCGACGCAAGTGGGTCGAGGTAGGAAAATAGTTTTTCAGTTTTTCATGGAAATAATAAAATAAAATGATGCATGTTTTTTTATTATAACCATCAAAGTAGAAGTTGGAGGTGGGGACCACCACACCTTAACCTCCCATGAGAGGCTATGGTGGTGGGTCCCACCTGAACCTAACCTCCCACTAGAGGTTAGGGTGTGGGGACCACCCGAGACTAAACCCCCCAATTTAATGAGGGAAACCACTCAAATCCCTCATAAATGAGGGAGAGTCTCTTGATCTCCTCTACTCAATTAAATTGTGCCAACACACATGCAAATTAAATGTGCCAACTGCTCTAACATTTAATTGTGCCACCCACCATAATCAATTGGCTTTTTGAATTCATGAAAAAGAAATAATAGATAACATATTCTATTTTTTGGCATGGAATTTTCATTTTGGGTGGAAATTGGGAGAGGAGAGAACATGGGAGAATGCTGTCAACGAAGAAATCTCCAACCGATGAAGACCATCGACCTCGACCTCGACTTCAACTTCCTCCCTCGGAACCTCCTTCAACGTAGGACATGCTCATCTACAATGAATCGACGTCCACTTTCTCGCGCCAACATCGACGAACAACAAACAAAGGTAGGGAATTTATTTTAATATGATATAATTTGTTTAATTCTTACCTTCTAAAAAAAATAATCATTCTGGATTATATTTTTTATGGGTTGGGAATTGTTTTTGTGGGATGATGTAGGGTGTTGATAGACTTTTCTTCTTATATATTCTTCTTAGTAATTCATTGAAATTCATGAAAGAGTTGATCCGCTTACTACCACCCTAAACGCGGAGGGTTCTGGCCAAACCAACATGGCCCGACCCTTCCGACGTTCTTGTTTGTGATGTTCTTCGGATTGGCGATGAGGCGATGAAACGATAAGGAAATGAACACGACATGCAATGACCGTGCTACCAGCAGTCTCCGAAATCCGTGCCTCCCTCGCGGTGCTTCGACCGTACAGGATCCACCGCCCTGGACACGCCGCCCCATTTCCCAGCAGCCCACCCAGCAGCCCGCCAGCCTCCCAGCTCCCTGCCACCGGCGACCTCCTGTACGCCCCGTCCGAACCACGCCAGCCTAGATATTCCAACTTCCGGCCTCCGGTGACATCCCGTGTGCCCCAGAAAAACCACACCGGCCCGCGCCACCCAACTTCCGATCGCCGCCGGCCTCCCGTGCTCCCCGGCCATACTGTGATGGCCCTCACCTCCCGGCTTCCGGCTAACAGCTGGCCACATGGCCTCCCAAGCCAGTCCGCCCGAACCGCGCCATTCAAGGCGCTCCGAGCCGAACCGGACCCAACATCCTAGGTCTCGAATTCTAAACCGCACCCCCATGGCACTTTGGACCGAACCAGCTCCACACACACTGGCTGAGCTTCCTATGTAGTGCCCTCCAGGCCGAATTGCCACAATGCTGACCCGCATCCGGTACTCTCCCTCACGGCCCTCCGTGATCCCTCATGGCCGGCTGGGATAGGCCTAGTGGGCCGAGCCAAATATATGGGGATGACCTGCATAATGGGTCAGGCCAGAACCAACGGGTCAGGCCATGTAGACCCAGATCGGGTCGACCCAAACAGGGTCGGGCTGTGTCTGTCTGACTTGGTCAGACCGGACCCATGCCCACTACCGACCCTTAACTTTCTTTTGGCCATATTATTGGAAGCAGACATTCTTTTAATGAACTGACAGCAGTGATTATATTCCTAGAGTGTGACAGTCCTATTGTGTATACCCCTCTAGCGTTTTGGGTATAGTTGAGATACGATCAGGTTGGATCGAGCGCGAATTGAACCGGGCCCCCATGACTAAAAGGCTAATAACTCACAGATTGGGCATCTGATTGACATACCGTCAGATGCATTGATAACCTTATGATATGGAAGACCTTTTGGAATACTTCATCACGGGACTTCGTGGCTGTTGATGTATCGGTAAATGGCTTGAGAAGTGGACCCTCCTGGAATTAAGCATGCCTTCTGCGGGAACCCTCTGACTGGCTTCTTTCGGACTACTTTTCTCGGATCCAAAATGGGTTAGAAATCTCTGGCTACATTTCCAGGATTCTACGTGGGTTAGAAAGCTATAACTACTATTCCAAGATCATATGTGGGTTCATTAGCTCTGACTACTATTCCAAGATCCTATGTGGGTTCGACAGCTCTAGCTACAGTTCTAGGATCCTAAGTGGGTTCGACAGATCTGACTACTATTCCAAGATCCTACGTGGGTTCGATAGCTCTAGTTTCGGTTCTAGGATCCTACATGGGTTTTAACGAGTAGATGATTCAGTGGCCACATCTAATAATCTCTATATCTCTACATAAGTTTTATACTTGTGTGATATGAGTCAGTAACATCTGTGTTTACCTCATGATTGAGATGGATTAATTGACAACTTAGGAATATGATTGCTAATATACCTAAGTGGGGATCTCTGTTGAATTCATAATTTGTGGTTTATCATTGTTGCTTTTTTGTGATCCCTTGAGGGTCTCAGGATCCTTACTGATTATCGTTATACTCACCCCTGCATGGGATATGACCGCACCTTGTTGTGATGGTTGCAGACAATGGAAAGTGATGACTGAGGCTGAGAGTACCATGATAAGATGGTGCCCAGAGGTGGACCATATGTTGTGTCGGTATGTGGAGGAGATGGTCATATGTGGAGTTCTATAGAGGTGATCAGTACCTAACCTTCATGTAGGAACCTCAGACGATGACCAGTAACTGCCTTTATCAATCTATTCAGCTGTATTGTATTTTAGTTGTATTATACCTTCACTTTTAAACTTGTATTCTGACCCCTTTTACATTCGGCACTATTTTGTTATATAGTTTTCATGTCTTTATATCTTGTTGTGTGCTTGGTTGCATGTGTTTATAGGTTATAAAGGGAATTCCTTCCCAGTTTTATGGAATACACATTTGGTGTTAGTCCCCAGCCCCTAGCCTATGGAAGGTGGGTTGGGGTAGTCACGACATGGGCCTCGGGGGACATGTTTTGATAAATTTGTATCATAGGAGTCGTTTATACTGCAGAAATAAGGACTCTGATATTTCGTTCTAGGATGCAATAGTGTTATGTGTAGTGAGTGTGGTGTTCAGTTCAGGGAGTCCACTGTTGGTGCGGCAACTGACGTATCCATACACCAGAACCCTGACTTATGATTTACGACTCAGTGCAAGAAAACACTAATTGCATGTGTGTTTTCAAAATTTTCTTCTAAATTAGCTCACTAGGTATAATCTTTTGACTGTGGCACACATGTTTCTTTTCAGGATGCCCCCACACAAATATCCATCCAGGGTTCCATGCATTGTACGAGATGGAATCCCACTGATCAATGAGGCCTCAGTGCAGGGCCCTATCACAATAGTGACCCCTGCGGTACCATTACCCTTTATGTCACTGATGCCAGCAGCCCCAACAGTAGAGATTTCATGCCACCAGAGCTCATTGCACGAGTTCTAGCGCTAGAGGCTGCCTAGGTTCAGGGGTGAGATGGACCTGCAGGCAGCTGAGGATTGTCTGGAGGCTGTAGTGAGAGTCTTCAGACTGTTAGGGACACCATCCAACCTCATAGGTATTCTTGATGCTAGCCTTCAACAGGAATCATTGAGAAGATGGTGGAGATTTATTCTCTAGGTTCATGATGAGATGATTCTTATCTGGGCAGACTTTGAGAGCATGTTTCAGGAATATTTTTTCCTAGAGACACTCCACACAGTGTTCATTCAGGAGCTACAACATCTGTACCAGGGAAACATGATTGTAGCTTAGTAATCAACATTGTTCACAGACCTCTCAAGCTACTCCACCAATATGGTAGGGACCAATTCTTCTGGGCCTGGACTTTCGAGCAGGGACTCAGGTGGGGGATCAGAGCTTCGGTGATCTCACTCAGCATCCCAACGCAGGTAGGGGTGTTAGAGAGAGCCCTATTTGTGGAGATTTTCCTTGATGAGAAGTATCCAGGAGCAAGATCCACCACTAGTAGACATGTAGTAGAGTCTTCTGTAGTAGGCAGTAGACATATGTCACTGAGGTCCAAGAGGACCATACCTACAGGTGGACGACCGCATGACTCAGGATCGTTTGTGAAGGGCACCCAGAGCACAGACATATATTCCAGGATCGGGCAATGTTTCAGATGCGGCGAGCAGGGTCAAATGGCTCATGACTATCCGACCCTCCATTCAGATGATCAGAATATGGTCTAAGGACCGCCTAGACAAAGACACAAATTCGATTGAGGAAATTCATTGGACGCATGAAGATGTGGCAGAGGACATGGTCGTCTAGTTGGCGGTGGACAACTTTATGAGGTGTTACCACCACCAGCACCAAGAGGTCCACCCCCAACGTAGGGAGAATGTGGATAGGCGAGAGCTCAGCTCCAGGTAGCCGAGGCTTACGTTCATGGAACTCTGAATATGATTCGTGGTATGATCTATGTTTACTCCATCATAGATGTAGTGCTTATAGACACATGTGCTAGTCATTCATTCATTGCCACATACCTCATTCAGAGATCAGAGATTCTGACGGAGATGTTGGCTCAATCCATACGGCTAGAGGCTTCTATGGGAGAATACTCGATAATTATGCACTAGTTCTAGCTGTGTGAGCTTACTCTAGTAGGTGAGAGCAGCGGCTTGGATCTCATAGTAGTGGAGTTGAGGCCTTATGACGTCTTCTTAGGTATGGAATGGTTATCTATAGTCCATGCTCAAATTAATTTTATTACGCGCAATGTGCATTGTGTCTGCAATGATGGAACCAAGTTTACCTTCACCGGAAATAAGGGAGTATTTGCAGAACATGACAGTCTTTCCCGAAGGAGGGTGCAACCGATCACTAATCAGATGGCTTGACTTACCCTCAGAGAAGTTGATGTGGAGAGTCTGAGTTATCCTGTAGTGGTGGACCAAAATGCGGATGTCTTCCCTGATGATGTTTCTGGTCTACCTCCTCACAGAGATGTATACTTTTACACTGACTTGTACCCCGGGATGACACCGATGTCTACACCTGCGTATTGGATGGCTCGCACAGAGCTTCGTGAGCTGTAGGTACAACTAGAGGACTTACAAGAGAAGGGATTCATCCAGCCCATTATTTCTCCTTTGGAAGACCCAATTCTGTTTTCCAAGAATGTTGATGGGAGCTTGAGGATTTTTGTTTACTACCGACACCTGAACCAGGTGACCATGAAGAAAAAGTACTCACTTTAATGGATTGACTATATCCTTGATCAACTGAAGGATGAATGATGGTTCTCAAAGATAGACATAAGAAAAGGCTATAAACTGCTCAGAGTTCGAGACGAGGATGTGCAGAAGATGGCCTTCAGATGTTAGTATGGCCAGTACGGGTTCATGGTTATGCGTTTCAGCATAACCAACGCTCTAGAAGTGTTCATGGGAATCATGAATAGGATCTTCTAGCCATACCTTGATCACTTTTTCATAGTCTTCATCGAAGATATTCTGATCTACTCGACTACTGAGGTGGATCATGCCTATCATTTGCAGGTTTTACTGGACACACTCAGAGAGCACAAGATTTATGGTAAGATCTCGAAGTGCCATTTCTGGATATGAGAGGTTCACAGTATGGGACATTTCATCTCGGAGGCTGGTGTTTCAGTAGATCCAGTGAAGCTTGAGGTGGTACTTTCTTGGGAGCCACCCATGAGTGTAGAGGATGTACAAAGTTTCTTGGGTTTGGATGGTTATTACCAGAGGTTCATACCAGACTTCTCTAGAGTTTCAGCACCACTATCAGCATTGACGATGAAGGGACAACCCTTCATGAGGTCGTAGAGATGCCAAAAGATCATTTAGAAGATGAGGTATAGGATGACTAGTGCCCCCTTCTAGAGGCTTCTATAGGAGGGAATATGGTAGTTAGTCTATTACGACGCATCAGGGACCAGACTCAGATGTGTCCTGATTCAGGAGTGAGAAGTGATCGAATATTGTTCTTGGAAGATGAAACAACATAGTAATAACTATGATCCCCATGACCTGGAGTTAGCAATAGTGGTCTTCACCTTGAATATGTGGTAGAACTATCTGATGGTTGAACGTTTTAGCGTGTACTCTGATCAAAAGAATCTCAGGTATATCTTCCCCCAAGAGGACCTGAACATAAGACAACAGCATTGCCTTGAGTTCCTCCAGGAATATGACTTCGAGATACTCTATAATACTACGAAGGAAAACATTGTTGTAGATGCATTCAACAAGATGTTTGGTATACAGATTATAGGCAAAGCGACAGAGCAGCTAGTTTCTTTGTAGATATAAATTGTGGATAGAGATGGAGCAGCATTCCTATAGTCTCTTACACTCACACCCCCGCATCTACATCGATTTTGGGAGGAGGAGTGTGGGGACACTGACTGTGATCCATGAAGTTCACAGATATCCACAGGGAAGGCACTATATAGATTTTCTAAAGGTGGGGAACATTTCCTCCTCTTCAGAGGATGTACCATGGTACTAGTTTCACTTAAAGAGGAATTTTTGAGGGAATCACACTCTTCCATTTTAGCGGTACATCTAGGAGTGGAGAAGAAGTTCCAGGATCTCCGATAACAGCACTGGTGGCTGGGAATGAAGAAAGAAGTTACAAAGTTTGTCTTTCAATGCCTCACTTATCAGCAAGTGAGGGCGAACCATTAGGTACGAGAAGTCTTGGTTCATCCTTTACTGGTACCAGAGAAGAATTGGGATTGGATATACATGGACATCGTGATAGGACATCCATATACATCTAGGGGTAACGACTCGATTTGGGTGATTGTCGACCAAATCACCAAGTCAACCCACTTCTTACCGATCAAAGAGTAGGGTTCAGTAGAGATCATGTGATGCCTCTACATGCAGAAGATTATGCGGCTACATGGAGTACCTTCAACAATTGTCTCCAATCATGACACACGTTTTACTTCCCATCTATGGAAGGGGTTTTAGGAAGCTTTTGGGGTGAAGCTTCATTTGAGCACCACCTTCCATCCTAAGACGGATGGTCAGACTGAGCAGATCATTCAGACCCTGGAGGACATGCTCCGTGCATGTGTCCTCAACTTTAGCCGCAACTTGGAGGATCACTTACCTTTGGTGGAGTTTTCATACAAAAAAAGATATCACTCCACCATTGGGATACCACCTTTTTAGGGGTTATACGGGAGACCTTGCAGATCACCTTTGTGTTGGAAGGTCCCTAGGGAGTCAGCACTAGTGGGACCAGAGATGGTACACACTACCACAGAAAAGTTGAAGATTATCCAGGAGCAGATGAAGACTAAATAGAGCAGACAAAAGTCGTATGGTGACAGGAGACAGAATCCTCTAGAGTTCAAGGATGGTGACAACATCTTTCTATTGGTCTCATATCGATGAGGTTTATGGAGATTTTGCTAAGGAAACAAGTTAGCTCCACGTTTCATTGGACCTTTTCTGGTCCTCAGCAGGGTTGGCGAGGTGTCATACCACTTAGCCCTTCCACCTCAGTTTCCCCAGGTGCATGATGTCTCCCACGTATCCTAGTTGTGGAGATACGTGAAAAACCCCTATAACATCATTGGCTGTGGAGAGCTAGACATTGACGATGGGGTGACTTTTACGGAGGTTCTAGAGGATATTGAGGATCGACAAGAGTGGGTCATATGTGGAAGGTTAATACCTCCGGTGCACGCTCGATGGTAGAACGGTAACCTCCAGGAGGGAACATTGGAGTGGGAGGATGAGATACATGCTCAGTACCCACACATATTCCCTTAGTTATGAGTTATGGCTTATGGGGACGTACAGCCCTGTGGCTGGGAGAATGTAAAGACCCAGAATTTTAGTGTAATTTTTTTTCATAAGAACATGGGACTTTTACGATTCTGCAAAAATAGATGGCGCGTGATTTCGAGGCACTGTGTGCTCAGAATCAATTTCTAAAGTTTTATTCAGGTACGTTCTGTAAACGTACGAGAAGGTTTTTATAACATTTGAACCAGTGATACGAATTGAAATATGAGGGCACCGATGAACTCGATCTGGAAGTATTCCCTTAAGAAGACTTTCACCTCTACGGTAGTTGGTCGAGGGTGGAAGATAGTTTTTGGGGTTTTCATAGAAATAATAAAATAAAATGACGCATGTTTTATTTCATTATAACCACCCAAGAGGAAGTAGGATGTGGGGACCACCACACCTTAACCTCCCATGAGAGGTTATGGTGGTGTAGCCCACCCGAACCTTACTTCCCCCGAGACGTTATAGTGTAGTGACCACCCTAGACTAAAACCCCAATTAAATGTGGGAGACCACTTAAACCATTCATAAATTTGGGAGTGTCTCTTGGCCTCCTATACTCAATTAAATTGTGCCAAATCACATACTAATTAAATGTGCCAACCCCTCTAACATTTAATTGTTCCACCCATTATAATCAATTGGCTTTTAGAATTCATTCCAACAAAATAATAGATAATTCAATCCATTATTTTTGCATGGAATTCTCGTTTTTGGTGAAACTTGGGGGAGGAGAGAACATGGGATAAAGCTCCCAATGAAGAAAGCTCCAACTGACGAAGAACGTTGACCTCAACCTCGTCTTTGACTTCCTCCCTCGGAACCTCCATTGACGTAGGACGTGCTCTTCTACAAAGAATCGACGTCCAATATATTGCGCCTATGTCAATGAACAACGAACAAAGGTACAATTTTTTTTTGAATATGATATTATTACTTTTATTCTTCCCTTCTAAAAAAATAATCATTGTGGATGATTTTCCTTGAGGGTTGGGAATTGTTTTTGCGGGAAGATGCTTGGTGTTGATAGACTTTTCTTCCTCTAGCTTCTTCTTGGTAATTCTTGGGAATTTAAGATAAAATTGATCTGCTTGATGACACCCTAAATACGGAGGGTGCGAGCCACACCAATATGGACCGACCCCTCCGCCATTCTTGTCTGTGGTGTACTTAGGATTGGCAATGAGGTGATGAAACGATAAGGTGACAAAGGAAACATGCAATGACCACACTACCTGCGGTCTCCGCAACCCACCCCACCCTCACGAAGTTTTGGATAAACCTGCTGCGCCGCCTTGGCCGTGCCTCCCGGCTGCCCGACCACTCGCCTGCCACCCAGCTGCCCGACATCCCAATAGTCTCTCGGCTCCCTGCCACCACCAGCCTCTCATGTGCCCCGACTGATCCACACCGGCCTATGCCACATGGCTAATGGCCACCACCTGCCTCTTGTGGGACATAACTGAAACACGTCGGCCTGTGCCAGCCGGCTCCCGGCCGCCAACAGAATCCCGTGTGCCCCGACCGAATTGCTCCGGCCCTTACCCCCGGCTCCCAGCCACTGTCGACCTCTCATGCACCTTGGTCGTACCACGCTGGCCCGCTCCTCCCAGCTCCCGGCCACCCGTTGGCCACCCGACCACCCTAGACGAGCCGCACGAACCACGCCCCTCCCGACCCTCTGGGACGAATCGACACCGGCCTCCTGAGATGAGCCACCCGAACCGCACCCCCTGCGTCTCTCCGGACTGAATCACCTCCACTCCACTGGTCAGAGCCACCTATGCGGTGCCCTGTGGCCTGAACTGCCCACGCGCCGACCCACGGCTGGTCCAAGCCCTCGAGGCCGGTCTGCACTCTCGTGGCCCTCCGGGACCCTTCATGGCCTGCCGGACTGGGCCCAACAGGCAGAGAAAAATCTAAAGGGCTGACCCACCAAAGGGGCGGGGCCTAACCCAACGGGCCAGGGTAGGACGGTCCAACCTTGTCGGACTGGACCCAGGCCTACTACTGACCCTTTACATTATTTTGGCCTTATCTTCAGCACCCGATTTCCGTTTGACGAACTGTCAGTGGATTTTGTATTCTTGGAGCACGACGGTCCCTTTGTGTATACCCCAATAGAGTTTTGGGTATAGTGGAGATACGGTCAGGTTGGATCGAGCACGAATCCAACCGGCACCCCTAGAATAAAAGGCTAATAACTCATATACCGGGTGTCCAATTGACACACCATCAGTTACGCTGAGACTCCTATGACGTGGAAGAACATTGGGACACTTCTTAATGGGAATTTATTGTAGTTGATATATTGATACTTGGAATCAGGAGTGGACCCTCCCAGAATCAAGTGTGCTTTGTACGGGAACACTATGGCTGGCAGCTTTCTGACTACATTTCTAGAATCCTACGTGGGTTTGATAGCTCTAACTACTGTTCCAGGATCCTACTTGGGTTTGACAGCTCTGACTACTATTCAAGGATTTTACGTGGGTTCGATAGCTCTGACTACTATTCCTAGATCGTACGTGGGTTAGACATCTTGGACTACTATTTCCAGGATCCTTCGTGGGTTCGACAGCTCGGAGTAATGTTCCAGGATCCTACTTTTGTTAAAATTCTCAGAATACTCTTCCAGGATCCTACATGGGTTCGACAGCTCTGACTACTGTTCCAGGGTCCTACGTGGGTTCGATGGCACCATTTTCTGTTCCAAGATCCTATGTAGACTTGACAGAGTAGATTATTTAGTGGCTATATCTAATCATCACTATCTCTCTACATAATTTGTATACCTGTGTGAGCTGAGTCAGTGAAATTTGTGTTTACCTCATGATTGATATGGATTACATGACAAATTAGGTATATGTATGGGAATATACATAATTGGGGTTATCTATTGATTTTATACTTTGTGTTTTATCCTTGTTGGTTTTTGGGAGACCTTGAGGGTCTTGTGGTTACTACTGAGTATCGTTATACTCAACCCTGCACGGGCTATTCCTGCACCTTGTTGTGTTGGTTGTAGATGAGAAAAAGTGCTAACTGAGGCTAAGAGTGCCAAGACTGGAGGGTGCCTGGAGGTGGAAATATGGCATGTCGGTACGCAGAGGAAATGGATGGACGTGGAGTGCTGAGGAGACGATCTTTACGTACCATTAATGTAGGAGCCTCAGAGGACAACCCATTAGCTAACTTTTTCTCTATCTTCAGTTGTATTGTATTTCAGATGTACTTGTACCGTTACAGTTGGGATTTTATTCCGTCTCATTTTACTTTCAGCACTCATTTGTTATACATTTTTCATGTGTTCGTATATTGTTGTGTGCATGGTTGCATGTGTTTATAGGTTATAAAATCAACGCCTTATCTGTTTTAGGGAATACACCTTTGGTGCTAGTCGATAGGCTCTATCCTATGAAAGGTGGGCTTGGTGTAGTTACGACATGAGCCCTGTGGGATGGGTCGTGTCAACTAGGGGATTTATATTCTCTATTCTTGTGGTGTTATGGGAATTAACAACACATTGGTTATATGTTGAGAGTGTGAACACAAGTGCAAGGAAATACCCCTTGATGAGGAATCCATCCATTAATATGGGACCTCATCATCTTATATATGATGATCTTTATTATCATTATTTATAAGGATTGGTTGGTCCCCTATCATCCCTATGTGGATTGATATTGTTGCAAGGTTTCATTCACATCACCTAAGTGTCACACTAATATTCCCAAGGGTGAGTGGGATGTCCATGAATGTAGAGATGGACTAGAGGATCTTGGGATACATGGGTTGACTACTCAGATTGAATGAATTTATATGGAGGATCAGGGATTACATCATACTGAATTATTTACTATAGTCAATCAAATAAGTGATGTTTTCCCTGATGCAATTTCTAGAGTACCTCTGGAGAAAGATGTATAATTTACTACCAAACATGTCCTTTGAGTGTCACAATTACCCATTACTCCATACAAGATCGATAAAACATATATTTAGGAGACCAAGAGGTATCTAGAGGACATAGAGGCCACATGTTTTATGCGGCAATGTAATTCTCTTAGGGGTTACCTAGTCGTATTCACCAATATGGTAGATGGAACCCTATGGAATTTGTTGTGGGTTACAAAATGTTCAATTAGATTAGTGTGAAGAATGTGTATCCCTTACCTCATATAAATGATATCCTCCATTATATTAGAGGTGAAGGGGTATTCATGATGATTGATTTCAAGTTAGGTTATCCCCACATGTGTGTAAGGCCTTCAAATATAAAACATATGGCTTCTTTATTCGGTATAGTTTATATAGGTATATAGATATACTATTAAAGCTCACAAATTATCTTACCATTTTTTTGGATTTTATGAAAGGGGGATTCAATCCCTAGTTGTATACCTTTGTTTTGGTCTTTATAGATGCAATATTAGAGTATTCTCATTATCAATGTTATCATAAAACTCATCTTGAGATCATTTGGAATATAGTTGGAGGGAACTGACTATATGCTAATAATAGTAAATATTAATTGTATGTCAACATGGTTGACTTTCTATGTCATCAATATCTATGAGGTAAGAGTACCAGTCAACTAAAATAACGTGAGAACAATGGTCACTTGGGAGAAGTCAAAAAAAAATATTTTATAGAAAAACTATTGTAGTGGTTAGTCAATTTTTATAGGGGTTTCATAAATGAGTTATCATGTTTAAAAGTTCCTCTTATGATCTTGAATAAGATGTTTGTGAAGTTTATATGGTAATAATCTTACAAGATATCCTTTCATGAGATAAAAATATGAATAGCTGTAGCATTGATCAAAAATCCTCTAGAACTGCGGAGACGCTATACTATCATTTTTGGTGAATCAGGTATTGGGCTAGAAGTAGTTCTGATGTAGGAAGACAATATCATTTTTTCTAGGTTGATACTATTAGGTACTCAGGAGTGGAATTACATAACACATGATATCTATATTTCATCTCTTGATCATTCAATGAGTTTGTGATGTATTAGGTTATGTGATAACGTTTTTTTGTTTTTAGGGACCACAAATTACTATGGTATGTTTTTTATAGCAATATTTGAATATCTAGAAATGATGGTGGGTTGAATACCATCAGTTTATTGACTTCATAATATCTTATTTTTCGTTGGGATGGAAATTATATTGATGATGCTCTTTGTAAGAGGACATGGAATTATGTTTTTAGGAGGACAATATCGAGAGCCAGAATATGGACTTATTTTCTCATATACTCTTTGAGGTGAAAGATTTTCTTGGATAGTCAGTACTTTAATCAATATCTACGACCTCTTAAATTACACACACACAAAAACACATACATATATAATATTTGTGTTGTTTTTATATCAGAATGGATTAGTACAATGAAAGTGTATTTTGGGTGAGGACCTACTTTCGTATTGGTCAATAAATAGTGATGAAATCTAGTGTGTACATGGGTGTTTATTAGTCCCTACATACACGAGACAAGAGATGATGATAGAGTCACATGATTGTTAGTGGGATGTTCACCCATGTATCTATAAGATGTTTTGTGATATGAACCAATATTATTTATGGAAATATAGGAAATGTTAGATTTTAGGTTTTATCTGTAGGTGTTCCTCTTATCATTAGAGGAAGGTTGAACACCAAAGACCCTCTAGATTATTAAAGATGTTAGAAGTCTTGGAATGAAAATGGTTGGATTTTGTGTTTGATATTATCTTTATATTATAATGTTAAACTTGAGGTAGTTATGTAGTTTGGGTATTCATGAATCAATGGATGAAGGTATCTCACTTCTATCCAATACGTAATACTTTCTCAGCTGATGAGATATGATGATTTTATGTCCGTAGTATTATATTGATATAGAGGTTCCCTCATATATACATTTCATGATAGGTTATTTTTTGTCACATATATGTTTTAGATGGGTTTAAAAAAAATATATGGTTATACCAGGGATTCAGAGCATATCTTTTAACCCTCAGACAATTGGAATGTAAGAACGAACTATATAACTATGGACATACAAGCTCCGAGAAATAATTATTTATTTTTATATTTTTTTGGGGACACATATATGTCTATCAAAAATCACTTATAATAATAGATATCTGGTGATGATTTAGGTGTCTCCTTATGAGGCTCTATAGGGTAGGTAGTTCTGTTCACCATTATGGTTGTTAGAGGAAAGAGATATACACTACTGGGTCATATTATCATTATAGAGACTTCAGAGCAGATTCCAATTATCAGGAAGCTTATTTCTATCGCTCGTTCTTGACATAAATAGTACATTAATCACCATTGATGACCTCTAGAATTCGGGGTCTGGGGTATTGATTTATTATAGGTATCAAAAAGTCTTGGGTGTACATGGATACAGAGGTTTGGTAAGATTTAACTTTGTTTTTTCAATCCATTTGAGATCTCAAAGGGAGCTAGGAGGGTATCATATCAGTTGTTATTACCTCCGTTTTATTATGTATTTCATAAATTATTACACTTTTCAACTTATTTTTATTATCATACCAACCCCTCCCATAGTTTTGATCCTAAAGAAGAAGACCCGCTAAAAGAAATATTATTTTAAATAATATCCCATATGCATTATTTACAAGATAACGAAGGATATACAAGTATTTTATATCCCATTAGTTTAGGCTCCATTGAAACAAATCTGCATATATAATGATAAATGGTTCACAGAGGTCGAGGTACCTGCTTAGTGAAATAGATTGTTATCAAATAGCATGTCACCACCTTTGGAAGGGAAACCCATGATGATTTCATTTAAGGAGGGACGAATAAATGAACCATGTTTTCAATGAGGTACATAATATATAAATTTCCTATTTATATAATTATTTTTAACCTATTATGGATTCCTGGTAAGTTTATGGATGAAACGGGTTGTGACCAGGGTCTTTTTATAGCCCGAAACCTACTACTGTTGATGAATGTACTAGGTCACATGGTTATTATAAAATGTGTTATCCAAACTACATGGTTTCAATAAAGCATGTAGGGACATTGAAAGGGAAAATAATTGTGCGTAGCTTTCAATAACCATGTTCCTATGGCTGGATTCACACAATGAATTTATAAAACATTTTACCACATACATATCTATTTTTTTACACATGGTGTGTCAAAATAATTTCTTGAATCATACAGGTACCCTTCTAGTAATGTGGCCATAACAAAAATGGTGCACTTTTTAGGAAATTGTGCATCCAAACCATCTGACCAATAATTTGGGGGTAAAATTAATGAAAATTTCATAAATTATATTATTGCTAAAAATATCATTTTGTTTCTAATTTCCAGCTGCCAAATGCTTCTCGTTATTCCATTTGATTTCCTCATTCACTCTATGATAGGTTTGATAATAAATTTTTCATCCAGACTTGAGATAGAAATTAATTAAACTCACAGGATGAGTGTCTATAATATCTTCATTCACCTTTTAACATTTGTTATTTTTCTTTATCTTGATAAAGTTTTTTACATTCTAGGTCTTATACCCAATATTCATGGGATTTATCTATTTTTCCATTTTACTTCTATCTATTTCAATCCAACTTCTTGATTCAATATGTGTACTCCTCTATCATAATAAGGTACGTTGTATAGTATAAATCCCTCATAGTTGAAGTGTTTTGTAATATGTTCCATTGTATTTCATGCTAGTTTCACTTGGAATTTCCATTAATTTTTTCCACATTTAATTGGTTTTCCTAAATTATATCTTTTGGATCACCATAGGTCCCCTTATATTTCTTGCACCCCAAGAGGCACGGTAATCAATATTTCACATTTCATATAAATGTCTAAAAATAATATATGTCATCTATAAAATTTTAGTATGATTTTTAAATATGATTATTTAATTGGTAATGAATATTTTTGATTGTGTAGTATTGGTAAAACACTTATTAAACCATAATAATTTGACATTATGTGAGTTTTATGAACATGTAATTTTATTAAACTTAAAAACTGATATGAATTTGTTATTAATGATTATCAATGAGTTATGTATTACCTATTGGAACTAATTAATTCTCTTGATTGTTTATAATTTCTAATTAGGCATAGAGACTCTTTTATTATTATATGTTAATGGATACCATCATGTATTATGTTATGGGAAAGGAGTGATATACATTACTATTATTAAATGGGAAAGGAGTCTCTATGTTGCGATACATACAAGGAATACCAATATAAAATGACTCTCGAAAATGGAGACCCTTATTAATAATAATGAACTCGCATACAGACCCAAAATTTGGATATGAGTATTGAGACCCTATATAGTTATATGGAAACGGAGACCCTATAAAATTATATGGCCATGTAGACCATTATGTATTATGATAAAAGGGAATTTTGGCCCTATTATTATTACTATGGAATGAAGACGCTTCCAAGTATTATTCAATTCATGGAGACACTATTACTACATAAGACCATGAGGACTGTTACTATTATATATGGGATTGATGAAACTTATATATATGATACTACGATAGGTGACTCAATTCTATTATTCAATCATAGAGACCCAAATTCTATGATTATAGGCACAATGTCCATTATTCTAGTGATACCTGACCCAGTGTCCCTTAATACTCATGAGACTCACGCTACAACTTAAGGATGAACAATTTATGCCTTGGGTTAAGGCTTGTAGTGGTAAAAATATATATGGTTGTATATTTTACTATGTATATAGTCAATATACATGTATACAAATTGTTACATATTCAGAGATTATATGGATTAGGCCAATGTTGGTAGTGTAATCCTAGTGTCCTTTTAAAACTAGAGAAGTCCCTTGATAGATTTTTTAATAATTAAAATTATATACTATTATATTATATGATATAACATGATATAAATAGCCACCATTTTTGGAAGATTACTGAGTTTAAACCACAACTTATCTGAGATTCTGATGGGTTCCATGAAGATTATGAGGATTAAGTAAGGATTAAGTAATGATTCTAGTTATTGATTCATGAGTTTATCAAATCATGGGAGACGGGAAGAAAGAGAGAAATAAATGGATTGTGATTCCATTGGAGACATACCATTTAATAATTTTTTTCTTTAGATACATGTATAACACATCATTTTTATATATTCCCTATAGTTAGTCGTATGACATATCATAATTTTTCCTATGATTCTGGATGTCAGTTATTTACTATTGTTGGATGTTTTACCTTCCTCATATATTTGTGTGATTTATCATTTTAATAATATATATATATATCACAACAACAACTCTCTGATCCTTACGGTACATTCTATTCAGTGTACCACATTGGACCCTCACTTCTAGTTTTTATCCTTTTTCATACAAGAAGGCATGCTTGAGGCCATGTGTGCTACCGGCTTGGGGAACTATTAAATTGTCATCCATTTTTGGATGTAACAATGATATTGAATATATTATGTATTTTTTGAATAATTTATTATTTTTACATATTATGGGTTTTTCATAGTTTGTTGAAAACTATATTAACATATGCTAACCAATTGGGTTTTCCGTAAATGGATAGAATGGGTGAATAAACAGTCATAATAATCATTATAAAATGAAGAACCATAGAATTTTAAGTATATCATGATCAAATGAGAATTTATTTTCATTATTAATTAACCGAAAATTTATCATATTCATTAACATTTTGGAATAGAATATCAATCAGTGGTGGAAATTGATCAAAACACACAATCAATGGATTTAATTACACAAATGAATTAGGAAGAAATAATGTTTTTTTCTATTCCAATATTCTCTGTTTATATTATAAAATTAATTTTTAAACTCATGAATGTGGAAGATAAATCAATCAAGTCATACATGGGAAGTATTATTCCTCTATCATGTAAATGTTTTAGTAACTAATTCATTGGAATGAACCTAATATATGCCTAGACATTATTTCTGAAATATTTAGTTATGAAATAATATATATCCATGTATTAAACAAGTAATTGAATTTTACTATAAAACTACATCTAATTTTATGATTTCATTATACATGAATTTTGGTATGATAAAAAAAATTTTAGAGGAAAAAATTTATTTATGGGGTGATGTAACACCGTGATATTTTAATATATTTTTTAATTAAATTAATACCGACTTGTGATATATGTAACATCAAGAAAGAGAAAAATTATTTATAATAGTAAATATTAAAATAAAAACCAAAAATAAATTCCATGATATTAAATTAACAAATAATTAGAAAAAGTAATGATTTTATATTGAATAAAAAATTATTTTATCATTTATGAAAATATAATTTTATTCTTAAAAATATAATTTTATGATATATGAATTATTTTAAGATTTATTAATTTTATTTAATAATCTTAAATAATTAACTTTATACAAATGTAATTAAATATTACTCAATGTATAATTCAATATCAATTAAATTACTTAGAAATAATAAGGTTTACTAATCTACAAATTCATCTCTAAAGAAAAATGTTTCTCTTACAATTTTTTTTTCAATTTTATATTATAATTTTATATAGAAAACTAATTACTGATATTTTTGGTATTTTATTATCTGAAATTTAAATTTCATAAATATTAATAAATTAATATTAAAATATAGAATGATTATAGTTATAAATTATGATAAAATTATTTCATAGTAAAAGTGATGTTTATTAGAAATTGTTTTGTTTGTGATGTATTTTTAACAAGAATAATTTAATACGATAATAACAATGAATACTTGTGATGATAATTATTGATTCTATATAAATATGAAAAAAAATATTTAAAAAATATTACCAAAATTCAAAGAAAAATCATAAACTCATTTCTATGATTGAATATACAATTAATAAAATTTGGTTTATGTATTATTTTACCTAATATTATAATTAATTTTTATCAACATTTGAAATATTATCTTTTAAAGTGATTTTAATATTTAGAATCAGAATATTATATTTTTAAATAAGGTTACTTTCATTTTTATTCTTAAAAATCATTTACATTACTAAAATTCATTTACCATGGTAAAGGGTAAAATAAGATGTAATGTTATATCAAGGGGTAATTTTATTAACTATCACAAACAAATTTCATTTTTGTGAAAAATGAGGTTATTATAAAAATCCTTCAATGATATATTTTGTATATGTAAAATTATAGTATCACATTCTCGGAATATGAAATTTATTTTATATTAAGAAATTAATATTTATAAAAAAGTCACCCATCTTAGTGATGATCCTAATAAAGGTTTGTGATAAAAAAATATAAAAATTCAGTACAAATAATCTTAAATAAATAATAATAATTTATAATAATGTATCATTATGTAAGTAAATAATTTTTAATTTTGAGTAATACTAATATTATATAAAATGATTATGTTGCACATTAATTGTTCATGCCTACGCAAGTAGAGGAAATGTCAAGTTAATAGTTTTAAAAATATTAAATGCTATAATATTTTTATATACTAGAGATTTTAATTATATTTAGGGATGAATGTGTGAAGTAAAAATTAATATAAATTTTTACATCAAAATTATATATAAATCAAGATTTGTTGAAGTAAAATTATAGAAAAAACCCTATAAATAATATTAAATTAAATTTTATGTTGTAAATTATAAAAAAAATTAAAATATATTCCCTCAAAATTACTAATTTTATTTAAGTGGATTTTATTTTATATATAATTTCATAATTATTCCATTTATGAACCATCTCCCATTTTATAAATTACACTCATCAACTTTGAAGATTGAATATCAGAAAAAATTCAAATAAATTATTATTAAAAAAGGATCCATCTACTACCCAACCTCTCTATACAACATGAGAACCATATCTCAATAATTACCTAAAAATATCTATCAAAATATTTTTTTGACTCCACATATGTTCTATTCTCTCAATAATACCACTTAAAGAAGGTTTGATGATGGATGAAATTTGAGGAAGAGGTATAAGTTTTAACTATGTTCTATCGAGTATATTTAATAATATAACATCCTAAAATATTTTATAACCATACAAATAAGACAAAATAATTATCATGATTATACTATAATTTTATAATATTTATAAAATAATTCTCATATTCCATCCCAGACTTTCTATTATAAAATATTAATCTCGGTTTGTTATATGTGGTGTATCATCTCCATGAACAACATATCTCATTTTTCATCATTGACTTAATTGGATGGTTCTACAAATAGATTTAATGAAAAATTTTATTATTTATAACATGATTTGGTTTTTTCTAAAATTAAAATTTTTCAATATATTAATAATACTTTCACATTGATATAGCATGATATTACTCATTTAACCATTGTAACTTGATCTGGTTTGGTTCAGTTTTACCACGTACATCCATGATGTAATATTTTTTATTTCAGGAATGAAGAATTAATGAATAATTTTAATATTATTATATAAACATAATTCATTTAATATATTATAAATATTTAATAGTTTATATATAAAATTTTATTTCACTAATCAAATGACATTTTTAATAACATCAAACTTTCAAAAAATGCGATTATAATCATTTCAAGATTTCAATTTCCTTATGTTTAAAGAAATAATGATTGAAATATATAAATTTAACAATATATTTATATAAATGTGGATTAATAATTTCTAGGTGATGAAATTTCAACTATGGTGTAGTGATAAAAACATTCAAAATGAAACATTCATTGAAAACTAATGAATTTACATAGGAATATTGAATCGAAGAAAATTATTTATAAATATTATAGAAATATGAATTATACATTGATGTATAATAAATATAAAATTTTGATATTTTATTTTATAGAATGTTTGACTAGGAAGTAGTCTAATGTAAGGAATTTTTCAAACCAATTTCCATTAAATTAGATATGATCTATCATCCAAAACATCTTATTTTATATGATATATACACTACCTAGTAGTATATTTTTTTATTATTTACATAAATATTATGTATATTTACAAATAATTATTTGTTTCTCTTTTTCTCATGGTTTTAATTAAATTATTAGAAAAACATAAAGGGTTTATTTTATAATCCTACTTTTAATAGGGATTGTTTATGTTTACATTTTCATTAATATAATTTTTTACTCATTCCATACATAAAATATTATATATTTTATTCACATTTTCTATCCTTGGGGTGTGGAGTGAAATGTTTTTTTTGAAATTTAATTTAATTTTGTTTTTAAAACCAAAAACTCTCTTTGAAATAATTAATAACGAAATGATTTATGTTGATTTTATTTTTACAATTTTATATAATAAATATTTATTTTTTAATATAGTATGAAATTGTTTAAAATTATTCAAGAAAAAACAACATTGACCATTATGGTTAATATAATCAGTTTTGAACTGAGAATATTTAGATTGTGTCAAACAAATATAAATCACATTCATTTATAGACAAATCATTATAATGACAAATGTAGAGAAATAGATAGGATTGATTTTTTTTAAATCCTAAATACAAAAAACTATTTCATCGTATTGGAATATCGTTTTCGTAACCATATAATGGTGTATTTTCAAAATGATGTCATCTATTCTATCACAATATTTTTACTGAAAAAAATGTCATATATACTGTTATAATATCTCCATTATAGTGATATGTGTCGAGGTCTATTGATAATCATGTAGAAAATACGATCATTGGGAATCAATATGACTATTGGAAGGAATCCCCATAAATAATCTTTCATTTGATGATTTCAGAACATGTGGAGAAATAAACATGTATAAAAAATATCTTGTTTTTTCTACTATGTCGAAGCTATTAAGCTTATATTAGTGACCAAAATGTTCATTTTACTTGTAACCTTCTTGTGTTCATAAATAATTTGGGTGACCGATTGAGAATATGATTGAGGGATTACTAGTATAGGAAGACAGATGTTTCAATCACCATATTGATCAAGGGAATGCGGGGGTAGAAAGACAGAATCCAATCATTGTATCTAGCGTTGTTGGGGACAGGTGTAATGAGAAAATATGATCATTATATCGTGAGATTATATGTATAGAGAGATAATAAATCTTCATATCGAGGGATTCACATGGCAAGAGTATGAAATACTTTTATGTAAGTATTAACAAAGGGACATTTATCTACGGTCATTCGATCTCCATCACATTGTATTAAAATAAATGTATTTATTTAAATATTTTATTTCAACAACATTATTTTTGATGTCTTTTTCCCAAAAGGCCAGAAGTCCTTCATTTTTAATTATTTTTGATAACCCCCCATTCAAGGGATAATGGGGAACCCTTATAAGGCCTGTAGGCTCGAGATTACATGGCCCGTAGGCTTATGAAATTAAATGACCCAAAGGTCTTAGGGAATTCAACAAGACTATATACAAGGAACTTGCCCTCCACAGCATCTGCATCATTATAGTAGATCTCCACCTTCGCATTGCCGTCTGGATAGGCTTCTAATTCTAGCAATGGCTGGTCCCGATAGTATAGCCATACCCTCTCACTCTGAAAAATCTATTTGGCTCTATTCGGGTGAGTGCAGCTTCTCTAATTCCTTTTCTAGGGCTTCTACATTTCTGTTGTGTGCCTGGGGAAACTACATGTGGCCCGAAGTCCTTTAGGTGGACCTAAGGCCTTAAAGGTTGCCTAAAATCCATACGTACTAGAAGTTATGGGTGGCCTAAAATCCTTAAGGACTCCAAGCCCAAAACGGTGGCCCAAGGCGAATAGTTCCACCTGCTACAGTTCTGAAGAGTCGCTGCTACAGTTCCTACTACAGTACATGTATAGTGCAAAGTTCTGTTACAGTACCCACACAGTGTACAATTCTGCTACATTCTTACTACAATGCCTGCTATAGTATCTGCTATAGTACTGAAACTGTACCCCAATAATATGCCTCTACCTATTTTTGAACCCGGTTCTTTTGGATGCACTTAAGGATACCTCACCAACTAGGCTGACGCTCATGTGCTATTTTTTAAGTTACTATAATATAATGTGAATTGTTTTTATATTTATATTTATATCTATATTCTATTTATTATAATATAATTAATTATGAAATTATAATTTTAAACTATATTACTTTGTTAATATGTTATATCTCTATATATGATTCTATATTCTATATTATAGAATCATTATTTTGTATTACTTGGATTTATCGAAACCATTGTGATTATGATTCATACTACACTTACTCCAATTAAACTGTTTTCTTCTATGAATACAATTAAATTATTATTATGACCTATGGATTATATCATAACCAAAATGATTATTATATTCATTTCATCGTATACAGTTGACCAATATGATCCCTATTTAAATACATAATAGTGTTTGTGAATACAATAAGTTTATACTTGTTAAATTATGTTTCATTTTAGGTTAAAAGATGTTTTACACATAAAATTCACCACCCCTCTTGTATTTATCCATATACAAACACATTTCAGTACAACAATTGGCATCAAATCCAGGTCCCCATTTTACAGATACTTAAATTTGTTATCATAGTGAGATTCTGCTTTAAACCCTTTCTAACTTTTAATTCATTTCTTTTTAATGTCAGTTAATATATATTTTTATAAACTCCAACTACAATAATTTGTATTATTGGATAGAATATTTAATTTGTATAATAGATTGTAGGAATTAATGTTGGTTCAATAGATAACCTCAGCCTAACTAGAAAACCTATTTTTTATAGAGTTTATTATGAATATTGGATATATAGAAGGATGAAATTAATTATAAATGTTGAAGTTGACAATTTTTTTTCAAGTGAACAAGAATTTAGACGATTACATACAAGGAAGTAACTGCTTTGAAAATTTTTGAAAAGAATGTGTATGAATTAAAATAATGATTAAAGAATACAGTATACTATTTGATGAATATAAGTATTTTTAGTTAGATATCCTCCTTCGAAGATGAAAATAATATCTAGAAATATATAGTGGTTACTCATTTTGAATCCTCAATGTTTTTGGATATGATAAGAGAAATGACCAATTCTAATTATCTGGATTTTTAAATCCGTTTTGGAGTACATGTTAAAAAGATACAATAAAGGGTCAAGACAATAATAAATAGTTAAAAATCAATGATAGAAAAAAAATTAGATGATAAAATCATGGTTGAAATTATTATTGATATCATTCCCAATGAATGAGAATCAACGAGGATAATATTTTATGAATTGAGGAATATTAAAAATCACACACTTAATGATTTATTTGGAACTATTTTATAGTCTGATTGTAGATTAAAAATAATGAGAGATATTAAAGAAAATGAATTGTGGGGTATTATTACATCTTTATCAAATTTTATGAATGATTATACTCTTAATAATTTTATCAATTATTCTACAATAAAAATGATTTAATTCAATCAATTTCATGTGATTCTTAATATTCTGGTAATGAATTATAAATTCTTGCTTGTAGGATGAATTAGATAGTATGTAATTAAGACTGTAAATATCATTACAAAAAAATTAACAATGGCTAGAATAAAAATACATACACTAATGATACGTTATATGAAGGTATGAATACTGGACACATATGACCTGATTGTCCAGTTCTCAAAAGAAAAGATAAAAATGAATCAAATTTGAATAACAATATGAAAAAGTAATAAATGATTTAATGAATGAATGTTTTCAACACCAATGAATCGTGGAGTTATATAGGAAGAGATTATTTTGATAATTCTTTAGATAATGAACTTAATAGAGAGAGGAATATTAGTCTTTATGTCCAAATACCTTTTTAAAGTAAATTTCTTATTGATAAGGTACAAAAAATTGATTCTCTGACTAATGTGACTTTAAATGGAAATTATATTAATGGGATGAATTATATATCTTCAGATGAATAATATTCCTCAGGAGTGAATAATACATTACATTCTTAGAATTATGTATATATATTTGCTGAATTTCCTAAAAATAAAAATTGGAATATTATTAAGAATCCTGAAATTGAAAATATAGAAAATAAATATTTTAACAAAACATGTATTAGATCATAAAAACTATCTTTATAAGAAATCTATAAAAATTTATTCTATTTCTAAAAAAAATAAAGAAATATCTAAAAGGATAATTATTATACGTATTTCAAAAATCTATTTTGAAAAAAATTAGAAACAAAAGTCAATTAAAAAAAATCAATTGTGGGAATGGAAATGTAGTTATAAAATAAAGTTATGAATTTATTTTAAAATAAAATCTTATGAAATTTTACATGTGGGAAAAAAATTTATGAGAAGTACCAAAAACTCTATCATCATGTTAATTGGTCTGGAATGGGTTACTCGTAATAATATTCGATTTTTAGTAAAAAACATTTGTAACAATAAAGCACAATTTTCTAAGAAATGATAATGCGATGGACACAAGAATAGAAATACATCACATAATAAAATTTAATACACAGGGTTTCCTAAATAATATTTTTCAAAATAAAATTGGATTTTTGAAATTTAGTTTTCAAACATTTTTAGATCCATGATGGTTTAGGATTCAAAAGCCTGGTAGTTTTATTTTCTGGAAGAATAGTATAGACTATAAGTATATATGGAACATCAATAATGTTTATTCTCGGAATATGAATAGTAATTAAAATATCATTAATAATGTTATCAAAATGAATGATCTAAGAGTTACATTCTAAGATACTACTCAATTTTAAATTATTGATGTATGTAATATTTTTATTCTTGTAAAAGCATTAATTTGAATTTTTTTATTTATAACAGATCATATGAACAACCATACAAGAATTAGTCAATTATGTGATGAATATTGACATATTAATTTTATGAATGATAAATGTGGCTACATAATTCCAGGGATGAATTCATTATTTATTCACATCGACATGAGAATGTTTATAAACTCAATTTAAGTGAAATTAGGATCTACAAAATACCTTGTATCCAAGTATCATAACATCAAACTTGTTTAAGGTATATGTGTATATAACACCATAACATTATAATAACATTTAAATTGACTTATAAAATACTTGTTATTGATCTACTGAATCATATATTTGTTTCCCCAAAAATTAGTGACCCATAAAAAAATAGTAAACAACATAACCATGCTTTAAATCTATTAGTGATGTCCTATCCTTTGACTATTTTCATTTAGTGAAAATGGATTTATTTTTAAATCCAAAAACATAATGTATTATTTGAATGAAAAATGTAATTTTTTTAGTTTATGAATACAATAGATACACATTGTTCTAATTTATAGAAAATTAATATAAATCATTTTGTTATTTCATAACTTTTTTAAGAAAATATAAAAATGAGAAAACCCTTAAATTGATAACTATTCATAGTGATCACTATCAAGAATTAGGAAATTATAATTTAGAAAAATTTCATTGTAAGAATGGAATTAAACATAACTTCTCAGCTCCTAAAACTCCACAATAATATTGTGTTGTTTAATGAATAAATATTAATGTTCATGAAATAATGATAATCATTATGAGTTAACACTCAATTTCTAAAACAATATCTCTAAAAGCCATTAGTAGAACTTGATATACATTAAATATAGTTTTATTTCATCCTTTTATAAATAAAACCTCGTATGAGTTATGGAATGTGTGAAAACCAGTTGTTTCCTATATTAGATTATATGGATTAAATGTATTCCACATTATTACTAATGATAACCTACATAAATATACACACAAATAAAATGAATGTATATTATTAGGTAATTCCACTAATTATATGAAATATATTGTTTTTAATATAAAATCACGTACCATTCATGAAATTAAACTTGTAAATTTTTATGAAAATGGTTATTTTTTTGAAAAAACCCACTAACACCCTCATATGTTTTTTTTCAAAAAAATGATTTTTACCCTTTTATAAAAGATTCTTCTAATTTAGAAAATATTAAAGAAATATTTTCTAAAGTAATTACTCAATAATATTTTCTACCTTTAGTTGGTGGACAATTTTTAAAAAACCCATGCTTGTTATTTATTCAGAATTATCATTGATATTGTATAAATGATGATGTGAATAAACCTGTAAGGATTATAATTTTTTAAAAAATGATATAGGTATCTAGAATGTCCATCATAATTTCTTCTTGAAAACCCCGATGAGGCATTCAGTGATGGGTATTATACAAATTCTTTAAAATAGGAACTAAATGAATTTGAAGTGGAAAATTTTCATAACATCATTGAAATAACTAATGAAACCTCTGTAATTTGTGTCAAATGAATTTTCAGGAAAAAAGTGATGAAAATGAAATAATAATTAAAAATAATTCTCCTGTTTTTGCTAAAGGATATTATCAACAAGATGAAATAGAATATGAAGAAACTTATTATCTAGTATAAATACATGAATCTATTCATATTATAATAGCCTTTATAAAATTTGTTAACTTTAAAAAATTTCAAACTAATTTAATGTGTTCTTTCCATAATAGTTATTTACATGAAGAAGTAATTGAAGAAAAACATCCCAATTTAGATGATAAAAACATCATTAATATGTTTATAAAATTACCAATGTTTTATATGGACATAAATAAGCCCCTATGATCCTAGTACGATAGATTAGTAATATTTTTGTAATAAAACAATTATGTAATGTGAATTGTTATTCCATATATTCTAATAATGTATGATGAAAAAAATTGATTGATAAAATCTATAATGATGAAATTATTTTCAGATCAAACCAAAAATCATTAATAGAATCCATTTTGAATCATATAAAATTTTGATATTGAAATGAGTCTGATGGATTAGTTATCATTTTATCATTGTTTTCAATTTTATTAAAAACCATAAGGAACTTATATATCTATACAAAAGTCTATAAAATATTTTTATAAATTATATTTATATGAAAATACTCTATGTATTTGTACTCAAATTGGAATCCCAAATTAACTTTGTTCTAATAAAACTGTGAAACTTGTAGATCAAACAATTTTTATGGAAAGCTAGTTATCCAAATATACATAATAGCTAGTCACCCAGACATAATGTTATTAGTATGCCTATGTGAAAGGTATCAAGAAAATCCAAATGAATCCAATTTTAATGTAGATAAATGAATTTTTCATTATCTAAATGGATCCATGGATTTAGTACTTCTCTATTCATCTATAGAAAATATTTTAATTAAAATATTTTTAGGATCCTGACATTAGTTGTTCTAGAGAGGTTATGAAAATTACATCAGGAACATGTCATTTCATAGGATATATAGTAGTTTTTATATTACTATAAACAACACATTGTATCACATTCTACTAAGGAAGCTGAATATGTGGCAGTTGGAGGTTATTGTGATCATTTTTTGTGTATGAAACATGCACTCAATGACTATGCCATCAGTTTAACTAAAACTTAAATACTATCTGATAACACTACATCCATTTCCTTAATAAATAATGTTTCACGTAACTCTATCATAAAAAATATATATATTATTAATCACTTTCTTTAGGATCACACAAAAAAGAAAGATATTATTTTACAATTAATCAGAATGAAATAAAAATATGCTATTATTTATAAAAACCCATTACCTTTTGATATATTCAAATATACTAATGAAATTATTGAAAATATAAAAATAAAGAAATCATTAATATCTAATTCATTATTAAACAACCTCCCTACATAATGTTACTCATTTTTTAATGGGAGTACATATTATTGCTTTTGACCATTTTTTAGTCTTTCAAAATTATATTTTTATAAAAAAAATTAATGAACCTTCAAGACATGAGTTTGTTTTCAAATTAATTGGATTTGAGTTTTTCAATCAGAATTGAATGTTTTTTATTAGACATTGAAATAGTATTTTGAAAGTCTTCATATTAAATTGTTAATAGTATTTAAAAATTAAATCATTTCCAAATATTCATTTCATAACATATAGTAATAGACTCTTATATTTTTTGTATTATTTTTCAACATTCATAATAAATTATAAAATAGAGAAAAAATATTATCATATCAATCCACTCTAAATGTATTTTTTGTGCTTTTATATTTACAAACTAATTCATTTAAATTTTTTCATTCTTGTTCATTATTTCTAAAATTTTAAAATTCAATTATATTCACATGTTACAATTATAAATAGTTTTTTGAATTTAATAATATTCCCTAAATCAAATGATGTCTATTTAGGAAACATCAGGTATTCATATTTTTTTAAGAAAATATTTATTCTTATATTCTATGAATATTCAGATCAGAACGATTAAATATTAAAAATTATATTCTATTTGGTTTTTTAAGTGTCCAAAAATATTTCCTATAAAAAAGAGACCCCCACTCTGGTCCCACATAAAATATCTCAGTTTTTTTCCTTGAAGTTCATCCACATTTAGTAATCCAAGTCTAATTAACTTCACGTAGGATTCAACCATATCCTATCAGAATATGCATGCTCAAGAAAGGATTAAATAATGATTTTCATTTCCCATGAATTGATAGTTTTCATATCTCTTTATGTGAAGTATAATTAATCATTACGAAGAATGATACAATTTCATGGATGAGAATTCTTATGCGTAAAATAGTCATATAATAAATATGACTAATTCTATTTGTATTTTGTTTATGATTTTAATGATTGTATTATTTTATAAAAGGATTATAAAAATGCTATATTTTCTTTTTTTTTTTAAATTTTTGAAAAAACCTATGATATATCTCATAATATGATTCAACATTTCATGGTGTTTTAGTAAAAGTAGATGTGTTTTCCCATCTCAAGAAATAATAGATTCTATAGTTTAATTTGTAAAAGATAGAGCTAAAAATAATTTATTCTAAATATATGATGATCTAGACAAAATAACCCATTTAATTCCATATAATATTGATCCAGCTACATGTATGGATGTCATTATCATTTAGAGAAAGTGTTATAGAGATACCTTAAAAGTATATGATATTTTCATTTAATTTATGTCCTCTACATGAGGAAGACCAATATTTCTAGATTTATTATTTTGAATATTAATTATGTCATGAAATTTCTATAATGTATCAGAATATAATGTCTCATGGAATGATTGGTTAGATTATTGAAAAGATCATATGGTATTTGAATATTGAAATCAAATCGTAACCAATCAGGGAAATGATTTTGTTTTTTCAGTGAATATACAATCAAAAGGATGAAATATGATTTTTATTCAGAAAAAATGATGTTTTTCAAGAATACTCATATGTATTCCATGGAGGAAGAAAAATAATCAATAATGAAGATTTATAAATTTTATAATAATAAGAAGGATTACTCTATTCCTGTTCTAGAGGAAAAGGAGAAAAGAAGATTACCATATGAAGTAGCTAATGAATGGAGATATAAAGATGAATGAAAAGACAGAGATCCTAAATTAAAAATATAAATAGTTGAAAATCATTCCTAAATAATTAAGGGTGATAATAATTTTGAAAAATTAAATAAGGAGAAGCAGACAAACATGAAATAGTAATATTTATATCTAGTTGAAAATTTGATGAATGGTATAGAGGTTGATTCTAAAAATATTGTTTATCCAATTTCAGATGATTATATATGATTATAGTAAATTTCTATTGTTGAAATTGATATCTCTTAAATTAGTGAAAATGGAAAATAAGTGGTCTTTGATAAATAAACAGTTCCTCTTGGGAAAGGTGATTTCAGGTCTGATTCTTGTCTCTGATTAGAGTTTCATAATTATATAGAGAAACATGATGACTGAATTATATAAGAATTTATAATCAATAAAATTGAAGAGAATGAAAAAGAACAAAGTGAACAAATAGAAAATGATGTAGAATTGGAATATGAAGAATATGATGACGATGATGATGAATGTGATGAATTCTAAGAGAAAAAAATACAAAAAAGAAGGATGATGAATATCAATCATATAAAGTATCATTAAAGGCTTATCCATATTCATCAAAATAATTATCTTCTCTAGGAAATAATAATGAGAAGTCATTCCATCACGATAAGAAAGGTCTGCTTTGATTCAGAGTTGAAAATAATTGTCAGATCATTGATGCCACAAAAGAATGATATAATTTCATAAAAACTCTTGATGTATAATTATGTTTCAAATTTCAATGAAATAACTCATCATATATATATATTCAATTTGAATAAATGTATTCCAATTTTTTTGGTTTAATATTCCTTCATTTATTATGATGATCATGTAAATTATGGTTTAGTATATATTATTTCTTGAGCCCTTTTCAGATATTATAATATGCATTCACATTCTATTTTTTAAAATCAATATGGTGGGAGAGACTTATAAAAAGGGATATAGTTCTATAGTAAAGGGAATATTATCTATTAAAGGGGGATAAAATCAGGTTAAATAAGAGAATATGATCCTTATGGGATTTTTATCATAAGGATGAGTTATTCATATTCATTATTATTATCAAATGAGTTTTAAACTCGGTGTTAGATTATTATTATTGTTTATATCTAAATTCTATGTATTTAAAAATAAATATGAACATTGGTTTTTCTAAGTAATTTTCTATTTAATTCATGTGTTTTGTTATTTCCAAAAATGGGATGATTGTTGAGCCAAATTTTATTTGTTACTTTTCAATTTCATTTGTTTTGGAAATAATAAACTATCTCATTAATACATAATACCTTACACGTTTATGTTAAATGTATATTTACAATTTTTTTATGGGAATCATATATGTTTTACTATACATTGAAAGATTTTTAAAGTATGAGACAAAAAACGACATGATACATTATATTAATCGTAATCATGCTAGAAATAAGATTAATCACATAGCATGAAATTGAAAAAAATCCATTTCATTTCCAAAAAATTCATCATAATTCCATATATACCAAAATCCATTACATTGAATTTTGTTTCCATCCTAAATATTATATATTTTATTATTATATTAGAATATATTAGTCGTAATAATATAATGGTGTATTGTCAACATGATTTCATTCATTCTCTTACAAAATGTGTAATTCATAACGATGTCATGTATTCTATTATAATATGGTTGTTGGAGTTTCAGGTGTCTAGGCCATTCTTAAAATCAGAGAGAAAATATGACTATTGGATGTAATTATGACCATTAGACCAAATTTTTATAAATACCCAATATTCTAATTATTTCACCACAAGTGGAGAAACAAATATGTAGAGTCACTCTTCTGAATTTTTGATAGTGTGAGATATTTTAACCATACATGATTGATCAACCTATTCATTGTACCTATAACCTTTTTGAGTTCATAATTACGTTTTGTTACTGAGTGAGAATATTAATGAGGGAATCCTAGAACATGAATACACTGGTTTCGATCCCCATATTGATCTATGGTTTGAGTGGATAAAAAGACAACAATTGATTATTGTATAGAGGTCTGTTAAGGATTGGTAGAGAGAGTGAATCCAGTTATCATATCGAGGTATTATGGTGATATTTAGAAATAATGATCTTCATATTGATCGATTACCCTAGAAATGGATTGACAAACATACTTGTATGTTTACAAAATAGTACATTTATCATAGTTTATTAGACACCCTTGTCCTTTAGTTAAAATAATGGTATTATTTTATCTTTTTTATCTGAATACTTTTATTTATACTACAACTATAATAGATAGTGAATTCATACAATATTATGAAAGGCATCTAAATGTAATAGGAAAATGATTTATGTGAGGAAAATAATGTCATAAATCAATGAATTTAAAAGGAAAAAAAATAAAGAGTTCATTTAATTGATATAAATATGATCATAGGGATACATTTATTATTCATTTAAGTAATTATGGAGAACATGGGGATTATCTGAGTCAATTTCATCTTCTAATGGTAGTAACACAGACCATAAAAGAACCTATGTGGAATTAAATGGATTAAATATTTATGTGTTGTGTTTCAAGAAATTAAATGTATAAGTATTTTTTACCAATGGTATTTTGGTGATAAAAAATATGAATCATTAACTGATTTTTAATGTTTTAGAAGAATTTATGTCTTGATTAACATATTATTTATTGTTACCATAATGAGTTAATGAGTTTTATATTGACCATTTTTTTGTCTCAAAACCCCAATTTTACATTTATTGTGATGGAATTCTACCTATATTTTTTTACCTTTTTGGATATATTTCTAATAATCATATGTTTTAATGTACTATTTAATTTAAAAACAATTAAATTTAATTTAATATACATTTTTTTATAAGTATTAGTATCTATTAGGGTTAAATGATCATTAATAAAATTGAAAAAATAATCAAATAATATATTTATAAACTATGAAAAATATTTTTATTGAAAACCTAATAAAAAAGGTTATTTAATGGTAAATATGATATCATCAATGTAGATATTATTGTTTTTGTATGGTTATTGGAATTATATTAATATAGTTTCGAAAATTTAATACCTAAATACTAGTGGAAACCTATAAATCGAATAAGGTTGTGAGGCAGTAACATTGAATGAATTATGATAAGGGGTTTTTTCACTTGACTATTTGATTTCATGATTATAATGTTATAATTTTAGTTTAATCATTTCAAGGTAATATATTAATTATGAACCAATGGTGTTACCATTAAGGGTTTGAGACATTAGTGTTATATTAGATAACTTGTTATAATCATAAAGGTTATTTAATATATTTAGAGATATCTGGAATGTGTAGTCATCGTTTGAATATATTATAATCCATTAAAATTTAATTCTGTGGTTCATGGAAAAAAAATTATTTATGGAGGTTTATTTCTTCATGTAAATGATTAATTGGAAATTTATAGAAGCACAACCATAGGATGAAATTATTTTTATGATATAATAGCATATGAAGTGATTATATTTCCTTATATTATTATACTGTAATAAAATTCTACAATGTGAAGTAAGGGATGGAGAAGGAAATATATTATCCAATTATATTAATATCATATGAATTAGATTGCCATTTAAATCATTAACGATATATTGTTTTGTGGTCATTGACATTCATTTTTTCATTTACATATTTTCAATCAATGACCCCAATCACACAATATCATAAATTACCCTTTTATTCCATGTCTATATCTATACGTTCCAATATTGTTCTCAGATTTGGATGTCTACATATGTGTAATTCAATATGACCTTGGTACTTCCCCTTCAGAGTAGTAAGATGTTGTTTTATTAACACTATTTAGGATTTGTGTTTTCAAAAAAAGAACGTTAAAATATTAAAACAAAAATTGTGATGATCATTTTTAAATTTTAATGAAAAATATATATGTTTGGGAGAATGTAACACCCTATAAATATAAAATATGAACATTTTATTTGATAACATATGCTATAATAAACACAAATTATAGTAGAAAATATTTAATATTATTATATTAGGAATTCTTTATTTTAAAATAAATTAAATATCATAAATATGTTTCAGTACATGCTCAAATTTGTTTATCCGGTGATACACATAACAACATGTTTCTTTGTTAGCTTACATTACATGCAAGATCAAGCTTACTGAAAACAAATATACTCTAATGACTGTAATTTAAAATGATAGTAAATATAATGATATGGGAATAGTGGGTATAAATAGAAATAATTATCATGTCAGTATATATATTTTATGAAAAACTATTTTTAACTTATTGAATAATAATAATATATGAATCACTTAAAAGAAAAATACTTATTCATTAAAAAATATTATTTTTTAAAAAAATAAAAAAATTTCGCGCTTCATAACAATATAATTTAAAATTACCAGTATGAGTTTTATAAATTTTATTTTATAATATTATCATCATTTATAAATCATATTATCAACGTTGTAATATGTTTGATTTTTGTGATTTTTATATATGAAATCATTATTGGTTTAATATTGAAAAATACTGAATATTAATTCAAAACTACTTTATCATGTAAATAATTTATAATGTTAAATTATATTTTTAATTGTTTTCAAAGTAATTTCTTTAATTATTTATAAAATAATAATTTTTTTTAAGTTTGAATAATTTTCTTGTTGAATTTTTTTATAAAAACATTGTAAACATTTGAAAATTTTCTCATTAAACCCCTGATTTGGCGTCACACATGCAATATTAATTTAAAATTATATTTAGAATCTTTTTGGATAATAATTTTGAAAAATGGATTTAATATTTTAATTTTAATAATTTATATTCTCTAATATGTTAACAATAATATTTTTTAAAAATTTAATACTGAAAAAAGTAAATAATTATTAAATCTGTTTAGGTAAAAATAAAAATATTGGGGGGCTGAAATAGAATGATAATTTTTGAACTATACTAAAAACGCTAATATAATATCTTTTATTACCATATATAAACAATAATCCTTCTATTATGAATAATTATTTTTTATTTTATCACTCTTACATTAAAAAATCATGGGTGGAATTCTGTTTTCTAAAAAATATACCATATTGCCACTCAACCCGCTTTTAAAAGGATAACCACTATCCTCTAGTATTCACACATACAAACCATTTAGTATTTGAAAATATAAGACAAAATAACATCCAAAATTCTCTCATATAATTTTAAGAGCCTTATTTTTTGAATAAAAAATGCCTAGGAAGGGTTTGGTGAAAAAACAATGAAGATACATGAAGAAGTGGTCACATTGTTCAAAGATATTTTTTATTTTATTTCATCCTCCTCCTACATAAATTATTATTAAAAATTAAAAGAATAATAACCTTATTATAATCAATATGCTAATTATTTTCTTAATTTAATGACCGATAATCATATCTACATTCATGTAATGTTTTATTAAGTCATCATGCATGCATAAAACTAACTACTAATTTGTGAACCAATGGAAATTTTTTACATTAACACTCACAATGTTGGGTATGATGATGTATCTATTGTAAATATATTATATTTATATTTTATTTTTAACTAATTAATAATTATATTAAATACACATTTTTTACATCCATTCTATAGGAGATCTGATAATGTTTCTCCTTTGTACGACAGACTACCACCTCGTGAAGTGATGTTATTCATATTTCACTAATGCTTTACATTAAATGTTTAAAAGATATATTTAATGATTATATTTTATATAAATTAAATTATTATTATATTAAATTATTATTTATCAATTTATAAATATAATTTATATAATTTTATTTCATATATTTTCACTAAATGCGACATGATAAAGTCATTTGTGTACGTGTGGACCACCCTCTTAACAAAACGTTGGGAATCTCATTTCATAACAACACCGCATTGATTAGATATATATGTGTGTAAATTTAATGAAATAATATTGCTTATATTATATTATTATAATTCTGATAAGATTATATATTATTACATTATTTATAAAATGATCATTAAAAATGGATTTATTACTCAAGTATGTATATGGCCTTCTGTCCCTATGAACATAACAAACATCATTTCTCAAAAAAATATTTCATAATTTGTTTCCAAATTATTATTGAGTTAAAAATATGATGATTATTCAACCAACATTATTATAGATAAAATATAGTTATATGACATGTTCAAGAATGCGAACATTCATCAAAAAGCATGAATGAGAAAAAAAAATTAACATTTGAAATAATTAAAAAGATTAATTATTATTAATTACAAGGGGATGAGATATTATATTTAGAAAATATATTATACAATAATTATTATTAGATATTAAATCATGTTGATCCTAAGTGAATAAAAAATATGAGATTTAATTTTAATTTCTTTTTAATGAGGTGTATTATAATGTTAAAAACCTATTTTTTTTATATTGTGAATATAATTCAAATTTTTAATGTAATATCATGACTAAAACATTTTTCATGTTATTGTATTTTTTAATTTTGAATATTTAATGTAATAAGTTTTTGAATTAAAATTCAGAAGTGGTAAAGAATTTCATAACACAGTTTTTTTTCATTATGTTATATTAATCCTTCCATGTATTTATTTTTCTATGATTATGTGTATAATTATTTTTACATTATTTTATAATATTTACACTTATTTTTATTTTTTAGACTTATAGTAGATAAAAATAATACTTTTTATTATTAAATCTCACTTCTATATTATAATCATTTTCAGGGTGTATTTCACAATATCTTTTACAATGAGATTGATTAATCATGTATTTTTGTTGAGGGAAATAATTTTAAAATTGTATTATAATCCCATATCATTTATCATAATTTATTTATTCATAATATTTTAATGTAATGTAATAAATATTCCACTCATGATTAATTAAAATAATTCAGACAATAGTTTAATGAAAACCATAATTCACATCTCTATTCAAATATAAATATATTTAATTCAAAACCATGTTTTATAAAAAATGATTTCAAAAATATTTTCAAACTTTTAAAAATTGTTTATTTAGATATTTTAAACAATTTTTTGTTTATAAAATATATTTTGATATGAATATGTTTTTTCAAAACAATTCTAATTAGCAATTTACCATAAATTTAAAAGGAATAATTTTTTTGATGTGTATTACATGATTATAATTTCAAGTTTCCATACCCAATAAAATATTATAAATATTCATTTATATGTTTCAAAATTTATGTTCAATGGAAATTGATTTCAAATTTAATTGTAGTAATTTTGTTTAGAAATTAATTATCAAAATGAAAAGGATACATTCATTAATAACACTTTTGATGATCATTTCGTGGTATTTATAATCACTAATGAAAAAAAAATTATTATTACCCCAAAGGGTATTTGTTACATTGATACTATCATTATTTTTTCTATTGTTGTTTAAGATCCTTGGGAGTATAGAAATAATTAACATTCACTTTCTTGAATTGTTTTTCTGGTAATTAAAATTACAATAAATATTCACTCATCTATGATCTTGGGTCATTAAATTTCCCTTAATATATATATTAATATTAATTTATTTTTTAATTAATTAAATGATATTTAATTTTTACATATGTTTTATAACATAAAAATTTATTTTTATCAAAGAATATATTGAAATATATGTATTATATACAAAATACATATTCTTGTATGCTAAGGATGATATTTCATGAATTAAATCAATTATTAGATATATAATGAATTATTTAGATAAATGATGACTTTTAGACAATCACAATTAGGTGGTGAAAGTTAATGGATTTCCCCTCTAGGCATCTATAATATCAATAAAATCCAATTGGATACCTATAGATAAATATGTTCTTACCGATACGTTTTATACTATATTATGTATAGATGTTAAGGGTAGAGGTATCATATTCCAAAACAATGAAATATAAAAATTAATAATTTACATCATTAATTTTTTATTACCCATGAAATTTTCATAATGATGTCATCTCTGGATGAATTTCATTCTCAGTTATTGAAAAATTGAATCTATTTTAAGTTATCCATGTTTTGATATTAATTAATCATTATCCAGTTACGATTTTCATTTTATTGATTAAATAAAATATATTTTCAGTTATTTACCTATTCATATTGATTATAGCTGATTATATTTTTACATTGATATTATCTCTAGTTTCACTTCATTCATTGTTTATTGATTTCATGGAATGTCTATTCATTTATTTTCCTATCTATATTAATTATTCCTACCGAGTAACGATTTCCCCCATTATAATTAACCATAAATGGGTATTTTATCTTAGCCTTATTTAGTTTACTTTATTATGATCCCATAAAATGTAATTTGAAAGATAATTGAAGATATTATAGCGGGAATAATGATATTATAAAAAAATATATTGTAAATTTTGGTTTTCAATTATAATAAAAAAACTCAAGATGTATCTAGTTTATCCAGATGAATACAATATTTTGTTTTTAGGGATGTGATACCATAAATCCAATGATAATTTAATAATGAATACACTAACTCTGGAATACTGGGTTTGGGGTTGCTATACAGTAATACAACATTCTAATGCCTATGATATGGTCTCATTGATCATGATTGTGGATTAATATTTACATACCCTTTTGAATCGCTCCTTATAATGTTCCAATATTTTGAAAACATTAATATTATATAAATTTTGTAGAATACTTAAACATTATACGATGATTCACACAAAAAACATTTTTTCATGTGAATTTAGAAGCATGTAAATGTAAACATTGGTACATGAGTTAGATACATTATCTCCCACTAGGTTCTCCATGGCTAGAACCCATTTTAGATATACCATACAATAAATATATCTTCATTATATGGGGATGGAAACATGAAATTGGGTATGGTCAGATAATAAAAAAGTGTAATCAATGGTCACATGTAATCATAATAATAAGCATAAGGGTTTGAAAATGTGATCATGAAACACTAATAGAAAATGGCCTTATAACCATGGTTTCACATAAACTATTTGTATAGTAATAGTATGGGAGCATATACCCATTGTTTTTGAAAACTATGGTTTTATCCCCCACCCCTATACTAATGGTTCTTGGTGAATGGTGGGAAAAATGTTTTCTTGAAGTCCTATACCCTACATTATTCTTAAACTATTGGTACATGATTTTTTAGGACCTATAAACATGGTTTTCTATAACTGTGGGTAATGATTTCAAGTATTATAGTGGGAAAACAAATCATGGGACACAAAAATAAAATTATTCTAACACCTATTCCCGCTGTTTTCTACCTATAGCCACAATAATTATAACTATATATATATATATTTGAATATAAATTTACATAACATTAAGCTAAATGGTGTAGTGGTAGGTACTAAATGATAAAAGGGGTGATATATAGATCAAATCCCATAACCATATATTTTGTCAATGTAATACCCACATTTTGAAAAACTGTGTGTATATGTTGATGAAATGTTATATTAGACCTATACCACCGGTTTCATGTTATATGTGTATATATCAAGTCTTAGTCGACCCCTCTATTTCTAACAGTCCTATAGAACCATGGGTATATCTTATACTGATGGTATCAAATTATGGAAATAGGGTAAATTTTCATTAGTGGAAATAAAAGATCATACCTGAAATGTAAATGATCATAAATATTAATCTGAAACTAAATTATGGTAGATCATAACACATTAATGATAATAAAAAAAATAAAACAATCAACGAAAGCCAAACATCGGTATAAAACCTTTTATTGTTTAAAATAACTTATCATATAATATGATTACCATTGTAAAAAAGGCATTGATGCAAAGACCATATTTGTAGTAAGGGTCCAATCCCCATGCCATATTGGTTGTCATGTTTCACTACCTTGGCCTTCATAGTAGCAAAAATTCACTCATTAAACCATTTTGGTAGTCTTGGTTCATGCTCATGGAAATCATTGTCTATCTCATGAGATATAATCATTTACCCACTACATTGGAAGAATATATATGAGCCATTTATTTGATAATTACATCATAGGTACATGTTCTACATGAACATAAATAATCATTTCATAACCAATTAAATGAAATGAGTTTCATAAACAAGTAATGATATAAGAAACAAGTGAAATATACATGTTTCATAATCATTTCATCATAAACATAACCTGTGAAAAGAAGCAGGGTTTGAAAGAGTATTTACCATGAAAGAGAACAAAATTTCATAAAGACAATTACATTATGTGTAAAACAATCATAGAAAAAATATGAATGGAATAGTTAGATCATTTCTTCCAAAGGAATTAGTAATATCAATTTAGGTCATCTTAGATGGAAAATAATTTGGAAAAGCCTTTCAAAATCCAATCATGGGTAAAATAACATTCCTAAAATAAAAATTGTATTCTAATACAAAAAACATTTTCATAATCATTTTTCAATCAAAATACATTTCTAACATATAAATAAGTCTTCAAATAATTTAAAATTCTATTTCCTTGAAAATATATAAAATTAGAATAAAAAAATATGAGTAAAATTTCCCTTTGAAAACACATTGAAAACACATTAAGAAATATTGAAAACAATTTGAAAATTATATCCTTGAAAATAATTTGAAAATTTATAAATTGATTTTGAAAACAATTAGAAAAAGATTTTTCTTTAAAATACATTGAGAGAATATAAAGAAATGTTAGAAATTTTTTGAAATATATTTTCTTTGAACATACTCTGGAAATATATAAATAAATCCTAAAAACTTTTTCAATCCCATTTTCCATGAAAATGTATAAAAAATGTTTTAAAATGTTTTGTAAACTATTATCCATGGAAAAATTTAATAGATGTTAGAAAATGATTTGGCAACAATTTTTCATGAAGACTTCTAAATAATGCTTGAAAACGTCTTGATTACCATTTTATTTGAAATTATATTTTCAAAAAATTATCAAAAAAATAATCCATAAACATTATATGAAAGCATTAATGTATTGACATTGGATAATTCAGTTCATATTGTACGAGTTAAAAATAATATTTTTTTTTCATGGTAAAAAGGATAGAAATGTTCCATTTTAAGAAAATGATATGAAGATTCGATTGAAAAGATTTTAAAAAGACAAAATTGTAAAAATGAATTTTTATTTTGACATAATATTGGTATAATATTTTTACAAGCCCTTTTAAAAAACATGGTCCTAAAGGAACATAGATATTCAACCAAATACATGGAAAATTAAGGATTTTATACGTACTATTTCTTAAGTATCATATGGAACAAAGAGTATAAAATAGTACCTATACATGAATCTATCATGAATAAAAAAATGAGAATAAATTTCATGAAAATATTGAGAGATGGTACATAGTAATTCACCAAAGGAGGCATAAACATAAACAATCACGAAAAATGATGAGAATGTTTCAATAAAAACTTATCATTTAGTAACATGGGATTAAACTCTCCATTTAAGATAAGGATATTACATAAAGCTTTAAAAATCTATGATAATGTTTCACTTTTGTTAATATTCGATTTATTCTTCGCTAGTTTATTAATTTTTTAGGTTATTGGTCTTGATAATTATATAATGATTAAAAATGTAAATAATGATATAAATATCATTTATATCAAGTATATATACATTATAATACTCTATGTCATAAATAATAATTAAATACAATACATCGTTCATGGAGACGATAAGTCGTACGTACACATGAAATCTATTTCCATTTTTATTACCATATTGAAAGAAATAATGTGAATTACATGCATATATATATCTGTATATATATTAATAATTATTAAACTATAATTATTATATCATATATGATCACTAAACCAATTATTAATACCATAAATGTTTTGTGTGAATGAATCACTTAACTTTTAGGGGATAATAGTCCACATTTCCTTAAATGTGAATATTGTATTAACAACAAATGGAAATGAAACTGTTATGATACTTTAAAATTATTAAAGAAGATTAAAGACATAATATAAATTATATATATCATATATAACCATATTTTCCATCATAATGGACACTATGACTGGTGTTAATGGAAAAATGAAATATCTTCATTTCGTGAGTTAGTAATACGTCGTACACAAAAACAGTGTGTTTGATATCTGTTCGTTGTGTGTGTGCGCATGTGTAGGTCTAAAAAAATCATAACAAAATCCTAGTATATGTAGAAAAAACATTCATACTAGAATTTATCAAATGGATTTTAGGTGGTGGGGAACAAAAATGAAACAAAGGATCTTGAGAAAAGATGTAATCTCTTTATCAGGTAACTCCTTTTGGTTTATGAAAAAGGCATATGGGGTTTCTTTAATGAAAATGGAATAGAATTGATACCCAAGGGAGGGAAAATGGAAGTCTATTTAGTAATTTATTGGTGCATTAAGGAGATTGAGAGTTTTAAAAAATTAGATAGAGGTGGTGGCCTTTTAGGGAAGGGAAAGGACACAGATCTCATTTTGGAAAACTAGTTAGGTAAAACAAAGTTTTTAACTATATAAAGTCATTAAAATACAACAAAAATAAACAAAGGAAGGTTAATTTCTGAATAATTTCCATCAAATTGGGTTTTTACGTGTTTCTAAAATGTTTTTGGTCTTTTATATATGGTTTTTTTAGTTCATCAACTTTATTATTCACTTAACTGGTTTAACTAATTTTAATATCATTAACATATATTTTTTTAAAAACAAAGTAAAAAATATTAGGAAAAATATATTATGATGATTATGAATTTTGAATCCATGTTTTTTTCAAATTTTAATTATATATGTGGTAGAAATAAATTTAAACTTAATCCCATTGACGGAACGAATGTATAGGTTTTTAACAAAAAAACATCCCAGAGTTTTCTATTTTTTATGTCCGATTTTAAAGTGAAATTGTTTATAATGACATAAATTGTATTAATTATTAAATATTTAATCATACTAAACTATTAAAATTACAATTACAATTTATTATTAAAATTAAATTTGATTGAAATGAAATTTTGAATCAAAATCAAATATTTTTTACTATTAATTAAAATAAGATTCATTACATAAAAATAAAAAACAATTATCCGAACATATATTTTTTTTCTATTATATATAAAATTTGTCTTTTAACATATTAAATATAAAAAATGTAACAAAATTTTATTTTAAATGTGCTCAACATTAAATATGGTAAAATGCCTTAATAAAAGTACAAGGTTTTAAGTATCAATTGGATTTGTTCTTATAATATTTATTTCGAAATTTTTTGATAAATATCATAAGTATTTTATTGGATATATTGTATATGAATTAAATATATATTACGCAATAATTTTAATAAATTTAATTAATTTGGATAAAATAGATTTGTGACTATAAAAATATTTTCTATTAATTCAATCAGTATTCCTATTCATTTCTAATTAATTGGTAAACAAAGAAATAATATTATATTTTTTAAACACATTTTTCAAAATATTGATAATATTATTCATATACATAAACTTAATTATGAAGTTATATTGAAGTTTCATAATATTCTTAATAATATATTATTGTTTGTTAACACTCGGTCATGTGTGTTATGCAATCCATCTAGGACAATCAATCTTGGTTGTAATTTACATCAAACATATATTTCTGTTTAATGCACCACAAGTTAGTGTTGAGTGTATCATGGCCCATGATGGTTCCATCTGAATAGAAGGTTATATATAGTGAAAAAATATTTTTAGTGTTGCATGAAATGAGAAATAACAAAAGATAACATTATTTTTATAGTTACAAAAAGTACAATTACCACAAAACACCCAAATAATCAACATTATATACCAACCCACAATATATTATCCCCACAACTCTAATGCCTTAAATTTTGTCCAAAATCATCATAATTAAATCTCATCCCACTCCTCTAACATCTATGATCATTTGGTCTTAATAAATATGAAACCCATATTCATTAAAGAGGTTCTCAAGGAGAATAAATTCAAGAGGTAAAATCATCTTCTGTTTTCTTTTACATTATTCCATTTACATTTCTTTTATAATTACCTCCTCAATTTTAAATTACCTTGTGGTTGGATAATTCCAATATATTTTATATTCTCTAATATTTTTACCAATCAATTGGGTTTGTTCGTATATTATTTCATTCAAATCAATTGTATGAATATCGAAAACATATAACTGGTTATATAGTATGTGAATTAAATTTATATTAATCAATAATTTTAATAAATTTAATTAATTTTGTAAAAATATATTTGAGACTATAAAAATATTTTCTTTTATATTCAATTAGTATTCATATTCGTTCCTAATTAATTGGTGATCAAGGAAATCATATTATATTTTTAACACAATTTTCATAATATAGTTAATAGTATTAATATACACAAACTTAATTATGAGGTTATATTGAAGTTTAATAATATTTTTAATAATATATTATTGTTTGTTAACACTCGATCATGTGTGTTATGCAATCAAAGTAGGACCGTCAATCTTATTTGTAATGTATGTCAAACATATTTTCCTGTGTAATGTACACCAGGTCAGTGTTGAGTGTATCATGGCCCATGATGGTGCCATGTGAATGGAACATTAGACATAGTGAAAAAATATTTTTAGTGTTCCATGAAATGAAAAATAACAAATGATAACATTATTTTTATAGTAACAATAACTAAAATAATAACAACACACCACAATAATCAACTTTATATTCCATGCCATAACTTATTATCCCCACACCTCTAAAGCCTTATATTTTGTCCAAAATCATTATAATAAAATCCCAACCCACTCTTCCAACATCTATGATCATTTGGTCTTAATAAATATGAAACACATATTCAACAATGAGGTACTCAAGGAAAATAAATTCAAGAGGTAAAATCATCTTCTGTTCTCTTTTACATTCTTCCATTTAAATTTCTTTTATTATGCCCTCCTCACTTATACATTACTGTGTGGTTAGATAATTCCAATATATTTCATATTCTCTAATATTTTTATGTTAATGGAACAACCCATCAACTATATTCTCCCATATCCATTTGTACTAAAAAATAAAACACCATCCGAGATGTGATGATTTATCGCATTTATGGATGATAGATTTTGAAATTCGATTACAACTATCAGGTATAGTAATAATACAATTTTATTTTTTAAAAAATATTATATTTTTATTAAAAAATATTTATTTTTTAGAATCCATTATCAATACATTATATTCATTAAAAAAACTAGATTATGATCATCAAAAAACACCAAAATTATATAAACATATGCCATTAAAGATTTATCCAATGAATCATTCTCATGTATAGAAAAATGATATATAGAAATATTTAATATTATTTATGTTCACTAATAACATATAATTTCAGTTCTGGAAAACTATTATCATTTTTTAATGATTTTCCATGCAGGTATCGACTAAAATGATCATGAGATGCAATGAAATAAACACTCATGAAGATACAATTGTATCTTATAAGTCATATTAATGTACAAAATTAAACATAATAAAATTATAAATAATAAGATATATGTATTAAATTTTATTTATAATATTATTAATGGATTTTAAATTTTTATTAAATACATTAATATCATTTTCAAAACACTTTTGGAGAATAGGAAAATGATTTATTCTGAACCTCCATTTTTATCATCACGATACTATTTCTCTCCCATTACCAAAATGTAATTATTAATTATTCCAGTAAAATCCTCATAAATAATTTGTGTACTTTACAATAATATTTACATATCTCAATTATTATCTATTTGATGTGTAAATACATGTTTTATATTGTTTTATTTTAATTTTCTCAAGATAAGGTAGCTCGATTAAAGAGAACTTCTTAATTTATAACACATTTTCAAGTGCACAACATAATATGTTTTATTCATACATTATTTTTATAAAATCACCAAATTTATAATAAAAAAATCATTGTTCATTTATTTTTTAATTAAAAAAATATTTATTTTCTTCTTTAAATTCTCTATAATATTTTTCATTATACTATACAAAAATGTTTTTTTTCAAATGCTTTTTAACAACAACATTTACCAGACTGCACATAAATTGGAAATAATTTATCATAGTCTATTTTGGTCTTATCTTATGAATGTCCATTTATAATTTAAATCCATTATTTCATGTACATGTTAATAGTACACATATTTGGTATTTTTTGTGACGTGATTATGATACCCATATTTGTCTATGCGAATAAAATATGTTTATGTTTAATTCTTCATGTGGAACTCTTTTTTATGGTCCAGTTATAATGTGTGAACCTATATAGTTCCTAGATTCTTTGGAAAATATTTAGTCTACTGAGAAATAATGTGCAATAGTCTTGGTGGTCATCCTTCACTCATTTTAATCTTGTTGAATGGACTTGGTGGTTAGCCTTGACTAGTGCTTTTCTATGTGCAATTATTATGGTGGGTAGACTTCACCCATTCTTAAGACACCGTGCTTTTTCTCTATCACATTTATATGATTTCATGGTTATATGATTGAATTATTATATAATTTTATGATTATATGATTCCATGATTACATGATCCAATGTTCAATAATTTATTTTTCTGTATGTTTATTTGTGGTCCATTCAATTTTTTATGTCCTCATGTTAGGACTTCTAACCCATGTGATATGCTTTATTCATATATATATTCCCATAATGGGATTCTAGTTCATATATTTGATAAAATATTTACCATATTACCCTATGAATATTTTATATATAAATGGGAGTTAGAAGATCATTATAGAGTTTTAATAAGATTTTTTTCCAATTTTGTTTCATGTTTTTAGTTTTATGTACGTAACCCTCAAAATAAACCAAAATTTAAGATACTTGGTTAGTATTTAATGGTTAATTATGCATAAAATCATGTAATAATTTGTTTAAAAGTATAGGGTTTTCATAATTTTTAAATTATTGGTCTATGACACTTTTAAACTTATTTCAAATTATATGATTTTTTATAAATAATTTTTTATATTTATGAATGATGATTTTTTAACTTTTAAATTGAATAATTATTTTAATGATTACTACAAAGAACGATGTTTTAATCATCTTAACTTTTTTATAAGTTTATTTATACTTCAAAATAATCAATTTTATTAGTATAACAAAAAATCATTAAAATTATGGATAATTTTTATTTTTAATATGCTACAATATAATATAAGGAGTATTTTTCCAAATAAAGGATCCCGAGATTTTTTATATATATTTTAAACTATTTCAAAATCCATTGAAGAATCAACTTCTTTTCTTGGAATGTAATATAATAAAAATTTCCCCGTATTAAAAAAGAGGGATTAATATCATATTGTTTTGTTTGTTTAATAGATTAAATGCTTACATTTTATATTCTAGTGATTTATTACGAAGGTTTATATTGGTTATACATTAAAAAAATTCATTTATATTATATGATGAATGAATTTTCAATTGTTAGTGAATGGTGGAGACTGCTATAATCCATTTATTGGTCAGTAGGTCCCATGAGGATGACTAGTTTCTATATTTAGAATACTCAATACCTATTTTTTATTCTTTGTAACAAGGAGTTCAGGGCAAGGATATATTAACAAAAAATTTGAATTATATAATTATGAGACTTGATATTGATATCTATGTGATTATTTGTGTTATTATGTATTACATGGGTACATTATTATTTTAATTTTATAATTAATATTACATATTTTATTTTTTGTTTATCACATCAAACTTATTTATGCATTTTTGTTGTATTTTAACATATACTGAACTAATTGACTTACTATGAATGCAAGATTTCCATTTATTATGATTAATCCCCCTGGGATTGAAATAAGGGATCTAATAACGATTTAAATGATAAATTTTATGAAATAATAATATTATCCAGATAATCATAAATTCAATTTCATGTATTGATGTGTAATATGGTATATATTTATGAATATAGTCTTATAAGTCTACTAAACAATTATATCTTTTAGTATTCAATTAATAATATCCTGTGACAACTTATAATATAACCATTGATAATAGGTAACTATAGTTGATGAATTAGGGTATGTATCAAAGGATTTTTGGAAATAAAAAATGGGGAATAGATTTAATAAAGAATTTATAATAGATACTCAACCAATGATATATACTCCACATTAGTATATATGTAGTTCAATACCATGATTCTTTATAGAAGTAGTATTTATGGTTTTCCTTATAAAATACATCCATGACTAGATATTTGCATGTGTATTAGGATATGGATTTGATAAACATAGTGGTTAATTATTTTGAATGGGTCATATTTGTTATTAACTAAATTTTCACTCTTGCATGATGTGTGGGCATAAGAATTCACACATTTCAAGATGCACTAGGGTATATGATTTGGTTACATAAAATTTTATTTAATAATCATTTTTATGATTTATGTGGTAGAGGATATTGAATCCTATGATATGACATAGTGATATTGGATAATACTTAATGGCCTTGGATTAATAATTCCAATTTTTATCATTAGTATAATTTCAAAGATACCACATGTAATATATTATGTGATGGTAGTTAATATTATAAAGAATATTTTTTTTTCTACAATACTAAAAATAATTTTTCTAATTTGTATGTGTTTTAGTGAAATGGTTATTTGAGGAATACAACATTTATATTTTATTAAATATTACTAATATTATTAATAACCTTTAGTATATGTATTATATTTGATGTGTAGGTTATTATGTTTAATTTGGATAAAATAGTAATTAATATTTTAGAATATATTATTATATGGTATACTACTATTGGATATAAAAATGACTTGCTGAGAAGTTATTATTTATATTTTCTAAGAAGTTCATTATATTGGATGAATTACATGGTTTGATAAGATATAATATTATTGAATAAGGATATACCATAATTAAAAATTAATAAATGAGTTAATTTATAGAATAATATATTGTTTTATTATGTAATTATGGTTATTATGTTTTCATTGGAATAATTTCTATATTTTTAATATTAAATAATTAGGTTATAAACATTTGTTTTCGTGCCATTATGAGTGATAAATATTTCTTGGTGATTACATTAATATTGTTAACATGTGAATATATTGTCAAGTTATTCTACTATTCAAGTTTTCAAAATCATCTAGAATATTTTAAATATATCATGTTATGTTATATCTAGAATTATTTATATTGAATATTGGGTGATATTACTGAGGCAATCAATATTAATTTAGTATTTAATTAATGTTTTTATTCATATTAGATATTATACATAATTATTTTAATCATTTGAGTTTCATCTAGATATCTGAGGAATAGTTTTTTCATTAATGTATATTATAATTCACAGAAATTATTTTTTAGATTGTTAGGAATAAAAAATTTTCTTGATATATAATTTTATAGAATAAGAGATGAGATAATAGTAGAAATTGATTGATGTACAACCAATTAATGATATATTTCATATAAAATTAAATGAAAACACTAATAAATAGATAATAATTTTCAATGTCTAAATGGTAAAATAATCACTCCAATATTTACAAGTATATTGAAATAAAAATAATGCCCTGTTACATTCATTTATGATTTTTTATGACCATATTTAATGCATTACCGATTTCTGGGTTTGATATCAACAACATTATCATGGTCATATTCAATATCAAGTCTATTATTCATTTAATGTTATTTTTCTCCTCCATATTATTATTTTAAAATCATTCTAATTATTTCCTTATAATATAACCCCATTATGTGTGGTTTTTTGTAACCATTGTGTATTTCAATTCCAATTTTCAAAGGATGTTTTGTTTTTAATTTTTTTATTTTTTTGTTTTCTATAAAACAATTATAAAAAATTGAACATATAGTTAAAAAAAATCACAATGAAAAATTTATAATGGAGGAGAGGAGATAAAAAACTTAAAATATACTATAGACGTATAATAAACATGATAACATTCTAAGCACGAAAAACCCATTTTTGGTGATCTAAAATATAAAAAAATTCTATCATTATTATTAGGATATTATAACTTTGTAGTTTATTAGGATTCTTGAATATGAATATAAAAATAATGACAAATATGTATACGTGTATTTTATAATTAAATGTAATTAATTATGTATACATAATAAGAAGATAATTTTTAGTAAAGTGATTTATGTTTCAATAGACATTATCATCCAAAATGCTTTTCAAATCTTTTTTTTCATGATATTATAATTAATATTAATAAATATTGAAATTTTAATTGAATAAATGGATTTCATTTTTAAAATCAGTATATTATAATACTGGTATGATGATTTATTAAATTTTTCTATTATGAATTGTTTTGTGTTAAAATTAAATTATACGAATAACAGTAAAGAATTAATTTCTTTTCATTAAATAAAACATTTTATAAGTATTATTGTATATCAATTTTTATTTTTATGTATCATAAGTTCCAATTTATAAACAAATATCAAACCACTTAAACATGAATTGAAATTTTATTATATTTTTGTACGAGTTCCATTTAATTTTTCATAATGCATATTTTATAATAGTTGATTTTCATTGAATTTTACACATTTAAATTAATATAGATTTCATCCAATTCTAGATGATGAATCAAAAAAATTGTATTCAAAACATGGCATCATTATATTAATATATGAAAAATAGGATAATTTTAATTATTTATATTATAAATAACATTCATCATAAATATTAGTCATCTAAGTAGGTGTAAATGGGATTAAAACTCTGAGACATACCTCAAAATCTCCATACAAATTTCCCTTATGATAATGTATGTGGGTTAATAGACCCATTCCTTCCAATATTATAAAATATTACATATAATTTTGACATTATATATATTATAACAAAAACACTATTTTATGAAAATGATTAATAGAAAATGTCACTCACTTTATTTTAACATCAACTATATTTTTCTATGAAATTATATGAATTGTTATCGAATATTTAATTCGTCATTAAATAATATGTTTTATTATTTTTGTTTATTTTTTATTTTTATCGTCTTTATATTTTCACTGAAAAATTATGCAATGTTGATATAGTTTTAGTTTAAAAATTAAAAAAAAAATGAATGTGAATGCCAAATTAATATAATAGTCTTGTTTTTGGGAATTTAATTATTTAATGTTTATAAATGTATTGATAAGTTATAAATGATATAAAATTATTTTATATTTTTTTATATCATGAAGATATCAAACTACAAAGAAATGAATTATCATAGCAATTAATTTAATGATATTTTACGATAAAAATATTATCCAAAATGATAGAAAAATAAAAAAAAATAAATTTGACAACTAGTGTGGGATATAATCAGTAATGGAAACCAAGAGACGTTTGATAGAAATTACTCAATGACTAAGTAAAATTTTCAACCACTTTGGATAACATATTTGACACTATAGTTAATCTTTAAAGGGGTTAATGAAGGGTTTACAAAAAAATATAATAATTGAAAATAAATCAAAACAATTCAAATTTTTATTTAATGTGGTTATTATTAATTTATCATATTATATATTATATTTTCTCCAATTTGGTTTCACTTGAATAAAAGTTAAGATATATTTTCCTTATATATATTTCATATTTCAAAATAATTCATTTCGGTTAATTATAAAATGATAGGTTATCATCCAATTAATTCATAATTAATGGGAAATATTTCTCATCTAATAACTTATGTAATATAGTTCTATCCTCTGTACCATCACCCTATAGACTCTTTAATTCTCTTAGGAACATCTTAAGATGGATGATTGTGTAAACTAAGGGAGTGCCTCAATTAATATGTAATCATATATATTGACTCATTCAATGTTTTTTTTCATCTTCTACATCTCTAAATCTATTTTTTACAATATAACATAATATAATTATTATAATTTATATACTTTATGTTTATTTGAATATATAATATCCTTTTTCAGGCACCTATAAATTAAATTAAAATAAAATTATTGCTCGTCCATACGTGTGGATTACCACCTCCATGTACTTATTTAATAAATTTTCAAACCCATATTTTGACATTGTTAACATGGTTGGATTTAAAATTTCCATTTAGCATTTTTTAAATAAATATGAATATTTTATAATATATCTTATCTACAATTTTTCCTTCCCATCCATTGGAAAACAAAATTCTCACCCATGTGTATTTTGGTCAACAAAAAAAAGGAATAAATGATAATCCTTTTTCATTTATATAGTACATTTATGTAATATGGATAAATATTGTAAATATATATTATATTTAATAAATTAAAATTATAATTTAAAATTAAATTTTTGGTCGATGTTCTTTTTTTACCTCAATCGAAAGGTAAGTACATCCCTAATGCATATATACATCTTATCCTCTCCATAAAATGATGTATATAATTTTTCATCAATGAACTATATTAATTGTATTAAAAATAATCGAAATTATTAAATATAAAACATTTGACAACATTGTAGCTCTAGATACTTTGGAAATTGGTTCAAGATGCAAGGATTTATTTTATTAATATGAAACATATATAAAAAATGAAACACATAACAATATGGAATATTCATTAAAATAATATATTAATGATAAATAGGTGTGAAGAATTTTTTAAGTGGATATATGTTATATTATATGAATATATATTATTTTTAATGCACTAATATGAAATTAAATTTTTTTATTCATTACATTCAAACACATATGAATAATTTCAAACATGAGGTAAGATGTTTCATAACTCAATTTCATTTCATTTTCGTATATTTGTACTTCAATGTATATTTTAGGATATAATTATTTTGTAATTACATATGCTTATTTGGTATTTTATGTGAACATTTTTATGGGAAATTTTATTTTTTCTCATTACTAATTTATTAAATCCCACAACAGTTTTATGATCAATGTAATGATTTCCCATCATAATATTATTTATTTAAGACACAATCTAAATTATAAAATTGAAATTATCATGACGTGTATGTACTACACGTGAAAAATATTTTACCACTAATATATTTACAAATAGGTTATTTTATTTTTTATTTTTGGTAACTTATTTCATGACGGTTATGATACAAATTGATTTGATTAGATATAGATTTATTTCTAATATCATCTTTATTCGGGATAATTTATATTAAATTTTCCATTTGGGTAATTATAAAATCATTTTAGGTTTCAATATACGTGACTTGGGATATGTTAAGGTGGACCATAATCGTTTAGGATGGAATCAATGCTCAAATGAATGCAGAATCATCCAATGGGACTGCCTCAGAAAGAAACTTCCCAGAGGTCCCTTCCCCACTGTGAATGCGTGAGGCTGAGGGAGAATTATTGTAATTCTAATGAACTTTATGACCACAATGATATAATTGATTGAAAGATTCTCTAGTCTAATAGATCCATGACCATTTGTAGAGACCACTTTTGCATCGTGACATGCCTCTGAGAATCATGAATCTCGTTGCCAATAAATACTCAACATCATCCACATCAAAGACACAGCTACTGCGACCCTTCAACATACAATCTCCCATCTCTAAATGAACCTAATTGATATGACCCAACTATGAAATAGCTCATCCAATGTACTCAGACATCATCATACCCCCACACCCTTTCTCTATATTACCTCCACCTAAGGAGGGGATGTCTTTCAAAAATTCATGTGGCATTCATGGACGAATAAGGACCTCCATGTTACTTTAGGTTTCATAAGTAATTCATCATTCATGAAGAAATAATTTCCATAATAATGACTACATTCAATAATATGGTGACCATGTTTTGTGAATTCCATTCCATCATGAATCACTTATCCTTCATGATTCACTAGACCTTCATGAGAAACCACATATTGAGGCTCATTGTATAAAAAAAAAACCTTCTCATTAACCTCACCTAGTGGACTCACTTATAAAGAATCCAATTTATTATGTATAAGTTCCTGAAAATTACTCACCCTTTCATGATTAGATCAACATCCCTACAAGTCTCAATTTTATCTATAATATACATTATTATGGTCCAATCCACTCCAATTGTTTCCCAAGATTCATGTTTACCACTTTATTTTCATCATAGTTATGCTAATTCCATTTACATTTCAGCATAGGTATGCTAACTTGGACCTTGTGATGAAACACTCCTCCACATCACGAACACATGGAATTTCTAAATCCACCACTCTCCCAAGTCTTTATGAGATATTTTTATGTATTCCTAATGGATCTAGAGTGATTCCCCCATGTACGAGTTGCAACACATAAACTACAGAGCCTCATTGTCCTCATTACATGTTATTAAACAGGGATATGAACTTATGAAACAATCTCATGATGTCCCCATGTATGTTGGAAATTTAATGATATCCTCTACACATGAAGACACACACTACACTCATGGTGATAGATGGTATGAGAACTAATATCCTCTCACTTCTCACACTCTAAATCTACAATTCCATTTTCTTTGGGATTTTTCACCATGTCATCTATAGGATTTGTTTACATGTAAGAAAAAGTAGACCCATGGTTGGATGATCTTTATATCACTTTCATTGATTGAGATCCACTTTGTACAAAATTACTTCATCCTCATGCATCTTCCATTTTTAATCCCCACATAATCCCTTCTTGACACTTCTTCCAAGACATGATCATATTGTATACCACTTTCAATTTATTCTCAAACCTAGTCTGACTCATGAGGTCATATAGGTGAGAGTTGACTATGAAATATATCCTATACGCTCATGAGAATCCCACAAATATTAATAAACATCATCCATCTCATGATGGGATTTTCATGCATGTATTCCCTAACATGTCCCATCCAACGAGCATCCTCCTTAGTTATAATCCCCAATCATGTTCCTTAGTGACTTTTTTTTGTAATCTCCTACCATATGCTATCTAGGGCTACCTCTTTAACTATAATCCTGAATTCCCCAATATAACATCATGTAAATTGATTCAAAACTTAGATGGTATAGGTAGGAATCCTTTTTTAGGTTCATTCCCAACACCCATAACAATTCATCAATTCAATCAACTCCACTAAACACATCATCCATATCCATCATAATTTTTAACAAGGCCACCACATCCATGTGATATCACTCCACCAAAACGTGTTCTCCAACATGTATACCCCATCTCCACCATTAATGCTGTTAGCAGCACCCACACATCTCCGATTCGTAAGCCCCAAAATACCAACACAATCCACCCAAGGGAAATCTTCAATCATAGTGGAGCACCAATGTGTATAAAACATAATGTTAATCAATCTATACTGGTTATCATCCATTTGAAATGAACAAGGTACATAGTATGACTCCATGAGGTTCAATCCTAGAAAATGGTAAACCAAGGTTCCCCCTCCAAGTGGTTCACCTCTCTAATCTAGCCCGAGTAATATTAAGTTCAACCTCCATGGTTTTACATCATCCCCTCATTGGACACACCACCCTAGGCCAACTATCATTGGAAATTTTAAACCAACCAACTATAAACCATAGTGTCTACCTCTTGTGGACCTACTCATTCATGGTGTGACATCCTTTATGGGTCACACCCCATGGGGTTTCCTCTAACTTTGTTTTAAGAAATCCAAATTGTAATCATTCTAGTTGTTCCCTCCTAGGGATATACATCGCTAAATCGAATCAGTAGGGAATTCTGATCAACCTCTTCGTCTCCACATGATATTAAACATTCATCATATCACACTGCTACCTTGTGTTAAACCTGTAATTCAAGAAAAATACCTTGGAATATATTCTTCATTCATAATATATTCTATGATCGATGTTGGATGACGTGGGTTCCATGTCCATGAGATGCCATACTATGAGGAAGAATACTTGTGACCAATGTTCTATCATGTAGACATGAAAGAAATTCCTAACATGACTAATACCCCAAACAAAGTTTACTATCCTATCAAGAGCCCTTGGAATGCCGCAATAGAAGCATCATAATTAACCAGTGTCCACAATGTGATGGAATTGGGATTTATTTTCATGAAATTCATCTTATTATTTGAGCGATACTCAAACCAGTTGATCATTTCCAACGATAAATATAGGGAAGCTTGAACCGACATCCCACCATCTCACTTTAATCTAGGAAGGGAAATCATCAAGAAACTGATGAATGTAACCCACATTTGGAATGCTAGAATGTCGGGTAACAGTGTGACACTATTGAGTAATAACATTCATGGCAGAGTTCCCTATGAAAGTGTAAAAAACAAATTGTTAACCTAATGTGAATATTTTACCAATTAAAAATATTGATTAGACATGTTGGAAAATAATTCAGTAGATAAACATATTACTAGATAATGATTTCTAGAGTAGGTAAAAAAAGTCAGACGTTTGGTTTGTCCTGGAACCCACCATATATTGGGGATGCTAATCATCTGAATTCCGATCTGGGATATCATTAGTATTTATATCTCTCAAAAAAGGAAAATTGGATGATACCGGGGCAATGGGAATTGATTTTTTTACTTATAATTATATAAGAATAATCTTTATTGAAGGGCCCAAACAATATGAATCCAATCACCCCTCAGACACAGACGCTTGATCGTGATAAATGGAAATATAGAAATCTCACAACACTCTTACATCGACACGGCTTGAACCATGACTATGGCTATTGGGTACCCACACCTCATATATTCCTCTTAAATCATGCATAGGGGGTTGATGAATATCCTTGTACACCGTTGAGAGTAGTATGTATACATTACCATAAGGGATATGGCCCACCATGACCTATAGGCTTTTTTTCTTCACTAAAACCGCCACCCCTAAGGGAAACAGAAGGATAAACAACTCCCCACTTCGATTAACTAACTGTATTGGGAGTCTCTCTTATAAACATTACCATGAATCTCATTCATATTCATAGGAGGTTGGGGATATTTTTGTCATGCATAGAAAAACTACCACCTGAGAGTCACAAGGGAGGGATCCCACCAAGCCTCATCATCCCCAAAAATGACTAGTACCTCAGGCTGGTGAAAAATTTCTACACACCCCTTCTCTTCCATTGCAGGTCTAGAGGCCCCGAAACCAATGTTGGGACCAATAACAGGCCGATTCCAGATTAGGGGCATCATTTTCTACATCTCTAGTGGACATGTTACCAGATGCTACTTTCCTTAGATTCTTGATAATGTAGATAATGGACCCATTAATGCCTAATTTGAATTTATACCTCAACGACCACATAGAGAGACTTGGAGGACTATTTCAATCATTGGAACCACCGATACACATCATTGGTAGTCCCATGATGATACAATTTTGTAGGGAGGTCCTCCAAGTAACATCTCAAGTCATAGTGTAGATCCTCTCCACTCTCACACTCAATATGGAGGCCCTTTCCATGTTCCCACCTTCGATCAATGATGGGGTCATACCCGTCTTGTCGAAACCCAATGTATAGGTCCCCCAAATGACTATTTTCCTCAATAAGGAGGCCCTTCCCATGTCATCGATAGTCAACAAGAGGGTCCTCCTCGTGACATTCCCAGTTCAAGTAGAGGAAATCCTAGCTCTATCATCAATCCAAGAGGATCTTCACTCCACCTCATTGAGAACTAGTACAATGGTCCTCCCCATACAACCATCGCCAAAAAAGATGTCATCCCTATGAGATAACTAATCAACATAGAGGTCTCCCTTGTTCCCTCTAGCCAAATAATATTTCCTCCCTGCTACATGAACATCCAAAGTGTATCCCTACCCCTCTCTCATTAAATTCCATGCAGAGGACATACCTTTTCTAACAACAAAAGATTTATAGGCCCTCCCAGTATTCTAATCAGTTCATGAGGCGGCCCTCCCATCTCTAGTTCCAACCAGTATGGAGGTACTCACTATGATGATGTACTTTCATTCCCAAAAGATCTATCCTAGTGGAACACGGTTTAATCATCTATGATGAAAGAGAAAATCCATGAAATGTTAATTCATATTCAATATCATTCGCTTCGCCAATTCTGAAGCTCAATGCGATTCCATGATAGATGCTTTACCGCATTCATCTAGATAAAAGTATGGGGAAGGATCTAGATATGGTAATATTATCATCTCAAAAAACTTAATGCTCTATATCCACAAATACCATCGCAATTATAATCTTGTGGGGAATGATTTGGCTCCCATCTATGGACCTCGGGGGTATTCATATATGTCTTCAATATATTCATTCTCTTCATCAACTCGAGATAATAGAGAATAAATATTGAATTTTATATGTAATTAGAACCTAATAGAACCACATATGTATTTATCTACCCTCTCACATGATGTAGTGGTATGTTCCCATTATTATAGGGGCATAATGATGTGTTCATAACTGCCTCTGAGTGACAACAGAAGGGGAACTGATCAATTGGATCATGCAATCTCTCCAACATAGCCTAGCTCACTGCCCCACTAATCCACATTGGTGTCACCGCTAGTTCATCAATATAAAATATTTGAAGATGTGTCCAATGTATACTGATACCCCTCTAAAGAAAATGGAATCCTATGGGAAACCATCACTAAAAATTAGTTTTCTGATGTGTTCTGGATGATTGAAACTCTCTACATTGACCCTCTAGAGTTTCTCACTGAGGGAGAGATTATGTGCATTAAATGGACCATCTCGAATACACATTTTTACCTCTAAGACCATATGTTGTTATACCTAATGTGCCAGGATCAATTTGAATATTTTGATCAGTAGTACCATATGGTCAAGTTGGAAGCACTCTTAGTTTCCTAGCACCCTGCCTCACTTGACAACCACTAAACCCCCCAACAATGATTCATTCATAGATTCATGGTGCACCAAAAAATTATTGTAGAGTATTCCTCACACACGATGATTCAAGGATGGGGGAATTACGATGTTGACAATTTATTTCCCATTATTTTATAGCATGACATTCATGATGATATTGAGGACGCACTTATTTATATAGACATGATCAAAATTTCTAATCACGAGGATCGAAATGAATGGAACACTAATTTAAGGTTCAATGAAGATGAATTTCCCCCTGAGGAAGTAGAGTATTTAGTAGAACCTTATACATGACTTCTCACATGTTAAAAAAAGAGACACTTTCCCTTGGAGGGTCTTTTAAATCATTTCCCACTAACCAAAAACCACAATAATGGAATAGTACATCTCGATCTCTTTGATCCACCTAAGGAAGCATAAAGTATTGAGTTTTAACCCACTATGGAATCCTTTATCTTGAATATTTTACATTATTTTATGATTATTGAATATATCCTTTATAAATTATTTGCAGAATAGTGTCTCAACAATGGTAGTCCTTAAAAGGATCTTATTCCTCCGCTACTAGGGCTTCTAGGGTAGCAACAAGTCCTTCTCTGGAATCTAGCTCCGATTAATTCTGGAATTCCATTATATCCCGCCAGATAAATATATAGGAGTTTATGGAAAGTGACCATGGTATTCAATGTGGAATCTTCTTATGTATCATGATAACCCTCCTCGAGAACTCGATAATTCCACTCCTCAATGACCCAGTCCTCCACATGATGCTCCTTAGGATGCTCCACAAGCTTTTCCTTGATCTACTAAACATTTCTATGATGTTGATGAGACATTAAATAAATTGGTGATCATAAATTCACATTAGTATAGTATTCCACACCAAGACTATCTGAAGGCTTCTCTCACAACTTGAATAAATTCCCATGATTCATTATAGGTGGATATCAAAATTGATGGATTGTTGTATACTTCATGGTTATATGATATACAATGATCATCATGATTTTTGAAACATAACTTATTTTCCATCTATGGGAAGGATGACCCACTACAAATCTTACCTACTTCCTTTCAATAAGTAAACCCATGTTGGGATATCCACAAGAGTAAGAAACATCCATGCTATGATTTTTGGCAGAAATTGGTAGGGCCCCAATTCTTCTAGTACTACCAGTTTCCCATAATGTCTAACACTAATTGGGAAGACATTCATATGTTGTTTCTCTACTAGTTCAGTTATACCACAGATAAGACAAGTATTAACATCCTCATTATGTGTAAAAATATTCCCGTTGACCGTATCACAGATTTTGTCACTCGATGAAACAACTTAAAAAATCCTAAGACATGTCATTAACCCAATAAGCGATAATGATTATTCACATGGGAAAGATAGATACTTCTATGGTCCACCCCCTCATCACTAATAACATTCTCAGAGGATTACGTGATTTACCTTACTATGATGATTGTATAGAGGAAGACTTGAAGCATGCTAAGAAGCCCTGCCGATTGCCTATTCTAGATCATGTAAGAAGAATATCCAAGGAACATACTACCTCCACCATGCAAGAAGAAGTTCTAGATCCCCTATAGATGTTTTAGAGAGAGCCTCTCCCAGTAAAGCCTCAGTATGTTCCACCTCACTGAGTGTTGGGACACAATACCCAGCCTAAGGATTTACATTTCCATGCATATAATAGGAATTCACAATCCTAGCATGCATTTTCACCTATATGAAAAGATGAGACCACAACCCCCCTTACGCACAACCATTCATCAGAGAATACTTTGAGAGATACCTTTTTTATAGGAGAAACGAGACCACCTTAAGGGACTAAAAGATCCATATTTATTTCCACAGTGCCTTAGAATAGGGTGTCATAACATTTCCAAAGTGCATGTAGCCACATGAGGACGATTTCACATACTTCCATGTCAGGTTTCCTTACAATATAATTCATGGAAATAATATCTAGAAATGTTATGAGTTAAATTTATGGATATATGAAAGGGTGTACAACGGAGCAGTTAGATTGGGTTCATCCCAGCCACATGTGGCTTGCTTTTCTGTAGATCACAATATTGAATGCGAAGGTAAATGGAAGTAGGTCTCCATTCATGGGACTTAAAAGTATGATGACTAGTTGGATCAATGTGCAATCTCTCTTTCCCATGGCGTCTTTTGTTTTTTTTTTGAATCTCTAGAAGCCTCATGAAGTCGCTGCACCACCTCTACCTAATGATATTATATCCAAGTCATACGCATCATAGCATTCCACTTCTTTGAAGAGTAGGAACAGAGCGAACAAGGGAATTAACTGTTCCCATTAGGTGTCGAAAGAATATCACACTCTTAGGTAATTTAGTACTCCATATATGGTAATTTCACTTAGAGACAATGTAACATTGGAAGACTCCTACAATGATGATCATGAGTATTCCTCTATGAATACCCATGATATGGTGGATCCCTATATGATCTTTCACTACTAAGAGTATCAGGAGAACCCATTAAATGTATCATATTGATTCCATCATAACAGTAACTAAATATATGATAATAAGTATAATGATCACGCTGGTGTTCCAAGACGATCCAACCAAGCTACTAAGAACAGATAGTAGGATTTGAGTGAGACCTAATAGCCATAGCCTTCTAATATAATCTTATTCAAATAACTGACACTACAGGTTGTACTACTAGACTAAGAATAAAAGTCATGACTGCATCACAATTTGTCACATCTAGCTATGGTCAGGACTCATATATCAAATAGTGTTTTATTAGTGATCCAGGTCAATTTTTTGAATGATCATCAAGACATATCGAGCACTAGTTTGGATCATCTGGTTCAATCACCAATGCATTTTGTACCTCTTACTAATGGTAATCCCACTACCAGTTGGAATGTTCAATTAGAATATATGTATGATTTGTTGAGACACCACAAAATAATTAGAACAAAACTCTTGATTCTCAATGCCCTCCGCCCGGAAGAGAAGATGCCTGAGGTCCTCGTAAAAGCCATCAAAAGGCACCCTATTTTATAAAAAAAATTTATATGGTGTAGGGGATTTCTTCACTGAGAATGTTGAGAAATTATAATGACAATATGTTGTCTGATTTTTAACATATTATGTTAGATCCTTCATATAGAGGTACATCAACCCAATGTACGTCACTAGTAAATTCAATGGTGTGGACGCTTATCATTTTATAGTGGAGACATGGTATGGGATCATCCTTATATTGGATTAAATGATCAGTAGGCTGGGATTGACTGATGTTTATCTCAGTCCCTCAAACCTGATGAATCATGGTTATGAACGAATTGATTAAATACTATATAGAATAATTGTTTTAAAATCCCAATACAGTGGTTTGATAGAAAACATTTATTTCATTAATGTCTCATAGGATACCACATACAATGTGTTTATAGTTAGGTCATAGATCAATATAAATGATATAGTTCCCTCCTCATATCACCAAATCTTTATATAGTACATGAACTATCACATATATATAATCCAACATGATGTGCCTCCATTAAACTGTTGTGAATCCTGTTATATAGATGTATTATATTATTATAGGAAGAACAGGAAAGATCAAATCCATGAGGTCCTATACATGACCACCATGGATGACCCATGGAAAAATTTGGATGATGTTTCCAACCTCCAAATTCACTGATTAGTGGCCACTACTCTATAAATGATACATAGCTTCATCATTTCAATAATGAAAGTTAGATGCTTCATTAGGTTCAATAAACATTATAAAATTACATCATAATCTTAGAAAGGATAGGTTTATGTGATCATAGATAACCGTACACCTAGGATGTACATATATTTTCATCCAATGGCCTCCATTCCACAACATCTTCATCTATTATGTTGGTATGGGTTGGGTCAACCGAAATCAAAATACCACCATTTCATTGACATCAAACATGCACCATTTGGTATAATTCCTGATAGAATCATATACACACACTAATAAAAATTCATTATATTATTTAGAGGATTTGGAATATTTCCATCCCAAATTTGAAGAAGGTGTCTCCACCATCGTCGATGAGTTGGTTTAGATGAACTTTTAGCACTAAGGTAGATCTGAGGAATGTTCTGATCAAGGAATCCATGCCAACAAAAGAGTAGTGGCAATTATTTGATTTCCTGAAGCAACATCGTGATGTATTTACATTAATTTATGATTAAATTCATGGACTATAACCTTATGTATCCATCCACAGTCTTCATCAACTAGTGAATCATCACCGGTTCATGGATACTCCCATAAAAATACATATGTTTTATGAATATATGGTTGAGGCCAATTTTGAGAACCATATCAAATATATAATCATCAATGAGGTCAATCACCCCATGTTCCTAGTCAACATTTTACCCATCAGGAAGAAGAATATATTGATCATTGTTTTTATGGACTTCAGTGATCTCAATTGGAACAATCTAAAGGAAGGTTTCCCCTTCCTATGTAGAAGTTTTTGATTTATGCCACATCTAGAAATCATTATATCTTATTCATGGATGTGTATTTATGATAAAATTATATCTATAAGGATCTTAAAGAAGAGGAGTCTACCAAATTTATATAAATATAGGGATTCTATTCATATCTATTAATTTCCATTTTCTTGAAGAAAGAAGAAGCCAATAATCAGTAAGACATTCACCACTTCTTCATAAAAATCTTGCAGACTCTATTAGAATGATCTTTGGATGCGTTATTAGTGAAATCAAACCCACATAAGAAATTCTAGAGAGATCATGAGAATGCCTTAGACTTCCTGTACTCCTGGAATCTAAAGATTAACCCTTCGAAGTGTGCCTTTGAGGTTACCTCTAGAATGTTTATCACCTTCATTATCAGGTCAAAATTCATAATGATTAACCTATATAAAATAAATTCAGTTTTTAATATTTCTCTTCCAAGAAACCATTCATATCTCCAAGGCCTTCAAGGACATAGAGCCTACATACGCCGATTTTTCTGTAATCTAGACTAAATGTGTAACCCCTTCTCCAGTCTCACGATGAATGGTGTCTTCTACCTATGGGATGAAGAGGGTTAGGTAACGAATGAAAAAATCACCCAATACCTATGCCTACCTCTGATACTGATGAAACCTATCTTAGGGATGTCGTTGGTCCTTTATATAATTTTTTTTGTAATAACATCACATCACACTACTCTCCCAAAAAAACATGGGGACAAAAAACTATTTAAACTATATATTTCACATTCTTCTTGACATAGAGTATAGATACTCTACTCTCTATAATAGACCCCCAAAATGGTTTTCATTATTCTGAACATGAAACATTATTGGAGGCATCACGAGATATAGCTGGTGTCCCATATGAATTAACTAAAGTCTATCTAGAACTGTCACATGTAGATATGATATCTTGAATGCTAGGTAGTGACCCATCAGCAGTTCCACATTAGTTTCATTCTATAGAGGGTCCTTAAAGGTTAAGCATTGGCATACGCCCTTTCCACACATCCTGCCTCGTTGTGCAGTCCCTTGATCTCATAATTTATAATTAACACATTCACATTGTGGATAAAGATACATAGTGTTGGTAGATGAATTTTTATGGTGCCTCTCAAAGTCCAATTATGAGAGTACACAAAGATTATAGACTCAACAGAGTAAGATGGTGGATCATATTCTTCTTCCCAACATATGTTTTCCTTCAAATTCATTTCTAATATTATAGGTTTACACCAACAATGAGGAATAGTATCAGTTTATCATTATTGGTCTCGAGTTGTACCTCAATATTTATGTTCCCACCTAGGCATCTAGGGCGGCTCTGAGTTAGTCATAAATCCAATCAATGGGGAATGTGTATTCAAGAATCTAGAGAAAATTCCCCTGATAATTCATGCTAACTAGTTGACAATCCCTATCATATTTAAGCCAAAGGTTACCCATGTTCCCATTAATAGAATGATCAACATGATGCTTTGGAATGTCTAATTATAACCCTTATAGAGCCTTCCGAGGATGAATAGTCTATCCATGTGAAATACCATAGAGTCACCACTCCTATCATTTTGGAAAGTTATGATAATCATCAGGTAACCCCCTCACTGTTGGTGCCTCTATGACATGAACTCCACATTTCCACCACATTTTTAATATCTAATTGGACATATACCTTTGTCAAGTATCTCTATTAGGGAACTCTCCTGTCAAAAATAGATGAACATGAGCGAATATGTTGTCATGCAGCGCATTTCACCAACCATATTAGACTCAAAATCAAGTGTACTTTCCACAAATGTTTATTGGATGGAATATTAATCCATATAATTCAAGGAAACAAGGTTCTCTATATTATTAATATTATCATGATGTGAATTTTAGTACTCATCATGAAGGGTTGATACTCCCTCATCGGGTTTTAAAGATGGCCTACATCTAGACCACTAACGACCACGACTATATCATGTTCTCCATCAGGCTCCATGCTTGTAATATCCATTAAAACATTTTTCATGGGATGCTAAATCCACTCTATAGTAAAATTTATTATCTTCCCTTTATAGTCTAGGGACTCGATGTCATGTGACTAGATCCATAAGCAATAGATCACCTGTGAAAGATCATTGTGGCCAAAACATATTTTTCTTAAAATAGGTAAAAATTGATTCATCTCTTGGAAGTTAAATCATGATTAGTTTCTAAATTCATGTTCCCCCAAATCATTTACTAATTATATGTTCTCTAAACTATTCTCACCAACAGTGGCACTACATCAGGGTAGTTGAGATGAAGAAGTTGTATACAATGTATTGCATCAGGTCCAATCATACATATTTCTACCACCAACTAGTTGATGGAAATAACATTGGGTTCCGAATATCCATCTCAAAAATTCTGTATAAGATGGTGGTATAGAAAAAGATATTTTGGAACTGAATGAACCATTACTCTCTCAAGGATTACTAGATGACAATTCAAAATTTCAACTAGGTGACTTTACATTACGTAGAGTATGGAACATTTCTATTCATGCCCCTTGAGATTCAGATACCCACACTCTGAATAGTCATATAGGATATACAGATTTCAAAAAACATAGATGATGCTTTTTTAGCTAAACTGAAATTCATTGATGAAAACAGGATTCAGGCCTTGCATAATTAAGAGGGGCACCATAACAAGATTTCAAATGCTTTCCAGAAGAAGGATGACCTTAGATATTTTATCCAACATAAAAAATTCTTGGAAATCTAAAAAAATGATTAATCAATGGGAGCCACCAATGTATGATTTTATGTGGGAAGGACCATGTATCATTCAAATTCCCTTTCACAACAATGAATATAATTTATTTTCAATGGATGGGGATGGAATCACTCCTTAAAAAAATTTGATGTTCCCCAATAGTACATTTCATAAAAGAGGAACTAATAGGTAAGAATTCTATAAAAGAAATGTAAGAACAAATGGTATAAATTAGATAAACTTAATCTAAGAACTGATTCTCTCTATTCCATTACTGTAAACTATAATCCAATGGTCCAAATTTTTTTGATATAAACTATGAACTCTATAGTCTGATCTTCCCAACATTAAACATTATCGAATTAGTGTCATAGATATGTTAAACAACACGATATTGATGGTCTATTCTTCATGTACCAAAATGTAATGTACATAATTTCTTAGGAACATGTCATTAAAAGGGTTGTCAAAGCCTAAACATCATAACTCTAAAATGTTTTGGGGTTTTAATAATGAATTTTTAGTGGGGAGTGGGCCTATGTGGTTCTCATTATTTTCATGTTATAGTTATTGTTCCATTTACTTCTCCTTTGGAAGGCCTCTCCGCCAACATTCTAGCTGAATGATGATAAGTATTATTACAAACTTAATCCTTACCACATGACATTAAACTATACATACTAGTCTTTTCATATGTCCTTAAACAGTGACATCATCATCATAGACACAAGATGAATAATGGTACATCATTTTGGTCTTCTCTCTTAACAGGACATCACCATTACCACTATTCATATACAATCCCACATGCTAATATATGTATAAAACTAAATTCTCATCATCATAGAATATTTAGATACACCTAGCTTTTTCATCTCAGTACATCCAATCAAAAGAAGAAAATGAACAAACAAAAACAACCAAAATGCATTTCTCTATATGTATGGGAAATTCTTCTGTGGAGAGATCCTATCATCCAGAACATCATCTGGCATGATTCCCATCCATATAAGATATGTAGAAATTCTCATGCACTTTTTCATTATTCTATGATGCAATTTCATCTCCCCTTGTTTCTTCCACCCTTAGTCCCCATTTATCGCACATGACCATCATTAGCTCATTTACATAATATGTTCATTCAGTCTATGTCATATAAATGTCTTTACAGCCAATCTCATAATTCCCCTAAAAAATATGGTTCATCACCATGCCTCATAGTAAATAATTTAAATTAGATTCATTATTCATCAATGCCACATAAATAGGTTATTTTGAGTCCCCTCCCCAAGGACCAGACACTGTGACCTTATGTTATGAGCTTAGTCTAATTATCATGACATTATACTATAGTCAGGTCTCTCATAAGAGGTTCTTATTAGTGATGGGCATCCATGGCCTAAACTCATGATGGATTCATTACTCTACAATAGACATACCGATTTAACATACCAACCATCATGGTCTGAACTATATAACTATAAACATAGTGTCCATATATATCTTACATGATGATAAACTACAGAAATTCCCTAAACAGTTTCATAATGCCGCACCATTCTCATTGGATGCCTCAATTATCTCTATAGAGATAATATCCCAAAATAGGGTTGGACTTCACCCACACTGTGGTCAAGAACCATTTGTGGATTTATTATTTCATATAATAGATATGTAGTGACGCCATATTTTTCATTTTAACGTCCATCCATTATGTTCTCTTCTATCACGTCAGCAGATATTCATCTTCACAAAAAGAATATAATCTATATGGAATATCTATAACTATATGTGGACTGATTCCCATCTTCATGGGTCACATACCAATGCCCATACATTTTTTTCTATGGGCCCAACTGCAAACGCTTTCAAGAAATCCACCCCTTTGACCCTATTCTAACCAATTGTCCATGAACCCAAACCATTATTTAGTTAATATCATGTTATATATGTGGTGAATAGGGTCCATTATATGTCAATGATGTTTGGTATTATTCCTTGTAGGCCACATATATACCATACTTAATGAAATTTCACTTCTTGTACACTTAACAAAACCTAATACTATGTACAAGCATAGTCTATGTACTATGACCATAAACTATGTGATTATATTACATGAACCACGAATTTAAAAATTCTACGAATATAGATGAAATATGACCATAATCAATCCACAAATCTATTGTATTATTCCAACTCCATTATACTCTCATTAATATTTCGAGTCATTTCAGGTTCAGATCTTTATCATCTCTCACATCCATATGAACCCTATAACAATGATGGTATCATTCAATTTTTGGATCACCTCCCTTCTGGGTCAAATTACATAATGGATCTCATGATAGAAATAGAGAATAATTTTGTTTTAATTTTGGTGAAAATTTTCTGCATCATTTTCTTATCTGTATCATACTTCATTTGATTATGGTCCCTGTGTTTCAAACATGTTCAATAGTCAACCAATTCTTACTAGACTCCATTTCATTCAAACAATGAATGTATAGAGTAACCTCCTATTCATATTCCTATACCATTAAGGGATTCGACTATTTTTTAACCATAATATGAACTCTCTTATGTCAGGTAAACCTCTATATTCCATTCCGTGTTTCCCACAATGAGTACAGTGCCATTTAGATATTGTTGATGAATGATTCTAGTAACATCAATTTTCTTCTCTAGATTACTAGCATCCCATTGATAGAAATATCTCAGTCAATAGTTTATTTACCAAAACATAATAATAGTGGGAATGAAAAATGACACCACACTAGAACATAAATGACCACAATGTCATTTCTCAAACATCTATTCATGGATGTAGCCATCTCGAATTTGGTTGAGGAAGGGCCATGTAAGGTAGGAGGTCTTTAATGAATACTCTTCCAATGTAATACCTGTATGATAAAACTGCATTAGATCATATATATGAACCTATCATAGAAGGAGGGGCATTAATCCTCATAGAACATGAACAATAATTCATACCATGAGAGTGTCAACACATTCTGCATTTGGGTACATAGACTTCAGCAGTTCCCATCTTCTCCAATGAAATTATTATCTACCACCACAAAAATTGGATCCATTGGTGTCCACAAAAATATGATGATATCGTCTACTGACCCTATCCATTCATATTATTCCTACGGACCAGTCTTGTCTTGGAACCTCAGTAGCCTCAGGCACTAGAACTCACATAGTGTGCTAAGTCAACCCATATTCTCAACATATCCTATTGGTATGATTTACTAGTCAATAATTGGGGGTGATACATCTAGTCCACCTAGATGAAGCATCTCGTGGGATTGACCATAAACTAAGGCATCATCTCTCATCAGATCATCATTATTATTTAATACCAACATCCTAGATAGTTAGAATCACCAAGGAATCCTTAAAGTTGTCATGATGTTCCACAGTCAGATGTGATTTTCTATATTTATATATATAATGGAGAGACTAATCAATAATTATTATCCATAAATTTATATTATAAAAAGCATGTTCCATTGATAACTACATCCAATGTGTTGGTATACGTAGTTAATAAGAAGGTATCCAATGTCTGGGTGATTGGATTAGTCTGTTTCATGTACCATATATGGGTTCCCATAACATAGAGATACACTCAATACACATTGAGTATCCTAATCCCACCATGATATACTTGGGGATGATGACATTAATTGATATGTGTATCCAAAATAGGAATTGTTTTCATGATTTACATGTTGGAATAAACAAAAACATCTGAATGAATACGTGTGGATGAATTATAATAAAATTATGAAGAAACTTGAATGAAAACAATGAATTCAAAAAATCTAGGGCGTAAAAGAGTTCAATGAAGTAAAATTAAATTTATATGGAAAAATACATACCAAAATATAATTATTTCTCATCCTAAAAAATTGGAATGTAATATTTCGAGAGATCCAGTCTCATACAATCTATGCTTTGACCACCATACATGGCCTTAATAACCTAGTATCCATATGCTTCTCTAATGTCCCGAATGAACAGTAATTCATATACATAAGACATGAAACATTTTAGAAAAATCCAATTCTTGTGTGATTATATACATACAACATATGAATCACTAAAATGTAAACGAGGTTTCAGTACGAGATGCATTAGGAATATAAAGGAATTAGATATTAAATATGAAATTGATCATCCTAATCCAAGATAGTAAGCACATTAAAAAATAAGGGTATCAACACAGTGTGTATATGGATAATTCATTGATTAATTTCCATCATAATTGGAGAATATCCAATTCAAATACGATGAAAATTACATGAATAGTAGGTGGATTACACCCACACATCTTTGAAACTCATATCTTATGAGTAACCAAATCAATAATCATTTATATAAATAAATACGTGATCATAAAAAAAACCCAATCAAGATATAAAGGGTACCTCCATATAACAGATGATTCCAAGAAATGAGTCATAATCAGTAATAGAAGTCCATCATTCATCATCATCATCCAATGAGACTTCACAGATGTAATTCTGGGGAGGTCTAGGACTCACCACTATACCGCATAGTTGCAGGGGCATGATCTCCATGAAATGATTCCATGTAGTAGTAATTTTATGGGGGTAGGTTTCATTAAATATGTATTCATATAGGAACTTATTTTTGATGCATTAGAGGGGTTACACTCTACAGTTATATGAAGTGTTCTTGGATGTGATTGGAGTTTACACTGTTGTTTCTCGAGGAATCGTTCCCTATCCGATTGGACGGTTCCACTATATATATGGGGGACCCATTACTAAGATGTTGAGGGTTTGAAATTATATTTATACAACTTTCACCCAAGTGTGATAGGGGGTTTCAATTTGGTATCATGATGAATCACACCATATCTAATTTGGGGTTTCACTCAGTAGATAGAGGATATGAACCCATGATGACTGGGGATACCACCTTATGGGTCGAGGACCTACACCTTGGTCTGAAAGTGGGTTCCACTCTGGTGTCATGGGTTAATGTTCCCAATCTGATAGGGGTCCCAAAATATAGAAATGGAAATCACAAAAAAATAGTGCATTATTCTCTCTCAGTCTTTGGTGATCCACTACATTCACACTATCATGGTTGACAATGTCATAAATAAACTTCACACTTGTAACATCTCAAATAATATCCCAAAAGTAAAAAAATATAGATTAATTAAACTCTACATATAAAACACTTAGGATTGGCTACTCATGAGACAAAATACATGTCTAAATGAAGAAAATAAAAGAGGATTATGTTTCCTCCAAATAAACCAGAGGGTACATAGTGTGTGAGGGGACACACATTCCATTTGATCCGACTTAATAACTTAGTCATATACTATGATATTCATAGCTCGCCAACCCTTGTTTTACTATGGGACATGTATGGAGAATACATATCATGTTTCTTCCTATCCAGGCCCTTCCACGCATATTGGTCGTGTCTGTATCACTCGGTACACGACCATGTGTCTGGTCTTCCCAATGTAGTTAAATACAAGACATAAAAATTGATATTCCCATTCAAATTAATTCATTTATATGTGATCCAACTCATAGATCTTCCACATACGGATGAACTAAATGGTGTGTAGGAGGTCTACACACCATTTCATTCGTATTTTTTCAAAAACCATATCCACCATATAACAAAGTCCACATGATGTGTGTTCACCAATATACACGATGTGTAGTTTTGATTTTCACATAATAATAAATATTAACTTCACACATAAAATTTATCAACTTAACCATAGATTTCATCACCACACCACCCAAAATCAAGATATCTAGTTTCAATCCACCATTTTTATCCCTCTAATTGTAAGAAAAATGATTTTATTGAAACAACCAAGGACCAGAAGAACTACCATCAAAAAACACACCTCCAATAACTACTCTCAATCAGGGAACATAAATCTGATAGAATCGTCACTTATTCTAAAATGATTCACCACAAAATTCCTCCCAGATTGAGGATTCCATCATCGCTCATGATATTTTTATGAATCTTGAGATATTTTCGGGCTTGTTCCATATTAATAGTTCTAAAACACAACCTCAAGGTCTAATGATAAAATATAAAACCCAATTTAGTTGGAAAAGGAGAAAAGTTTTATCAATTTTTTCCAAAAACAGTTAGAAATATACCATGAATGGGGATATATGGGGATAGAAATGAATGATTAATCAATTAAATTCAACCCACGGGAACATGAAAGGATCTTCAATTGGAAAATATCCTTTAAGGTATGGTGTTTATTAATTAATTTAATACAAAGGGCCATAAAAATGAATTTTTGTGTACAAATAGATTATTAGATCATTTTTAATTGAAGAAAATTCCCTCTAACAATTGAAGGAATTCATTTTTTTCATTGTATCATGATGTCCCCTGATACAGAGTTGCATCATTGTTTTTTTGTAATTTGATAACGGAAGTAGGAATAAAATTATAGAATCATCCCCCATTCTATGTGAATAATCCTTGTGGATTCATTATATAATTAATCATATATATAATTGTATTTGGTTAATTTATTTAAAATAAAAAAAATTCATTATTTATTTTTACTAAAAACAACCTCCAAGGTTAACAACATCCAAATTCCCCAGACCAACATATTTTAGGTCACACCTTTGGTGAACATCATGTTTTAAACTCAACAATTGTATCAAATTTAAGATAAAAGATACCATTTAATATTTATCATATATTACTTATGAAACAAATTATGTGTAATATTAAATATACTTGCTATTTTGGGAGAACTAGTTTCAAGAAAACCAGGCCATAGAATCTCATGTCTTATCAATTCCTAGCATATAAAATATATGTAAAAATATTTAAATTTTAAACAAGTAAAAAATGGTTATATTGTGCATTATTTCAATCCAATTACATATATAATAAAAAACAAGTCTACAAAATCTCATTTTGAAATTGTAGTGTTAGATAACTAAAGCTTATTAAAATATTACTAAATAACCTATATAATATCATTTTCATTAAAAGTGTTAGTTATATGTTAAAATAAAAAAAATTATATTCCTTTTTATTTTAAATATATTTAAAAAAATCCATTTCTTTGCAATTGATAATAAAAAACACCAAAATTTTCATAAAAACCAGAAGGCTAAATAGAAGGAATAATCGAAACATTCTATGGGATATTTATAGGATATACAGTTTTTGAATCCAAAATGGAATATAACCATTATATATAATACAAATCTGTTGTTGAGGTCTATCTTATGAGAATAAATATAAGGGATAGTAATGGAAAACTATGTTTGTGTAAAAATATTCCTATCAACACTGAGTGACTTAACATTATTCTCTTATTTCCCCTATAAAATATATACGGTATCCTAATAGAAATATGACCACTAGTAGTTCCACACACATAATTTTTTAAATATTTAATAAAATTAATGATACTATTTTATGAAGTTCAATGTTTTTGAAAGGAGATGAGTAAACCATGTTCATAATTTTAAGAAACGTTTAAATAAATTCACAAATTTCATTATTGACAATAAATTTTTGAAAATTTGTTTTTAGAAATTTTATTACACATAAAAAGAATAATTTATTTTTTGAAAACACCATTACATGCCACCCAAGATACATTGACAAACACTTATTAGTTTTTAAATATAACATTTTTCTAAAACATGTACTATTATTTTATAATAACATCATGTATATTATTAAATTAATCATCTATTAGATAAATATACCTCGTAATTATTGAAAACATAGATTCAATTGAAAACTATAATTTTAAATGATGAAATGATATTCTGAAAAGAATAGATTGATGATAAATATAATTAATTTTCAAATTTAATATATGATTTCTTCATCATAACATACATAGATATTTACTACATGTATATCATTATAGAATAGTGGTATATCTCAGATGAATATAATAAAAAACCTAAAAAAGACACCTATCTCAAAGATATAGATCTGTAATGATAGAGACAAACCTTAGGACCAATGATTGTACCATCTGAAGTGTCAACGAGTGGATGTTATGACCAAATTAGAAATCAGGAGGGGGTTTTTGGTTAAATCATGAGTGTATATAAAGGTAATCTACAATATTTAAAAGGTATTTAATGTTTTTGTGGTTAGTATATAATGATAGATAATCTATTTTTAAACCAATTGGTGGATAATTCCACTTCAAATTTGAAGCAGACTATTGACAGTGATTAATCACATGATTAGACATACCATGCGAAATCCATGAAATTGAATTTGAACAGAAATCAATCCTATTTCAGTGATTACATGGTCATATTCATGGCTACAAAATCTCGGATAAAACAATGAAAATATTTTTTAGATCCAATATATTCGTATGACGTTAATATCACACAATTACTACTCATTGTGTTTAGACCACATCCATGATCCCTTTTTTCCAAAAATTAATATTCCAAACCCTTGACTCCAAAATACATGTAGAACATAAAATGGATAATAATATAATATAATTTAACAGACATGAGACTGATTTTGTGTCACAATTCTCATCCCCATGAATCATTAAAAAAAATGTATTTATGCTTTTGTATTCCCAAGGATATAATGCCAATCCTGTTTGATCTGTGATTCCCACTCCCACACACATGGATATAGCATTTGTAATTCAATTTTACATAGTCTGAGTGGTTGTTTTACCTTGATCTACAGTATCATATCTATACATATACACCACTATTATATCAACCAGTGAGGTATCAAACTCATTCCACTAATAAAAAATATAATGATCTAATTTATAAAAACTCAATTGGGAATCATGGAACATAATTTCAATAAATTTCATGAGATATGAAAAATACAATGAATAGTCTAACATTCAAAGTTATCTGATAATCGTGAAAGGGCCAACAAATATCAATTCAAAATTCTCATGACAATCCAAATAAGATTATCCCAAAAAATGTGGAAATAAAATTAATTACCTAATTACCTAAAAAACTACAAATGTTAATGGTATATAGAACATTTATGATGGCTCAAAATAGATGAATTTCTCTTTGGGTATAACTACACTGTCCCCATCTCCCTTTTAGAAGATAATGTATTACTAAAGTCTATTCATCTACCATTTACTGTTAAAAATGATATCTATAATGCTTCCCAAATGAAAAAATAATAATTCTCCTAATAAAATATCATAGATGATAACAAACACAAAATTCAAATTAATCGATCATTAATTCTTGAATAACGTCATCGATAATTTTAAACGGTGTTCAAAATTGACTAAAATACAATTGTAATCAATAATACCATTTAAAATAGTGATGAAAATAATTGTTATCAACAAAAAATAGTAACCAATGTCAAAACCTATATCATTAAAACTCCTTGAAAGTATTAATATTTTAGATTGTGTCGTATAATCATCTTCATATTTGAATTATATGAATTAAAATCATAGTTCTTATGATGATTTACAAATATCATATATTATACCCCATTAAGTGTATGTTGTTGTATAATTATGAAATATTTGGACCATTTATCTATCCTTAGTATGATAATGGATATTTATATATCAAACTAGTTGGTCAGTGGTGTCCCAAATCACATTTTTAGTTGGTACAGAATCATGGAATAAAAGTTGAGAAATGAACATCTTTTTCTAAGAGAATACCATCAATATCCAATATCATGATATATCCAGGTCAAGGTACAATTCATGTAACTAATAAACTTAAATTTGTTATCCTGTAATATGATACATGGAAAAAATAGTATAAATAACAACCTTTAAATATACAAATCAATATTAGAAAACCAAAACTAGAAATCTATGGACTACGCACTATAAAAGTATTCATCATTACTCTATTAAGTAGTATCTACTATAAATCTAAGCTATATGTGAAAATTTAAGGAAACAAATTATTAAAAAATGATCATACATACATATTAAAGACTCATCCACAACCAATATAATTAAGGAATTATAGTTCACCAATAATCCATCCTCATTGGTTTTTTTTCAGACTAAATTAGATAATTGATTTTAAATGAATCTATGATGACAGATATTATTCAATGATTTTATAAGTTATTCAAATAAACATTATTAAATAACTTATCCAATAAGATATATCATTGGATCATATTCCAGTAAGGAAAAATAACACATCAGGATTCTATGATCTGAATACATTCTAAACTACTATAAAATGTTATATTGTCATGATTATTTGAGATCACACACCACTACTCTCATGTCATTTTATAAATTAATTTTATTATTTAAATAATTATGTAATTATAATTTTTTTCCATCACCCATTTTTCAAAATAAATATATATTCATACAATAGGATTAATGCTTTACTGATACATCATCATGACCCACCAAGGCTTGGGATGAATCAATAATTGATATGATATTAGCATCGCATCCATCATTTATAAATCGTTTTATGTTCTAGAGAATCTAACATGTAACGTTAAAATTAATAGGGAAATAAATATTTTTTCTTGGTATTTACATTATTTCTAGTATGGTATAATAATAGGAAACAACTATGATATAAGAGTGAATCATTAAATCAAATGAATACTTAGATTCTATTCAATGGATTCACCTATGATCATAATCTCTAACCAACTAAAACTTAAATGAATTCAAGAGATAAATCAAACAAAGACTGAACAATATCAACATTATTAAATCAAACTATATCTATAAAATGTTTATAAGATCATATATAAAACATGGTTAATGTAAAAAAATATTATGATCGATAACATGTTTGACACCAAAAAATGAGCATAAATGGACCATAAGATGTTATTATTTTATAATGACTATTATAACCTAGAAGATGAATTATATGTAATTAACATTTTTTTAACAATTCATGATTTATATAATGGGTTTTATTCTATTATAATGTGTATAATTATCCATAGTAAATAATGACTCAATTTTTAGAAAATTCCTTTTATAAAATACAATTTCTTAAAAAATGCGTTTATAGATTATCAAGAGAAAATAACAAATTTAATTTATATAAAATTTAAAAATTTATTTTTTATATATGAATTAAAATTTTTCATTATTATATAATTTTTTTTCTGGTGATAGATTTGGGATATTCTATATAGAATATTAATTCAATAAATAGTGAAATATTGAATTTTTATTGAATGAGATGTTTTATTTTAATGGATTTATAATTAAAAAACCAATATAGGATTATATTTCAAATTAAATGTCTTTAATTAAATTATAATCCATTAATTTATTTTTTAAAAAAATAATATCCATGAAATTTATATGAAAATTCTTACATTAAATGAATTTTTGATGATATCCTTTATCCTATATTTCAGGTTTAATGTTAAATTAATATACTCATATTAAATTTTATAAATCATGAAAAATTAATTACATATTGAATATAAGGTGTATCTAATTTTTAAAATGTTTTCCTTTTATTTTTTGATAATATGTGTAGTATTCATTATAAATATTTTTACAATGATAATGTCAAAATGTGTTAATTATGGTTAAAATAATGTGTTAATGATAGAATGTAACCCTTATGCATGAATTAATTTTGTTAATATTATATATCATATATAATAATACATAATTTTAATATATATCATTTTAATGCTTCCATGAATTTAATATTTATAATATTTTAATTAAAATAATGTAAAAAATTTTAATCTCATAGTTTTGTTATGTTTACAATTTTTGACATAATGTAAAAAAATATGTGATGTTTAGTTGGAAATATTCATATAAAATATATATTTAATATTTTTAATTATAATTTTTTTCTATTTTTAGTGATGATATAATTTCATTTATTATCTTCACATTATAGTTAAATTATTTACTACATTAATAGATAAAATTAAACAAATATTTTACATATGATAACATTAATATGAGTTAAACTAAATATTATGATCATGGAATTTTCTAGATAATAATTAAATATTTTAGACTTTTCGAAACCTTATATTTGTATTCCATTTTTTCTATACTGGTCTAAATGCCAAAATAATTTAATAATTAAAAAATTTACATTAATGATATATTATAAACAATAGTATTTTATTAAATTATATAAACCTATGAAAAATTAATTTTTTTGAACAGCGATTGGGATATGGATTAAAATATCAACTATGTTTTATTTATTGAATTATTTTTTTATTTAAGAATTTTATCTCAGGTAATAATAATTTTTAATTCACAATAATTCTTTATTATGGACCTAATATTGATTCATAAGGAGTCCATGAAGGATTTGGGGGTGTTTGGTGCTTGTTTAGGGCTTGGAAACCCGAACAGTGAAGAAAAAAACATGGCTGTATAATTATTAGAAACTATATAACTGAGCCCGCATGGTCTATCCAAACTATACAAGTATAGATATTGAGAAACAACTGACTTCATATATTGAATAAAATATTTAGAGTGGGCCACATGCTTGTGTCGATTTTCTACAATTTATAGTTGATATGAATCAGATGGTTAAGGTATGAATTTTCAAACTGTGTGACCTAATGGTGTATAATTTCCAACATAATATGCTAATGGAAAAACTTATCATATGTTCTATCCCACCATATGGCCAATCCATGAAAAAAATGATATTTGAAAATTTTTACCACATTTCCTTAATGAATTTTTTTACCTATTATTCATTTCATATTTTCTCATTCTAATGGACATCACCTTCCATTCCCCCATTTTGAGATATTAATCACACATTGATAATATTTTATCCCAATTATTAATCTCATGTCTCTATAATAATTTTTTCCTCTCTTTGGATATCTCTACGTAAGATTTTAAATCAGTTTATGTCATTATTTGATTTTCATTCTCTCGACAGAGTTATCGGGGTGCATGCCCTTATGCCAAATTATTAGAATGTTAAACTATTGATTAACTTTTTTCTAATCCAAGATGAACTAATGATAGATACAAGATGAGGACAATCATATGTGTATGAGGTAGGTGGGCTATAAATTATACCTCATGATGTGATGTTTTATAAAATATGCCATTATTTCACACTCAAAATTCAGTATGTGATTCACCTAGATTTTAATTTAATCAATTTATTTACTTGTTATAAAACTTATGGATATCATTAGAATGCTTATGAATGAATACAGTAGATGGAGGCCCCACTTTGGGTGTTCCCCCTTACATTCCTAGATGGATTCAATGAGAATCTGTCTAATGAACCTATTGGAGTGTTTGTTATGGAATCTTGATTGTCACATTATAAATGAAATGTATTGATGTAGTCTTGTAGAGTGTCTAACACTCTTATATTGTATTCAATTTGATATCAGCTAGTTTAAATGCCACATCACTTATTTATTAAATTGATAAATGGTTACACACTTGTTGATATTAATTGATAATGAGAAATGGATAATATCATGTCACATTATAAAGAAAATGGTTATTTATTAATGAAACGACATAAGACAATGACAAAGAATTATAAAATAAAAAAGGTAATGATGACCCATGTGAATTATATTAGATATTCATGATGTACCATATTATTGTATTATAACAAATGAGCATGAAAACCCATTATAACTATAGTAAATGGGCATGGAGACCATGGTTATGTCTAATTGGGAATGAAGAATCACAGACATGTTAAATCATTACATCCACTATGACCCTTATATAAATTTTATGCTATATTAGCATTTCATTGTTTGTAATACTAATTGGGCATGGTGTCCCTTGTGAAACATTATGATCATGGCATCCCTTGGGACACTATTGGGACACAATATACGCACAGAATCTATTATTGTGATTCTGGGAAAGGAGTCCATTATAAATGTGATTCATAAAATTGATTCACATATACTACTATGATATTGGTTATGTTGTCCCTTATAAATTTGATATTGGATGTGGAATCACATATAGATGTGATAATGGGCATTGTATCCCATGGTGCTTATTCAGAGTTATTTTTTCAGTAGATGAAGCAGCTGGTGTTAGCCTGTTTTTTATTTAGGAACAAGAGAAAACCCATTTACAATTTCATTTACATATTGATATTGTTTCACCTATACTTTATCATACTATTTACACAGACTGTATATTTAAAAATATATTTGGTGGTGACCTAATGAGATTTATCGTACACCGAATATGAGATTCCTACTAAACCCAAAAAGACTATATAATTGCATGGGTAGATTAGCGTAAGCATCCTCATACAGAAGTGTGACTTATGGAATGGATTAAGATGGATTCTAGTATCAGATGACTAAGTAGGAGCTAAAGATGTAGTAATTGATATTTAAATAACTGTATCTTTTTTGTACAATACTATTTTCTACTATTTCTATTCAAGTTTTTTTTGCATTATAGATACATTACATCCATTGACATCTTCATATATATGTTTTATTTTACTACTTTTGATTATTCATTTCATTTTCCTGGTAATTTATATTTTATCTAAATGTTCCATCAATTATATTATTTCCATTTTTTACATGATATACTAATTATATAATGTTTTACAATAAGCTAGCATAGTAATTGTTTACCCCTTGACACATCTAAGTCCATCCCTTCTATTCAACATCTGTTGGAATTCTGGGAGATGTCAATTATGAAATGTGGCCCACTATACTCCGAGAAACTCTTAGTGGCATCAGAATTCATGAAGTCACAATGTGGTATCAGAGTGTGTTATTTTCATTCATTAATATTTTTAGAAAATATATTTTTAATTATAAGGGTCAAAAAGTTTTGTAACATGTTTTTTCTATGTGTAGCTTTTACATATACAAAGAAAATCCAAATTTATCTTGAATGGAAATAGATATTCACTTATTTTCACTTCTTATAGTTGATAAGATTCCAAAAATGGGTGTTGCACTAAAATTTTGATATTAGTTTTTCATAATGTGTTATATATTTTCTAATTGTCTTAATTATATGATGGAATGTAATAATTGATCATGCATCATTATGGATCCTTATAGGAATTTCACAAGGAGTGGATATTCCATTCAATATAGAGAATTGTGTTATTTTTATTTAATATGATAGCAATGAGTGCATTGAATATTATATATGGAATTTTAATTTGCACATAATTAATGTAGGGAATTATTAATAACATAGTTGGTACATAGAGTGTATACCATGAAATTATAGATTGTTCTATCATAGGATATCACAGACACCATATGCAGTCAACTATAGAATGTTGATTTACTATCCATTGAACGAATGGAATGGAACATGTTATGATATGGATTTACTGAACTCCATATTTCTTTTCCAAAGACGTATATTAAGTTATGAATGAGATGTGCTGAACAATTTGGTTCATCTATTTAAATCAGATAGAAATGTAAATATGAGTTAAAATAAATTTGAAAATTTTAAAACACAGGGCTTGGACAAGTCCCGACTATAGTAGTGCGATGAAGGTAGCATCTATTTTATTCTATATAATTGTCTTTATCACCGATAGATGACTATTTGATCGGGAAGAGCTGTATGATTATTGAATCTAAATTATATGTACCTATTATTGTTCTCAAACATTTGATTATTTTGTAGTTGAATCCTATCTGATGCATTTTTTTTGTAAAAAATATTCCATTTCCCCCCACAACATCATTCATTAATAAGTTATGAGGGTTATGACGAACATTAATGAGATATGTTTGCACATTAGTACATATTTGTAGATCTAATTGTCAAATCTATTCTTATTCCCAACACAAATGATGGTTCAAAATTTTGAGGAGATTTCTAGTGACTTATTTAGTCCTCTGATGGTACACTATGTTCTACCCCTTATATGCGAGGGTTTACTGGGGAATTCTAGATGTAGTACCCATCAATGTTTTAATGGGATGGATTACCACATTATTTGGTATTTTTGATTGAGAGTATTATTTATAAATTCATTCATCTATAAATCATCTTGAGATATGAGTGAAACTCACAACTTATTTATGCAGAGGATTCACTAAAACTTGTTGGATATTCTAAAATGGGTTGGTCAATATCGACATGTAGCATATAGCCACTTTCAATTGAGCTTCATTGATAAATTATTCCCCGATATTATAAGAGATTAATGCTCTAGGGTGTTCATTATCCTTCACCAGTGTATGACTATTATAGACTATTCATCTCATTTATAGGGATTAAACACATTACACCTGTCTATATTGATGATGATAATGTGAATGGAAAATGATTTGGGGATGGTCTATGGAATCCTACTCATTCTTAATTAAATTTAATTAAGTTGAATACCACATATAAATTGTGAACCACACTATTATAACCATGTGAAAGATGAGGGATCTAGATGGAGTGAGTGAGGGCTATTTAGAAACAGTACAAAGTAGTTCTTATAATAGTGGTTGGTAATGAACATTTATGTATTTGTAGATGAGAAGTGATATCCAGTTGACACCCAAAAATAGTAATGTGGTATGCAATTAGTATGGAGAATACATATCATGTTCCTACCTATCCAGGCCCTCCCACAAATATTGGTCGTGTCTGTATCACTCGGTACACGACCATGTGTCTGGTCATCCCTATGTACTTAAGTACAAGTCATCAAAATGGATATTTCCATCTAAATTAATTCACTTTTATGTGATCCAACACATAGATCATCCACATACGGATGAACTAAATGGTGTGTAGGAGGACTACACAACATTTCATTTATATTTTTTCAAAAACCCAATCTACCACAGAATATAGTTCACATGATTTGTGTTCACCAATATACACGACGTTTATTTTCGATTTTCACATAACATGAATATTAACTCCACACACTAAATTTAGCAACTTAACCATAGATTTCATCACCACAACACCCAAAATAAATAGATCTAGTTCTAATCCACTGTTTTCATCCATCTAGTTTTAGGAAAAATGTTTCTATTGAAACAATCAAGGACCACAAGAACTACCATCAAACAACACACCTCCAATAACTACTCTCGATCATGGATCAGAAATCTGAGAAAATCATCACTTATTCTAAAATTATTCATCACAAAATTTCTCCCAGATTGACGATTCCATCATCACTCATGATACTGTTATGAGTCTTGAGATATTTTTTGGCTCGTTCCATGTTAACAGTTTCAAAACACATCTTCCTGGTCCAATGATAAAATATAAGACCCAATTGAGTAGGAAAGGGAAAAAAGTTTTATCAATTTTTTCAAAAAACACTTAGAAATATACCATGAATGGGGATATATGGGGATATAAATGAATGATTAATAAATTAAATTCAACACACAAGAACATGAAATGACCATCAATTGGAAAATATACTAGAAGGGATGGTATTTATTAAATAATTTAATGCAAAGGGACACAAAACATGAATTTATGAGTACAAATAGATTATTGGATCATTTTTAACTGAAGAAAATTCTATCTAACAATTGAAGGAAATAATATTGTTAATTGTTTCATGATGTCCCCTGATCTAGAGTCACATCATTTTTTGATGTAATTTTATAATGGAAGCGAGAAAAAAATTATAGAATCATCTTTGATTTTATATGTAATGTCCTAGTGTATTTCCCATATAATTAATCATATAAAAAATTTTATTTGGTTAATTTCTTTAAAATAAACAAATTCAATATTTTTTTAACTAAAACCACCCTCGAAGGGAAACAACATCCAAATGCCCCATGCTGACATATTTTAGGCCACACATTTGGTGAACATCATGTTTTTCACTTAATAATTTTCCCAAATAAATGATACAAGATACCATTTAATATTTATCATATATTACATATGAAACAAAATATGTGTAATATTAATTATACTTACATTTTTGGGAAAAATACTTTCATGAAAACTAGGACAAATGATTTCATGTCTTATCAATTCCTAGCATAAAAATGTATCTAGAAATATTTAATATTTACACAAGTAAAAAATGGTTCTATTGTGCATAATTTCAATCCAATTACATATATAATAAAAAACGAGTCTACAAAAGGTCATTTTGAAATTGTAGTGTTATATAACTAAATCTCATTAGGATATCACTAAATAATCTATATAATATCTTTATCATTAAAATTTTCAGTACTATATTAAAAACCCCAAAAAAATATAAACCTATTGATTTTAAATACATTTTAAAAAATATCCATTTCTTTGCAAAAGATAATAAAAAACCACAAAATTTTCATACAAACCAGAAGGCTAAATAGAAGGAATAATTGAAAGATTCTATTGGATAATTATAGGATACGCTATTTGAGAATCCAAAATAGAATATAACCGTTATATATAATACCAATCTGTTGTTGGAGTCTATCTTATGAGAATTAATATAAGGGATAGTAATGTAACACTAAGTTTCTGTAAAAATATTCCTATCAACACTGAGTGACTCAACATTATTCTCTTATTTACCCTATAAAATTTATACAGTATCCTAATGGAAATATGACCACTAGTAGTTCCATACACATAATGTTTTAAATATTTACTAAAATTAATGAAACTAGTTTATGAATTTATATGTTTTTCTAAATGGATGAGTAAACCGTGTTCATAATTTTAAGAAACATTGTAAAAAAATCACAGATTTCATTATTGAAAATCAATTTTTGAAAAAATTGATTTTTTAGAAATTTTATAATACACATAACAAGAATAAGTTATTAAATGAAAACACCATTACATGCCACCGAAGATACATTAAAAAAATCTTATTAGATGTAAAATATAAAATTTTCATAAAACATGTACTATTATTTTATAATAACATCATGTATATCATGAAATTAATAATCTATTAGATATATGTACCTCGTTATTATTGAAAACATAGATTCATTTGAAAAATATAATTTTAAAAGATGTAATGATATTATGAAAAGAATAGATCCATGATAAATATCAGAAATTTTACAATTTAATCTAAGATTTTGTCATCATAACATACATAGTAATTTAATACATGGATATCATTATAGAATAGTGGTATATATTGAATGAGTATAATAAAACACCTAAAAAAGACACCCATATCAGTTATATACATCTGTAATGACATAGACAGACCTTAGGACCACTGACTATACCATCCGAAGTGTCAACTAGTGGATGTTATGACCAAATTAGAAATCAGGAGGGGGTTATAGGTTAAATCATTAGTGTACATAAAGGTAATCTACAATTTTTAAAAGGCATTAAATGTTTTTATGGTTAGGATATAATTATAGAGAAACTATTTTTAAACTAATTGGTGGATAATTCCACTTGAAATTTGAAGCAGACTATTAATAGGGATTACTCACTTTATTAGACATACCATGCGCAATCCATGAAACTGAATTTGAAGAGAAATCAATCCTATTCCAGTGATTCATGGTCATATTCATGGCTATAAAATACCTGACCAAACAATGAAAATATTTTCTAGATCTAATATATTCATATCACTTTATTATCACCAATTACTACTCATTTTGTACAAACCACATCCATGATCCCATTTTCCCAAAAATTAATATTCTTAACCCTTGACTCCAAAACACATGTTGAACACAAAATGGATAATAATATAATATAATTAAAAAGACATGAGACTGATTTTGTGTCAAAATTCTCATCACCATGAATCATTAAACAAAAAATATATTTATTCTTTTATATTCCCACATATAAAACACCAATCTTGTTTCATCCGTTATTCCCACTCCCACACACATGGATATAACATTTGTATTTCAATTTTACATAGTCTGAGTGATTATTTTACCTTGATCTACTGTATCATATCTATACATAAACACCACTAGTATATCAACCAGTGAGGTATCAAACCCATTCCACTAATAAAAAATATAATATCATAATTGATAACAACTAAATTGGGAATGATTGAAAAGAATTTGTATAAATTTCATGAGATATGAAAATCCAACGAATAGGCTACCATTTAATGTTTTCTAATAATCGTGAAAGGGCTAACAAATCGCATTTCAAAATTCTCATGACTAAAAAAATTAAAATATCCCAAACATGTGAAAATAAAATGAATAACCTAATTACATAAAAAACCTATAAATGGTAATGTTATATAAGACATTTATTATGGATCAAAATAGATGAATTTCTCTTTGGGTATAACTACACCATCCCCATCTCCCTTTTAGATGACAATATATTACTAAAGACTATTAGTCTAACATTTCCTATAATAAATGATATCTATAATACTTACCAAATGAAAATAAAAAAAATTCTCCTAATAAAATATTATGGATTATAATAAACACAAAATTCAAATTAATCGATCATTAATTCTTGAATAACGTCATCGATAATTTTAAACCACGTTCAGAATTGACTAAAAGCCAATTATAATCAATAATACCATTTAAAATAGATATGAAAATAATTGTTATCAACAAAAAATAGTAACCACTGTTAAAACATATATCATTAAAACCCCTTGAAAGTATTAATATTTCATATTGTGTCATATAATTATCTTCTTATTTGAATTATATTAATTAAAATCTTAGTTCTTATGACGATATCCAAAAATCATATATTATACCCCATTAACTGTATGTGGTTGTATAATTATGAGATATATGGACCATTTATCTATCCTTAGTATGATAATGGATATTTACATATCAAAGTAGTTGGTCAGTGGTGTCCCAAATAACAATTTTAGTTGGTACAGAATCATGGAATAAAAGTTGAGAAATGGACATCTTATTCTAAGGGAACACCATCAATGTATTGTATCATGATATATCCAGGTAAAGGTACAGTTCATGTAACTAATATACTTAAATTTTTTATCTATTAATATCATATATGGATCGAATATTATAAATAACAACCTCCCAATATAAAAATAAATATTAGAAAAGAAAAACTAGAAATCTAAGGACTCCGCACTATAAAAGTATTCATCATTACTCTACTATGAAGTATAAACTATATATCTAAGATATATGTGAAAATTTAAGGAAAAAAATTATTCAATAGATGATCATATATAACTATTAAAGACTCATTATCAACCAATAAAATTTATCAATTTTAGTTCACCAAGAATACATCCTTATTGGTTTCTTTTCCGGACTACATTAGAAAATTCATTTTAATGGAATCTGTAATGACACATCTTATTCAAAAAAATTATAAATTATTCAAATAAACATTATCAAATAACTTATCTAATGAGATATATAATTGGATCATATTCTAGTAGGAAAAAATAGTAATTGGGGATTCTATGATCTGAGTACATCCTAAACTACTCTCGAATGTTATATTGTCACGATGTTCTGAGATCATACACCACTACTCTCATGTCATTTTTTAAATGAAATATATTATTTAAATAATTATGTAATTATAAATAAAATTTCTGTCACCCATTTTTTCAAAATCAATATATATTCATACTATAGGATTAATGCTTTATCGATACATCATTATGTCCCACCAAGGCATGGAATGAATCAATAATTGAGATGATATTAGCTTCATGTCCAACATTTCTAAGGAGTGTTATGTTCTAGGGAATCTAACCTGTACCATTATAATTAATAGGGACCTAAATTGGTTTTTCCTGCTATTTAAATTATATCTCGTATGGTATAAGAATATGAAACAACTACGATATATGAGTGAATCATTAAATTAAATGAAGATTTAGATTCTATTAAATGGATTCACCTATTATCATAATCTCTTACAAACTACAACTTAAATGAATTCAATAGATAAATCAAACCGATACTAGACTATATAATTCTTATTAAATCAAACTATACCCATTAAATGTTTACAAGATCATATATAAAATATGGATAATGTAAAAGGACATTATGATCGATAACATGTTTGACACCCAAAAATTATCATAAATGGACCACAAGAAATTATTATTTTATAATGAGTATTATAACCTAGAAGATAAATTATATGTAATGATTTTTTTTAACAATTCATGATTCATATAAAGGTTTTAATTCAATTCTAATAATTATAATTATCCGTAGTAAATAATAACCCAATTTTTAAAAAATTCATTTTATAAAATACGATTTCATAAAAAATGTTTTTATAGATTATCATGAGAAAATAAAAAATTAAATTTATTTAAAATTTTAAAATTTATTTTTTATATATGAATTAAATTTTTTATTTATTATATATCTCTTTTTCTGGTGATAGATTTTGGATATTCTAAATAGAATATTAATTCAATGAATAGTGAAATATAGAATTTTTTTTTGAATGAGGTGTTTTTTAATGTATTTATAATTAAAAACCAATACTGGATTAGTTTTAAATTTAAATGAGTTGAATTAAATTATAATCCATTAATTTACTTTTCAAAAAATATTATTCATGAAATTTATATAATAATTCATACATTAAAATAATTTTTGATGACATCATTTATTCTGTTTTTCATGTTTAATGTTAAATTAATATACTGAAATTAAATTTTCTAAATCATGAATAATTAATTACATATTGAAAATAAGGTGTATCTATTTCTGAAAATATTTTCATTTTATTTTTAGATATTATGGATAATATTCATTATAAATTTTTTTTACAATTATAATGTCAAAATGTGTTAATTAGAGGTAAAAATAATGTGTTAATGATAGAATATAACCCTTACGCAAGAATTAATTTTTGTAATATTATATATCATATATAATAATCCATATTTATAATATATATCATTTTTATGCTTCCATGATTATTATATTTATAATATTTTAATTAAATTAATTTAAAAAATTACAATCTTATAGTGTTGTTATGTTTACAATTTTTGACACAATGTAAAAAATATGTGATTTTCAGTTGCAAATATTCAAATAAAATTTATATTTTATATTTTCAAGTATAATTGTTTTCAATTTTTAGTGATGATATAATTTCAATTTTTATCTTCACATTGTAGATAAAATATTTACTACATTATTAGAAAAAATTAAAAAAATACTTTACATATGATAACATTAATATGAGTTGAACTACATATTCTGTTCAAAGAATTTTATAGATAATAATTAAATATTTTAGTATTTTCAAAACCTTATATTTCTATTCCATTTTTTCCATGCTGTTCTAAATGAAAAAATAATGGAATAATTCAAAATTATACATTAATGATATAATTTTAAAAAATAATGTTTTATTAAATTATATAAACCTATGAAAAATACATTTTCTAGAATAGTAATTGGGATATGGATTAAAATATCACTTATGTTTTATTTATGGTATTTTTTTTGATAAAATTATTTTATCTCAGGGAATAATAATTTTTAATTCATTCTAATTCATTATTATGGACCAAATATTGATTCATAACGAGTCCATAATGGTTTTGGGGGTGTTTAGTGCTTGTATGGGGTTTGGAGACCTGAATAGTAAAGAAAACAACACGGCTGTATAATTATTAGAAACTATATAACCGAGACTGCATGATCTATCCAAATTGTACTATGATAGATAGTGAGAAACCACTGACTTCATAGATTTAAGAAACTATGTAGGGTGGGTCGCATGCTTGCGTCAGTTTTCTACAATTTATAGTTGATATGAATACCATGGTTAGTGTATGGATTTTCAATTTTTTCGACCTAATGGTGTTTAATTTCCATCCTAATATGTTAATGGAAAAAAATGAATATGATCTATCCCACCATGTGGCCAATCCAAGAATCACATGATATTTGGATAAATTTACCACTTTTCATTAAACAATTTTTTTACCTATTAGTCATTTCATATTTTCTCATTCCAATAGACATCACCTTCCATTCTCCCATCTTGAGATATTAAGCACTCATTGATAAGATTTTATCCCAGATATTAATCTTGTGTCTCTTTATTGATTTGTTCCTCTATTTGGATATCTGTACCTAAGATATTAAATCAGTTTATGTCATTATTTTTTTTCATTCTCCCGAAAGAGTTATCAGGGGGCATTCCCCTATGCCAAATTATTATAAAGGTAAATCATTATTTAACTATTTTCTAAACCAGGATGAACAAATGACAGATACAGGATGAGGACAATCATATGATTATTAGGTAGGTGGCCTATAAATTATACCTCATGATGTGATGGTTTAGAAAATATTCCATTATGTCACTCACCAAATTCACTATGTGTTTCACAGTGATTTTAATTTACTTAATTTATTTACCTATTCTAAAACCTATGGATATAATTAGAATTCTTATGAATGAATGAATTAGATGGAGGCTCCACTTTGGTTGTTCCCCCTAACATTCCTAGATTGATTCAATGAGAATTTTTCTTATGAACCTATTGGAGTACTTGGTCTGGAATCTAGATTGTCATATTATAAATGAAATGTATTGATGTAGTGTTATAGAGTGGCTAATACTCCTATACTGTATTTAATTTGATATCAGCTAGTTTAAATCCCAAATCACTTATTTATTAAATTGATCAATGGTTACACCCTTGTTGATATAAATTGATATTGAGAAATTTGTAATATCCTGGCACATTATAATGAAAATGGTTATATATTAATGAAATGACATAAGGTAATGACAACCTATTATAAAATAAAAATGGTAATGATGACCCATGTGAATTATAATGGATATTCATGACATACCTTATTATTGTATACTATCAAATGAGCATGAAATCCCATTATAACTATAATAAATGGGCATGAAGACCATGATTATGTCTAATTGGGAATGATGAAACATGGACTTGTTATATCGTTACATCAATTGAGACCCTTATATAAATTTGATGCTATATTGGCATTGCATTCTTTTTAATACTAACTGGGCAAGGTGTCCCTTGTGAAACATTATTATCATGGCATCCCATGGGACACTATTGAGATTCAATATACTCATAGAATCCATTATTGTGATTCTAGGAAAAGATCACATTATAAAGATGATACTTAAAATTGAGATTCATATACTACTATGATATAAGTTATTTTATCCCTTATAAATGTGATATTTGATGTGGAATCCCTTATAGATCTGATAATGGGCATTGTGTCCCATGGTACTTATTCAGAGTTATTTTTTCACTAGATGAAGCAGCTGGTGTTATCCTGTTTTTCATTTAGGAACAAGAGCAAACACATTTACAAATTATTTTACTAATTGATATTGTTTCACCAATACACTATCAAACTATTTACACATACTATATATTTAAATCTATATTTGGTGGTGACCTAATGAGATTTATCGTACACCCAATATGAGATTCCTATTGAACCCAAAAAGACTATATACCTACATGGGTAGATTAGGGTAAGCATCCTCATATAGAATTGTGACTTATGGAATGAATTAAGATGGATCCTAGTATCAAATGACCAGGTAGGAGCTAAAGATGTAGAAATTGATTTTTAAATATCTATATCTTTTTTGTACAATACTATTTTCCACTATTTGTATTAATGTTTTTTTGCATTATAGATACATTACATCCATTATCATCGTCATATATATGATTTATTTTACTACTTTTGATTATTCATATCAGTTTCCTGGTGGTTTATATTTTCTCCAAATGTTCCATTTATTATATTATTTCCATTGTATACATGATATACTAATTATACAATGTTCTACAATACGCTAACATGGTAATTGTTTACCCCTTGACAAATCCAAGGCCATCCCTTCTCGTCAACATCTGTTGGCATTCCGGGAGACGAAAATTATGAAATATGGCCCACTATGATCCGGGAACCTCTGAGTGGCATCAGAATTCATGAAGTCGCAATGTGGTATCAGAGTGTGTTATTTTCTTTTGTTAATATTTTTAGACAACAATTTTTGAATTATAAGGGTTACTGGGTTTTGTAATGAGTTTTTCCTAGGTGTAGCTATTACATATACAAATAAAATAAAAAATTATCTTGATTTGAAATATATATTCACTTATTTTCACTCCATAGAGTTGATAAGATTCCAACAATGGGTGTTGCACTAAAATTTTGATATTGGTTATTTAAAATGAGGTTTATATTTTCTAATTGTATTAATTATATGAGGGAATGTAATAATTGATCATGAATAATTATGGATCCTTCTAGGAATTCCACAAGGAGTGGATATTCCATTCAATATAGAGAATAGTGTTATTTACAATTCCTATGATATCAATGAGTGCATTTAATATTTTATATATAATTTTAATTTTCAAATGATTCATGTAGGGAATTATGAATAACATAGATGGTATATAGAGTGTCTACTATAAACTCATAGAGTTATCTGGAATAGTATTTCACAGACACCATATGCAGTAAACTATAGAATGTTGATCTATTGTCCATTGAATGAATGGAATGGAACATGTTATGATATGGATTTACTGGACTCCACATTTCTTTTTCTAAGATGTATATTAAGTTATGAATCAGATGTGGTAAATGATTTGGTTCATCCATTTAAATCATATAGAAATGTAAATACGAGTTAAAATAAAATTGAAAATTTTAAAACATAGGGCTTGGACCAGTTTCGACCATAGTAGTGTGATGTGGGTAGCATCTCAGTTGTTCTATATAATTGTCTTTATCACCCATAAATGACTATATGAGCTGGAAGAGGGGTATGATTATTGAATCTAAATTATATGTACCTATTATAGTTCTAAAAAATTTGATTATTCTATAGTTGAATCCTATCTGATGAATTTGTATGTAAAATATATTCAAATTCCCCCACAATATCGTTCATTCATACTCCATGTGTGTTATGATGAACATTAATGATATATGTTTGCACATTAGAAAATATTTGTATATCTAATTGTCAAAGCTATTCTTATTTCCAACACGGGTGATGGTTCCCAATTTCGAGAAGATTTCTAGTGACTTATTCAGTCCTCTGATGGTACACTATGGTCTACCCCTTACATGAGAAAGTTTACTAGGGAATTCTAGATATAGTACCCATCGATGTTTTTATGGGATGGATTAACACAAAATTTGGGATTATTGATTGAGAGTATCATTTATAAATTCATCCATCTATAAATCCTCTTGAGAGATGAGTGAAACTCATAACTTATTTATGTTGAGGATTCACTAAATCTAGTGGGATATTCAAAAATGGGTAGGTCAATATTGACATATAGTGTATAGCCTCTTACAATTGTGGGTTATTGATAAATTATTCCCCGAGATTATATGATATTAATTCTCTAGGGTGTTCATTAACCTTGAACAGGGTATGACTGTTGTAGACTATTCATCTCATTTATAGAGATTCAACAATTAACTCCTATCTATATTGATGATGAGAATGTGAAAGGAAAGAGATTTGGGGATGGTCAATGGCTTCCTACTCATTATCAATTAATTTTTATTCAGTTCAATACCACATATAAATGGTGAACTACACACTTATAACCATTTTAAAGATGAGCGATAGAGATGTAGTGAGTGAGGGATGTTCAGAAAAGGTACAATGTAGTTCTTATAGTAGTGGTTGGGAATTAACATTTATGTATTTGTAGATGGGAAGTGATATCTAGTTGACACCTAAAAATAGTTATGTTGTATGTAATTAATATTGGAAGTATAGGCATAAGTGGACCTTGTGTCCTAGAGATCTAATCTAGAGCCGCATATGGGGTATATTGGGGACACTACTGTGTTTCACCAAGACAATCCCATCTGTTTTGAGTGAGAGAATATCTATTCTAGATCCTCCTTCTAGAAAAGATTATTTTATCTTCACAAAATAGGTAGAGGGAGTACTACTGGCCATATAGTCAGAGCATGAGGTCATGTACATAGTATCTAGACATCAAATTTTAGGATCCAATGATGTAGAACTAATATAGATAGTTTTTTTTAGTGAAAGACTAAGGATCATGCCATATATCTTATGTTAAACCTATATCGGAGGAGGATGACTTTGATCCATATATTATTCCAGGTAGTATCATAATACCCACTACTCCAATTTCATCTTTATTTGAAACATTTTCATCACATTCCTTCATATTTATTGTTGTTGTGGAGTGTCTCATACTTCTTTATGAGTACTATTGTGGTATAATAACAATATATACACCAGTGGATATTCTATCAGATAGAATACAAAAATGCATAGAAAAATCACTTGAGTTAGAAATATACCATTTTACATTGAAAATATTTATCTTCACGATAATACGATTCATCTATATTCTACGGATAGATTAGTTGGTTCTCTATATTTCTTATATAGGATATTATCACTGGAGCTTGTCATTTTTATCAACATAATAAGAAAAAATTATTAATAAAGTATGGATGATATCTAGGCTCATATATTTGGGCCAATGAATCATGGTCTAGGTAGAGTGACCAAAAATATTTCTATCCAATATTTGAATATTTTTAGAATAAATAAGTCTTTTTACCCATATTTTGTCGATAAATTCATGAATTTCCTCCATGAATAATTATTTGGGATACATATTGGGAGAAATGTGGAATTTACCATCGTTGATGATATTTATAGCAGAACCAATATCCATTCCACCTTACAATATAGATACTAGTAAGTTGCCAGAGCGTAAGAGGTATCTAGAAGATTATGTTTTTTTATATGGCATAATAATTATCCCTTGGGTTCATCAATCATTCTTTTCAAGAAGGAAGACATCAACCATAGTCATTGTATGTATTACCATAAGATAAATAATCTTAAATTGAAATACCAATATTCATTACATTTAATAAAAGATATTTTTTACCCTCCCTGAGGATCGATGGAATTCTCAAAGATCATCCTAATGTAGATATATAATGTTGTTTTTACTAGACATTATGATATTCCAAGCATGAGATTCTATATATTGTACATCTTAAATGAGTATAATGTGATGTCGTTCAATCCTAATAATTCTCCTACAATGATTATTTATTTAATATGTACGGATTTCTAACCCCATATAGATTTCATTATTGAGGTATTCATAGATTAGATATTAGTGTATTATCATACTCAAAAGTGACCATGAAAAACTTTTTGGTATAGTATTAAACACACTGATAGAGTAACATCACTATTTTAATCTCAGTAAATATCAATTTTCTTTTGAAAAGGTATACTTATTTGGATATATTATCATAGAAAAATGAGTTTTTGTTATCTCCAAGATGGTGATATAACTAGTTACATTGGAAAATCCCAAGAAAGTCATTAACAAAATGAATTTATTAGGGAGAGATGGTTACTAAATGAATTTTATACATGGAATTTCATTCTTATTTGAATATTTGAAAGGATTGAATAGGGATGGTATGATGATTTGATGGAATTAATCCTTTGTGGTAATCTCTCGGGAGTTGAAAGGGATAATTACTTCAGCACCGATCTTGATTCTTCTAGAGCTGGGAATGTTCAATAAACTCTATTATGATGGATGCGACATGAGTTAATGAGGATGTATGATATAAGATCTAAGATTCATTGCATAAGGATATCAGCAGTTGAGTAATTATTAGAGAAATTATCCAAAACATGATCTCGTATTTTTAGTTGTTGTACAGACAATGCATTTTAAGATTAATTTCCTAATGAGAGATTGTTCTATAATATTTATTGACATAGAGATCCAAAAATATATATTTTTATAGTGACATGTAATTCTCATGAAGTAGTTATGTGTATAATATTTATAGTACATTAATATCGAGCAAGCCTATACACCTAGAAATGGAAATTTCCCTGAAGATGCTTTGAGAATGGGGACTCAAACACAGGTATTTCAAAATTCTAGTAGTTAATGTTATATTGTGGATATTCTATATTCATATAGATTATTAAGAAAATATTCCATATATTTTACATGAATAATTATTAGAGAATGTTCACTTCAGAAGATTGTGAAAAATATAATGTTGTCATACCTAAATGTATTGGTCATATAAGAGGTCCCTACATGCGAGGAACCACCTATAGAGTGGACTATCGATGATGATGACATCTTGAGAATAAATGGTTATATCTGGGTCTAGATAGATATGAGATAGGAGCTGATCAAGGAGTCACATGTTATTTGTGGAATGATCACCTAGTTTTCTCATAAATGTATAATGATATTCATTAATAACATTGTTGTATGGGGATGAATCATCTGATAGAAGGCTTTATCACCACATTTTTCATCTGTTAGAAGGTGATGGTTTATAATTGTTGACCTATAGTGTTACTAAATCCATTACCAATTTGGTGATGGAAATGTTTGGACATTATGATTGATTTTTTCATTAGCTTACCAGGGATTCTGCGTGGTAGCAGTGTAGTGTATGTAGACATGGATTGACTAACGAAGGTAGATCACATCCTTCTTATTCAATAGAGATTCGTAGTTGATGATATTGGATGATTGTTTGTCTATGATATTATCTGACTACATGGGGTCCCTTATAGTATTATTTCATACATGGATTCTAGTTTCAAATTAAGGATCTCATATGGGTTTCAGATGTCTATTGGTACTCATGTGATTCTTCGTACAAGCATTCACCTATAGAAATATGGTGATTCAGAATGGACTATACATTATCTATACTATACTGTCATAACATGGTCCCTAAATATCGTCTGTTCATAGTAGAATCATATCACTCTCAATAAATTCTATGATAATAAATGTTATTCGAATATGATTGAGATGGCTACCTATGAGGCCCTATATAGTTGGAAACTCTGTTCTCACCTGTAATGGTTAGAGATAATAGAGACATCTCTAATTTTTCTACGTCTCTTCTAAGATGCATTGAATTTGGACAATGTAACTAGGGAGTGATGATTATTTATCATTCATTATAGGAATCATATGTTGATCGACATAAATGTTGTCTAGAATTCATTACAAGATATTACATATTCAAAAGGGTCTCAATTAGTCCTTGGAATAAATGGATACATAGGTAAGAGAAGTTGATTCCTTGAATTGTTAGGCCTTTTGTGATTTTGGAGAGAGTTGGGTCGATAGATTGTTTGTTTCTATTAATTTGTATGTATTGTTCCATTCAGGAAATTTTCCACGTGTCACAACTTCACCATTATCTTGGTGAACCATCTCTTAATATGAAGCATGAGGTGGTTTAGTTATATGTTAATTATTCATTTGAAAAGTATCATATCTAAATCATTGATTATAGTACAAAGGCTATTTGAGGTTGGGTTTTTCCATTAGTATGATATCTATGGAAGCCCAAATGAGTTCAATATGATACATGGGAGAGTAATGATAAAATAGGGGTTATGTTCATGGATTTATTCTTAGATAAATAATTATCTCCATTGGATGCTGAAATCGGGGATGAGTTCAATTATGAGGGAATACTATAAGCACATGACGTTTTTAATGTGCATATATCTTTTTAAATAATGAATAATTATTTTTGAGGATATAATATGGATTGTAAATGAATACTTAAATGTTTTGGGGGTTTCTGGTGATTGTTCCGATCTAAAATCCCCAATTAGTGGTGACTAACACATGGCCACACAATATGTAATAAAAATTCCACCCAACCCCCATGTTCTATACTAACCAAAAATGGTAGGACAGAGAGCATCATGAGGCATCATGATTTGGGGAAACCATTTAGAATGTGCCCCACAACTATGTGGTATGTATGCAGTTTTTTGGAGATATAAATAAAAAGGATGGTGCAAGACATTCCAAACTCTATGGCTAAACCATGAGGGGTTTCATCCTTATATTGTGAAGGGTACATGGTTGGTTAAAAGATTGTAAAACAATGAGGTAAACCCATGTGAACCATACATATTAGAAAAATTTGCCTTTTTCCCTGAAAGAAATGTTTAATATATTTTTCTTCTCATCTTCACTAATTCTTGTGGAAAACACCCTTAAATATCCCATTTTGTCTCTCAAGAACTTCGTGTTATGATTTGATCTTGCTTCTCCCTATGTTGTGTATTTTAGAATCCATTTATCTCCTTGGATAACCACTAGAAGGATCTTATTTATTTATATCCACTATTTTTTTCTATTTATCTCACCTAACTTATAGAGATGCAGTCTAATATGACATATTTATAGGGTATTCATTTGTGCTTTAGATTTCATTAAATTTTGGATAAATTATATGCTGATACTGGATGAAGAGATTAATACGAGTGTGAGTTAATTTTACTACATATCATTCATGAAGAAATTATGTTTTATTAATTTTTATGTTGTGTTATACACTAATTTCACCGCGCATTTCCCCAAAATTACAATTTCCTTAAATTATATTCCCTGTTTTCATTATTTTAATCTAATTATAAAACATTAGATTGACTTTCTTATCATGCGTCACCCATTTAGGGGTTCCCACTAACATTCCTAATAATAATTAATGACATTATGGCCAAACAACCTTTTAATGATTTAGGTCTTGAATAGAGATGTTAATAATATAAAAAAGGGTTGGATGTATGGTTGTAGCATTGATAAAACTCTTAAAATTAATTTAATTGGATTATGGGGACTGGTATGCCCTTTTCAAGTAATCAATAAACTGAACAATGGTTACACCCTTTCAAATATTAATTGACAACGAAAAAATGGATTATACATATTCTATTATAAAAGTGGTTTGATATTTATTAATGACGTGACATAAGGGCACGATGACATTAAATAAATAAAATGAATAGACACGACATCCCTTGAGAATTATAATGAATGGGAATGATTAACCTTATGAATGTATTATAATCAATGGCCATCAATTCCATTTATAATTATACAAAATGGGCATAGAGACACTAGTTATATCAAATTTAGCTTGACGTCTGTTGAAGATTATATATCAATAAAAAAATGGTGAACCTTATATAAATTTTATACTATAAGGTAACAGAATCACTTATAATAATAATTGGGTGTGAAGTCTATAGTGATACATTACTAGCATAATATCCCTTATGACAATATTGTGATATTATATGGTCAGAGAATCCCTTATTGTAATTCTAGGCTTAGAGTTTCATATAAATGTGATACTAGTAATTGCTTATCATATAAAACTAAGATACTAGGAATGGAATCTTTTATAAATGTGATACTATTCATTGATTCCCTTTTATAAAATAAAAATAATTTTAGAATATATGTACATACAGACCTAACTAAATGTGCACTATATATATTTAGATATCTATTTTTTTAATAAAAAACAATAGAGAATATAACACCCAACAGTCCATTCATAGTTTTATAAATAAAAACGAACCATGGAATGACCACTCTTGAAGAAAAACATTTCACATAAGTTCATTAAATCGTTGTAATGCATACTAATTCTATATTAGAAGAGGACTCTACATAGTCACACCATTTATATTACACTAAATAACACCAACATAAATTAATGTGTCAATCCAAATATAGAAATAAAATATTATGTAAACTCACCCAATGTGATTTCATAACAAATCAACATATATAGATGAATTGAATTTTAAAAATGGTTCATTTTTAAAACATCAATTTTTTGAAAAAGGAGGTATTATGAAAAAAGATGAAGAACTAATCATTGTTCATAAATTTATGAAAATTAAAGATATGAACATTTCAAAACCCTTAAATTACATGAAGTATCTTGTTACATTTCAATTTAATTAATTAAACTTGATCCATTTCCCCAGTCTCACACAATATATACATTTTATTGTCTGTAAATGGAAACACTATTTATCATTATAAAATTTATATTTTAAATGTTATAATATTTTTTATTGTTCAATTTTATATAATTTTTTTTCGTATATAGATTAAATGTTTTAAACATTCATTTTTTCCATTAAAACTAATAACACACCCTTATACAATGGTATGGTATATGACCATTTCATTAAAAACATTGAATCATTTTTATAGGAATTATTTATGGGTGTTAAAATCTAAAATATATACCATTATCATGATTTATTTTGTAATTTATTTTAAATGAGTTCATGAATAAACAAATTTTTTTGAAAAAAAGATGTAGAAATCTAGATAACCATTATAAGACAGAATGAAATATTCACAATTTCATAAAAAAACATTAAATTTGGAGAATATATAATGCTCATATAAAAATAGTAATACTAAAGATTGCCAAAAAATCATATTATAATATTAAATCACACAAATTCATGATATCAACATATCCCTAGAACAACCTCGAATTCATTTCTTTAATGTGGAGTTACACAATGAATCCAAGAATCGTAGTTTAAAAACAACCAAATAATGTATTCATGGAGTCATTTTCAATGTGGAATTATAGTTTATGTCTACAATAATAATGTGTGCCAAACACCTCAACATATCTTTTATAATGTGTTTAGTAAACATATATTCTATCAGGACATCCAAGTCAGCTTAATAACTTTATTTTTCTTTTTATTTACACCCCAAATCCAGAAGAACCCACATGTAATGAACCATATGATATTATGGACTGTATTCCATCATAAAAAAACCAAAGCTCAGAGAAGTATCAAATCAGGGTTAAATATTGACAAACCATGGCAACTCAACCTGTATCAGAACATGTGTTGATACATGACATACTCATTATGAAATACATGAGACCTAAAAGCTCATGATACAGTATACCACAATCATCGCCAAACATTGTCCATTCTTTAACACATTTTTATATGTATGAATATGATATAATTTGAATCAAACTAACCTTTGACACCCTAATTGTTCACTATATAATTCTATACATAAGGGACAAAGTGATCTCCCAATAAATAAGTCATTAAAGCAATAACGTTATGATCAACATAGAATCAATGGGTATTATTTTAACTTCAAAGCACAATTGAAAAATTCTCTTGTGGAAAAATATGATGAAAACAATTATATTTAGAATTAATGAATAGGAAACTTCATCCACAAGTCAATAAAAGTAAATGGAAATTGATAATACTAGAGGAATGCCCAAAATTTTTACCTAACCCAGTCTCCATCTAAACAACTATCAGAAAAATATGAATATTCTTGAATGATATTGTCGGCTATCAGAATTTTCTATTATTATTTACAACCATTCCATCACTTGTATCCTTAAATTCCAAGATTAAAGATTCCCATATGAAAAATTAGTGTGTTCGTACTAAAGCTCAGTAGAATGTCACAAAATAACCATTATACATTTGTCATAATGAAAAAATATTTCACGATTAAAATGTTTTGTAATTCTATTACATTCAAAAACAATTTGAATAATACAACATTTATTTTAAATTTAAAAAACATGTAATCAAAGCCACCTGAATATTGATATAAACATTATGGTAAAATATGTAATAAATAAAAACTATCAATGTTAAACCAATATGATTATTTTTAAACAAATCCTAAATGGAAAAAACAAATTTCAAAAGAAGTTATCTTTTTGAAATATAGATTATATGAATACTAACAATAACATTTATAGGAATAATATGAAAGTTTAATTTTATTTCTCTCAATAATAAGTCCTATAATATTATTTTTATATTTATCCAATAAAAAACTATCCATATACTATTTGATACCTAACCCATAGTTATTCCCATAATAATTGATAATTAATATTCCCATAACCAGACACACATGTGGTTCCCATGTGATATGTTTTCCAAAACAATTATGAAAACCATGATAAAAAATTTGGTAAAACATTTTCATAGAAATTAATTTCCTCAACCATGTACAAGAATCTATTTTAAAATAAATATCATCGTTGAAGAATTTCATCAACGAAAAAAGAGTGTAATTTTTTTAACGGAACAATGCATTAAAATAAAAAATATATTCCAACCAATATGCAGATTCACTAAAAAATATTTCTTTGGTATCAATTCAAACATTTTCAATTACAATACCAAAAAATTTTATTATAACATCATTTATATCATGATACATAAGAATTTCATTGAGACATATACATAGCCAACCAAGAAATCATAGATACTATAAAAAATATGATTCGAAACAAATAAATGATGTCATCCTTAGTATATATGCCATTAAAAATCAATCAATTCATCATCTACAAATTAGATCACATCATTATACCTGATATAAGTATTCATGACAAGTATATGATGAAACATAAATTTTATATCTAAAAGGATGATTAAAAATCATCTAAAAATTCACACAAACAGTAATGTGATATTTCAATATAGATATATATTTACTATGGAATACTAAAGATAACCCTCTATAGAATCAATTAAAGGATGGTTTATCTTAATACAGAACAAAGAGTTGCTTAGATGTTATATCTTGGGTGGGAATCAATGTACTTATTAATCATTAAGAAACCCTCATGATTCACATATTTAGGATTCAAATATATCTAATATATATTCTAACCCTATGTTTGATACCTTCCCATGAATAAAAAAGAGAATAGTTTCTAGGGGACAGTCTCATGACTAGAAAATCAATGCCTAATCCATGAAACCACCACTAGAAAAAACAAATCAACAAGAATATTTATTTAATAACCCTCCCGGTTAGAAAATCTAAGTTCAAACAGTTAAAATTTCTTATATTACAAATGGATCCGTATCACACTATTACCAACGGGTTAATACTAACCCTGCAATGATTGTGCTCTAGAATTATTACTCTCAGAACTCTAAATTAACTACCCTTGTCTCCTAATAGCCTTATTATCTTAAAACTGGATAAACAAAGCCTAAAATCAATCATATGTGTCATTCAGAGGGAATCACAACAATTAATCATCAATATGGGTAATTGTGATTTTGTTTGAGGTGGCAACATCTTATATAAATATTGGATTTCCATATAGATTATGTATTTTTAAAATAAAAAACTTAATAAATAATGTATTTAAATGTGCATATAGATAATTTTAATATCCTTACAATATAATTGTATATTGTTTAGATATATTTATCATTTTTTTCAAATAATTTGGAGAATTCATATTTGTAAAAATTATTTGATTAGTGGATGCCACAGATTATTATGTAGTTTCATTGATTAAATCATAGATATATTGTGTAAGGAATATTGTTACTAGGTGATCATCCAAAATGTTCAATGTTACAAACAATTTGGATAAAATTTATTTATAATTAAAAAAATTAAGTGATAGGTAGATTACATAAAATAAAACACTATTTTATACTATTAAAAATTATTGGTATTAATAACCCATTTTTTGAAATAATTAATATGATTATTTTTGTTTTATTATAAATATATGTATCTGTGTCTGTGTTCTTTCCATAATGGAAACAATATGATTAATTATTTGTAAATAAGTTGTACTTTTTAAATATTAATAGTAAAAAAACATAATTTCTAAATTAATTCAAATAATTTTATTATGACTACCAATGAACTATAAATTTCATAAAATACATTTCTAATGAATGAATCATCATTAAAACATAGATCTTAAATTGGATAGAAATTATGGTTAAATAATATATTAATAATAAGACATATTTTTCTTATATATATATATTATCATTCTATAAAATAATTTAATCAAACAACGTAACATTCATCATATAATATATATTTTGTAGGGAAATAGAAAGAATTAATTATTTTGATTAAATGTGAAATATTAATAATAGTTTATTATGTTAGAATTTACTTATTTTAATTAAAATTAATTCCATACACAATTATGTATAGAACATAATAAATGTGATTCCAATTTTTAAAATACAACGTAATTTTTTTTAAAACTATTTATCATTTTTAGTCATTATGAATAATGATCATGGTAGGACATTATCAATACAGTAAGGGTTGGGAAGAATAATTATGAATTGAAAATAATATATATTGTTATAAATATGAAATGAGCTGGAACAAATATCATTAGAATAACTTATTTATAATAAATGTAATGATATATTATAAAATATTTCAGTTTTTTGAAAAACTACTATTTATTAACACATTTATTATAAAATAATTCTTCAAGGGTATAAATGTTTTCAGAAACCCTCGTTTATAAACAGACCCCTCCCCTCCACACTTATTTTTAAAATTTTTCAAATTTAGGTATGTCGTTCCATACAAAATCCTCATTCGAACATTCCACCACACATTCATGATGTTATGGTGTTCTAAAAAGTTACCTTCAAGAAGGATTAAATCATAAGACAATTTATGTTTCCCAAAAAATAGGTAATAAAATTAGAGAATATTTTTATGTTTATTTATAGATAAAAACATTATTATTTTATTATATATTTAAATATAATTTAATAAATATATTCAATAAATATAAATTTCATTTTATTTTACCAACATTCACAATATTACATATTATATATAATAGTATATGAAGTCATCAATTGTGTGTAAATTCATACTACTACCTCCATGAAGTGATATATTTCATTTTTACTCACTACCTCAAAAGATGAGTTAAAATTATGGATTTAATGAATATATATAAAATTCATTAGATTACGATGATTATGGAATGATAAAACAGTTTCCTTCTATAAAAGTATTTTATCTTTTTAAAATTATTAATAATTTTAATGTACATAATTAAACCCAACAAAATTAGGAGAGTATTTAATTTTACATCACAAAAATATTTGGGTTGATTGAATATTATGTTTAATTACAATATAATTATTTATAAAATGATTAATATTTTATTTATTGTTAAACCACTATCATGTTGTACGGATTTGAAAACCCGACATGAAACGTGACTGATCAACATGATAATAAACACCCATAATATATATTTTAATGATTAATTATTATTTGTTGGGTAAGAATATGTTTTTGGAGAATAATATCTACTAATATAAATAAATATATTTTCATGTTATGCATCTGATGAAAATCTAAATTTATTATATATAATATTAAAAATGTATATGAGGAATTATTTGACTAGATGTAATGGTTTATGTTATAATATATTCTCTCTTAAATTATTTAACTTATTTTATTTTTATTGTGACAAATTATTTTATATTTATAATTTAATTACAACCTATTTTTCTTATCTACCAGTTATCTATGGGATGTTCATGTTTTACATTCAGGTTTCTCTAAATCTCCCTTAAACTTATTTGTATTATTTTTGATAATTAAACTATATTTTTATTGGATCGGTCAGAATCAATATCTTATATTTCAATATTTTCATTAATTTATATTCTGTGGTTTTTATCTACACATAAATGTTTGATAATGTTTTTTCCAAATCATTATCATCCATTAAAATATATTAATCTAAATAATTCGATACAATTTTCATAAGATACAAATTTTATATCCAATAAAATTTGTTGAAATTATTGTCGTATAAATGAAGATCGTAAGAGCTAATTATCCTTCCAATGGTTCATTTATTAAGGATATAAATTCCCCATTAATTATTAGTGGGGTTTAATTTTAAATATATTTCCAATAGTTATTATAATTTCTTTCAAAATGATGATATGAGAAAAAATAAATATTTTTCTGAGTATCCCTCATCAACTTTTTCATAAATAACCAAATTGAATGTTTCAACATTGGAAACACACCTAATATAAGTATATAATTTATATATAAAATATATTTATGATATATATAATATTAGTTCTATTGAATTTTTAAGAATAGTGGATTTATAAATCTACATGAAACACATTTATTTTTTCATTCGTTTTGTAATGATTTAATCATCAATTTTTTTTGAATTTATAGAAAAACAAATATTAAAAAAATTATTATATAACATGTTGGTTTTTCATACCATCATAAAAAAAAAGTAATGAATTAAAATTATTGGATTTTAATAATGTATACCGATAATAGTAAATGATCTAGTATAGTATGGGATGTTTTAAATAATATTCGGTCTATTAAAATTTATGATCAAATATATAATTTATGCTCTATGTTACAAATTGATTGTATTTATGATTAATGATCTATTAATATATGGGATTATGTGGATTATACCAAATATATAATGATATGGTATTCATGTAGGGATTCCAGAACCAAAATGTTTTGATTTCTTAAGATTATGCATGTTTTATATTATTTTTTATTCATTTTTAATTTTTTTAATTTTTGTGTCTCATTATAATGGTTTTCTATTTATATCGATGATGTCGATGATTTTTGATATTGAAATTTTTTATTACGTAAAGAATAATTTGGGAGACTTATTCTATTTATTATTATTCACTTATTTTTTGATCATATACATTATTAAATACAAATTAAATTAAACAACTTTTATTCCCATATATGATATGTAATTTTATTCTCTAATGTGTACTATTACATGGGATTTGAGCTCACTGATTATTAATTTTTTCCATTCCCCATGATATGATCAAAATTATAAATTATGATAAGTTTATATTTGAGAATGTGTGAAGTATATTTATGTGATATGATGAATACTGATAAAAAACTAATTTATTATATATATAGTCAATAATGAAATAAAAACATTATGTTTATCATCCAAGAAATATAATTAGGGGAATTGAAGTTTCATAGAAAATGATCTAATATGCCCTTTTACTATGATCATTTCACCTCAGATAGAATCAACCAGGGGTGTTATTATAGAGATTATGATATATAATATATAATTATTGTACTGAATAACTCTAATTTAGAACTAACTGTATAACAGGGTGAACCTAATGGGTTATTGTTTTAAAAAAATTTGGCATAGAGTATTAAATGTTATGATAGATTTAATAATTAAATGGAATTTCAATCAGATTACTATTTCTACAACACCTTGGATCAATGTTTTTGTTTTCATTAATTAATAAAATCAGTAAGAATCAATTTTAAAATGAATTTAAAGGATATGTATTAACTGTTATCATTAGAATCAAAATAACATGGTATATGGAAAGAGAATCATTTCGTAAATGATTCTCTACCTTTATCAAGTAATCATCAATATTGAGAACCTTGTTGATCATTTTAATGAAACATGGAATGATATATATATCATTGATTATATTTTTCGAATAATTTAATTTTCCAATTTTTTGAATCTTGATCATCTAATTACTAGGAAAAGGGATTAATTTTAATGGAACAAAATTTTCTATTATGTAGTGATTAATCCAAGGGATGGATATTTTAGTCATCTATCAAATTTAAACTGTATCAAAACATTTATTGAATATCATCAAGAAATAGAGAAAATATGTAGATATATATTACAAAAAAATGGGTGGATATTAAGAGAGTATTTATAGAATCATGTACTAGTATCTATAAAACTAGTTCCATTAGATAGTATTCTATATGAGTACAAGTGATCCTCCTCATACGATATAGTATATCAACTTGTAGGGTGGTTATAATGGAACATATTGTAAGAGTGTACCCATTTTCTAGTGTAATCATGTAGTGTACATCATAAAAAAGACATGTGTATGAATAGTAATAAAATTACAAACATCACATTACTTACTCAAAATCAATTTAAATAAGAAAACTAAACATATTATATTTTTTATACCATCATATTATTAGTTCTAATGAAAACCAATAATAAAGACACCATAGATGATCCCCATAGTGAGTCCTAATAACATTTATGGTATGATCATCCATGTTCCAATTCGTGTGAAGATTCTATCATTGGGCCACTAGACATATCATGAAATGTAACAATAAACTCTACTCAGGTGAACTACAGTGCCATGATCATGATTTGAGCAAAACATAGTTTCCCACTACTAATAATGTCCATACGAATTTCTAGTCTAATATCATTGTATTGAGTAGCCTAGATTAAATATAGACAAGATGTGTAAAAAATAAATTGTTTATAAATGGTCTATCATTTTTTCATATTCGCTCTTGGTTACTCAAATGTAACAGAACCCCCAACCTCTTTAGGCCTATGTTGGGAGTCTTAACCATATCTTGTTGCGAACACATGTGGTAATTAAATGATCATTAGTCATTATATTCATACGATGGTGTGGAAATCCATGACCAACACCAATTATAGATGTGGACTGACTAGGCCATTACCTTTATTTTGATGTAGATTATAATGACATACAACCACCACTCATTGTGAAAATTCGTAACCAGATTCATCATAGCTGAGTGAAACACCATGAAAACCACCCATGTTCATTTAATCAACAATCACTTTTCAGAATATAACCCATTTAGACCATTTTATACTATAATAAAATCAATGGTGAATCTCATATATTAATCATAATTATTTAACAGTGATACTATATACTATTAATCACATCCCCATTATTTAAAAAAAATTAATGACACATTTATTTATCTAATTAATCATCCCTTATTTACATGGTAACATCCCAAATAAAATTTCAATTAGTTTAATCTAAAAACCCTTTATAGTATTATTCAACAAATAAAATACCATTCTTAAGGAAGTGGAAAAAACCAAGGGTGGAATGACATTCAATCTATTGATCATCTATAAATAAGACCTGGAAATTTAATGACACATCAGATTATTTTAAAACCCAGTTTATCTTTCCCTAAATATGAATAAAATATTAATATTTAATAAAACTAATGTGAATCCACATATGAATGAATAAAAATAATTATTAAGACAAATTTCTCATATAATTCCTACCTCAAGGTCATAGATGAATAAATTATCAAATATGGCCCTTGATTTGATCCCAAACTACCATCAAAACCTAAATTATGAATTCCCTAGTAAAAAAGTGTTTAGGGACTCAAAAGATATGAATTATTCAACAATTTTTATTCTAGAAAAATTATGTAAGGGTAATCATAATCATACCTATCTTGTTTATTTTAAAACAATATTTCTTTAAATGGATAATGATCAAAGGACAGTGGTACATGGAAGACTTTGAGAGTAATTTATTATTGGCCCGATTTCATAGAATTGAATTTGTGTTAAAATCGAGGTAGAAACATTATTGTTCATGAGGTAAAATGAATATATTCCACCATTTAAAGAGGAGAATGTTTTTGTAACACAATATACTAAAATATGTGAACATCAGGTTATTCCCATTTCCCTAGAGGAATCCTAGAAACAAATTTTTTATTTCCACCTTCCAGATTTGAAAAATGTTTTCTACCCATGTGGTTTCCACTATCCATTCAAATATGAATGATATCATAATAATTAACAACCATCTACATGGTTTCATGGTTATGGATAAATATTATAATTAATGATGCACTTTACACGGAACATGCAATACATGCCCAGTTTCCCCTATTATCATGTCCCAAACACCTCAAGACTCTCACGATTACATACATACTTTAATGAAGAATTCAATTAATCAATTAAAAGGGATTTAATTAAATATTTAATGAATCGATTACCTTCGTGGAAGTTCAACATATTATATCCTCAAAAAAATGTAACAACTCCTCCTCAATCTACTCTCTTAATCATCATAAATTTTAAATGGTAAAATTTTATAGAAACTAAGACTATATATCATACTAACCAACCCTCATTTCATTATAAAATAATCCACATAACCCCAACCATCAGAACAATAACATTTTCTTACCCATCAAAAAATTATCAATCAGCTCCATAATATGAATCGAAGGCTCTTAAAAGGATGCATTAGCCTCAAATTCAACATAATAAATATCAGTCACATGATATGGGTAAAGATGATAAGGCCAAAGATGAGACACATGAAAAACATCATGCATATAACTATACCACTATGGAATATACAATTGGTATTCTATTAATTTACCCACTCTAAAAACTCAAAGACACAAAAATATGTCCCACGACATGCCCAAATATTATATTTCATAGTTTCCCTATAATTAATATATTAGCATAAATAAATTATCTCAAAAATGTACATGATGGGTCAAAGATGTTGATCATAACATTACTTATGTACACTCAATGTCATAGTCATAAACATTATAATCATCTGAACATATTCATACATTTCATTCTTGAGACTCTATCCCAACAACCCTACATCGCCTTTTCCATTCCAACCAAACAGTTATGTACATGGCCTACCAAAAATATCATCCTAAGGTTCCATTTGAATAGTGTCCAAATAATAGTTTTTATATGAGTGGTCAAAAAGGGTTATGTGAATATAACAGTTTTTACATAAATATAGGTCCCATTCTCTCAACATTTCCTAAAATACACAAATGGTTTTATCGAATTATATGTATATATTAATGTAAAAATACCCACTAAAAAACTAATTACATAGTTAATTATACATGAAATAATATATTTGTGATGTAAAATTAGGTTCCATATGAGAAATAATATTCTATGGATCTATGTGAAAAAGAGTTATCTCTTGTACATAGATGAATCCTTAATTATTGATGGTAAAAGTCATTTGAATAATAGATAAATTCGATACATTTTTAAATGGATCCATAACTACATATATCATGTCATTTTAATAGGGCTTCCATGTATTTAAAACAAGAATATCTATAGTATCATAAACCCAATTAAACTATATAATTTCAATAATATCTAAATGTACAACAATTTTATAATTCACAGCCTTCACTTGTTGATAGGTGTATAATTGTGTAATAAAACCCAATATCTATATCTTCACCACCATCCACCAATACTTTCAACGATGAACACTATATAACTTAGCCAAATTAGGACCCACCACCCAATTTGATTCATTAACCCGCTCATCATATCCCCCAAAATAATTTTAGGCATATTGACATAGACATGAACATAGATAATATTGTCCACATTAATAGTTCAATCAGTTTTTTGGTCCACAATAATTTTTTTTCCCTCAAATGCAGGAAGTATAAATCATCATATTTTATCACCCTATTGTCTCTATGAATTTATATATTAATATATTATGTCCAAAGTTTCATTTTAACCATTTATTCATAAAAAAGGATATTCATTTCAATGATAAAATCCATTATTTCCTAGTATAAAGTATTCTTTGGAACTGATTGATTATCTATCTTCCCATATTTGAAAATTGGAAACAATTCCCCAAAAAGAAATATTTGAATGAAAATTAATGCCTATATTACTGTTTCCAGATTGAGATCTAAAATAAAATAGTTTTGTTCTTCTGGAATAATTCATCGTAATATGTATTACCTCACTTACTGTCCTTATAATAAATTTTCCCCATGCACAGACCAAGATTCATCACAAAATATAGTATTACGTTCACCCAATTTTAGCGAGATTATAATTTTTGTGGTTGTAAACACATCTTAAAATGTGGGAATCCATTATAATATTTTCAAGACCATTTTAATTAGAAACCCTTCTAGTATTATCCTAATAGTATAAATTTTTAATATGAAAACATTTAGATGAACATTCATAAGTAACCCTCAAAAATGAAAAATACAGGTATATCAAAGACATTCTTATTAAGAAACAAAACAAATTCCATCAAATTTGTAAATTCCCACAAAGACACCATTCTATGAGATTAATTTTCATAATAAACATAATTTATCAAAAAAAATTATAGTTAGATAACATGAAATATATATGATGCTCTCTCAATGTTCATTAGAAGAATCCAATACACAAAAAATGGTTTATGTGGTTCTAGGAGTACAGTATGATTAAATCATAAATAAAATCCACAAACTAGTCTATGTATTGGTGTAATATTTTCTTCATCCAATACAAAGACACTAGAAGAAGACTATTTATCCAAAAAGCCTCACACTATCTGATACAAACCATACCTATTCCTAAAATTCATTCGTCATATATAAATAGTTCACAACCTCAGTTGATGACACCACATTCATGAATAAATTTTAGATAAGGCATAAGAACCCTTATTCAAGTCCTAAGGATCATTGATACATGGATGAGAATGTTGGATATTCATCATTTTCTAGTTTAACATCTGTAATTCGACACATTAATGTATATTTTAACTTATATTATGAGATTACAAAATTGAATATCCCCAATGATACATGATTGAATATCAATACATCTTACCATATTGCTCCCCAGTCAATGATTTTAGCTCATGATTGTCTGCTAGTACAATTCTATAAAGTGGAATGTAAATATTGTTTAACCAAACCCATAAAGAAATCCTAATATAAACCTCTCTATGTGGAGGAAACAATTAAAATTATTTAGTTTACCAATCATCAAAATAATCCACCATAGTTTCAGAAAAATCATGGCCAACTAAAATATCATCACACATAATAATTTCCACATACCCCATTAGTTCATACACATTCCAATTAATTGGACATATTCAACATGACTTGATATTCTATATTCAATGGTAGACATAAATGTCATTTTTAGGAAATGTAGAACTCACACTCCTATGAAAACATTCAATATTATCCTAGTTTGTTACTAATATATCCATTCTCAATCTGATATCATAACATATCAAAAACATAAAAAATAAAAATTGTAATGTAAGTAATTAACATTTATGGAACACTCCTTAGAACATAAAATTATCTCTTATCTCTCCCCTAATAAAATTTCCATTTTTATTAAATCAAGAATATACTATAATGTAATATCTAAATCCATTCAGAATGTAATAAACTAAAAATGAGAATCCCTAATTGAAAATAATTCACTAGTATACGTGGAAGATATACTAATCCTACCTCTCAGGATTGAAGGACATGCCTCCCTACCATCAGATGTAGGTATAATTGAACAAAGATATCTGGTTCTGCTACTTGGGGTCCTATATGAGCTCCTAGAATTTCAATACAATGATGATATAGGACTTATTATCCTCATGTACCATGTTTACCACCATGAAAATCTTGAATAGTTGATCTCAAACTCCCTAAATAATATATGGACGTATCCCCCCTCCTTGTACTCTACATTATTATATGTACCCCATCATAGATCATATTGAAGGGTTTTTATAGAACATCCTTATATAACACATCCTTCTTAATCATAATTCCCATGTAAAGGTTAGATAAACTTACAACATATGTGAGCATATCTACCATATTATGTGAAGATGAATGAACTTCCACGCTATAAGAATAATAATCACACATGGACTAATTTCCACCGCTTCTATAATAATTTTTTTTAATGATTCATTGAAATAAAAAAATATTCCCCCTAAAATAATACAAATGATCCCATAATTATATCCTTATAGACCACCTTTATGTTTGACTCAAAAAAGAATGTATTATGTAATGACTCAGTAAAAGTCTCTAAAAGTAATATATTTACATGTTACTTTTTCTCAAAATAGATTCCATTTTAAAAATGTCATTCCATAGCTTCCACATCCCCCATGATGGATGGAACAACGAACTGTATGTCACTATAGTGTCTACCATTATCTGTCACTGGAATAACCCCCCATGAAAATGGAATAAACTCAATTTCTCACTCATTTCATGGGTGAATGGGTATAATACTCCATGAACATCCCTTTTAAGTCCTTTGAAGTCATTCCCCCTATTTTCTCAATCGTGATGTGAATATCTAACCAATTATTCAATATTTTTCTAAAAATATATACCTATATATTGAACATTTTCATTAGAGGGGGTTACTATGTGACCCAGTATCAACTGGATAGTCTAAATCTAGAAATTTTTAATATTAGTTCCACCCTCTCCAAGAAGAAATAGATGATTCTTTAGATAAATGTCACTCATCATATAAAACATAATTAGTATTGTCCACTATTGGATTCTCTCATAGAATTTCATAAATTATTGAATTTATCACAAACCAAACCTTCCCTCTACCACTCATAAAAATGGGGTTTTATTCCTCTTAAAATATGTGAATTCAAAAAAAAATCTTCATTTCTACCTATCGATATATGATACTATGGTGGAATCTCTAAAAAATATATAACTCACAATTCGGGGAACAAAAAATTATTTGTCAATGTGAAAAATTATGTGTCGCAAATATCTATAACATTATATTCCACAAAAATGATATTAATTATTAAAACATCATAACTATTTATTTATATAGCTATCCCTAACCCAGGACATGATTAATGTATGGAAAAAAAATTATCAAATACCAACTATCATAATAGACCCATTTTTAACATATTTAAATTATATCAATTTTCAAATTTTTTAATAGTTCAAATTTAAAAAATAATGATTTATGATGATTCTAATCAAATCAATTAATCCCTTTTTATTTTCAAGTGATTCCTCAAAATCTAAAATACAAATTAAAATATGTTCCCATATCCTCGAAGATCATCTGTGTGTTCCTAACATGATGCATGTCCCATAAATACATGGGTTTGTAAAATAACGAATGAATAAAAATTTTAAAATCCATACGACCCCATGTGAAATATATGAACAAACAATAACATCATAGAACATTAGTATTACCAATGTAGATATAATATAAATCCATTACACGAGAACATCATGGGAAAAAATATAACCGGGGGAAACATGGGTTTCTACAAGACAATTGTATGTGAATCCCTTGATGAATTTTATAAATAAGACATGAAACATAATATTCTAATTTATAACAATCCCTAAATAGTAATTCAATAATAATAGATATGATATCGCATTGATAATTCTTGATTGCAGAGCTAAAATACTAATTTTTGAGCCGAATCACCACATGACATCAAACACACATCCCTATACCCTATATGTTACTAACTATAATTGATGGTCTATTGTAAAACACGCGGAGTCTATACACAAATTACTATATTAATCAAATAGAAAAAATAGAAAAAATAAAAATAAAATTTCAAACATCACATGAACTACTCCAAAAATTTCTCAACAAAACCAATTAAATTTAGAATATATGATATTTTATAATGGTATATTTTCCTATTAAACTCCAAAATTAAAAATAAATAAGATATCCTCACTCCATGTCCTAATAAAATTTCTTGTCCCCTCATATATTCTCCATCATAATTCATTAACATATCATTTGATCTTTCACTTATCCACGCAATCAACAATAACATATTCTCTGTTACCCAATGGAAATCAAATAATAGTGTTAGTACCACTAAGTTGTTCACCACCATTGGTTCCTTAAATAATATCTTTTTTCGTATCAGTGTATAAAAAATTATAGGTAAATAATATATTTAAACTGAGTTTACTAGGATTAATATTTAAAAAATCTTCAATTTACCCGATAGGCTCTTAGTTCTACAATATTAAAAACACACTAAAAATATATCATCTTATGATTTGATTCTGAAACATATGTTTTATTTGTCACATAATATCAAAAAAAGGATATTAGTTCATTTTTCCAGTATTTCGTGTGGGATACCATGATAAAAACCCTTTTTCATTGTGTGCCATGTTGAGCATTATATATTCATTTGTGTGGACTACTCAAAAAAACAATCAATCCACATTGGGTACATCCATGACCATAATCATCTCCATATCTTGATCCTCCATGAGAAACACCCATATAAATTTCATCAACAACCACTTCTCCATATTTATCACATTTAGAACTATTTATAACAACAATACGTAATGTGGGAACCTAATAAATTAATAAAAAATTTAGCAATTCAACCACAACCATTTACTGTATTACCCATTAATTTATAGAAAATTTCATCAAACATTTAATTATCTTTTATTGATCAAAAAAATACTTATAACCATTTAAACATAATAAATAAAGTTAAAATTGGAATAAATTTATAATCCCTTAATTTCACCGTTCAACAACTAGAATTCCTTTCGTAACGAAGTGGAATATCTCATGTGTTTCTATAGATCTATTCTACTCATCATCAACCCATCCAAAAGGGTTTTGAGAATACTTCAAATCCACATTTAGCCACTAAATTTCTCAATCCATAATATTGAATCTATTGTATATCATAATGAAAAAAATTAAAACACTTATACGAATTAATAAAAATAATACATAGGAAAAATTATTTTATTAAACCAATATCAACATAATAGGAAAACACCTGATAAATTCAGACCCTTGATTTCAAGCCATAAAACAAAGAAATTTCTCATCTTAAAATTTCCAAGAAAAAATGGATTATAGATTCATACGATGATGATACATTGAATCATTATTCTTTCATAAAATCTTAGAATGATGACCCATATACTCACTAAATGTTTCAATTAATAAAAAAATCTACATTATACCTATATAAATTACGTTTATTACTCCTTGTTACACTTGAGATGGGTTTCCATAGACACCTTAATGTTGTAGAAGTGATGGGGAGAAAAATCATTGGGGAAACATTAAGCTCTTAAAGGGAAATGAAAACATTAATATATTTTTTAATGCGAACAGTTTTTCTATATGGTATTCCAAACTATCAACCAACCATGTTTTTTCATCTATCTAAGTGGAAAACAAGCCACACATTTAAAATAGACACCCTCACATTAGAAATAACATGTTTTATAAGTTATATTGCATATATCTAATAAGTGGATGATGCCACATGGTTTCCTTGGTCATAATGAATAATTTTTTATCCACAAACCACCCCTACTAATAAACATGATAATATCTCCTTGTTAATATTAATCATTAACCAACTAAGTTACACGAACTAGATGACCACATTCCTTCTTATTCATGTCCCAAATCAAAGAGAAACATTAACAACCTGAGATTTCAAAGTCTTTTTTTCAAATAAATTATATTTTAATTTAGGTCTTTTAATGAATTGAGTAAAACATTATTTTCACATGGAATAATAATGGTTTATGTTTCAAGAAACATCTTCCAAGAATACGTTACAATAAACAAAAATGTGGCTTCGAAAATAAATTTTATTTTTAAATTTATTTAAATGAGATAATTATAACCTAGTTATTAAACATTATAATATGAACACTAATAAGTAATATTAATATATTTTTATAATTTTATAATTTTGTTGTATATTTAATGAAAATATAAAATGAGATATATTATGTTTTGTTAAGTCCATTTATGATTAAAATTATTATTTTCTTAATTGAGAGGCATTTAATAACCTTCTGTGAAAAATTAACATATTAATTTAAAACCCATATAGATTTTGAATTTGTAAAAATGAAATTCATTCCTAAATTTATAATGTTAAAATTATTTAAGTGATGTTTTCTTATTTTTATCAGAAACAACATTTTTTGATGAATATTGAAAAATATTAGAGTTTAAAACAAAATTATATTTTAATCTATTTTATTTATAAGGATAAATTATATTTTATTTTGGTTTAAATGTTTAATTATATTATATTTTTATCAATTAATCCAATTTTATTAATTAGAAACAATATTACATATAAATTAGATATAAAAACATAGCAAACTTTGGATAATTTTTTACATTAAATACAAGAATTGTTGACCCAATTGAAGGATACATTATAAATTTATTTATAGAACTTATTTTATTGAAATAATTAAAAAATGAATAAAATATTTTGAGTTTGAATAATTAAAAATTTATAATAATATCAACTTGGTTTATTACAAAATATATTAGTGAATGTTATTAATATAAATTGCATTAATTACTGTAAATTTAAACTTTTTTAAAGAATAAAACAAAAAAATTTTATAGAAGGAGACATAAGAACTAGCCTTAAACCCCTATTATACGCATTAATTTTTCAATAACCTTAAATTATTGAGTTTAATTGGTTTTTTATGAATTTTTTTAGGTTAAAACACAGGTACACCTACATTGTTTTAAAAAAACATTTGAGTCATTTCACTTCCTTAGAAAAGGCCACCACCATTACCTCTTATCCACACTAATAAAACTAAATAGGTTATGAAAATTTATTACCAATCCACTAACTTACGCCCCTCAATTCATCCTTTAATACTAATTTTTGGAAAAATAACTTCCATGTACTCCCATTCAAACAATCCAAAAGGAGTTACAAAATTATGAGATAATCCATTCCATCAAGCTCATTTCAATTATTTTCTATATCCATCCCTCTCAAATATATTTTCTCCATGTTTTTATAACAACCCAAGAATCATAAATATAATATTATTTTATTACTCTATGTTTACACCATAAAATTACACACACTAACATCTAATTGGTAATGAACATACAGTTTTTGTGTATGGTGAACTACCACCTCACAAACTGCTGATTATTCATTTTCCATTACCAAATCTCTTGGTGTGATATATGATGGAAAATATTTTTATATATGTTACATATTTAATATTTATTATTCTTCATTATTTATATTAAAAAAATGACTTTTCACTTTCTATCAGGTGTAAATATGATAATATCATTTACAGAACTATGGACAACAACCCCCTCAAAGTGACATGATTCAGTCACAATCGATATGGAATATATTAAGGATGGGGTTAGTTGAGTTATATGATTTATATAACATTATAATTATACTATAATGGTTTTATATAAATATTTACATATAGGATATTTTCATTATTTCATTCAATGTGACACAATCATGGAAAAAACGATCATGCATACATACGACTTACAATCACTTTGAATGATTTATTGAATTTCCAAACAAAAAATTATATATATTATTGTAATACACATATACAAGATATAAATGACATATATATATAATTATTCATATTATTGAATAATGATATAAATATAAGGACAAAAAATATAACAAATTATGACCCATACAGAGAACAATGTGAATATTATCTTATGTAAAACCTTGAAGTATGATGATTAACAAGTGGGTAATAAAGGGTCATAATCATACCATATATGGTATTAAATATTATAATATTGTTCTTTCTGAGATTTATATTATATATATATTTATTATACAGTTGTTTTGAATGAGTATAACTAGAGTCAGGACAGAATGTATGGGGATTTCATCTCACTTTTTATTTTAGTGAGATGCATGACTTATTTAGTACACATTCCATTTGTAAGTTTTATCTATATGCAATTAAATTTTTAAATAGATATTATTATTATTTTATTTTGAGTTTACATTTATATTTTATGATCCTACATCCCTGGAGATTATGTTTATAATGTTTCCAAATCGGTAAAATTTCTTTGTCTCAATTTTCCTTCATTGATTATTGTTTTTTATGAACATAAATTCTTTTCGTGGTGTATAAAATTCAATTTTAGATATTATATCATGAATGTAAATATTTTAATGATATATTCAGTTTCATATAATTTTCTTTTCTTATATGGAGTGTATGATACCATGATTCCATGTTATAAGTGTTTATTGAAATAATTTCAGCTATTTTCACAAATGCTTATATATATGCTTCCTTCGATGAAATATTATGATACATATCTCAAGAAAAATCATGATTTTTTAATATAATGATTATTCAAGAAAACCTAAAGAATTATTACCTTTTTTCACTCTTTGATACTTAATATATTAATTTTATTTGAAATCAGATCATCTCTCTCTTCGGTCAGAAATAATTTATATTAAAAACACGTTTTTTCGAAAACATTTTCAACAATTATTTCAAAATATAATTAAATCCCATTTTCAAGGAAAAAATATTTTAAATAATTTTTATGGTTTTCAATGATTCCTTTATAATTTTTCAAATCCATTTTCTATGAAAACATTTTAAAAAGGATTTCTGTTTTAAAAAGATTATTCAATACAGAAATCATATTTTCTACATGAATTTTTTTTAAAATAACATACAAAATCATTTATCATCAATGATAACATTCCTTGGTGTTACTCATTCAATTCTGGTGAAATTATTAAATGATTCAATTCATATTACTTATTTTGATGGATTATGATTTTATTGTATTATATTAATAAAACATGTCCATCTTTCACGGGTTATATGCTTTTGAAAATTTCATCTTTTCACAGGTTATTTTTATGATGAAATGATAATGCAACCTATAGTTTTCATTATTCTATCACATTATTTAATGTTTACAATACCCATTTAATTTCATAGTTTATGATATTAATATTATGATCATGTATCACATGTATGTATGACTTCATTATGTGATAGATGTGACCAATATCTCCCTCTAATGCATTGGGTAACGATTTAAATCTCATGAGATAGACTAATATGGTATTGAGGATGATCAATGACTATTAAATGGATGTGGTATTGATCAATGACTACCAAGATGGTATGAGGAGTGAACACATGCTAAGAAGATGGTCATTGGGGTGAACCATGACTACCAAGATGGTATAAGGAGTGAAACCATACTACAACGGTTATCATGAACGTGATTCCTTGGATACTATGTATATGATATTATATAATTATGAGACTTACACAATTCCATGTATTAATTATATGGTATTATTTTATGGGTTAGGTTTTATATTCTCTTATCATTCATGCCTTATGAATTTCCCATCATTATTCCATGATTCACCTATATGATATATGATATGATTTTTATGTTTTTCTATTTTCAACATCTTGTTCTCATACCCTTATTTTCATGATTATTCTTATACAAGTCCCTTGTTTACCCTTATTGTGCATTTGATATCCCCCATTTATATTTTTTCTTCTCTAAGTTATGATGATATATATTATGATTAATGTGACAATGAATGGTTATAGTAAAAATGAACATAGTGGTAGACAATATAGCTCACTTATGTATCATTTATAATGTATTCATGTTTCCTATGGAAATATACTAGTGTGGTCTTTAGACATTAGTTTTTATAATGTTTTTAGTATTTCAAAAATATAATTTAATGTTAATGTAAGAAAATGTAATTGCTATGTAGTTTTCATTATAGAAAAGTTTTAGTTATCATTTGGAATTAAGGATGAGAAAGACATTGTGAGAACTATAAGGACATGTATAGGTATAATTATAATGATAACTAAATGTATATGAAAATCACCTCGAATTTTGGTAAATGATAAAGTGAGTGGTTTCTGAGAAATATGTCCTTAACTGGATTGTACAAGTCAGTGTAGATTTATAATAGATTTACCGAGGGTTATGAAATATAAAAAAAATTTCATCCATGACCCATAGAAATTCGGTAAAAGACAATGGGACATTCGTCAAACCTGATTTGACACTCTTAGGGGATATTCTTTGAAAATTCACAAACACATCACCAACCATCATAAAATCATAAAAAGAAGTTTTCAGTGAATAATCTATGAAACACTAATGATTTAATATATAAAGTAGTCTCATTATTTATACATCCTATAAGTGTCTGTAAATTATTACGTGGCTTCTCGGTATGATAACTATTTTTCACACTATGGATTCAGTTTTCATCAATAGAATGAACTCGATGGAATAGAATTAATGGTGATTGAAATAGAATATGAATCTATTATCCTCCATAGATACTGAATTATGTGGGATCAAGAATGGAAAACGTCATTACTATGATCACATAGATTTATCAAGCTATAAATCAGGGGTGACATCAAAATAATAAAATAAAGGAACAACATTTTTTCGAGTCTTTAATGATGAAATGTCCACCTTATATTAGATGGTCCTATAAACCACATGTTACAGAACAAAATATCACTATTACTAGAATGTTATTCTCTGGTGACCAATGTTCAGAGTATGATAAATTCATTCATACTATCTATTAGTTAGATGGAGAAGTATACCAATGATATACTATAATCAAGAACACGAGAAAACAATATAAAATTAATTTCATGGATTGGGATGATTTTAATAAGTTACTTTTAAATATTTTCATTCCAATAATGATTTATACATATACTAAGAAAAAGATCCATGATTTTAATCAAAGGGATGATTAATCTACTGATACCTGTGAGGCTAATTTCATGAGATTTTCAAGGTATGGTTCCTGAATAATCATTCATCCCAAAATTAAAGATAATTGGTTTTTACGTGACTTAATATAAAGATGAGTGTTTTCTAAAAAAACATCAGTAGCTATGAATATGTTTTAAATTGTTCAATAATGTATGATATTGTGTTAGGTATCAAATATCAATCTCATTTTATTTGTGATGATGAGGAAGTTGGATTTTAATGGAAAATATAAAAACCGTGAATTGAAAAGGTTTATATTTTTATTTTTTCTCTATGTGTGGGAAGAAGCATTGAGGAAATTTTTATAAGGACTGTAATAAATGATTTATGTCTATAAGGTATTTCCATCAATAATTATATTTCATAAGTTATGTAAAAAATAATCTAAATTTTTTTACAAAGAAAACCTAGCACATAATGTCCCTCACACAGTTCAATGCTACATTTGTAAGGATAACGAGCATATGCTTACCAATTCCTAAAACACAAGGGAAAGTGATGGTGATCAATGTTCACAACCTCTTATGATAAGAGAAAATGGGAAATCTCATAAAATTGTTATTTATAATAACATGTGAGATAAAAATTTGATGAAAGGAACACTTACAATCCCCACTAAGCTGCAAATGTAATATTTGATTTGAGATCTTCCCACACTTTGATATCTAATGAATTTTAAATGTATGTTATTACCCCACAAAACCCAATTATATGTGTAATTAGTAGTTAAATCCCATACTATTATGATGATTTAATCTCTTTTCGATGACTCCTCACCAATTAAATTTTGTGCGAATGTGCTTCCAATAAATCTTATTATTCTTCCTTTGGTAGAATTTGATGTCAATATAGTCATAGATTTGATTTATCTGGATAAATCCAACATCAATATTCAATTAAGGAATGTTACATATGATATTTTAGACACTCGTACGACCAGGATTCCATTTTATGATAATTATTAACTTCCAATAGATATTAAATTAAGTGTATGGTTCTAAATTCCTATTTAAATTAGTTGTTTATCAAAAATAGTTTAGTAGAGAATCGATATCCATGTTATTCCTATTGTTTATTATTTTTTGGATGTATTTCCTGTAGTTTTGTATTTCCTTCCACCAAAATGCAATGTCAATTTTTGAATAGACCTTTTACCCAGTTACACACCATTATCAAAAACATGTCATAGAATAGATCCAACTAAGTTGTAGGAATTGAATACACAACTCCAAGAAGAAAACCATGATACAGAATTCATTAAGCCATGTGTGTCACCTTGTGATGCGTTGATAATTTTTGTAAAAATTTAATGAAATATCAATGAGACTATAAATTCATTATCCATTGTTGAACAACATATGGATTATTTATAAATATCCTCTCCCTAGTATTGATGAAACTTTTGGACAACTGCACGGAGCTCACCACTTTTCCATGATTGACCTTTGTTCTGGATATCATCAATTAAGGTTCATGAAAAATAATTTACCCAAGATGGAATTCCATACATGGTTTTAACACAATGAATATATAGTGATTTCTTTTCATTTTTCTAATTCCCCTACTATCTTTATAGATTTAATGAATAGATACAATAGAGAATTCATTATTCATTTTTGGTAGTGTTTATTGATGATACTCTTATATACTCAAATATAAAGGAAGAGTATGAAGATAAAATTATTATTTTTATAAAGAAAATAAGGAATGATATTATATAATAAAATTTTACATTGTGTAAATTTTGTCAATAAATTGTATTATTTTTTGGCCAAATAATCTCAAGAGCATGAATAATATTTTCCTAAAAGGATGAGGCTATTTAATGTTTGCCTAAACCAACCATAGTTACTAAGATACATTTATTTCATTGTTCATCTAGATATTATCGATGGGTCATGGATAATTTCTTAAGACTATGTAATTCTCAGACAAAGTTGACCTAGAATGGTGTCATGTTCCACCAAGAAAAATTATTTTGAGGAAAATATCATGGTACATAATGGAATGTTATTCAGTGAACCTATTATTACATTAACATGTAGTGGATATGGGTCTATAATCATTAATAATTCATCCAAGAAGTCATTGAGATGACTTCTTATATCGAATAACATAGATATCTCTTATGAAATGTTGTAGTTGATGATTCTTGATAAAAATTAACCCACTCATTATTTGGAGTTATCATCGATAATGTCTTCATTAAATATATAGATGAATTATATTATTGATAATATTTAATTATATATAATTATAAGAGATGTATAAAATATATATTCACAGATACGGAGTTGAACATGCTCTAGAGTAGATAGCTAGAGTTGATTATGGCTTATGACTGCACAATACATTTTCACAGTAGGAAACTGAATAAGGTGTCTTATTATTTTATTCAGAAGGACCATGATATCGTATCTATGATGAGGATCAGAAAATATAAAAAATTTGAATAATTTAAAAGGATGTATCTAGAGAAATTGAAGGAATGGGAGAAATCATAACTTTCTCAAATGAACATTTTACCCTATATGCTAGTGAAATTTAAGGCGTTGTATACAAAAGATAATGAGATTAAAAAATGATAGAAATATTCCTTAGTTTAACAATGATCAAGATAGAATGATAAGGTTCAAGAACCCTGAATGTGTACCTACCATTCTAGATTTTATGAATAAGATGTTAGGGAAAGCTCATTTTTCTTCATTCATTATCTTTTCTAGAAGTACCAGGTTTAAAGAGACATGAAAGAATACTTCTAGTGGGATGGAATGAAGAAAGATATCGAAAAAAATGTTTCTTAGTTCATGATATAAAAACATGTTCATTCATAAATAAAAATTTAAATGATGATGTTGAATCCATTAACCTTACCAAAATGAATGTGAAAAAATGTCACTATGTATTTTTTATTTGGACTACCCAAAACCTTTCAATGGTATGATTTTATTTGGGTTGTATTAGATTTCCATACTATTTCATCATAGTTCTTTGATATTAGAGAAGTATTCCATTTGGATTAGTGTCTCAGGATATAAATTATTGAAGTGGAAAGGATTCATGGAGTGCTACATTCTATTGTTTAAAATAGGGATTCTAGGAATACTTAATGTTGCAGGTAAGTCATTAGAAATAACTTGATACTGAATTGAGTTTCTCAACCACTAATCATCCTCAGATAGATGGTCCATCTAAAAGAAAAATTCATACCATAGAGGATATGTTGATATCATATTTATTTGATTTCAAATGTGTTTAGATCAACACCTACCTCTTTTTGAGTTTTCTTTTCATAATAACTCTCACTCATTTAATAATATGGAATATAATGAATCCTTATATTGTTATAAATGTAGATCTCCATTATGTTGGGATGATGTTGGAGATCGAAATCTATTGGGACCTGAGTTTTTTGAATAAATGATTGATATGTTCAGAGCCACTTTGTAGTATATCATGGTAAATCAATATCAGTAGAAATGATACATTGATAACCTTCATCACGTTACGTAATTTGAATTTGGAGAAAAGTTGTTTCTATTAATCTCACAATGGAAGAAAGTTATGTGATTTGGGAATGGAGGGAAACTAATGCCTATGTATATCGAACCCTTTCATATTATTTATCATATTTGGACGATAATCTATCACATAGAAAATATCAAAATCTCACTCAACTTCATGATTTGTCACATGTATTTATCCTAAGGAAGTAAATAATTTAACATTTACATGTGATAAACCTAGAAATCATACTGCTAGATCATGATCATTCATTCAAAGAACAACATGTCGAAATTATAGAATGATCATAGAATGTTCTAAATTACATGGCCACTCACCTCTTCAGAGTTGTGTGAATAATTCACTAGTTATAGGAATATATATAGGATCATTTGGATATGATAAATAATCGGTTAGCTAATTTTTTTACTCAGGTGATTAATTGGGGGGATTCCATTTTATGGAGGTTATAAAATAACATCATGATTTTTTAGACCTTTTATTGAATAAATTAAATTTCAATTTATGTATTTCAATTAATTATTTCATAAATTAAATTCACATGGAATAGAATTCTCATCCATTACACAGAACATCAATTAGGCATTGGTTACATGCAACCCAAATATTTCTAGAGAATATCATTTTATTATTATTATTATTATTAAAATTTTATAATTATAATATAGACACTAATATTAATAATATTAACATTAATAAATAAGTTTCAAATTTTTTTTATCATTGTTTTATTTAAATAAAACATAATGAAAATGAATGATATGTTTTTGGGTGAAGTAATTTAATGTTTAAAAATATCATTTTAGCAAATGAACTTCTTTTAATGAATATTTTTAAAACAAATTTAAATTTATTCTAGAGACATTTAAATATTTAGTTATTAAAAAATAATTCATTTTTGAATTTATAATGTTGAAATTTTTTTAGGACTAATTTTTGGGATTTGTTTGAAAAACATCATTTTTGGATGAATAGTGAAAAAATACTATTTTTTAATATTAAATTTTTTTATATAATTTATATATAAGGATAAATTATATATTAAGTGGGTTTAAAAGTATAATTATATTATATATATATCAATTATTCATAGTTTGGTAATTTGATCCAATTATAATTTTATATTGGTTATAAAATACTTATCAATCATTTGATCATTTTAAAATTTAAAACATATATTGTCTGGCTGATTACGAGATTAATAATAAAATAATTTATGAAATTTATGTTATATGAATTAAAAAAATGTTTCAATTTTTTTGATCAGAATTAATTATAAGGATCAATACATTCATGACCAAAAATGTTACAAAAAACAATTAGAATTAATTAGATTGAATAAGGTAAAATTAATCTTAACTAAGTACTAAACATTAAATTTATGAAATAAAAAAGACCCATAAACTTTTAAATCATGAATATAATGAACATTATTATTCTATTAACCTTCAATTCATGAAATTTTGTTTATGCCTTATGTTATGTAATAGTGTGTACACCAAACTTGATTTCAAAAATTCAAAGTGAGTCAATTACATTCCATATAAAAGGCCACCAACTATCCCTTTTCCCCACACATATCAAAATGCATATGATTAGACATTTTAATCATAATACAATTTTCAATATCCCTACATTACTTTTCAATGCCTCCCTCTGGGCCAAATTTCTTCCAAGGAAGCCTTTTGGTACTAACCAAAAAGAGTTACCTGACGATAAGGTAGCATCTTCTCTAAATATCGATTATTTTTTCCGTCTACACCCCCATAAACTATCTTTATTCAATTAATGTATAAAATTCCACTATAATAACTATAGTATGACATTTTTATTCAATGTATTTGACCATCACTTACACACAACTCCATATAATGGGTAACGAACATACTGTTTTCGTGTACGATGAACTACCACATCACTAAGTGGTGATTGTTCATTTGTACATTAACACCTATAATGGTTGAAATTATTATTTAAAATATGTTTATATATGTTATATTTTTTTTTATTTTTAATTTTATATTCCTTAGAATAACTTATTTACATTTCATTTTGTGTAAGTACAATAATTTCATTTGAAGAAGTGTTCACTCCCACCACCTCAATGCGATGTGATTCGACCACACACTACATGGAATGTATTAATGATGTGTTTAGTGATCCTAAAAGATATATATAACATTATAAATATACTTTAATGATATTAAATAAACATAAAATATATTACATTTTATTTCTCTCTTTTAATAAAATAATTAAACTCGAAACAATGTTCATGTGTACGTACATCCTACCATCTCCTTGAATAATGCATTACCTTTCATAATTATTAATTTAAATATTAATATAATAAAAATTTAACTTATATAAATGATAATTATATCATTTATTACATTATAGAATAATTATATATGTATAAGGATAAATGGTACTACAAATTAAGACATATGCAATGAAGAAAGAGAATATTATCTAAAGTGAAACCTTAACAAATACTGATTAACCAATAGGTAATATAAGGCCATAATAAAACCATATATGGTATTATATATAAGAATATTGTTATATAGAATATTAATATTAAATTTAGATTTATTATAAAGGTTTTTTAAATGAGTACAACGAGAGTCGAACCATAAGGTTAGGGGTTTCCATCTCACTTATTATTCTTATAAGATGCATACTTTATTCACCAACCATTTATTTTGTATCATGTATAAAATACCCATGAATTAATACTATATATCTTCTACATAAATAAATATGTATTAAAATATCTAATATAAGATATTTCTACCATGGTGTTTCCTTTTCAAAATATATGAAATCAGTAAAATAGTTTGGTCTCAATTTTTATTCTTTGAGACTCATGACTTATTATGAACATAAATTAATTTTGAGTTGTATATCCTTATATTTTAGATTTTATAGAATGAATATAACTATTTTAATTATATATTAATCTTAATTTTATTTTATTTTCTTACATGGAGTGTATTATCCCATGTTACCATTCAATAAGAGTTTATTGAAACAATCTCATTGAATTTCCAAACTGTTTATGTTTATGCATCCATTGATGAAATCATATGATCCATATCTTAGGAACACTCATGAATTTTATAATACATGGTTTATTTAAAATTTCTTTATGTATTAGTAACATTTCTCAACTCTATGGTCCTTAATATAATGTCATTATGTGAAATATGATTGTCTCTCTCTTCATTCAGAATCATATTGTATTCAAAAACCATGTTTTCAAAAATAGTTTCAAAAAATGTTTTTCAAAGATCATTAAAGCTTATATTCAAGGAATATGGATATTACAAACGTATTATGGATTTCAATTGTTCAATTATATGATTCAAATAAATTTTCAAATTAAAAATTTTAAAATGTTTTTTTTGTATTAAAATATGTTTTCAATGTAGAAATTATATTTTCCCCATGAAATGATTTTGAATGATATTTTAAAATTATTATTAATATAAGATAACATATATTCTTGTTAAAAATACCATTTTAAAGAATTTTTCTATTGTTTACATTCATATTCATTTTCATAATGGATTATATTTTGGTCGCATGATGTTATTGAATCTTATTTAGTCTTCACTGGTTATAAGATTTTGACTCCTACTTCTCATCTTATGTTATGTTTAAGATTAAATGATTATGAAACATTTCTTTTTAAAAAAGTTTATTGTATGATTACTAGAGGAAAATATCCATATAATTTATTGGTTTATGATATAATTATTTTTGATCTTGATTCACTTGTATGTAATCATTCATTATGAGATGGGTGTCATCGATATCTTATTACAATGCATTGGGTAAATATTTATATCTAATGAGATAGAATAAAATGGTATTGAGGAAGAAACTTGAATAATATGAATGCCATGAGTGTTATAAATGTCTAAAAAATGGTTTCAAGTGTGAACTTGTGAAATTTAGATGGCCATGTGAGTGATCCATGTTAACTAATATGCTATGGGGATTCAACCAAAACAAAAAATATGTACTTGGTAATGATGCCATGGAAATTATGGAAATAATATTATACACATATCTCTCAGCCACAATTCCATGTTTTCTTACTATGTTATGCTTTTATCTATTATATTTTTATTTCCATATAATTCATGTCTTATAATCATTTTTTATGTATTACATAATTCTTGTATATGAACATTTATATATAGAGTATGAAATTATATTTCCTTTTTCATTTTCTTATACCCTTATACTGAATATAATGTTATCATGTCTCCCTTATTTATCCTTACAGATCCTTTGATGTCACCCATTTTTAGGTTTCCTTTTCATGGTTATGAATACATGTATTATGTTTGATGTGTTTAAGAAGGGTGTTAGTCAAGAAGAACATTGTGGGTTATAATGTAGAAAAATTATGTATCAATGTTTATCTTTCCTAAATAATGAGAATAATATGTCCCCTAGAATAATTTTTTATAATGTTTTATGTATGACACAAATTTTATGTAGTGATAATGTATGAAAAGTGAGGGTTTCTATAGATACTACTGAGATATTCCTCAAAAATGAGGCAAATTCATTATCCTACATCAATGGAGCTACATAAAAATTTATACAAGGGGGTACCTCATAACAATTATTGGATATTATAGTACACATGAATATTTATTCTCCATTATAATTTCAAGTAAAATGGATATGAAATTAATATAATTTATGTATAAGAATGAAGAATCTATCAAAAAATATGATTGTAACATTACTAGACTAACAAGGTACTATTACAGTTTTCTCATTAACCCCAGAAAAATGTTTTCAATTTTTAATAGTGAATTAATAAATTTACATATAAAGGAATTAAACATAATATTAATTTGATGATAAGAATATTTTTTTGACGTGATCACAACATGGAAGATAATGTTTTAATATATGATTATAGTGTATCTATTCATAATAATATAAATTTTTTTAAAGGGATCAATGAAAAATAGATCCCATTAAACTATTTAAAATAAAAATGCTATATGAAAATCATGTGTAATGTAAATAAATGTAAAACCAAAAAGATGTAATTCACATCATGCTTTGACCAAAATTTGTGGTGAAGTAGAGGATATGATAAATTACTATATCCATGACATATTATATAGTATATAACCTTTGAATCTTGATTATTAAAATTTAATTTTTAAATTAAATTAGTACCCCCAAAGTTACCCATTTTATTCACTTATAAAAGGGTTGAATTTACTCACTCTCATAGATAAATATCTCTTTCAAAAAATTTGTTAAACCATGAAAATAGGTTTTCTACTGTATGCAATTTTCAAGTAATATATTATATTTTATCCATATTTCATCCATATTAAATCATTTCCATGGATAATTTTATGAATAACGTGAAAGAATATATCTACTATAAGTGTGAACTATGACCTCCATGGAGAAGTGTCATTTTTTTCATCAACATAAATAATTGAATAATTTATTTTTTATTTTTTATATAATCATATTTTTATGAAACTATTAATTTTCCTGAATTATGATAGTATTAATTATATGTTACATTAATAATAAGTACTCATTGTATACATAACATCTCAAATTGATCATATCATAGTACCGATCTTATTACGTGTAAAATTTATCAAATCATATATAACATCATAAATTATATATTAATTTAATACTAATGGAAATAAACCACTAAAATTATGATGAACATCATTTTATATATGAAACTGTTATATATACTTATAAAACTAAAAGGGTTACAAATAAATTGACCCCACCACATGAAGTTGAGATGAAAATAAAATAATTATAAATAACATGAATATAATAATAAATGGTATTATTCAAAAAATTATATCCTTGTTATGATGTATATATTATCTCTTGATTTAATTTTTCATATATTTCATGAAGGTTATAGAATTTGAAAATCTATATTATAGTCGACCATTTATTGTATTTTGATTCAAATGATATCAGTGTTTTAAGAATTTTTTATAAATACACTAACTTTGTAGAGATGTAAAAATTCTTCTCTTAATTATTTCATCCAAAATTGGATTATTTTAGAGGATTATTGTAACGTCCCGGCCTCGGGTGTCACACAACGGGTGGCCCGAGTCCGGTTCGCCACGTGACCTCAAGCACATTTCCCCATATGCCAGAGGCTGCCGACTAGCAGTGAGGGCCCATGTCTGATAGTGGGGAAACTATGCCCTCATTTTTCAATGTGTAGCACAGCGGAATACCAAAATAAACATACAACAACAGCGGAAGCAGTAAACATACACAACTGAAATAACTACAGCAGTGGATATAACCAACAGTATATAAGTGATGATGCTACATGATTCAAGTTCTATGAAAACAGCCAAAACATGTTATACCTCAGTACAGTACAACAGAAAAACAGAGTACAGTAATGCAAGCAAAACAGCTAGCAGCGGAATCACGAGCTTAGGCTCGGTCCCATGCCCTCCTACTCCTCAGCAACAGTCAAGTACCTATATAGGGACTCTTGCCCATATCTACACCTAAAACAACGTAATCTATTTGGGCCGAAAAGCGTGACCCAAACAGGGTGTGAGAAATATATCTCAATAGGCACCCACCAAAGGCACATGCTCAACTGTTTGTAAAACATGAAACAAGTGTGTAGTAGTAAAATGCAATAACTAAGCCGTACTCAAAAGTAACTAACTTAACAGTTAAATTTCCATTTTATTATTCATTTAATTCCTTTAATTTAGTAACATTTTTGTGCTCAATAGCACCAAGCCCTCAGGCTAACCAGAACCGTTCCCTCAGGCTAAAATAGTAACCACGCCCTCAGGATTTCCCTCAGGCCATACAGAATCTAACCCGAAGGTATTGCACTCAGGAGTAATAGAAATTCTCTCCCTCAGGCATACAAAGTGTCGCCCTCAGGCACAAAAGTCAAGCCCTCATGCACGAAAGGTTTCCCTCAGGCGGAATAACAACAGCCCTCAGGCTAAAACAGTCACGCCCTCAGGCTAATCACAACAACTCCCTTAGGCTAAATAGGTAACCGGGCCATGCCCAACATATCAAAATGCAGAAAACAAGCAATTCCTCTTTAGGAAATTCTACAGTTACTACATTTATGGCATACCCTTGGGTATCCTGGCAAAATGGCTAAACAGAGGAACACACCGTTCAGGATGGTTCTGGATCCAACCAACGATCCCAAACAACATTTTATTATTACAATTTAATCACCTAAGAAATTCTAGGAATTAAATATATCAATGGCCTCAGCCACACGACACCCCAACATGGGTTCGTGGCACGAAAACTCAAAAAACGCACGACAGTTGGAAAATAAACACCAAGCCACCTACCTTATACGCCAACGAATGCTATTCCCGAATGCCGGTTCCAGAAACGCCCAAGAACGGCGTAGATCTAGCGAAGAACAAAACCCACACAAAAGTAAATAACTTAAGTCGGGAGAGGAATTGGCAAGAACGGTACCAGGAGAGGAGAGGGAATACCCATGCGGTTCCAACCAAATCATCTGAAGCCAAAACGGATTCCTGAAGAACGCCCGGTGGATATTCAAAGATCCGGACTCCTCCTTTGGCTCCAAAATGGCTCAAGTGCCTCCTCTGCCAAATGAGGAGGCTACTACCTGTTTTAATCTGAAAAAACAAAGTACACGGTGTGTACATCAATGTACATGGACTGTACTCCCTTCATTTAACTGTTCAAATGGAGACACCGTCACACTGTTCATACGTTGACATGAGTACACAACATGTACTCTCGAGTACACGTCATGTACTGTCGCCCAACTGGCGGCGATGCCACTGCCTTACTATTTAAGCATGCTGACTGACTACACAGCGTGTAAGGTACCACTACAGGGCGTGTAGTGGGTTCCTACACCCTTCGTTGCCGGCATGGCTACACACCCCATGTACCCATCCTAACACGGCCAAAATTACACGGCGTGTGGATAAGGTACATGTCATCTAGTTCAAAAATTCAGGATTTTTCCCCATTTTCCATATCTTCTAAAAATCACTTAAGGAAAAAGAAAAGAAGATGCCCATACCTCTAAAACAAGAACCGGGTTCTTACAAACTTCCCCCCTTATAGAATTTTGTCATCGAATTTCCCTTTCAAGGGTGGCGAAGAGAAAGCTCAGAACAACTCTGGCCACTGAGCACGTACTTCGACCTCCCTCTCCTAGGTCTCGTCCTGCACTCGGCCATGCTGCCATAGCACCCGTACGAGAGGAACTGACCGGCCTCGGAGAACCTTCGTGCCCCTATCAACGATACAGATCAGATGCTCCTCAAAAGACACATCATGCTGAAGCTCAACCTCCTCTTCCTGAATGGTGTGAGACGAGTCTAAAAGGTAGCGACACAACTGAGACATGTGGAAGACATCGTGCATGGCTCGGTACCGCTGCGGTAACTACAACCGATAGGCAACCAGCCCGACTCTCTCTAGAATCTCAAATGGTCCCACATACCTCTGTGAAAGATTACCATGTCTCATGATCCGTTTGTGTCCCAGCCTCGGCGAAACACACAAGAAAACATGGTCCCCGACCACGAACTCCAAAGGTCGTCTACGACAATCAACATAAGACTTCTGAAGAGACTGTGCAGTAGCCATCCGCTTCTGAATCAACTGGACCTGCTCAGATGTCTCCTGCATGAGCTGTGGTCCCAGTAAAGCTGCCTCACCTGCCTCTAACCAGCACAAAGGTGATCGGCATGGCCTACCATATAAAGCCTCGTATGTTTCCATCTCAATATTTTCCTGAAAACTATTATTATAGTCAAAATCGACTAAGGGTATATGCTTCTCCCAAGATCCCCCAAAGTCTAGGACGCATGCACGCAACATGTCCTCTAGCACCTGTATTGTCTGCTCTGACTGGCCATCTGTCTGAGGGTGGTATGTTGTGCTCAGAAGCACCTGTGTACCCAACGCCCTCAGAAAACTCTGCTAGAAACATGATGTGAAACGGGCGTCCCTATCTGAAACGATAGAACGAGGGTCCCCATGTAGATATACAATCTCTTGGATATACACACTTCCGAGTTCATTCACACCAAAGGTCTCCTTGATCGACAATAAGTGAGCTAACTTCGTAAGTCTGTCCACAACAACCCATACGACGTCATTGCCTCATGGGGAACTTGGAAACCTCGTCACAAAATCCATTGCTACATCATCCCATTTCTACTACGGAATGGGCAACTGCTGTAACAACCCATTTGGTCTCTGCTGCTCTGACTTCACCTGCCGACAGGTGGAACACGTCGTAACAAAACCAGTTATCTTTCTCTTCATACCCGGCCACCAGTACTAACATCTCAAGTCTCGGTATATCTTGGTAACCTCAGGATGAACTGCCTGAGATGAAGCATGAAACTCCCATATCAGCTACTCACGTATATCCCCTATAACCCATACACGTCTATGGAAACGCAAAACCTCGTCATCGCCTATCGTCCAACCGGGAGGAGGGTCCTCACTTGCCACCGACTCCCGTAAAACTAGGACTTCTGAAACCGATAGCTACCTCATCCTCACTCTGTCCAGGAGGGTAGAAGTCAGCGCTAACGAGGAAAGATAAGTCTGTCCTTGACTTCCATTGACCTCCAGATGCATCTCAGAGAACAAATCCATAAGCTTCCACTCACCACTAGCCTCCCGCACTTCCTGTATCTGAGTCTTCCTTCTCAGTGCATAGGCTACTGCATTACCTTTACCAGGTGTATAGGCAAGCTCAAAATCGAAGGACTATAGGTACTCAACACACCTTCTCTTCCTCAGATTCAGGTCACGCTGAGGAAAGATATACATGAGGCTTTTGTGGTCGGTAAAATCACAAAATGCTCTCCCAACAGGTAATGTCTCCAACAGCGCAACACAATCACAACTACAGCAAACTCGAGATCGTGCGTCGGGTAATTCCTCTCATGTGGCCTCAACTGTCGAGACCCGTACGCCACAACTCGGTCGCCCTGCATCAAGACGGCTCCCAGCCCAATCCCTGACGCATCACAGTAAACTGTATAGCTCTTCCCCTACTCTTGGAGTATCAGGATCAGTGCTGATGTCAGCATTCCCTTCAGGTCCTGAAAAGCTGTCTCACAAGCTTCTGACCAAATGAACTTCACACCCATCTTAGTCAGACCTATCAACGGTGCTGCTAAGCGGGAGAAGTCCGGTATGAAACGTCTGTAGTAACCAACCAGCCCTAAGAAAATTCGTATCTCAAACGCGTTCTTTGGCTCCTCCCAGGAAACTACTGCTCTCACATTCTCTGGGTCCCCTGCAACTCTTGCCTCTGAGATGATATGACCCAGGAAGTGAATCTAGTCCATCCAAAAGTGGCACTTAGAGAGCATAGCATATAGGCGATGCTCTCTTAGTGTACTCAATATGATGTCAAGATGGGTGGCATGGTCGTGTCTAGTGTGAGAGTACACCAAGATGTCGTCCATGAATACTACAACAAATGAATCAAGATACGGATGGAACACACGATTCACCAGAGCCATGAAAACTGCTGGCACGTTCGTGAGTCCGAACGGCATAACCGTATACTCATATAGACCATACCTGCTCTTGAAAGCTGTGAGAGGTATATCCGATGGTCTAACGCGTAGCTGATGATATCCGGATCTTAAGTCAATCTTCGATAACACTCATGATCCACAAAGCTGATCAAACATATCACTTATCCTTGGAAAGGGGAATCGGTTCTTAACCATCAACTGGTTTAGCTTCTGATAATCCACACAAAGTCTAAGGGTACCATCCACCTTCTTAGCAAAGAGGACTGGAGAACCCTAAGGAGATGTACTGGGTCGGATAAAAACCATTGACTACAACTCCTCTAACTGCCTCTTGAGATTCTACAACTCAGGCGTGGCCATCATAATGGAGGAATGGACACCGATGCTGCTCCTGGCACAAGCTCGATAGAGAAATCCACCTCACGCACCGTTGGTAGACCTGAAAAGTCATCCGGGAAGACATACCTGAAACGATCGACAATTGGAGGGAAATCCGTCTGACAAGTCCCCTGGTTATCCATATATAAGATCACAATATGGGTTGTGACTCCACCTCACCCATGATGCTCTGGTCCAACTCGACTCGCCTGAACATCCCACTCGACCTTGTATATACACTCCCCACCCTCTGGTGACGTGAAACGCACCCTGCGACGATAGCAGTTTACAAAGGCTCGAAAGGGAACCAACCAGTACATCCCGAGAATGACGTCATAGCTCATCATATCCAGGACATAGAGGTCCCAAAGGAAGTGACACCCACCATCCTCAAGGGGGAACTCCTAGCACTGATGCACACCAACCGTCCTAGTACCCAATGGTGTGTTTAGAATCAAGATAGAAGAATAAGTAGAAACACAGAGCCCAAGGCTCTCCACAATGGGTACAAATATATAAGTATGTATAGAACCCGTATCAAAAAGTACTGAAGACAAGACAGAAGCTAATAGAATAGTACCTCTGACTGTTGATGGTCTGGGATCCTGCTCCTGCTGGATCTGTTGCACTGCATATGCCTGTCCAGTGTCGCGGCCCTGCGACACAGCCTGGCTACCCGGAGCTGTCCCGCCCTATTGCCTCTGAGATCCTGTTGTATGGATACTACGACCACGACCACCATCTCTGCCTGCATGCCCTAATGTATTCCAGTTCCCTGACTGGTAAGAAGCCACTGGTCCTGCTCCTGCACGCGGAGTCTGCACAGAACCCCTCTCGCTAGCCACCGGTAGAAACGCCCTGCAAAAGCGTTGCAGATGACCCATCTTGCCGCAAGCTCGGCACTCCACTGGGTCTCGTGGACACTACGGCCTCTTTTTCCTCTCTCTGCCACACTGGTAGCACCTGATCAGGCCACCTAAAGAAGCTGCCTGGTTGGTATAGCCGCCCTGAGAGAAGTCCATCTGTCTCTGCCTCTTGCCAGCAGAAATAGTACCAGTAACTAGTGTTGAACCGCCCTGGACCACACCACTCGATTACTGCAGGTTCCTCTCTGTAATCAACACCTGGTTAATAATCGCATGTATAGTAGGCAACCTGAAAACATTCACCAGCGCTCGGATTTCATACCGAATACCATCCTCAAAACGTCTGGCTCTAAGCATCTCATCACCCACCAGCATGGGTGCAAAGAGCTGAAGCTCCGTAAAACGAGAAGAATAGTCCATCACCGACATAGCTCTTTGCTGCATATTCATGACCTCTTGAGCTCTATCTGCCCTCAGCATTTCGGGAAAGAAAAAATCATAGAAGACTTTCTGAAAATCCTCCCACGCCATGTCCCTGTGATGCTCTGACTGGGTGGTAACATCCCACCACCTCTTGGCGGAATCACGCAGCATGTAAGTCGTGAGCTTGACCCTCCGCCCTAGAGGCGTCTCAAGATGCTCAAAAATAGTCTGCATCGATCCTAGCCAATACTCTAAAGCCTATGGTCTACCATCCCCGGAAAACGTAGGCAGATGCTGCTGCTGAAAAATACGTGTCAGCTCGGCCATAGATGTGGCAGCCTGCGGTGCTACCTGAAAGGTCTGAATGAATCGCAATAAGCCTTCACAGAACAGCGCCTCCACGCTTGTGTTCGATATAACAGCTGGTGCCACAACTTGCTCTACTGGTGGATCAACTGCTAGCCCATTGCCCACCATCTCCGGAGTATAATCGTCGCCGCTCTACTGGCGAAAAACTCACGGTCATCTAGGCGGCATGACTCTACAAGGTCAAAAGAACACCTTAGTTTTAATATTATCAAGACTGAAACGAAAGAACCACAATGGAACAAGAGGAAGAAGGCATTTCAAAATTTTCAAAACAAGACTACACAGCGTGTACACTGACTACACGACGTGTACTTGACTTCCTTTCCCCTGGCCAGGTCCTTCTACATGGCTAATCCACACGGCTTTCATTCAACAAAACTACATGGCGTGTATCATATCTACAGGGCGTGTACGGTGTTATTTTCCAACTGCCTATGTCATCTGTGACACGGACGACTACTCGGCTTAACACTACATGGCGTGTTACACCCGTACACGGTGTGTGCAGCACCCCATTTCCCAGCCACATGGCTAAGTCCACACGGTCTTTCCTCGGAAAAGACTACACGGCATGTACCATAGGTACACGGCGTGTTTAAAATGAGGTGACACTCACCCGTGTTGTTAGTTACACGGTCAAGTCCCCAGGTCACACTACACGGTGTGTGCATCATTGACACGGCGTGTTCTTTCATGGAGTTCACCGACCCGTGTTGTTAGTTACACGGCCGGACTCTGGGTCAACACCACACGACGTGAACAAACCTACATGACGTGTTTTACCCAAGCCCTTCCCTACCCCGTGTTGCCGCCCACACAGTTTGTGACACGGGAAGAGACTACACGGCATGTACTCTGGGTACACGGCGTTTACTCAAAAAAATATTTTTTCTTCCCAAACAGAAGAACACACACGGCGTGTATGAGGTCCTACACAGCATGTATTCTGGGTTTTCCGGAGAGTATGCCTCAGAAACGTCTCCGGAACCCATAAAATACTAAAAACAACACCTAAGTTTCAAATTCCGACCCGTGGTGGCCCATACTCCCCACGAATCAAAGTTTGACATCTTATATGTGTTATAATCAACAATCAGTCAATGACCCACCAAATTCCGGTCAATGGGGGCCCATAATCCCCAAAAATAAAAGTTTGGCGTCCATTCTATAAACAAGCTCAAAAAAAATACCATATCACCAGGCAGGTATTTATCAAGCAGCTATCACAACAACATGCTTTTCTAGAAAAACAACTATCACAACAACATGAAAATTCTAATGCACCTACATGGCATGGAAACTATGCACGGAATGTGATATCTAGCATGTTCCTATATGATGCATGAGACGACATACCATCATCTCATCGGGTTGCAACTAAATAGAACCCACAAATAAAATATAACCAGCACAATCCATGTGCGTCACCCAGCGGTGAAAACATATCAACCGTAAAATTGAAAAATCCAATGAATGCAAAATACGAGGTATACTGGCTTTTCCCTGTACATGGGTTAGCTACGCCTGGACATAACTTATTACCAACTACCTCTCCATCCTATCCCTGACTACGGCTTCAAATAGTAAGTCAAAGAAAAGTAACCCCTATGATACCACATTGTAACGTCCCAGCCCCGGGTGCCATGCAACGGGTGCCCGGAGCCCGGTTCGCCACGTGACATCAAGAACATTTCCCCAAATGCCAGAGGCTGCCGACTAACAGCGAGGGCCCAGGTTTGATAGTGGGGAAACTATGCCCTCATTTGTCAAAGTGTAGTGCAGCAAAATACCAAAATAAACATTCAACAACATCGGAAGCAGTAAACATACACAGCTGAAATAACTACAATAGTGGATATAACATAAAGTATATAAGTGATGATGCTACATTATTCAAGTTCTAAGAAAACAGCTAGAACATTTTATTCATCAATACATTACAAAAGAAAAATAGAGTATAGAAATACAAGCAAAACAGCAAGCAGCTGCATCGCGAGCCTAGGCTCGGTCCCATGCCCTCCTACTCCTCAGCAACAGTCAAGTACCTATATAGGGACTCTTTCCCCTATCTACACCTGCAGCAACGCAATCTGTTTGGGCCGAAAAGCGTGACCCAAACAGGTTGTGAGAAATATATCTCAGTAGGAACCCACCAAAGGCCCATGCCCAACTGTGTGTAAAACATGAAACAAGTGTGCAGTAGTAAAATGCAATAACTGAGCAGTACTCAAAAGTAACTAACTTAACAGTTAAATTCCCATTTCATTATTCATTTAATTCCTTTAATTTAGTACCATTTTTGTGCTCAATAGCACCAAGCCCTCAGGCTAACCAGAACCATGCCCTCAGGCTAAAATAGTAACCACGCCCTCAGGCTTTCCCTCAGGCCATACAGAATCCAACCCGTAGGTATTGCCCTCAGGCATAACAGAAATTCTCGCCCTCAGGCATACGAAGTGTCTCCCTCAGGCACAGAAGTCAAGCCCTCAGGCACAAAAGGTTTCCCTCAGGAGGAATAAAGACAACCCTCGGGCTAAAACAGTCACGCCCTTAGGCTAATCACAACAATGCCCTTAGGCTAAAAAGGTAACTGGGCCATGCCCAACATATCAAAATGAAGTAAACAAGAAATTCCTCTCAAGGCAATTCTACAATTACTACATTTAAGGCATACCATCGAGTATCCTGGCCAAACGGCTAAATAGAGGAACACACCCCTCAGGATGGTCCTGGATCCAAGCAACGATCCCAAACAGCCCTTTATTATCACAATTTAATCACCTATGCAATTCTAGGCATTAAATATAGAAATGGACTCAGCCACATGACACCCCAACATGGGTTTGTGGCACGAAAACTCACAAAAACGCACGACAGTTGGAAAATAAACACCAAGCCACCTACCTTATATGCCAACGAACGCTATTCCGGAACGCTGGCTCCAGAAACGCCCAAGAACGGCGTAGATCTGACGAAGAACAAAACCCACACAAATGTAAATAACTTAAGTTGGTAGAAGAATTGGAAAGAACGGTACCAGGAGAGGAGATGGCTTACCCGTGTGGTTCCAACAAAATCGTCCGAAGCCGAAATGGATTCCATACGAATGCCCGGTTGATCTTCAAAGATCCGGCCTCCTCCATTGGCTCCAAAATGGCTCAAGTGCATCCTCTACCAAATGAGGAGGCTACAACCTATTTTAATCCAAAAAAAGTACACGACGTGTACTTCCAAGTACATGGCAAGTACTCCCTTTATTTAACTGTTCAAATGGCGGCATAGTCACACTGTTCATACGTCGACATGAGTACAAGGCATGTACTCTGGAGTACATAGCATGTACTGTCGCCCAGCTGGCGGCGACGCCCCCGCCTTACTATTTAAGCCTGCTGACTGACTACACGACATGTAAGGTACCACTACACAACATGTAGTCCGTTCCTACACCCTTCGTCGCTGGCATGGCTATACGCCCCGTGTACTCATTCCAACATGGCAAAAGTACATGGCGTGTGGATAAATTACACGGCATGTAGTTCCAAAATTCATGATTTTCCCCCATTTTCCTTATCTTCTCAAAATCACTTAAGGAAAAGGAAAAGAAGAAACCCATACCTCTAAAACAAGAACCGGGTTCTTACAATGATTTATATAATTTTTTAAAAAATAATTCTCAATGATTTATGTAATTATTTTTATTAAAATCTTCCTCTTCAATTTTTCAGTTATTAATAAATTGTATATCATAATTTGATAACATCCTCTATCATCTTTAATAATTTATCCACCTCCTATATATATATCTGTTTACATTAAATGTTCAACAACACTATTTAAATCTGAGTTATTTTTTTCTCATGTGACCCTCATGTTATCTTTCTGCTTATTTGGAATTTAGGCTTTTTTATTTTTTTCCATATAGGTTTTCACCAAATGTGTATCAATATATTATAATAATTTTCCATCTATGCGAAAAAATTCTCTAGTCAAATAATAATATTAAATGAATAATATAAGTTTAAATACTACCATAGTGATGATAATTTTTCAATTTAATTGGTTTTCAATGTTTTAACATTCTATTTTCATAAAAAAATTAATAATGTTACCCAAATTATAATCTTTTAAATGTGTGGAAATAATGATTTCTAATCAAATTCTGTATTTTGAATCACGTTATGGATGTTATTCTCAACTAAATTCTGTTATGTTTTATAAAATGGTTTAGTAAATGAATTTAAATATTATTAATTTTGTAATGAAATCAAAATATCTGTATTTAATTATATATCATATTTGATTCATTGATTCATGTTTTCAAATAGATTTTAATTGATTGTGTTTTATGAATGAACTATACATGTGATTTTGTGTCAACTAAATAAATTATATTCAAAAATTATATCTCCTAAAAAAATTTATTTCCAAAATATATAATGGATAATTTTTAAATCAATTTATAAATTGAAACTATTTTTATTTATTGAATCCATATTTAGTGAGTTTTATATCCTTTCAAAAGATGTGTATCCTGGGGTATTCTTTAAACGATGTATCCAAATATATTAATAAAACAAATATATTATTTCTCTTCATGTCTTATGGAATATTAATGTAAGGATTTTCATAAAACCCACCTTTTTAATGTTGGTCAATTAAGTTATATTTAAGGTATAATTATTTTCATGAGATAATGGATCATATATTTAATGATAATTATTTTTTGATAGGTGGGATCCTATATCACCCACAAATTCATTATATATTATTTATATATCGTTATAAAAAACATTATGTGCCTAAATGAATATGATCAAAAGAAAAAAGTAGTGCCTTTTGGAATAATTTCGAAGCATAATGGGATGACTTCATGCATTCTTCTATAATATGTGATTCTATGTGCTTTTGTTTTATTATTATAAATCCGTTTATGATATATTTGAATGACTCAAATATTTATATAATATATTTAAATGATTATGATCCATGTTGTTGGTTTATTATATCACACTCTTATACTAGTGGACATGATTATTTATTTCATTGTACATATCAATATATCATGATGTATGGAAAATATTACACCATATTATTTATAATATGATATTTATCCCTTATTCATTTTTTCTATATTACCTAACCCTTAATTATATTTTTATATTATTTCCATAACTACAATTTTGATCCCATGAAATTATTATCATATGATTAACTATGTAATAATGAAGATTATCAATTTTAATAATTCATTAAGGGAGCCTAGTATTTCATGAATATTGAGAAATTTTAGTTTTAATTCCAAATTAGTTATGAATATAAAATGTCTTAAAAGTATATAAACATTATTTCATTTCTATTTTGTTACGATCTATGAGTTTTAATGAATATAAAATGGTAATGTGGTAAAATAATGATTGGTTACTCTCACATTGAATCAAATAATTTTTTTTAATGAATGTGTTATAAGAACCATGATTTTGACTGTTGGTCTAGGGTGTCTCCATTATTATTAGACAAATGATTAGAAATTTTATTTCTATTTTTATAGTTATTTTTAGGTATTATGATAAGATAACATTGCACAAAAAACATTATGATATGTAATAGGGATGAGTTTAATTATAAGATAACCTCAATATTTTTATAATGATGATATTATATTGTTCTTTATTAAATTACATATTTTGTGGGATACAATAAAGTGAATGTAAAAGTGGAATAAATTAATATTGGTGTAATTAACATAAAACATTTTTGTCGAGTCTTAAATAAATCATCATAATAGGTTATGATGAGTGGGCCTTAGTCTACACCCATTAATTAATACCATTAGCAGATATGTGCTGGTTAATAACCTTTTATTTACAACTAATTATTATTAATATTTCTTAATTATAAAACAATATTATTTTAAGAAGTATTAGTAGATATAAATTATTATATCCATGAATGATCAGAGAGTGTATTTGGATAAAAAACGTATGAAACTGTATAATATGCTTAATTTAAGGTTATATTTTTAGAAGACATCAACGAACTAAGAATTTATATTCATATTATAATTTTAATAGATTCTTTTGGTTTTATTATATTAATTAATATTTTCATATTATGATAGAAACATGATCATCCATATTATCTTATGGAATTCATGTATCTAGAAAATAAAAATGTACCATGCATTTGGAAAAAATATAAATATTCAATCCAATCATTGTAATGTAGATAGGTCATTTCAAATTAAATATAATGTTAAATAAATCTTATAGATACCCTATACTCTTTTATTAGTTATATGTAATTAATGATGATTAAATAGAATTTACTTATTATAGGAATGCAACTCCCTATCATTTTAGTGTAAAGTATTTCCTAAATTAATTATATGTTTGACACCTTTGTACACATGTTACATGAAACAAATATGTTTTCTGATATTTTAGATGAATATTATTTTAGTAAAATTTAATAGTAATACTAAATTATATAGTAAATACAATAATTCATTTTATAAAAGATAAATATAAAGTTCAATTTAATATTTTAATTAATTAATAAATATGACAATATTATTGTTTTTTGTATATTATGAAAATAATAAATATATATATATATTAAATAATAATATAGAATATCTCAATATATGAAAAAATATATTACAATAATATATATTATAAACTGTAATGAAATTATATTTAAAACAATTATTGATTAAAATAATAATTTTAAAGTACATTTTACCTAATTTTTTATTTTTTACTAATAAAAATAAAATTAAAAATTTTAGAATTTTATATTTATAGATGTATAATAATTTTTTAACTTAAATTTTCATAAATAGGTAAATATTAATTTATTTTATTTATTAAAATAATGAATTATTACGTGATTTGTGAAAATTTAATTCTTTCCCATAAATTTTATACCAATAACAATCTCTTATTTATGAGAATGAAAAAGAATTTTATAAAGAATTCAATTTTATTAATGATTTATAAGAATTAAAAACATAACTTTTCATATATAATTTTTAACATATAAAATAAATTTTAAATATTCAAATACTAAGTAATTTTTAGGACTGAATATATTCTCTGTATTTTATTTTTGTTAAAAAAAATTAAATTTTTTATGTCACTGAATTGAAAAATTATATTTTTTTTCTAGTTAAAAAATTTATGTAATGGATTATATGTAACATAATAATTTTAGGCTATGAATAAAAGTTAGTCATTCAAATATTATTTTTTATAAAAAATTATTTACATTTAATTTGGATTAATTTTAAAATAAAATATTTTAATGAAAATCAAATTAATAAGTTAACATTATTTAAAAATTAGAAATATTAATTATAAAAGGATGTAATATGATCATTTTAATTTTATTAATTAATATAAATTACAATGGATAAGTAGTTATTTACCTAGGAAAATGTACTTTACATTGAAAGTAAAAATATAAAAAGTTGAATACATTAACATCTCAATGTGTTCGCCAATGTTATTTTTTGAGAGGTTTCGTATCCCAATAACCATATCAGGTGAATATTATCCTATTTAGGAACCATTTAACATTAGATATTACCATTCAATTCTTGAAAAGTAGTGGTTTCCCTCGAAAATTACCCACTTCATTACTTAAGAAATGGTATTACATCCAGCATTTAAATGTTTAAAATACTCACCCAAAAGACCATTAACCTTAACACAATTTTCTATCATATAATTATATTAAAATTTTTAATCGCCCTAGTAACTATAAGGTATACTTAAAATAAATTTCCCTAGACATTTTGATTATAATATTTAATGTTTGACGTTAAGTTTAAATTATTCCTTTTTCATTTTTCTAAATGTATATATTTAAAACCCATCCATAACATATTTTTATTATCAAATATATATATATAATATGTATATTTAATGGTTATGTTATTAGTGGATAAACTATTATCTGTTCATTGATTTTTAGAATAATACAAAAAAATTAGATAATGCATATGTGTGGACAACCGCTTCCTTGAAACATTCATCCTATTTTTTATCAACAATAAAATTTATGATATTAATATTATTTATATGGTAATATAAAATATTGAACTATTATTATTGTATAATTATATCATTTCTCATTATATATGTTATATTAAAAATAAATGATCATAGAAAACATAACCACCCAAATTGACAAAATTAGTGTTCCTTTCTTAATATGAATTCATTTTTTTATAACCACTATATGAATATAAATATAATGAAATTATTAAAATGAACTAGATGAAACTATAAAACTATGTTGGTTATTATGTTATTATACAACACCATCACAATTTTTATTCATAAAAAAATTGTGATGTAAAAATTTATCGAATAACCATAAATAACAGCTATATAGAAAGACTATATAATAAATAAAGAAAATAATATAATAATTGGTTATTTATAAATGAAATATATTGGAATATATTTCATTAAAAGGCATGTAATAAAAATTATTTTATTATTCATTAATATATGTTCGTGCACATATACAGTCGGTGAAATATTATAGGGTATTTGAAACTATAATTTTTACTATTGTGATATGATCAAAATAAAAAAAATTAATCCTATTAATTATTATATTAATGGATTTTAAATAAATATTTCATTATTTTTCATGTAATATATAATATTAAAACGTTGTTTCTATCCTTTTACCTTTGTTATTTTTTTTTGATTTTGATGATTCATAATTTGTAATGGAAATTATTTACTACACTTTCTTCAAAGAGTCTTATTGCATCATTATAAACATCATTCTTCAATGATTTATTTCATCAACACTGTGTTTTTATTTAACTGTATATTTTCTTTATATCTATTTTGAAAATAAAAATTTATTCAAATATTATTCCATAATTAATTTAATCCAACTAAAATATATATCATTATTTAGATTAATTATCAGCATATTTTATATTGGTTTCACATCAGTTTTAACTTTATCCATTCCCATAAATATTATCAATTATAATTAGAAACCTAATTATGTATGTTTCTGGATGTATCAAATATATTTCCCACCTCCACTTTTCAAATTAATAAATTTTAAAGTTTTTAGATTTTAGTTTTGTCAAAGGAATTTTAATTTTTTAAAAGTTTGTCCATTATTTAAAAATTAATGCTTTTATATCACACTTAAAATTACCTATATAATCCATTTTATTCATTATATGGATCCAATATTATTGTTTTTAAGTAAACTATTTCAAATGTTTCACCTTCAAGTTTTTAAAAATGACTGTTGAATGTGACCCGTAATATTGGCATTAAATTTTTTTGTTAAAATAATTTCTAAAAACACATTAATACAATTCTTATAATATTGTAAATCTTATATACCATAAAGAATTTCAATGTATTAACTTTTTCCCAAAAGGATTATATAAAATGATATTTTTTAATTATAAAATAATATGATTGTATATTTCTCAGAATAAAATGTTTGATTATAGATTTATAAATGGATTATAATTGAATATGATTTAAAGTATAATTGTTGAAGTCTATGTAATTATACGAAATTTTTATAACAAATAATCATTTTTTAAAATTTTAATTATTAAAAAATTATTTTAATTTCAGTGGGAATGTTATGAAAATGTATCATAGTCAATTTATATTCATTTAAATGAAGAATATTTTGGACACATCGTGAAATGAAAAAGGGGGGAATTTCCTATAATTATTCATCTTATATAACTCATGATAATAAAATGCTATCATTAATCTATAATAACCAAATGTTACATAAGTGATATTTTATGAAATAATGTTGAGTCTTTCTCAAGATGTATTATAGAATGTTCTTGTAGTGTTTTTATGTAATCAATTTCAATTACATGGGTTAATTAATTTATATTCAATGTATAACTGTATTTTTGTTATAAGGTAATGTATATTAGTGGAGTAATATTATGTGACACGTGTGGTAATATATCTCCCAACAATTTATTGATGAATGTTTTATATCTCATGAAAAAATTGTACCACCATCCATCTTAGATATTTTCAAACTAAAAATGGTATGAAATTAAAGATACGATAAAAATATAAATTGTGGAATTTGATAGATATGTTTAAAATAGAAAGGGTAATACATTTTTCATACTTTCATAATAACAAGATAGATCCTTGTGGAATATTCTCATAAAATAATGTTTATATATTCTTAAATTTTTTAACATATTTCCATTATATACTTCGTCTCATTCAAAACATTATCTATATATATATTATGGATATGGTTATGCTCTGTGGTTGAGGTTTATTATCATACACATATGTTATGGTACAAGATTTTTCTATTAGAGATAAAATTTCCTTCAATGGCCTTAAGGGCTTCATTTTTTATTGATTTAGGAAATCCACCTTTCAAGGGGAGAGGTGGAACCCTTTACAAGGCCTGTAGGTGTAAGTATTAAATGTAGTTTTGATTAAGATATTTCTCACAATCCAATTTTTTCACATGATCTAATCCTTGATTAAAATTTGATATTTTTCCCTCATATATAATTTAATATAATCCTAACATTATACATTATTTCCCCATGTTAATATGAGAAGTATAATTTATATAAATCCTAAATGGTTGTGTTTTGTAGTTCTAAATTTATAAATATTTGAAGGTATCATAAATGAGATGGCTATATATCTATTCTTAAAATTATATAAACATTATATTCATGGGATTTAATGGTTAATTATGTGTTTTAATGATTTAAATATGTTAATTTTTTAATATAAATTTTTGTTTATCTAAATTTTTCTGAAAGGCAGTGGTCAAAGAATGTGTTCTAAAGATCCGATAAAAGGTTAGAGTCTGGGTCACCTTAGAAATACAATAAAAAATATATTATGGATGTGGCTGAAATAAATATTTGTTTATCAAATCTAGAACAAAAAATTACTTATTTTATTATATCCCTAACCACCCATTTATATTTGGTTTTATTAATTTTTTCATTACATCACCACATCAATTTTTATATTTTAAATTACTAGATAAATCATTTGATATTTCAATAATTTTATTTTACATCTATATAATAAATTAGATTATAGTATTTAGGAATTTTATTATTAAATATATTTATATTCCCCATATATTTTATTTTTACGTGATTTTTACCATGTATTGTTTTTCCCAATATAGGAAATATATCTATTTCTATAGAAGAGAAGATAGATTTTACATATTAAATAATTATGAGATCATCTTTGTATGTAAATATTTTGACCAACATTAAATGTAATTTAGAACCATTCTATGGGTATATAATGTCATTAATTATTTTTTCTATCTAACATTTTAAGGGACAATATTTTAATTGAAGAGATGCATATTGATGTCAACTTTTTTATTATCTTTCTTGATGTATTTTCTATACTTCATTTGAATCATGATGTTACATTTCAAATAAAACACATAACATCATCAATAATAATTTTAGAGACTCCGAAAATAACATCAACAATTATGCTGGTGGATGTAATGAAGAATCCCAAAGGAACTTTGTATGAGTTTCACATACCCAAGTTGATCATAATGGGGATAAATAGATTTATTAAGTGCAATATTATTTAATTCATCTCACAATTTATTATGATGAACATAATATGTTAAAAATCATGAATAATTACCCCATACCAAATAATGATGAGTATTTTGATCAACTATATGTAGATAAATACATCTCAATGATTGAACTGAATTTAAGATATCATCACAAGGTATTATGAAGAAAAAAATTATTTAACGAATACACACTATGGTTTTATAATGAGGAAATTTGTATTTACAAATTTTATCACCAAATTCATTTTACTCATGACTATAGAAATCAGTGGGGAAAATGATTGAATTTTATATTTTTGTTATATAATTTTATAATTTTTTAATCATATAAATTTTTTGTTCCTAGTGAACAAATAGGGTTGTCAGAAATACCACATTAAAGGAGTTGAGTTATTTTAATATTATAAAACTTTTTCCTGAATCAAAAATTTTCAGATGTTGGAAATCTGAGCATAATGAATTATATATATATGGATTTATCCTTGATATATATTACTGAATATTTATATAGACACATTATTATGACTGATATATATTAAATTTGTGGATTTGAATTATATTACATATGTACTGTGGGATACTTGTCAGGGTTATCAAATAAATTTACTAATTTCACTAAATAAATATTCAAATAAATTTTTATAGATGAATGAGAAAAAAATTAATAGAAATAAAGAGGTGGTTACTAAGTATGACTATGTAAAAAGAACATTATATAGTAGAAGTGTTTTTTATTTATAGTGATTCAGAAATAAATGAATTGGTGTGTGTTCTATTATGGAATAAAAGAGTGAATGATTTTACTTGTTTACAATTAAAGGTCACAAAGGAAATTTTTTATAATCTATATATGGAGTTCATTTTGGTAAAATTTTCATTAATTATTTTGAGGAATTATCTTGATGCTAAATAGAGAGATATATATTTATCATAATTTTTTAAGGTGCATATCCTACCAGATAGAATTGAATATGTTGTTGAGAAAATTCCTTTCTTGATAAATGTTAATTTTTTAGCAATATATTTTTAAGTCATGAAGGTGAATAAGAACCATTATGATCTCAAGTTAAATGGTAATAATTGGTCTTCCATGATTCGTATTTAAATATAACCAATAATTATAGTTTATGGCATGTAGAAACTGAAATAAGGACGGAAGGTGAGAAATCATTACATTGTCAAAATATGCTTCATGATTTTATAAATGTGGTCATAATAGATTCTTAAAATGATGGTGTATAAGTAATATAAGGTAAAGAGTTTCCATATGTTATATAATGATTTCCATGGAATTATATGGTTCTAAAAAAATATTTATTTGATTCATTATATAATTAAATAAGTGTCGATTTGATTCAAAATTTTGAAAAAAAATTATATATAAATAATGGATTAATATATATATATATATATATATATATAATAATGAAAAAATATATTCTCCCCACACTAAAAATGATATTCTAGTGCACTGAAGTCATTACTTTTTTACAATACAACGTTAATTTAGTTTAATATAAGTCTAAATGGATAATGAAACCATTATATATATTAGAATAAAAATGATAAAACATCACCATGCTTCTTATAAATTTAACCGCCAAATTATTTAAAAGTAATAAATCCATTTGGGTTCTTATAGATCGAAAAATGTGGGAATCATCCTTTATATCATAGAAAAATTACCTTTTCATAAACAATAAAGGAAATTAATAATTAATGGTGTATGGATATAAGGAGAAACATACTCAATTATATATTATCAGGACCTTGGGTTTTGTCTTAATGGTCTACATATGTCTTCTATATGTGTTTAATATAGTTTTTTAATATCATACATTGATATATATTAAATTTGATTCAATATTTCTGACCACAGACAATATGTTAAGATCATTTATAATTGATTTCATATGATTTTGGTGTCACAACCATCCTATACAGAAATTTAATTCAATCAAAAAATTCCAATTGTTCATTATGATGGATCATTATGAATCCTTCCATTTAATGAAATTTATAACTCCAATATGTTTGGAATAAGTTGAATCAGAAATTCCATTTGGAAAAAAGCTCTGGGACTGTATGAGAATGTAAGATCCACTCAAAAAAATTCGAGAGAATCTATGTTTCCATATAAATTTAATGATAATAATTACTAATTATATTTATAGTTATAAAAAATTCATAATTTATTCCATTGAATATCTTATTTTAATATAGTTATGATTTATTTAAAGAAATGGAATATGATCACTATATACTTCAGAACATTATAAGCATTATTATTGCATAGAGAATGTACTGTTTTTTAGGGATTTGAATGAAAATATTTTTCAGTTGGATAATTCTTTTTATGTATCAAATTGAAGGATATAACTGACTTATACTATATAATTACATAACTCATAGGTTACATAGTCATATAGTTACATTATTTATGATGTGAACCATTTTTGAATCTTGGATTACAATGACAATGTTCTATGTAATTTGACCACCCACCTAATTAATAATCTATGGAGGAATATCGAACAAGGGGATGTAATGAGGGAACATGAGGATGTGATGGGACAAAGGTACACTCATTCGAGTTCATTATAGTAATATAATTACAAGGATGAAATAATTTAGGAGTATAATATAAATAAATAATAATAATTCAAAATGATTCCCATTAATTTAAATTTGACTTTATTTAATTCTTTATATATTACAAAACACTAAGATATAATATATAAATTTATTTTTATCTAAAAATTATATTGTTTTTTTGTTAAAAAAATTTAATCATGAAAAAATTATAATTATGACTTCTGTAATTTAAATGTATTGACTAAATCATAGAAAATAAGTATTGAATTTAAAATGTTATGAATAAAATATTTTAATTTATCAAAGAACAAAATTATTTTTAATGTTGTTTAATAATGAAAAAACATTTATAAGAACTCTTGTAATTGAACGAATTATTATCCATAGATTGATTATGATTTCCATATAGTTTTTTATAAAATCATAATAATTAAAAATTATTAATTTTATAAATATAGTTATTATGATCACATTATACTGTTAACATATTAAATTAAATATTAGAATAATTATAAATTATTATTCGAAATTATTTAGCTAGTATATTAAAAATATTATCAGACAAATCATCTAACTGATAGTATAATGACTAAGATAATGATTAATTCATTTTTATACTTAAATGTTATTTTTCTTTATCATTTGTATACATTTTCAATGTTGAAATTAAAAAAATTATTTTCCACATATTGGAAATAATTATATTTATTAAAATATAAAATAAAAATATCTCCAAACAAGGTTATATTTTCAATTTTAAATTTATTTATTATAAATAATAAACATTGTAAGAATAAATCAATATTGGAATGATTAAAAATATTAAAAAGGTTGTTAAACTAATAGATAAGATTTTAAATATAACATTAGAATGTAACTAATTTATTTTATGAATGTATTTCAACCTCAATTTATCCAATATTACGAAATATTGTCATTTGGAGAATATTTCAAGCACCAAAACATGAATCAAACTCTATGGAACAAGGTGATGTACAAGAAGATGCATGTATCCCCATATGAAATAGGTCATCGAATAACGATGAAGAATAATGTAACATATTTGGATGATATACCCAATGTAGCCAATAAATATCATAGTAGATCAAATTACAAACAGTATTAACCTAATAGAATAATCAATAATTTTTTTAATGAAATCAATATTCCTCTTTAACAAGATCAACATTACATGCCTTTGCAAGACGAAACTCAATCTCTATAATAATAGTAATTTTAAATCACGGATTCCCTTATGTGATTTATTAACATAAAAGAAAAAATATTGAAAGAATGATGAATTTGTAATCCCCATAAATGATGGTATTATCTCTAATATCCACAATCACCAACACCTACTCAATCGTGAATTGTATGGACCTAGGCCTTGGTTGGGTTTCTGATTATAATGTCTATATCTGCTTAATAATTACTACGTAGGTTGCGATAATGAACTCATATATATACCATTAGGGTAACTTTATCATAAAGGAAATATGAATTTTATGGTGGATTCTATGATAGAATGTAAATACATAAACAAGTCACAATAATTTTAGTTCATCATGTTTTAAAAAAATTTCCACGAACCTCCATTCTACAAGCATTACACCTATGTTATATGGAAGATATTTTGAACCATAATATAAATTGTAACCTCTCCCTTATTCTTTCATATATCTCATGTCCTCCACTTATCCCCAACCCATCCTGATGAAACTAAGTTGGTTAATCTCATACATGTTAACCCATCGAGAGGGTTCATAAGAAGTAATCACATATCCCAACAACCCATCCTAATTATTTTTGGAGGTTATTGCATCATAATGGACCATACTAATGTTTCATGTAATTTCAACAATGTCACCTAAATCTATCATATAGGTTCATGGGTGTTCATCAAAATAATGATTAATAACATTATCATTATTCATGAAAACTATATCAAAACCCAAGGAAATAGTATTCCAAATCACATATCATCCAATTGGGATAAAAAATTCACAACTATTTCTAAACAAATATTCTATGATCATGGTTCCCACAAGGGAAGCACCAACATCATCAACAATTTCTAGTGGCATTTGTACTCCATCTGATAATTAACACGATTCTCCCCCTTAAAAAGTTATACTTTGACTATATATTCCGAAAAAGATGCATTAAATGGATTAGAAAAAGAATATTTAGATACAAAAATATTCACATAAAACATGGTACATTCAACATTATATAAACATTATTGAATAGTTATGTATTACTATCCTTTGGAATAGTAACACTAAACCACCGTGTATAGTTGTAAATCACAAGTCCAACACACAATAACAACAAAAATACACTAAATTAGATTCATTTTGTTTATATAATTTGAAACCCTAATGAAATTTTTATTTAATGATACATCGGTTAAAGATTTACCATAATAGACCCAATTAAATTAATTTTATTCATATATTAATTACATTATTTTTGTAATTACAATACTTATTTTCACATATAATCACTTAATATGTGTGAAATACTGATGATACAACATAAAGTATAATTTTCAACATTATATGAATTAATTAGGTTCTATTCAGTTTACTATTTTAATCATAACCTTCACTATAATTATTTAAATAGTGTTATTCTAGTTATCAAATAATCATTATTCAATTTAATATGAACTCTAAAAAAATGGAATTGTATTACTCATAAATTTGTAGGGATATATGGACCATAGATAATGTCTATTTAATATTTGAAGATTACTAGTCCAAATAGAATTATTGAATTTGTGGACTCAATCCAGAATCCCAAATACGAGGAATCTCTATAATAAATATTAGGATATCTATATACATCATGGATAAAAATTTAGGAAAAAATATTAAAATAAGTCACCCATTTTATTTATGAATGTATTGACCACAATTCATTCAGTGATATAAAAATATCCCATAATAATTGATATTTCTACTAATGTTGATGCCCAATTAGGATATAATTTTTTTGGTATAAGTTTAATATATATGTTCAAAAATACTAAAAATAAATGGATAAATTTGGGAAAATATTCCTAGATTATATACCATTATCATTTTAGACCTTGAAAATGTCAGGATAAAACTGGACAACCACACAATACTTAGGAATATATATTTAATGATTTCAAAAAATGTTAAATGACCACCAAATATATGGGTTAACTATCGACATCCATAAAACAATTAGTAAGACTATATAAATATATTATTATTTATTAATGGATTAATGTGAAATCCAACATGATTGGAAGATTTAGAAGAAAAACTATCGACCTCAAATAGATATAAATAAACCCCATATTCCCCATGAAAATAGTTCAACATCAACACTAAAGTATGATCATTTTCAGGAACATAACCTTTATAATGGCCTTATAGTAATTTCACTGCAAATATTTCAAAAATACAAACCTCTATTAACAATTTATTTTCTTATTCACTTTCATTTATTTTCAACTATTTTTGAGTATGTTGTATTTATAACCATTTCATGTAAGTAATTGTTTCCAATCATTATAATCAATTATTATTCCATTATTATTGATTTTGTAATTAGTTTAATAAAAATAAATACCATTTAATTAGAATATATTTATTTATTCAATTTCTACTTGAATGAAAATGTGTCTTTTACTATCATCATCATTCATGTGACTATTGGGCACAATATTTCAATATTGTAACATAATTTTTGTACTCTTTTTAATAAATCAAAATATAAATATATAATCAAATTTTTTATTTTGAAACACTTTTATGGAAAAATTGAGAACCCTTAGAGCTTAAGTAGATCAAACACTGAAAGAATATTTATACTTGTTAATGGAATTTTTATGCTGGTTGGAATCAATATTCCTATGAAATTTACAGGGGATAAAATCTAAAATATAGTATGGATCATATTTGAAGATGACTTTACAAAGTTTCCATAAGTAGTCACAATATATCATGTATTCCCTTTTGTTAATCTTCCACATGTTGAAGACTCTAATTAATAGGTAGTCTCTCTTGCCCATCCAATCACATTTCCCCATAGTAGTGTCGACTCTGAGCAAGGTTCACATAATTTTCTTCAACATATTATTTTGCCTCATTAATCATCAGATAATCTTCCACCATTTCATCACTGAGTTCTTTAGGAGTTCTAAACAATTTTCTAGAATCAAAACATTCTCTCACTGAGGGTTATCGAGAGTCCATGCCTCTCCCTAGTTTGTAAAACTATGTGAATCCTCTTTCTCTAGTTTTGCATCCTTTATGTCCATTCTCATATCCCCCTGTTTCCCCTTATTATGATATTTTATATACCCTTGAGGAGTCCCCATAATATCTGAGGTGGTCTCAACATGTATAACCTTATTTTCCATTCTCTAATGTCCCGGTGGCACAAATATGTTGATCCTCCTAGATACCTACCAAAATATATAGATTATTTGCAATTTATTTACATCCATTTTTGGTTGATTTGATCTCTATTGGAATAATTAAATAATTTAATTATTTTCATCCCATTGATTTCAAAGTAAAGGTGAAATTATTTCTCCCTATGTCTTGGCTTTCAATATTTCTATTCTACATCCATGGATTGTGCTAAAAATTACCATATCCTCCTTCTATATTATCATCCAATGGTTTTATTTCTTCACCAGACTCTACATCTGAAGGAATGTTGGTTCTACACTCTACCCCTTCATCGAGATTATCGATTTCAATGTGTTATTTTAGAATGAGAGATGACAAAGTCCTTCTCATATTTGACCCCTATATTACATTTATCTTACTACAGGTACCATGTCTTGATTCCTCCAACAATTGACTATTCTAAGAACATCCAGCACTACTTAGTTGAATCACCCCTTTAGAGTTGTTTCTAATGTATGAACATGAATCCATAACATAAGTGAAGTATTTTGATACTACAACACCAATAGAAATTACTAAAATTGTTCCAAATGAACCCACATGAAATGTTCATTATCATTGGGATCTCATAGATCATACCTCATATTATTGAAAACGTCCACCACAATTGGGTTTCTCCTATTATCTTTTCCTGAAAAAATTCTTCTTTTGATTGATCTATATAGGTACCCAGAGACGTTTTCTCCATCAAGAATTCACAATAGCTAGGTACGAGAATTTTCTCACTACCTCTTAATACTATTTCTATCTTCCTCATGTGCCAATAGGATAAAAATTCAAGACCCAATTTCCTTCATGATGGAAAAAATATATCCATGACTAAAATATATTAGCATTCCTCTGCTGAAATTCCCTCCCCCCAACAATAATACTAAAGATATCAAATATCCTTCTAGAGATGTCTAACTCCACATGGATTTTAGAAGATATAGGACGACACAAAAACCTAGTTATTCTATTGAAACACATATATCTTCACACCATATTTATTATATATGTAAATTTCCAACTATGATGATAACAAATTTTTTGAATTTTTTCATTGAGTTCATGTGAATGTTTAATATTTTTCCATTTGATATTTTATATGTTGAACATAAAATTTCTATGATTAAAAATATGTTTCGATTATTATTTGGATTAAATGTAATATTAGTTCATTAAATATTGATCATTACATCCACATGAATTGATTGAGATTTGAACCATAGTTTACACATGGATTAAATTCATATCATTTGGGAATTCCAAAAAAATGACCATGTAGAGTGTGTGTTAATTCAATTAAATATATTTTCATGTCTAAATATAACACATGAATAATGTATTAATAATGAAATCATCCAAATAGTTATTAAATTTTTATACAAATTAAAATAATCCTTGATTTAATATAATATCTATAAACACTACCCCATTTCTATAAAAAAATTTAAAAAATTAAATCCAAAATAATGTACCATCAATAAAACTCAATAATAGTGCTACAATTCAAATTTTCAGGGTACTAGAAAATTGAATGGTTGATTTGAAAAATAAATTTTTCATTATAAATAGTATAAAATTAAATCGGTGAGGATATGATGTTAGGGTAGACAAATCAATCATAAAAAACATTCTTTTCATTAATATATTATAATGAATCAATGAGTAGTAGGTGTAGGGTTAATTGGATTGTTGGGTTATATTAAAAATTTTTCTTATATAAAAAAATAATTTGGGTACCCACTAACTACCAACATTATTCCTATAACATGATGGTGGATCTAGGAAGAATGCACAAGTCCCTAGACACACAACTGACATTACATTAGCCACATATTGTCTAGTCGATAGACATGTAAAAAATTGAACCCATATTAGAATCCATTAAAAAATACCCAGACCTTACTCATTTGCCCTATATAGGTGAAAAACATTGTATCACACCAAAAGTAATATTTATAAATTTAATACACGTTGAATTGTATAGAATATTACAAACTAACCCCTAAATTGCATCTCATCCTTGTGATATGGTAGGATGAAAACATTCTGCTTCCTCTGAGCTCTGAGAAATCATTTATTCCCTTTTCTAACACTATACTTCTCTTGGACACTCTGATGATATCATTAAGACTGATGGTCCCTGACCTTCATCTTGGTGGCCCTCTACTCCCGATTTCACTGTCATAGTTCTATGAAGCATAGAGCCTTGTGGATTTGTCATTGGTCGCCCGATTCTTCCATCGACGACCCTTAATCAATGATTTTGTTCAGTTTTTGTAATGTAAATGGGACCTATAAGAATGCTCTACTCTTATTCTTCCTGATAAGTGACCTCACATGAACAGGTTTTCCTTAGTGGATGATTTGATCTAGGTCGAGTCCAACACTCCTAGACATTGCAATGGATGCACGTTCTTCCTTATTCTATGGTCATTCGACATCTGGATGAATCATGATCCACCCTACATTATGACATGGGTAAGCTTGCCTCAACATCCTTTACCCTTTCTAAATCCATAAATTATCCAAATGATTGAAAAAATGGTGGGTCAATTTCTCTATTCTAATGTAAACACTTTTATCGTGAGTCATCTGATAAACCCATGTAGTTGTGTTGAGGTGGATGTGTCGAAGTCCACAGTGGAGTGGATTTGGATTTATGTGGGTACAGTGTTTAGATGGAAACAAGCTATGGTTTTTGAGTGTAGGATTAACCATTAATTGAATTGTTGTCGAATCAGGCATCTCCTATCGCACTGTCATACTAACGGTATGAGTAGAATGCATGTTTCATAGGTGAGGATAGGTCAGGGGCAAAGACAGTTGTCTGATGTGGTTAATGTCAAGGATTCTGGTTTTGAGTACTGAGATGTCGTGGCAGTGGGAAAAAAGGTAGTGGCATCTTCCAATCCATTTGTTACTGCATTTTTTGATATGCGTAAAACTAATTTGATGGTGGGTATTGTGCGATGCAGGTAGTTGATAAGGGTTTCTCTGGTATGGGTGCACCTGGATCTGATGGAAGGCTAATTAGAAACAATATGGATGTTGTTTGGACTAAGGGGCAGTGGCCTAGGGAAATGGAAAACTTAGAGTCTGTTGTTTGTGATGATAATCTACTTGTGGGGTCTTTAGAAATCTATGTTGAGGGGTTTAATGGGCATGTTAATAATAAATGTGTCATGGTCACTGTTTCCTTGGGAAATCTCTTTCTAGAGCTGAAGTAGAATGGTGTGGGGGAGGTTATACAGGATGGTTCAAACATGCAAACTGAGATCACTTTGCAGGAGGATGATGTAGTGAGTGTGAGAGTAAAAAAAATGATATGTGAAGGTATAGAATTGGTGGAAACCCCATAATTATTATCTGTGATTTACAATAACTATCAGATCCATCAAGATCGGCCAGTGATTTATCGGGATATGCAGAGCCATTGAAAATGGGGGGTTGTGTCTTATAGTGACAATGAAAATGACGGTGGCATGGTAAGGCCTAAATATAGTGATATTATCGAAGGAGGAAAGAAGATGTTGTCTGGGCACTAGGAGGATATGATTTTTTTGATATGAAAAAGGATGAGGAAAGATTACTATTATTTTCCAAAGCCGATTTCCATCAGGTCAAACAATAAAGGCTTTAAAACTACTAATGAATTCCTTTAATTGGAACGGTGAAATATTAATTGGAAGTATTCCAAAGTTATGAAGATCTATGAAAGCTCGGAATTTGAATCAATGATTGTGGATTAATCTTTTGTTCATGGTGGTGGTGAAACGTATGATTTTGATGGTATGTAGTTGCTTTTGTGTTCTTATGGGGCTTGTTTACTAAAATATTCCATTATTTTGATAAATGGTCAAAGGTTTGACAATGACTATGAATTTTAGTATATATATTATCACATATTTCCTATGAAATATTCCCATTACACCGTATCACCAAAACACAAGGCCCTTCATTTATTCACTTTACCTTCATGCCTCGATCCAAAACCTAAACATGACGTTCCTCGAACATAGCATCTTCCTGATGCTAAAAATTCTCATGATAAATAATGTTTTAAGGGTCCATCTCATACATAAAAATCTATGTAAAATGAAATAAAATCATTATATCCTGATCTTGTAGGGGAACTATAAATAAGTAACCACAATCTAAATCAATCCTATAATATCGAATATATCGGAATACAGTAGTGATAACTTCTTATGATAACTCGAATGTAGATTCCCCAATCAAGGTGAAACCCACAAGATTCATTGTCTCATAGGAAATACTCAAAGTTCTATCACCTCTAATCAAAAAATGAAAATTTTATAATATGAATGTAAACCATCTACATTGGAATCAATTACACCCAATTAGAGTTATCAATGAAAATGATCAGGCTGGTCATGTCCAACTCACCCAACTAATGTAAATACTATGGTGATCAATATGTTGACCATAAATAGACATGAATTATTTCATTTAAATTAGGGTTATAAATATTCTACAAAATGGGACCCCCTCGAAGGAATGTTAATTTTCTCATGACTCAAATACATTAATCACATAGTATCTAAGTATACCTATAGTATCAAGATCATCCTCTTACAATATTAATCATCGTGTAGGTGATATATGGTGCACAAATTTAGTTTAATTTTTATGTTCCTTTTATATTCTTATCATAAAATATTATTTAAATTTTTTTATCCACCATACAAAATTCTACTACAAAATCTATTCACCCACACAATCTCTAGACTATAAATCCTTTACATCTTATATATTGATTAAGTCACATTAATGGTAATAGAGTGTAAAAACATTATTAGATTTTATATAACTAACAACATGTCATCTTGAATCATTAATGTTTTGGGTAACACTATACCAAAGGCCCTTATCAACTCACCCCATTTTAAAACGAGTTTAGCCAGAAAATGATGTATCATATTTCTTTTTTGATTAATTAAACTTCACAATTTGTTATAAAAGGAATAATGAAAATAACCCATGTGTTTCCTTCTTCATTACTTCCCCCCTTAATTTCATTTCAAATCATGATAAATTGTTTTAATTCTGAAATATATAACCAACAATAAATCATGAAAGTCTCATGTCAACCCCTTTCAAATTAATGTCTGAATTAAGAAACTATCATTAACATGACATATGTAATATTCATATGTAAGCTACATTGTAATTTGTTAATCATTAATTAAAATATACAAAATTTTCAGCCAAACATGGACGAATTCTTATCATATCATGACCTGGTCTATCAGGCATGATGAAATAGCCAATAGATCACAAATCATATCATTTAAGTCATTATAAACACTAAATCATACCAAAATGATCAAATTCCAAGTTACAACGATTTTATACTGATATAAACCATAAAAATATTCACAATTAACAAGGAATATTGCAGCATAAAATAAAATGTATGAATGTAATCGACCATTAATCTTTGTCATAGGTTTAGGTGTTGGTGTGAAATGATATATCATTGTAATTTATTGTTCAGTGCTGCAAAAAAACATGTCTCCAAATCAATAATGATTCCAACACATTAGAGAACAACTGCATAAGCTACCACCAGGTAATTAGTGGTGGGTTTTTTTCTAGTGGTTGTATAAGTTAAAGCATCCCAATTGGGACAACCCAGTCACCTTACATCAATATTGTTCCTAGACCACCCATTGTAGTAGGACAATAAACTATACATAAAATCCATTGTTATGGAATAATTAAAATAAAAATAGACATAAACCTATAAATTAACACATTGAAAACATCCTCACACCATCTTCTTCACTCAAACAATGAACCCTTTCTATTCATATATATCATATTTTCTTCCTAATGGGAGTAGTTATAAATGATAATATTAAAATATATGGCCAATATAAGAAATACTATGACATTGAATGCATTATTTTTCTAATATAATGAAATTATTGGACCCAATTTTTATTGATCGATAGAAATCCTTTCCAAAAAATACTTGTTTCATATTAAATGTATCTATATTATCTTGTAATGAAATATTAATAGTTTTTCATAAACCTGATTTAGTATAAGTTTACTAAAAATATATAATAGTTCTAGATAAACATTAATTGATCTCACGACTAAACTAGAATAAGGTCAACTAATGCCACAACAGAAGAGTTCATGTAATGGGAAAAATATAGACGAAGATATCCATAATAAATTTCATAACACTCTATAAAATAATTTCAATCATAAGAGTCAACTATATTGTATAACAAAACCTGGATTCTCGTTTTTACACATCCTATCATATGAACTGAAACATATATTAAAATGAACATATTCTAATCAAGGAGAACCACTAGTCACCCCTTAAGTAATAAAATATATTTTAATTAATAGAGAATATATATTTTTTATACACCAATATTAGATTCATATTTCATTAAACCATACATAATTAAAAGTTACCATCCTTCTTATGGGGGATTGAAATAGGATTACCCCATGAGGAAATTTTTGAGTGAATTAAAACGTTTTCTTCTATGTCTTTATTATTATCCTTATATGTAATATGCATAACAAGTTATATGTGATATGGGGGAATCTATGTTTTCTTCACACCCAGTGTGAGTATGATATGAAAATTAATCCAATTATTTAGTGTAATATGTTCGAAATAATCCAAAAAAATCAGTGTAAAGATCCACGCCCAATGTAATAATGATTATATCTATCCCTGGGTATTCTGCGAGTACCAAACCTGACACCTAAATAATAATGGACCAAAAATTACTAGTTTCTATCCCTAATCATCTAACATTAACATATAAAAACCCAATAATAATATAACAATATACTATTAGACTGGGAAATTATAATAACATCTTATAAAATTCATTGGGGTAATTGAAATGTGTTTTTCATTCATAAACAAGGATGATGCTGAGTAACTTACTATTAAATAATTTTGAAATACTAAAAGTAAAAATTTTCTCCAACCCCTGTAAAACATGTGAGACACTTCTTCATATAGACCAAACGTCATCCAAGAGGAAAATAAAGTCAAAAAAATTAGCAGTAATCTCAGTTTTACAGTACCAAAAAATTAAAAAACACGTGATGAAATTATTGGGTATGAAAAGCCATTATGAAATAAATAAATTTAATGAATGATGGAAACCATGTCCCTTACAATCACTATCATATGAACCACCTAATAATCATTTGGAACTTGACCCATTGCATGAAGAAAACCAGTATTGGATCCATGGACAAGCCCCTATGTTACCTAGATTTCCTACATGAATGATTCATATTGAACATGTACCTTGTACTATTACGATTCCTAGAAATTTCCCCAACTAGTTCTATGTGATTTAGAATAATAATCTCCATTAGGGACACCAAATAAATATTTTGAGGCCTTATTATTCACTAAACATATTCCCAGATAGGATAAAGTAATCCATAAAAAAACTCAATGTGGTTCCCTATTATACTAGAATAATGGAACTCTCTCAACTATTGAGTACAAAGACTGATGTAATGACATTGTTTTCCAGAATCAAATAAAAAAGGACGAATTGTTTCTAATCATAGGATATTAATTTCTTTCCTTAAAAAACATTCTGAAATAAAAAGTTTTCACCTCATCATATATCATCTTATTAATATTGGAAGGATCTTTCAAACAACTAGAGAAAACAATTTTAATTGAATTGTGAAACCCCAAGACATAGTTTTCATCCAACCCATTTTTCAGTTGTATGGGTATTTCATTTAATTAGATTATATAATTTTAATTCAATTTACAATACATGTTGTTGAAATTTTGCATGAAGCCCAATCCTAAACATCCAATACTATTGAACTTAATTTCAATCCAACAACTATGATAAATCAGTGATATCCCTTTAATAAATCACATACTCAGGCACATATATGATCCTTGGTTAATGATCCATAAAATATAGATATCTATATACCCTCAAATTTTTAATAAAAATTTCCACAACAATGATATAATACAATATTTCAACATAAAATCCCAGGGTATTCAGAATTGGATCCTCACACCCCACCACCTATTAAATGGCCATTATAAAATAAAACTCTATAAGTAAACATTGAAATGATATGGAGCATCAATAATTTAAGGGATTCTATTGATGTATTGAATTTAAACCATATCATTATGGGGACTACATGTATAATGTAATGAAGTAGGATAATGTTTAATGACATCCCATGTGAATCCAATGAAGCCCGTACCTGTTCAGTAAGCACCACCACACATACTAGCATAATGTGGAACCTGACTAGTTCTTGGGGATATTATACGGGAAATAAAAAATCTGAATGTAGAAAATTATCAGCCCACCCTTCCCAGTTATGTAGTTCTTCTATAGGAACATGCCAGAAGAAAAACGATCCCTCACCGAGAGATTGATGTGGAACCATGGGATGCTAAAGATGAGGAGTTATACGAATCTCCAAAATGAAGCATTAAACCACATGAAAATCTAAAAATTTAAATTACATTAGTATATAGAGGTTGGATAATGATACACAAAAACAGTATGTAACAAAACCTAGAATGACCCATATTCTCTATGTGTATCAAATACATTTCTTTCTATAAGACTTTTTCTGCATTATAATTCCTAATGTATCTTTATATTCATATAATAATCATATCATTATTAAGCATAAGATAAATTAATAAAATAACATTCATAATTTATATGGGAAAACATATCATATTATTGATGTGGAACTAATTAATTTATAGTTATATATATCGCCAAATTTATTAAAATTGATATGTGAAAAATTAATAGATCTAATATTTCTTTAACACACACTCTCTACTGAATGTGAAAACAGAAAATTCCCATAATCATTAAAAACACAATGATATCAAAGAATATAATAAAACATTAACACCACATATAATAGAATCAATCTCCCAATCCTTGAAAAAATCGACATCCATAATAAATGTTTCAGTAATGCATGATCTTTAAATAAACCAATAATTTTCATACAAGACTAAAATATTATATTTCATTCAAATAATATAATACCAAAACATAGTAGGATCCATAGTATAAGTATCTTGGGAAAATTATGCTCATATATTTCTTTTAAAAAATAAAATACAATCATTATTTCATTTATTCATTATATTTATTCAAAATATCTTATTTTATCTACAGAATATATATTCATTGTTGAAGAATACTATATGATGGGGGTGAGGTAACAAACTAGAAAAGAGAGGAATAACATTATAGGAATAATATAAAAGAAATAAAAATAAATTTGTTGGAATAATAATCATTATATCATTCGACTAAGATAATAATAATAATAATGAGATAATAAATTTAAAAACTCATTTGATGTTGAATATGTACAATATCATATCATTATAATATATTGGTAAAATACCCCACATGTTTTTGAGGAATTATTGTACCATTTTCACTCATACATTATTTTTTCATAAATAATAACCTCATACAGATGTATAAAACTAGAATCCTAAGCATGAATCATACACATAATGTCATGATATATATATATAACCTTACCCAATTCATTGGATGTACATATAAATTGTCTCCCAATTGTCACATCATAGTTTTTTCATCATAATTCATGCCACATAGAATGGGGACATATAACAATTATATATCTGAATACATGCACTGAATGGAACGAGTTTCATAAGGATCTCTTAAATCGTACTTTAAAATTTTACCATTATGGTTCCCAAATTAATAATTGAGATCATAATTATTAATATAAGATTGATTTTATTTAAATATGTAATACAACTAAATAGATGTTATTGAGCTATCATGGGGAATAATTTCCTTCAAAAATATTCATAATTGGTGTAGAAATACATTTATCAAGATAAAAATATCTATCTTCCCATAATGAAAAAGGAAGGAATGTTGAAATAAAATTAAACTGATAATAGTGGTTCATCCATTCTATGAATAATGTAAAATATATAATAATCCAATAATAGTGACTTGGGATATATAATCCCATTACCATAGATCATGATTTATTACATTGATTATTTAACACTTGTATATTAGACATAGGTTGATTAAAATATGGAACACAATTTCAATTATATAATGTTTTTTAGTACGTTCCAACATAAAAAATATAAAAATATTTTTCTATCTTCTATTATAAATAGTGAGACCTTTCTGTTAGCTTATTTCCCTTAAAATATCATTTCTAGTTTGGATTTATTTTATTTTGACCATATTCTATTTAATGAAATTTAAAATAAATTCACAATGCATTAAATAAAAAATATATTATTTTATATATGAAAAATAATTTTGTATATCCATCCATTAAGATTGTGATTAGGAAATAGTCAACATGTCCTCATTAGAGGTTAATAGATAGTTAAGAATAGATTATCCAGAGATGTGGGGTGACATAAAAAATGTTTTTTTTATAAATAAATTTATTATAGGCTATTAACAGAATATGTATCATGATAAGATAGAATTAATTATTTTATTTTTTGTATAATTATAAAATAAAAGAATTATAGGGAATTTTGAATGGAAAACCAAAAGATATTAAATGATGTCAGCTTTTTCATAATGTTGTTCCACTTAAACGGCAATAAACATCATCAAATTTTGGAATCATATTCATCTAGAAGGTACTTAAATATTATAATAGTATTTTTATATTTTACATTGGAAGATATTTGGGTTTGTTATGTGAATGTGATGTTGTTTTACATGGGGGGAGGGTTAGTTTTATCTCTACTCCATGAGAGGGCATTCACATTAACAAAATATTGAATATCACTTGTCAAATAAGGTAAATATTTTAATAGTAAAATATTTTACATTATTAGATGTATTTATTTGAAATTAATTATTTTAAACATTTAAATACATTCTAAATTGAAAAAAATCAATAAAATAGGATGACTAAAACCCACATACTATTAGTTATGTAAAATACATTATACATATGACATTGGGGAAAAAATTTAGTTTTAGATATTTAATTTCATGGAATATTTATAAAATTAGACATACCTTTGGTCATGAAAGAAAATATATAATTTTTTAGGTCATTTTAACTTCAATAAAATTTCATTTAGATCTTACAGTATAGAGAGAAATAATTTTTATTACTATTCCTAAAATTATTTATAGAATTATGGAAAATAAAAATGATACATTGTAAATTTTTATGTTAAGATACTAAAATGTGAATTAATTCTAAAAATAATAATTTTCAATCATGTGTAATTTTAATTCTTTTAATATAATAATTATCATTTGAATGAAATAAATTATAAATTTATTTATTTTAAAATGATTATAATTTCAATTTATTATTCATGGCATTTAATTTATAAAATTGAAATTATTTTATTTTTTAAAATTACTCATTTGAAATATGATTTATGTTACATTTTATTATTTTGAGTGGAAATTATGACTCCAACTATCAGGTTACTGTTTAAAATAGGTAGGAAACTATTCTAAATGTTAGATTACTATTTGAATTATCACAATACCATTTCAATAGTCAAATAAAATCCACTATAAATATAAATTATCTAATTAATTTTTAAAATTAATTAATATTGTGGTTACATATTATTAAATTCTAAAATTTCTATTGGGTTTTGTCATATTTGCTTCTCATCAATAATGTTTTCTACAAAAGTTGTTATTGTAAGTGATTTAGACGATTGAAATTTACCAATTCAGGTTTTTATTATATATTAACTTACCCAATTTTATTAAATTAAATTTTATTGGTTTAGTTTTTGAATAATTCAATTAACATAATTTTTTTTGGTTTTTTTGTTCTTTATGTAAACAGGAATATATATTATAATATAACACATGTCTATTCACTAGAAAAATAATTGTAATGAATTATAAGACAATAATCTTGTTCCCTATATAAATTTCAACCATTATATCTCAAAAAATATTATTGGATGGGAATAGATGAGGGCACTTCTCTATCATTTTTTACTTTGGTTACTATGTCACCTTATATAATTTATGGATCCACCACAACACATTATAAAGGTGATTTGTCTTATTTCATATAAACTTATCCCTACTATCCAAAATCATAATTAGAATATCCACCGAAGAGAAGACATAATAAATTTTCCATCCTCATAATTCTGTACATTTATGGGATCATGTATATAATTCTTAAAAATAGATACATGGATCAAATCATGAATATTTTCCTTGTTTTTTGGAAGTGGTGGTCGATAGAAAACTGCTAAAAAGTAATAAAGGATCTAAAAATCGCCTATGTACTTTACAATAAGATATTAAACAGTTCCAATCTTTATTATTTCCATCCATGATGATATTCCATGTAATACATTGTACCCGACATCAAACTCATTGTCCCTTTGATGTCTGTCAGTAAATCTCCTCCCTCAACTCAAGGAATATTTAATATATATTATTTGGATAGAACATAATATGTCATTCCTTACATTACATCAGTTTCTTTTAGACTCCATTCCCTAGTTTTATGATATCATGTTGAAGTTATTCATCCTGACCATTTTGTTCTATATATGGATCCATTTGAAAACTCAAGTGGATGTTGTTATTTTAGGGTAACTCAATTAATGGTAGAATGTTATCCCAAAATCCATTAAAATAAACTGGGAAATCTCTCATCATATAATCAGGATTATAATTTCTCTTATTAGACTATCTGATAGTTTGGGGGAATAGTTCATCAGTAAATTGAATTCATTTTTAATATAATGTTGAAGACTTATCTAGAATATTGTTGTTAAATAATGATTATGATTAGATATAATTGAATTTGGTGACACATGTTGACTCACCATGTCCATTACTGATATCATGTAATGGTGGTCGGACAAGAAATATATTTTAATAGTGATGAAGTGAGTACTCATTATGATTTATTTTTCCACAAAAGATATCACATTGCATCATTATGATTTCTTTGGGAGACCCGTGAAAAAGTCCATAATGATGTTCTCCTAATTCCATGTTTTTATGGGAATTTTTTACACCATCCCCTTGGTCATATTCCCTTATACATAACATATTTGACACATCAATCACATTAATATGTAGTCCACACTATCCATCATCATTTTTTCTTCTCATAAGTGATCTTAATGATCATGATACATCATAATACATCAATTATAGTAGAATAATGATAATATATGTGCATTATAAAATATATCATTTACAATAATTGTGAATGACTAGATTTAAAATATAATTATAATGTGAATGAAAATGTTGTTATTGATATATATTTAACAAATCATTCCTACCATTCCCACTGTCATCTTGTTTTTAGGATATATGTCATCACTTTCTAACAAATTGATTATAAAATAGATATAATGGTAGCAAAAAATTTTAATTAATTATATATTAATTTCAAAAAGTGATGAATTCCATATACAACCATTGAATATTCATGAAAATTATTTCTTTCACTATACATGAAATTTATAGATAATCAATTACTGTTATACTAATAGAAATAAATAAATTGTTAACATTTATAGGCTTTTAGGGTGTGAGGAAATTATTTTCCTTCATTAGCTAAAAAACTATTCACTATAACATGTTTAGCTCTATATCTATGAGTATATACGATAGAATTTTCAGATATGTATATATGGTCCACTTCAATATATGGTGGGAGTTCATCAAAATAATCGAAGAAAATATTACCAAAGCTAACATAAAATCATCAATTTGATAGATCATCCCATGGATATTCAACTATCATGATGCATAATATATCACTTTATCATCCTGTATGAGTACACAACCAAATCCATTCTTTCATCATTACTATATATGTAAATTATTCTCTAGTTGAGGTAAATTTCGATAATTCTATAGTGATTGGCCCCCCACTTGGGATTCTTATGGATTTATTCACATTCAACTATGTATATATACATTTCCACATTCCATGGTAATATAGTTGCGAGCTTAATATTCATGATTTATATCTAAAAATAATTTTTATTAAACAAATAACTTATAAAAACTATATATTTACATGAAACATGTGGGTCTATAAAATTATTTGACTTCTTATTTTTTTGATGGTTCCACAAAAATTTCCTTACTTATATCATGGCCTTAATTAATTTAATTTGTTACCTTCATAAGTATCACATACAAATATAATAAAATTTATTATCTTTTCTTAATGTTTCCATAATAATCATTAGATACACTTAATATTCCTTCTTTGTATTTGATAAAATGAGAATATATTCAATGGATACTCCCAATAAAATTTCACTATAGTATCCAAATATATTACTAAAAAAATCAATAATGATTTATGAGGAATTTTTATGACCAGGGGGGAATCACACTGAATTGATATTGTCAATATATTAGAAATAAGGTTTTATTATGAATATATTATTTCTTCACAATTAGATGATCATATCAATGATAATGATCCAACTTTGAGAAGTACTAATATAATCATTTATGATCAAATAATTAATCTATCCATAGAAACATATACTTTTTAATTTATATTTATCATGTTGGGAAATTGAAAATCAATACTCAGATGCATTTATACAAAATGTAGATTAAAAAATAACATCAGTTTAAACCCAAGAGATGCACAATATCATATTAATCCTTCATACATATTATATAATTTCCACATCTTTAAATCCTATAGTTTAATTGTGTTCATTTAATTAATAAATTCTAAGATATAATTATCTTCAAATATAACAACTTTTGAGAACTCAGCCTAAAATTATTTTAAAATTTCTTATTACACATTAGGGAATAAATAATTATATTATCATATAATGTAAATAATATAGTGTTTGGTACTTTAATTATATACATCCAATTTATTATTATATATATCTGAAAAATATATAAAAACCCACATCTTTGATTAATATCCAATGGAGATGCATTATATAATTAATAATTGTATATGATAATGCAATGCTTCTAAATATGTAAATATATTTATTTTTATAAATAGTATATTTGAAATATATATAATGGGATCCAATCTATACCCTGTATCACAAAAAACTACACTAATGATAGGATTACAATATGCACTAGAAAAAAATTCCAACATATTTTTATTGTAGAATATTTGAACACATGGGTGAAAATTATGACACCAATGGATTATTTTATTGATGTATATACATCATTATTTCAAGGATAAAATTTGATAGTTCAAGGAAAATTATAGGATATAGTGTAATTTCTTGAACCACATTTAAATAAATCGTTTTCCATTCAGGTGTGAATATGAATTTTACCATGTATGAAATCATTTTCATTGTCCCACTCAATGGTGGTGATGGAATAAGAATTAAATTTTTCTTTTGGATGTTGTTGTTATTAATGTTGATTACCATCAAATACATGATATTCAGTAAACTAGAATTTATTTTTTTCTTATCCTTATCAATGATGCATTGAACCAAGGGTTGGACTTCAGGAGCTTCCTTATTTTTTTCTATAACAATGGAATAATTATTAATGTATGTTAGATATTAATTAACATAGTGGACTCCTCTCCTTAAATTAATGTATTTACTAATCCATTTTTGAAAATTATTATGATTCTTATTTACATGTCCTTAGAATTTGTTTTATTAGAACATTTTTTTCATTATTTTTGATTTGATCCACATGTATGAAAGATTTTCGTTTAATTATAATCACCACGGCCCTGTGACCATTCTCAAAACACAATCTATACTATGATAAAAAATAAAATTACTTATTTGTATTTCCCAAGTTGAGATATACCTAGAGCCTTTTAAATATTTAGTTTTAGTCCACTAAATATTTGATATATTTTTTCTATCATTTTTATAACAAAAACAGATCCATATATTGGAAAACAATGGATATTATCATCATATCCCTTTATAGATAAACTATCCATTTTCTCAGGCTTATGTAATTAAAATCTCATATATGTTCAAAGTGTTCTTGGAAAAAAATCAGGAAATAAATATATAATTTTTTCCCAGTCCATATAATTCACTTTATATTTTTTATTTATATTATTTATCCACACCCAAAATTCATCAAAATAATCATATTATATATATATATAGTGTGTGATAGTCGCCTTCTTTGAATAATGTATTAATGAATAGATATTTTTTATTTGGATCACCTTATTTTCAATGAAATTTGGATTTAATGACAAAAAAATTCATTATAAATTAATTTATAAAGGACTCAATTAAAAGTTGCAACATAATTGGTGAATGTTTACATTCCATAGGGTTCATATCACAATTCATATCTACTGACAAATGGGTTAGAATATCATTCATGTTACGAAAAATAATATAAAATTTAATGAATAATTTCAATAAAAAATAATTTCAACAAATCTAATAGTGGAAGATGTTTTTATTCTCAATTATGTACTATTTTAATATATATAAAGTCATCAGAGAAGAGTTATGAAAATTAATCCTAAATGTATAAATTATCTTTATGAGAAAAATAATTTTAACATTATTTTTTGAGGACCCATTTGTACAAAATATCGTAAAAAATATATTTTGGATAATATATTATAATCCAATTAAAATATTGAAAAATTTACATGAGCTATATTTACTTCACAATGGTTTCTTTATAGTTTATTATTAACTGGATCATATTTATTAGGAAGGTACAATTGGTGTGAGAAATCCATATTTATCATACACTAATTAATGATTATGTTTATATAATCTATATTTATTTGGGATATTACCCAATGGAACATTATATTCATATACATGTAATCATTTAATACAAAAATATATATTTTATTTCAAAGAAATCTCAAAATCTTATTCTTTAACAAAATATCATTCTGTATCCTTTTAAACATAAACATATTTATATAGTTTTCAATAATGTTTTCAAATCAAAACACCTAAAATAAATAATTTGTTACCCAATAAAAGTAATATTGAATGAAAACTTTATTAGATGACCAATAGAAATTTTTAATGATATATAACCTAATATCTATACATTATAAAATGAAATCATTATTTACAATAGGAAAATTAAGCCCATACTTACTAAATAAAATTGAAAATTTATATTATTTATTTTAATTATAAATGTAAAAAATATATCCTATTATACATAGTAAATTTATTCACCTACACATATTCATAAAATAAATAAGTGATCTAAAATCCAAGATATTTTATGAATAATTTATAATGAATAAGAGACAATGAATAAAATGAACATGTTCGAATACTCATCATCAAATAAAAATAACTATATCATAATCAAAATCATGAGAATATTATTTGAACATTGAATAGTATTTATAATGTTAACAATAATTAAATATCATAACCTAATGTCCAAATAGAACACATTTTTGTAAATAATCCAGGAATCATCGTTACATATAAAAAATGTGAATAAATCCTGAAATTTTTATTGGGAAATGTTATGTCTTAATATTCATGAATAATACACATAATCATGTGAAATATATCCCAAAATACATTGAATTTTAAGGATATATAATTTTGGGCCCAATTGTCATATAATAAAAATATTATTATCATGAATGCCACAACAAAAGATAGTATATTACAATAAAATTTAGGAAATAAACCCATGAAATTGAATGAGTTTTTAATGGACTCATAAATCATAATTTATTTAATACCATTGGAGATATTAAATTTATAGTGAGATCATGGTTTGGAAAAAAGTTAATTTTTAGTTAAACAAGTAAATACTCAATAGTATTAATATAGTAATTTTGAAAATTAATTTCCACATTGAAAAATATTTTTAATTGTCCAAGAAATATTTTCAAACTATAAAAATTATATATATCTGTATAATGGGATGGGTAAAAATTATGAAAGTTAATTTTATAAAATATTGGTTAACAACTAGTTTGATAATATATTTGTCGAATAGATAACCCATAATATTATAGTTATGTAAGATCTTAGAACCATGTATGTGGACATTGTTCATGTTTTGTAGTCTAGTAGAGTATGTAGGTGGATTGGAATTGTTCTGGAAGGGTTTGGAAGTAAAATAATTAAAGGTTGCAGAATTCAAACCATGTAATAGTTACACACCATTTAATCATGATTCATTGAATTTTTAATGTAGGTTCACGATTTGTATGTTATTTCAGAAAATTAATAAAAATTCTCTATATTTTTTCAGAAGAAATCACACCCTGAGGATTACATGACAGGAAGTGGATTACACATTTTAAAAATTGTTGATGCTATAATTATTAAAATGTATCAAATACATATTATTCTCACAAAAACTATGGATACATTGCTTCCACACATCCTAGGAAACCAATTGAATTCCCTATCATTGTTTTGGAAATTTAATTGTCGATGATTAATCATTGGTCATTCATCTTAAATATGAGGTAATTCATAGTTCCTTAAAGTTTTCTTTTCAAGGGGTCTCTTATATTTTGATCCCCTTTCCTCACATTTTGTCTCCCTATGTGAGGAATTATGATCTCTAATTTCTCAAATTCGGTTTCCATGTTGGATTGTTGTTGTGTTGGTGTCATAGAACATTCTAATTCATGTAGGTATTTACGGGAGATGTGATCATAGATCTGCATTGTGGTCCATTATCATGCAATAATCATTGACATATTATGAGTTAAAGGATTCATTTTATTGCTATTTATTTGTTAATCAATGATACATAATTATTTTAACTTCTTATAGATATTAAATTGACGTAATAATTATATGAAATTGATAAAAAAAATTAGATACAAATCACATGTTGTTATATTATGTGGTGATAGAAGTTTTCTACACGATTTCAAGGATAGTGTTATTTTAATTACTTGCAATCTAAGGAAGTTATTCTTGATGGAAATGGATAATGAATGAAATTTTAGTAAATAATTGATAATTAGTTTTCATATAATATTTATAGTGTCACGTTTATAATCTAGTGATTATTGTAGTTTTATGTTAGTAAAATATATTCAATTCAAATGGATAACTGAAATTGGTTAATATACATGAATCCTGAGAAGGCATGTTGAAAAATAGTGCGAATCATTTTCATGATTTTTTTTGATAAAAAATAACAGAATGTTAATTAAATATGGTAAATCAATATGTTTTTTGAAACTAGAACAAATACTAAGAGCATGGTTTTTCTTTTATAGCTTTCTATTTCTTGATTCTGTATGATTCCAATATTTTGATCATTTTAATAAATAAACCAGAAAATTGAATATGGAATATGAAATGGTTTTCTGAGAAATATAATTTTATAGGTATTGGGATTCCCATTTTCTTAGAAGGACTTGTTCCCAAGTTTAGAGTGATCATATATCATTTAGAAGAGAATGATTAATTCATTGATTGTAGGGCCCTGGTTCCCTGTTTCATTCTTGATTGTCTCAGATTTGGTATGATATGATCTGGTTAAGGACTTTGATATGATAAATGGGGTATGTTGTGACATGGTGTGGGGAGGACTTGATGTTTTAGGAGACTTTTATGGTCGATCCAAGTATTTTTGATGGTTGACATTCCATTAGTTGATATCAGTTTTGGAGATATGCATTGTGATATTCTTGTGGTTGTAAAAGATGGCATCAAAAGATATCTAATGGGTTAAAATTGGTATTACCCATTGATGAAATTCAGAGAGCTTATATGCTCTGTTGAATCAATTTAATTTCCACTTGATGAGTTTCATATGTAGCTTCATTTATTTTCCCACATTTTGTCCCATATGAATGTTTTTGGTTTCATGTTTTCAATTAGTCGTATATTAAGATGATTATTAGAGTACCTAGAATGGAATGATTATAATAATGAATTTAATGTATTATAACACACATGTTTGGTTTTTGTTGGAACGTTTTGGGAAATAATTCTTCATGGTGTCCAATCACAATTTCTGGGGTGTGATTATGTTTGTTGAAAATAAAAAGTGACCGATAATGAGAATGGATAGTGTTTTTTGAAACCATGATTTTGAGGAAGAATGTAGAGGGATTTTATCATATCATGAACGGTGGTATGCAGAATAGTTAAGTGAATAAAAAAAATTAACAGAGACGCGTCACATAAGATGTGGAAGTTCTACGTGAAAACTTCTGTAACAACCCATGCATTTAGATAATAATACCTTTTCATTTTATAGTAATATTTATGAAAAATATATTAATTTTATGTTAAATATTAATCTTTTTATGACAGCATACACATCACACAACAATGTGTTTCCATGAAATCTTATGTTGCACACAACTTTGAGTTACATAGAAGAAGTAAAATAATAATATTATTATTTAAAATGGTAGTTAATGCATTTCCATTGTATTAATAGGAGTGAAAATAACAAAATTCATTATGAATAAACATTTATGATAAATATTTTTACATTTATCCAACAAAATTAGACGCATAAAAAAGAATGAATATTATTTTAGGCATGAAATTCTTTAATATTCATTAAAATGTCGATTTAATGCCTTTTGATGGTGAACCCTTTTTAAATTTAGTTTTTTCACATTTATATGAACTATTTTACAAAATAAAATACTTATTTTGAATTGGGACATCAAAATTTACTTGGGATGAAATTTTGTAATTTTTCTAGTAAGGTTCCTTTTTTATGAATTGGAAAAATTAATGCAAATTAATTCAAAAGAGCCTTAAAATATAATTTCATTATATAGTTGGATTATACATTAAATATATTTTAAGAGTTTTATTAGATTATAGTTTTTTCATCAAATCTAACCTTGGTCATTTTATGTAATTTGTCATTCAAATTTGACATAATCATATGTCAATCGTTTGATAGTTTTTACTTCTAAAAAACACACTTTTAATGGGATATTTATGACCATTTACATACATGGGTAGAATACCATCACACATGTTCTGATCCTTTTATATGATATATTTACAACCATTTACATCCTTTGGTATATTTTAGGACCCCATGAGGGCACTTGGTTGTGAAAATGACATTTAAATACTTATTATTTAATGTTGAAGAAAATATAACATTAACATATAAGTTTTAGTAAAAAAATTATATGGTGTAATATATGAGATATCTTGGACTATAAATAGTATTTATAAAGATAAAAATATTTCCTACATCGTGGTAATTTAATTATAATTTTTAGACCTAAAATAAATAAATTTATTTATGAGATAATTAATAAGTAGTGATTACCATATTAATGAATGTTTTAAATAAATGTGATCATAAAAATTAAAAAAAATTAAAAAATTTATTCCATCAATGAGTATTAAGGATATGTGTGACTTTCTATATTTTAATTAATGAAGGGTTTTCGAAATAATAATGATTTCAGGGATTTTTTTTAAAAAACAAGATATGAATCGTTTATAAATTGACATAAATGAGTTTTTAATACAATTAATAATTTATTAAATGTTAAAATAGACCTAAAAATCTACGATTCAGAAAAATAACATAGATAATGGGGAACATGTCATTAATTACCCACATGAGGTTTGATTATCATTTTATAGAAACTATATTAACCATATAGTATCAATATACAAGAATTCATTGTAAGAGTCAAATTAATTTTCTAAAGGATAAAGCTAAATGATAAGATTATATTTGAAAACAAAACTTTTCTAAAAACAGTTGGATGAGATATTTTTAAAAACTCATCATATTCTATTCGAATTAATTTTTTTTACCTTTTGAAAATTGAAATTCAGTTTAAATTAAAATAATAATTTAATCCTTCTTAAAGAACCCATCCTCTCACTTATACATGGTCACCACCTTTATCCCTTACTCACACCTCTCAATCACCCTACAATCTTCCAAAAAATACAAAAATAATATTTTAACATCACAATATTCTTCTTTTAAGCCTTAAATTGGGATGAAGGTAATTTAAGAAGGCATTTTAGCTTAAATCAAAAGGGGTTATCAGATTCGAGGAAATGTATTCTATCAAGATTCTTCCATTAATTTCTCCTCCATCAACCACCTATAAACTAATTATTCTATTATTTTATATCAAAAAATGTATATTAATTACAATATGATTTCATCATGGGAATTATTTAACCTACACTCACACACACCTCTAACTAAGGGATTTATAACATATTATTGCTATGGATGGTGATCTACAACCTCACAAAATGATGATTGGTCAATTATTTTCTACCGCCTCTCATGATGGCCATTATGAATGAAATTTATTTATATACGATATATATTATTTTATATTTTCACTTTTATTCTATATTTTTCATTTACATCCAATCATTAGGCATTCCATAATGCGTAAATACAATAATTCCACTTGGGGAAGTGCAGACTACCGCCCCCTCGAAGTGATATGAATCATTCATGCTATAAATGGAATATAATTGATGAATTTTATTTCTTATATAAAAATGTTATTGACTATTTTAAATAAAAATGTAATTTATATAAGTACCAATATACTTGATATATATTATATTTAAATAATTAATAACATTATGGACATGATGGACTTTTGACCACATGGTCAATTTGTAATTATTACATGTTCATTTTTGACTCAAGTACTGAAGATCGACAAAACGACTGATATGCACATGAATAATTATATTATTGTTATATAAATGTAAAAATTGATATTAAATGAATAATTAAATTGAAAAATATTGTAAATCATGTAGAAATTTACATTAGTTTATTATTCAGGTTGAACAAGGAACATACGTAACGAGTCAGATTCTAGGTAAGGGAACCAATCACCCTACACATTTAGTTAATGAATTATATTATGTTATGTATTTTAATTTCCATTTTAATATGTTTTAATATGATCTTATATTTATATATTAATTTATATTTTATGTTCAATTTATGAGAGACTCTTTTCTCTCCCATCAACTCATTTTCAGAATTTTAAACTGACGTCTTTTGGTTGCCGAATTTCTGTAAGGTATCTTCTTAACCCAATTCCCATTAATTTGGTTAATATTAAACTTTTTTATTATGCCATTATATGATTATATAAGAAATAAATTTTGATGGCCTATATTGTATTTATACATTACTTATGTGTAATTATATTGAATACACATACTTGAAAATGTTTATTTAAAAAATGATATTTGTAAAGGGCTTCATCACAATCTTTATTCATTGAGGCATATTTTGATGAGTTTATTTTAAATGGTGTATAAATATTACATTTTTTATTTTAATTTAATTTAATATTTTTTAAAGGGATTATTTATTTCTATGATGGTTTTTTATAAAATACAAAAGATTTTTTTACAATATTTGGTGACAATGCCAGTTCAACCGTCATGAGCATTTTTTGATATTTGTCTTCCATAACAAAAATTATTTTTTATAGGAAAATAAACACCATATATTCTTTTTATGTATTTTTTTATTTAATTTTTTTTGAGAATGGATTGGTTATGGAAATTTATTGAAATGATATATTGTGATTGCAATGTGAAAATGTTATCGTTCGTTTATTCTTTATATTATGTCTTATGATTATATCATGGTTCTTGTACATTATTTACCTATATAGGTGGTTCTGTGATAAACCTATGGTGGGTGAGCCCTATATAGCTCAATCATTCATTGTGTAATTTGATTTAGGTAAAAATTATTGTTTCTCTTAAGTGATTTTAAGAATATACAATGATGGGTATTCAAAACATAATTCCCTATGTAACAGTGAAGGCTACAATGTAATTGTGATATGAATGCCACAATTTAACATTATAATTTATGATTTATATATGTATTTAATAAATATTATTATCTCAGGAAGTGTGTCAAATATATTATGTTTAATTATTGAGAAGTATCATTTCATTGATTTGTATGTATTGATGCACTATTAATTTCATTCATTATTTTATAACCCTTACTGTGATTTTTATATGCATACCATGATTTTGAATTTTTTTCAAATGGTTTAATGAATAGTAAAAGAAATTAAGTATTCATAAAGATTTAGATCAAGAAATAAGTATATTTAAATTTATCATGTTTTATTATTGTGAACAATTTTAATAGAGTATACATGTTAACATTGTTCATTTTGGGATGTAATGTAATAGTTACAGTGAAATTATCAAAAAATCGAAACCTAAAATGATCCTCAATATTAATTCTTGACATGACTCATGATTATGTAATGTTTAAGCCTGGGTAATTATAGTTGGTATTAGAGGTTAGTTTAGATAACATTATATGGTATGGTATTATTTAATCATAAGTGATATAACCATAATAGTTAGTATACTATAAAGATTCATTATAATTTTAGATATATTTAATGAATTTAATATAACGAGAATATGTATAACTTAGTGTTTACCATCCTCATAAGATATTAAATTATTATTTTTCTGATATTTTAACACTGATAATCTTGTTTTTAGTAAATTTCTTGATCTAGGAAGCACCAAAGTAACAATGGATATGAAGACAACTGTGACAGTTTTATGAATGTGAAACCGAATGAAATGGGATCTGCAATGAGAACAATTGTGGTTATTCTTAACCAACTATTTGGAGTGATGATTGACCAATTGAACCGTGTCGAATTTTTTAGTAAATAATATATTCCATAAAAAAATCCCTATGGACGTTTAGGTAATAATCATGAAGGTATGTATATTAAAAAACCTATGTGTCAAGGATGTGGAAATAAAAACCTAGGAAAATGCTTCAATGGGAAGGGAAGATGTAATTTATTTGGTAATGAAGGTCATAAATCAGTAACCTACCATGTAAAAAAGAATCATCTATTTGACTCTAATAAAAGGAAAATGGTTAATTTTTAGGGAACAATTGAATGTTTTAAATATGGGGTACATGGTCATTACACAAATATATTTCCTTATAATTAGGTTCACTAATTGGATCAGTAGTATCATATAAATATATATTTACCATTTCCAAATTCCATTCTAATTGAGGATAAGGAAACTAGAATATAACTATGTAAGGTATGAATTATTTCTTTTTTTGTAATTGTATATTATTGAATCTTTGGATATGATTCATGATTATGTTTGTAAAAAAGAAGTATTACAGAATAAGATGATTTTTTTTAAAAGAACATGGAGAATGATGGATGGATAATATGTATAAATTTTTAAAACTAGAGAGTTATTTTAGATATGTAGGTGATGAAATGTTTAAAAAAATTAATTCTATTTGTTGATGAGATTACATTGGAATAATTTATTCTTATATTTGTAACCCTACAGTTTGTTATGTGAAAATGCAATTTGAGGAAAAATAAAATTTTCTTTTGTATATATATTAATAAATAACCACTTGGGTTCATATGATCCTTCAATTTTAAGGAATTACGGGATATTAGTTTTGGGTAATGTTCTAAAATAGTACAGTTTTAGAAAAAGGACATCATGCATATCGTGTGGAAAGCCATCATGTTAGCAATGCAATAGGAATTGAACCCACAACCAAAGTGTGATTGGGATTTATCTCCTACCACTGAACTAACTGAATTACTTTGTTAGTATGACTAATTATTTTTAGTTAAGTAATTTTATGAATCAAGAACATGTTGATTTTCGAATCTTATGATTTATCCAAGCATATCCTTATTAAAAGAAAATAATTGGTGATTAAGTGATAAATGTTATTTCGGAAGACGTTTGCTCTTTTGGGATCAGTATATGCCTAATAAAATAGAATACTATGGGATTTCATTAGAGGATAAATGTTGTAATTTTATTTTGTATGCATCTATTTTTATTGTAGAATTATAAAGATTTTCCATATTTATGGTAATGATTAACCTCTCAAAGAGAATATGTGATTGTGTTAATTAATATTAAGTGTTTTACATTAAGAGTTGTCGATGTAATTTAGAGAAAATTTTAATATTTATCATGGAAGATTATGTAATTAAATCCTTCTAATGTTTTGGTTTCAAACATATATTGTATTATTTTGAATAATTTTTACGAAAAACTGTTCATATAATTATCTTTGTAGAACCTTGGGTATTGTTTGTTTTATTTTAGAGACTAATAGTAGTATTTCATACTATAATGGATTATCCTATTTTGGGATCATCAGTTCATGTACTGACCATTATGGTTTGGGTTAATGTAAAAAGACATGAGAAATATAAAGTTCATCTTTTGTTGATTACTTGATTCTCTATAAGTTGATTCTAGCACATTAGGTGTGACCCAGTCATCTTGAAAAATCATTGGTTAGGGAAAATATGAGTTTTTGGAAGAAATTTAAAAAAGATGAAACTATATTTGAAAATTATTTATATTTCATTATGTTCTTAGTCAATATAATAAATAAAATTTTCAACTTTAAGAAAAGGAATATATAACAAAAAACAGTTTCAGTTCATTTTTCTTACTAGTCAATCAATGACCGTTTCACCTATCACATGTTTATTATTTTTTAGTGGTTAACATTCTCTTGATCCTATTTTATATCACACTCATTCAGAACATGATGGATAAAATCTCTGCTATATCCAAGACATCATACATAGAATCATAGTCTTTGGTATCTTTGGTGAAAATTTTAATTCAATTCCATTCTTTAAAGTTGATAGTTTTATTGACTATTTCATTCATGTGGGAATTTCAATGATTTCTCCATGACAAATTTTAAAATTGTGTGGATGCAATTTCCAAAATGGGGTGGATATTATGACCCATGTATATATATAATAATAGCATTTAATTTCTATTAATATTTATTAATATGATATTAATTTTAGGTTAAATGTGAAACTTTTTCTGATAGCATACTGAACACCCAACAACTGGTTTCCTAGAAATCTTACGTTTCACACAACATTGAGTTATATCGAAATATAAAATAAAAAAAATATTATAAACGGTAGTAAATGCATAGTTTTTTTATTTTTGGGAATGAAAATAACTTACTAAATTATTTTTAAACATTATTGTTAAATTTTTTTACATTGATCATATAAATGTTTAGGATCAATATTAGAATGAATCTGATTTTAAGCACGAAAAACATTAATATTCGTTATGAGGTTTAAATAATCATTTTTATGGTGAACCATTTTAAAATATATTGTTTTCACTTTAAAATTATCTATTTGAAAAAATAAAATTTTTATTTACATCAAAATTTACTTAGGATGAAATATTGGTATTTTTCTGAATAACATCATTTTTTATGAATAGTAAACAATTCACAATTTTAATTTAAAACTAACTTTTAATATAATTTATTCATATAGTTGGATTTTACATTTAATTGGTTATAATGATTAATGGTATTATATTTTTATCATTTAATCCAATGATGGTCATTTTATGCAATTTTACATTTAAATTGGACATATATAATGTCAATCTGTTGGTAGTTTTACTTCCTAAAAAAAATTTTGGTTTTTACAACGTGAACTAATATTAAATTAATTTATAAAACTTTTGTATTTTGAATTTGGTAAAATGGATTCCATATATGAAATTAGGAGGTCCAAATTTTGTAAATATTTAACTTTTATTTTTAGACATTATTAATAGTAACATCAGTAAATATTGTATTTACCATTGTTAAAGGGTAAATCTATTAAATAATAGTAATAATAATTTTATAATAATATTAAATTTCCATAACAAATGTCCTAATCCTGTTTTATGTGTTTTTTTCGACCATGGGAATCCTTAGGTAAATTTTAAGACCCCATGGGGATAACAATATCTGAAAATGACATTTAATTACTTTTAATTCAATAACATAGAAAATATAACAGAAACATATATATTTTACTAAAAAGATTATATGGGGTTATATAAGTGATCTATTTGATTATAAATATTCATTAGAAATATAAAAAGATTTCTCACATCATCGTATTTTATTTTTAATTTTTACAAATCATATATATAAATTTATCTAGGACATAAGGATATAGTGATTACCTTATCAATGAATGATTTAAATAAATGAGATTATAAAAATTAATATAAAAATATTTTTAAACTGTTTCTAAAAACCAATATTTTTACGGATATTTAATACTTTATATTATTAAATTAATGAAGGTTGTTCGGAAGAATCTTGTTGTAATATATTTTTTCAAAATCATGATATTAATAGTATATAAATTGAAAAAAATAGGTTTTAAAAAAATACAATTTTATTAAATGATATAATCATACTAAAAGTATAATATTAGTTCAAATGAATTATATAATTATTAAAATGTCATTAATGAACAATATATGGTTCTAGTGCCATTTTATAACTAATATATTAACCATACAGTATGAATATACAAGAATTCATGGAATGAGTCAAATAAGTTGACTAAGTGTTAAAGATAAATGAAAATGTTAATTTTGATACCAAGTCATGTACAAACACAATTTTTTTATTATTTCAAACAATCCTCATATTATCTGATAAATAATTGAGTTCTGTACCTTTTGAAAATGAAAATTCAGTTTATAATAAAATAATCATTCAAACATTCCTAATGTACCCCTCCTTCCTCTTGTAAAAGGCCACCATATTCAACCCTTAGTAACACATCTAAGGCCTCTTTATCTCATCCAAACTCTAACATAATAATCTCCCAACATCCCTCTATTCCTTTTATATTCTTTACCTTTAGAATAACAAATTCAAGATGTATTTTTAACTTAAATCAAAATGAGTTACCTTATTAGAGTTAATGTCTTCTCTCAGGTAATTTCTTCCGTTTACTTTTCCTTCTTTATCACCCTAAAATCACATTATTATATTATTTTATAATAACACCAGTATCGTAAGTATAATAGGATATTTTTATTTTATATATTGGACCTAAAATCACACACACCTCCATCTAATGTATTTATAACATACTATTTCTGTTGACGGTGAACTACAACCTCTCCAAATGATGATTATTCAATTATCAGATACCAACTCTCATGGTTTCCATTATGATATAAATTTATTTATATATGATATATATTATATTTATATTCTATATTTTTATCTTTATTTTTCTTTTAAATAATACCTTTATGTGTTCTATAACATGTAAATATGATAATTTCATTAGAGGATGTACGGAAAACCGCCCCCTCAAAGTGTTATGGAAAGTTCATTCCATACATGAATCATATAGAGGATAAAATTAATGAAATTATGTAAATATATAACATAAATATACTACTATAATTATAATATACCTATTTATCATTAATTTAAAATTCAATTAGGTATTGAAAATAAATGAAAGTATCGTTCATGCGTATGTATAGCTTACCATCTCCATGAATGGTGGATTTCATTTCATATATCCAAATTTTAAGGACTTTCCTAAATAAATATATAATGTATATAAATAAATAAATATTATATATATGATATATAAATAATAAATAAAATTTTGGAGATAATGGAATTTTGACCACATGGGAAATTTTTAATTATATCAAATTCATTTTTGACTCAGGTACCAAACTTCGACAAAATAACCAATAGCATCATGAATAATTATATGAATTTTATAGAAAGTTTATATGTTATATAGAAGCATTAAAAATCTCGGAAAATTTTGTTAATAATGTTTAAATTAAATTAATTTTATTATTCAAGAAGAACAATGAACTTATGTGATGAGTCCAATTCAATGTAAGGGAACATTTCACCATTTTTTTTAGTCAGAGACTTATTTAATGTTACAGCTTTTAATTTCAATTATCATATGTTGGGATATTTTATTATATATACCTTTTACTATATATTTTATTTCCATGTGATGAGAGACCCTTTTGTATCCCATCAACTCATTTATTGAATTTTAATATTACGCTATTAGGCTGCCGAATTTTTGTAAGGTATCTTCTTAACCCAACTTCCATTATTTTGGTTATTATTATACTCTTTGATTGTGAATTTATATGATTATGTTTGAAATAAATTTTTATCTACTATCTATTATTTATACATTACTTATGTATATTATATTGAATAGAACTATTAAATTTTTTTTTTACAAAATGATCATTGTAAGGGACTTCGTCTCAATCTCCTTTCATTGATGTGTATTTTGTTGACATTATTTTATACAGTGTATAATAATATCCATTTATCTTTTATTATAATCGAATGGTTTTCAAAATGAATCTTTTTTTTCTATGAAGTGTATTACCAAATAACCAAATTAATTTTTATTCTTAACGTATGCATTGAAAATGATCATTTCATTTCTACGAGCATTATTTGATATTTTTCTTTTCCATCAAGGAGTAATGTTTTCAATAGAAAAATATAGATCATATTTTTCTTACGTATTTGGGTATTGATATTATTTTTTCAGAATGTATTGATTATGTCAATATATTTAAATGATATAGTGTGATTTCAATGTGAAAATGTTATCGTTCCTTTATTCTTGTGTTTTGTGTTATAATTATGTCAATGTTTATGGGAATTGTTTAGGTATATGATTGTATCCATGATATACCCCGAGTGGGTGATCCTGAGATATCTCTCCAATTCATTGGGTAATGTTATGTAGATAATTTTTACTATTTCACCTATGTGATTTAGAGAATATATTGGGAGGGTTATTCAAAACATAACACCCTAGGTAACAGTGAAATCTACAATGTATGTATGATTTAAATTCCACAAGTTAACAATATGATTTATGATTTCATTTTTGTTCATAAATATTATGATTTCAAGAGTTATGTTAAGTATATTATGTTTTATTATTCGAAAGTATAATTTCATTGATTTTTTTGTATTGATGGACTAATATTTTTTTCCTTATTTTATAATCCTTACTAAGGTTTTAATGCTAATCCCAAGTTTTTGAAATGTTTTTCATAGGGAATATGGAAGGTTAAGAGAAATGATGTATTCAATAAGATATATATTAAAAAAATAACTCTAATTTCATTCGAGGAGTTTTATTATTGTTAAATAATATGATAGAGTAGAATTGTATACTTTGTATGTTTCAAGATGTAATGTAATTGTTACGACATAATTCTCTAAAACTCTAAAAAAAGATCATCAATGTGAATTATTGAACTAAATCATCATTATCTAATGTTTAAGGATGGGGCCTTGTAGATTCTATCATATTTATGTTCAAACAAAATTAGATGGTATGGTGTTATTTAAGCATAAGTGACATAACCATAATGATTAGAATATTAGAAAAATTCACAGTTATTTTAAATATATTTTATGAGTTTTCGATAACATGAATATTTATATCTCTGTTTTTACAATCCTCATACGATATTCTATGATGATTTTTCTGATATACTCCCACTAACCATATTGGTTTTAGTAAATTTATTGATCTAGCATGCACCAATGTAACAATGTATGTGAAGAATATTGTGATGGATTTCTGAATGAGAACTGAATGAAATGGGATCTTCATTGAGGAATCTTGTGGTTTATCCTTATCCAAATGTCTGGAGTCATAATTGACCTATTGAAACTTGGGTATTTTTTTAGGGAATAATATATGCGAGAAAAGAATCCCTCGGTATGTTCATGAAATAATCAAAAAGGTATGTATATTAAAAAACCAATGTCTGGAGGATGTGGAATGAAACACCTAGGAAAATAATTCAAAGGAATTGGATGATGGTTTACACATGGTAATGAAGGTCATATATAAATAACCTACCCTGGAAAAAATAATCAATCATTTGACACTAGGAAAAAGAAATAAATTCATTTTGAGGTATGAAGTGAACGTTTTAAATGTGGAGTACATGGTCATTATAAAAATAAATGTCCTATGAAAATGGTTCATGAATTGGATCAGAAATACTGTACAAATAAATGTTGACCATTTAACAGTTCCACTCTAATTGAGTAATAGGGTACTAGAAATTACCGATTAAATGTATAGATTATTTCTTAGTAGATTATTATTTATTATTTAATATAAGGATATGATTCATGATTTTGTTTGTAAAAAAAAGTACTATGGAATATGATGAAATTTGTTTAAGGGATAATAGATAATTCTTGAAGATTATAATATCTACAATTTATAAATTATTTATTAAAGATAGATATTTATGTAAATAAATGTTTATATGTATTAATGTTCCTTGTTGATGGGATTACTATCGACAAGTTTTCTCTTGTTTTTGTAACCATGCTATTTGTTATGTGAAAATTCTAATAAGGGATGAATTATCTTTTCTTTTGTGTTTATAGTTATAAAGAACCATTTTGGTATATATGATGTATTAATATTATGAAATTATGTGTTATTACGTTTTAATAATGTTATAAAATTATATAGTATTTGAAAAAGGACAACATTCAGACTGTGTGACAAACCGTCACGTCGGAAAAAAGTAGCAGGAATCGAACCCACAACCAAATTGTCGTAATGATTTATTCCCTCCCACTGAAATACCGAAATTACCTATCTAGTATGAATAATTATGTATGAACTCGGTTCTTATTTTGGAGGTACAGGTTTCTTCTTTTCCTTTTTTCATTATGTGTTATATAAAAAATAAGGAAAATGGGGGAAAATCCCAAATTTTGTGGATATACACTGTGTACTTTTCCACACACCATGTACATTGGCAGTGTGGGATCAGTACATAGGGCGTGTAGGCCTGTCAGTAATGAAGGGTGTAAAAAATGACTACACGACATGTACATTGTATTTATACACCTTGTAATTATTCGGAAGGTGAATCGTAAGGCGGTGGAAGCAACTGCCAGCTGAGCAACAGTACACGCCGTGTATTCAGGAATACATACCGTGTACTCATGTCGACAGATGATCAGTGCGGCGGTGAAAATTAGCTGCCAGAGGAACAATTAAATGATGGAATGTACACACTGTGTACTTGATATTACAAACAATGTAGTTTGTTTTTTCTCTTAAAATGGGCAGTAGCCTACTCATTATGCGAAGGAGGATTTGAGTTCGTTTTCGAGCAGGGAGAAGAGGCCGGAGATTCGGAGATCTCCCAACCGCACACCGAGAACCTGATTCCTACACCGTCGATCTCCTTTGAACTGCACAGTTATGTTCTTCCTTATCCTTGAGTAGTTCTTGATAATTTATTCCCGAGGGAAAGTTATTTGTGGTTTAATTTTTGAACATTTATCCCAGATCTAAGTCGTCCAAGGGTGTTTCAGGAGGCGCCGTCCACGTATACCGATCAGGGGCGATCAAGGTAGGTGGTCTAATGTTTCATTGAAATTTTGTGTTGAAATTGTGTATTGTAAGTGCTACATTCCCATGGTTGGTGTGTCTTATGGATGATACCTTTTCTGATAAGATAACTAGAATTGTATAGATAATCTAATGTTATGTTTAAAATGTTGTTTGTGATCACTGTGTGGATCCAGGACCTCCCAGAGGGTGCGTTCCTCTATTTAGCAATTTGCCCATGATACCCGAGGGCATGCCATGATTATAATATTTATTGAATTTTTTTGATATAAAATGTATATAAATTTCTTGGTTATGCTTTAGGATCAGCCCAGTTTCTTGCGCCTAAGGTTAGTGTTCTATTTAGCCTGAGGGTATTGTTTTCTTAGCCTATGGGCTGTAATTGTTTACCCTGAGGGTAACCTTTTTTTAGGCCTTTGGGCAGTAGTTTCTGTGCCTGTGGACCATATCTCATATGCCTGAGGGAAATATTCATTATACCTGAGGTAAATCACTTGCAGTTATTTGATTCTGTTACCTGAGGGTAAGGATAGTATGTATGAGGACATGACTATTTAGAATATTCACTGTGGTGATTTTCTATGATGTACCTTATGATATAAAGCAAAATCATGGAGGTGATAAGTAATACTTGAAATGTAAATGAAACTTGTAGTGATAGTAACTTTTCAGTACTCACTAGTTTACTACATTTACTATTACACACTACTGTTTCACTTTTTCACAAACAGTTTGGAATGAGCATTTGGTGGGTGCCTATTGGGATTTATTTCTCACACCATGTTTGGATCATGTCTTCATCCCAAATAGACTATATTTCTGCAGGTTTCAACATGGGAAAGGGTCCATATACCGGTACATGTTTTAGTAGAGAGTAGGAGAGCATGGGACCGATCTTAGGCTTGCGATGCTATTGCATTCTGTTCACTCGGTGTTGTTCTGTTTTTTTTTTGTACCTTGTACATTGAGTTTTATTGTATTGTATTGTATTGTATCCTTTTTTAGATGCTTTCATAGAAATAGTGACATGCTAAATCTTTAAATATAGGACTGCTGGTTCCCTTTTACGTCATTTGTCCATTTTAGTTGTATATTGTTTACTGCTTCCAATGTTTTTTGTTACTTATCTACTCTGCTGCACTACACATTGACAAATGAGATCATAGTTTCCCAACTATCAGACCTGGGGCGTCACATCTAGTAGGCAGCCTGTTGCATTTGGGTAAATGCGAATGAGGTCATGTGACCAACCGGGTTCGGGGCACCCATTGAGTGGCTTCCGGATCCGGGATGTTACAAAGTTGTATCAAAGAAGTTATTTTCTTTGACATACTATTTGGTGCCTTAGTCAGTGATATGACAGAAATGTTAGTTGGTATTAAGATGTTCTCGGGAGTAGCTGACCCTTATAAAGGGAAAATCCAATTAACCTCGTGTTGCAATTTTTCTGATTTTGAACTTTTACAGTTTATTTGATTTTCACCATTGGGTGAATCACTTGTGGTGTGCTTTTTATATTGTTATACCGTGTTCTCTTTAGTATCATCCCAGTGAGATGAGGTTATACCATCTCATTCATCATTTAGGCACATGCTAGAAATCACATGTCATGTATTCTTACCATGCCATGTAGGTGCATTAGAAATTTCATGGTGTTATGATAGTTGATGTGCTAGAAAATCATGATGTTGTGATAGTTTCTTTGATAAATACCTGCAATTTGATAGGTTATTTTATTGTGAGGTTTTGATAGAATGAACACGAATTTTTTTTTCTTGAGGAGTATGGGACCTCAATGACCGGAATTTGGTGGATCATCGATATTTTTATTCTGTTATAACATCTATATGATTTTAATCATTGATTCACGGGGAGTTTGGGCCCTCACAGATCAGAATATGGAACTTGGGTGTTTTCTTCTGTGTCTTTATGGGTTTTGAAGTAGTTTATGAGACCTACTATCCAGAAAACCCAGCATACATGTTGTTTAATCTTATGGACACATGTCGTGTGTTCTTCTGTTTAGGATTAAATGAATTCTTTTTAAGTACACATCGTGTACCCTATGTACACATCGTGTAGTCTCTTACCATGTCATAGGTCCTGTGGGTAGATACATGAGATAGGAATGTTTTGGGGAGGAATACGCCATGTACCGGTTGTACACGCAGTGTAGTGTCGACCCGATGTCCGCTCGTGTATCTAACAACACGAACAGAGGAAACCATAAGACATAAATGCCGTGTATACCATGAAAATTCCATGTAGTCTGATTTAGGTACTCAAACATGTCACGAACAACAAGGGTCGGTGATATACTTCCTAATTCACACTGTGTCCACCTAGAACACTTCGTGTAGCTTCTGCCATGTAGTTGGCCCTGTAGCGAGCAATACCTGTCAGTCTGGGGCTTCCTTGTACAAGTTGTGTCTTTTTAGAACATGCCACGTAGTGTGACCTGGGTACACGGGCCATGTAATGAACAAAACTGGCTGGTGATAGCTTGTAGAGTACACACCGTGTGCATGTGGGACACACCGTGTAGTCTTGTTTTAGGAGAGCCGTGTGGCTTAGCTGTGTAAAAGGACTCAGGTAGAGAAGAAATATTCGAGTAGAAGACGTGTATTCAGAAGACACACCATGTTTTTTGGGTTGTTACACAGCTATTTTAAGCTAGAGTACACTCCCATGTGGATGGAATGTGATAACACGTCATGTAGTATTAATACACACCATGTAGTAAAGTTTTGTAACACCCGAATACATGTCTTCTCCTATTCCATTCATGGTATCCTCGTTTTCAGTCTTTGATAATCTTGATTTATGGGTGTTTGACTTTTTTGGGTCATGCCACCGAGAAGACCACTTGTTGTTCTCCAGGAGAGAAGCGATGAGTATACTCTTGAGATGGTCGGCCATGGGCTTCCAGTGGATCCTCCAGCAGTTCCAGATACAACACCAACCATTATACCGGACACAGGCGTGGATGGAAAGTTCCCTGAAGGCTTCATGAGGTTCATACAGACCATCTAGGGAGCACCACTAGTTGCCACATCTATGGCACAGTTGACTCGTATATTCCAACAACAGTATCCACCTACGTTTTCAGGAGATGTAAAACCATTGGCTGCGGAGTCAAGGCTGGATTCAACGCTGATGATATTTGAGCATCTCGAGATGTCTCCTAGGTGGTGTTTCAATCATTCTACATACATGCTGTGTGATTCCTCTAAGAGGTGGTGGGATGTTACAACCCAGACTGAGCATCACCAAGACATGGTGTGTGAATATTTTCAGGTAGTTTTCTATAAATTCTTCTTCCTAGAGACGCTGAGGGCATATCGAGGATGAGTGTTCATGATTCTGCAGCAGGGTTCCATGTCAGTGATAGATTATTCAGCTCACTTCACAGAGCATCAATGTTTCTCATACATTCTGGAGGGTGATGAGGCGTTGAGGGATAGACACATTAATGATGGTCATCGATGTGACATCCAAGTGCTGGGGAACATTTTCAGGTTGCCTACCATGCATTATATTGTGAACCAGGAACTGATTACATTGCAGAACCTACGGAAAGCAAGTGGTGTGGGCCAGGGCGGTTCAGTACCAGTTTTTGGTACTATTTCTACCGGCTAGGGGAAGAGTGAAATGGACATCTCTCACAGTGGTAGTACTAGTCAGAAGAATACTTCATGTGGACAGGTTATTTGCTAACAGTGTGGTAGAGAGGGTTACGAGCAAACTCAGTGTCCACGTGACCCTGTGGAGTGCCGATATTGTGGCAAGATGGGTTATCTCCAGCATTTTTGTAGCGCGTTTCCACTAGTGGTTAGTGAGAGGGGTTCTGTATAGACTCCGTGTGCGGGAGCAGGACCGGAAGCTTCATACCAGATGGGGAATTGGAATATGTCATGGCGTGCAGGCAGAAATGGTGGTCATAGTCGTGATAGCCAGACACCAGGATCTTAGAGGTAATAGGGTGAGCCAGCTCAGGGTATTCAGGCTCTGTCATAGGGCCACAACACTGGGCATACATATGCAGTGCAGTAGACCCAACATGTGCAGTATCCGGGAACTTCCACTATCAGAGGTTCACATCTAGTTTCTTTTGTCTTGTATTCTGGACTTTTCGATACTGGTGCTACACATAGCTTTATATCTATGGTCGTTGTGGATGGCCTTGGGCTCTGTGTTTCTTTTTATTTGGATATCATAATTCTAGACACTCTCTTGGGAACTATAACAACAGGTGTGCATTAGTGCAAGGAGTTCCCCCCTAGAGGTTGATGGGTGTCACATTCTATGGGAACTATATGTTTTAGAGATGACAACATATGATGTCATTCTTAGGACAGAATTGTTGGTTCCCTTTCGAGACTTTGTGGATTTCTATCCTCGAAGGGTGATTTTCACGTCACAAGAGGTCATTGATTTTCTATATAAGCGTTAATGGGATGTCCAGGTTAGCAGATGTAACTCCCCAAGCTTCTACGGTACGCTTCTCTTTGAATAATGTGATAGCGTGTGTTGTACGCAACACCGAGTTCTAACACACCATAACCAATCAAACTAGCCGTTATGAAAAGTAATACCTACTTTTTGAAATTATATATATTTTATATTTCAAAATGGACTTCATTTTTGGATTTGGAATATCGAATTTAGCCTAAGGTGAAATTTTGGTACATTTCGGATAACTTTCATATTTTGATAAATAGTGAAAATTACTAAATTTTAATTAAAAACAACTTTTTTAATCAAAATAATTAATAGTGATAAATTATGAATTTGAGTGGTTTTAAAGTATATTTATAATATATTTTTACCATTTAATATAATTTTGGTCATTGGACATAATTTTACAATTAAACCGAACATAAACAAGTGTCAATCTTTTGATAGTTATTATCTCTTAAAAACACGCTTTTTGTTTTGACAGCGGGAATTAATTTTAAATTAATTTCTGCCACTTCTGTGTTTTGAATTTAGAAAAATGGATTCCATATTTGGAATCAGGATGTTCAAATTGTGTAAATAGGTAACTTTTATTTTTAGACATTTTGAATAATTACTGCGGTAAATATTTTATTTACCATGGTTAAGGGTAAATCCGGTAAAGAAGGGTTAAAAAATAATATTATAATAATACTAAATTACCCTAAAACGTGTCCTAGCCTTATTTTTTGATACATGTTCGACCATAGGCATCTTTGGGTCGATTTTGGGACCCCATGGTGCCACTTGTAGGTGATAAGGACACTTTATTTTAATTAAGTTAAAATGAATACAAAAATGACACAAGCATATATCTTTTAGCAAAACAATTTTTACATAGGGTTATATATGTTGGATTTTAGATTATAAATATTCATTAGAAAGATAAAAAGGTTTCCTACATAGTGATAGTTCATTTATAATTTTTAGACATTAAATAATTTAATTTATTTATGACACAGTGATGATGAATTAATTACTATAATAGTGAAAAATTAAAATAATTGATATTATAAATACCCAAATAAATATAATATGAAACTTATAATGAATTAAACTAATTTTCTAGGATAATATGATATATTAGGATTGATTTAAATGACTTTGTTAGAAGTAATAAATATGTTATGAGTTTCAAAAAAATCATCTATTGAATAGTGTCAAAATTGACATAAAAGAGTTCTTAAAAAAATATTATATTATTAATTGATATTAAATTCCTAAAAATCTAAGGTTCGTCCAAGAGACTTATATCATGATTTTTTCATCATTAATGGACCACTTTGGGGTCGCTTGGATGTATATAGTAAGTTTATTAACCATATTATATAAAAATACAAAGAGACATTGTAAAAGTGAAACTAATTAACTTAGAGTTAATACTTAAAGATAAGGTTAATATAAGTACCCAAACCTGTCTAAATTCTATTGGTTGAGTGGTTTTCGACCTATCCCCACCTTAACCTTTGAATAATCAACTTTGGAGCCATTAGAAACCGAATATGAATTTATTATAAATTAATATTTCTAGCTTTTCCAAAGGTGCCCCTCACCCCTCGTATAGAAGGGCACTCCTCCTTCTCATTTATTCACACCTTCAAAGCCTTTTGGTTCGGCCAAACTCTGCCCAAATACTCTCCCAAAATCCCTCAATACAACCTAGAGGCCTTATTTTGATCAGAAATCCAACCTAAGGAGCCCTTTTGATCAAATCAAAAGGAAGAACCCGAAGAAGAGGTAATGTTTTCACCACCCCTTTTCAAGTTCCTTTCTTCTTCCACTTCTTCTTTCTTTGTTCTTACCATTATAAAATAATAACTCCAGTATCTAACATACACTGTGATGTTATTATAAATATGGTACAACCATATTCAGTATTCTATCCACCCTTTGAATAACATGTCACCATACGTGCGTACGTACGGCTTACCGTCTCCACGTCGTGGTGTAATTGTTATTCAATATATTATTATTTGGATGGGTATAATAATGATGTGTAACACATGTAAATAATAAATATAACATGTTAATGATTCTGTATATATGATATACCATCCATTTATATATTATTTTAATATCAAAAGAATGATATTGTCGCTCGTGCGTACGTACGGACTACCGTCTCCACGAACGCGATGAGATTCATTCTCCATCATATCCATTCAAGTATAATTATCATTTGATGATTTAAAAATGATGTTTAAGGACTTGATATCATTCTGGATATGAATAAGATACAACAAACACGGCTTATGTAACAAAACATATAAAAGAAAATGAGTAAGTTAACACCCAAAACGACGATAATTCTATGATATTATTAACAAATCAATGTTAAAAGATCATATATGATATCATATTAATATATATGATTCTTGTATAATTTAATAAAAATTATTTCACCATTATACATGAGGTTAACCTACCCCAACCAAGGAAAAGTACAAGGTAAGGGTTATTTCATAATCTCTTCATTATCCGAGGTTGTTTATACGTAATAATCTACTGGGATTTCTTTATCATCCACATCCATGTTTCTTCGAAATGTATTTCAAAACATATTTATTATTTACAAGAATATGTATTAAAGTCATTTATACCCTTGTTTGACTATTTATAAGAGGTTTATAAAGGAATCTTTCCGTTGTTTTCAAAACAAGGTCCTTTTTTACCTTTTCGACAGAATTAAGGTAAGAATGTTTTTTTTAACTTATACGGCGGGTGCGGCTATTTTCCACCGTTATAAAATCTTCAAAGCTTCCCTTACAAGCTTATAAGAATATTTTCAAAGAAAATTTTTTATTTTATATGGATCTTAAATTATTTCAAAATAAAAGGAGATATTTCTTTAAAAAGAATTTTGATTTCATCTATGTCAACATCCTTTGATGGATTTTAAGATTATTTGAAGTTGATTTATTATGATACAAAACTTCTATATTGTATTTAAGGTTTTGTGATATGTTTGACTGTGGATGTGCTATTTTTATACCATTCATAGTTTATGGTGAAAGTATTGACATTTCGTATGCTAGTTTTAATATGAATGTTTATGTTATGTTTAAACCTTTTCATATGGGAATGCATTGGACTTAATATGTGACGGGTGGAGCCCGCTATAGCTCCTCGATGCATCGGTAGGTCTCATGAGACAAACTAGTGTCTTGGCACAAGGCCTTGACAAAATCTAATTTGTAGTTTTGGTACGAGGCCTTGGCTATGTGGTTATGATAGTCTGGCATTATGCATTCCATCATTATGAAAGTGGTTATTGATTTTGCATGTGATTATTCGATTAGTAGAATAACCATGTGAATAAGTAAATGGAATTATTTCATTCTATTTATTCCATACTATGTTAAAAGTTCAAGTTTAAAAGGCTATTGTTTTAGTTATACATTGCCTTAAATGTTTATTCTTATTTATGAAAGTTTCCGCTATATTGTTATCCTTACTGGGCATTTGAGCTCACCCCTTTTCTATGTTTTATTTTGCCCAGGATGTGACGAAGTAAGTTATGAATGACCTGCAGGGATATTATGAAGGGATAATAGTGTGGACTATAGAGAAATTATGTTGTTGTAGTAGTTTTTCATTTTATGATGTAATGTAAAACTTATGAATATATCTAGTGTTTCCAAGTCTACTAAACCAATCGGTCTTTCGAGATTTGATCTTTTTTGTGATCATGCCAATGTTATGTAATAATGCACCGACTCTAGGTAACTAGGATCGGGGCATTACAGTTGGTATCAGAGGAAGTTTAGTACAAACCTTGGAAGCTAGATTTAGGTAAACTCTGATTAGATCACGTAGACCTAAGATGAACTTTGAGGATTAGTATAGAAGAACTTCCTAGAATTTTGGTATTGTAGAGATTTTGTGAGTTTTCCGAGCAATACATCCCTGTATGGATACGAGCAGGTAGAGGCGGCTCTGGCACAGATGTACCTAGGGGTAAAACCTGAAAACACCGCTTTGATCTAGACTCGAACGGGAACTGGTGCACGACAACGGGCCTTGCTGCACTCTTGGTTACGACACTCCCGGGGGATATGCTTAGGATAACTCTCATTTTCTTTAAAAATCATTTTGAAGGGATTATGAGTATATACTTCCTCAAAGAAAACATTCTTATTATTATGGATTATATCCATAAATAATTCAATTTATGTTAAGTGTTTTATAAGTATGTGATTATGTATTTTGACTCATAAACTGATCTAGTTTATGCCATTGTTTAGAAATGGCGCCTAGTGGAAGAAATGGAAACCGTATCAATGTAGGCACTCCATGTAGGGATTTCCCTCCTGCTCAAGAAAATTATAGTGGAGCTGGTGATGCAACTGGTGCCGATCAGCTAATCACCATAATGGGACAACTTACTCAGGTTATGAATAATAACCTTACCCGTATGGAGCACCCTGATCCGCAGCGTGGAGGATCAATGTTAGATCGATTCATGAGGCAACAACCACCAACGTTCAATGGGAGTACAAATCCCTTAGTACCTGAGCAATGGATATTTTCCCTAGAGAAAATATTTCAGGCTTTGGGGAGCAGTGAAAGGGAAAAAGTTATCATGGCAGTTTACCGCCTCACTGGAGATGCTGATCAATGGTGGTCATTGATTCATAATACAAAGGAAGATGATGAAGTATCAAATATGGAATGGAGGGAGTTCAAAGATCTGTTTTTAGAAAAATACTTTCCTCGCGACCATCGAGCAGATATGGAAAGGCAATTTCTATGTCTGAGACAGAAGGAGGATGAGAATGTCACAAAGTATGAGGCTAACTTTACAAGGTTAGCAAGGTACGCTGGTGATTATATACGTAACCAAAGAAGTAAGATTGGTCGTTTCTTTGATGGGTTAAAACCATTTCTCCGTCGAGAATTAGTCTCACAATCCTTTTCGTCGTACGGAGACATTGTCTCATGTGATATCAAGACAGAAAAGGAATTCTCTAAGTCTTATGACTTTAAAGAAAAGAAAGAGAAGAAGAGACCTGCTGATCAATCTGGGAATGGAAATGAAGGGAAGAAGGGAAAGTTTGAATATCCATCCTGTGGTAAATGCGGGAAGAAACACCCTGGTACTTTCTTGAAGGGAATGTGAGTCTGTTACATGTGTGGTGAAAAAGGCCACCAAGCTCGTGATTGCAAGGGGAAGAAGGAAGCTACCAACGTTCAGTGCTATAATTGCAGGGAGATGGGGCATTATGCAAATGCATGTCCTAAGAGTCAGGAGAACCTACCTCAAAAAAGGCCAAGGGATCAAGGCCAGGCTTATGCTATCACTACTGCTGAGGTAGAAGCTCCGAAAGAAGTGGTGGCAGGTAATTTAATGGTTTCCTCAAGTTTAGAAAATTCATTATTTGATTCTGGATCATCACATTGTTTCATATCTTCCTAGTTTGCTAAAAAAATTAGATATTTCCAATTTGATTTAATAAGGGAGTTGTCAGTTAAAACTCCTAAGGGAAGTATCATTGCAACAAAGTTTTGTGAATCAGTCCCCATTAGAGCACATAAATGTTCTTTATCTGCTGATCTCATCGTCATACCTATGATTGAGTTTCATATAATCCTCGGTATGGACTGGCTTTCGGACTATGATGTGAAGATTTATTGTAAGAAGAAAGAGGTTACGATTCTTGATGATAATGATAAGGAACACCTTATCTTTAGAGCAGAATCGTCACCACCTAATTCTTATTTAGATCCACCCTCAATAGCTCAACTAAATTCAATTCTTGGGGAGGAAGAGAATGAAATAACTGCGGGTGAGGAAAGGAATGTTCAAATAGAGGATGTACCTGTTGTGAAAGAATTTGTAGATGTATTTCCAGAAGATTTAACTGGACATCCTCCAGAATGAGAAGTTGAGTTTTCCATTGATTTAATTCCTGGATCAAGGCCTATATCGAAGACCCCATACAGAATGGCTACTGTAGAGTTAGTCGAACTAAAGAAACAACTAGAGGAATTGAGTAATAAAGGATTTATTCTCCCTAGTGTTTCTCCATGGGGAGCCCCTGTTCTTTTTGTTAAAAAGAAAGATGGATCTATGAGGTTATGTATCGACTATAGGGAGATCAATTTTATAATGATAAAGAACAAGTATCCCCTACCTCTTATTGATGATTTATTTGACCAACTACATGGAGATCAATACTTTTCAAAGATTGACCTTCGATCTGGATACCATCAGTTGTGTGTAAAGAAGGAAGACATTCCGAAGACAGCATTTCGAACCAGGTACGGGCATTACGAGTTTACTGTAATGCCTTTTTGATTGACTAATGCACCCTCTGTATTCATGGATCTGATGAATAGAGTTTTCAAGGAGTATCTCGATGAATTTTTGGTGGTATTTATTGATGATATCTTGGTATACTCCAAAACCTACGAAGATCATGAAAATCACTTGAGCATTATCTTGAAGACTCTGAGGAGGCATGAATTATATGGGAAGTTTAGCAAGTGTGAATTCTGGCTTCAGGAGATTTCTTTTCCTGGCCATATTGTCTCTAAAGATGGAATCTCTGTTGATCTTTCTAAGACCAAGGCAATCCAAGAATGGACAACACCTACGAGTATAACTGAGGTACGCAGTTTTATTGGTTTGGCAGGTTATTATCGATGTTTCATCCAGAATTTTTCCCTATTGGCTAACCCATTAATGAAGCTCACACGTAAAGGGGTTAAATTTGTTTGGACAAAAGAGTGTGAAGAATGTTTCAAAGAACTGAAGAGAAGATTATTCAATGCTCCTATATTGATTCTACCATCGGGGAATGATGGGTTCGTTATTTATAGCGATGCATCGAAGAAAGGACTTGGTTGTGTCCTTATGCAGAATGATAGAGTTAATGCCTATGCATCACGACAATTGAAAATTCATGAACAAAACTATCCTTCTCATGATCTCGAGTTAGCAGCTGTGATCTTTTCTTTGAAGATATAGAGGCACTACCTCTATGGTGAAAAATATGAGATTTATACTGATCACAAGAGTTTGAAGTATATTTTCTCACAAAAAGAACTCATCACGAGGAAAAGGAGATGGCTTGAATTACTCAAGGATTATGATTGCACGATACACTACCACCCGGGGAAAGAAAACAAGGTGGCAGATGCTTTGAGTAGAAAAGACCATGAAGTTTTGAACAATATGAGAATTGAAAGGGATCCAATTTTCATGGATCTAGTGAAGATGGACATGGGAATAACCAGGGAAGGAGAAACATCAATTCTTTTTCAAATGGTTGCCAAACCATCTTTACTAGAAAGGATTAAGAGTTCTCAGACCGATGATGAAGAATTTCAAAAGAAGATTAAATCTGTGAATGATGGGAGATTGAGAGACTTTGTGTATGAAGATGGAATTTTGAAATTTGGGAAGAGACTTTGTGTTCCCGATATACCTGATCTAAAAAGGAAATTACTGGGTGATTCTCATAGTTCCAATTTCTCTATACACCCTGGGAGCACCAAAATGTATAGAGATTTGAAGGAACATTTTTGGTGGGCCAACATGAAGAGGGAGATTCCTGATTTTGTGTCAAGATGTTTGGTTTGTCAACAAGTGAAAGCTGGAAGGCAACAACCTGGAGGATTCATGCAACCTTTTCCCATACCGGAGTGGAAATGGGACAATATTACGATGGACTTTGTCATGGGGCTACCAAAGACTCCTAGAAGGAACGATGATATATGGGTTATTGTTGATCGTCTTACCAAGTCAGCACATTTTCTTGCTATAAGAGAAGATCTACCCCTGTAATGTCTAGCAAGACTATATATTAATGAATTTGTGAGACTTCATGGAGTACCCATATCGATTGTTTCTAATCGTGATCCCCGTTTTACTTCAAGATTCTGGAAAAGTCTTCAGAAATCCCTGGATACTGAACTTCATTTGAGCACTGCTTACCACCCTCAGACAGACAGAAAATTAGCACGGACTATTCAAACCTTAGAAGACATGTTGAGATCTTGCTCACTTGACTTTCATGGTATGTGGGATCAATATTTACCTCTGGTAGAATTTTCCTATAACAATAGCTTCCATTCGAGTATTCAGATGGCACCATATTTATATGGAAAGAGATGTCGTACACCAACCTGTTGGGATGACGTCGCTGAACGAAAACTTGTAGGTCCAGAACTGGTGGAGGAAACGATTGAAAAGGTGAAGGTAATCCAAAATCACATCAGAGCAGCTCAAAGTAGGCAGAAGAGCTATGCCGATAATCGAAGGAAGGATTTGGAATTTCAAGTCGGTGATCATGTTTTCCTGAAGGTATCTCCATGGAAGGGAGTCATACGTTTTGGTAAGAAAGGTAAATTGAGTCCCAGGTACAACGGACCCTTCGAAATTCTAGAACGAATTGGGGTTGTAGCTTACCGATTGGCAATGCCGCCAAGTCTCTCTAAAGTTCACGACGTGTTCCACGTATCTCTGTTGAGGAAATACATGCCTGACCCAACGCATGTACTCAACTATGAGGAATTAGAACTGGAACCTGACCTGTCTTATTGCGAAGAGCCCGTCAGGATTCTTGATACGAGAGAACAAGTACTAAGAAACCGGACGACGCGTCTGGTAAAAGTTTTGTGGAGAAACCATAAGATGGAAGAGGCAACGTGGGAACCCGAGGAACTTATGATGAAGAACCACCCGAGTCTTTTCATGTGACAAGTATTCTAGAAATTTCGTGGACGAAATTATTTGAAGGAGGGGAGAATGTAACACCCCAAGCTTCTACTGTATGCTTCTCTTTGAATAATGTGGTAGCGTGTGTTGTACGCAACACCGAGTTCTAACACACCATAACCAATCAAACTATCCGTTATGAATAGTAATACCTAATTTTTGAAATTATATATATTTTATATTTCAAAATGGACTTAATTTTTGGATTTGGAATATCGAATTTAGCCTAAGGTGAAATTTTGGTACATTTCGGATAACATTCATATTTTGATGAATAGTGAAAATTACTAAATTTTAATTAAAAACAACTTTTTTAATCAAAATAATTTATAGTGATAAATTATGAATTTGAGTGGTTTTAAAGTATATTTAGAATATATTTTTACCATTTAATATAATTTTGGTCATTGGACATAATTTTACAATTAAACCGAACATAAACAAGTGTCAATCTTTTGATAGTTATTATCTCTTAAAAACACGCTTTTTGTTTTGACAGCGGGAATTAATTTTAAATTAATTTATGCCACTTCTGTGTTTTGAATTTAGAAAAATGGATTCCATATTTGGAATCAGGATGTTCAAATTGTATAAATAGGTAACTTTTATTTTTAGACATTTTGAATAATTACTGCGGTAAATATTTTATTTACCATGGTTAAGGGTAAATCCGGTAAATAAGGGTTAAAAAATAATATTATAATAATACTAAATTACCCTAAAACGTGTCCTAGCCTTATTGGTTGATACATGTTCGACCATAGGCTTCTTTGGGTCGATTTTGGGACCCCATGGTGCCACTTGTTGCTGATAAGGACACTTTATTTTAATTAAATTAAAATGAATACAAAAATGACACAAGCATATATCTTTTAGCAAAACAATTTTTACATAGGGTTATATATGTTGGATTTTGGATTATAAATATTCATTAGAAAGATAAAAATATTTCCTACATAGTGGTAGTTCATTTATAATTTTTAGACAATAAATAATTTAATTTATTTATGACACAGTGATGATGAATTAATTACTATAATAGTGAAAAATTAAAATAATTGATATTATAAATACCCAAATAAATATAATATGAAACTTTTAATGAATTAAACTAATTTTATAGGATAATAAGATATATTAGGATTGATTTAATTTACTTTGTTCGAAGTAATCAATCTGTTATGAGTTTCACAAAAATCAACTATTGAATAGTGTCAAAATTGACATAAAAGAGTTCTTAAAACAAATATTATATTATTAATTGATATTAAATTCCTAAAAATCTAAGGTTCGGCCAAGAAACTTATATCATGATAGGTTCATCATTAATGGACCACTTGGGGGTCGCTTGGATGTATATTGTATGTTTATTAACCATATTATATAAAAATACAAAGAGACATTGTAAAAGTGAAACTAATTAACTTAGAGTTAATACTTAAAGATAAGGTTAATATAAGTACCCAAACCTGTCTAAATTCTATTGGCTGAGTGGTTTTCGACCTATCCCCACCTTAACCATTGAATAATCAACTTTGGAGCCATTATAAACCGAATATGAATTTATTATAAATTAATATTTCTAGCTTTTCCAAAGGTGCCCCTCACCCCTCTTATAAAAGGGTACTCCTCCTTCTCATTTCTTCACACCTTAAAAGCCTTTTGGTTCGGCCAAAATCTGCCCACATACTCTCCCAACATCCCTCAATACAACCTAGAGGCCTTAGTTTGATCAGAAAGCCAACCTATGGAGCCATTTTGATCAAATCAAAAGGAAGAACCCGAAGAAGAGGTAATGTTTTCACCACCCCTTTTCAAGTTCCTTTCTTCTTCCACTTCTTCTTTCTTTGTTCTTAACATTCTAAAATAATAACTCCATTATCTCACATATACTGTGATGTTATTATAAATATTGTACAACCATATTCAGTATTCTATCCACCCTTTGAATAACATGTCACCATACGTGCGTATGTACGGCTTACCGTCTCCACGTCGTGGTGTAATTGTTATTCAATATATTATTATTTGGATGGGTATAATAATGATGTTTAACTCATGTAAATAATAAATATAACATGTTAATGATTCTGTATATATGATATATCATCCATTTATATATTATTTTAATATCAAAAGAATGATATTGTCGCTCGTGCGTACGTACGGACTACCGTCTCCACGAACGCGATGAGATTCATTCTCCATCGTATCCATTCAAGTATAATTATCATTTGATGATTTAAAAATGATGTTTAATGACTTGATATCATTCTGGATATGAATAAGATACAACAAACATGGCTTATGTAACAAAACATATAAAAGAAAATGAGTAAGTTAACACCCGAAACGACGATAATTCTAAGATATTATTAACAAATCATTGTTAAAAGATCATATATGATATCATATTAATATATATGATTCTTGTATAATTTAATAACAATTATTTCACCATTATACAGGAGGTTAACCTACCCCAACCAAGGAAAAGTACAAGGTAAGGGTTATTTCACAATCTCTTCATTTCTCGAGGTTGTTTATACGTAATAATCTACTGTGATTTCTTTATCATCCACATCCATGTTTCTTCGAAATATATTTCAAAACATATTTATTATTTACAAGAATATGGGTTAAAGTCATTTATACCCTTGTTTGACTTTTTATAAGAGGTTTATAAAGGAATCTTTCTGTCGTTTTCAAAACAAGGTCCTTTTTAACCTTTTCGACAGAATTAAGGTAAGAATGTTTTTTTAACTTATACGGCGGGTGCAGCTATTTTCCGCCGTTATAAAATCTTCAAAGCTTCCCTTACAAGCTTATAAGAATATTTTCAAAGAAATTTTTTTATTTTATATGGATCTTAAATGATTTCAAAATAAAAGGAGATATTTCTTTAAAAAGAATTTTGATTTCATCTATGTCAACATCCTTTGATGGATTTTAAGATTATTTGAAGTTGATTTATTATGATACAAAACATCTATATTGTATTGATGGTTTTGTGATATGTTTGACTGTGGATGTGCTATTTTTATACCATTCATAGTTTATGGTGAAAGTATTGACATTTCATATGATAGTTTTAATATGAATGTTTATGTTATGTTTAAACCTTTTCATATGGGAATGCATTGGACTTAATATGTGACGGGTGGAGCCCGCTATAGCTCCTAGATGCATCGGTAGGTCTCATGAGACAAACTAGTGTCTTGGCACAAGGCCTTGACAAAATCTTATTTGTAGTCTTGGTACGAGGCCTTGGCTATGTGGTTATGATAGTCTGGCATTATGCATTCCATCATTATGAAAGTGGTTATTGATTTTCCATGTGATTATTCGATTAGTAGAATAAACATGTGAATAAGTAAATGACATTATTTCATTTTATTTATGCCATACTATGTAAAAAGATCAAGTTTAAAAGGCTTTTGTTTTAGTTATACATTGCCTTAAATGTTTATTCTTATTTATGAAAGTTTCCGCTATATTGTTATCCTTACCGGGCATTTGAGCTCACCCCTTTTCTATGTTTTATTTTTCCCAGGATGTGAAGAAGTAAGTTATGAATGACCTGCAGGGATATTATGAAGGGATAATAGTGTGGACTATGGAGAAATTATGTTGTTGTAGTAGTTTTTCATTTTATGATGTAATGTAAAACTTATGAATATATCTAGTGTTTCCAAGGCTACTAAACCAATCGGTCTTTAGAGATTTGTTCTTTTTTGTGATCATGCCACTGTTATGTAATAATGCACCGACTCTGGGTAACTAGGGTCGGGGCGTTACAGCAGAGATGGACCCGAGAATCGTGGGAGTGGTGGAGTGACATCCAAGATTGCAAGTTTATATCTAGATGATCAGGGGAATTTTAAAAAGGATTTCCATCCAATAGATGATCATTTCAGGGATGTCTTCCCAGATGAGTTTTCAGGTCTTTCTCTAGAGCAAGAGGTGTATTTCTCTATTGCACTTTTTCCAGGAGTGGCACAGGTGTCCATTCCTCATTATAGGATGGCCACACTTGAGTTGCAAGAGCTCAAGAGATAGTTAGAGGCGCTATAGGAAAAAGGGTTTTATCCGACCCAGTACATCTCCATGGGGTTCTCCTGTCCTCTTTGCGAAGAAGGCAGATGGTACCCTTAGGCTCTGTGTGGATTATCGGAAGCGGAACCAGATGACGGTCAAGAACTGATATCATTTACCAAGGATTGAATGTACTTTTGATCAACATTAGGGATCACGAGTTTTCTTGAATATTGAATTGAGATCCAGATATCATCAGTTACGCTTTAGACCATCAGACATACCGCTTACAGATTTTCAGTGAAGATATGGTCTATATGAGTACATGGTTATACTGTTTGGACTCATGAATGCACCAGTAGTATTCATGGCTTTGATGAATCGTATGTTCCATCCATATCTGGATTTTTTGTGGTAGACTTGATGGATGATATCTTGGTGTACTCTAAAACACGACACGAACATTCCAACCATCTTGAGATCATACTAAGTACACTGAGAGGGAATAATCTATATTTTAAGCACTCAAAGTGCCACTTTTGGATGGACTGGATTCACTTCCTGGGTCATATTATTGTAGAGGCAGGAGTTGTAGTAGACCCAGAGAAGGTTAGAGCATTAGTTTCATGGGATCAACCTAATAAAGTGATTGATATATGGTGTTTCTTGGGGCTGGTTGGTTACTACAAGTGCTTTATACAAGACTTCTCCTACTTAGAAGCTCCATTGATGGGTTTGACTAAGAAGGTTTTGATGTTCGTTTTGTCAGAAGAATGCTAGATAGCCTTTCAAGAGCTGAATGAAAGGTTGACATCAACACCAATCCTAATACATCTGGAGTAAGGGAAGAGCTATACAGTTTTCTGTGATGCATCGGGTATTGGGATGCGAGCAGTGTTGATGCGGGTTAATTGAGGTGTTGCATACAGGTCTCAGTAGTTGTGGCCATAATAGAGAAATTACCAGACTGATGATCTCGAGATTGATAAAGTGGTTCATGTGTTACCCTCTTGGAGACATTATCTATTGGGAGAGAATTTTTTGGTTTTCATTGACCACAAAGCCTCAAATACATCTTTATGCAATGTGACTTGAATTTGAGATAGCGAAGGTGGGTTGAATACAATTTTTCCTTCGTCTTTGAGGTTTCATATACAACTAGTGAAGGTAATGAATTTGCTGATGCACTGAGAAGGAAGACTCAAGTTCAGGAAGTTCATGAGTCCAGTGGTGAGTGATAGCTTATGACTCTATTCTCTGAGATTAATTTGGAGATCCAACATAGTCTGGAGTGAACCTATCATTCTTCCTTATCTGTGAATTCTAACCTCCGGGATAGAGTGAGGATGAGACACCTATCTGATTCGGAAGGCCTAGTTCTACTGGAGACGGTGGCATGTGAGGACCCTCATACTAGTTAAACGATATGAAATTATGAGTTACAGCCTATCCAGGGATGATTGTGGGTTGCAGGTGATATAAATGAGGGGTTGATGCGGTAGTTTCATGCATCAACTTGGGCAGTGCATCCCGTGGTTACCAAAATGTACCATGACTTGAGCTGTCAGTATTGGTGGTCAGGTATGAAATGGGAAGTAGCTGGTTTTGTTGCGAGATGGCCCACCTGTCAGTAAGTGAATGCGGATCATCCATGTGAAGCTAGACTATTACAATAGTTACCAATTCTGGAATGGATGTGGGATGATGTTGCGATGGACTTCATGAGTAGTTTTCCAAGGTCACCTCGGGGAAATGATGTCATGTGGGTTGTTGTGGATAGACTCACAAAGGTAGCTCACTTTTTTCCAATCAAGGAGACCTTCAGTGTTGATGAGATCAGGAAATTGTATACTCGTGAGGTTGTATGTCTTCATGGGGTTCCATGTTCAATCATTTCATATAGGGACGCCCACATTACATCTCGTTTCTTGAAGCGTTTTCATAGGGAACTGGGTACACAGGCGCTTCTAAGCACAACTTACCACCTGCAGACTGATAGATAGTCAGAGCTTATGATACAGGTGCAAGAGGACATTCTGCGTGCATGAATCCTGGACCATTTGAGGTCTTAGGAGAGGCATATACCCCTGGCCGAGTTTGTATATAATAATTTTATTCAGGTAACTATTAAGATGGAAACTTAGGAGGCCTTATATGGTAGTCCATGCTGATCACCTTTGTGCTGTATGGAGGCAGGTGTGGCATCTTTACTGGCACCACGGCTCATGCAGGAGACTTCAGAGCAGGTCCAGATGATATTGAAGTGGATGAATACTGTGCAGTCTCTTCATAAATGTTATTCTAATCACCGCAGATGACCCTTGGAGTTTGTGGCCAGGGATTAGGTTTTCCTGCCTGTTTCACCAAGTTTGGGGCACATGCAGATCAGAAGATAGGGTAATCTTTCGCCAAGGTATGTGGAGATGTTTGAGATTTTGGAGAGGGTCAGGTCGGTTGCCTACCGTTTGCAGTTACCCAAGAGGTATCGGACCATGCACGACATCTTCAATGTCTCTCAGCTGTGCCACTATCATTCATACCCATTTCACATTTTTCAACTAGGGGAGGTTGAGATTCAGGTCAATACATTCTTTGAGGAGCATCTGATTTGTATTGTTCATAAGAGCACGACTGTTCTCCAAGGCCAGATAGTTCCTCTCGTATGGGTGCTATGACAGCATGGCCGAGTGCAGGATGAAACATGGGAGCAGGAGACCGACGTACGTGATCAGTGGACAGATTTTTTCACCTCTTTATCTTCACCACCCTTGGACGGTAAATTCGAGAATGAATTGCATTAAGGGGTAAGTTTGTAAGAACCCAGTTCTTATTTTTAAGGTATGGGTTTCTTATTTTACTTTTTTCTTATGTTTTTGTGAGAAAATAAGGAAAATGGGAAAAATCCAAAAAAATTTCGGTACAAACCTGTACTTTTTCACACACCATGAACTTTGAATGTGTGGGATGAGTACAAAGGGAGTGTAGGCCTGTTGGTGATGAAGGTTGTAAAAACTGACTACACGCCATGTACATAGTATTTAAATTCCGTGTAATCAGTCAGCAGGTGAATAGTAAGGCATTGGAAGTATCTTCTAGCTAAGCGAAAATACATGCCGTGTATTCCAGTATACATGTCATGTACTCATGTCGATGGATGAATAGTGCAGCGGCGAAAAGTAGTCTCCAGAGGAACAGTTAAATGATGGAAAGTACACTCTGTGTACTTTGTTTTTTTCTCTTAAAAAAGGCAGTAGACTCTTCATTCGGAAGAGGAGGCTTTGAGTTTGTTTTGGAGCCAAGAGAGGTGGCCGGAGCATCGAAGATCTCTCGACCGCACACCGGGAACCTAATTCCTACGCTGTCGATCTCTTTTGAACCGCACGGGTATATCCATCCTTCTCCTTGAGAAGTTCTTTCAAATTATTTATTGAAGGAATTTTATTTAAGGTTGAATTTGTTAACATTTATCACAGATCATTGTCTTCCACGATCGTTTTGGGAGGTTTCATTCATGTAAACCGATCAAGGGTGAACAAGGTAGGTGAACTGATGTTTCTTTAAACTGTTGTGTTGAAATTGTGTCCCGTAAGTGCTACACACCCATGGTTGGGGTGTGTATGGCTGAGGCCTTTGCTGTAAAGATATCTAGAATTGTATAGATAATCTAATGTTTAGTTTAAACTACTTTTTATGATCACTACATTGATCTAAGACCACCCTGAGGTTGCTTTCCTCTGTTTAGCCGTTTGGCCAAGAAAACCAAGGGCATGCCATGATTATATTGTGTATTGCATTTTCTTAAGAGAAAATTTATATAAATTTCTTGGTTATTATTTGGGAACGGCCTAGTTCCTGGCACCTAAGAGAAGTGTCCTATTTAGCCTGAGGGCAGTGTTTTCTTAGCCTGTGGGCAGTGTTTGGATAGCCTGAGGGTAACCTTTTTTTTATGCCTGTGGGAAGTAGAATCAATGTCTGAGGGCCATATCTCATATTCCTGAGGGAAATATTCATTAGTCATGAGGGAAATCACCTTCAGGTATTTGATTTTATTACCTGAGGGTAAGGATTATATGTATGAGGATACAACTATTTAGAATATTCACTATGGTGATTTTCTAGGATGGACCTACCAAGCTAAAGCACAAGTTTGGAGGTGATAAGTAATATTTAAAATGGAAGTGAAACTAGTTGTGAAAATAACTTTTGGGTACTCACTAGTTTACTGAATTTACTTTTGCACACTGTTGTTTCACTTTTTCACAGACAACTGGGCACATGCCTTTGGTGGGTGCCTATGGGGATTTATTTCTCACACCCTGTTTGGGTCATGTCATCGGCCCAAAAAGAATATATTGTGGGAGGTGTCAAAAAGGGGAAGGGTCCCTATATAGGTACATGATTCTAGTAGAGGATTAGGAGGTCATGGGATCGAGCATAGGCTTGTGATGATGCTGTGTTCGGTCCTCTCTGTTTTGTTCCGTTTTGTTGTACCTTGTACCTTGAGTTGTATTGTATTGTATTACAGTGTATCATGTTTTGGCTACTTTCATAGAAATAGTGACATGCTGCATCTTTATATAAATGAATACTAGTTCCCTTTTTCTTAAGTTCCCCATTTCATTTTTATATTGTTTTATGCTTCCACTGTTGTATGTCATTTATCATCTCTGTTCCGCTACACTTTGACAAATGAGGGCATAGTTTCTCCACTCTCAGACTTGTGCCCTTACGGCTAGTCGGTAGCCTCTGGCGTTTGGCAAAATGCTCTTGAGGTCATGTGACCAACTGGGTTCAGGGAACCCATTGACTGGCTTCCGGATCCGGGGCGTTACAAATTATTTTTAGTCAAATTTTTATATGAATCAAGAATATTTTGATTTTGGGATCTTATGACTTATGAAATAGATATCCTCTATAAAGGAAAATTATTTTTGATTATGTGATAAATTTTATTTTGTAATATATTTTTTCTTTTGGAAATCTTATATGATTAAGGAAAATAGAATACTATATGATTTCATTTGGGGACTAATAGTTGATTTTTTAGGAAGAATTTATATTTTTATTATGGACTTATATTGATTTGTGTTATTTATGGAAATGATTAATCAATCATAGAGAATATATGATTTGGTAAATAATTTTATGTATGCGACTTTAAGAGTATTTGATGTCATCTGGATATAAATATTATGATTTCTTGTGGAAGTTTATGTGACCAAAGCCATCTGAGTTTTTGGTTTCAATCATGGTTTGGATTAAAATGATAAATTTTATGGCCAGTTGTTTATTGAATGGTCTTTCTTCAACATTGGGTATTGTTTTTTTAATTTTGCATTTTAAGAGTAGTATATCATTAAATAAATGATTATCCATTATGGGATAATATGATCTTGTACGAACCAATTTGATTTTGTATAATATCTAAAGTCAAGGAAAATTAATAGTTCATAATTTGTGGGTTATGTGATTCCCTAGAAGATTTTTATATCACTTTAGGTGTGATTATGTCATTTCGAATACTACTCATTTTGAGAAAATATGAGCTTATAGAAAAAAGTTACTAAAGGATGAAACTCTACTAGAAAAGTAAGTATATTTCATTAACATCAGAATCTATCTACTAATTAAATTATGAATCCTTATAAAAGGAAAATAATATAAAAAAATCTTGTTCATTCAATTTTCCTATTGGGTAATCAAATATAGTTTAACCAATAACACGTTTGTGATTTTCAAGTGGATAACTTTTTGTTGATCGTGTATTCTACCACTCACCATGTAAACTTGATTGTTACTTTGTCTTCTATATCCATGTTTTCATATATGAAATCTTAGTATGTGTTATCGTGGGTGGCCTTTGTACTTATTTTTATTTATTAAAATTAGATAGTTATATTTACCTTTTTTTGATGTGGGGAATTCAATGATGTTTCCATGCCCAATTTTGAAATTTTGAGTATGCAATTTCTAAAATTGGGGAAGGATGCAGCGAAAAATGTATTTATATAATAATACATTTTTCATTTCTATTGATATTTTATGAATAAGATATTAATTTTATGTTAAATAGGACTCTTTTTTCGATAGAATACTCAATACACAACAACGAGTTTCTTAAAAATCTTATGATTCACAAAACATTAAGTTATACTGAAAAAGTATATAAGAACATTATTATTTTAAATGGTAGTTAACACATAACCGTTGTATTTTCTGAAAGAACATAACTAACTAAATTAGTATTATACATTTAATTTTTTTAACATTTATCCAATAAATATTAGAGGCTTAAAATAGGAATGAATTTGATTTTAAACATGAAATTCGTCAATATTTATTAAAAGGTCGATTAACTACCATATTATAGAGAACCCACATTTAAATCTATATTTTTTTTCACTTATTTAGGTTTTTTTTGAAAAAATAAAATTATTTTATAGAAATAGGACATCAAAATTTACATTGGATGATATTTTAGTATTTTTTTTGAAAATTTTAATTTTTATTATGAATAGTGAAACGTAATGCATTTTATTTCAAAACTAACTTTTAATATAATTTATTTATATAGTTATATTGAAAATTTCTTTGTTTTTAAAGTGTATTTAGATTATATTTTTACCTTTTAATCCAATATTGGTCATTTTATGTAATTTCACAGATAAATTGGACATTAAATCATGCCAATCCTTTGGTAGATTTAACTTATTAAAAACACGCTTTTATGTTTTAAGAATGAAAATTAATTTTAAATTAATTTCTGCAACTTCTATGTTTTGATTTTGGAAAATTGGATTCTGTATTTGGATGTAGGATGTATAAATTTTGTAAATAGGTAACATTTATTTATAGACATTATGAATAGTAACTTCAGTAAATATTTGATTTACGGTGGAAAAAGGGTAAATCTTGTAAATAAGGGTAAAAAATAATATTATAATAACATTTCATTAGAATAAAATGTGTCTTAATCTTATTTAATGCAATATGTCTGACCATGGGCATCATTGGGTCGATTTTAGGACCCCATGGAGTGACTTTTGTTTGAAAATTGCGTTTATTTACTTTTAATTTATTATTAAGGAAACTAGAACATAAACACATATCATTTCAAAAACAATTATTATATCTGGTGATATAAGTGATCTATTTTTCTTTAAATATTAATTAAAAATATAAAAATATATCATAAATCATGGTATTTTATTTATAATTTTTATAATTAAAATAAATAAATTTATTTATGACACAATTATAATTTGTGGTTACCTTATTAATGAATATTTTCAATAAATGAGATAATAAAAATAAAATTAAATTTATATTAAACATTTTTGTGCAATACATTAATTTCATTGCTATTTATGACTTTTTATATTTGAATTAATAATTTTTTTTATAAATAATAATAATTTATATATTTTTTAAAAATAATGATTTTAATGTTATATAAATTGACATAAATGAGTTTTTAAATGAAATACAATTTTATTAAATTATATAACAGGGATAAATTATTAGAATCATCAAAATGACTTATATAAGGTTTAAACTGTAATTAATCAACCACATGAGGTTCTATTGTCATTTTATTGTTACTATATTAACTATATAGTATGAATATACAAGAAGACATGGTAAGAGTCAAATAAGTTAACTAAGTGTTGAAGATAAATGATAAGGTCTAATTTGAAACCAAAAATTTTCTAAAATCAATTTTATTAAAATAAACATTCAAACACTCTTAAAGTACCCCTCCTATCTCTTATAGAAGTCCACCACACTTAACCCTTACTCACACATCACAAGCCCCCTTTTCTCATCCAACCACTACCAAAATACCCTCCCAACAACCCTATATTCCTTCTAGAAGCCTATCCATATGAATAAAGAAAATCAAGAATTTATTTTAGCTTTAATCAAATAGAGTTTTCCGATTTGAGCTAATGTATTCTCTCGAGCTTCTTCTATTCATTTTTATTTATCAAACCCCCTTAAATATAGTTATTCTATTATTTTATAATATTACTAGTATATTATGTATAATATGATGTTTTATTAGAATTATTTTACCTAAAATCCCACACAACTCCATCCAATAGATTTAGAACATACTGTTTCTGTAGACGGTGAACTACTACATCACGAAACAATTACTGTTCAATTATCTCCTACCACATCTCATGGTTTCCATTATGATGAAACTATATTTATATATTTTATTTATTATATTTATATTATATCAATTTTTCTTTATATTTCATTTATAACATTACTTTTTTCATTCCATAACTTGTAAATACAGTAATTTCATTTAAGGATGTGCAGATGACTACCCCCTCAAAGTGATATGACACATTTATGAAATACAAGGAATGTATAAAGGATTGAATTTCTGATCATATTTTACATATATAATATAGAATTTATAATTTAATTAAAATATATCAACGTATATTTTATTTTATTCTTTTAAATATTAAAAATAAATGAATGTTGGATTCATGTGTATGCACAAACTACTGTCACCCTGAACGGTGCATTTCATTTCATATTTTAAAATGTAATGGACTATTATAATTACATATATAGTGGATTTAAATTCATAAATACTTGATATATATGATATTTATATCATGAATAAATTTCATGATATAATGGAATTTTGACCACATGGATAATTTGAAATTAATACTAGTTCATTTTTGACTCATGTACTAACATAAAAAAAAGACAGATATGAACTTTAATAATTATTTGATTGTCATATAAAAGTAATAATTGATATAAAAGGAAAAATAAAATAGATAAAGGATATTATGAACATAGAAATAACCTAATGTTTATTATTACTGAAGAACAAGGAACTTACGTGACGAGTCAGATTAAAGTTAAGGGAACGTTTCACCATCCTCTATTAGTAAAATTATTTTTTTTATGTTTTGTTTTTTAAAATATTAATGAAAGTAATTTTTTCACACGTAATTTTATACCAAAAAATTGTATAAATATAATGGTTAAAAAGGTACTTGATCAGAGCATCTAGCTATAATTGGGGATACATCCATTCAGGAAAATGACGGGACCTACAATTCCATAAACTGTGAGTGGATCCCTTACAAAAGCTGTGAGAAATGAAGAGGATGAGGATAATCCATTCCACTGGTTATGATCAATAAAAAAAGACATTGGGGGTGACCTATGGAAATTTAGTGATGGGACCCTAAAAATTGTTAAGCTAGTGATCCTAAGCATAAAATATCTAGCTCGATCATTCTAATTAGCAATGATATTTGGTGGATCTAGTCCATCAGCACAGTGATGATGTATGCTCCATAGACATATCAAAGTGAGGGTAAACCAAGTAATATTACTGTATAATGTGCATGATTACAATTTAATACATATATTTCAACGAGAGAAGGAAAAAAGTGTTCTTTGTATAATGAGGAAACATGATCGCAAGGGGTAGGAGTTTTAATCTGTCATACATAGATTCACCCCCACTCATTGGGTATTTGACCAAGTGGATCTAAAAATTGGTATCAGAGGAAGTAGTTAAATGTCAATAGTTCTCTCTGATAAGAAGAAATGTCGGTGGTTAGTCACAATGGATTTTTTTTCCTTAATGGAAACAATTTTCACCTTTGGACGATTCAGACGACGCACTGTATCCAATCATTAAGAATGTTTTCATGTAATAACAGCTGATATCAATAGTGTTTCTCTATCATAATCTAAAAGAAGATTAGTGGATGTCTATTTTAAAGGGATAAATGATTTATGGGGATCCCTATAAAATGAAATTTATATAAAGGTGATATAATTAAAAATCACATGCTATGGGGGAATGTTTTTTAATATCATTGAATTAGATTAAATGGTCATAGTGGAAAAGCTACAGTTTTTGGGGAAAATGTATGATGATTTGATAATGATTCAAAATGTATCTGTTGATGTGTTCTTTTATAGGGTGACTATCATAGTGGATGACTTTCATGGTCATGGAGAATTCATTTGAGATATAATGATTGTAAAGCACATCTTTAAGAAATTCCACAGAAGTTAAATATAAAAGGTTCTATGGTTGAATATCAATAACTCAATGAGATTACATTGGATAACATTTAAAGTACAAATGTTTCATATTAAATTAGAAATGATGAATAATAATTTTTAGAAAATGGGATGTCCAAATTAGTGGAATAAAAGGCCATAAAAATATCCCTACTGATGATATTCATGCGGAAGATAATACATATAATGTCATGTCATGTTTCTATTCAAATATAAAAAGAGTAAGAGTAATGTAAAATGGTAAACCACAACTTTCAAGCTTCCGAAGTAGAAAGATTGACCATTTTACAATAAAGCTTCACTAGAAGACTGAAGATGATAATAACAGAAATTATGAAATTACGAAAATGATGTTTTAATCCAATATGGATTGTAGGAGATGTTCCATGATAAAATTTTTCAAAGGGAATATTCTTATTTCAAAAGAATATTAAAAATAAAAAAAAATATGAGGAAGAATAGTTGGAGGATTGCATGTAAGATGATGTAGATGCTTTGGCAGTGGTTGTCAGAAATCTTATAACAGGAGAAGAAGGTGGTAATAAAGTAATTTAATTTGAAGAATAATTGACAATCATGAAAAATTAGAAGATTCTCTTGAATATATTGATGTTTGGAGATCCAAAACAAGGAAAGCTAACAATGTGGTTCTTGATGCTAAACTGTATATAAAATAAGAGGAGGAAGATAATTAGGAGATAAATAAAGATATTGAAACACTAGAGTCTTTAATTCAATAAAAATCAAAAAATGTGGTTGATTACAAACTCAAAATCAAATTATAGAAAAGAGAGATCGATATTTTTACTGAAACTAGAAAATATAAAATCAAAAATATCGAATAACATGAAGAGGAAGTCATTGATCAACGAAAAAAGTATTAATAATAAGGAAAACATGTTTATACCAAAAATTTTATCATGAAAATAAACAAAAATGGAAACCTAATAGAATAATGTGGAGTATTGTTCTCCTATATAACCGAAGAAAAATTAAAATTCAAATGGCATGGCAGGTATGGGATTCGACAGAAAAACATAAATTAGTAATGGTTGATGTCAGACCACAATTCCCTACTACAAGATTAACGATTAATTTAGAAATGATGCAGAATCAAAGGATACAATGAACCCAAGGGATGATTAGTAGTGCAATATTTTCACGTAGAAATGTACCCCATCATAAGTTGTTATTATGGAAAAATGACAGGTCACCCAAATTTTTTCTAGATCTATAGAGAAGCAGTATGGAAGGGAAAATGATCATAAAAAACCATACAAAGAATAATTTTCCATTTCATAATTTCATGCTCGCTACTATTGGTGTGGAGGATTCAAACACAAGGTATGAAATTTCTCATCAACAATACAGTGGAGTGTTCAAAATCTAACAAAGGTTTGTTATAAGTAGTAGAAAAATTTATCATCAAATGATATTAAAGGGGAAATTAGATTTTTATAACTACAATAATATGTTGTTCCATATTATTCTGAGTAATTTCAAGAGTATAAATCAAAACTATGCATTAAATCAGAATCATGAATAAAAAGGAAACATCTAATTTGGTGGTTGTTACAGAAATTGCAATCATTGAATGAAATCTCAATGGGATATGAATCATTCACAGTGGATGGAATTCCTATATGACATGAAATAAGGATTTGGTGATGAGAATCTAGTTCATAAAAGACGTATCATAAGTGAAATGTTCAACAAGAATGCTTGAGTTGGTTAATATTTCTATGTGTGGACCAATTTCAGCAAGTTATATTTATATGAATTGATAAAATGTTATCTTATTTAGTGATTACATAATAATGACATGGGTATTAATCATTACCCACAAGTATGAGGTGTTTAGTTGCATTACAAGATATCGACGGGATGTTGAAAGAAATAAAACTGTTAATCTAGTCATCTATAAGCACTATTATAGCCCAATTAGACTTCATTTTCCATCCATTCACTCTAAATACTATCACAAATTTAAAGAATCATGAAAATCCTCATAAAGGCATCTTCAACAATGGTAACCCTCTTTGGAATGCACTTTTTCAATTACTTCTAACAATTATTCATTTCATTTTTTCTTTTGAATGATGATCCTACATCTGATGATGAATTGAATCTACATAACATTTTTAGTTTTAGTATGAGATTAATGTATCCATCTATACCTCACTCAAATGGATCTATGTCTCCTTTCTTCTGATTATTCGTCAAGCATATGATAATGAAAGTCAATAGTTTTTTCAATTTCATTTGAAAAAAATGAAAGAATATCAAATTGATTTCATCTATCATGAGCCACTTGATATTAACAATTCAAACTAATGAAAATTAATAATTACATATTTAATTGAACTAGGATACAATTTACATTAGCCTCAACAACACCTTCTTTAATATTATTCATAACAGACATTACATAATGATCATTCTAATAAATATTTTCATTGATCTATTATCTTTTTATAACTATCACCCCATATGATTAATTATACAATGTTTACTTAGAGGATCAATGGAAGATAACATCCAATATAACAATATCCACAACAATAGAATTATATACCATCATATTTCTATAAATATTTAAATCTTGTGTTTTATTGGTCTGAAAAGATACGATCGTATGCGTCTACTCAAATTTTGATTAAAACCAGAAATCCATTGATAAATTATATGTCTAGTGATATTACACCAATGAAAATGCTGGCTGGCATTGACATAAAAACATTAATCTTATATTATATTCAAATTGTATCATGATATATTTATGAAATTATTAATTTTATTGATCATCATTGTGTGATATGACATAAATTAGGATGTTTTATAAATTTCCATCCATACATCATATTCATTATATTTATTAAATCTTCAATAATATTTGAATATCTTTTTCACCCCATTTCATCAAAAGGGTTGCATCAAAAGATCACAATGATAAATATTGATTTTTGAGAACTCCATGATAAAAAAAATCATCATAAATATATCAGAACCATTTGTCTTTGATTAATACCCTTGTTTAAATTAAATACATTCATTTTGGACCCATTGTGAGTTTTAGGAAAAATTTTATCAATAAAAAATCATTATGATATAGTGGAATTTCATACAAATTTTTCATCCAATCATATAATTATAATTTATATTCCAATTACCAAATGATAAGAAGTTAGTGGATTTATTCTTATATGACATCAATGTACATTTTTTCCATACAAACTTCTTCCATCATAAAAAAATCCAACCAACATGGTCCAATCAATTTAGCTTGATTCGATCTCATTTCATTTATTTATTAAAACCACTTGATGGTGGATTAAATACTATGTTTCTAATGGGATATCCTTGTGTTATTTTTACTATTTTTGGGTCTTGGAGTTTATGGAAGGATTATGATCCTTGCGGAGAGTAGATCAGATATCTTCAATGTAGTCTATTCAAGTGGGGTGAATTGTTAAGGATTTTGAACCAGATAAACTGAATTGGATAGTGATCATATATTGTTTCTTTATACCATGATAGTGGTCATCCTTATTATTTTCTACATAGTGTGATATTTTTGCCTTATATTTGGAGCATGTTTGTTCTTGATGGAAATTGTTATTGAGGAAAAATATATTAATTGTATGATAATTAATTGGAATTATATAATTAATTAATTTTGTTAGTAATATGGTGGTTATTGTAATTTTATTTTAATGAAATTGATGAAATGAGAATAGAAAGTAGAAATTATTTAATGAACCAGATATTTCTTGTTGATAAATAATTTCATGAAAGTTCTAACATTTTTTTCAAAATTAATAACATCATATTAATTTATAATTTGAGTTTCCTACATTTTTTGAAATTTAAATACATGTTATGAACATTGTGTCATTTGTATTATTGTTATTTATTGGTCCTATTTTTTTTCAAAATATGGAACCCATTAATAAATGAATCATTATATATGTGATAGAATAAGAACTATTTTTTCGATAATGGTTGTTTTCTAATGCTTTGGTTTATTATTTATTTAGAAGATCAATTGCCTTTTCTCGATTCGTGAGAGATCATTTGTATATTAATGATGAATTCCATGCCATGGAATACCTTGTTTCATAATTTCATGTTTTTATCCTACTTCTTGGTAATGGGATCTAGATATGAGAATATTATAAAATCTTGTAGGTATGTGGTGATATATGTAAAGGATCCTAGGATGTGTTGTGAACGTTTTATGGTTGAGCCTAGTCTGGATACCAGTTTATGTAGAAACAGTTGATGTAGATGTTGATGTGATGCATCAGAATATAAATGTTTGTTTTGTGGATAGCACCATCAGAGATGGAAGATGTCAACTTTATAATTACCAATTGATGATATGCGGGGACTTGGTATGATTTCATGAATCTATAAAATGGATGGTGGCTGAACATTTTGTTTATCTGCAAATTTTTCCCACTACTTTAGGTAACATGATGCGCTTAGTTTAATTATAACTTATTGTGTAATAATAGGTTGGTTTTTTTAGATTAACAAGATATGGAATGATTATAAAAATTAATTTAATGTATCATAACCCACATGGCTGTTTGTTGATGGAATTAAATTCTTAAATGACATTAATATTGTAAAATAATTCCATGGATTGGTTAATCATGGATGTAAAAGAATTTACTATGATGAAATAATGTAATGAAATTCAGTGTAATTTAATGTGGATTATGGTAACTTTTCAGTTAATAGATATGAAATTAATTAATGGAATGTTATAATAATTATAAATGAATTAATATAGTTATCTCTCTTATATTCATTTGTGCTTATAGAAACTATTTTCATTATAGTGTCTGTCGAGATTCTTAGTAAATTCATTTGTAGTTGAGTCTAATACTAGGTTATTACCGTAGTGTGGTTTTTTAAAATATTATATAATTTATATATATTTATTTCATCTACTTCCCGTCCCATTAATGTTGGGAAACCGACAACAATGGAATATATGAAGATATTTTCCCAAACATCGCTGTTCATAGAAGGGTGGTTAACTACACCCTTTTTCCCTATCTCTTCTTGCAGTAGTTACATATACTAGTATGCATGTTGGTCAGTTTCACATAAATGTGTGTGGAGGGATGTTATGAATTTTTGTAATTTCACAAAAATGTATTACCAGATATGGTATCCAAAATTTTATAATATTATTTATGTGTATATGAAATGATGGATTTAGATACATACTCAGTGTGCATAATAAAATATTGATATATAATACATGATGTTTTATATATGTCGTAAGGTATATGTAAGATCCTTATATTTTAATTGGTTACTTTTATTTTTTACTTTGATACGATGGTATGGTTATGTGATTCAAAAAGATCCTGTTGTGATTATTATCATATGTGTATTCATGTAGAATTACATTTCTAGAGAGACGTTCTGGATGTGGGAAGTTGGGGAAGAGAGGATAACGAGTGGGGAACCAAGATCAGAGTACTGTTGGTGTTTTATAATTCTAATATATGTTATTTGGAATTATATTCTTATTGTGGGATATCCATTTTGAGGTATAGAACAATGTATAAATGTGTATGAGATGAGTTTGGTTCATATTTGTTCATTGTGACTTAATATTTTTTTTTTTTTTCATGAGAGTCATTATAAGAAATTATAATGAGAATAATGGTATACTCACCTAGGGATTATATATACACTATATTAGTCAATAAGAGAATATTGGAAAATAGGATTTACTTTAATAGATCTAGGTTTAGTTGGAAGTATTGGGGATTAATGGGTTATTTAATCATTATCTTTTTGGTACCTAGTGTTTTCCATTCAGTTTCTTAGTCTTGTATTAAATTTAATGGATACAAATGGGTTTTATTTCTATGTATATGTCTGAGATGGTATTTAATTTTATAATAATAATCACTCTATTCTATATGTTTTTATTAAAGGGAAATGCCTCCCAATTTTATGTTTACTATTACCTCAGTTAGAGATGACAACATGAGCCCTATTGGAGACATGAGTCATGATTCAGTAGTTATGTCATACCATTGTAGTTTAATTGTTGGGGGGGGGGTTATTACATGTTGGGTTCAATATCCATCTTAGCGTATGTCCGAATTTGATTGGTTTCTTTTCCACCTCCTAAATGAAAATAAATTTATTTATAGACAAAGAATGAGATGTAAATTATGATCAATTTTGAATCATGATAAATTATAAAAAACTAATTCATTTTATTAATTTTTTCTATACATTGTGAAATATTTAAGTATCATATTTATCTTGAAATATATCATTATGTTTCGATTTTGATATTTTTTTCCGGGTCATTTTTTCATGTACGATTTTAAATATTTTTGTTTGGGGTCTTTTATACATAAGAAATATTAACTATACATGTTTCAAAATAGTATAGTGAACAAATTTTTTAATAAATAGTTTTTAGAACCATTTACATGGTTTTGGAGAAAAACGTAATCGACAAAATATTTTTTGGTGGTTAAATGACCATTAATGAAAGACTTCACAATGAGGGAGTGGGAAAACTATAATAAATTACTGTATTCTAGATAAAATATAGATATGATTTTATCAAAATAAATATTATATTGAAAGTGTGAATAATTTTTTATCATGGATTGAATTCTGATAGAATATTATTATAATGAAATAAAATGTGGTAACTAAATAAAAAGTGAAAATATATTAAGTCATTGTTGATGATTTTTTTCAATGTGAATTAACCTCAAAAAATAAAGCGTTGCAATTACTAGAAAAATAAAAAATAGAATGATAAGAGGAATATGTGATTTTTTTGAGTAGATATTTGAATATCATAAGAGACAAGAATGCATTAATCCATTGGGAATTAGTGGGTTATTTAAAAAACAAGATATTTTCATTATAAAGTTAAAATATTTATATAAATATTATATTTATGGTAAACATTGTAATTTTAAAAATTTTGAATACATAAATTATATATGAGTATAAATAAATGGTGTTGATACATTAAAACCTTTCATAAAATTAAATAATTAGATTTTTAAATTGAATTTGGAAATAATAAAAAATTAATTTTTATTTAAATAAATTATAAATTAGACTTTTAAAAATAATTTTTAGGTATGTCAAGAAAAACTGGATCAGCATTATATATATTTCTTTTCAAAATTTATTATTTATATTCTAATATTTTTCTCCTCGATTGTGTTATTTTTTTGAGTTCTAACTATATAAGGTAGGGATGATGAAAATTATTCCATATTCAATTTTCTATTTTAACTATTATCAGATTATAGTATTTAAAATTTTAATTGGTTTTCTTCTCGAAAAACACAATTATGTCTATTAACGTTATAAATTTATATTGTTTTCTCTAGGTTTTGTATGTGTATAATAATAAAAAATATTTTATAACACAAAATTATTCTTCTAAACATAATATTTATATATCATGGGTTGTTATATAATTACATCCCAGCCTGATAAATGTGAAAAAAATAATCATTATATTGGAACACAAAAATTAAAAAAATGATTCACACAAATCATATTTGATTTAATAAAAACCCAATATTGGTCCAGGAAGAGGTAGAACATATCCCCATGCGTGTCTTCATCTATAGAATTCATTATTAAATAATTATGGGGCCATAATTAACAAATTTGTATACTTTTTCCCCAATAATTGATGAATATAAGAGTATTACATACAGTTAAATTAATAAAAAATTGAATCATCCCTGAACATGAGGACAAAATCTATATAATGTAGATACAGTAAAATGTTAACATATAATATCATGTTGTCATAATATAACTAATGTTATAAAAAGATATAAAAAAGGCAACACATCATGTTGTAGTTCAATGTACAAAATTAAACAATGATCAATATAATAAAATTTTCATTAGTTAAAATGTTCAAAATATCACCCATATCATTATCCACCAATAGATAATCCACAAGTTATTCCTATTTCTCTAACAATAGTTTTCTCCCGAATAAGAATGTCTACAGTCACATCCAGATGTCCATGATGGGTTTGAGAATAAACTCAATAATACCACACCATTGTGACCATTAAAAATTATAGTAAATAAATAATTATTGGTTCATTGATAGAAAATAAATACAGAAAAATATCACAATAATTTTTGTAAATATACACTTATAAATCAAAAAAAACTCAACCTTACCTTTTTCGTTACTATGAGAGAATGGTGGTCTATTAGATCCATGATAAAAATAACAACTTATGTCCCATGGATATAATATATCCCCTGACCTCTACTACACATTCCTCCATCATGAGGAAAATTTGGAGGCCAATATCATACATGCCTTAACATCCAAAGGATTCTTCGGAGTTTATCACATATACCACCAACATATCCCAATTAGTCATGAGAGGTAATTACAACACAAAAATATATATTTAGGGTTCATAATATGAAAAACATGTCACAATAACCCATAACATTGCTCAGAGGAATAATAAAGAAGAAAATTTAATATATTTTTCAATATTAATAAATATCGAAATTAAATTAACTCTCATTAAATCTCATCCTTAATCTATATATACCTTTCTATCCACAGTTGATCCATAAAGGTTCCCCCAAGAATATTGATCCTAAGGGATCCTTAGTGATAACCAATATAATTTTTATGGGATTTCTACTTAAACAATGAATTATCCTAATCCTCCCATAATATAAGTTAAACTACACCCATACAAATTGAATAACATGTTTTAATAACCATGATTGATGAATCTAAATCTAAACACACAACCCAATCGAAAATGATACATACAATATTATGAATTCTACAAAAATGAAAACTGATTTCTTAAGTAAATTTTTATAGTATAAACCACCATGAATCAGTTTACATAATAAGAATATAACAATTAAAAACTAAAAAACACAAAAAAATGATATAAAAAACTATATTAAAGGAAACCAATAGATAAAATACTTTCTAACATGAACAATGATTTATTTACATAGAGTGACAAAATGTAATGAATTTTTTTATCATCTTTTTTATGATATGAGTTGAGGAGTAAGTACCATTTCTGAAGAAAATCTACACCATTGTAAAATATTGAAATTACATATGAATGTTGGGGGGGGGGGGTGAAATAAGAGTATTGGATTAAATTAAAATGTATCCAAAAAACATAGTCTACCCTAGTTCCCCAACAACGTTTTTGTGGGTCAAGGAATATTTCCTAGTCCTATTGAAAAATATCAACCCACTCAGTTCTTCTAGATTGGGTGATCTATATAGATTCATCCCTGTTTTTGGTCCAATTCTATTTTTGAAAATCTACGAAACTCTTCTGGTCCCCAAATCATTAAAAACCACAAAATTAATCCCAATTATTTAATTTAATATTTAATTCTACATAAATTTGAAATGGTTGTAATATAACTAGATGAAAAAAATGAATTATTTTATATAATAATGTATTATTTAAAAATATTTTATATCAATTATCACACTTCTATTAGGAATCGTCTTGTTTTAATATTACTAATTAGTTTTGTCTCTATTGATCATGGAGGTCCATCCCAAATCTCATAAAAAATAAATTCTAAAATTCTATAGTATATTTAATTCCCAAAACCCTATTTCACATAGTCCTAATTAGTATTTTCAATTTACGATTCTCAAAAAATATTTAATCATCTTACTCAACTCAATAAAAGTTATTTATAATTCAACCTCAACAAAATATATAGTATACACCCTTATAGTATTCAATCACCAAAATAAATATATATAAATTACATTAAATTGAGGCAAAATTTTATTATCTTCCACCTTTTCATTTGAAGGAAATAAAAAAACATCTCTTTTTTGTACATATGGACAACCACCTCCAAAAAATGATTATAATTGTTCATCACCACCCCGCATGGGTAGTCAAAAAAATATTTAATTAATATATATTATATATATTATATTATTATGATTATATAAGCATAAAAATTAACTACACGTATAAATGTTTTATCATTAGATTTTGGAGATATCATCCCTCCACCTGTATATAATAAAATATAAATGAATTATGTATTTATTTTTGTATCACACCCATTCATTGATGGATAAAAAATTATATATAATGAGTAAAAATGTTATTTAAAATTTAATTATGATTATATGTATTATTAATCTATGATAATGCTATAAAATGTAGAATATCCTACTCAAATCTTTAGGAAAAATGAATCATGTAACACCATGTATATTTATTTTAATAAAAAATTATTATTAATTAGTAAATAAAAAAGATAAGAAATATCGATAGAATGAATAGATTAAATATATCATTATTATAGGTGTATAATAATTCTATATTTTTTATAAAAGATCTTTATAAAACAAATTTAGAATTTCTAGGCTTATTTTTTGGGATTATATTACAATACTCCTCTTCTTTCACAATTGGAAATGTTAATTTTCCATTATTTTAAATTAAAATATCATTATATTCTAATTGCAAATAATTCAATTATAAAATTTTTATTTATCTTATTTTATACTGTTCAATTACTGATCCTATCTATTGTGAATTAGTCGATTGAGATATTTTTTATGAAATTATGTCTATATTTCATGTTTTTTTGTTAGGATTCATTTTTCTTCATGTCCAAATTATCATTAATTTGAGTTATAAAAGTTTTTATATAATGATAATGATTATTCAAGGAATTTTATAATAACTCTTAGTGTCTTTTAAATTATTTAGTGGATTTCATTAATAATATTTAGATTATTATTTTCATACTCATTTTGTACAATAAAAATTTGACTATCATGAAAGAAAGTTTTAAAATAATGTCATTTAATGTATGTGTCATGAATAAACATTAGAACTATTATTTTGTTCTATCATTACATAGAATCTTATATATTCCCACATGTTTTTTCAAATCCAATAATAGTCCATTTTTATATGAGTTCTTAGTATTTAATATTATATAAAAATATAAAATTTATTAGAATTTTATTTTTGAGTAGTTTTCCAAAGATATATTAAAATTGTGTTTTAAATATGAACACATCAATTTATCATAATAATGAATCACTGGGGTTATATTTTTATGATATCATAAAAATTATTTCCTACCATATTTTGTTATTATAAGATAAATAAATACACATGAAAATACTTTAATTTTCCATATATTATGCTATGATGAAATGATTTTTTTAATGATACAATGGAACAAATATAAGAAGTTATTAATTATGTAATTATTGGATCAATTATAGAGATCCAATATATTTTTTAAATTATTTATATGATATTTGACTTCAATTTGATGGTAGTAAAAATGAAAATTCAATATAATAAAGGGTTATCTTATTAATAGGAGATAAATTTTAAATAGGGATTCTAGTGATGAAGCATGATCCATTATGATATGGGATATTAGTGATGAAACATGAACCATTATGTTATAGGAAAATGTTTCTGATATATGATCCTAAATATTATAAATTCCTATTATTATTCTCCTTCTACATTCTTCTTTTATGACCCATGATTAAATTATGGTATCATGGTAACTAGATATGGTTTTACATCACTATCCATGAAATGAATTAAATTTTTTATGGATTAGATTTATTCCATTAATTATAGGATTTTATATGTATTCTTCTTCAAGTTATGATTCAAATACCTTATGATCATAATCATGATTAAATTATCGTATTATTATTCTCATGTTATTGTCACTTATTATATAGGTTTATTAATATTAATACCATTGTTATGAATAATATCTCACCTTTTCTTCAATTTATATTCCAAAGGTTATGAAGAAAAAAAATATAGTACATTTCTATAGTGTTACTAGTTTAAACTATATAAATGGGATATATTAATTTTTTTTCATAATGAAGCGGGATATGTATCTTTTCTCCAAAGAAATTAATCCTTATCTATGATGAAATATAGTGTGATACAATTAATATTTATATAAAATGATTAGATATGTAATTATATTTTTATTACAATTGTTTGAAAGGATATATATTTTTGATGAATATTGTATTTTAAAAAACAATATCAATGAAATTTTAAATTTGTAGGCCCCTAAATATTAAGGGTTTTCCTTTTATTGAAATAGGTAACATGATTACCAGAATATTGAACAAATTTATAGTTTATTTGAGGAGGGAAAATAAAATAATTGTAAATTGACATTATGATAATAGAAATATATATACAATATCAAATTAAAAGTCACTAAAAAGTTATTGAATAATGTTCATGTGCTGTATGGAGGGTAACAATCAAAGGATAACTCGTTTAATGTTTGAAATGATAGAATTTAATTTTAATTACAAACAATTATATTGGATAAAAATATTCCTGGACTAAATGGCATAAAAAAATTTATTTTGGGTATAAATAATTTAAAGGTACAGTATACCACTGTTTAAACAGAACATATAAGATATTATTACTATAATAACTTTTAAATACAATTTTTTCCTGATAATAAAATTTAATTTATAAAATTAAAACATGGATAATAATGTTTTTATATTATAAAAAATAACCCTACAATGATAATAGTATTATTAGTGATCTTATAATATATATAAAGATGTAATATAACATAAAATTAATTACACGAGTCCAAATAATATCCTACTACACCTGTCCATGACTTTATTAAATAAAAAACATGTAAATGAATTTTAGGAGGACGAAACCCCCACATTATTTGATGGATTTCCTCTTAATGAAATAATATTAAAATTTATATTGAAATTCAATAAAGTTGTATATAATATTAATATTAATAACAAAAAATTAGAGGTTTCATATTAAAAAAATAACATTCAATAAGAAAAAAATACAAAAAATTATGAATAATAAATAAAATAAAAAATGAACAACCCCTTACATTAAAATGCTATACATTTATATGAAATCCGTATTATTTTCTATAAATAATATATTTTTATATGTTTACAGAAATTTCGTAAATTACATCGTATATTTACATTATAAAAACTAACACTGCTAGCTCTATATAACAATATTCAGTTAAAAAAAATAAGAAAATAAAATTAATTGATTAAATACTTACATAATTCCTTATTTAGTAGTTATTAAATAAATCGAGTCTGATATAAAAAATTACAAGAATTACAAAGTCAACAATTATGTATTAAAAAATAATCAATTCTTTTAAATTCATAAATCATAGTTTCATACTTATAAAATTTAATAATGTAGAGTATATCATGGTCTAAAATGATTTAATAGAAATATTATACAAAAAATAAATTATGATACTTATATATTTTTCTAAATACCCAATATTTAATTTATTACTCATATATAAATCAGTTTCTGAATAATATTTTAGTTCTAATCATAAAAGATGAAACAAAATATATATATATTTTTTGTCACACAAAAATGAAAACGTGGTCAACTAATGGATGAAAACCATTTTTTGAGTTATAATTAACAATAGTGGTTTATAAAAACATAAAAATGTGAAAATATTTATAAATTCATTAAAATATAAAACTAATAGTAATGGAATTTTAGTTTCATAATAGTCCCAAATAATTAGAATGATATACTCTATCATAAACAGGGATGAAGATTTAGGGATTCTGTCGACCAATATCTTATACATGTGAAAGATGCACATATAGTAATGGTGTCAAATAGTAGAATACAAGAATATATTCATTATTTAAATAAACCATGTCCTATTTTTAATAAGATTAATTTATGGTATATATATATATATTACAATTAGTATAATATAATTATAACCTTAGTGACATGTCTTATTTTATCATAAATTTTATGAATCACTTTTTGTTGGATGTTAACTACAAAAATTTATATTAATAAAAATAAGTCTACAAAATTCAATAATTACATAATATATTAAAATTTCAAAAATGGAGTCATTTAAATATGATAATTTTATTTTATGTCTATATATATAGATATCAAATCATTTAATAACAAAAATTCTCTGTAAATATAAGTTCATGGGGTTATAAAATAAGTCATTTGATTGAATTTTCTTCCAATTTAGCATTACTATAAATAACAAAAAATATCACAAAACTGGTAATTAATGAAAAATATGAAAATATTTTAAATGGAATTTATAAAATTTTATTTATTTCATTATGTTGACTAATATTTTTGGAATTAATCATTAGGGGTAAACCATCATTTCATCTATATATGTTCATTTATTCAATAAAATTATAATAAAATTAATATATTTCTAATTACATAATAATATGAAACGTTATCACATTAGTCTTCACAAAAAATAATAGGATATATGTTTACATTGTTAATCCTCACCATTAATTATTTTATTGCACAATTAGATGATTTTTAGAACTAAAATGTAATTATTGATAACCACATTTCATAATTTGGGAGAATGTTTGAGAAACAATAGGTTATAAATAATTGTTTATTGAATGGAATCCATGTACTGATAACCATTATCATGAATCCCACAAATAAAATATTACGTATCATAGTAATTATAATATATAAAATATATTATTGAAGAATGAGGATTCATAAAACATTATTTATTAGAAAACACTTATTTAAATAAAAAAGAATTTTTATTATACGAGAAAAATATATTCTTATTTAGATAATGAAAAATGGAATAAAATAATTTTTTTAGCATGGTAGTTGTAGGCATAAATGTAAAAATTTATAAAATTAAATGAAAATTACTGTAAAAATATTTAATGTTGAATTTAAATAACCGTTAAAAATTAATTATGTGATAAATATGAGTAAAATGAAAATTTTATTTTCTTCAAATGTATATAGGGATTTAAATTACTGTTTATTTATATTTTCTTTTGACATAAAGTGCCTATAATTCATATCCTTATTCACACAATATAGAATGATTGTGGAGACACTTCTTATATAGAATTGTCTCATTATGAAATATTGGTATCCAAGGTAAGGTAAGTTCTTCCCATTACTACTAACATCTCCTATTTAGTGCACAATACATTACAACTTGTTCACTATGGATGGTTTTAATTTCCCTTTACATAGAAAAACATAATAAAAAACTAGAAACAACTATTTTAAGGCTTCGATTCCCCGTTATTCATTTCAAATAACATACAATGATAACCAAAATTGTGCACGTCCACAATAAGGTATCATCCAAATCTATAGTTAATCCAAATAAACAGAAATCATTATTTTTCACTAAAAAATTAATGATTTGCAATCTAAACATATATTATATGATAAAACATCATTTCACTTCCACATATATTTCATGTTATGTCACTAAGTACGGTAATTTTTGAAATATATAAATAGATAAATTGTATTCATACTGTTTCTAGTTGGATCATGTAAATAAAAAATGTCACACTACCATCCATAGATCAAAAACTATTAAAATGAACCCGCAATATAAAAAATATTCTATGTTCATTATAATGAGATAATCAATCAATGAGGACAGGAAAACTATTTTTAACGGATGAGTCTATCACACAATCATGATATTGTCCACTTTTGACCTAACCCACATGGTTTTTCTTTCCCTAGGCTCTGGACCTTAGGAATTCCTTAAGAAATGTTCTCATCATGGGAGTGGTATCAACACCACCTTATAAAGGGGTTCTTCATGATAATCCTCCTTCGATGAGGGATAGCCATATTCCACCCCCTAGCAGGGCATATCATCCCCGCTAGGAAATAAAATTGACACTGGCTCTGATACAATTTCTTAAAGCCTAGTTCACCCCATGATCATGATATTGTTAACATTAGGCATAACCTGCACAGTTTTGCTTCCCCTTTATTATATCCCTTAGTCACCTCCTTGAAAAAGACCAATGATGTGATAATAATCCACACATCCTTATAAAGGGGCATTTCACGATCTTCCTCCTTTGATGTGGGATACCCACAATCCATAATGTCTCATATTTTGAACCAAATAAAAAATCCATGGAAATTAATTTTTTCTCTTTTAGATGGCAAGGTCGGTTTCAAAACAAATTTTTATAAGCATTTCTTATTAGGTAGTTGACACTTTGATATGTATTTTGAATAAATTGATTTAATATAGTTAGACCAAAATGAAAATTAAAATTAATTAAATGAATGGTAAAAACCATCATTACTTCATTGAAAATTTTTATGAAATATTCTCAAAGTTAGATGATGAGTTAGAATGGGATTTTAAGACCAATAGACCATAAAAATTGATATAATATCAATATTTAACATATTTATACATAGTCGTGTCAGTATTTTTAATAAAAATAAATAACTCTCAAATAGTGCATCTTATGAGAAATTTGAGACCTCTATTAGATCCAAAATGTCAAGATTACCATAAAAAGGGTATAATATTGATACGTGTTTGGTGTTTGGCCACCTCCCATGTGATAATACCGTATTTATTTTATAATTAATTTATTATTCCATTTTTAATATAATGAATAATTATTATCTCACACACGGTGCGTTGTATGAGAAATCAAAGACCTCTGAGAGTTTCAGGATGTTTTGTTTACCCTACGCATGGTATAACTGTTGTGAGCATGAGACATTTTTTCATATCACACCCAATGATAATTTTATCTGGTTGCTAATATTTTTGTTCCGCAGTTAAAAAAATTATTTTATTATTATTATTATTATTTTCATTGAAGACAAAAAAACAAAAAAGAACTTCCACAAATAATTAATTATGTCGCAGTATAAATATTAAGTATACATAATAATAATTGTGATATTATTAATTTGTGAAAATAAAATGAAAAGGTCCAATCAATATTAATTTATTAGGTGGTATCTACCTTTAATGGTTGTCATCGTTAAAGTATTAATGGCGCAATTGATAGGTTTTATTAAATTATAAGAATTTTAATTATTGATAACATTATATGATTGGGACAAAAAAATTAATGTATATATATATATGATATATATATACATGTGCGGGTTTATATATGATAATTAAAATTTTTTGTGTGTGTGTATTTATATATATATATATATAACACAAACACATATATATATGGGTGGATATTTATTTTTAGGTTTGATAGAATATTATTATTTTTATAAATAAATTCTTGCAATGTAATTTAAGAAATCGAGGTGTGGAACGTTTAAATTTTTATTCCAAATTCTTAAAATTACCTAGGGTTCTCAACTATACACCCTATTGTAGGTCTTAGACAGCTATTGACATTTAAAAAAATCATTGGAATAATGTGAAATTTTTACATCAGGCACTATCATAACATTTCAGATAAAAAATTATAAATGGAATAAAAATAAATAATAATATTTTTATGGAAATTAAATGAATTAGAGGGGAATAAAAATATACAATAAAATAAAATCATTTAGAGAACAAATTAAAAAATTATTAAAATGGGGTAAACCAATTTTTGTTAATAATTTTGCATTCTCACCCCAATTTTAGTTTAATTATTTTTTTATTTTATTTATCTTTTCAGTTTATTTACCTTTTTCTTCTCTCCCACTCTTATCCCATCTTGGTCTATTTCCCCATGTAGCGTCCAACCATTGTGTTGCATCTACTATACTCCTTTGGACGCCTGCTACGACTTCATCTCTTATCCATTATTTCTCCATCAATTTCGCAATAAATCTCTCATTAAAGACAAACCCATTCACCTTGAATCGTACAATATCCTTCTTTATCAATTGCATTATATACGGAGGATTATATTTACACAAAATTACACAATATTCTAAAACCTTCATGATTTCTTATATTTTAGGTCAAACCAAAGATCACCATGGGGCATATGATCCCATATGAGTATGAGTCAGGGTGTATAAACTGTTTCCATTTTTTTCATTACATATTATAGATCTCATGTTCTGCCAATCGCGATTTCCAACCAGCGATATATAGTTTCACCAATTGAAAATTTGTTAAATTTGATGGATTAACTATTAAAGAATTATTTGAGATAAAGTATCGTGTTTGAATTGTTGAAACATTGTGGGCACCACATTGGGTGTGATGATGTTTTTGTTCAATTTATCGTTGTCCCCAATTAATTAAATTATTAAACTGATTGTGTTCTTTGATCCTTTTCTTGTGATTTAATACAATACATTATATAGATAATTATGAACCAAGAACTATGGGTTTTTTATTTATTACAAATTATTTTCCTTCTTATAATTATTATTATGTTGTTAATTTTCTGGGTTTGGTGATAATTTATTCAAAAATTGACACTTTGGATTGAATGATTAGGAAATATCTGTATCATTATTGTCTATATTGTTTATTCAAAATTATAAATACATATTCTGTGATATCTGCTTCCTTGAAATATTAATAAATTCTTTTTGTTGAGACAACATGGGTTCCATATAAAGGACCATTAACAGACTCTCTGTTCCTAACCATTTACACATTATGCCAAGGAGGTGATGTCTTAGTCTTTTCTAGATGAAGTTTTCCCTTAGTTTCTATATAATCAGGAGTGACACTGGTTCCCATAGCAAAATTCGAGGACATTCCCATTGGAAAAGTGGATACTCCTTGCATTAGTAGATTCTTGACCCCTTATGTGCGATACTAGGATGGATTCATGATAAATCCATTCCTTGAGAAATACATAGTCATTTGGAAGGGTTCATTGGGATATTTCATTAGAATTTGAAAAATTGATAGATGTACCATAGAGATACCTTTATGATGTCTCATACACCTACTCTCAACATTAAAATATTAATAATAATATTTCTTGGATGGTTATTATTAATAATTCTTGATTTTTTGTGAATTCTGATATCTTTTGGTGCTTTGAAGCACACTTTTTTGACATAGATATTAGACCCAAGCCAAAGCACATGCATGGGGTATATTCATTTTGTCAGAATTCTATTCTACAGCCTATTATGTATATACATATATATAATTTTCATATCATAGGAACCTTATCCAGATTTTCAAATTTGGATGAAGTAGGTGATATTGGTAGGGTGCGATTGAGAACCTTGAGAAATATACATTTATGTTATTATGTTTATTTAAGTACATACAATTATAACACATTGGAACAATAAAATTGTTTACAGAACTAAATTTAAATTCCTAGACACTATAGGTGCTAGCATACTATGTTTATATCTCATTCCCTACTCGGGAGACATTTGGTACCCGACTAGAAATTATATGCACTGGTATGGATTGTGGGAAGCATGTTGATCCATTTGATTTAATGATTCTTCTTTATTATGATAGATATTATGGGACGAGGGCGAAGCCTTTGATGGAGACATAGTTGTTGCATTGTGTCGTTTTCTTTATATCTTTAATTATATTATTTTATTCTTTCTTTCCAAACCATTACATTAGTACAAGAATCATTTCATGAAATAATTTTTTTATCTGGTTTTATTTATCAGCTTTTCTAATTATTAGGTATTCAGATTTTATTATTTATTTTATTCTACAATAATTTTCTTAATAATATTCTTTTGCTATATGTTATAAATTATTTTTTCTTTCGCTGTGTATTACCTATTTTCAATGTGGCCATAATCACTCTCTTAGGAACATTAAGAAGGACCTTGCTGCAATTCAGTGTTCTATGGCATTCAGGGAGGTGCACTTGAGGCCTAGTGGTCAACTCGGCTTGAAACACCTTTCAAGTGGCCACCGAGTTAGGGATGCTAAAATTTGGTAAAATAAGTGGTTATTTTCCTTTGTCATAGTATTTTGGGTTGGAAGATAGAATTATGGGAATGTGTTAGTTCTTGGATAATTGTCGTTCCGGGGACTGACCACCCCAGGTAAATGAAATGAACATGTGGAAAGGGCAAGGAATTGATTTACATTCTTTTTGATATTATAGTTTTTATGTTTTCACCTCGAGTGATTAGTGTAATTTCCACTTCTTATATAATTTATAAGGATTATGGTATTTTACCCTTGAAAAATTGAGGCTTGGATGAAGCATTACATGAATCTTAATAGGCACATAGGGAATCATATGTCATGAATATTTCATGCCTTGAAGCTGCATTAGTAGGGTTCTTGATGATATGATTGACTGCTTTGACTTCCATGCCATGTATTGTATTTTATTATCAGGCCTATTTATATACCATGTTTCTATGATACAATTTTCATGAAAACCGATATCCATGCTTCCATTTTACTATCATATTTTTCTTCTATCATGCTTCTATGCATATTTGAAAATTTCTTTGATTAATATGTCATGATTATGTGATTCCAACATGTTTCCCTCTTTTAGCTACATTAAGTGACATGTTTTCTTGTTTGATATAAAACTCTCTGATTTTGATATTATATATTTTTTTCAATTAATTGAGAGACAAATTACACATATAAGTGTTATGTTAGCTATATATATTAGTATATGGCCACCCATATGAATGGATTGTTGAACATATCCACATTTTTAATATGAAATTGTTTAAAATGTAACAATAATAGAAATAGTACAAATTGTGGTGTGCACCTTTTAAGACAGTCATGTAATGGTAGATAAAAGATTTATTTATTTTCTTTGTAATCGAAGAGCGAGATTTTATATTATTCACTCTTTATTTTAGTAATTTCTAAGAGGATCAACTTTTATACTTAGTGACTTATTCTAGCATTACCTGATGTTAGGGTTGAAACTTGATCATCATTTGGGGATAGAACATGGATGATATAACTCTTAGGAAATAAAATCCATGAAAATGTCATGATTTTTCTACCTTTTTAGTGTCATTTGCGGGATTTTCTCTCTAGTCAGACCCCTTTTCATAAAATGACAGCCTTGTTCGGATGGGTGGTTTTGTTTTCCTTTATATTTTTATCATGCATTTTCTTCGAGTAATACTTTTTTCCAACAGATTACAATTCCACATGCATTTTCATATACTTTGTAGGTCATTAACCCCCTATTCTCCACATTTATAGATGTCTCATTACGTCATCCTCCAAGATAAAATTCATATTTCTTTTGTATCACCTCAGGGTAGTACGATTTCACATACTCAGTTATGTCAAATTCCTAATATTGTTATGAAATGGATGGGCTTAGAGTAATCATTAATACACGTACATTCTAATACATCTCGGCTCATCTATATAGTAGTGTCACATGGGAATTAATGGAATCATGTTCATCACAATGCCCATGATGACTTCTAGAGACTCAGGTATTCTGAAACAATAGTCAGTTTGGTTGGTTTTAGAAGACAATTGTTCAAATTGTTTCCTTCTAGTAATCATTTATACATTTTGTATACTCTTACTTAACTGATGAGAATGCCCCAACTCCTACCATCATTCCTGATGCACAAAGAGAGTGTCAGCTTTATTCTTTGCTAAATCATTAATAGTTGTTGGTTGGATTTGATGGTCTCCTAGATTTTTTCTCTTAATACATGGTTCATATAAAAACGTGGTTTGTCCTGAGTGACCCTTGGATTCATGTGAAGGAATTCCTTTGAATAACTCTTGACCACAATTCATTTCATCTCACATGACCGCACAACTGATGCCACTCTGAGCTCAGTCAATGATCTGATATGGGCATATTTTCATTGTACCAACATCTCACCCATAAACATGTAGTATTCACTACGTTTCATTAGTTTATTTCACTCATGTTTTTCTAATACGAGGATACCTGATACTATTTGTCATGACCAGTGATGCTTAAATCAAGGAACATCAACAGAAGTTAGGTATGATATTCAGTGGACGTGTTAGTGGTGAATACAAGATACCTCAGAAGAAGGCATCATAGTTCAGATCATAAAATGATGGTCATCTAAACCAAGAATATTATTGAACGGTCAACCATAGTGACTCGACTAGTTGTATGTCTTGTTCAATGGAGTGATCGGTGAAGGACTATCTCTAGCACCTACTCAGATGATACATGTACAGTTTGAGTCGGCTGAGGATTTTAATGAAATCCTTGCTCGATGTTGGATTTTATGTCCTTGGTGAAACATCCTTATATATTTTTTAAATCAAGCTAATAGATTTTCCAGAAAGGTAATATAAACTTATGGTCAGTAATTGATATTGTAGAAGGTTTTGCGACTCAAAATTTTCCCAATTATAGTGTTAATTACAAATTTGGGATGTAAATTTTTGAATAATATAATGAGATAATTAAATGGTTGTGTCTCAATAATAACATGTTTGGAAAATTACCATATCAGTGTTTCATATGGAAATATGTGTTGTATCAGATCTCAAAGGATTTGGTGCTTCTTCAATATCCAATGTTGGAATATGTGGTGTCAGTTTGGAGATGCAACCAATAAATTTGTGGGAGACTACATGAGTATGTAGATTGTGTGATATTTATGTTGTTCTTGAAGGCTTCTCGGGGACAAGAAGTTCTAATGTGTGAAGGATGTAATGTCTCATGTTTTGAACTGAATGAAAATGTGATGGAAATTAATATTTTTCTATTTAATGGGCATGCAGGTTTTAAAACCAAGAATCAAATACTTTTTATTTATGTTAGTTGATAGTACAATGTGTCTTATAAAAAATTGAATTAAATTTATTAGATTAAAATTAAAATGGAAATAAATTAAATGTTGTGTACAAACCATCTTGAGAACATTGAAATATTTTATGAAATTTTTTTAGTGTTAGACATTACATCATCATTAGATTTTGATACTAATAGACTCTGTATTATGATAGTATAATATTATGGAATATATTTATTTATATTTATTTGTGTTTTTTTTGAAAAATAAATTAAATAACTCACAATGTGTGGGTTATATGAGTAATTTGAGACCATCGTAGGTCTAAAACGTCGAGTTTACCATAGGAAGGGTATAACGTTGATTTTGTCGGCTGTTTGGAAACCTCCTTTGAGATAATAACCCTATTATTTTATTTTAATTTATTATTCCATTTTTATTAATTAAATATGTATTTTTTTTGCAAACGTTGTGTCGTATGGGAAACCCAACTCCACCGATAGTTCCGGGATGTAGGGTTTACCCAAGGAAGGGTATACATTTTGTAGGCATCGAAAGAAATTTTAGATCTCACCCAATGAAAATTTAAATGGGTTATAAATATATTTTTTGTTTAGTTTGAAACAATAATAATAATTTTATTATTAATATTATAAATTTCATTGAAGAAAAAAAATGAAAATGTAATTCCATAATTAATAAACTATGTTGTAGTGTAAATAATAATTGGAAAATGTAATAATTGTGATAATAGTTATCTCGAAAATAATTTGCAAATGTGCCATCAATATTAATTTATTAGTTGTTATCTATTCTAAATGCTTTTTATTGATAAATTACAAATGGTGTAATTGATGGGTTATATTAAATAATTATTATTTTAATTATTGTTAATAATCTTATATTTTGGAAAAACATTGATATATATATATATGATGTGTATATATATATATATATTGGGATTAAATATATATGTAGGTATATATACATGAGCGGGTGTATATGTATACTTATATAGATGTGTGTGTGTGTGTGTGTGTAATAAGTATATATATATAGGGGTAGATATTTATTGGTGTGTTTAATAAAATATTTCTAATTTATGACCTAAATGATTCTAACATCTCGAATTAATCCAAGGTGCAGACCGTGTAAATTTTTAGTCCAAATTCATAAAATGACATTGGGGGTGTGCTTGCGCACCCTATTGTGGGTCTCGGGAATCTGTTAAAATTAATTAAATAATTTCTTGGGTTTTTTGTAAAATTTTTATGTCACACTGTTGTGCGGCATTCAGGTTGAAAAAACTAAAAAGGTGTTAAAATGAAAAAAATATTATTGAGAAAACAAAATATTTGAAGGGAAATAAAAATAAACCTAAAATTAATGTTCTTGGAGAGAATATTAAAAAATAATTAAAATGGTTCAACCCCATTTTTATTAATTATTTTATTTTCTCCATTCATTTTTTTATTTTATATTATTTTATTTTTCGCTTCTGTTTTCTTATCTCTCACTCCACTCCCCCAAGGTTTGTCGCCCTATATAGAGCCCTACCATTGTGGTGCACCTCCTCCTCTCCTCTCCTCCTCTAGAGGCCCACTATAACTCTATTTCATAAATAATTTCTTCACCGGTAATTGCGAAGAAATTATATCAGAAAGGATAACATCACGTACAAAGAAGTGTATGATTTTCCTCTCTATCCATCACATGATATACCATGGATGGATTTTACCCTATATTGGGGAATTTCTAAAATCATTTGATTTTAGGAGTTTTTTATCAAATCAATGATTGCTAATAATCATGGGATCATCTATGAGTATGAGGTAGGTTATATACTATTTTTTCCTGACATTTCGTCAGATCTTTTACTTCGCACACTGTGATGATCGTCGGTGCTTACTGCCAATATTTAATTTTACATATTCTAATTTAATTAAATTGCTTGTCTTAAATATGAAACCCTTGTTTGAGCTAAAATAACATTCTTATGTAGATACAACATCATGGAAATGAATTTAGGTGTGAAAATTATTTTGGTCTATTTTTCTTTACCCAAGAATAATTAATATATTTAACTGTGTGTCTTATGTGATCTGTTTTTGTTGAGTTTTAATTAGTTAAGTTATTTAGGATAATCTTAAACCCTGAACATTGAGTTTTTTTGGTATATGTATTCCTACTATTTTTTCATTATTATAATCATTATCATGTGGTTCATTTTATGATTTTGGTTATAAATTTATTTGATTGTGACGGTCTAGATATAATGATTTAATGTTAGGTTTCATTTGTTCCATAAATTGGTTCGTAGCAATTAAAAATGCATACTCTATTATATATGCTTACTTGAAATATAATTATATTCTTGGCAGTGCGAAAACGTGAGTTTTTTATAAAGGATCACCCAAGGATGTTCTGTTACTGACTGGTAACATAATACACCCAGGAGAAGATGTAATTTTATTTTCTAGAAAAGGGTTTCCCATAAATTAAATATAATCAAGAGTGATACCATTTTCCAAATAGACATTCGAGGATGGACCCATTGGGATATTGGATATTCCATGCCTCTAGTGGTTCGTGACCCCTTATGTTCGTTACCTAGACAGACTCATGACAATTCCATGAATTAAGAAATAATTGGATATTAAGATGATTTCCTCATATGAGCTCAGTGGTATTGGAGAAATTCTATGATATACCACAGTCATACCATCAAGACAGGATCAAACTCCCACTCTCAATATGAACATAATAATAATGATAATGAGTGGAATGTAATTATTAATACAACTTGTGTTCTGTTTGAAATGTAATATCTTATAGTGCAATGATGCACACTTTGTTGACAACTGAATTAGAACAAATTTAAATCACCAATATTGGGTATGTTCCTTTTGTTAGCCTTCTATTATTCATGATTTTTTATATATATTTATACATTATTCTTATCATAGGTACCTTATTCTAATTCCCCATCATAGGAGATAGTAGGAGATATAGGATGGGTACTGTTGAAAACCTAAAACAGGATATATTTATTTATATATGTTTACTTAATTGCTTACATTTTTCATACATTGGCACACTAATTTTGTCTACAAAACAAAATGGAAGGGCCTAGTCATAGTCGCTGCCGACCTACTAAGATTATATATCACTCCTAGCTCATGTGCTTTTTGGTAATTGTGTAGACTTTATGCTCATTGTTTTGGGTAGCAGGAAGCTTGTTGCTTCAGGTGTTGGAGTGTTGCTTTCATCTTAAGATGTATATTAGGGGAAAAGGATCAACCCTTTTCTCAAGGCATAGTTATTTATTTGTTCCATTTTCAATACATTTTTAATGGAATTCTTTTATTACTCCTTTCAAAAATGATAAATTAGTACATACATCTTATCATGACATATTTTTGTATCAGGTATTATTTATTAGCTTCTATAGTTATTATATATTCTGTTGGGATTATTTATTAACTTCTGCTACAATTTTTTATGTATACACTTCTTCTATCTGTTATAAATTATTATGTCTTCATATAGGTATTACCTATTACCAATGAAGGCATAATCTACACCAAACACCTTAAAACTCTCTCAATACTAGTCAGCTACCTCTGGATTTCAGGGAGATTCAAATGAGGTCATGTCGAAAACTCGGCATGAAGCACATTTTAGGTCGCTCCTGAGTTAGGGATTTTACACTATTAGGTTACCATTTGTATTTATTATTCATTGTATTAAACAAATTCTCAATCAAATTATGAATATTATGAAACAAAAATAACCTAAATTATATCATAACTCTAATGAATGGTCTCATAATTACACTATTTATCATGTAAAGATGGATACATAGTGTTTAAAGATCCCTTAATTGTCAAGATGTATACAAATAAATATATACAATGTCTACATTATGCATGGAGGTGACAAAAAGATTTTAGATATATAGTTACACAAATTATGAAATAAATGAAATTCTAGTACATAATTTATTATAATAATATATTGATCATATTATAAAAAATATATTACATAACATATAATAAAAATTAAATAACGAATTACACAATATAATTTAATAATACTAGATTTTTTAACCACATTGATCTTGAACAATTTTGTTATATTATAATAAAACATAACACTTTGTAAATCATATTAGTAGTGATTAATTATTGATTAAAATAATTTTTTTAGAAAAGTGTCCCAATGACGGTCCCCTGATTGGACTGAAAATCACAAAAAAAAATTAATATATGATTCCTCACTCCATCAGTATTTCTGTATGGATTAAAATTATTTCAATATAACTTTTCAAATTGAATTATTATTTGTTTAGAAACTCTTGTTTCTTTATTTGTTAAAAAATTAATGTTTTAAAACCTATAAATAGATAATTTGATATTGTAAAAAATAAAACTAATTTTAAAATAAATAAAATATAATCCAAATATAAAACTATGATCACATTTTCATTACTCAAATTCTATTTATGGTAAATGAACTAATATATATGATACCAATATCAAATGAAATGGTTACATAAAAGGCTTTAAAATTATATGAAATTAAAATTATATTCCCAATCATAGTAGTCCTGATAAAAATAAAAACTATGAAGGGAAATAATATTTTAATATAAAAAATAACTAAATAGATAAAAAATTCCCAATAAAATATTCAATCACTTGAATAGTAATGGGGTGAACTCTCTAATCATTTCTCTATGTGTCATTGATATATTTTATTTAGAGAAATAAAAAATTTATATTCCATTATTTTTTATCATCCATTAATCAAAAAAGATAATATGAAAATGAACTAATTTCATAGATTATTCACTATTAATATGAAATCCATCAGATAAAAATATTTACTAACTGTTTTTGTTGTGGTCGTAACACTATTAAAAATATTATTGCAATACCTAATTATCAGAGAAATGTTCATCTGAACATATATTTAATTAGTTAACTCCCAAACCCATTAAATATAACTAACCTCCAATTTATTAATGGAGTATGTCATTAAGGATAAAACACTATCTGGCATGAAATAGTTGAAAATGAAATGAAATATCAATATATAATCTTCATTTATCACCATATACAATAACCTCTCAATGATTTATGGAACAAAAAAAAATGATTGTGGGTATCAGAAATATAATCATATTTTTAATATACTAGAAAAACATTATTTAATGGAAAAAATAATTTCCACCAGATGTAAGTAGCAATAAAACTGATAAAAATTTGTTCTATAGCATTTGACAACTATGAATCCACAAGAACACATAATTTATAAAAATAACAGCATGGATGTACTAATAAGATTCATATGATTTTGATATGTGATTTATCGGTCTCAGTTTTAATTGATACATCTTGATACGAAATAATATTTTCAAGCTGTATAAATTGATTTAATTTATTATATAGATCCCTAATAATTATAATTATTTAAATGTATTTATATATTCATGGTGAATAATTTAAAAATTATATTACTTTATAATTTTAAAACAATTATTTAATGTATATATGTTTTAGTAATTAATGAAATAATTATTATACTATATACATTATTACATAAAAGGTAGAGAATATTTTATACAATTCACTAGTCTATTCATACATTCATTTAACATAATTTTTATAAATATTCAACACATTTCACTAACAATGGCCCATAGTCCAAAAATTTATATGGCCATTGGAATACATAGACAAAAACACCTACTCATGTGAAGGTTCTTCATTGTTTCCCAAAATGATCATCCCCTTTAGTACCGAACTATAGAATCAATCTTTATAACATTTTCAAATGAAACATAATAAAAACATGAGATTATAATCCCAAAAGAAGTAAATTTTGGAGATATGAATTTATTATCATATGAAGTCATAATATAATAAATAAGGGTATGTGATTATGATTATAAATTACCATGTTCATACCCAGTCATTCATAAATGATAAACATGAGTCATGGTATAAACATTTATCATTTCAAAATATAGGAATCATAAAAATGAAAAAACATCATAATTGGATCGTGAACCATATGTTCATATCATAAATGAATGTGAAATAATAATTAGTATAGAAAGAGATTTTGTATGAAATGTCTGACTACCAAGACCCTCATATCATTCCTTACTAATTATTTTACATAACATATCAATACCAAAAATATTTTCCTCATCATAGATAAACTACATTGGCTTATTTCCCTAAAAGGTCAATCTGATATATTTTTTTCACATCAAGGATCATGTAAATTGACATATTTTTCCCAACTATATCATGAAATAGATTTCATTACATAAATAATTTAAAAATATATAGGGTCCATCCATCAGTTAATTAAATCTCTTTATATTTTTCTATATGATGATAAAAATTGTATCTCATCAGAATCCATGTAATGAAATGAGTTCCACAAATAAGTCATCATAACTTAACTCATATAAATGACTTATGTTCAATAAATATCATCAAATAATAAACATTAACCATTTATAAAAATAATAATAATGATATCCTTGGGTCATATAACTAGTAATGTATAAGAATCATCAATTTATGTATTATTATATTGAAAATGACTTTTCGGCGGATCATATGATCTAATTATTAATGAAAATATCTTTTTTGTTATGAATAACTTTTTTTAATATAGTTTGAAATTACAAAGGAAATAATCATTAATATGAATATTATAATATTAAAAATTATGTACCAAATACATTAAAAATAATGAAAGAGGTAAATTCTATTCATTCTGTATAATTAAATGAAACATTACTTTGTTATTTTTTAAAAAGTTATTAAACAACCAATTTAGAATATGAAAAATAATATTATTTAAACACTATTTTGTAATAAAATAAATCATTTGTATAAATGATTCACAAAAACATTTGTAAAACATTTATAGAGAACGTATTCATGGAAGATAAATGTTCCCTAATAGATACATAGTCATTAAAAATCTTGAATAATGATGATATTTTGATATAACCCATTACCATTTTATTATTAAAAAAATAATATTCAACATGAACGATTTAAAGTCATATTGATATTAAACAAAAATATTTTAAAGTATAAGACTCATAAAAGTAATTCTTGGGAAGTATATACACCAGAAAAAAAAGTGATATAAAATGAATGTGCCCCACAAAAAAATGATAATCAAATATCTTACCTTAAGTATTTATTTCCTGAAAACATTTTCAAAACACATGTATAATAACTATTTGTTTATAAAAAATATAAAGAAAAACAATATTGATATATATGATACCTTATTTTATTTACTAATGACTTTCTATTACTCGTTTCATTACAACTATATATAAAAGATGTGTTTTGGTGAATAACCACATACTTTTTCATACTTGTTTCTACATTTTATTATTAACACAGTAACATTGATCATGATATTATTATCCAAATATTTTTTATGATGGTATAAATTTCATATATATATAGAATATGTGTATATTTTTTGACTCATAATATTTATAGGTAGAAAATTAAATACACCATGAATGTAGACGATATGTCATATGTACACATGAATACAATATAAATTTTGTTTTATGATTATATGAAATAATAGTATATGATATACTATAATTACATAATTAAATTATTCCACAGATATCACTAATAGTTTTATTAGAACCATTTTAAATACATTCTATTTAAGATGGTAATAAATAACATCTCTTCGTGATTCAACAGACTATTGGGCACCGAAATGACATTATCAAATTTGAAAAATTGAAAATCATGAAGTTATGAATGATAACAATTATTTAATTATAATAAAATTGTAATAATTAGTTATATCATACAAAAACTATATATGAATAATTATTACCAACTATTAATGTTGGTAATTGAAGATTAAATGACAGGAGTTCGCATGATGGATGTTAATCATATACACGAGCACTGATTGACTATCCCATTAGATTGACATGTGTGAAGATATAGGTCATAAACATAAAATAATTTATCCTTATAAAATTTAATATAATAAATATATAATTTAAAAATTATATAATATTTTTTGAATGGGTTTATGGATGAAATAGTGAAATGTAAGTTGAGGAACAAAACATATTCTTCGGGTACCCCATTTGGGGTTTCCCAAACGGACTTACATGGTTGTATTTCTATCCTAATTAAGGATTAAAATATTAAAATTTGGATTTTTGGATGATATTTAGATTTCATTTATCCAAAAAATATCATTTTTTATATGTGATGATAATAGAAGAAGATGTTCAATTTTTTAAGAGAGGGAAAGGAAGATTTGGAATTTCTAAGATTATTAATTTCTAATAAATTATTCAACAATAAAAATACCCCATTAGGGCATGGGATCGAAGATAATATAATATAATGTGTTTATCTCATCAAACAATCAATTTTAAAATACATCTAGTGTTTTTTTAATTATCATTTTGATTATCTCTTAGTTAATCTATATTAATATTAATCATGATAACAAATATTTCAATATTATATTATGGTAATTTCATAATATAAATTTTCAATATGATAATAAATTGAAAATATATTTTAAATTGGCCATAGAAAATTATTTTTTTCCTTATTTAACAATTCTAATGTATTCAAAATAATTTAATTATATTATATTATCATAAATTTGGATGTCAATGAATTTGAAAACTATTCATGACATTTATATTTATAAAATAAATAAATTATCATTACATTGAAAAAACCATTTCAGAATCCCATAATATGTCATATTCCTTAATAAAATTCGTGGAAAAAGACACTAATTTAAAATTTATTTTATATCATATTTCTAATATCATTTATTTGATTTTTTCAATAATTTTTTAATTATTATATCATCATTGTATATTTATTTATGATAATTATTTTTTCTATAAAAATTCACAATAATTTTCCATGATTTGTATAAGGACATTAGATTTAATGGAAATATTTATAGATGTGAATAGATTTGGTTTAACCAAATATTTAAAATATTATACATATTAATTGTAATAGTGTAACATTTTTCCACCCTCATATAATTCATCACTTATTATAATTATTTACAATACATATTTTACCTATGAGAATAATATTATACATATTTTTTATTTTAATAATTTATAATTGATTTTCATGGAATGTTTTTATAATGACATAGACTTAAATAATTATATAATATTTAGAAAAGTGGATAACATTATATTAAAAAAATCTGGGAAAATTTTCGTTTTAAATATTTACAAAATAATGAGTGAATAAATAAAAAACATCCCATATTTATATAATGTTGATACTACTAAAATACATTCAATTTTATGAAAAATAAAAAAAAATAAAAATAAAAATGATATTATTGAAAAAACATCAAAACATTCAATAATAATTCCTACTTTATCATACACATCATTATACCATTTAAAATATAAAAATTTGTGATGGGAATAATAAATTATTAAGGTACATATAGAAAGAAAATTGTTATTCTAGTGAAAACATGAAACCCCATTAAAAATAATATTCATAAAACTCATTATCATGAATATAAAAATAATTTAGTTTCCTTGGAAAATCGATTCTCTATCAATCTTACATTAAAAAAACAATGGTTTAATAATACAGTCAATTTCCATATACAGAGTACCCAATGCATTGGAGAGCAATAATTGGGATCACCTTTCATATATTAACATATAATGGTATCAACCCAAAAAACCATTGTATATAATGGGTCTCAGCCCCTCATATATTGATCTATAATGGTCTCAAAACATAATAAGAACTGTCCAAGGAATATATCATTAATAAAAATCTTTATTAGTCCATTAAAAATATGTGTAAAAATAGTTTCATATAATTAGTACAATAATTATGTAAATAATAAAAATAAAAATAAAAAACCCGCACACATAATAATAAAATAATAAAATTGAAAAATAATATTGAAAACATATAATGTAATTATTAATTTAATATATGTTTATAGATATGGAAAAATTAATCAGACTGTGTATAATGAAATATTATTTTTGAATTTTCTAAACAATATATTTAAAGGATTTCAATAGAATGTTCATTAACTAATACATTAAAAATATTCATTTTAAAAAATTAGGAGAAGATAAAGATTTAATAATTAAATATTTATATATATTCAAAAAAACCATTTTGAAATCATATCCATAATGTAGAATTATTTAAAATAATAAATAATTAAATGATTTAAACTAATGTTTTAGTTAAAGAGTCACATACCTCTTGTTGACATCCATAATAAGTGTTAAAAAATCATTTTAACGATTTTATGAGGGTTTATAATTTATTAAATAATAATAATTATATTTCTAACACCTTACTTTATATTCTTAGAAAATTTTCCACCCATTTATTAACATTATTTTGATTTTTCTATTCATTCATGTCCATTATTTTCATGGTTTCCAAGATTGGTTTTTGATAGAATTCCATTAAAAAAGATATAAAACAATATAAGCTATATAATTAATATATTTAAAAAATATTATGTAGTTACATGTGAAATATAGTTTTCATGGTTTTGATAAAAGATGATTGAAAACACATTGTCCATGATGGAGGAGAATTGACACACCATGGACGAGGATTTCATTATTTAAGAGTCAAAATTGAAGATGAAATAATTCAATATAAAATAAGAATGAATCTTACCACTTGAAAATTCTCTATAAGAACATTATTAACGGTTTTATATAAGGTAGTTTTGTGTGACTAGGTGCACTAGAATGTGGAAATAGTTTAGGATAATAGAATTTGTAAAAATAAATTTAACCTATAGGGCTCAGGGTGATGACTGTTTGCAAAGGACATATACTCCTTCTATAATTGAGGTGAGGTGTAACTTATGAATCACTCAAATTACTAAAATTTAATAAATATTTAATAGAATATAAGACTTATAAAATCTATAACACTAAATAAGATTACATTATAGATAAAATTTCATCCCATAATAACATGTAAAAGGTTTTTGTTTTTTAAATATAATTTAATAAAATTAAATAATATTGAAAAATAATTGTGTCAAATTGGACACTATTCCTAATTAAGACATTATACATATCAAAAAAGGTTTCAATTAATAATTATGTTTAATTGATATATAATATACATGTCAAATTAAACTAGGAGAATAATGAATAAGCTTAAAATCCATATATTTCATTTATTTTTTTTATTTTTAGAATTATTAATTTAATTTCATTATTAATTAAATATATTAAAATATCATAATTGACCACGATATTAATGTATATATTTTTACACTAAAAATTAAAAATAATATTTTATTGATGAATATAAATTTTTATCAATCAAAAGATAATTTATTTCCAAAGTCACCTATTGGAGAATCATAATTTTAAATATTATACAAATTAAAAAACAACAACCTGAAAACACAACTTCATTTTAAAATAAAATATTTTTAACTCTTTATGGTGATTAATGTGGGTCTATTGAGACCCAAAATAGAATATAAAAGAGAAAATGGACAAAAAAAGGTAATAAAAATATTTTAATCAAAGACATGTGTAATTTGAAAATTTTTATAAATATAATTAAGAATTTTTTTAATTTTTTATGCTAGAATAAGAACAACATCAATATTTCAAATTTCATAGTGATTATTATTTAATATAAAAAAATTAAAAAAAAATTATTATCCTAAAAAATATGTTAATTATGTATATAATAATAATCTATACTCATACATTATGTACATTTAGTGATATAAATATCAAGAACAAGTCATATTTTTTTTATTTCTTGCCCTGGGAAGGCATTCTATAAGAACTTGGATAAGATTAATGTTATATATTTTTAAATTTCTAAATAAAAAAAACACCAATAATATGTGATAATTAATAAAAATTCAAAGCATTTTTTCAACTCGATTATAATTTATAAATAACCAAATTTAACAATATCAATGTTGTACAAGAACTACATCGACACTGACAATAAATTTTATACTTTGCATGAATATAATTTTATTTTCATGTTACTAATTATCTATGTACACTATTCTTATTTTATTGTAATAAAATATTTATTCATTAAATTTAATAAAAATTATATAACAATTATTACTTCATTACTTATTAAAGAATACAGTATTTTAAAAATAATATTTTATACTAGTCACGAAAAATTATTATTTTCATAAAATTATGACAAAATTATACAAAAATAATTTCAAAATGTAGAATTTAAAAATGTTATTATTTTTTTGACATTGAAATTCAATAATTTTTACATTAGTTATTTAACAAAATAACCCCATAATAAATTATTTATTTTATAAATTACATAACATAATAAATATAAATATTTAATTTCAGAATACTAAAAAATATGATTCTATAAATAAGTTAGATGGTACATTCTCTCCCATCCTTTAAAATTGATTCCTCAAAATATTATTCAGTTATTTAAAAAATGGGGATACATTTCCCTTATAAAAATCTCAAATTAATGTGTTAATTCATTAGTCTTATTGTTTCTCTACAAAACCATATCATGGTAAATTACATTGTTCTCCAATAATTTCTCTTCGTGATCAAGAATCTAAATAGTTTCATCCTTATTAGAAATATTCTGTTCAGTCTGAATTAATTCAGGTCTAAAAAAATTAGATGGATATGGTAAATACTTTTTAAACATAAAAAAATAATCAATTTGTATCCAATATAAACTCCAAGGAATGGATACTCAGTTGGACATCATTCCAACATTCTCTCGGATTTCATAAGGTTTAAATAATGTGCACATAACTTTACGTAGATTCTAAATAGAATAACACATTAATAAAAGAGATCTAAAGTAAAATAATAATAACCATCCTTGAATGAAAATTATTTCCTTACATTATATTCATAAATTATCAACCACCTCATAGTCGTTCTCGTGTGTTGCTGAATCATTTGAAAATTCACTCAAACATACTCTAATAATTATTGTCCCATAATCTTTCATCCCCTAAATTCATCCCCAAAATTGTGAGTTCGACACCACCTTCCATATAATTCCTCAAAAGGTGAAATTATTATAATAGAATAAAACCTGTTGTTATTATAAAACTCACCTAGAAATATAGGATGATCCAAAATTCCTTAGTAATCCAATAAAAAAATTGTTCTCATGTCCTCTAATTTCAGAATTGTTTTTTACAACGCTTCTAATTGAGGATTAAAATATTTGATGAAATTTATCTCATTTCCCAACAACATATGAATGCATTTCCTAAGGTTAATATTAATATTTTGATCATGATCTCATATAATATAGAGAGGAACTCTGTTCAACATTGTAATCTATTTGAGGTACATCTGAGAAATATGAACTAGATAAATTTTACATCGAATAGTATGAAAATGAGTAGATTTAGTCGAATGAGAAAAAATATCCCTGATTTGATTGTTACCTCAATATATCTTTGGTAGTCCCACCATGATTCCACAAATATATTTATTGGTTTATAGTCTAGAACATGAAAAGGATGAATCAAGCACTTTGGTTACAATCACTTTTCATTAAAATATTGAAAATCAAAACATTTCATGGTAAAATTAAGAAAATATATATTCATTGCATCCCACCAGTAATACACCCAAAGATCACTATACATCTAAGTGATACCATGATGAACTGAGAACAAATAACTACGAGCTTCACATGATAACTCATTTTTCAACTATGAATCACAAGGAACACATAATCTATTCCCAAACCTCAAAACACAATCTTTATCAATATTAAATTCAGTTAACCAACCATTCATGACATATAATACATTTTTCTACAACACCCTATCTTCCTTATATAGTTTCTTAATTCTGTCTAAAAATAATGATTACTCAGACACCTAAAACAAAATAGAGGAATTTACTACTCCAAAAATATACATGAAAAAATTTATCAAATCACTAACCACGGTCCATGTTCCAAGATTATCAAGGTCAATATGGCATTATTTTTTCTGATTCAAATAATTAGAAACATTATTTGTGTTCCCAAGAAGGTAAAGAATCAAGAAATAATAATCCTTGATATGTTTATTCCATCTTCTCTATCTCATGTTAAATTATTTCCTTAAAAATTTATACTTTATACATTTATGGTCTGTATATATTTCACATTTTACTCTATAAAAATGAAGCCTCAAAATTTTTAAATAATAAATAGAAACTAATTCTAAGCCCTTTTTATGGAAATTCCACTCATGAGGGTTCAAATGATACGAATCATTAAGAATTAACTAATGATTCTACATCATAACACAGCCAAGTCCCTTAAATGAATAATCAGTACTAATGAAATATTATCCACTTCTAGAAGGTATGGTCCAAACTAGAGAATTTAAAAATTGTATTTTCAATTATTGAAAATAATCATCCCAATATTTTGTCCAAATGAACATAAAATCTTTTCAATTTATCTTTGTAAATGATATATAGAACCATGTATTGTGTTCACTAATCCATCAGTAATAGCCTTCTAACACAAGACAACTACAAATCACAGATATATTTTCATGTCTTGGACATTCTTCAATATCGTTTTTTTAAAGGATCAATTGTAATTCAATCATTAGAAACAATGTATCCAAGGAATGAAATTTGATTCAACCAAAATTTACCCTGGTGGAATTTTCCTTCTAGTTTTGTTACATTTATGGTTTGAAAAACAACCATTATATTTTTTTCATCAACCTCTTTCATTTTAGAATATACCTTAATGTCATCAATAAAACAATCTATAACATAACCAAGAAATAAAAAAATATTATATTCAGAAGACTTGTGGATACATTAAGTGATTTTGTTAACCCAAAATGAAAAAAACTAATTCCTTATTCCATATATAATACCGAACATAGACATCACAATTTTTACATCCATTGCATTCAACTGATAGTACATTGACATCTGGTCAACCATCAAAATGTACTATTCTCCCACGTGCATATTGGAAAATCATCGATACGTAGAAAAAGATTCTTTTTCTTAATAGTGATTTTATTCAACAGTATATAATCAATGAAATGTCTCATTCAACCATATTTATTTTTAGCAAACAAGTTAAGGGATCATCATGGTGATGTTATAGTTTAGATGATGAAATTATCTAATAATTATTATATATAATTTTTTATCTCTTAAATATTCATATGATCCATTCAATTAGTGTATTTGAAATTGGTTTATCATTAAAAACTATGTCAATTTTAAATGGATCCTATCCATCAGAAATAACACCTGGAAAATCATTAGAAAATACATCATGATAGTCATTTTCAATTGGAACATCATTAATCATAATGGTTCCCATGTTTTTTTAAAAAAATCATGATAAATGTCATTCCCATATTTTAAATTGTAATTTATAATCCTAATATGTTATCAATGGTATTGATAGATTTATTTATTCAAACTGAAACACATTCTAAAAAACATCATCTTTTTCTCTATAATCTATCCTGGAATGATAAAAAGAAAATCAATCCATAACCATAATAACATCAATCTCTACTAGAAGAAATACAATATGGTTTTTAGGTAAAATATTTCTACAAACAGTAATAGGTAGGTTCTTATCAGTTATGATTGACTCAATATTTCCTCTAGGTTTTTTACTATATGTTAAGGAATAATTTGAGAAGGGTGAATTTACAATTTAACATAATATTTTATAACAATTAATGAATTTATAGACCCAAAAATAAAAAAATCATTTGAAAAATATGTAAAAACAATCAATGTACATGATACTACCTATTTTGATGAAACAACATCTACTGATGTTGACTCAAATGATTTTTTGAATCCATTTTATTTCTAATCATACTTTATTCCTAACTGAGTGACTATATTTTGATATAAAGTTTCAGTATGACCCAAATTCATAGAGTTAATGAATATTTACCCATTTGATCGTTTTTCATGATATTACGAGTCATGTGTAAGATATTTCCACATCTGTATCACATACTATAATTTAAAAAACATTATCTGAATTATTTTTCCTAAAAATTTCATAAGTATGAAATTTTATTATCTTATATATGAATTTAATTAATGATTTTGTCCATATAGTCTTCCTACATAATCACTTCATATTCTTATCACCATGATAAATATATGTGTTAGGAAACTCAATTTAATCCTTTTTATCACAACAAAAAACCTTCTCATATCATTTAAACTCACTTTATTTCGAATTTCTTATTACAAATTGTTCCAAAAAGGGTAAAAAATTAATTTTACTATTAATGTCCTCTATTAAATATGGTACATAAAAAAACAATATTATAATATTGGAATCATACACAACTATAAAAACATCACATTTCTTCATTAATTCCATGAAATGTTTCCCAATTTATAGTTGCACATTTTTAGTTAAATATTTTTTGAGAAAGAAATCCATAAATCGTCCAATTATAGAGTATAAAGATCATATTATTATTTGGTATTCATAAATAGAGATGATTATAGAATTAATTCACAGTGAAAATATCAAATTTAAAGTATTACCATTTTTAATTCTTATCATTACATAAAATAATATATCATTTATATAGAGCCGATCCATCATTTACTTATCAATGGGTCCAGGGTTCCACTAATGCTCCAAAAAATATGCGTTTTTTCATGGTACGTCTAGTTCTCCTTTGTATAGATATGACCTAAATTTATCACCAGAGATAACTAAGAAATTATTGTCACAAACTGATATGCTCTACTTCCTATGATTTCATAATATGGTTTTCGATTGATATTCGCTTCTCAATGAATTCAGGCATCAGCTTCCCTATTTCTTCTGTGGTAAAAAATTCTGAACAGACATATATATGGAAAAAACATGGAAATCCTAAAATTCAATACAAATTTAAATTAACCATAAATTAAAAATCAACTATTGTATTTTATTAACACCATCCTTACCCACTAATGTTTTCTAAACCATCAACTGATAACACCTATAAGGACCCAACCTTAAGAAAATCACATTAATATTTCTTGATGTATATAATTTAAATTTATTTCACATTGAGTATCTTTTAAGGTTGATATCTTATTATTACTTAGACATAATAATTACATTACATCTGAAAGTTATATATAGTGTACACTACTAAACCATTATCTGTTTTATCCAAAATATTAAAAAGTAAAAATTAAAAAAATATATCATTTAGAAATATTTAAAAAATTCAACTTGACATCCTCTTTTCTATAACCCATCATTATACATTTGGGAAAGAATTTAAAAACATTTATGGGGCACAACAATCTTAGTAGGAGACATAATTACATAAAATTGTTAGCCTAGTGAAAAATTGAAATCCCAGTACAATTAAATTTCTTCATAATGCATTAGCAGCATATAAAAATTATATAGTTTCCTTGGGACATAATTACCATATCAATCATACATTCAAACTTAGAAATTGAATATTTTCTGGGTCAAATTCCATCTATAGAGAACACAACATATTAGAGAGTAATAAATTTGCTAAACACAACATATCAAGAAATATAATGGAGTTAAACCAATAATGTCATGATAAAAGATAGGGTAAACCGGTAATAAACATTTAACATGGAAATTATCATGAATAAATATCTTTATATATCATTTAAAAACATGAGTGAAAATGCATTCAGATATCAAAATACCATATTCTTGTAAAAAAAATTTAAAATATAAAAGTCATGAACCTAATAATTGAAACATCAAATTCATAATTCAAATTGAAAATATAAATACAAAACATAATAGTATTACATTTTCATTAAATAAGGATAAATATATGATATTGTATATAGGAAAACAGACATATTTAATTTCATAAAGGATAAATTTTAAATGATTTCAAAATGAAGTACATTATATAACGCATAAAAAATTTATTTTCAACAAAATGAGAAAAATTGAAGCATTAATAACTTATTAAACAAATAAAAAAATCCCATTTTGAAAACATGAACATAAAATAAAAATATATAGATGAATAAATATCTAAGACAATTAAAAGAACATTTTAGTAATAACATCCATTACCTCTAGTTGGAATTGATTAAAATGTGTTCAAACCTCATGTATAGAGGTTCAAATATGGATATTAATTTATTATAGAAGTGTACTCATATTTATTAGACCTCATATGATCATTTCATAACAATTAAACTCTTTTATTAAAAATCACTTATTAGTTCAATTGCTTTAGTTGTGTTCTTATCATGGTATGAAAGGTTAATTTTTTATGGAATTCTTTTTAAAAAAGAAATGGACTCTATATGTGAGAGAATAAATATTTTTTCATCATTTTTATTCAATTAAAAATAAATTTAATAATTCCAAGATTTTAGTAAAGGGAAAATGAAAACACATCTTCCACAAAGGCAGTGAATTCACACACCATGGAAAGCGATTTTTTATTTAAGAGTAAATTGAGAATATGAGATATTTCATGATGAATATAACATCAACAAAAAAACATTACACAGTATATTTGATACACGAGTTATCTTAAAACATTGGGTAATACGTGAGGATAAGGTTGAAGTGAAATACAAATTAATTGATAAGTAGAAGGAATCTTATATGTTAAAAATTCTCCTTTCAAACCTTATATAGGATCATGTGTGTGGTATTTTGGTGATACCAGGAGCACTAGATTGTGGAATGTGACGAGTTGAAGGAATTTTGAGTGAATATATTCATGAAATGAGGCACAGGGTGCTGAGTTTTTGTGATGGAAGGAGACTCCATTTATAATTTATGTGTGGGGTAATGTAAGAATTAATCCAATTATTAAAATAATACAAATATATTACAGGGTTGAAGACATATAAAAAGGCCTAAATAAAAATAGGAATTACATTTTAAACAAAATATCATTGCATTTGAGCTTATTATTGAATTATTGGATATTTAAGAATAATTTCCTAAAATATATTATTCATAATAGATAATTTTTTTTAATTTAACAATATTCACAATTAAGACATTATACACATAAAAACGATTTAAAAAAAATTAGTTTTTTAACATATCATTGAAATATTATATACATATTGGGAAAAAATAAATATCTTAAAAAAACATATTATATTTTTATTTTTATTTTAATTATCATTAATTTGATATATTCATTAAATAAATAATTAGTACATAAAAAATTGTTCAAAACATTATTGTATTTATATCATCCGTAAAAATTTAATATAAAATTTCAAGATGATTTGATATTTTATATATTTCATTATTGAATTTATTTTTAATAATTCTATTGTAAAACCATTTGTTAAATATTATTATAGCTACAAACTATAGTTTGGAAACATGTCATCCTTTTGAAATAAAATATTATAAAGTTCGTAAGGTGATTTATATGTGTCCAAATGAACCCAAAAGGGAAAAAAAGATTTAATGATTCAGAATTTCTTTTAGAAAAATATTTATCCAAAATATGGATCATTAATAATTATTATAATTGAGATGAAAATATTATATTTATTTTTAGTATGCTTCCAGAAGAACATCATCAGCAATGCACATGTAGTAATGATAATTATTTAATATATAAAAATATAAAATAAATTACATCCCTAAAAATAAGTTAATTAGCTTCAAAACAATATTATATATTACTTCGTTATGTATATTCACTAATATAAATATAAAAAAAACTTATTAATATTCTTATTTTGGATTTTTCCCCTATGCATGAATTGCACAAGAACTTGCATAAGATTAATGTTATACAACAATAAAGTTCTAAATTAGTAGGAAAGGACATCTATAATAAATAATAATTGATAAAATTTTCTTAAAAATAATTTTAATCGCCGAATTAGTTTTATAAAGAAAAAAAATTCACATTTCTAATGGTGGATAGCACTACGTCGATATTGACAATAATTTTGGTACAAATCATGAATAGAATATTATATTCATATTCTATGTTATTTATCTACAATATTATTTGTAATATATAATTATTTAATTATTCTAAAAATTTATTAATTTTAATTTCAACATTATATCTTTATGATGTCTCAAAAATAAATCATAATAAAATACTATATTTTTAACTTTTGACCAAAACAAATCCTTTTGACAAAATTATAACAAATATTTGCAAGGATAATTTCAAAATGAGCACTTTGTTAATAAAACTATTTCGGTCAAATTAATATTATATAATAGATAAAATAATTTTTTAAATATATATATATATATAATAAATTATTCATTTTTAGAATTTATTTACAGAAATAATAAAACTATTTTATTCAAGAATACTAGTAAATATGATTATATAAATATATGAGTTCTTGAATTTGTCTATTAAAAAATAATAATATATATATATGTATGTGTTTCGTGTCGAAATAAATTCATTCAAAACATTTTTGGAAAATCCTTGGATATTTTACAATTATATATAATATTATTTATACCCTAAATTACACGATAAACCCTAGACTACTGTACTAATTTAACTATGATAACAATTCATATTTTTATGAAAATAAATTTAACCATTTAATAAGTTTGTTTTGTAGAATTAATAAATTGCAATCCATTTTTATAAGATTAATACAATGATGTCTGTAAAATCAATTTGAAAATAGTCTCTTAGAAGCGGAAAAAAACCCTGGCTTTTAATGTGAAAATGGTAAAATGATCACTATGATTTAATATCTAAATTAAATATATATTTTTTTTCAATGATAAAAAATTTATTAATGAATTCATCATTTGTTTTTGAAAATTTATAGAATTAAAAAATATATTTGATCATTATATATTATTTATATAAAAAGGTAGTTTTCAATTAAAATCAAAATTTTCTAATTATTCATACAAAATTCAATCTTCTAGAAAAAATATTAAAAATTCACAAAAAGATAATTATTAATTTTTTTGAATTTTTTTCAAATAATATTTTAATACCGTGAAATTTATGTTTCAGAAACATTTCTCCATTTAGTGTTAAAGAAGTTCATTTTCTAAATACACAGTTTTGAAGAATGTATCAGGATTTATATATATATATAATTTCATGAATATAAATAAGAGTAATAATAAAAATTAGATTGATGTAATTATATATATATATAATAATAATATTTCATTAATATGATAAAAAATATTGATTTGTTTATTCTATTTCTATTAAACGTTCTTATGCACATTTAAATAGTTTTTCAGAAAAAATCCTTTTGATTTCAAAAGGGAATTACATTTTTAAACTGATGATTCATAATATAACTAATTTAGTTAATAGACACCATTATAATGGATATAATATAACTTTCATGTTCAAATAATAATAATATGTTGTTTCATATATACTCAGTGCTAGAGATAAGACAACCATTTCTAGTGATTCTTGTAACACAAGACACCAAAGAAATAAATTTTCATTAAAAATTGATTTTATAAAAAAAATTGTTACATTTTACACCCATTAAAATGTATTTCTACCTTGAAATTCCCATGTCGTCATCAATGTTTTATTTCATGGAAGTTACATTCAAAGAAACTCACATTGTAATAATGAATAATAAAAAATCCATTAGAAAATGGAATGTCTGCTACATAACTATAATCCAATGTAAATCATAACTATTTTTTTAAATAGAAGGAAATAGGTGCAAACATAAAACATTAATCTATAAGGGAAAAATAACTATCATGTTCTGATGGGGAGTGAAAGGAGATGTGTTCATGATATGTTTAATGGCCATAATACAATACAATAAATAGGTGTAAAAAACATCATTGATATCATAATAAATTTATTTATAAAATAAATATATATTTTAAAATCAATTTATAAGATATACATACTTGATTTAATATCATGACTACAATCTCACCCTATAGTTGTTCCTTGTTCAATTTATGGTTCATCTCATTCTCCAAGAAAAAATTACGTTGAAATTTTATTTCATGAAGAACTATTTGATCATAATATCCATAATATGATGATAAGTGGTTCCATCAGTCTCTAGTTATCACTATAAAAAATATTTTTCCATCTTTTATCTAATATGAATAAATAATCATATTAAAAATCATTGTTATCTAAAACATAATTGAAAAAAAAAAAAAAAATTCATAAAGGGTTAACCTAATAACAATTGAAATTTATTAAAATAGAAGACCTTCTAAATAAGTATGTTATCACTACTAAAAAATTAGGTTTATCTAGTGCTAGATTTTTATGGCGCATTCTATAAGCGTTGTAATAACCCCCTTTCTCAATGCAAGAAAAATCATTTTAAATGATAATATTTAAAAACCATTTCGTTGTTATGCTAAATGGGATATTTAACAGTTCTAAAAATATGTGTTAAAGGTTGAAATTTAATATAACTTGAAAAAAATAACTGATAAAGACCACCCTTTATGAGAACTAGTAAAAAATTGCTGATAAGACATGCATTATTTATACTTCTAAAAATGTGGGGATAATGGGTGGTCTTTATTAGTGAATTTTTAAAAGTGCTTATATTGACCCCCTATCAACACTTCATTTCATGTTCTCATAAAGATTATATTTTAAAAAATATATTTATTTATTGGAATCTTGTAGGCGATGTTATGTCGATTTGGATCCCTTTTAGGCATTTTGATCATAATAGAGGTGATTCAAGGTTCCTATACATTACTGAAGAATATAACTCATCATAACAATCAATTTGTTATACATTAGAGTCTAAACAAACACCCTTTTAAGAACTTATTTCCATTTTTTTGAAAAATTATTTTATTTTCTTTTGAAATCTCAACAAATGTGAAAACCCATTAAAACCAATAAAACACTAAAAAACATAAATCCTTATAAGAGAACATAAAATTTGATTCAAGAGTATATTTAAGCTCCAAAACAAGTAATATTGAATCTATAGAAATGAGATTAACCCAAATGATATTTAAGTCATGTTATAGTCAAAGGAATTCAATATATTATTGTTTCAAAAAATTCGGAAATCGAGCTCAAATTTTAAATTTCCATAACATTTGATCTGTGTATCTGTTGGGATTTAAAACATTCAAAAAAGATGTTATAAAATATATATATGCCTCATAGGGACTTGTTCAAAGGTTAAAGAGATCAGTCCGATTTTTCAACAACTAAAAGGCTGAAAGGATTCCAAAACAATATTTATTTCACACACACTTCTTTTTTAAAATTCATATTTCTATTAAATTTTATCGAGGATTCCATTGATCCAAAAAACATTTCATATCAATTATAATTTCTTGAGCTTATATATGACTAATTTTGGAGATAAAAAGAACTCATTGATCAAAGGGTCTTATGTTTTTAAAGTTATTAGAGAGTTTCATAAAATAATTTAGGGGTTTTTGATTCAAAATCTATTTTAGTGAATATATATATAAATAAATAAGGGTATAAAAGATGTATAACTATATATACAACTACATATATACAAATAAATATAAAAATATAAAAATACATGGATAATAAAATATTACTAAATATAAGTAAATATTTATATATATCAAAAAATGTAAATCAAAACTTTGTAGATGATTGAAAAAGGTGATGGTGTATGTGTTGCATGTCTCATGATCGAAAATCGCTAGAGGTTTTGGTGTGCAATGGATGTGCGATTATCTAATGCATTGATAATGGGGATGGGGAAGTGCTGATAAACGGGGAGTGGGAACACTTTTAAAGGGGGAGGCAAGAAAAAATAAATTAAACAATTTATCTGTGGTGCCTTTTTCAGAACTTTTTAAAAGAACTGTTAAAACAAACCAATTAAAAATACATACACTATCATTGCATTAATATTCATTATATAACCCTTTTACTATCTTTGTTGAATGAGAGATATGTATTAGTATATACATTATGAAATTAAATTATTATTAATCCCCCCAATAACTACATGATGGACATAATTGTCACATGTCATTAAAATAATCATGTATTTCATAAAATATGGTAATACCCTAAATTACCTTAAAACCAAAGTGAAAACACAAATGACGAAAAAACATTAACTCCTTCCTAAAATTAAAAAAAAATAACTAATAATAACTTATGATACCATTAACTAGATAGTAATTTTGTTACTAATCATTTCCAATGTCATCAATATTATCCCATTTATTCTATTATAATAAAAAATGGTTTTTATCTAATTATTATCCCATCATAATGACAATTTTAACATACATATTTCCCTTATTAATTTATTCTAAATAAATATCATCTAACCAGATCAATCAATTTTTATAGATACATATATTATTCTATATATTCATTCAAATAAAAATATAAAATGGACCAATAATAAGATTTTTCATTGTTAAACAAAATCATAAAGGTAGTTCTACAACATTATTATAGAATTGTAATACATAAGCAAATAATCATTAAAATAATTAATTAAATTGTTATTTAAGAATATTCTCTTTATTTTATAAAACATCATTCATATCATTTTTCATTTATAGTCTCCTCACCATCAACAATATAACCATTACTCATAAAATCTTTTTGATTTTGTTCATCATCATTACCCTTATGAAATATTCATGAATATTTTCCATACATTACACAATTAAAACATATAGTTATCAATAATTCCATAGAAATACAATAATATTCATCCATTTTAATATCTAAAAAATTTATTTTCCAATTATAATCTTTGTGTCTATATTTTCCACACCAAAATCAACTTCTTATTTATTTGAAACATTCTCTATGATGTGTCATACAACATTATTTACATGATGAATGATGAAAATTATTTATTCTTTTATTTCAATGAAACTAAATATTTATCTTGTATATGTTTTAAGAAACTCATTATATTTTAGGTTGATATTCATATTACGAGATTATTGATTACATATAATGACATGTTTTGGATTCCATCTCCCATTTAATCTATTCTATCATGATAAAGTTCATTCCATTGTTCAAAAAATTCTACATTAACATAAATCCTCCTGGTTCCAGACATTTTCAAAAGGCCGAAATAAATATTCCGAGATACACTATTCACACTAGGAAAACCAAATAATCATGTAAAATTTTTATCAATATATAACATGTAATGTTTCATACAAGTTTATTCATGATCATTAACAATATTTTATGATTATATCAAATAAAAAGTCATATCCTTTGGGATATCAATATTGTTTTCTCATTGAGTTTTCTAAATGATGACTGCTCATTTCCTATTATACCAACTGTAAAAATCCATTATTTTCATTCATGGAAATTACATATTTTTAAATTAATATTCATTAAATTACAAAAACATATGGATTAATACCACAATAGTAAAGTTAATATGGAAACATGGAACAAAGCATCAATTATGTTGAAATATAGTCAATGTTTTCCACATTTTTCTTCCCCTTTAGTACCCCTAGATTAAAAAACTCATTATAACCTAAAACAAATAAACATTAAAAAAAATGGACAACTCATATTCTTAATAATTGTAAATATTGAAGATATCATTTTAGTATCTTATATGCTTAAAAGATAAGAATGTTGGTAATGTGAAAATGATCTGAAATACAAAGTTATTACCCAATCGGTCAAGGATCATACAAATGGGTCATGGTTCATATACCCAGTAAATCATAATTAAAATAAAATAATATCATATTATATGAAAATTAAATTTTCTAAATATCACTTGAAAAAATTGTTGAGGAAAATATACTTTCCATAATTAAATCCTTTTTTATAGATCCAAAAAACTACAAAGGATAACATTTTCATTGAAAAAAAATTATATTATTATGAAGTAATTTTTTAGGTATATAATTCATCATGACAATAGGAAATTTTATTCATGTTGTATTACTTAAAAAAATTTTCCTTAAAAATTAATTTTTAGAAAACTATTAAAGGTTCAGGATTATTAAATGATACCAAAATTAATTAATGACCATTTTTAAAAATTACAGAAATTTGTTAATAACATATATAATAAATGTTTGTAAATTTTATAATAAAAATGGAAATTAAATATAAATATTCCCAAATAGAGACATAGGGAAAAACATATCTTCAATATTGATTACACTGTGAAATAAATCCTAATAACATTATAATCATTCAAATCATATACCCCATGAAAGAAATATAATTAAAAAGATGTGAGAATTCAATTATATTTAGGATAAATATCATAAAAAATAGTATTTGGGATTTTATTACACCACACTAGAGAAACATGTAGTGTATATAGATGTGTCTCATAGAAATTCTTGGGAGCGAAATATCACATAGCATAAATCTTGATTTCGTTCATAATCCATAAATAATACTATATAATAAATATATGTTTATAATAAATCCACCAAATATCCATATTAATATATACCATACCATATATGGTTTTATTACTAAATTATATAACTCATTTATTAATACTTTATGATAAATTTATGTTTTGGAAAATAACCTCTTTGTTATTCATAAATTTTTTGATTTCTTATTCTTCATTCTGTCTTATAGATAATTATTTAAAAATATTGATTAATATAACCATGATAAGAATATCATATGTATTCATAATATATGTATTTAAGGTGATCCATAAATGTTATATGTATAAAATAAAATGCAACATTAATGGAGGTTTCTGGATTTATATACATATAAACACTTGTTTCATTATCTTATTAGATTAAAAAAAATATCATATTAAACATAATCATTGAATAATAATATTTATGTAAAATATATCTCTTATATTTTTATGAAAACCATTCATAATACATTCCATTTAATATGTAAACTAATCCCATCGCCTCTTGAGGTAGTAGTCATCCGTACAAATGAATGATGTTATCATATTCCTAGAAATTGGAGTTCATGATTGAATTAGCAGTAAAAATTAAAAATTAAAAATAAATCTTATTAATAATTTATATTGTATATAAATTATAAATAAATAATTATTATCTTCCATTAAATGTTTAAATTTGAGAACAAACAACATCAGTTTGTGAGGAGATAGTCAGACATAAATATGATCAATGATGGCATATCCATTTTGGTTGAATTGTATAAAGTCACTGGTTTTACACTTATCATAAAATAACAAAATAATATTTAACACTATTAAGTTGTTATATTATCATGAAATAAATATAATTTATCGGGATTAAGAAGGAAATAGAAAAAATGTTCATCAATTAACATTACCCAATATTCTGGTTTCTCATTTTGGTATACCTAAATAGACTAACATGGTTTGGATTATTCCCAATGGATGGATTCTACGATGAATTGAGTAATTTTAGTCGTGTATTTTTATAGGTTTTTTCTAAACCAAAATTTTCTTTATGTTTTAGTAAATTGTATGAAAATTTTCCCTTTTATAAAAGAGGGGATGTTTTGTTTTTAAATATCTGAATTGATTAATTTACAAACAATTCAATATTAATAAAAATACCACCAATGTTTATTAATTAGAAGTTAAGATTAGACAATGTTTTATTATCATAAAAAAATATATTTACACATGGTTTAGTGTTATATTAAATCATATCATTTATATTAAACCTGAGTTAACCTATTTTAATTTTAGTTACGATAAAAAATGATATAATATGCAAATATTTTTTCATATAATGTGTTAATTGTACCATAAAAATAAAAATATTGATATTTTCTATCATATAACATTATATTGTATTTATTTTATTATTATATTATTCTTAAATAATTTAATAAAATATTATTTTCATAAGAAATCCTTTTTATCAGTTTTCACATTATTCATGACATTAACATTCTAAAAATCAGTACCATAAGAAAACATGGAGCTAAGTTATTTTATACACCCATAACTTGAAATATTCCCTAATAAATTCTTAGAGATCCTTAATTATTTGAAATTATATTTATTTTATTATTTTTAATATCACTTAATTTTTTTATTATAACTGAATAATTAGAGCATCGTTATTGTGTGATTATTAAGGGAAATTGTTTCATCACAAAAAGTAAGGAAATTAATGATGTATAATTTTTTTCTTTAACAATTATATTTATTGTCAAGAATAACATCAATTTATTTCAATATGTCAAATATTATACATATTAAAATCAAGAGTCTTGAATTTTGTCACTCTATTAGATTTAAATAATATATAACCAATTTCCTTTGAACCATGTACCATGAATAATTAAATATTTAAAATTACGTATAATGGGTCGAATTAACTTCATCAAATAACATTTTTGTAATGTATTATTGTAATTTTATTATAATTGATACATTATTTTTACAATAATTACATGACTTACCAATAACATTGGTAATAAAATTAATTAGTATACTATTCATATTTTCCTAAAATAAAGGTGTAGTATTTACTAAATTTGTAACTTATGATTACCAAATTAAAAAAAATATTAAAATTCAAAACAAATTTGAGACTAAAAATAATTTAAAATTCATCCCATTGAGTAGGAGAGAAATCAAATGTTTAATGTAAAAAAGTTTAAATTATTATAATATTTATATATATATATTGAATATAAAAACCACTATGATGAAATAAATTTTATTCATGGATGTATTATTCAATAATTTTGACCTAAAATAATTAAAAGGTATATTATCATTATATATTGTGTTTAGTAAATGGATGTTTCCATTAATAAATAGTACATTCATTATTTATCTAAAAATTATGATTTTTTTCCAAAAAATAACAAATATTATACCTATAATAATGATGATGTGATGAAATAAAAAAAGAAGTTTTTTACTATATATATTTATAAATGTTTATAAATTAACTTTTACAATAATTTTAGCATTCAATTTTCATAAAATAGTCTTTTCATAATAAAACATTTTTATACAATAAAAATTAATTTATTTTTATGTCATGTCTATAAAATAAATATGATAAATCTGAAAAATTATAGTGAATATAATATATATGTATATATTTCATTAGCATAACAAAAGAAGATTCATTCATTTATTTTATTGGTACATAAATACATGTAATCATTTAAATAGTTTTTTTGAAAAATCATTATTTTTTATTCAAAAGGGTTTCACATGTCCAAAACATACTTTCATAATTTAGTTTATCATGTTCATTACCGCAATTATCATTTAATCATTATAAATATTTTATTTAAATAATAAATTTAATAAAATTAAATGTTGCATGTAACTCAATCAATGATGTTGTTGTGCGTATCACGTGACATCAATGAAATCATATTATTTGAAGAAAATATATTTCACAAAAACATGGGGTGTAACATTTTGTGGGATACAATATTTTCATGTCATTTTTTTGTTCACCCAATTTTTTTAATTTCTAAATTGTGCACATACATTATTGTAATTTTTTTTAATAATAATTTTTATTTTTTGATCACATATATAATGATTTTATTCATTGATTAATCATGGTGTTATATTGTATTGAATTAATTTTATTGGATTTTTGTAAATTTTAATATGTAACCTCTTACAGTGGGGAGTAGTAGTTCCATGATATAATTTGATTTTCAAGGAAGAGATAATTTATAGTGCTATAATTGAAGAGGAATATATGGATAATATTAATATTATGTATAATTTTGATGATTAAATGCAATAATATATTATCCTGAAGAAATTTATCGAGATATTTAGACGTTTTATTACCAATAAAATTAATCCATAGCTGTAATTTTCATTAGGTAGATAATAAAACTATGATTATTTATAGACAAATGAATTTAGTTGAAGATGAAAATTGATGTATAAATATATAGTTAATAATTCAGTTATCCTGGAAATTTTGTTTGGGTGAATATTAATGTTTTCTAAAACTAATAATGGATATATAATTACATATTCTAAATGAATGTAATTTTGTGTGATTAATAAAAAATATTATCTATAATATCTATTTAGTATATTTTTTGTGATATTTTTATGGTGGTATTGAAGAGAAGGATTTATTATTAATAAGATTTATAATTTTTATTTTTATTCAATTGGGAAAATAATATTTGTATGTGTTAAATTAATATATGTTTATATATATGTGTGTGTGTGTGTTTTAATAAAACATATATATATATATATATATATGTGCAGGTGTGAGTATATATATATTTAATATAGATATATACATGGGTTAAATATTTATACATGGAGGGGTATATATGTATATGATTGTGGTTATATATATACACAATTTTCATATACATGGGTCATATAATTATTCATGGTTGAATTTATATGTGTGGTTGTATATATGGATTTTATGTGTGTACATGTATATATTATAAACAAATATGTAAAATATAAATGAAATTTAAATAACATTTAAGTTTTATTAAATTTTATTTGGAAAGTGTTTAATGAAAGACACAAATTAATAATTTAAGGCGTAGTGGTGGATTTTATGATGATATAGATTGTAAAAAAAATTTTGGTGATAAATGAATGAAATAGTTAATAAAGGGAAATTATAAATAATACAAAATGGCATGTGAATGTGAAGTGTCTATGTAACATTATGGGAATAATTCCTCCCATCAGACCTCTGTCATCTCCCACATTCCCCTCTCCCCCACTATTATTCTTATTTTTTAATCCATATTATCTCTATGAAATATTCTATGATACTGATAAGAATAAGGAATAATGAATTTCATTGTGTCCTCCACAAAAATTTGAAACTAAATCCTAATGCTTCATAGTGTATGTGTGGTACTTTATACTGATATAATATTAAAAAAATTCAAATTTTTTCTTTATTTGTTATTATATTTCACAAAAATATAGAAACATTAATGTTTCTTGGAGTTTGTTTTTAAATTGAACTCGAACAGTAACACATATATCAAATCATCATCATACGTATGGAAGGAAATTCATAACCTTAATAAATGTATAATATATATTGTTGGCAGGCTTTAGGGTCTGTATGAGTACCCTAGAGAAACCTATGTGTGATACTTTATTATTTGAGTTTTATGTATTTCCTTAACATGTACATCTATTTCATGCATATTGATAATGATAACTGTGATACCTATTGTTATGAAGTTTCTAATCAAGTCATATTTTGTTTAATTTATAAATATTTTTTCAATCATTAATTTTTTAGCACCCATGTTTGTTATATTTCTTCTATCCTCCATGAGATATATTCTAGACATGAATCATCTTGTAAAATGGTTATCTAAGAATTAGGATGTGTCAAATTCACAAGTTTATCAACATAAGGGGGATTCTATAAGAATTGGTCGATATGTATACTAGATATCATATTGGGAGGGATATGTCACATGTGTGAGGATATCCAATTTAAGGGAATGTTCCATAAAAGATTTGGCATGAAACTAGGCTACACTGACTAGAATGATGTGTCACATTCTTTTAATTATCCCATCATGAGTGACGTGTCATGTAAATATTTGATGTTTCATATTATATAATGTTGATTCATGTAGGGATATTCACTAATGAATAGACGTAAATTTTATACTTGTGTGATATATTTCTGTTATTATTTCCCCTTGTTTACTACATTGAATAAAAGTGCATATTTTATTCAAATCTATTATGGGATATTATTGGTTTTTTATGGAGTAATTTACTGACACCCTAATTGGGAATTTATTAGCACTAGTAATTTTTTCTATGAATGGAAATAATGAATGTAAATGATCGCATGGTGGATGGAATATCAGTTCGAGTAGCTGTATGCATGCCTTACTGGATGGAGTTTGACAGTTTTGTATGAATCATTAATAATTAACTACCATTACCTATACAATAAATAATTTTTGTTTTATTATATCATATATGAAATTTTTTATATTTTACATATTGATATTATTATTTGTTATATTTTTAAAATTTCATTAATCTCATGTTACTATGGTAATATTCTCAAAACTATAAATCATATAATCTATCTTATAGTAATGATAAATCTTGTGTATGGAGAGTTGAGTATAAGTTCATGTGGAACCATGGCTCAGGTCTGGCAGTTCTGGTTGGGATGTTTTATATGGATACAAAAATAAATTTTTAATCCAATATGGTATAAAATTATGTTTGAATTTCTCTTTACGATCATACATATTGATGAATGAACCTTATCCAAATCTCCACCTATATGTTTTGAAAAAAATATATATATAGTGTCATAAAGGAACAATTTTTTCCCAAATAATTAAGGAATATGTGTGTTAGCTCACAGATTAAGAATATATTCAATGAGAACAATACAATTCAAAATCTAAAAAATAATGTTATAGTGAAACATCCCAAATCCTCTTCATAGTGTTAAATCACTCGAATACATATTATATGTCTCAAAAGAATTATTTTATTTACCTCAACCACTAAACCATAGTAAAAATGGATAGAGTAACATCGTGTATTCCATCACACAAGATTGTGACTACCATAAAACAATATGTAATGGTGGACTATGTTATGTTAGAATTCATATATTTTATATGGGGAGAAGACACATTCTCTAAAAACTATATCCCCCACATTACATTTTCATAGATGATTAAAACCCCAACCTACGACCAAAGGATTTTTTTGATTTTCAAACCTGATTGAAATTTCATGCTACCATATACATTGAAATAGAAAAAGGAACAAAAAAATCATGAATTAACACAATCCCAATGTATTACCTTCATAGTAAAAGAGGTAATAATCATTTTATATATCATAAGCTACCAAATCCCCATCCACATGTATATTTTTGAGGAAGACATATATTTAGATCATTGTGTCCTAGAACATGAACCCATCCACACATACATTCATATTGGATTAAAAATGTTCTTTAATTAAAAAAGATAAATTGATGGTGGAGAAACCATGTGACAATGAAAATTATAAATCATATAAAACAATACTTATAAAGAATTAATATTATATTAAATTTATTTGAAAATATAATTAATAAGATGAAAACACAAAAAATCCAAAACTAGTGTTGGATAATTCATCTCATAAGAATAAACTATTAAGAATTCCACACTACACCAATACCAATGACATTTATAATATCAACCAAAATATCCTTTGAATCCTTAATAATTTAAAAAAATTCAATATATTTTATATGACAACAAATCACAATAAAATATTATAAAAGAAGTTTCTATTCCAGATTATAATCATATATATGATCTATTAAGTGTCAAAAAATTAAATTATATTCACCATTAATATTTCAAAACACAAAGTTTTGAAAATTCATAAGCGATATTTTTGGAGTAATATATCAATAAACTATCATATATAAAATAATTAAATTCCTTATTTATCAAATGAATCTAATGTAAGGTACATAATGATCCATAATTCACATGTTGGGGATCTACCATCTGTGATTGTCTAACCTATACAAATGAAATATTTCATATAAATAAATAAAAATATAAGATATTAATCCATTTATTCAGAAAAAATAGTTATAAAATTAGGAAAGATATTTAAATTATATTTTACTCATAATTAATATAATTGAGGGTTTTTCACATAAAAAACAGTATATAATAATAGATCACATATTAAAAGTCAATATTTGATTCATTTTTATTCAATCTCATTTACTCAATGCAAAAAAATATATTTTTTAATATAATAAAAAAATATAGTTTATTATAATATTAATATTTATGAGGTCATATTTATCCTACTCACTCATTAATTATCTATAATGTAGAATCGTACAAATGATAATAACATCATCTCAAACAATATTGATATAACTAAGAGATGAAATTGATATCATGAAGAATTACAAAAACCAATTATAAAAAGTAAAATAATTTAAACTCAACTATGAATTACCATTTTAAAAATTCAACATATAATATCATTTTAAAATACTGAATTTTAAGCCAAATTAATCGATTAATGATTAATAGAGTTGTTATTGAAACCTTACAAAACTATTTTTTTCATATCTAAATAATCAAAAACAATTCCATCTATGGTCTATTATATATTCATAATTTTTCAAGTGTTAACCACTATTAAAAACATTTATTTTTATTAACATTATATTATTTATGGAATATACATTTTAATACTATGAAAAATATGTTGCAAATTTAATAGTTATAATTTATAAATATCATGAAAAATACTCAAATAAAGATAAGGTACTGTAAAATAACTTGTGTGGACATCATTTAAGTCTTTAAATTATTTTAATTTATAATTTTATATATTTTAATTAGTATTTTTATCATATTATATACTGTTTTTAAATGTATATCCCAAATCATTAATAAAATAAATTATATTTATGTACAAAAATAATTTATTTTTATTAAATACATTGTATATAGTGAAATATTTTAGAATTTACCAATATAAAAAAATAGATGTTCATAATCTATATTATAACACCACAATAATTTATCTATATTTAATTAGAAATATGATTGATGTATTAAATATAAATCTTTTTACCCAACCATGTGTTTATATAAACAATGATAATGAATACCTTAATAACATATGCATTTTATTTATGAGTGAGAATATAATAATCCAAATTAAGATATATATATATATATTATGGTTTCAGATATCAAATATATTGTTTAATTTATACTATATAAGAAATTAAGTATCATTATATTAATTTTATTCTTTTAAAATTTTCATTCCATAAAAATTTATTTTATTTCCTTTTATTAGTATATATTATTATTAATTTATTCATCTTCTCAAAATATTATTTTTTAAAAAATAAAAATATTTTTGGAAATTATCATAACAAAACTTTTATAAGTTTGAAATTTTGTATTCTCCAAAAAAGATTAATGTTTTAGTTAATGGTTAAAACACCTATGTAATAGAAAAGTTATTTTTTATTTAAAACTTTAAAATATCAAATTTTCATTCACATATATTTTAAAAATAAATTCGTGCATCCTGATTGAAAAAAATTATTTTAATAAGAATTATTTTTATTCCTTATTTTAGATAAAAATTTTATTTTTGCAATATGAATATATTAATTTTTTAAATTTTATGTCTTCATCTTGGATAACATTGAATAGTAATAATAGTAAAAATATTTAATGGGGATATTTTTAAAACATGTTTTACTGAAGTTATACTATGTTACAATGGTATTACATCCTGATAAACAGATAATTCTCCATCATTAAACATTTATTAACAATGAATTTTTACAAGAATTCTAATTATGTATCTTTTTAGGTGTACAGTTTTAGAAAATTAAGCCATGACTATTACATTTCATCTCAAATAATACATTGTAGACACTTCTAATGTATCGAATTTTTTTCCGAAAAAATATATAAATAAAAGTAAAATTTATTTCATGATAACAATATTATTGAATTATGATTTTCTCTAACCCATCCTAATACACTATGAATTTTTTTCTGAAAAACATGGTGTGAGTTTAAAAATCATAGTAAGGGATATAAAGATGGGGAAAACATTAGACTATTAATACAAACATCTAAATAAATCTTACTTTTAAATCATAAAACAATCTCTTTAACATACCTCATAAAATAATAAGATTTACAGATAACACATAGAAATAATACATCATGAAGGTAATGTTTGGAATACATAACATACATACATTATAGTTTTCGCAGCTAAACATGGAGTTATATTTGGAATGTCCATTACATTATATTCCATAAAACTCGTAAGAGAAATATTAACGTTTACCTCCATCATGTTACCCAATCCATGGATGAACTATCTCTAGTCCAACCGCCCAAAGTTTATCATAGAATCACTTATATTCTTAACCAATCCCATGAACTATAACATAATCATAATAAAAAAAACAGGGATAATAGGACGATTAAATTTCCATATTCCAATCAAAATATAACATTTCAAGATACTTACATAATAAAAGCTTTCACAAAACGATTTTCAGTACCAAAAAACATAAAATGGTTATATGGTATTTATTTTCCTTTAAAAATGTTACATATTATTATAAATCTAAATATCAAATAATGCTCATTGTGGTGTAATGGTCAATGTCATCACATATGATAAAAAGAAAATTTCTTATTGTTTTTAGTAAATAGTTCATAGAAAAATATTACTTTTTAAATCCATTTTATTAAATTAAATGGAATAAGTTATTACTATAAACCAAAAAAATATGGTCATTTATTGACCAATATATTTTTCAATGAATGGAGATTGAGACGAAGTCCCTTACCTTGAATTTGACTTGTCTCGTTCATTCCTTACTTTCCTAAATAATAAAATTATGTTAATTTTTTCTTTATATAATCATTTTTCAAGTTTATTATTCTTTTTATATCACTTATTAAATTTTTATAACAATTATATCATTATTTAATTTCATTTCAGTAGTTTTGTTGATGTTCTGTAATTGAGTCAAAAATAAACTTGTTGTAATTACAAATTTCTTATAAGGTCAAAAGTATATTTTATCTAGAATTGAATTCATGATTTAAGTATTATATATATATCTACTATATATATTTTTATATTTATTATGTATGTATTTATAATATACCCCATGATATGAAGATAATAAATGAAATGCACCGTTCATGGAGATTGTAAGCAGTACGTAAGCATGAACGCTACTTTCATTTATTTTTCATTCTTAAATAAATAAATAAAAATGATACATAGGTATATTATAATTCCAGTATAATTTATATAGTATATATGTTTAATAGGTCCATTAATTATATCATTTACACGTTACGTGTATAGAATGAATGAGTCATATAACGTTGTGTGTGATGTAGTTTGCACTTCCTCAAATGAGACTATCATATTACACGTTATGGGAAGCATAAAAGTATGATATAAATAAAAATTTCAGAATCATAGAGTAAATATAAATATAATATATATCATATATAGATATTGTTCCTTAATAATCGCCATTATGATAGATGGCATGGGAAAATTGGACAATCATCGTATTGTGAGACAACAATTCGTTGTACACTGACACAATATGTTTGTATCCATTAGATGGAGGTGTGTGTATGTTTAGTTCGAATAATTTAAATAAAAATATCATATTATAATGAGTACACTGGTTTTGTTTTGTAATCAATGAATAATAACTACATAGGTAGTAGAGAAGTAAAAATAAAAGAAAACAACTTGAGGGAAGACGTTTCCTCTTAATCGAGTATCTTCTTTTAGAATGAGCCAAAAGGAATTCATGAATTTTATTAGGACCATGTTAAGGATTATAGGAGGAAGGAAGAAATTTTAGGAGCTTATTTGAGTTGAATTTATAAGATAAAATGTGATTGAGAGGTGTGAGTAAATGTGTAGGGGTGATGCACTTTTTATAAGATGGATGCAAGGCACTTTAGGATTGTATTTTAATAAAAATTGATTATATAATGAATTTCGGTTTCAAATGGTACCAAACACAATTATTTAAGAGATATGATTCTTTTGGGTCGAAAAACACTCAACACATTGGATATAGACATGTTTAGGTCACAGAAATATCCTTATCTTTTAACACTAACTCTTAGTTAAAAGCATTAACCAAAACCATGTCTTCTTTCAATATATGGAAACTATATTAACTATAAAATGAAAAGAGAACAATAAGTGAATAATTAATGAAACTTTTTACATTATATATGTTATTTTTACTAATGATAGTTTTATTGGACTATTAAATCATTTAATAAAATATTATTTGTTTTGAAAACTCGTTTTTGCCAATCTTGACACTCTAAAGTAATTGATTTTGTTAATGTCATAAAAACATATTTTCGTAAAAACAAAGGAATTAAATATAATATAATATGTAAATATGATACATGAAATTAGTTTATGGCATCAAAATAAACAAAGTAAATTTATTTTAACGTTTATAATATCATCTTTTTGGATCATTTATTAATGAAGATATCACTACATCATCATTATGTCATAATTAAATTTATTTATTTAGCATATAAAAATTATAATTAAGATATGATGTTGTAGGAAATGTTATTATATTTCTAATTGATATTTGTAGTCGATAATATCAATTATATAACCCCATTTAAAATTGTTTTAGTAAAAGATACTTATTTATGTAATATTTTTATTAACATTAAATTAATACAAATAAAATGTCATTATTCAACCTCAGTGGATCCATGGGGTCTCTAAATAGACCCATAAATGCTCATGGTCAGAAATATATAATTAAATATTATTAATAAATGTGTTAGGATAGTTTAATGTTATTATAAAATTATATTTCACCTTTATTTACTAGATTTACCCTTTAACTATATTAACTAAAATAATTACAAAGGTAACTATTCATAAAGTGAAAAAAAGTACCTATTTACATAATATAAAAATTATGACTCAAAATATGGAATCCATTTTTCCAAATTCATAACATAGATGTTGCAGTAATTAATTTAATATTAATTCTCATTGTCAAAACCAAAAATTGTGTTTTTAAGAAATAATAACTATCAAAATATTTACATATTTTTATGTCAAATTAATATATAAAATTACATAAAATGAACATCACTAGATTATATGATAAAAATATAATCCAAAATAATCATTAAAACCAATTTAAAGAAAAATCTAACTATATAAATAAATTTTTTGAAAAGGCAACATTGTATTAAAATGTAGTATTCTTTTCTATTCACTAAAAATGACCTTCATCATAAAAATACCAAAATCTGATCCAATGAATTTTTTTCCCTATTCTAAATAAGAATTATATTTTTGAAATAGAATGAATAATATTCACAAAACTTTATTTAAAAGTGGTTCTCCAACAAAAGGTGGTAAAACATCATTTATTGAAAAATACTTCTTTTATCAGAAAAATTAAATTTGTTGTTATATCATTTCTACAAAAAATAAAATATTAATTTAAAACATTAAATTGAATATATAACTTATATTTTTGATTAAATAAAAAAACATAAATATTTATATGATTTTATAAACACAATTATTCTCATTTAAACGGGTTTTCATAAAAACATATCATTATATTGAATTTTTTTTATTTTTAAATCTAAAAAATTTGGTATCCAATGAATTATTATTTATACATTTGTAAACCATATTTCAAAATTCATTTGATACTATTCATTAATTCCATTATAAGGACTATGAATTATCTAAAATTTAAGAGAGGCTTTACTTTGACCACAATAGATATGGAAAAGATGTTAATTTTCTGTGGCTTTTAAAATAAATGAAATAAAATAATGTCCTTATTTTAGTTCTCTTCCACCAACAGAATAGTGGAGTGTGGGACCCGTGGTGAGTCAGGCCAATGAATAGGTTGACCTTCAAAATCCTATGAGACGACGACATTAGGAGATTAAAAATCTTCTCTAATTTATGAGCCCTATTTACTCCCTGCGTCGTTTCATACTCTCCCCATATCCAATAAATTTAGATCTTGGGGAGGGGTATCTGAAAAGCATCAAAAAATGATTTTATGTAGGAGATTCATAACTTGAAGCCGTTAGAGGATGGCGAAAACCCCTATAAGAGGTGATGTGTGACACTGAAACCCTGAACCATATTTTGACGTTCCAGTGCTGACAAGGACAACTTTTGTGGGGAAAACAAACAACTAGACTCCCTCGACCGTGAGCACCCTCCAACATTTCATTGTTGGGGTTATTGCTTTTGTGCGTATTTGATTCCCTCATTCCCATTCTTGTAATTATACTAAGAAAGAGGGTCAACTGACTAACGGGTTGACTTGTGTTTCATTCATATTTACGGGAGGATTTTTTTGGGGAATCATAGTGGGGTTTATCTTGTAATTTAATTTAATTGATTTTTAACCCCTTAAAATCCTCCATACCCATACCATACCCCCCGCTATCATGGAATCCTAGCGCCACCTTGGAAGTCCATGATCACTTTGACGCACACCACTAGAAGAAGTTTTCGGCTCGTCAGAAGCGGTGAATGGAGGAGGCAACTGACACGATGGTTGGGCGCATGAATGGAGGAAGTGCGACCACTAGACCACCTGCAAACCAATGCCACATACAATGTCGCGAAAGAGGCTAACCCACCTCCAGTGGGTTCCGCAGTGAAATAATGGTGCCTACACGGCGCCACTACCTCGCCAACCGAACGACCATCGGGCATGTCCAGAATCTTGGAGACTGTGGGGATACACCCAATGCGATGGACCAAACATGGGCCCCGACCTTGGAGTATGACGTCGCCCTCCAGCCGGGCCGCCACTGTAGTATCCCTGGTTTCTGGAATGTAACCCTTTCTTGAGGCTTTTCATGGTTTTAAAGTTATGTGTGTTGAATATGAGTGTCGAGAGAACTTTGAATGATGTTTGGAGGAAAAGGGGAAGCGTCACGGTCAGCGCACAGTTTGTTTATCCGTGTGGCCAAACCCTGTGCAGTGGGTCTTGGAGGCAGTGGATTCCGCATGATTGGCACATGGATTGTCTAACCGTGAGGCCAAACCATGTGAGAAGGGTGGCCAAAGTAGTAGCCAACACACGGTTATCACACGGTTAATCAAACTGTGTGGACTAACCAAGCGGTCACTTAAAGTTAGATCCTAAAATTGTTGATCTAACTCGTTTTGCCTTTAATTGCCTTCTTTAAAGCTCCCAAGAGGCCCTAACTTAGTATTACTGTCCCTTTAATGTTGTAAGACTTCTGCCAAGCGTTTAATGGGCGATTCGAAGGCTTCTCTTGGCGAAGGGAAGCGGGATTGTTAAGGTATGTAATCGTTCTTGATCGGTTTCTTAGATCTACTTAGATCTACATATCCTCTTCTCTTGTTTTCTTATATCTATACACGTTGTGGGTAGATCTAGGGTTGTGGATGCCATATATGAAAATATTTGTTCTTTTTTGTCTTAGGAGAAGAGATATAAGGAGGGTTTTGGTGTTTTGACCTAGTATTCTCGGCGTTCTTCATCTGTTGTTTGGTTTCACCCAATTTGGTGAGGTAGGTGGATTCACTCTCGATTCCTCTTTCTTAGAACATGAAGTATTAGTTTCAAATTGTTTTCATTGATTAAAATGGTTTGTTTATCTATTATTAAATAATGGTTGAAACCCCTTTTTAGTAACGTGTGATGAAATATTGTGTTTTTGGAAAGTTGTTGTTGAAGTAAATTTAAAATTGTGATTTTAAATTGGCTATGGTTTTGTTGCTTGAATGAAATGGTTTTCAATAAAAGGGTGATTCTTTATTGAATGTTTTTGAACAGACATGATTTTGGGCATGTATTGCATTGGTTGTGGTGTGTGTTCATATGCATTGGGATGGATATGGCCGAGAATTCCCCTCATCAAAAGTTTGGGATAGATAAGGGTGAGAAGTCCCCCCATCAATAGGTTGGGACAGATAAGGTTGTGAAGTACCCCCGTCAAGGTAGTCCACTAAGTGAAAACTTAGTGGTAGGATAACTCACCACTCACTAGTATAGGGAGGTCAAGGTTTCATGCATTATTGATTGTGTGGATTGGTGAAATGGAACGAACGTGCCAAATGGAAATGCGAATGGAATTGGGAACTTTTCTTGGTTTCATTTTTTGAGAAAGATTGGTTTTGTTGGAAAATGGTTTTGACAAGTAACATGTTATATTTTGAACTGTTTTTGCAATTGTTTAATATAAAATGTTTTAAATAAATGAGCTAACATGTTTTATCCTAGAGGCATGGGTTAGGAATTCATCGGGGAAAACCTACTGAGTTTCATTACTCCCCCTTTCTTTGGGACGATGGTGCTTTTGTAAAAGTCTTATACCGAGATGTTGGAAAATGTAATGTGTCACACATTTATAGCACTACTTTGTGACACTTCGGTTGGTTCGTGATATTGGAGCTTGGAGCTTGTGGAGCATGGAGTTGGGTTGTTGTCCTGAAGTCCTGTAGTTTTCATTACGTGGTTTACTCTGATATGGTTTTGTACTCTATTTTTTCACTTGTTTGGGTTATTATGGAAATAATGGCTGAGTTGTTTTGCTTTTAAATCATGCATCATATAGTGGTTTCTTGGAGATGTTTATCTGGTTTTCTTTGATTGTTGGTTGTTTTTAGTTAAAGGATAAATCCTCCCCAATCTATTTTGAAACCCTTCGGCATTTATTTCTAAATTTTGGCGCCTTGGGGATGTTTCCTAAGGCCATGTAATGACTCGTTACACTCTAAATACAATAAGAATTGGAGGGTCATTACCAATGGTATCAGTTTGTTCGGTCCTTTCCTAACAAGTGGTCATCGATGTTCTTGTCCTGGAGTTGAAATTCCTTCTTGTATATTCCTTGGGTGGTCAACATAGACATGAGTAGGATTGTTTTAACATGAAATGTATGTCATAAAAGGACGTATCTTACCCGTTCATGTTGAACATCATGTTACTAGGGTGTTGGGTACATAAGTGTTTTGGATACACTTCTAGAATGTTGCAAATCTAATTATCATGGGTTTAGCCAATGAGATGATCAAGACATGAATTAGAGGAATGACCTCCCACTAGGAAGGAAAATCTCATTGTAAAGAATGATATATAATTTTGGGCAAGGTTCAAATTTTTGAAAAATTCATAATTTGATATTCAAATGAATGTTTTTGAAAATTGGATATTTAGTATATTTTGAAAACGGGTGGATTTTCAATACGTATTTCGGATGTTTTCAAAAATGGTTGAACTTGTGGATAAGTTGGATCGTTGGAAAACAATAATGTGATAGTTGATGTGATAGAAATTGTAATGTTAGGCCTACAGTTCCTAGGAAGTGAGACTAACGGCGTGTGTTGTTTGTATAGAAAATGTCACCTGTTAGGCGTCGTAGAAACCAACCCGAATAAGCTGCAGAGAATGTGGTTGCACCTGAACCACATGTGAACCAGGATCTGGTTTAGAGTATCATTCCCGCATTCCAGGCTATGGACATATGAAATCGTAGGGATGAGTCAAGGCATGTAGACCATTCTGTCTAGTTCTAGAAACAGAATCCACCCCTCTTTCAGGGTGATGTTGAACCCAAGAATGTGGAGGTGTGGCTAACTAGGATGAATCATATATTCTATTTCATTGGAACACTAGTAGAGTTGAAAGTAAAACTGGCGACGTATATGTTTGATGATCATACAAGTCAGTGGTAGGATTCGGTTGTACATACTAAATTTCACGAAGGCCTTACATGGGAGGATTTTGAAGAATTGTTTAACAAACAATTCTATCCTCACATGTTCATGATCCAGAAAATGATGGAATTCTTCAGCTCGAAACAAGAGATCCTCTCTATCACAGAGTATTTGTCTATGTTTATGAATTTAGTTCATTTTCACCAATGTTTGTGGCCAGCGCTTCTTTAAAGGCACACATCTTCGAATCGGGGCTAAGGCAGGAGATTCGACAGAAGATTACAGTGCTCTGTATTACTGATTATACAGAGATGGTGAAGAGAGCAACAATTGCTGAACATGATATCTCAGTATCAATAGGAGGAAGCATGATGATAACCACGAGAACGGGTTGGAACTCAAATACTAGGAACAATCAGAAGAGGGACACCAACTTCCAAGGTGGGAGTGTGAATTAGAATCAGACGGATGGATCGGTGAACCTTTCTCCATGACCCATGATTATAGCTAGGTGTTTTCAATGTGGCTCGACTAATCATATAAAGCGATAGTGTATGGAGAAGCCTAGACAATGTCACAATTGCAAGAAAATTGGGCATCTAAAACACTATTGTAGAAATACTCCGAGTTCGGGCGCACGTGACACTTTCTAGGCGTCGCAAGCATTGTATGCTTCGAAATGACGAGGACAACATAGTCATTATCATCAGCTTAATAGAGCTAGACCTAGTGATTCTTGAAATACCATGACTCCTCAACCAGGGCAATCTCAGTAAGGCAACAAGGAGAATAGTGCAGCGCCAAAGAAATTTTATAGAGCAGAGTAGATGATTGTTCATGATCATGCTGGACCATCAACAGTAAGAGGTACGATTCTTTTTAATTATAACTTTTTTAAAGTTTTGTTTGATACTAGGGCATCAAATTCCTTAATTTATTTTTGTGATGTTGACTTTATATGTTGAAAACATTAAATGATGCCTTTGGTCTTGAAACTGCAAACACCTCTTGGTGAAAGAGAATGTCAAGCCTTCATGTGTAGAGCATGTGCTATAACCATTGATGATGTTGAGCTAAAATGGGACTTCTCCATGTTGGATATCGATGTCTACGATATAATATTGGGTATGTATTGGTTGAGAATGTTTAAGGCTCACATCGACTTTTATGGAAGAACGGTTATTTTTACGCCAGAGGACGGAATTGCCCATCTCTTTAATGGATAGAGGATAGTAAGGAAGGGTGAAAAGAGCATGTTGGCACCAATGGTGGGAACTATATCTTAACAATTGGAAGCGTTGACTTTGGAATCATTGGAAGAGATTACGGAATATAGTTTTCTAGCTGTGGTGGATTAGTTTCCTGATATTTTTCCTAAAATATTATCAGGATTACCTACTGTAAGAGAAGTGGTGTTTGCGATTGATCTCCTTTCAGGGAACAATCCTATCTCACTTACATCTTATAGGATGTCATCAACAGAGTTAAAAGAATTTAAAGTGCAGTTAGAGGATCTAGAAAGAAAGGGTGTCATTTGGCCAAGCGTGTCTCTATGGGTAGCACCAGTTTTGTTTGAAATGAATGATGATGGAAATTTGAGCCTATGTGTGGATTATTGTAAACATAACCAAGATACAATAATGAATAGATATACACTTCCATTCATTGATGACCTGTTTGATTGTTTAAGAAGTTCTTAGTGGTTCTCCAATATTGACTTGCGGTCAGGATATCACCAGTTGTGAGTTCGGAAAGAGTATATTCTGAAGACAACCTTCTGAAGTATATATGGACACTTCGAATATGTAGTCATGCCTTTTGGTCTAACGAATGCACCAGAGGTCTTTATAGCTTTGATGAATTGGATATTTCAACAATATCTAGATTCTTTTGTTATAGTTTTTGTGGATGATATATTGGTGAATTCATGAACAATGGACGATCATGATTAACACTTAGTGATAGTGTTAGAAATCTTGAGGAACCATCAATTTTATGCCAAATTATCAATGTGAGATTTTTGGATACAAGGTGTACTTTTTCTGTGCCATGTTGTTTTTGAGAAATGTGTTTCAAAGGATCTATAAAATATAGAAGCTGTTCTTTCTTGGAAATATCCAAAGAATGTCTTTGAAATACAATGTTTTCTTGGTCTAGTTGGTTATTAATGATGCTTTGTCCGTGAATTCTCACGACTAGCTTCACCTATGACATCTTTGAAAAATAAGAACAATGAATTTCAATGGACTGGGGAATGTCAAAGTTATTTTCAAGAGTTGAAAGTTCTCCTTACATCAGCACCTATCTTAATATTCCCAAAATCAGGGCAATGATACATGGTGTATTGTGATGCTTCGATGATAGGGTTGAGATGTGTTCTCATGCAAGGAGACCATGGTTTTTTATGGCTCAAGGTAGTTGAGAGTGCATGAGAAAAATCACCCAACATATGATTTGGAGTTAGCTGTAGTCATCCATCCTTTAAAAACATGGAGACATTATCTCTTTGCTGAGAAATTTACTGTGTTTACGTATCACAAAAGCTTGAAACACATTATCTCACAGTGAGATTTGAATCTGAGGCAGAGGAGATGGATGGAGTATCTTAAAATGTTCAACATTGACTTAATGTATACACCGGTTAAGGGGAATTCGGTGGCCGACACATTAAACTGTAAGTCATATGCTCAGTTGGCAAATGAAGATTCAGATGAATGGTAGTTGATGTCGGTCTTAGCCGACATTCATGTGGAATGTGAAAACCGAGGTGATGAGGTTATTTTATTCTCATATAAATTTGTTCATGATTTGGTTGAGATAGTAAAGAAGGCATATGAATCTGATGTAGACTGTGTTGCAATGTGTTCAAAAAAATAGTGGGGAGACCATTGAGGGATAAAAGATGGATGGGAGTTCAGTTTTAGGTTTCAGAGATTGGATGGTTATACCTATGGGTTTATAAAAACAAATCCTTCATTATTACCACCATTCAAGATGGGCTATACATTCGGGTACATAGAAGATGCATAAGGCGCAGTTTTGGTGGAGCGGCATGAAAAAGAAAGTGGCAGATTTCGTCTCACGATGCTTAACTTGTCAGAAGGTTAAAGAAGAGAATCAGAGACCAGCTGGTATGTTATAGTCTTTACCTATCCCAGTGTGTAAATGGAAGGAAATAACAATGGATTTTTTATTGGTCTTCCAAGAACATTCTGGAAACACTGTGCCATCTGGGTGATAGTGGATCTTCTTACCAAGTCAGCCCATTTCATCCCGATTCGTGAAAATCATACGGTGGAAGATGTTTCCAAAATCTATATTCTAGAAGTGGTAATGAGGAATGGTGTACTAGTGTCTATAGTCTCAGATAGAGATTTGAGGTTCACATCTCATTTCTGGAATTTATTACAGCAAGCCCTGGGGACTTGGTTGATGATGAGTATGGCGTATCATCCTCAGACAAATGGGAAATCGAAGCAGACTATACAAATGTTGGGAGAAATGTTACAAACTTTTGTAATGAACATTGGTGGCTCATGGGAGGAGCATATACCCTTTTTGGTTTTCACATACAAGACCAGTTATCAAGACTCGATACGCATGGCTCCGTTTGAAGCATTATATGGGCATCATGGTCGTTCTCCACTATGCTGGGTGTAAATTTGTGAAACATCACTAGTCGGTCTGAGCCTTGACCAAGAAACAACGGAGATGATTCAGTTGATTAGAAAGTGGATGGAGATAGCTCAAAGTCATCTGAAATCTTATGCATATCACCGTCGAAGACCGTTGTCGTTCATTGTGGGTTATCATGTCTTCTTGAGGATCTCTCCAAGACTTGGACACCGTCATTTCTAGAAGTAGGGTAAGTTATCTCCTCGATATATATGCCATTTTGAGATACTAGAATGGGTTGTAGAGGTGGAATATCAGTTGGAATTACCACTATGGTTCAGTGCAGTGCATAATGTGTTCCATGTATCTCAGTTGAAGAAGTATCAGCTTGATCCTGACCATGTGATCATATGGGATCACGTTGAACTAGAGCTGTTTGCTTTATTGGTACATATCCTTGTGTGGATTGTGGATAGGCAGGATATATTCTTTCATGGAAAAAGAATCATCCTACTGCGGGTTTTGTGGCAACATGGTCAGATTCAGGAAGAGACTAGGGAATGTGAGAATGAAATGAAGGATCAGTGGCCAGAACTCTTTCAGTCAAGCAATGGTTTTCTACTTTCCAAGGATGGAAAGGCCAATGGTGGGTAGAATTTAGTACCCCTGGTTTCTAGTATGTAAACATTTCTTGATGATTTTCATGGTTTTAATGTTATGGGTGTTGATTGGGAGAGTCGAGAGAACTTGAAATGATGTTTGGAGGCAAAGGGGAAGTCGCACGGTCGGTGCACGGTTTGTCTAACCGTGTGGCCAAACCGTGAACAGTGGGTCTTGGAGGCAGTGTTTTCCACATGACCGGCGCACTATTTGTCTAATTGTGTGGCCAAACCGTGCGAGAAGGGTGGCCGAGGAAGTAGAAAATACACATTAAGCACACAGTTTATCAAACCGTGCGGACTAACCGTGTGGTCACTTAGTGTTAGATCATAAAATTGTGGATCTAACTAGTTTTGCCATTAATTTCCATTTTTAAATCTCTTAAGGATTACTAACTTTGGATTACTCTCCCTTGAAGGTTGGATGACTTCACCAAAACATTACAGAGGTGATCTGAAGGCTTCTCTTGGTGAAGTGAAGACGAATTCTTAAGGTATATTATCGTTCATGATCGGTTTCTTAGATCTACTTAGATCTACTTCTCCTCATCTCAAGTTTTCATAGATCTTTGCTCATTATGGGTAGATCAAAGGGTTTGGATGCCATATATGTCAATATTTTGTCTTGGTTGTGTTAGGAGATGAGATATCAAGAGGGTTTTTGGAGTTTTGACCCGGTGTTCTTGGCATTCTTCGTCCGTTGGTTGGTTTCGCCCAATTTGTTGAGGTAGGTGGATTCACCCTCGATTACTCTTTCATAGAACCTGAAGTCTAAGTTTAAAATTGTTTTCCCGGATTGAAATGGTTTTTTATCTATTATAATAGAATGGTTGAAACCCCTTTTAGTAACCGGTGATGAAATTTGTGTGTTTTTGGAAAGTGGTTGTTAAAGTATATTTAAAATGGTGATTTTAAACTGGCTATGGTTTTGCTGCTTGAATGAAATGGTTTTAAATAAAAGGGTGATTCTTTATTGAATGGTTTTGAACACACTTGGATTTGGGCATGGATTTCATGGATCGTAGTGTGTGTTCATATGCATTAGGATGGATAAGGGTGAGAGGTCCCCCACATAAAAAGGATGTGATGGATAAGGGTGAGAGGTCCCCTCATCAATAGGTTGGGACAGATAAGGTCGTGAAGTACCCCCATCAAGGAAGTCCACTATGTGATGTCTTAGTGGATGGATAACTCACCACTCGAGGGTATAGGTAGGTCCAGGTTGCATGCATGGTTGATTGTGTGGATTGGTGAAATGGAACGAATGTGCCAACTGGAAATGCGAATGGAATTGGGAACTTTTCTTGGTTGCTTTTCTTGAGAAAGATATGTTTTTTTGGAAAATGGATTTGATAGGGAACTTTTTATATTGTGAAATATTTTTGCAATTGCTTTATATAAATTGTTTTATATAAATGTGCTAACATGTTTTATCCTATAGGCATGGGTTGGGAATTCATCGGGGAAAACCTACTGAGTTACATTACTCACCCCTTCATTGGAATGATTGTGCTTTTGCAGATGTCATATACTAGGATATTGGCAAAGGTAATGTGCCACTCATTTATAGCACTACTTCGTGACTCTTGGGCTGGTTATTGATGTTGGATCTTGGAGTTTGTGGATCATGGAGTTGGGATGTCGTCCTAAAGTCCTGCAGTTTTCTTTCCATTGTTTACTCGGATTTGGTTTTGTACTCCGTTGTTGCACTTGGTTGGGTTATTATGGAAATAATGGTTGAGTTGTTTTGGTTTTAAATCATCCATCATATAGTGGTCTCATGGAGATGTTTATCTATTTTGCTTGGTTTGTTGGTTGTTTTTAGTTAATGGGTAAATTGCCCCAAATGTATTTTTAAACCCTTCGGCATTTATTTCCAGCCTTTGGCGCCTTGGGGATGCCTCTTAAAGCCATGTAATGACTCGTTACACTCTCAAGAAAATGAGAATTGGTGGGTCATTACAGCCTCCCTCATGTCGGGTCTCCACCCTCTGACCGAGATGTCGTCTTCGGATCGTGCTGCAGCTCTTGGACTGGGTTGCCGCCCTCAGAAATGGCAGCTGCCCTCAAACCAAGCGCCATCCCTACAGGCTGCCGACCATAGACTAGGCCTTCGTCCTCGTACCGGGCTGCCTCCCCAGCAGGCTGCCACCCCGGACCGGGTCGCCGCCCTAGAAACCCTCTTCCCTACGTGTGTTGGGACAACCCATTGCAGGCCACCCGATTTGGGCTGAGCCACCCTTATGGGCCGCCCCTCTTGCAGGCTGGACTAGATGTTGGCTCAGCCCAGAATATACCTAGGAGAATCTGGTCCCAAAAACATTCAAATGACCTTATCATGAAAACCGAACGCTCGTTTGATGAACCGTCTAAGGAATTGATTCCCTTGGAGGGATAAAATCCTTTTTTCATATTCCATGAGAGTTTTAATGAAACATGGAGTTAGGCCGGGATGGATCTCAATCGAATCCATCCAGGACCTCAGCATTGAAATGCTAATAATGCATAGTCCGTGCTTTCGAATCCCATGTCTTCTATTGTGTTGGAACCCATATGACTTGGCAGATCATCATGTTACTTTTTTGTGAGATATCATGTCAGTTGAAATTCAACTGATGACTTTGGGAGATGTTCTCCAAAGAACTATATGTTTGCAAACCTACGACGGGAAGAGACAAAGCGACGAATGTATTTTCAAGTCGGAGTGACTCGAAGGTTGTGGTAAATGATGGGGAGGAGTTCGTTAGCAGACCACGATGGGGGTGGTTGGTTTTGTGTGACCTGGTAAACCCTGGTGGAGAGCGGCCCTGGTAAATGATAAGGATGAGTACCTTAGCATACCATAATGGGGGTTGGTGGATTTGTGTGAACTGACAAACCCACAATACGATGTGGTGAGGAGTACATCAGAAGTTAAAGGATAGTGGGAGGTGTCTCAAAGTGTCTCTGAAGGCCCACTGTACTCGATAGAGGTGATGTTCTCCATCCGTTGGGGACTATGACCACATTGATTAGGAGATCATTAGAGTTGTAATCTTTTTCTACTCATACTTATTGTAGTACTTATAGACACTAGTGTAAGTCTCTGTTTTATTTCAATGGTCCTTGTTCGTAGCTCAGAGATTCCGGTGGAGCAGTTGGCTCGATCATTATGGCTAGAGACTCTTATGGAAGCAGATTCAATGATTACGCACTGGTGTCGGCAGTGTGGGATTACTCTAAGAGGATATATCTTCAGCTATGATCTCATAGTAGTGGCGTTGATGTCTTATGATGTAATCTTGGTTATGGACTAGTTATCCACAGTCAATGCTCTGATTGAATGTATTTGGATGAAAGTGAAGTGTGTCCAGAAGGACGTGACCTAGTTTTCCTTCACTGGTGAGAGGGGAACCTTTTATATACAAGATGGACTTATCCAGAGGGGGGTGTAGCCAATTACTCATAAGTTTTCTAGCCTTACCCTTAGAGCAGTTTATGTTGAGTGTCTGAGCTATCCTGTAGGGGTAGAGGAGTATGCCGATGTCTTTCCTAAGGATGTTCCAGCACTACCTCCACGTAGAGAGGTATACTTTTACATCGACTTGTTCCTTGATATGGAAATGATTTTTACATCATTATATCAGATGGCTCCTATGGTGCTTTGTGAGATACATGTACTATTGGATGACTTGCTGGTAAATGGGCTCATAAGACCCATTATTTCTCCAAGGGCATCCCTGATTTTGTTGGCCATGAATGAAGTGAAACTTTGATACTCTGTGGGGACTATCAATGCCTGAACCAGGTTACTATTCAGAAAAAGTATCCACCATCGAGGATTGATGATCTTTTCGATCAGCTGATGGGAGATCAATGGATTCCAATCATAGACCTCTAATCAGGAGATCATCAGCCCAGGATACGATTTGAGTATGTTCGGAAGACGACCATCAGATGTCGATATGGACATTATGAGTTATTGGGTATGCCTTTTGGCAGGACCAATGCCCCAATAGTTCTCATGGGATTCATGAACAGGATCTTTCAGTCATACCTCGATTGTTTCATGGTGGTGTTCTTTGGTGGATTCTTAATATACTCTGCGACAGAGGAGGAGCATGCCTATCATCTAAAGATGGTTTAGGATACACTCAGATAGCACCAGCATTATGGTAAAATATCGAAGAGCCAATTTTAGATATGGGAGGTCAAATTTCTGGGACACATTATCTCAGAGGCTAGAGTTGCAGTTGATCATGTGAAGATAGAGGATGTGCTAGCTTGAGAGCCACCTAGGAGCGTGAAGGAGGTACAAAGTTCCCTGGGATTGGCTAGATGCTATTGGAGATTCATGCATGGCTTTTCTAGTGTTGTAGAACCCTTTTCAGCTTTAATGAAGAAGTGTAATCCTTTATTGTAGAAGGAGAGATGCCAATAGAGCTACTATGAGCTGAGGTAGAGTTTGACAAGTTCCCCCATCGTGAGGCTGCTAAAGGAGGGAATTGGGTATGTAGTCTACTACAATTCATTAGGGGCTCGACATGGATTTTTCCTCATGTAGGAGCGTGAAATGATAACTTATGGTACACTATTTCTGAGGAAATATTATAATAAATACGCTACCAATGACCAAGTGTCAGTAGTAGTGGTCTTTTCCTTGATGATGTGGAGGAATTATATGGTGGGTGAATGTTTTATATTCGATTCTGATCTGAAGAGTCTCAGGTATATCTTCTATAAGATGACCCAAATCATAAGACAATGGTGATGGCTAGAGTACTTCTAGGACTATGAATTTTAGATTATCTAATCTCTTGGGTAGGAGAACGTGGTTTCAGATGCACTCAGAAAGAGGTCAGTGTGTTGTAGCTGAGTGAGGCAACAAATAAGCAAGCCTTGTTGTAGATATACTTCGTGGATAGTGATGGAGCAGCATACTGCTAGTCTAAAACAACCACTCCCACACTCCTTCAGCAAGTCAAGGAGGTGCAACTTGGGGACACTGACTGTGATACACGATGTTCTCAGATATCCATAGGTAGGAACCTGAGAGATTATATGAATATTGAGAGCATTACATCCACTTCAGAAGATGTACCACGGTACCAGTGGTGTTATAGGGGGAGTCGTTGAAGGATTTTCATATGTCCCCTGTAGTGGTATGTGCTGCTGTGGTGATTATGTGACATGGCCTCCAGCATCAGCCTAGGTGGCCAGAGATGAAGATGGTTGTGGCCATGTTTGTTTCATGATTCCTCACATGTCAGAAAGTGGTGGCCAATAATTAGGTTCTAACATACATAGATTAGCTACTCGAGTTTCTAGAGTGAATGTGGGATGGGATCTCCATGTAATTTGTGATATGGAATCCACATACGTCAAAGGGACATGATTTTAAATGGGTGATCATTTAAAGACTCACCAAGTCATCCAGCTTCCTACCTATCCGAGAGTGGGGATCATTACAAGGATTGGAACAACTCTACATACAAGACATCATGTGACTTTATGGGGTTCCATTGATGATCGTCTCTAATAGTGACACTCATTTTACATCCCCATGGTGGATGGGGATACCAGACTCATTTGAGACATAGTTGTGTTTAAACACCACCTACCATCCTTAGACAGATGGTCTGATGGAGTGGACTATTCAGGCACTTAAGGAAATAATTCATTCTTTTTTCCTAGATTTTGGCCATAGTTTGGAGGATAAATATCCCTTGGTGGATTTCTCATACAAAAATATTTATCACTCCACCATTGGTATGTCACCATTCGAGGCCCTATTCGGTTGACCTTACTGTTCACCTCTACGCTCGACAGACCGAGGTGAGTTAGAAATTATGGGTCTAGAGTTGGTACATGCTACCACTGAGAAGGTTCAAATCATCCAGGAGCAGATTAAGGCTACACAGATCATAAAAACTCATATGATGACAGAAAATATTGATCCATGGAATACTAGGAGGGAGACCACATTTTCTTATGAGTTTCTCGCTGACAGGGACTACAGAGGTTTGGTTGAGAAGTAAAGTTATCACCGAAGCTTATTGGGACATTTCGAATACTTCAGAAGATTGGTGAGGTGTCATACCTCTTCGCACTTCCACGGCAGTTAGATAAGGTTCACGATGTGGTCCACGTATCCCAACTGAGATGATACTTTAACGACCCATCTCACTACATCGACCATGGTGAGCTAGACTTAGATTATGGGGAGACATTTTTGGATGTTCTCATAGTGATTGAGGATCGACGGGAGCGGGTACTTCTTTAACAGTCGATACCTCTGACGTGTGTTTGCTGGCAGCAAGCGATCTTCTAGGAGAGCACACGGGAGAGGAAGGCTCAGATTCGTGCTTAGTACCCCCATTTGATTCCTTAGTCTATGTTGTGGTTTTTGGGGATTTAAAGTCATAAGGTGGGGAGAATGTAATGACCCATATTTTCCATGTAATATTTTTTAATTAAATAGAATTTTTACAAGTCTTCGAAAATTGATAGCGCATGATTCCAAGTCCCGGTGTGCTCGGAATTAATTTTCGAACATTTTTTGGGTACATTTATTAAATGCATCAGAAAAATTTCTAACATTTGAACCGTTTCTTAGATTAAAAATACAAGGGAATTGTTGAATCCACAACACCGGGATTCGCTTAAGATTGGATTTACTTTGACCGTAGTTGGTCTGGAGAATATGTAAATTTTGTGTGGATTTTAAAAGAAACGAAATAAAATTATCTCATTAGTTTTTTTCTCATCCACAAATAGACAAGGGGCGTATGTGACCCATGGTGAGTCAGGCCAATAAAAGGATTAACATGAAAAATCATGTGTAATGATGTCATTGGGGGATTATGAAGCTTCTTAATTTATGATCCCCATTAAATCCCTGCGTCATTACATACTATCCCCCTCTTCTATAAATATAGTGCTTTGGGGAGGGGTTTTGGAATGTTTTCTCCCAGCAATGAAGTTTTGTGGGAGTTTTATAAATCCATGTCCTTAGAGGATGGAGAAAACCCCAGTAAGAGGTTACATGCAACACCAAAACCCCGAACCAGAGTTTGACATTTGAGCGGAAGCAAGGACATCCTGTTGCGGGGACTGCAAACAATGAGACTCCATCAACCATGAGTGTTATCCAAAATTTCAATGTAGGGTGTTATTTTGTTTTTGTGTTTTTTAATTCCCTCTTCCCCATTCATGATATTATATGAATAACGTGTGTCATCCGACTAACGAGTTGACCTGTGATTCATTCATCTTTGTGAAATGATTATTGCAGGGAATCATTATGAGATTTATCTTGTTGTTTAATTAAATTTATTATTCGACCCAATAATAACACCCATAATATGAGCTAATACAGAGGAAATTGGCTTAACGAACCCGGCCAAAATCCTCCAATATCTTTTTATCTTGGCACCACCTTGGAAGACCGCGAGCATGTCGACACACGCTGAAATAGAAAAAATGAAGCTCGTCAGCTATGAAAAATGGAGGAGAAGGATCACATGATTTCCGGTACCAGGATGGTAGGTAGCACGAAAACCGAACCGTTGGTGAACAGAAGCCTCGTCTGAAGCCGTGGCAGAGGCCGAACTCACCTCTTGCGGGTTCCGCGACGACCGAGTGGCGCCCACGTGGCTCCTCTGCCTCACCAACCGAACGACCTTCAAGCCAATTGAGAATCCAAGAGATCGAGCGGTTACACCCCCGCGTCAGACAGAACCGGGCTGCTGCCCTCAGATCAAGCCACTTCCTTCGGATCCAACTGCTGCCCTTGAGCCAAGTCATCGCCCTCACACAGGACCACCACCCTAGTACCAGGCCGCCATCCTAGGACTGGGAAGACTCCCTGGTGGGCCACCACCCTCGGATCGGGCTACCTCCCCATATGGGTTGGGCCGCACCATTGCAAGACACCTTATTCAGGCCGGGATGCCCTTTCGTGCTACCCCTCATGCGGGTCGGACCGGACCTAGGCCTAGAAACACTCAAAGGACCTTTTCATGAAATCCGAATGCTCATTTGATGAACAGTCTATGACATTGGAACCCTTGGAGCGAGGAGGTCATTTTTACTTACTTTATTAATGATCTGATGAAACATGTAGTTCGGCCTGGTTAGATCGCACCAAAATCCAACCGGGCCCTCGACACTGAAATACCAATAACGTACAGACCGGGCATCTGACTGATAGGCTTTCTATTTCATTGGAACCCTTATGACATGGAAAATCATCAGGTTACTTATTTGTGAGACTACATGTTGGTTGATATGCAACTAATAGCTTTGGAATCAGTTCTCTCATGGGCACTATGTATGGAACATTTCGACTGGCAGATTCCTGACGACTGCTGACTTTTCAACTTGGAGTGACCTGACAACCACGTTATACAATGGGGAGGAGTACCTTAATAAACAACGATGGGGGTGGGTTGTTCTATGTGACATGGAGAGCCAAGGTGGGGAGCGGTCGTAGTTCAAGATGGGTAGGAATACTGTAGCAGACCACGATGGGGGTGAGAGGCTCTATGTGACCTGATAAACCAACTGTACATGGTGGGGAGGGGTACCTCAGTAGTTCATGGTTAGTGGGATTTGGCATAGCATGACCCGGAAGACCCACTACCCTAGATAGGGAGGAGTTCTGTTGTAGATAATATGTACAAAATGATTACTGGGGATGTTACTTGTTACTACCCCTATAATAAATCCTAGTTTGAGCTGTCATTAACATGTGGTTGTGCTAGAGGTTATGCCGTGTGGTACTTTACACATGTTGTAATCTACCTTCGTTGTGTAACGTTGTGGTTTATCATTGTAGAAATCAAGGAAACCTTCAGTGTCTCGGGGTCCCTACTATGTATATTTATACTCACCCATGAACAAGTATAGCTTGCACCTTTTTTCCATGTGAAGATGACATGCAAAATTAATCAAGGTTGAGGGTTCCAACACTGGATTGTGCTCAGAGGTGGACCATTCATCGTGACAGGATGAAGAAGAGACAATAATAAGTGGAATGCAGTAGAGGTGATATGTACCTACCCTTCAGGAAAGAACCTATAAGGAAAACCCATTAGCTATTTTCTTTTATCCTTTCAGTTGTACTGTACTTTCAGTAATACATGATATTTTACAGTTGTTCTTTTATTTTGGCCCCTTTTACATTCAAATTTCTTTCACTACAGCTGTTTACTTAACAGTTTCGTCTTGTTGTGTTATAAGATTGTGTGTTTGTACAGGCATAAAGGAAATTCCTTCCCTTTCTAGGAAATTTTATTTTCGGTGCCCATCACTAGCCGCTGGCCTAGGTAAGGTGGTCTTGGGGTAGTCACGGCTCGGGCTTCGATAAATGGTTCATGAAAGTCTTCATTGACAAACTTTCCCATCACCCTACCAAACCCTAATGAAGGGTCACAACCAAGATCACCATCGAGTCTGCTCAAGTGCCGACTAGACAAAAACATATGGTCCCCCCCTCATCTCTTTAACCCTCCTCTTGAGGGTCGTGCTCACCATAGATCATGTGGGTCTCAATCTATGAAACTCATGAAGTGTGCTCCCCAAGTACTCCTCATCTTCATGTAATGTGGGAACCACGTGCTTCTCAACAGGTGGCGGTATATCATGTGCACCACCTGGAGGTGACATCTAGGGAAAAATCCAATTTATCAATGCCTCATCAATAGGTGGTTCATCCCCTTGATTGATCTACTGAATCTAATATAGTATGCATCATGGGGGAATATTGTAAGAATTATATGATTTACGACAATCAATGAGTATATCTGTAGATATGAATCATGAATGAAATGGAACAAAAAACGATTCTGATAGGTTTAATATAACATTATTTTATTTACAACCATTGATTTCATGTACCAAGATGAATTATTGGTTATCAGGGCTCTGGCATATGAATATGTCATCCAACCGCACCAACACTAGGTTCCCTGTTCGAAAATTGGAACTCGAAATAAATAACTATGTTTCCCCCAACCAATAACATAGATTGAATATCATTATGTAGATTTTACAATCTCTGATACCACTCTTTCTCCATCCATCCCATTGGGGTATGTGCCGTGAATCCCCATTCCCTCCTCCATCAGGCTAGGGGTCGGTGACTACCACCGAGTAGGTGTATCACTATCATGGGAGGCATTACCTTTGTACAAGTATGAACACAAATATCCAAGACCAAAAATTATTATATGTAAAAACTAATAAAAAAATGCATGAATACACCTATCCCTACCAGAAGATTACGAAATGAATGAAAATTACAGTAACATAAACTAAACCAGAATAGAATCCAACAAATAATTTTATGAAAACTACAAAGTCAATAACGTAATCAAAATTGGTACTTAGACTACTTCTCAAAGCTGTAGAAAATCCTTTAATGTCTTGATCTCAAAAATAACTATTTTTCATGTTCTTCCCTAGACTCTATCATAAGGTCTCTCATCTGCAAATGACTTGACAGAGGGGAGGAAATCCAATGTAGTGTTGAGTATAACAATACTCAGTTGGACACCCCAAAACCATAAAGAAATTAATAAAGGAATATAAAACCATATCAATAGAGTTTATATCTACAATACATAGAGAATGAATATCCATATGTACTTAATCCAATATGCATTGTATATCGTTAAGTCACAACCACCTCATACCAACACTAGGGATTTAGTCCGACGATTCCACAAGAACTCTTCTAGGAGAACACACCCCTAGGTATGATATCACTAATTTAGATCCTTTTATTAGTACTATTTGTTGTGAACTATCATTAGATAGAGAAGAGAAAATAGATATGAAGAGAGAAATGATAAAAATATTAGGATTCTAGGGCCATAGGGTGATACTAACAACTCTATGCGGATTAACCTTTTATATAAAAGATTGATTCCCATCAATGTTAGTAACATCAATACCATGGACTCTATATTGTTCCTGAAGAATGAATAGTGGATCCTTCTCTGGGGCCCATAGAGTGGATTCCAACAACTCAGTCAAGAAATTCCTATTTAAGGGATAAAACTCATATAAATTAGAAATGATTAAAATAAAAATTAGGGGTTGGATACGAGAACAAAACCATTGAAAAACATGTCCATGATACCTTAGAAAAGTGGATGAAGCCATTTAGAAGATATTGAACAACATTTAGTTGGTTCACACACTGTTTTCCTTGACCCCAGGTACTTCCTGTGTGCAACAAACCATTTAAAAATTACATGTCATGTAAAAAGAGAGTACAAAGTGTTTATAAATACGGAAACACCACCTTCTTCCATCTGAGGTACACTCGTGTACTATATGTATGTTCTAGTAAATGGTTTCAACCCATGTAGATCTACCTATTTATCAGTATATTGTGTGATCTGTTCAACAAGTCCATCTAGGCCGCATGGGGAACTGCATGCCATTTCAGAACCATGTGTACTCCAAACCCTGTCTATTTTTCCCCCAAGATAAATTTATGTCATCTAGAATATCCGAAAAACTATGTTACACCTGACCACATCCAAAAACCCTATCCAATACTCTATGGGATCCACATTTCATGTATCCCAAGAATACACTCTATGTTCATTGAAAATTTAATGAACTGACGTTCTTCCTCCACAAACTTCATTTGATCATCCTGTTTTTTATTCAATGCACTATTCTCCATGAAATTACAGATAAAAGGTCTTCTCTTCATTTCAACACAGAATTGGTGTGTTTCAAGCCTTTAATCATCTCTGAAAATTTATTCCATCCATATTCTAGAAAATAATCCGAGCAATGGTTATTTCGGAACTCCTTAGATTCATCTATTATAATATTTTTCACACATAATGTAGTTAATCATGAGGTTGGATCATTAATTTTGAAATTTTTTTACCTTGAATAGATGGTGTAATGTCCATTCGTTCAAAATCCATAGAAAATCAAGAACACAAAAAATATCAGGGGAGAGGAAAAAAAGAAACAACCCAAGGAACGAACATCATCCATTTTTCATTATGGACTCTATCCATTTGGTATTAATGTTCAATAAAAAAAATTAAATCCAGAAATAAATGAACAATGAAAATAATCATGAAATATAAACCCATCCTAGAAGAATGATCAAACCGAGGATGAACCTGTTCATTGGATAGACTGTATTCTTTATTGATTTCAAAAACGGAGTAGATAAATTCAACAAACACCCATTTCCTCAAGGCTGGATTTATTACTGATGAAGAATCACTGCATCATTTTGTTAGGCGTGATTCATCAATAATGGAATCCACCGATCTTTGATCCATGTTCTTTCACTATTTTTTACTGAGAGATTTTACCTGGTTTGTCTCCAAATCCTTCATGAAATTTCATTTCTATGAGGAAAACCCTACAATCATAATCATAAGGAAAATAATTTAAATTTTTTTTATATGTCTCACTATGAAAAATTAAAATGAAATATATCTTTCAATTTATTATATTCATTAAATTCCAAAAAACTACTTGTCATAGTGAACATATTCTGACTGATGTTCAACCATAACTATGGTACATTTTCATCACTGAATGCATTAGTGCCCTAAGATTTCTAATCAGGGAAACTATAATGAATCTATTCAGCTTTTTTAGGAATATTGAATAGAGATTCTATTTAGTATTTTAATATATTTCATTTAATTATTCAGGTAACCCTATTGCTCTGAATCGTACACCATCTCTACACCTAGTCTCTAATTCATTCCATATAATATTTAAAGCTAATAAGTGAACAAATAAAATACATTACATATTGTATATCACATTTTATTTTTCTCTTCATGTCAGGCACACAGAAGGGGCATTGTACATATATTTTACTAACAATCAAATTCCACCCCCAAACAGATCTGATTTTTGAACAAAAGATACAGGTTCTTGAGGAAATTCATTGGGTCTTGGTCATAGAATTTGTCGGATCTTCAGAAAATCACCATTAATTATTGGGTTTTTCCTTTAATAATTTCTATTAAGTGAGATTTTTGGTGGAAAAATATGTGTCATTTTATTGACGACATAAAAATATCCTCTCTAAATGTTGGAGGAAGTTGGGTTACAACTATTATGATCAAGTCTCATTTAAAATATTCTAGAGGAGGTCCAAATTATTTGATAGGGTTTGAATATGGACCATTGTTGGAATAATTTATATAAGGATATACATAGAAAACCCATTGAGATTATAGGGGTGGTAATGTATTACATTCGGTGTCACCATAATTAGGTCATTATAGGATACATATAAAAGGTATTTTTCCGCTTATGTGTGTTATACCCTTTGATGTTGTGGAAGGAATTCGGTTAGAGGCATACCATTTTTTTCCCACAAAGATAAAACAATTTGAATTATTATTTATTATAAATAAAAAGTTCTTTAGTATCACCCTAATCCTTCTTATTTACTCAAGGTGCATGCTAATTATCTTTAGTTAAATGTATCCACTGAGAATCATTTGATACATGTGTGAGATAACATTGAGAAAGTGTTATGGTGGAATACCATGTCGATAGTTCTTGTATTATCGAAACCTGGCCAAATTTTGGAGAAAAAATCGGGATGAAATAAAATATGTGAGATGATTGACCCAATATTTTTACTCATAATCTTAGTGATACATGGGATTATATCACTTGGATGAATATTTATAATTTATGGAGATTGTAATATCTTAGTGTTTTCCATTGATATCTAAATCAATATTAGAAGTAAAATATTTAATTATTTTGAATAATTTTTAGGGTATTTATCTAGGGTTCATTATTTTAAAAATTACATTATTTTAGAAGGAGTATGGTTTGTTCATGGTTGGCACACGGTTTTCTGAAACCAGGAACTCATCCCAAAAAACCAAGTATTCCCAATCATTGTGGATTCACATGGATAGTGCACAATGTTTCGTAAAAATTTATCAATTATAAGAAACATTATGAAACCCCCAATAAATCACCCTATTTCGACCGAAATCATCCACAAAACAGTTATTTCATTTTTTGGACACTCTTTGACAAATATGTTGGTCTCCCAATATCCGTTTATTTCAAATTGATGGGAGGATTATCAGATCTTCACCACTCTAGTTATGTGTTCTCTTATCTATTAGTATTTAGTTCCTCCAATATCTCCATCTATATAACAAATGGATGGTTTCCTATTGTTTTGGTGATTTTAGATATAGGTTTTTTGAATCCTTTTTTGTTTGATCTTAGATCAACTATTTTAATCTAGATCTAGTTCTTCTATGTGTTCTATTTGTTTCTCATCAACTTGCAGGTTTCCATTGGAATGTGTTCACCATAATGTTGTAGTTATGTTTCAAAAATTCCAAATCCTTATTTTTTTGTTATTTAAATGCATTTAATTTAGAGAATTCTAATTTCCTTGATTGGGAAATTTCAATGAAAAATTAATTGATTTGAATAAATTTTAATGTGTTAATTCTTTTGGATATATTGGTGAAATTGAATTGTGGAGTTGAATTAATTTCTTTTTCAAATAATTAATGTGATACTAGGATTTTGAAACTTGATTGAATTTCATTAATTAAATTTTGAATTATTTTGTTTAAATTGGTTCTTTATGAAGTTGGAATTTAGTTAATTAATTGTTGAATAAATTAATGGGTTTTGGGATTGTGGAATTGAATTACTTCTGTGCATAAATTTTTTTTGGATTTTTATATTACAGAATTGGACTAAATAATTAATTAATTAATTAATGTATTGTTTTTATTTTGGAATGGAATTAAATAATTTTTATGTAATTAATCTATAATTGTCATTTTAATGGAATTAATTATTCTTTTTTAATTAATTACTTAATAATTTTGATTAGGAGTTGAATTAATTAATTATTGAATTAACTAATGTATCATTGTGATAGTGATGTTAAATTATATAAATTTTTAACTAACTAAATAATCATGTGATTGTCAATTAACATGCTTAAAAATAAATTCTAAATTAAAATTTTGATATGGTCATCCTAAAATTGATGCTTATTAAATATAGATAAGAGGGTTTATGATTATTAACTGTAATTGATGTGAAAAATGAAATATTTTGATATATGTGATAAACATATGTGGGACATGTTCTGATGCATAAAATACCCATAGTGAGTAATTGATTGATAAACATGAGTGGAAAATGGTATACTGCATCAAAATCCCATAGCACGGAAGTGATTAATAATCCTGAGTGGGATTTGGTCAGTAGCCTCAAAATCCAATTGTGATAATATATGAGAGTGAAATGGACAGATGCTCTAAATAATAACTTCATATGCTAGTATTGGATAGGGGATGATGGTCTAACTAATCTTGGGGTGTATGACACAACATTCTACACAATTTTGATTTATTATTTATAAAATTGAATACACTATTATTACTAGATGATGTTTCAGACACTAATTATGTTGTCCTACTAAGATTTACTGACACCCTACATGGGCTTCTAGCACTAGTACCCCAAGTATTTACCACGTTTTCATTTATTATGTTACCTATAAATAATAGACGTTTAAAGTAGTAAAAATTGATTTATCACATCTCTTATATTATAACTGACATAATAAATGATTTATCCTTATTTATCAAATCAGATATATAATAAACAACATGATAAATCAAGTATCTCCCATTATCATGTCAGTAAAAAATAACTGATTTGATAAATGTAATAAAAAAGACATTATCATGTTAGTTAATAAATAATTGATGTAATAAATCATTTAATAATTTAAGGAAGTCCCATTTTGAGTTATTCTACACTTTTGATTTTGGGTGACAACCACTCAGTCGCTCTCGAGAGGAAACCCTACCTTAGATTCATTAATATTATGGCCTCCAACTCAATTTGAAATCTTCATTAATCTTGTTTTTTATAGTCTCATGTATGTGATCAACTTTTAACTCTGAAGTACACTTGACATGCTTCGGTCTATATCATTCATGGATAACCTAATTCTCATTTTGCGATTTCGTTCCACGTATATTTCACAGTTTGTTATTACCATTATAAGAAAATGATATATTATTCCATGTCAATATTCACATGATGTATTTAGTGATAACAATGATGATGCAAGTATATTCTCACTTTGTAGCCTGTGTAAAACATGTAGCAATGTATTATATATATATATATTACTATCATCTTATGTCATGTAATTTTGATCATATCATACTTTATATGAATTTATGATTAATATTATTTTCTATTGGGTACATTACACAATTGTGTTCTACTTTCAACATACTAAAATATCCTAATATATAATAGGTCAAATCATTTTAGAGTAGGGTACAATTTTCACTATTTTGGAATTTTCATATAAATTTATTAAAAATAATATATTAATATATCAATAAATATTCAATAGAGATATATTTTATTTCATATCGAGCTAGATAAACTGGTAAATACTCTTATATTCTTTTTGGAATGTCTTATTAATGTATTTCATACAACATAAATGATATATTTTTTATTAATGTAACAAAAAAACCGTAATAGTAAATATTAATTTAATTTAGAGCGTTTCTATGTTATTGCTAAAAAATATCCTTATAATTTTCAAATAAACATATATCTATTTTAAATTTCAAAAAAAAAAATTCTTTCATATTATGCAATATTTCATATAAATATAATATCAATCTATATTTTATTTTTCATATTATTTTCATGATTATATTAGTATGATTTATAAATTATATTTAAACTTATCTTTCATTATTGTATAGAATTTATAATTATATTTTTCAAATACACGTATAATTTTTTTACATTATTTAATTGAGTTACATTCAAATTATAACATATACATTATATATATATAATTTTCTGACATAAACAAGATATAAAATTGATTAATTTTTTAAATTTAATAATGAGTTGACGTTTGGTTACAGAACATCGAATGACTGGTGAATATGAACAAGCTTTTGACTATATTTTGTATTTTTCAAAAAATAAAAGTCCAAACAATGGTTTTGTTCTGTCCATGCATGGAATGTTTGAATATGAAGAAATTGAAAAGTATAGAGATCAATAATAATTAAATTTGTCCGGGTTTTTATCCATGTTACAATCATTAGATATTGCAATGTGAAACTGATAATAAGTTCAAATCTACGAGGAATAATGCCTTTTAAGATGGTAAATTTTATGAAATGGATGAATGGATTTGTGATTTGGAAGTAGAACAAATTGAGAAATTAATGAAAAGTGAGCGTCTATATGGTTATGCTGAAAACCCATTGTATCCTATTTGTAAGGATTTTTCAGTTTTATCATTTTAGTTTTGATTTATTAACCAGAAGGTGAATAATGGATAGAGTGAAAAACATTTTACAGAGTTGCTACAATTATTTAAAGTCATGCTTCCTGATGAAAATAATCATCCAAATTCTCATTTTAAGGCCAATAAAATATTATTCCTAATGGGATTGGTATATAATAAAATAAATGAATTCCCGAAAGATAATAATGATATTTAGGGTGGAATATGGATTTCTGTCACAGTTTCTTAATTTTTGGACACTACGATATAAGATGAAAGAAAAATCATAGGCTATTTTAGAGATTATAGAAATCGAAACCAAGGTATTTTGGTATCATTCTATATTTCCTCATTTGAAAAATTTATTTTCCATTTCACATGGTGAAAAAATGTTAAGATGGCATACTGATGAGAAGATATGTGATGGAAATATATGTTATCCAATAGATTGTACACAATTTAAGAAAATTGATGAGAATTATCCTATATTTGTAAATGAAGACTGATGTTGCATACTTGGGTTCTTCACATATGGAATGAATCTATATCAAATCCTATGTAGAACACATAGTTCAAGACCACTTTTATTATTAATTTACAACCAATGTCCCGAAATTTTAATGAAGTGTAAATATTTCATGTTCATTTTAATGATCTCTAGTCCAAATGAAGCCAAAAATGATATTGATTTTTTCTTATTTCCATTAGTTAATGATTTGAAACTCTTATGGGAGGATGGTATTAGGGTATATATTTCTTATTAAATGGAATATTTTCAAATGCATGTAGTGATTTTGTTCACTATAAATGACTTTTCAACGTATGGAAATTTGACTGTATATAGTATTATGGGGCATATATCTGGTCCAATTTATGTACAAATGACTTCATATTATAAATTTTAACATGGGATGAAAATAGCATACATGGGTCCTAAATATATTTTAACTATGAATCACTCATATAGATGAATAAAAAAGGCATTCAATGGATCACAATAAATTGATATTTTAAAAAAAGTCTATCCATCGATGATTATTATTGATATGATTAAAACCTATGAGGTGACATTTGGAAGGACACATAAATCAGGATATGATAAAAATATTTGTAAGAAAAAATGAATATTTTTTCAGCTGCAATATTGAATAAATCATAAATTGAATCATAACATTTATATCAAGAACGTAGAGAAGAATATAAATGATAATTGGACTGGAAATTTTTTTGATATTAATGGAGTGACTAAAGATTGGATAAATGCACGATTAGACTTACTATCAATTGGAATATGATTAGAGCTTTCTCCCACATCTTAAAGAGGATGAAATTTTATTTCGCTGTATTGCCATAAATTATAAAAGGTAAAGAAAAATAGATTGTATATCTGTCTTCATGATATAAATATTTCTAGGGTTATTCATCAATTCTAAAAAAATTTGTCTCATTTACTGGTTTGAAGTTGAAAGGTATGAAATCTCATGACTGTCACATCATGATGAATCAACTTCTATCAGTTGCATTGCTTAGAATATTTCCCATCCATGTCCGAAATTTTATTAATAAGGTCTCTTATTTTTTCCATTCAATTTATAATAAAGTGATTGATCTAGATGCGTTGATCATTTTGGAAAATGAAGAAATTTATATACATTGAAAACTAGTAATGCCTTTTCCTCCATTAATTTTTTTTATAATGGTGCATTTAATGGTTCAACTGGTTTGTTAATTAAATTATCGTGGACCTGTATATCTACGTGGGATGTATCCTTTTGAATAATATATGATTAAATTGAAGGGTTATGTTACAAATACATATGAATCTGAAGCAACTATTATTGAAAAGTATAGTATCACGGATATAACCGAGTTTTGTACAAGCTAATTGTCTTCCACAAAGCATATTGGTTTGACTACATCTATCCATGAACATGTTAATAATGAGAGAAAGTGAATTTGTGGCTTGAAAGTCAAATTTTTTCATGTGATCAGATGATGAAGGTACAATTATACATCTTGAATGACATGGTTGAGGCCCGACCATATATAGCATTGCATGTTAATGAGTTGAAACAATTTAATCCAACAAAAAATGACATGTGGATTTGGAATGGCCATGACAATAATTTTTTCAATGGTTTAAAAATACCATTCCTGTTACATCAGATGCATCAAAGACATTAATATGGTTAGTGGGTGGTCCAGTTTTAAATGAGATAACATGGTCCATGTATTACATAAATGGATATACATTTAATATGAATTATCTGTATAACAAAAGTTAATTTCAGAAAAGTAGTGTATTGGTGTTCGTAAAAGGAATGAATTTTGTGAGTTCTAATATAATAACAAAATTTTTATATAAATTGCATATTATTGATTCATTGAAGAAATATGGGAGGTTGATTATATTAAAATTAATTTTCATGTATTTAATTAAAAATATTTTATCAGTAACAATAGTTTTATACACATTGAATTTAGTATAAAACTTTTTTAGTCTGAATTGATTGGAAGACATAATAGATTTTTTAAAAATTGTAAGACATATAAAACAAATTGTTTTTTTATGATCAATCCAATATATAGTGGAATGTTGTTTTATAAGGAAAAACAATATAATTTTTATTATCTACCAGATGGAGATGTTGATTTATGTCTGATCCCTACTTCTATGAAAATATGAATAGATAATATTGTCGATCATGTAGAAGACATGGTTATCTCCGTAATGAATGTTCATAATAATGTCATTTTGGAAAATAATCAATTTTCACATTGATAATATTAAAGGAAACATTTTTTTCGTGTATGATTTTACGAATTTCTTATAATGGTATATTGTATTTTTTATTATTAAATCACATATTAAAATGAATCATAAAAATGTTATTTTAATTATTTTTTCACCATTTTTACCATTATATGGAAAATATATATTTTTTTGATTTTTTTGGAATGAAAAATATATTTAATCAATATGTTAATAATTATTTTTTAGTGTAAAAAAATTATTTATTATGATGGACCAATTATAATATTCTTATACTTATTTTTTATTTGTAATCATTTTTTTAAATGAAATTTATTATATCATTATAGTTGTTATCATTATAGTCAACTAGAACTAATATAAATAATAATTTTTTAAGAATTTGATTAATTTTTTGTTTAATAATTTTTTGTTCTTTGTTTACATTTGTATTATAATATGTGAATTTTTATATTTTTTTAATAAATGTTTGTTTCTTTGATATGAGGGAAAATGACATATCAAAATGATAGCCAACTAAATACATCTGTAGATGTGCATCTGGATCATACCTCTAGGGGGGGGGGGTTATCCACATTCTTCTCTTGTTGTTTGTCAATCTTCTTTACATTCTTCCAAAATGGAAAAGAAGAGTTCGAGGGTTGGTAAATGTGGAATCACACATTTAACAAAATTATCAGTTTCTCATAGCAATGACCAGAGTATAGATATAGACATTGATGAGAATGATGCTCAATGTGGTCCTAATGAAAAAACATTTCTAGACTTTCGTATAAACTCAGGGTAAATGATAATTCATTATATTTTTTTAATAATTAGTGAATTATTGAAAAACAATTACTAGTTCAGTTGAGTAAGACCATTTTGATATGATAATTTTCTATTGTTTAAATAATTTTGAATGTTTATCATATAATATGATATCCCTCTTCTTTATCAAAATATATTTAAAATACCTGACACATTAATAGTTATGAGGAAATTTTTATTGATGGATTATAGGAGATGAAGGGATTTCAAATGAAACCTCACATCTGAACTCATTTCTTTTGGGCTAGTCAAAATGGAAGTCAATGTGATATATATTAATCTATAGATGAAGTCATATGGAATAAATTTGTAAAAATTATAAAACATGAAGAATTATTAATATGTGAAATGTAATCCTTTAGAATTTTCCATATTTTAATGATCTTTTTAATGGCTACTTAATGATTTCTTATTCATAATTTATTGGAATCGAAGATAATTTATCAGGAGATCCAATTCAGAAAAAAAAATTCCCTTATTTTTTATATCAGGTAGGGTATAGATTATTTGAAGAAAAACTGTATATGAAAAATTATAGTAACATAGATCTGAGTCTTGTGGATCTGGATATGATTGCCCTCCATCCCCTCCATTAAAACATGAAAAATAGAAGAGTGTTTAGTTGATCAAAAAGGGGTGAAATTTTACTGAATAATTGAGGGTCGTAACTAAGAGGATTTTAGTTGTTTTTTATTTATTTAACTCGATTAATTTATTTATATACACTTATTTATTAAATAATTTTTCAAATAATTTATAAACGACTCTCATGAGGAGAAGTGCACAAATGCAGTATTTAATTTTGATGAGAGCCATGAAATATTATCAACTGCATTGGAAAAGCTAGAACACCAAGATCGTGTATAAGGATAACTGATGGCTATATCAATAATTTTTTTTGCCACATCCTTTTTCTTCTTCCATGGAGGGAATATAAAAAATATCATCCTTGAAAGATGATGTTCAAAATATTAATGCATTGATGGTGGGAATGATAAGATCTTTTCTATAGTCTATGTTTGGATACATGCAACAAAACTTCCAGTCTACATCTCTCGGTCCATCTATGCCAGTAGGTCCCACTACCCAACCAACACCTATAGACCCTATTAGTTAACATCCACCTCTGCCTACATAGACAATTATTTACCATCAACCTTCTCCAAAATTCATCATTTATTATCCTACTCCCACACCCCCTCATCCACAGCTTCTTAGTTATTGTGAGTTTTATGTTGATGATCCTTACTCTTATATAGTTTCATATGGGTAGATATATTATATAGGAGATATAATTCATCATCCAAAGATTCATTCTGGGATGAATATGTTTACTAAACATTCTATTATAGATATATCATCTAGAGTATTGTTACTTATAGATGAGGTGAAAAAGTTGGACAATGTACCGGCCACATCATAGTTTGGACCTCTAGAATTCTACAACCCATTAACATAGATGAATGATTTTTATATCAATTATTTTATTTTACAATTATTTTTTTGATTTGAATGTTAATATATTTTATTTATTTATTTACAAGAATTCATAAATGTTGAAGAAATACTATACTAAAAAAAATAAAGACAATGGGTCATGACATCATATTCAGATTCTAGTTATCTTGATAGATTTTAAATACATTAAAATTTTTTGGCGGATCTTATACATTTTCAATGTAAGCTCATGTTTTTGGAAGTGAAATAGATTTAGGGATTCTAAAAAATAATATCATGGTTCTTATTACTATAGATATGTTGAGTATCAACGTGGTGAATGTTTTTTTCCATGATTGTATTAACAAAAACCCCTCTCTACATTAAATATATTGAAAATTTAGACTTATATGTTTTATATTATGTATCCTTATAAAATGTTCTAGACAACGTGAAGAAAACTGTATATTGGTTAATGGACATGCTTTTTATTTCACCTAAAATGAAGGAATTGGATGAGGAACAAAATGTATTTTATATTTCACAAATATTTAAAAAGAATATAATTATGTACAATTGGATATTTCATTTTAATAAGAGGTATGAAACATATGTCAAATAATTTTTATTATCTTAAACATAATAACCACCAAAATTAATTTTTTTAATCAATGTCAACTTAAATTTAGGTGTTTTTTACATGATAGAAAACTCATTATTGGATATGCTTTATCCATGGCGATGTGCGAGAAAATTTTAGGAATATAGTAGAGAACTATGTTTTAATTTCATAATATCTGTTAATATTTAAATGAATTTTAGATTTTTTAAATTTATATTATTTACTAATAATGGATGTGGTGTATTTGGAAGAAGAAATAATTAAAAAGAGTACCATGATTGAATATAAAAATTTAACTATTTGTATACTATTATAATCAGTGTATTTTTTATTACATAAACATGATATTTTTAATTAAAAATCCCATTTATAAAGAATTTTATTAAACAACAAGGTGTCATCGAATGTGGGTATTATATGTTAATATTTATTTAGGAAATAATTATAACTGCAACAATTATGATGATTGAATAGGTTATATTTCTATATATATTATTCATTAATATTTCATTTATTTAATTCTCTATACAAGTTTACTAATTTATTTTGTAAATTTTAGCTACTTAATGACCCTAAGCCTTATTGTTCATAAGAGTTTAAACACATATATGTGTAATAGTAAAATCATTTTAATTATTTGATTGGAATTTTGTATTTTGTATTTATATTTTGCAATTTTCAACATTTTAAATAAAATGGAGTATTTTGGTAGTTATATTGGTTGGATGTTTTTATATATTATGATCTTATTTTAATGTTTTAATCATGAATGTGTAATTTTCCTGAAATTTATTCTTGTTTTTTGTATGTTTGTTCTTGTTTCTGGTCTAGTTGGTGGTCTAGTTTTGGTTATTTCTTTTCTTCTTTTACAGGGGAGATAAACGGTTTTTAGAAATTATTTAAAATAATAATAAATTAATTTTTATGTCATCTATATATTTACTGATGTAACATCATAAAAAACAATTTTTTTGTATCATCTTTTTTTAACTGACATGGTATACAGTTTTTTACAATGGATATTTAATAACCTACATGATAAGCTTAATTTTGATGGTGAGTATTTACTAGCTGACCTGAAAAATTGATCATGATCAGGTTTATTCTATTTCAGTTATTAAATAAATAATGTGAAATACATTTTCCAATTCTTATTTCACATCAATTATTAAATAACCTCCATGAAAAACCTTTATTGAAGTTTCTTTCGCATCAGTTATTAAATAACCAACCAGAAGAACTAGTACGGATCTATCCTTCACATCTGTGATTATATAAACAACATAAAAACATAAAAAATAATAATTTTTAACATCGGTAAATATAACTGACATAAAAATATTATTTTATGTAACCTTCAACAACATCAGCCTAAAAAGGTTTTGAAATCCCAAAAAATGGAGTGTAAAAATGTTTTTTTCACTAGTGTAGATTGATAAATGATAAAATATCATTATTACAAGATAGAATTAGGGAAAAATCAATTGGTAGATGGCTGAGTTAGGATGGAGCTCAGATGAGGGAATAAGAAATCATGTCAGTGATCTTTTGGGAGTTTTTAGTGTCACTATTTATTCAGGTTTGGAATATTGACACAAGATATGTATATTGACATTAAATATAAACTGTTTTTTTTGGATATTTTATTTTCCATTTTTTGTCATGTGACACTAGATTGGTTTGGCTACTATTAAATCATTTGTCTATTGTTATTTATCTTCACATTCGTGATACTTTAATAATAGGGGTAGTGTATCCCCCTGATCAATATTAGACCCCACATACTACTCGGCATCTTTGGGCATATAGGGTGGTGATCCTGAGTTCATGTGACCATCCAGATCGGGGAAATGGTGTGTGGATCCTGGGTTGGGATGTTACAAAGTCATTTGTGAATTGTAAAACCCAATGTTCATAACCACAACCTCATAATTCCCTTATTATATATGAAATAAATTATTTATAAGACCCTCCATTAATTTCATCATATGGTTCCTAGAACGTAGATCATTCATTAAAAAATTATGAATCCATAGAGATGATAAAAAATTCATCTATATGAGGTGAAGTATATTTTTTTTCATTTTTTATTTTTTCAATAATCTACAATCAATGCAACGTCTCATTGAACAATATTTATTTTTACTAAAAAACTAGTTGTACCAAATATTAATGTTCTAGGTATAATTAAAGCCTAATATTACTACTCCTATAGTTTCTTTTATCAATTCTAAAATTTATACAAGAACCATCTTATAATAGATTTAGAAATATGATCAACATTATAAAATATGTTAACATTAAACTAAACCTCCCTATCTGGAATAAAATGAGATAAAAATTTATTAAAAAATCCATATATTCAATCACTTATAGAACATCAAAAAATTTAATATTTTCTATATTTTCTATAGTATGAATTATGTAACATTCATCACAATATATAATATATTAATTATCATATTCGTATCATAAAAATGGATTAAAATCATTTTCAATAACCTTCTTTTCACAATAATTTATCTCATCATGATTGACTAAAATAAAATATGTACCATGATTGATAGTTAACTATATTATGTCCAGTTCAACCCAATGTGTAGAAAATACAATTCCAATAATAATAATAATAATAAGATCTATATAAAAAATTTTTTCTTATAATTATCCAATAGGATAACTAGTAAAAACTTATATCATACATTTGTGAGATGATTTTCTATATTTACATGATAATTTATCCAATGTTAAGGAATATGATGATCTAGTGATAGATAATGTAATTTCATAACATGAATAGACAAACAACACACCTATCACTACATCATATAACGTACCTAGAATAACAATATAATTATTGAATTGTTTTTATACACAAATGTGCTTCTATTCTAAATTCATTTCACATTGATTAACTGGCCCAAAAATTAATTATAATATTTATAAAACACATTCTATCTAGAACTACTCATCATTGGATTGCAGTAGTTTACCACATTATTTTCTTATCAGGGGTCTTTTGATAGTAGTCATGAGAATTATGAGACAACTGACCACACAAAAAGAAATTTCCATATCCTACCTAAAACAATAGAAAATTAATTTAAAACTCCTGGAATATTTTAGTGGTTTTCTTCCAGACATATTAGCTGGATGTTTCTCAATTTGCCTAATCCTTAACATTTTTATACAATTACCATCTCAGAGAATATATATTATAAAAATCTCTATATAATCTATCACTTAAAAATGATCATCATTCTCATAAATTTTAAATTATTATAATACCAATGATATGTTGAAAAAAATTCCATTCATGAGTGAAATCAATTTACATTACCATCATAGTCTTGAATAAAATAATGGAACAACCCTATAAAATAATTTTTAATTGTGGTATGGACACAAAAATATCATTAATAGAAATAAATTGATGAATAACTTTTAGTCACCATATAAACATGAAAACCATTTAATTGTTTTAAATATAACACAATTTTCCCCGAGTGATGGAAATAAATCATTTTACTTGAAAAAAATCCCATTTAACTCATATAAAATGATTAAAACCTATATTTTGAAAATCAAAACAATTTTTTAGAATCCTAGAGAATCATATTCTTAAACAATGCATTGGAGAGTTATTTGGGCACATCCGTCATAAAATCTATATCATGCCCAACCATTACTATTTAGAAACACTCATCCTATATTCTATATCTGTCTCACTAAAAAATATCTAGGAGAATCCATTTCATATATAGTTTTAGCATACCATATAATTAATTTAACATTTTATTAAACCATTTTTTCATCATAAAACATTTTATTTTTTTGAAACTCATATAAAAATGAATTTCAGATATTAAATTAACTTTTATATTTATAAATCTCTTTTCAAAACCAAAAAACATTTTAATTTATTAAAAAACATTAAATATAATATTATAAAAAAAATTAATTATGGGTTTCAAATAAATAAAACATGAACCATTTAAATGAAATGGAAACATCAAATAATAGTTACAATGGTGGAAAATGTTTCTTCATCTTATACATTAAAAATGAACACCCCATCTGTCATCTGTCAGTAAAATCAGACATTAAATAATGAGATTAATTTTCATCAATAACATTGAAATAATGTTAAATATCTCATAAAAAAACTCTCATGTAAATAATAAATACAATTTAAAAATAAGTATAGAGAATATAAATGGGGTTAGAAGTGAAAAATTTAATGTGAATTGTTTTAATGAATTTTACCTATCACATTGAAAATATTTGATTAATAATACCAATCAAAGAGTAACATAAAAAAAATTAAATACATTAATAAATGAAAATTTTAATATATACCATCTTAATGGGGATATATATACACCTCCAAAAAAATTATTTTCATCCAAATAAAATATTCCTCGATGAATTCAAATTAAGAAGAATTAAATGTCACTGATTGTGATTCGTCATGTTGATTCACTACACTCCAAAATAATAAAATAATAATAAAATTTTAGTTTCATTATATCATTTTTAAATTTTATTATTAATGTTATTTTACACAAGACTGTGTCATAATGAATTACATAATTATATATGATTACATGTGATGTTTTGATGATATTCATCATATATGACAAAAAATGACATGTGTAGGTGAATTATTGGATAAAGGTGTCATTATTAGAAAAATTTATATTCATAATAATCCGATTATTTTCATATTTATACATCAATAATTCCATCATGAAAAATCATTGAATATATTTTCTGAAAAAATGTTGTATATTATTTTCATGGAGATGGATAATCAAACATATGATTGAGTAACGTTTCCATTTTCCAAGGGTAATTATTGAAATATGGTATGTAATATATTTTCTTTAAATAATATTAATAATATCACAAATATAATATTAATTAATATAATATAATTATATATATATATATATATCTCATGTAATTTTGTAATGAACTAATTATAATCACATCACTTTATGGAGTCGGTAGTGCACACAAACATGAATAATGTTATCATTTATTAGTTTCCAAATGAAAATGATATATTATATTTTTTTGAAAAGGAAAATATTATAACAATTAATTATTTTATATCACATTTATTAATCAAATATTTCTATTTTCCCTTCCATGTAATGAATTAATGTAAAATTAATAACATTACTTCAGGAGGTGACAATATGATGTACACTTGAGTTATGTTGTTATATACAACACAAAATTGAATGTTCAAAAGTATATGTGATATAATAAGTCAATATGTATAAATATGTTTCAAATTTATTATATAAACATAAATTATATCATTATAAATAGTCATGATATCTATTTATGGAAAACCAATGGCATCGGTTCATGAGACGAAAATCTTCTATTCAAATGAATAAGGATTTAATATCTGGTTTGAAGGGAGAAGATATTCATTATTTTTATTACATTAAAATAACTACATCTTTGTTTATATTAGATAATATTATTATTATGTAATCACCATTGATGAATATCTTAATGTTGATTACTATGAACTGAAATAACATTGCCCAGTATATCATGAGGCATGTTCTTACAAAAAATTTCATTATGTAAGAACTAAAAGAATTCATTGCATACCTTTATGATAAAAATAATTAATCTATGTTGTGGTGAGAGATTTGGTAATGTAATTTTCATAGGATTTTGTTAATCCAATCGGTTTTTGTGGTGAGAATTAAATAGAATATGATGATTTATTTATATATGGTAGATGAGGTGGACAATGGTAATTTTGGAAAAAGATTTGGAACACCCATGGTTTTTACAACCAAAAAGAATAAAAAATGAACCATTACATAGTATAATACAATATATTATTTAAATATGGTAATAAAATTAAATTTAGACATTTTTTGGTTATTATGATATTTGTGATTTTAAATTTATACACTCATAAATTGATATTTATATTTACTGTGGTAATTAAGTTTTATTACATTCAATATTTATTTTGTTAAAAACTATGTTACTCATTATAGATTATATAGCCAACAATCCCGTACCCGAGTGGTAAGGGCTTCTGCTTGGCATCCAAGAGACCCAGGTTTAAAACCGGGTGGAGGCGAATTTCTGGGTTACTGTAGTAGTCATTCTAGCAGTTACTGTTCGGTCCTATCACAGTTGGGACTATTCACCATATTTGGGCCTTTGAGCCACCGGTTTGGGCCTATGGGTCTACAGGGACTTTGGGTCATCAAAGGACGTTGGGCCACAGGGACTTTGGGTCACATAGACCATGGAGTAGCCCAGTTCATAAAGAACATGCCCCAGAAAAAGATCAGAGCAATAAGAGTAGCATCCACCAGATGCAGAGCTAACCGGATTGGAAGAATGATAGGGTATGGTAGCCGCCATCGAGACCAGGCACCGTGCAGCTTTGTACGGGGCAATGCTAGACGACCAACAATGCAAGGATGGGAGCTAAGGCGATCAATGATGCAAGACGCTTGGGAGGGGCAGTTCTAGTGGGCTGGACCTATGGGTTATGTAATGGGCATGATATGCCTCTGGGCCTTCGGATCATGTATTGCTGGTCATGTTGGGCATTGGGCCTTGGGCCAACGGGTCACGTACGGGTTCCCCTTCAACCCTTAAAAGGGGTAATATCTATAATAAAAATAAAAAATAAGGCCATTGGGCCATTTGGATTTCGGATTATAGATTATATAAACATTATTGAATATAACTTTTCAACCCATTTTCAAAAATCACATAACATTTGTGGAAAATTTTAATTAAAAACAATTCCCTTAGATGTGATAAAAAATAAGTTGTTCATGAAATTTTTTTTCAAGTGAAAATATATTTTATATTATCAATATAAATAAATAATAAAAATTATAGGAACAAAAATTAATATATATTGTGATATAATTTATATATTAATTTAAAAAAAATTCTAAATAGGTATTATCTTAATTAATGTAATTGGATAAATGTTTTGAATAGTAATACAGTTAAAAAAACCTAAATTTATAAATGTATATACTAATTTCCAATATAATGATAATTAATATTTAAATATGTGGAAAAAATGTACCTATATAGTAATTTTTTACATGAAAATATTTTAAATAATTAATTTAAATTATAAAAAAATAATTATATTGAATTTAAATAAATTAATTACCAAGAAATTTTATATAACACTATTCACTGAAAATTAATAAAAATTTAGAAAAAAAATCTAATATTTTATCCTAACTAATTTTTTTTGTTTAATTCAACAATTATATTATTTTATGAACTAAAATTCTAGAAAGTAGATATTATTTTTCTAAACTGTACCTTATAACAAAAATAAATAATTTTAGTAATTACATTACAAAATTTTTATCTATAAAAACAGAATAATAATAAATGTGTTTTATTTTGTCATTATATAGGTATTTGTTTTATTTATTAAAAATGGTGATTTAATGTTTTAATAGTGGAGGAGAGTGGGTGGTATTTTATATGATAGGCGAGTGACACATTTTTTATTTGTGGAAAAAAGTAGTCATGTTCTTCCCATGCTAAAATTCACCAAAATTGTTCATTTATGATCCTAAAGGCTATAAACTATAATTTACCAATCAAATGAGTATTTTATTTTTTTAGGTCAATTTTCAATATTATAATATTATTTTAACTCCAAGGTTTAATCTTTTTTACATAAATTATGATAAATATTTACATTATTTTAAACTATTCATTATTTTTACATATTAGATTGAATATATTAAATAATATAAATTGAGATAATTATTAATATGGTTTATTTTTTAAAAATTACATTTTAATATCTGAAAAATTTATTTTAATATTGATGATTTATATGTGACGAGAAAAGAATTTTTAAAATTTAAAATGTTAAAAATTTTAAAAACTACATATCAAATTCTAATATAAAAACCATCCCAATGGCTTATATTAGATTAATTGATATATAATTGAAATAAATTTAATATTAAATAAGATAATTTGAAAAAATATATTTTTATTGATTAATTAAATAAAAATTTATTTTTTAATAATAACTAGTATTTTTCATTATAAATCATAAATTTAATCATTTGTGAAATTTCAATGAAATTCTCCCTATGAAAATTCTTACATGTTGATTACAGATAAATGATGTTACATTTATAAAATTATTTTTATAAAAGTATAAGTAAATTTTTTTATTATTAAATTAACCAATAAAACACAATTTTATTAACAAAATAGAATTATTAAAACATATAATGGAATTATTGAAAATGGTGTAAATTTATATCAATATGATTAGATTTTATAAAACAATAAAAGTTCTTATTTATAATTTTATTATTTCTATCCATTACACTATGTTTAATGAATGATAATAAAGGCCGTGATTAATTCATAAATATTAATATTTCTTTGTAGTTTTTTAAACCCTTGGGTTGTGTTTAATGATACCCATCAAATAAATTAAATTTAAGAGAAAAAAACTCATTAAATATCAGGGTTATACATAATAGTTATTATGTAAACATTAAATTTTTTATATATTTTATTATTTTTCTATAATATAAATATAATAAATATATATTGATAATAAAGGAGGTTATAAACATTGAAATAGATGTCACAGCTATTTGGATGGATTGTTGTTTCCCTTTTCTAGACAGGGGACACATGCCTTATACACAACTTGTTTCATTTTATTTTGGTATACCATATCGATGATTTCCTTTTATGATTATTCTAATTTAAATTATAGGATATTAATATGTATTTGTATTTCTTTTATTAGTTGGTTTTTTGTTTCAAAATTTACCAAAACATTAAGATATGTAATGTTAAAATATCATTATTTTTTAGGATTGTTTTTAATTATTTTCATATAATGAAATATTATGACGAACCTCTCATTATACTCATAAATTTTTATAACTTCTCATTTAGTCTTGAAAATAAAATTTTCCTCTCATTTTAATCATGTTATTTTGTAAGTTAAATAAAAATATGTGTTTACGGATGGTTGTATTCAATTCACTCTTCAGTAAAGAAATATTATTCGTCTTTATCAATGTATTTATAATATAGTTTTAAATAATAATTTTCCTATTCTACAAAGATTATGGTAACTAAATTTATCTAATTTTCGAATGTTTAAAAAAATTATGCAGTATAAAATTTATTTTTTTATGTAATGAACTTCGTGACATATAATAAATAAATATTTATGGAATCTTTTTTAATATATACATCATGAATGAGTTTTCCCGCCAACAAAAATAGTTTTTTATTTTCAGCATCCTATAAATGTATTTATTGTAATATTAATGTATTTTTTTTATATTTTCATGTTTTTAATAAGTAATTTTATAATAGAAAATAATATTTTTTTGAAGAATTTTATTATTATTCAATTACTAAATTGATTTTATTTAATTAATAAAACCTTGTATTTAAGTTACACATTTTTGGGGATATTGTTCAATGATACAATAATTATTCATTCTCTTGATGTTGTATGTTTATTATTACATGTTTATTTATAAAACCCACATATTTACCTATATTATTCAATAATGTAGTTTTTACCAAACACATTTAATTTTAGGGGTTTTGATACTATAAATTATTCATGATGTCATGGAACACATATGCATGCCATTCTTTATGTTTTGGGAGGTTACTATATCTCCCTCCAATGATTTCTATAGATATTAATATATCATCAGATAAACATGAAAAGAATTCTTGTAAACCACATTTATAAATGAACTATTTCCACTATGATAATTTTGGGAGAGAACCATGAATACTATGATGGTATATATAATTATACCATTCCACTATGATTGTATTGGAATAGATTCTTGACTAATAAAGAAATTATTTTCCATATGCATGAGTTTCCAAAAATGTATTTATTATGATATTTTTATATACTGAAGGGTAATTTTCTATAACTCTTTAAATGACTCATGTATTACTAACTAATAATATTTTCCCAATGAAATATGATTTGATTTTTGATTTCAACTGTATGATATTAAAATTAAAATCATGAGTAATCATACAATTGTGTTCATGTTATTATCATGATATCATTGATATATACCTTATATAACTATAATAATTTACTGTTATACCATGTTATTTGTTTCTCTTCCCCATTTAATAATTAAATATTAAATATATGATATGTCTAATACAGGTGGTAGTTTGGAATAATTTGTTATGGTATGATTTAGATATTTTATGAGTCAATTTTATATAAGAACATATTTAATAATATACTAGACTAGTGAAATCCTTATGTGGATTTTTATGTTATGAAATTAATACTCATCTTCTATAAGGTGAAATATATGTATGAATATTATCATTCATTATAGTTGTTCTCAGAGAAAGGTTTAGTTAAAAAAATTTAATGATGATGAGAAATAATTAGTAATATCCCTAGTATTGAGTCCATGTATAGGTTAAAATAAAAATGATTCATTAATGATAATAAATTTCCAAGGATAATCCTATTCTGTCCTTGATGACAATGTCACAATTTATACATCCATTAAATTATTTTCATGATCTTTTGTTTTACAACTATGGTTATCTTTTGCCAGACTATGCCTTTATAATATATGTCCATTGATGAAACATGAATAAATTAGGGAAATTTTAAATTTTATTATTAATATATTGACTGAAGTTGTGAGAAATCCATTCAATTTGATTGTGGATGATAAATATTTTGATTATCACAATTTAGTTATTTTGTTGTATGAATAAAAAACACAACATTTGTGAGCCTATTGATAGACATAATATGATAATGATGGAGATTTATAATTTCCATAAAATAAATATTATTCTACATCCAAATTATCCATTATATGTGGAAAAAACTCAAATTAATATCTAATAGATATGTTGATATGTTTTGAATGTCGAGAAGAAGAAAAAATGATATTAATTTCATAGAAAAAATAAAATATTTTTAATAAGGTGGATGGTAAAAATCGTCTCTATATAGTTTCCTTGATGGATGAATGTTTTATCTATGAAAATTACAAGCATTGTGTAAATAAATTTCCTAGGTGGGATTTTATACTATGAAATCATCAATGTTTTATATGAAATGAATTTCACAAGGATGGTTAAGTGACTATGGATGATGTATGAATGTCATGGGTCACCTGAATATAATTTCTTTTATTAAATATAATATGAATGAATAATATCATTTTTTGAATTTTGTGAAATGATTCATATTTAATCTTTTGTGAATTAATTGTTTATTATTAAGATGATTAATCCATGTTATTGGTTTAATAATGATATTTCATCTTTTAAATGATTAAAAAATTTCAATTAATTTTCTTTTTATCTATTATACTAGTGATATTATTTTTATAAAATAAGGAGAATTATATGGATTGTTCTGTATTAGGTTTTAAATATTGATTTGAAACATATAACGAATTGTACTAACAAATAATTAAATTGATTAACTAGTAATGTGATATTTTTTTAGAACACACGAGTAAAGGTATGAATAACCATAATATGGGTCTAATTTTGAGTTGATAATAATTAGATTGGATAAAAAGATTAATGAAATTGATAATATTGGATTTTATGAAATTTTTTGTAACATCATGTTAACTTAAATTCTACTATATTATAATAATTGAATTGGTTTTCCTTTTTTGTTTTTTTGGGTAATGTCGGTTATGAATTGGTATGATTCCAGGAATGAATAATTTAGGAAATTATTTTAATTTTCTAAAATAGGGATTTTATTTTTTTAGCCTAATTGGTATATACATAATGTTAAATATAGATATATTAATTATAATCAAATCCTGGATGATTCCATGATATGGGTACACATTGTGAAAGGATACACAACAAACACCAATTCCATAGTATGTAAATATTTATATATTTAATTTTAATAATAGTAATCCCATTTTTGTGTGTATATTGAAATCATATATTACACGACATTAAATGGGTGTATTATTCCATATAATTATCAGGACATGAAATTTTATTTTATCAAATTTAATGATTTTCATTTCATTATATTTTCAGCCTTTTTCATCTTCACCAAAAGCCTTTATTATTTCTTTTTAGAGATCTCCAATCTCTCTAGATCACCTATTTGTTGAGTGATCATCATGCTTGTTGTGGTATATATCTGTTTGAATGTTGTATTCTTATATCATTTATCTCTTAATCATTCCTCTATAAAGATTTATAAGACTTAATTTGATTAATTGGTCGAAAAAGAAAGTTAATGAATTTTTCTTTTATGTTTCCATTCAACATATTTCATGGAATAGTTTTTTATTACAGTGTCTCACTTAAGGAAATGTGATCTTATGGAAATGGTATGAGGTTTCATTTAGTATTTTGTTATTGATTTATCATCGAATTTGATATATATTTGTTATTTAATTCGTTCGAATTATGAGAACCCAATTTTTTGTGAATTAGAATTTAATGTGATATGTTATTTATTCTAAGAATAACCTTAATTCCATTATAATATAAATTTGAGGCATGAATTGGAATTGGTTGAAATTGAAATATTATTTTAGAATTATTTTGAGAGAAATGGTTTAAATTGACATGATAAGATCCTATAATTTTTTTTGGTTTTAGAATCCATGAAATGGTGAAAATTGTATGTTTTTTTTAAAAGAATTTAGAATATTGAAATTGGAAATCAGATAATTGTGTTTTAAATTGATTTTAAATTATTTTCGCTTCTTTATTTATTGATTGATCACATGTGGTCCTGTGTAGTTATTGGGTTATGTGGAAAAATCAATCATGGATAGTAATTCGATAGCTATAGAATGATGATGATATTTCTGAAAATCAAAATGTTTGGCATTATTTCCCCTAATGGGATATTGAGGAGTCTTATTCACAATAAGTCCAGGGGATATGAGAACACATGTTTATCCATGATAACTAATATAAGATGTCTGGGGATCATATTAGTTGGATCTATCATACCATAGGGAAGGTGAACAATGTGTATTTTTCATTTAATTTTTATATATATTCCATTGAAATAGAAATATTTCACTCATAATTATTAATTTATTTAATTTAATTTATGTCACATTTTTTAAGAAATTTGATAATGGTTTTCAGTTAAATTCAAAGGAATTTATAGTTTTATTTAAATATTCAATTTTATATCCATGTCTATTTTTATTATAATTAAAATTATGTTTTGGATAATTATTATGAAATCATATTATGGAACACTCGGTGAGACCCTACATAGATTGTTAGCTCTCACTTTACATTTGTATTTGGGAATTTTTATATTTTCTCCTTAAAGCTATAGGTAAAGGGAATTCACCAATTAGATTTTTTTATCATAACCGCATGGGGTATAGATTGACTTCCCCTTTGGGATGATAATTTTTATTTTTCATAATTTTAGAACATTCATGATGTAATGTTTGTATTTTGTTAATATATCTCATTATTTTATAGAACAATGTCTTTGAGATGTATTATGTATACTTATTTATGTTATTATCATCCTTTTTTTACCAACTCATTAAATATTTTAATTTTTTATAATTCTATCAACATTTATCACAACTATGGGGATTGATAATTCCATTTCATGCAGTGTTGGTACTGGATTGGGTATTAGGGCTCCAAGGTATCCAGTCTAGTTCATGATAATGTGGTGTATGTGGTCCAAGATGAGAATAATACCTTGATGTGAGTATTATATTTGAGATATTTTAGGGAAATTGTAGGTAGTTGAAAGACAGTTCATGGACATATCTCATCAGAATGAGCCTTAAGTCACCATGGGATGTTTAGTAAATTTTACCATAGTATTCTTTTCTATACATTTACCTTATTTTGACTAATATAGGGTGATATGAATTTTTTTTATTATATGATGTTATTAATTTCCTTCATCCTGTTGTTTGATTTTTGATCTAGGTAATACTATTATTATCTCAAACAGTGTTAGCTGATGTTTTATAGAACAATTACTTTGAGAAAAAAATTGAATAGTATGTTTGGAGGAAGAATCTAAATAAAAATACTTTCAAAATTATCCCATTAAATATAATCTAGATGAATTTTTTTTAATGTTTTGAAATCTCTAGGACAACAACATACACCTGTTGCTGTTCTGGATATAGTTGTGGAACTTGAATGGGATGAATCTCAGAATTGATCTCAGGATTTCGATTATTATAATCCACCAGTGTCAAATGGATATAAATAACCTCAAGATAGTGATGATTGGTTATGAATTATTTATTTTTTGATTTATTTCATGGAACATTTCCTGAAATTAAGGTGAAGTGTATTACCTTTAAACATAGAGTCTCTGGTAGTAGATGGTGGTACATAATATAAATTTAAAAAAGTTTAGTTTTCTAAAGTGAAAGGATGTCAAGGTTCTCTTAGGTGAATAGTTATATACAAAATATATGATTCTCGGTATGGATATGGATATTTTAATACATGATTATGGTGGAAGAACTGTGATTTATAATGGAATGAAATTTGATGATATTGTAAAATTTTCACTGAAGATAATATCGAATATGAATACTAGGAGTAGATCTTTTGATATTGGACTACAATCTAACATGATTTCAATGATTTTAATACAATGTATCTCTTCCTATTATGACATTTTTTATAGGGAATATATGGTAAAACATTATATTTCTAGTAAGTGAGGGTGGAATGGATTAAATTTTTCACTTAGTGGTAGTACTATGGGTTCTAATAAAGAGAAGGGAAAATGTGATGAGATTCATTATGTGTATTCATATAAGGGATATTCTAGCACACCCATTTTATCTAAAAAAATTACCTTTATGTTTTTTACTATGAGGAAAGAATGGCCATTCAAAAAATGTTTTCTCTGAGGAAACTAAGATATGTGGTTCATGTGGTCATTGAAGACAATTTCCAGCATTTTGTTATATATTCTCTTCATGAAATTGTTTAATTTGGCCACCATTATATAAAAAAAATCATTTTTAAATAACAAGATTCAATATATAAGGAGTTACAAACTAAATAACTAAAATATAGCTTTTAAAAACTATTAAAAATGTCTATATATGAAGAAGATGTAACTCCAACAAAAGTGATAGGTGGGATCACTTATGATTCCTATTTAGTGACTGCATTATTTGACCATAGTGCATCTCAATCATTAATATCAAATAATATTTTGAACATGCTAATTATTCATATGGATCTTTTTTCTTATGTGATATATATTGCCACACCAAATGGAATGGAAAGACAACATGGTATTTTTTTCCTAAATTTGTTTTATTGTTATAAAATATTGATCTTACATTGTATTATTTCATTGATATTTCTTATACCCAAGGGAAATTGAATTCCATTTCAAAATATTTGAGATGGAACAATCTTAACAATTTCAGTCAATGAATCATATAAATAGTGGGACATAAAGTATATTTTTCGTTTTTGGATATTGTAGTTTAGGAAATATTAGGGAATGATTTATATTACATTATTTATTTGACCTATATTCTTATGAAGATTTATCATCCAGAAAAAATCACAATGATGAATTCTATGGAATTGGAGACTCACATTAGGCCGAGGATACCATTTTTATGTGGTTTTTCACTACAGATATAATTCTAGGTATTCAAATTCTATTTGTTGTGTCATTACACGTCTAAAAATATATGACATGTGATTTCTGGAATTTTCAATGGGTTGTGATCCAATGAAGAAATTTTTTTTTGTGAACTATGTTAATTATTCTAGTGTCCATGTATGGTATGATACATCACATACATTGTTCTGTTATATTATACTTCTCAACTAGTCAATATTGAGCATCAGAAGACACTTGGTTTTCATCATGCAAATCAAATGCTGAAATTGATGTGGTATTACATCACTATGGACATTGTGGTTCAGTTTCTATTTATCTTGAGAAATCATAATGTGATATGGGTTGTTATTGAGAGTCTAATCAATTCATTTCACATTATAAATTTTCTTATTGAAATTTTTATGTGATTAGATATTAATATTTGAGATATATTAATATTTTTGATTGGTTCTCATTTGATATAGTTTCTAATAGATAATTCCTGTTACTTATCAACATTGTAGTTTCCTATAGGAGGAAGTGGGATAATAATATCATTTGAGTATGACATAGAATCTTTATATGGATAGACATATATAGAGCACTATATAGATTTTTGAGGATATGATCCATCCATATTACATCAACATTGGTAGATCATGGGATGTACATTTTGGATTTGTTGAGTTTTCTTATAACAATAGTGACCACTACATGATCAGAATGACTATTTTTGAGCCATTATATAGTAGGCCATGTAAATTTCAATTATATTGGCCACAGACTGCGAAATGTTCCATGGAAGGACCAAGGTCATCCCGTAAGACGTCATTAATGATTTAGATTATTAATTAGTTAAAATTTAGGAAATATATGTAGAATAAATATTATGCGGATCACCAATGTATACAATTAATTCTTTCATTTGGTGACTTGGTGTTCACAAACATTTCAAATCCACTATTCCATCTATGTCTTTCATGTATGGGAATTTTACACCCCATTTTATTGTATCTGATGTTGTTTTGGATAATGCAAGGGGAATTCTATTTTCATTTAGATCTTCTTTCATAGTGGATGTCGAAAAATGATTTGATCCTTGTATCGATCCTATGAAAGTGAATTTTGGATCCATATCATTTTTGATCTTGAGTGATCAATTGGTTCATTAAAGTTTTAGGATGAAGAAATAATCTTTTACAAACTCCACAATAATTCATTCTATCTGTAGAAGAGAAATAGAAAAGGGATAAAATACAAAAGTAAATCCCCTTCATTTGATTTCCCATTCATCATTCAATGACGGAGTTACGGAGGTATATGAAGAGAATCATCGTTCCTCGCGTCTGCCACATGCTTCTAAATCAAAGCTATGTCGGCTTGTGGAAGACGCTTCATGTTGGTAGGCTTCCAAATAAGATATTGAAGAAGATTTGTCATCGGAATTTTTCATTGGTGAGAGTTCTTCATTGGGGCCTTCTCTTAATAATCCTCTCCTCAAAGCATACAAGGATTCCAAAATAATGAACAATGCCAACAAAAAAATAATAATAGTTCTATTAGTTTATGAGTTGGCACAAAAATAAAAAAATAGAGAATTAATTACATGGCTCCTCTAAATTAATTCACGTGTGTTGGCACGAATTAACAAAAAGAGAGTTGGCTCCATTTAATTTTAGGAAAGGTGGACAGGCTCTCCCACATTAATGAGGGAGAGTTGAGAGGTTTTACTCTCCTCCATAAATTGGGGGGTTTAGCCCCATGTGGTCCCCACGACGCAACCTATCATGGGAGGTTATGTTCGGTGGGCCCCACAACCATAACCTTTCATTGGAGGTTATGGTGTGGTGTTCCCACCTTCAACTTCCATGAGGAGGTTTCAACTACTAGTCACTCACATGGCGGGTCAAATAAAATATAGAGTAGCTCAATTTAATATATTATTTTTTTAAGAAAACCCAAAAACTAACATATATTCTTGAACAATTTTTGTTGATGTGAAAAAGGAATGGGGTTTCCAATGTGGTAAATATATAATTCTAACACAAGGCCTAAAAATATCAGTTGAGGATTGTCATATATGAGTATGTTTGTGGAGCATAACATTGACTATAATTGGTTGTTGAATATTTTTTTCACAGATTCAATGAACTATTTATCATTTTAGGATGAGTGATTTCAGATCGAGCATGTGATATACATTGAGATATGATTCTTATTGTTAGGATACATCAAATGAGTGGTCGCAGCCCCCTAGTGGTGTTTTGTTCGTCCATAACAGGTTGGGCGTTCTATTTTCATGATGCTGGAATTGATGGACAATTGACACAATCCTTTTTTCACCCCAGGTCTATAAATAATTATCACAACCTATGAGGTGGATATTTTAATTCGGGGATGAGGTAGTTGATTATGGATTTCATATCATAGTGTCTGACCTGTATGTTTATTAATGGGGAAACATGAGACCTACATGTTTGTTCCTATTTTTATACATTCTAATATGGATTCAGTAAGATATTTCATTGTAAATTGATCTTATTTTACATAAAATATTATGTAGGAATGTTTCAATTTTTGTGGACATTGATCGACTCATGATATCATATCATTTCTTATTTACCAAGGATATGAAAAATGTGGAAAATAATGGAGAATTTTATGTCATGGAGATTGAGAGGATTAATGGGGATCCCACTATGGTTTTGTCTTGAAGGGATTATGGTTCATGTACATGTTATAAAAGGGTTGGTGGGAAGTAATTAGTTCCAATATTATATTGAACATGGATTATCATACACTAAATGATAGATAGACATATTTGGATATCCGTTTTCATGTTTATATAAATTTGAATCATGTTCATTTTTCTGGATGATTTAGGAAAAAAAGATACCACTAGTCTACTTTTCCTATAACAATATTTATTAAGCTTTGATAATGATGGAACCCTTTAATTATATCAATGGGAGACCATGTATATCTCATAAAGATATAAAGTGCAATAATTATTTTTCTTGTTTGGAATAATCTTCTTCATGAGACAATGATGATGTTTTAGTTCATCTAGGAGAGATAGATAACTACACATATCTTTATGATGTCTTATGTAGCCTATCATCACCAGATACTATATTTTTTTGTTGGGGATAATTTTTTCCATATTGTTTCACCCGCCTTGGGACATTGTTTTTAGTGTAGGTAGAAAATGGTGGAATCGTTGATTAGGGGTCCCTTTTAGACAATTAGACATTTTGGAAGGTGGCTGATCAATTGGACATTCCATCTTGTTTGTCATATATACATGACATGGTTTTATTTACAAATAATGTTTTATATTCAATATCATCCCCATGAGATTGTATGGGACGATCAATATCATTTAATTGACACCACCATGGTTGAGTAGAAAATTTAGATATTTGATCTCCGATAGAAGGCACATCATAGTAAAATAATTCCTATAGTCTTGAAACAATTGTAGTTCCAATGGGATAGCCATGAGTCATATGAGATGAAATTTTAGATGAGGTTGAAGTGGTATTACCTTTATGAATGTCTATTAATATGATGGATATAGAAATTTTTTATGATTTAGGGAATATAACACCAAATTATTATTTTCAGGTGATACTTTTTCTCAGGACTTTTCTATCACAACTTTTAATATGCATTTAATGGATTCTTAGGGTTGGAATAAATTTTCATGGTAAAATGACATAGTATACATGGATACCTATTTTTTTAATTCATATAGACCATCTATAATATTTTTAATAGATTTGAGGGGATCTCCCATTGTTTTGATAGCACACTAGATTCTTCATATTTTTTTTTTCTATGAAAAAGTTTTTTTCTAGTATACAAGGAAAAAGAACACTATGTAAATAAGTCAGACACTATTTAATGTTTTATGATAAGATACTATGAATATAGATCATTGTTTGAGGATTAAAAATAGGATATTTGTAGTATATATAGTGTATTGTATATAATAATTTTTTATAGAATGTCAATGAATTTTTCAATGTTTTTATCTTTCATGAAATTTAAGATATGAAATCAGATTATATTTTATGTAATTCAAATTATTATTGGTTTTACAGATCCATATGAGATACTCTAATTTAATTTAACTAATCACACTTCCTATATAACTCCATTTATGATTCTAGTGAATTTTTGGTATCATTTCTCCCTCTTGATTGTTTATTGGGTGATGAATTATTTGGTATTATTTTTTGTTCTTCTCTATAAAAGTATTTTTTTTATTCCTTCCTTTTTTTGAATCTATTTTGTTGGATATGTTTATTTTTTGGATTCATGACCAGATTATGTGTTTTATCATTTATATGAGTTTTTTTTCTTTCACTTCCATTCAAAGGTTCATCTCTTGTATTCCAATCACCGTTGTCAAATAATGAATTATTTATAAATTTTTGACATAGTTGTTTTCCTGAAATATGTATGTTTGTTTAATTTATTAATATTATTCAAAAGTTCATTTGGTTTTTTCATTTTAGGCAATGTATTTATCATTTAAATTGATTAATGTAATGATAAATTTTTAGGTGGTATTGTCATCTAAAATGGTAGTGTTTTGATTTGGAAATGGGGTTTTCCAACACCAAAGCTATTTGGAATGTATATGTAATTTTTAAATAAAATATTTGAATGGTATAAAAATTTAATTTTTTATGATTATATCTATGAGAGCCTTTTTTAGTTTGAGAAAATAATATTGGCATCCTTAGTGTGTGTGGTACCACTAGTAATTGTTTATTCATATCAACAGACTAAGGAAGGTATTAATATCAAATGGAACAAATGATTAGAATAGATTAGGATCCTTTATGTATTTATCCCATAGGAAATAGAAAAAATAATTTTTTTATTGATTTTATTATGGAGTTTCCTCACATTATATAATTTATAAAGTATTGTTTCTCTGGAGTTTTTATATGATATTTTATCACAAGAAATCACTTTATGGTACATACTAGAAATGTGTTTTCTTTTATACTTTATAATGAATATATATTCATTATATTTTAATAACTTATATTTTTTGAAATTTTATTTCAGAATATTATGTATTTTTTGAAAAACAATAGGAAAATGATTTTCAAATGGTCAGGATTTATGAAATTATGTTGAAACAATATTTTCAATTTAAAATAATGAACTATTTAATTATTGGTATTGGATATTTTATAGACTCTGTAGTTGTATCCTACTAGGATTTGTTATTCGAAACTTATTTTTTAATTGGTTAGTTTTAAACTTTGTATTATAGGAATATTGTAATGGGAATGTCATCTTGTATAATTTTATCCTCTATTTTCCCAATTTCAATTGTATAGGGGTGGGTGGTTAGTGATAATGGTCATGTAAAAATTTCACATATTTTCTAGTATAATATATTTTTTAATGAATTGTTAATTATTTGTTTTTATATCTCTTTTAAACATCATTTCTCTCTATCTTAATGACATATTTTTAATATATTCATCACTTTGTATTCATTTCATTTGTTTCACCTCACCACGTGACTTTCGGCTATAGTGTGTGGTTCTATTGAGAAATGTTTGACTATTACCCCATATATATAGTGTGATTAGGAATCTCAATGTGGATTATATACCATAAAAATATTTGTGCAAAAATCAAAAATGAAATTACTACCTTCAATAGAGATATAGGGAGAAATAACATGTTTCTATCCTCAATCTGTATGCCATCATTACCTTCTTTCTTAGATCATCTGTCGAATTTGGGATTCCGTAATGTGATTATATCAAATTATCTCCATTTATTAAATTTCATTGACCATATTAGGTCCCTTCAGAATACATTAACCAAAATATTCTGATCATGTATGTATTCTACAATTCATCCCAAAAAAGGATTCATAAGGTGCAATTTTCTTGCTTGAGTGGAAATAATAATTATATGATAGTTCAACCAGAGGAAGTTATTTTCCCAATCCTCTAGTGACTTCCATCAGGAATTCTCACAAAATATATTCAGTTTTTTAAAAGTCCTCTCAAACTGGCCAACAGTCTAGGGGTGATAAGCTGTATTGAATTACTACTAAGTGTTATGGAATTTATGTACAATTTTGATGAAATTGGTAGTATGTATCATACCCTGATTTGATATAATTTACAATGGAATTATATGAATCCTAAACACTTACATAATGTATATCAATTCATGTTGATCATGTGATAGGTCCTCTATATTTACAATAAAATTAGCATTATTTTAATATGATCCATAATTGCCCATATAACATTATTCCCTCCTGATATATTTGGACGTCCAATAACCAAGTCCATTGTTATTTTTCCTATTTCAATATTGGTATGGATAATAGATGCAACATCACCATTGAATATATTTTTTATGATTCAGTTTCTGACATATTAAGAAAATTTAATGATATTCAGTGGACCCCTTCTTTATATTGTCCCAACAATACTTCCCTCAATGTTATAGAAACATCTTTGTGCTCCCATGATTAATGGGGAAGGTAATGATATGTAAGTCATTCAAAAACTCAATAAATATCTATTATGAGATAGTAAATATATTATTTGCCAATATATTATTATTCCTTCCTGATCAGTTTTGAAAAATGCGGATTTTCTATTTTTGATTTCTTCTATATTCTTCTGAATTTAACCATAATCACTTTGAGCATCCTTCGTCTTCTCAAAAAGTGATTGGTGATAAATAATTTGACAATGGAATGATGATGTTCCTTACTTTATGATTCCCATATCCTTCCATTTTATTTATATGATGACAGGATCCTTATCAGTTCTCAATATTGATAAATTTGTTGGATCCATTCACATTGTGCATCTAACACTATATTTTTTTATTAGGATTGTAGTGGATTGGGAAGTCATAATATTTGATGAGATATAACTATCTTCAATGGTATATATTAATTTACATAATTGTGAATATAAATTATTGGTTTTTATGATAAGATTTTGACCCACACATCTCCCTGCATAGACAATTTCACCATATTTTCAATAAAAACATATCATCCACAAACTCCAAATCATGTTTGTGGTGTTTTCTCTTAAAAATGTCATTTTTGGTAAGTATTCTAACACATTACTATTTTTCATCATTTTGAAGCCAAATAATTTCATTGACACATCGTTGTTTACTATGAAATGATTCCCTGTTTTGGTTTGTGTAGGTATTGGTGTAGTGACAAAAATATCTGTTGACTCTTGGATGCATTCTTCCCATTTACTGGTCCACAAAAAATTATCTCCACATTCATCTTCGTTAGTGGGATTTTCATTAACAATAATATAATAAAAAATACAAATGTAATACACCGCTTTATAAAAGACAATATGGCCACCGCATTAGATTTTGTTCAGGGCCACTCCTTAATTGACATTTTCATTTAAGGGTCCATATAATTCACATATTTGTGATACCATTCCTAGAGAATGATACTCCATACCTCAAAAGATCAAATTAAAATAATATTAGTATAGTTACATATTTGAAAATTTAGTTGCATAGTATTCAAATTATCTTCTTTATTTTCCATGCAATTGGATTATATCATTATATCATCTATAAATACGAGAAAAATATTTTAGTTGTAATATATAAGTATTCTTATAATTAGGATCTTCATTACTGATAGATAATTATTGAGTATGAGGGAAATCACTATGTGATCATAGTGTTCAAACAACATTAGAAAGAGAGTATTCATAATATCTTTTACATTCCGCATTAATTGGCGTTATCCTGACCAATGGTCCATCATTGGGAAATACATGTCCCACATAGATGACCAAAAAAATCATTTATCAAACATAGGGGATACATATTTTTTATCATGATGATATTATTCTCTAGGAAAATATTTCATAGATGTAGTTATCCATTATTATTCTGGATCACAAAAACCAGTATCCCCCATGATGAAGAACCTTTGTGTATAAAAGTTTTGTATATATTAACACGTATACAATTTTTTAGTTATTCCAAAACAATGGTGGAAATCATACAATGAGCCTTTTATATGTGTAGAGATCCAGTTCTAAATTTATTTGATAACAAAAATCCTCTTTCTGTAGAAATATTTGGATATTCTTCAAGTAACACATCCGTGTGGACCTTCAAAATGTGCATGTCTTCAAGCCAGATGCTCACATTTGTCTCAATCATTTGACCCAGATATTCTTTCTGATAAGGTAATACATTACATGAATGATAAGAATATTCCAAGTTATATCAGTTCTATTCTTTATATATGAATATAATTAGACGATTTATTAGGATATATAGTGTGATCTCCCTTTATAGATTATTAATGTTTCATTTAAATAAATATAAAAAACACTTTCCCAGTGTAACATAAAAATCCACTAAATGATGTAAGACAGTATTTTTTTGGGAGTTTCCTTCCATTAATATTTTATGGGGGATTTATATACTTTAGAATCCATATTTAACTTCTCTCTTTTCTGATTGATAACTGATCCTCTAAATTTTAAGGTGGTGTTTCAATATATTTTGTAATATTTTATGATATCAAATATTTCACAAAACCCAAATAAATATAATTTAATTTTCTATTATTTCATTAATAACTGAGATATATGTAACCAAATCATTTTTTAGATCCACAACAACAGTTGTGATAGAAAATTATGTCCCATAATACCATGGTGTTTTTTGATGATGAATGTATCTATCAACCCTTTCCTTAGGGAATTTGTTCAAAAATTTCTTGTGTTGCTTATAGATTACAAAATGTATCAAAGTATATGTTTGGATATATACCATCCAATCCTCATAAAAATACTTATGGTTCTTCCTAAAACTCTATAAATTATTATCATGATTCCTTAATACTCTAAATTTTAATAATCTCTCATCTCCTACTTAATATTTCCCAAGACGCTTCATCCCACGATTTCATCGAGATTGTTATTTTTTATTAATTCATACATGGGATTTATCTATTTATCATCTCATATTAAACTATATTTATAATTTTTATCTCTAATATGATGATACTATTAATAGTAACCAATATCAATCACATAATGAGTGAAAAAACATATAATCTTTTGAGAACAATCAAAATATAATATTTCCAAATTATTTCATTATATCATCTTACTTATAATAAATTAGTGATATATATTTCATTAATTTTTAAAAAGTAATATGGATTATAATCATGTACTCAATTTAATATTTTTTTATTCCCTGATATTCCCTTGTTGCTTTTACATCAGTAAATGGAACTCCCCCTCCATCATAACGCAAAGACTTCAGGAAAAAAATTAGTGAAGTTTGGTAGTCCTTGTCAATACATATAATCAATTTCCCCTTTAGGAATCACAATTTTTACTTGTTTCCACCAATGATTAGCTTCCACATAAAAATATAGAATTATATAAAAACATTTTTTATTATAAGGACTGGAAAAAAATAACATTTCAATGGAGATAATCCTTTTTCCCATGACAAGTGGAACTGAATTTCTACAAAATATAGAAACCCTTTGTCACATAATAGATTAAACCAAAAAATGGTCATCATTATAGAAGGATGGTGTTATAAATTATCAATGTTATTATTCATTACCTTATCCAGTTGAAATTTTACAATCATAATGTTTTGATCTTCCATTCCCATCAGGTTTGACTTATAATTTGGGAAATTGTTTTATTTCCATTAACACTTGTTTTTATAATTAGATATCCTATTTAAAACTGTTATGTGCTAAAATATAGCGGATTTAATTGTTTTCTAATTTGAAAAAAAAACAACTATGATCAATGATGGATAAACTAATAAATGAAGGTATATCATAACTTATTATGCATTTTTTATTAATCTAGGTTACCCACGATGATAGAATTATCCCTACGGTTCTGAATAGTCTTTTATATTACAAATCCATTAAAAAAAGAGAACACTCTATTATACCAACTTTATATACCATATCTTCTTGAAAATATTATTAAATTATTTTAATCATAAATATCAATTAAATAAAAACCAATAATCAAAAATGAATACTCATCATCAATAATGGCGGTTAATCGACATAATATGGATAAGGCTATCTTTTTTCATTGAATAGGTGGAGATAAGGGAATTGAAGGATAGAATATATTCCATTAAGAATAGATATTCTAGTATATAAAGGAAAATAATGTTTTTATTCATTGATGGATGATGGATATGAGGATACAGAAGAAAAATAAAATAAATTCAAAGTGGCAGTTTTAGAATGTTACCTCTCGAATATACCCACCATGGACAACTAATTTTCAAACAAGGAATTGATCTTTTTGTGAGGGAACATGAACACTTAAATGGGTATAGTGGGAAGAATATAATTTATTAGTGGTTTATAATTCACCATGTTATAGAATTAGTGATGGGAAGGAGTTGTTAGTGGTTGTATTTATAAGGGAAGGAGATATGTGTTTTCAATTATTATATTCAACAGATTATTATTTTTGGGACATGGCAATCAATAGTATAATTTATTAATTTAATACATAGTCAATAGTAAATGATAATTTTATATGATGTGTTCTTAATTCATCCAAGAATTAAAAATTCATCTATTTATCTTATATTTTTTTATAACATAAATTTCAATATTCCCAAAATTTGCAGGTATTTTATAAAATCCCTAAAAATTAACCTATTCATTTTTTTTTATTTTTAGATTTAAATTATTGATTCAATATTTTAAAAATAATATTATAACAATAATTATTTTAATTTTTCAATAATTCCCACCCTTAATATGAAATGAAAATTTTAATATTATAATCTATTTTTAAACCTTTGAAAAAATATTTAAATTCTCATAAAATTACATTATAATTACAATACAACATTATATTTATTTAAAATTCATATTATAAAAATAAATTTTTTTGAATTACTTTTTTTAATATAATATTATTAAAATATTTTAGTTTTATAAAAATACAAACACATAATTTATCATTTTTAAAATATTTTTTTTTCTATAACATGCATTAATTATAGAAAATTATAACTATATATGATAAAAAAATTTATTTATCATTTACATTTGTGGATTAACTATCATTGTTTTCATATTATAATTCCAAAATGCCAGATTTCTATTCCCAAAAAATTGTTAATATTCAAATAGACATATTACTATTCCAATAGTATGGTTTATAACACTCAAATGGGGTTATTACATAGTATAGATAACTCTTATTCCATTATTGATAAACTTTATTCAATGTTATCTCATGAAAATATATAATTTCATCATTATATAAATATTGTATTATAAACATTATGTATTATTTCTACAATCGTGTTTGTGAGTGTGGTCATCCAAATCGATCAAGCACATCAATAATATCCTATTATTATTCTATTATTCTCATTTTATTATTTCATAATAATATTTGTAATTCATATAATTATATTATATAAAAACATTTTCATTCATAATTTTTTATAAAATAGTTTTTTGGTTTATCTGTGTTATATTAACGATTTATACTATGTGACATAATAATTAGTAGGTAAATTTCATTGATAAAATTATAGGATGTTATATATAGAAATAACCATTTTCTTGATCCATAAGAGGATATTTTCAATGACCAATTTTCCTTTTTCATGTTTATTTCCCATATAGACTAATATGATATAGCCACAACTATTTATTTTATTGAGATATGAGTATAATTTAAATAATATAACTCACATTATCTATTACAAAAATTTGTTGTCATTTAAATTAAACATTTAAATATCTATAGGTTAAAAAACAACTTCTCATCTGAGTTTCTAAAAGATAACTAATCTTTTATCTTATACCAACTATATGGAAATACAATATTTGGACATAGTAATTATGTCAAATTATCTTATTATTAATAATATTACATAATGAACAGATCAATAATCATTTACATCAATTATTTTTGGAAACATGGACATATGAAAAAATGGTTCATAGGTAAACATCATCATCTGGTACTACATTTTACATAATAAACTAATCTCATAGAAATATCTTTCCCAATACCATTATTCATATCCTGTGTAATGTAAAAATAAGAGAGAGAAATATCCCTTGCACGTTAAGCGTAGGCTATGTTGAAATAAATATAACATTATTATAATGGGATGAGGACATAATAATAACAATTTAATACTATTCAATGAAAATCATTGATATTAATGTAGTGTCATGGAAAAATTGATCTCCATTCAAAATACATGAATCATAATGGAATCAAATTACATAATCCATGAGATCATAACTGTAGAGACCCGAAGCTTGACATACATTGACATTAAATTACATTTGCGGAATACTTAGTACATAACAAAAACACACACACAAGGATCGTAATAGTTTAGTGTCTTTGGAAACTCGGAATATAATCCTCTAATCCTGGTGAAAGATCTTCAACATCTCCCATAAAGATCTTCCTTTTTTTTATTTACCTAAAACTTTTCTTTATATCCAGGGAAAAAAACATAAAAGGGTGAGCTCAAATGCTCAGTAAGGGTAAACAAAAGAAATATCAATCAAAACATTTTCATAAGAACATAACATTTTGGAAATCTTAACCTTCAAAAGAGAGCATAATTTCATAACATGGGATAAATCATAGTAGTGAAATGAAATCCCAATAATCATAACTTAAAACATGAAACTTTGTGGAATACACACATAATCTTAGAGAATCATATCTTATTAGTCAAGACTCATTGCCAAGACTATCTTAGTGGAAAAAGTCCCTTTCTGAACCGAGTCACCCTCGTTTTAGTCCTGTTTCACTGAACCGGTATAACTGACCATTCCAGCCATGTCTATCTCATGAGATATAAAATCATTACCCAATGCATTGGAGGGAGATATAGGTCCCACCCATCTCATAATGATACCATTCTTATTTGTGCCACAAAATCATAAATCATACATCATTTCATAACCCATGTAATAAAAATGGGAATCTTAAACATCGTGACATCATAAAACAATTCATATAAGATAAAGGAATTCATAAAAATATAATTCCATCACAACATAATAAAATCAATTTAATAATAGGGATAAAAACAGAACCATTTATTATCTTAGATGGAAAATAATTTTGATAAAACACTTGAACTCCATTCTTGAGGAAAATATCCTTTCTGCTTCAAAAACACTTTTCCTTTCTTAACATGTCGTACAATTATAAACAAAAAGAAGTTGATTTAAAATAAACTTGAAAACTTGTAAAGGAAGCTTCTTGGAAATAATGTTTTAAAAATCCATTCATATCGTATAAGTTAAAAAAACATTCTTCTCGTACTTTTGTCGGAAAACTCAAAAACGTACCTCGTACGAAAAACGACAAAATATTTCTTTCATATCTTTTTCTAAAAACTCACCTAAGGGTAAAATTTGATGTGAACAATTGTAGGTGGATGGAAATAATATTAAATATTGAGGAAACATGGATGTGGATTATAAAGTACACCCCAGTAAATACTAAAGTATAATCAGTCTCGGATAAAAATGAGATTGTGATATTTCCCTTACCTTAGCTCCGATTGGCTTCGTAAGTGTCCGAACCTCCTCTTCTTTGAAGAGCCTCTTTGAGACCTCCTCTTATGGCACTAAAATTTGTCTTTGAGGAAGACCAGAATCTCTAGGATGTTTCTAGGGAAGTAGAGAAGAGAATTTGGTAGGGTTTGGCCGAGCTTGAAGGCTCAGAGTTGTGTGAGGAAGAGAGGGAGGAGGTGCCCTTTTATAAGGGAGGAGAGGGGCACCTATGGAATAACAAAAAATATTATTTTATTATAAAGTCAAGTTCGGTTTTAAATAGCTCCAAATTGATTTATTTCTAGTATAATGTTGGGATGGGTCGAAATCCTCTCATCCAATAGAATTTATACAAGTTTAGGTTCCTATTTAACCTTATCAATTAGATTTCACTGTAAGTTAAATAATTTATCTTTTACCGTGTCTTTTTGTTTTATTACACTATATGGTTAATAAACATTCTATATCAAGACAAAAGAACCCAAAGTTGTTTATTATTAATATATATAATCTTATCTAAGTCATTTGGACGAACCTTAGATTTTTAGGAATAAAATAACAATTAATAATATAATATTTGTTTTAAAAACTAATTTATGTCAATTTTGACACTATTTGGTACATGATTTTTATGAAATTCATAACAGAATGATAAGTTCCTAAAAAGTTACTTAAATCAACAATAACATGTCATATTAACCTAGAAAATTAATGTAAGTCATAAAAAGTCTCAAATTACATTTATTTGGGTATTTATAACATCAATTATGTCAATATTTCCTTAATAAGTCAATTACTGGATAATCTTTGTGTCATAATAAATGATAATTATTTAATCCATAAAAATTTTAAATAAATTCCTATGATGTAGATAATTTTATGAGAATTCTGGAGACTATTCATGTTTGATGTTTCATGACGTTTATCACTAGATTAAAATTATTATACTTATAAAATTTAAGAAAGTGACAGGTTGTCACATTCTTCGATTTTAATAATAATTAAATTATTTTCATTGAAAAAATTTAATTAAATGAATCTAATCCGACCATTAGGTTATATGGGTCTACTTTTATCCATCCAATAGGATTTTTACAAGTGTTAGGGTAATTTTATTATCTTATATTTACCCTTAATTACCTGATTTACCTTTAACTATTGTAAATAAAATTTACCGTAGTTACTATTCACAATGCCCAAAAATAAAAAGTAGCTTATTAACATAATTTGGACCCACTGATTCCAAATATGGAATCCATTTTTCCAAATTCAATACACAAAATATGCAGAAATTAAATTAAAATTAATCCCATTGTCGAAAGAAAATGGGTTTTTCTTTAAAACATTGCAAAAGATTGAATTGATTTAACCTACGAATTCAAGGTAAAATCAATGCTAATGGCATACATTATATTAAATTGTAAAAATATATTCTATTTATACATTAAAAACATTCAATATTATAATTTAACACATAATATATTACGATGAAAAAAGTTGTTTTTAATTAAAATATACCGTGTTTTTACTATTCATTAAAATATGAATGTTATCGGAAAAATATCAAAACATTATCTAATGTAAATTTTTATATCCTGATTCAGAAGAAGAATTTCATTTTGTCAAATCGAACTTATAAACATGTAAAAAACTAGATTTAAAGTGGGTACGCCATCAAAAGGCGGCAAAACTGCATTTTTTTAAAAATACTTATTTTACCCGAAATATTTATTTTGTTCTTATACCATGATCTAGAAATGTGTAAGATAAATAATAATGATATAAAAATCAAAATTTAGTTAACACTATTTATAACGGCTATTTCATAATAATATTATAATAATATATCGTTGTTTAGTAAAAGCCAGTATTGCGTACAACACACACTATCGAGGAATGTCGCGATTGTGTGTAATGCAAGCCAAGTCAGGGTTGCGTGTTGTAAAAGAATCCATCGTTGTTTCATATAACAGAATCCAACCATATTTCATTTATAAATTGAATATATATATATATATACTCAATGTTTCATAGAATAACAATTATCAAAATTGTGTGTAACACCATCCAAGAATAGTGTTGCGTATACTACAAGCTAATACGGTGTTGTGTATTGCGAAAGGTAATCTTGGTGTAGAATACAACAGAAGACATTAATGAAATTAAAAGAATATTTTTCATAAAATCTCAGGGTGTTACATTCTACCCCCCTTAAAATGAATTTCTCCCTCGAAATTCGTCAGCGTTATAAATGGTTTACTACTCGAAAGTTTGATTAATAGAAACCCACATCGTAAAAAGGAATACCAAAACATGGCTTTAAAAACTAAAGTTTGAAATGTAACGGTTACCCAAATTAACTCATCACTGGATTTCCACGTAGGAGAACATAGGTGAAAATATGGATATGGAAGAAAAATCTAACCATCAACTTCTGATGGAGAGTGGTAGAGAACATGGCTATGAAAAATCCAACAATGGCAAAGCCATAAATTTTTGATGATCTAGGGTACCATCTGATTCATCATATATAAGATCACTAGGACAAAATTTTTGGTTTTCAATATCATTTCCCTAAAGATGAAAATTTTGAATTAGAAGAAATACTTACTTGATTTTGGTACAATCTCACCGTTGTTCGTGAATTGAATAATTTCCACTTCATCTCTTAAATAAATGAAGTTGAATTTGTCATTCATGATGTGTTAGAAGATCATGTGATAGAATGATGGGTCATTCCATCTGTCTGAAACAAAAAGGTTAGAAAAGTTATCAAAAAATACATAAGTCCATCTATAGTGAGATTAATCATATATGGTTCCTAAAATGGACTTATACTTCATATATCATACTGCTTAATAAAATAAAACTAGTTTCTACTAAACAGGGACTTCCTATAGGCCAGTGGTAGGCGATAAAGGCCAGTCGCACTTCAGTTATGGGTTCGATTCCCACAGCCTTGTCCGACGCGATGGGCTGTTGCCCGTACTACAGGTTGTCCTTTTTCTAAAACTACATTACTATATCATCCAATCAATAATATCAAAAAAAGGTTCTATCTTTAAATAATACTAACTTATGTCCAAAATAATCCATTCCAATCTTTAGGGTTATCTAAAATACTTAGGTCCAAGCTCATTGTATAAAGAAAATGATTACTTGAAATGTCACATATCAATCATGTGAATGCCATCATTTATCCATAAGATATATGTGAATTACTTAATCATGTATTCTCTTAAAGAATGAATACCCATTGAATCTTAGTGAAAACATGAATTCAGTTAAAATTTTACACTTTCAACATACCAAAATACTCAAAATTCTATATACTCAAACCATGATATCACTAAGTCCTTATATCAATCATGATCTCATGAATACTATCCAACATTTCATTTTCTCCTTATCCCTTCATTATGCGCATATCATCTACTTTCCAAAAATATCTGAATAAACTTTCATGGATACCAATACCATTAATCATACAATTTCAAAACTCAAGGAAAGACAACAGTGTAACAATCCATAGATGTCTCTTTATTCCATAGTACAATGAGATTACTTATACAACATTACACTTGATAAACTTTTAATCATTCCACTACCTTATTAAACCATTGACCGAGCTTCAACAATTATTTCATCTCACATGTCATTTGTAGTCTCTTCATCATCATCAACATAAATACTACCCATACGACCATAATGATTCTCTTCATGAGACTTTCCCTTTGGGAATTGGTTTGCATAATGCCTGTACATTCCACATTTAAAACATTTAACCATTTTTGATGTCATAGCAAGACCATTATCCTCATCCCTGGTGTTACCTGAACCTTTTCCTTTACACTTACTGGGTTTGTGTCCTTCTTTTCCACACCCAAAGCATCTTCTAGTTCCTTTGAAACATTCTCCTTGATGCTTCTTCCCACATGATTTAAATAGGGGAAATTGAACTTTCTTTCCTCTATGATCATCATGAAACTCCATCTTTCTCTTATAAGCTGAGTCAGGAAACTTACCAAATTTTACTTTATTGATCATATTATGAGATTGCTGATTCGGAATAATAATGAATTTTGGACCTCCAAATCCCATTTCATTTGGTTTCTCATGAAGAATATCATTCCATTGTCCATCATATCTTCTATTATCTTGAATCATCTTATTTACAGCCATTTTCTAAAACCCAAAAAGAATAGTGTGAGAGGCCAACATCATAATAAAGGGGGAGTAAATTCAATATCTAACATCTTTGGTTTAATCTAATATCGTTACCATAGTTGTAGGACTATATACTATACGTATACTTATCCTTAGGGACATCCCTAGACATACCATAGAAATATCTCTAGGGATCCTAGTTTCCAAAGGTTGACTAAAACTTTCCTCTGATACCAACTGTAGAGACCCGAAGCTTGACATACATTGACATTACATTAGATTTTCAGAATACTTAGTACATAACAAAAACACACACATAAGGATCGTAATAGTTTAGTGTCTTTGGAAACTCGGAATATAATCTTCTAATCCTGGTGAATGATCTTCAACATCTCCCATAAAGATCTTCCTTTTTTTATTTACCTAAAAACTTTCTTTATATCCTGGGGAAAAAAACATAAAAGGGTGAGCTCAAATGCTCAGTAAGCGTAAACAAAAGAAATATCAATCACAACATTTTCATAAGAACATAACATTTTGGAAATCTTAACCTTCAAAAGAGAGCATAATTTCATAACATGGGATAAATCATAGTAGTGAAATGAAATCCCAATAATCATAACATAAAACATGAAACTTTGTGGCATACACACATAATAATAGAGAATCATATCTTATTAGTCAAGACTCATTTTCAAGACTATCTTAGTGGACAAAGTCCCTTTCTGAACCGTGTCACCCTCGTTTCAGTCCTGTTTCACAAGAACCGGTATAACCTACCATTCCAGCCATGTCTATCTCATGAGATATAAAACCATTACCCAATGAATTGGAGGGAGTTATAGGTCCCACCCATCTCATAATGATACCATTCTTATGTGTGCCACAAAATCATAAATCATACATCCTTTCATAACCCATGTAATAAAAATGGGAATCTTAAACATCGTGTCATCATAAAACAATTCATATAAGATAAAGGAATTCATAAAAATATAATTCCATCACAACATAATCAAATAAATTTAATAATATAGATAAAAACGGAACCCTTTATTATCTTAGATGGAAAATAATTTTGATAAAACACTTGAACTCCATTCTTGAGGAAAATATCCTTTCTGCTTCAAAAACACTTTTCCTTTCTTAACATGTCGTACAATTATAAACTAAAAGAAGATGATTAAAAATAAACTTGAAAACTGGTAAAGGAAGCTTCTGGGAAATAATGTTTTAAAAATCCATTCATGCTGTATAAATTAAAAAAACATTCTTCTCGTACTTTTGTCAGAAAACTCAAAAAAGTACCTCGTATGAAAAATGACAAAAGATTCCTTTCATATCTTTTACTAAAAACTCACCTAAGGGTAAAATTTGATTTGAACGATTGTAGGTGGATTGAAATAATATTACATATTGAGGAAACATGGATGTGGATGATAAAATACACCCCAGTAAATACTATAGTATAATCAATCTCGGATAAAAATGAGATTGTGATATTTCCCTTACCTTAGGTCCGATTTGCTTCGTAAGTGTCCGAACCTCCGCTTCTTTGAAGCGCCTCTTTGAGACCTCCTCTTAGGGCACTAAAATTGGTTATTGAGGAAGACTAGAACCTCTAGGATGTTTCTAGGGAAGTGGAGAAGATAATTTGGCAGGGTTTGGCCAAGCATTAAGGCTCAAAGTTGTGTGAGGAAGAGAGGGAGGAGATTCCCTTTTATAAGGGAGGAGAGGGGCACCTTTGGAATAACTAAAAATATTATTTTATTAAAAAGTCAATTTCGGGTTTAAATAGCTCCAAATTGATTTATTTCGATGATAAGGTAGGGATGGGTCTAAATACTCTCATCCAATAGAATTTATACAAGTTTAGGTTCCTATTTTAACCTTTTCAATTAGATTTCACTCTAAGTTAAATAATTTAACTTTTACCGTGTCTTTTTTGTTTTCTTACACTATATGGTTAATAAACTTACTATATCAAGCCAAAAGAACCCCAAGTTGTTTATTATTAATATATATAATATTATATAATTCATTTGGCCGAACCTTATATTTTTAGGAATAAAATAACAATTAATAATATAATATTTTTTTTAAAAAATAATTTATGTCAATTTTGACACTATTTGGCAGATGATTTTTATGAAATTCATAACAGAATGATAAGTTCGAACCAAGTTACTTAAATCAACAATAACATGTCATATTAAACTAGAAAATTAATGTAAGTCATAAAAAGTCTCAAATTACATTTATTTGGGTATTTATAACATCAATTATGTCAATATTTCATTAATAAGTTAATTACTGCATCATCTTTGTATCATAATAAATGATAATTATTTAATCCCTAAAAATTTTAAATAAATTTCTATGATGTAGATAATTGTATTATCTTTCTGGAGACTATTTATATTTGAAGATTCATGAAGTTTATCACTATATCAAAATTATTGTACTTATAAGATTTAAGAAAGTGACATATTGTCACATTCTTTGATTTTAATAATAATTAAATTATTTTCATTGACAAAATTTAATTAAATGAATCTAATCAGACCCTTAGGTTATATGGGTATACTTTTATCCATCCAATAGGATTTTTACAAGTGTAACGGTAATTTTATAATCTTATATTTTCCCTTAATTAACCGATTTACCTTTAACTATAGTAAATAAAATTTACCGTAGTTACTATTCACAATGCCCAAAAATAAAAAGTAGCTTATTAACATAATTTGGACCCACAGATTCCAAATATGGAATCCATTTTTCAAAATTCAATACACAAAATATGCAGGAATTAAATTAAAATTAATCTCGTTGTCGAAAGAAAACGGGTTTTTCTTTAAGACATTGCAAAAGATTGAATTGATTTAACCAAAGAATTCAAGGTAAAATCAATGCTAATGACATACATTATATTAAATCGTAAAAATATATTCTATTTATACTTTAAAACCATTAAATATTATAATTTAACCACATAAGATATTACGATGAAAAAAAGTTGTTTTTAATTAAAATATAGCATGTTTTTACTATTCATTAAAATATGAATGTTATCGGAAAAATATCAAAACTTTATCTAATGTAAATTTTTATATCTTGATTCAAAAGGAGAATTTTATTTTGTCAAATTGACCTTATAAACATGTCCAAAACTAGATTTAAAGTGGGTGCGCCATCAAAAGGCGACAAAACTGCATTTTTTTAAAAATACTTATTTTACCCAAAAAATTTATTTTGTTCTTATACCATGTTCTAGAAATGTGTAAGATGAATAATAATGTTATAAAATTCAAAATTTAGTTAACACTGTTCATAAATTCTAGTTCATAATAATATTATAATAATATATCGTTGTTTAGTAAAACACAGTATTGCGTACAACACACACTATCGAGGAAGGTCACGATTGCGTGTAATGTAAGCTAAGTCAGGGTTGCTTGTTGTGAAAGAATTCTTCGTTGTTTCTTATAACAGAATCCAACCATATTTCATTTATACATTAAATATATATATATATATATATATATACTCAATGTTGCGTAGAATAACTATTATCAAAATTGTGTGTAACACGATCCAAGAATAGTGTTGCGTATACTACAAGCTAATACGGTGTTGCGTATAGCGCAAGGTAATCTTGGTGTAGAATACAACACAACAAATTAATGAAATTAAAAGAATATTTTTCATAAAATCTCGGGTTGTTACAATAACATTGGAATAAATAATATATTTCGTCTGTTCTAAAAGGCAATGAAAATATTTTATCCATGATAATAAACAGTAAAATCAAAAAATGTATTGATTTGGATATCCATTTATGAAGATTTTATTATGTTGGGATAACCACATAGTTACACTATTTATTCCATTGGATAACCTCCCATGTAACCACATCATTTGGGTTTGATATATCTTCTGGTGTTCCATCTCTTTTTTATATGGGATAAAATCATGTTTCTCCTTTTGGATCATAGAATATCATTAGTTACATAATTAATTGGGTGGATATATAATTAAAGGCCTTCCATTAATATTAAGGAAGTCTTACATATGTGTTACAAAAAATCATTAATTATATAATAATCCCTTTTAAGATAATGAGTTTCATGTACATTTCATCATCACATAAACCCTAGAGGAGAATCAGATACCTAAATGTTTTTCATCATATTTATATAAAATCTTCATGATCAATAATCATGGAATAATTTCATTATATAACCATCATATCCTTACAGAAATTCAATGTTTTTGACATTAACGAATTTAAATTGAATTAAAATATTTTATTCATGTTTATGGAAAATATCATCTCCTCTTTTAAAATATCATTTTAATATCTAAATATTACCAAAAAATTATTGAAAAAATATTATTTATAAAAATATATAAACTTTTAAGGTATACATTTAATTATTGAGTGTTCATGAATGTGTGAATTAACTTCCATGTCATACACATTAAAATAAATATTCATTCTCATTTTTTCGAAAACAAAGAAAGTACCTCATTCATAAAAAGAAAAGAAACAACAATTTTAAAAGATTTTTTAAAATAAAATAATGGTAATAAATTAAAATTAAAAATATATTGAAAAATAGTATAAACATTCATGAAAATATATATAGAATACATATTCTTTTAATAGAAGGGATTGTCGACCAAAGAGACAAATGAAGTGGGTATTTCCTTAAAAACATTATTGTTGTCCAGTGAATTCATAAATATTGGAAAATTAAATAAAAGAAAGAAATTTATATAAATATACATATGAAAGAAAAATAAAATAGTGTCATGGGTGATATTCCTAATATTACATCATTGGTCGCATAATTTTAAACAATACATGTAAACAATTGGATTGTATCCTAAAAACATACAAATATTGTTTCATTTGAATCATATTCCCCATTAAATAAAAATAATTATATTTATTTTTCTTTTTTATAATTTCCATGATTATAGTCATATATTTCCCTCATGGTTATTGTAATCTCCAGACCAAATAAACTAGTGATGAATATGGAATGTGTCCTCGGGAAATATATCAGAGATCAAAATCCATTAATAGATATATCAAAATGAGTCATACGCATCAGAACCTATGGTATATCCAATATATGTTTATTAAAAATTTATTCATGAATATTAATCATCAAAATAATTCATTAAATTATGTATTTATAACAATTTATCTCATTGTTATCACAAATTCATTTTTAAAAACACTTTTATGGTTGATAAGTAATTTGATTTTCATTAATATAATTCATCCATGTATTTGGAAAATATATATTAATTGAAGTTCAGTCATGGAAATCATAATAATCATGTAATAAATATTATATATATTCATTAAATTTCTATTTAGATTCATACACAAAATTAATGGATAGAAAAAAATTTACTTGATTTGTGAAGACAATAAGTTGTATGTACAGATGAATGTTGATTTCATTTTCTTGATAGTATGAATGAATGAAATTTATATAATAATTCAAATTTATAGATTATTTTTTAAGTCATAAATATCTTATTTATTAATTTAATCAATCCTTCTTATAATATATAATAATATAAATGGATTAACATATCACATTGCCCCATGGATGTTGTGGTCCACGTACATGCATGAGCAATATTATCATATTTTAGCCGATTAAAATGTAATATAGTGGTTGTAAATTTATAAATAGAAATGATTAGTTAATTTAATATTATCATATATTCACATTTGATCAATCATTATACAATGTTGTAAGATGTAGTTATCTAAAATGAATTAAATCGGTTCGTGGGGTAGTTGTCCTCCTCACACATGATTGAAGGGTTTGCTTACAATTTTTGAACATTAGATTGATATTGGATAATCCATTAACATATAAATTTAATAAAATTTTGGAGATTCATATGATATTATTACAACTTTGATTATGATTACATGAAGTATATAGAATATTAAATAAAACAATTCATGGATCAGAACTATATCTTATCTTCAGATAACATATTTAGTTTCAAATACTTATGTGTAAACTAGAGGGTTTAAAAGTAAAAAAGTGAAAAATAGAAAGGTGGAATTTAATTAAGGAATTTGGTTGGGTATTTTTCGTTCCAAATGGTTTTTTATTTGTAGATAAGAAATGCATGGTGGTTCCCTTTTGTAATTGAGGGGAGCAGAACAGTTGTAAATTTTCAAATAATTACAATAATTTCATATCAAATTCTTATCAATAGTCCAACATATATGATAATTATTGAAAAATAGATGTGATAATTTTTAAATAAATAAATAGATATGTAATTACATAAGTAATTAGGTCATTTTGACACATAACTATTTTGTTTAACCGCTTGGAATATTTTTCTAACCGTAACTATGGTTAACAATGTTTATTATTTTTAATATTTATTTTTAGATTAATTAAGTTTAACATAATATTTGAAATTAATTAAGATTAGTTTAAATAATAATTCAATGTAATTTAATTCTATTTTTCACATAATCATAATTCTTTTTCAAATGAAACTCGTAAACCCAATGAAAAAAATATTTTCCATAGAAAATGAATCTAGATATTTAAAAAATGTATGTACAAATTCATCATAATATTAAGTAAAATTAACTAAATTTGATAAATAATTATATTATGTAAATATGTTTAAAATTAAAAAATTTGAAAATAATATTTAACATTGTGAATTATTTGAATGAAATTTAATATTTCAATAAAAAATAGTATTGTTATTATTGAAAAAAAATTTAATCTGAAAAAAATGAAACCTGAATCTAGGATATCTTTTACAATATTATTTCCAATATAATCAGTATTTTGTAAAATTTATTTTTGAAAATTTATTAAAAATTTCAATTTATCACAAATATCATTAAAAATCCTATATTGACAAAAAATGTATTTTTATAGAATTTTATTAATTTACCAAAAAATATGTACATAATTAAATATATATCATTTTTATCTAATTCCCCATAACATAATTTTCAATATATGGTTATACTTTTCATAAAAAAATATTAGTATTAGGTCATAATGGTCAAGTTGAAATAATAATATTTTTAAAAGTATATTGTGGTTGATCACGACTCAATGTTTATTTTAATTCAAGCTATCGTTGAAATTAAACTCATCTAAATAAATATTTCCAAAAATATTTGAAATTTAGATAGGTCCTTAATACAGAAGAATAACCTTAAATATTTTTTTATATGATAGGGTTTCTTTTATATTTTAACACCTTTTGTTTCTTATTTGACACAACTTAGTCATTATCCCCATTAAATAGTCAAACCATGTGGCCATATATTATTAATTTATTGATTACGTAAAAAATTTCATGATTTACTTCTGTCATATTCATCAAATTTAATATGCCTTCCAAAATAAGATTCTTCATTAATCTATATTTACTCGTTATAAATTAATTATACAACCAAAACAATTGTTATCAAATCATAATAAATTTCAAATTAAAATATATAAAATTATATTTCTATACTTTATATAAATTTTATAATTATAACATATCTATATTATTCTACTCCCTAAAAAATTTCTAGTTGGAATATTTTTACCCCATCATCAGCATAAATTTTAGCCTAATCCCACTATAGCATCCAGACATATATAAAAATATCCTCCTATTTCCTAGACTCTCAATTCATACAAATTGTGCCCAAAAAGTATCTCCTCAATAACTAACTACATCACTACCATTAAATATTTAAAAATAAAAATAAAAAATAAATATATAGAAATTGATAATATTTCAAAAAAAAATTAATTTTCATTAATCAACCATATTCATCCCTAAAGTGGACTCCCATGAAATCATTGGCAATGTATAAAATATGTTCCTGGTATGCAAGAGAAGGAATTGTGTGTATGAGTATTAGTAATATTAAAATGAAAAATATTTTTTCCTTGGAAAATAAATCATTAAAACACATTGGATAGAAATTAGTGAAATGGAACACACTATGACATATGATAAATATAAAATCAGCTAGTAGAAATAAAATTAGAATAACAAGGAACATTATTGATAAGAACATGATAATGAAATTGATAAAATAAACCAAAATGACTCCTTGTGAAAATGTGTTAATGTCACATTCACACCCAGCATAACTACAACAATTATGTAAATTCAATATCCACTAGGAAAATAATGCAACTAAAAAATGATATATATATTCATGATATAAGATCCCAGTTGGTCACCACCAACTAACCCAAAATTACCTCGTTGAAGGATAATATATTTCATTATTTTTTAAAAATATGTATATGAATGAATATTTTTCTATGCTCCTTCGATTAAAAATATATGAAAATGTGCTCCTTCAAAACCAGCACATTCTATAACATGAGACAGTTTATAATTAAAACTAAAATTTATATTCCCATTTATTAAAATTAATAGCAAAATAGTTTTAGAGTCACCTACTAATAAAAAATATAAAATATTTTATAAATTTACCCAATAAAAATTATTTTCAGAATATAAAATTATATCATCCTTGAATTAAATGGCTCTAATGTGTTAAAATATATAATAGATATTACATGGTCATTAATGACATAAATTTTTCACATAATAATCGATTAATAAATCAATCTTCCCTTACTAAAAAACACATCCTTTCCCATTCCTAGACTATCCATTGGGGGAAATTTCATATTTCAACCTATGTACTATATTGGAAATATATATAAATTTTTTTTATAAACTAGTAAACTTGTTTTAATTGTATTCAAGGATGGAAGAAGTGTTTCTTTAATAAAATTACAATGAAGGTGATAATTTCAATATAGTATCAAACCATATATTATCCCATATAATCATGTTTGTAAAAAAATTATTTACATCACTCACAAAATTAAAAAACCACAGAGAAACCATTACCACAATAATGTAAACAAATTGAATTCAATTTATTAAACCATCAACATAAATGAAACTTTTATAAAATAAATTTTAATATATCATAAGTTTTATCACACATTATATGGAATATCCATTATTATTTCTCTTTTACGGGAAATGTTTTTATCTTCAAATTTTTTTCCTCAAATTTCCTATGAATGACTTTTAAATGAAATTAACTTCTACTTCAAAACATATTTATGAATCATTATTCTTTAATAAATTAGAGTATTAATTATTTATTATATGATAATTATCAATCATGTCTGATTATCTGAAAAATAATTTCACATTAATTTTTAAATAATAATCATAAATATATGAGATAAAATAATTAATATATCATTATAAATATCAAATAAGAAATGGTAATATTCAGTTAAAATACAATTTTTTTATATCATATAATGAAAAACCTAAGAAATATTTATTAATATATAACATACACATAATTAATTGATATAAATAAAAGATATAACTTAAAAAAATTAATGTCATTAAAAAACAATGTGAAAAATTAATAAATTATCTATTATATTTAAATTTTAAAATAATCTGACACCATTATTAACAACTTTTAATGTTTCTATAAGAAAAATGAATTCAAATGATGAAGAGGGGAGAGAGAAAAGAATAGAAATGTTGAATATTGAAAGTGATGAAAATAAACGAGAAACACCATTTCATAATATTAATATAGAATTAACCCATGGAATCATTTATTATTAGGTAGATTTAAACATGTTGAATATTGTAAAAATATCATTTGAAAATATTAAACTCCACATTCAATGAAATACTTATTCCTCCTTAGAGTAATTCAAAAATTACGTGATAACCTAAGGGTTATTTTCAATCCATGAAGAGGATTCATAGAAATCACAATAGAGACAACTAAATCATAATTTATATCAATGGATGATTAAATAGTAATTCAAAAAAGTATCAATAAATTCAGGTCACATTCAGTAATTAGACATTCCATTATCATTGAGTGTACCTCGTAATGAAATGAAAAAACCGACTATGATCCATTTTAGAAAGAAAATTATATAATTCAATGAAATTTTTAATTTTTTCCATTATCATGGAGGTCTTATTAAAATATCACCATGGGGATCAATATGCCCATGTAACAAGGCTTGGCTGAGAAACACTTTTTGTATTGGTTAGTCCACAACTATTTCCAAGATAGATGTGATGCTTATTTTTTATGTTGATTAGAAAGAACACAAACAATACACACCACACTCAGAATGTAATGGATATATAACATTTACATAGAGGTATCATTTTAGAAACATGTCCCTGACTATTATTATAGTTCCACGTGTTTTTTATTTACATTCAGAACAACTCATTTAATTCCACAATACCATTAACAATCCAACTTAAACCCCAAAGAGTTAAACATTTGAAAATATAAACTAGGGATGTTACAACATCCAAACCATATCACATTCTACAACAAAAATGTTTCATGATTTATGGTAAATAGATATTAAGGAGAAAAACATCTGTCACGTGTTAAATAATACCAATGCTGCTATATTGAATCATAATAAAAAATCTGATCTAATGATCCATGCCTCCTTAGATTGAAAGTGTTCATGGTCATATAGTAAAACAAAAAATAAATTTTTTTATCATATTATATCTCCAAATATATAATCATGGAAGCCATATTAATATTGAAACAATTGATCCTAATATATAATTTATATGATATAATCTCAGAAAAAATTCCCCATGTGATATGCTATAAAAAATCAAATAAAAGATCACGAACTACTCAACTAGTGATGAACATGACAATGATAATCCAAATGAAATAAAAAAAATCACAATTAATAATTTTTATTATAAATAATCCTTATAAAAAAGTTTAAAAAATAATAATTACTGAAGAAAAAATAAATGTTAGAACACACATGATGAATAAAAGTGCAATAGAAAGTAATCAATAGAAATTTCTCTAGTAAAATATTACATCAATAAAAAATTATTTTTTATCATTATTTGAAATTAGTGTTATTCAAATACATGAATCTAGAAAATTAAAATCATTCAAATTCAAATAAAAATGTTGTTTCACAATGACAGTGTCTCTAGGACACCTTATAACCTACCCACACAGTCTTATGTTTAACCATTCAAATCACACACCAACCAGATTTCACACATCACAACATTCTTAAAGGGAAATAGAATCATTAATGAAATAACATTCCCAATAAAACCATTATATCATCAAGGAATGTTATGGTAAATGGGAGAAATAATTTTTTATAATATCACCTAAATGTGTTTAATATCTTGATAAACATACCACTAACTTACCGTCAATAAAAAGATAAAACATCAATATTATCAAATAATAAGAAACCATTACACATGAAAAACACACCAATATCTGTATACCGCCATATGAAGACTTAACTTAGATGAAAAATAATCTAATTATACTCAATATAATTATAGAATCTATAAATAAGAGAGTGATAAAAATAATCAACATAACTTAATTCATGTATTATAGATATAGATTTATAAAATGATGTAAGAAATTTGAATAAAAAAATTATAATTATTCATAAAGAAAACAAAATAATTGATATTTTCATGACAAGGTAAACAAGAGAACACAAAACAACATTAAAATTAAAAAAAAATTGCATTGACATAAGGACAAATTTATAGTATTAGGGTATCATTATAAGGGTGGTATCTACTATATCATTCATTCAAATAGGTTTTCTATGTGACTTTCTCAAATAACATACACTACCAAAATCATAAATATATATATGAGGCATTCTCTAATGACACATTTTATTTCCCTACAATATTCATTTTAATAAATCCAAACACAAAATTTTGGAATAATCAATATATTATAAGAATGATGGATTTTTTATGACACATCCAACAGGGTCAGACTTATAAATAATTTTCTACTTAATGGATAACCCTCCATCACACCTGAGAATATGAAAAATCATAATCACCAAGAATTCCCCTACCAATCCTTCATTAAACCTAGTAGATTTAAATAAAACCATTCCATAATAGTCAAGGTTTTTAAAAATATAAATCAATGAAAAATATTATTGAATAACTTATTTAAAACACAAATCATTAAATAATCATTGATGGATAGATCTGGATTCATTGTTATAACAAGATAAAACACCTGAATAGTAAATAAAATTTTCCCTTGATAGAGACATTAATATTCCTTATATTTTGATAGGTTAATCAAATCATAGAAGAAATCCTTATTGAAAAACATCATGAATGTTTCCATTTTATGGTTCTATAGTAGATTATTATAGGTGGAATACTTCCAAAAATCATATTTATACCCACTAATATGGTGGTTTAAAACATAACCACAAGAAACTATGGATGTTTGTGACAGATGATACTATTATTTATCTTATTATTCTATACCAATTATTCTTGAGAACCTTATATATGCAATAAATGAGTTAGATTACATTTTTTTGGAAATCTATAATTGAATCCTCACATTAGATAATTTGAGTTGGAGCATGAAATAGTGAGACTATAACATATAGAACCTCCATCCCAATTCAATTTTGAACAATTAAAAACTCACATTATTATTTAATGAGGACATATTCTCAATTGAGGAATATAAATATCATAAAATTAAATTCAAAATATAATTATCTAGGAATAATTATATATATAAATTATTAACTTCAAAAATAATATTTTCAAGCATTACCTACATTTCAAATTCTCATTGAAAACCAGATTTTTATTTTTACAAGAAAATAAATTTATTTATTTAACCATACAATGATTTATCAAAACTCATTCAATAATTATCATTAATTCATCAATCCATTATTTATACATGTTTTAAATATTTTAATGAATATTTCATTAATATATAAATGTTTCAATACATTTTTTCACATCATTTAACACATAATTAATTGAATTGTTTGTAATTATGATTTATTAGTTCCTTTTTATAAAATTTACTAAACAATAACGTTTTTTCCATATTCCAAAATGGTTTCCAAAAAGAATCCACATTTTTAGATTCATGTAGAAAAAAAATTCAACGACTAACCACATTTTTTAGAAAAAATGATGGTGACCATAAAATGTTTACTAGAAGTCAAATCAATTTCAAGATCTTAAGAGGGTTCTGAAAGCCCTGTAAATTTTTTATGTAACACTAATTCATTCTCTAATTTAATTTCTAATACCAAATCTCTATAATATAAAAAAATTCCTTAACCTAATAGGGAACAAATATTCACCACAAAAAAGACACATCCTAAATGACTCAAGAAACTCATGTCTCTTATATATGGTGATGATCCATATCATCATTTGGATTTACCATCAAAATGCAAAGACTCTAATATCATTAAAACCAAAATTCCACATATAACCATGAAAACCTAGTCTTTTATTTAAATTTACCACATTTTATAATAATTAATCACAGAGTAGATAACTTAAGAAAATAATTTCAAGGCCCAATGTTCATTCCCAATCACAATGTGCATGAGATTAGAACACAGGAATAAAAAAAATAAAAGAATGAGAATTATTTTTATACCTAAATATTAATATATAAACGAAAAAATTTGAATGATAATACATATTTGGATGAAATTTTGATATTAAATAATTAAATAATCATCATGCATAAAAAATTACTAGGATAAATACTAATATGATAAATGAAAAAGAAAATTATAAAACAAAATGCAACAAATATACATTTAAATTAGTAAATATCACAAAAAATGTCACCAAAATATCATAAAAGGTCTTCTTGAAATTTAAACTATGTTGAAAAAAATTACAATCATTGACAAAACATATAAGAAATGAGAAAAAATCCCAATAGTTCTCAACTCACCATCCCAATGAATAACACATTAAAATAAATTCTATTTTAGTATAATTGAAAAATAATGATATGAATTTAGGATTTAATGTATTCTTTATTTTAACCATGAATCAAATAGTTTTCCATTAAAAAAGTTTTATTAAAAAATAATATCGATTTTATATTTAAAAATTTAATGTAATCATAATAAAAAAATAAAAAATTATTGATAGAATATATTTAATGAGATGTCATGATGGAAAACAAAACATCATTTGAATTTTGGAAGAAAAGTGTATTTAAAATATAAAAATAAATCATTGTCATGGAATTCAATTGAGATAAAGGGAAATAATGTAGAACCATACTATTATATTATTCTATTATGACAATTTAAAATGATTTAATTGAATAATATCACTAATAGATCATATAGTAGACACCAGGTTTTACCCTATAATTCCATAACATAGAGATATATACAATAATTTTACCTATCTACCACTGTTATCCAATATTCACATCATGATAATAATGTAATGAATATTTATAAATCGACTTCCCACTTTCATAACAAGGTCGCTACATTACATTATAATGTATGTAATCATTTCAATGTATTTTCATACTAAATATAATAAGATATCAAAAAATAATTTTTTGGAATAAATCATTTATGTAGCTCAAATCTTGGAACACTAATATAGAAACATCCCCTAGAGCAATAATATGATTTCAATTAATTATATTAATACATTCCTTAAAATGGATATTTATGTAATAGTATTGATGAGAAATTTAATTTTATTATCCATAATAGGGTATTCCCTATGTTTTTTTATATTTTATAATAAATCATTTAGTGAAAAAACTAGGAATATCTACATTACACATTGAATTCATTAAAAATAATATAATTCTATTTTGAAACAATTAATGAATCATTATGGTCATTAAATATCATTATTGATATAATTTTTCAAAAGGTTCAAACATACATGAGCATAGAAAAAAACAAATTCCCATCACATTAGAAAACATAAACAAAAATAATATACGAATATGAATCAAATTCATACAAGGTTTTTCAATTTAAAAAACTTTTTCATAATCCATTAAAATAATATTAATATCCAAAAACATTACCAAAATATATTTTCATCATTATTAAGTTGTTAATAAAACATCATTATTTTATATAAATTTTAGATATATGATCCAAAAAATAAAAAAATAAAAAAAATTAATTTAAACTCAATACATAATTAGTTAGTTTATACGGTGAAATGAATTGGACACCCAACACAATCACATATAAAATTCCAAAAAATCAAATGGAATGTGCAGATATGAATAGATAAATAATTTACTAACTATGAAAATGAGAGACCTATAACATGAACCACCATAAATAGATTAATATTAAATGAGTTTTAGGATTCCATAGAATTAATGTATAATGGAAAAAAATAGAGATTGAACGAAATTCCAATAGAATATATATAAATCTTGTCAGAATGCACTACTACCTGAATCTGGTAGAAACATATAAAGGTAGGTATAAACTAAATCTTATATTTGGAACTAAAAATAGAATGAAAATAATTCATCTTAAAACTAATTGAATCTAAAATATATAAAAAAAAATTATTTAAAAGTAATATTAAAAGGAACAAATTAGTTTTTTACATAGTTAATAATTATATATTTTCATATCAACGGGACTATATCCAGTTGGAAGAACACAGGTTCAATCAATCATTTCAAAAACTAAAATAGATGAAACCACACTATATTTAAGATTCACAATGAATGTTATAAAATTAAGTTCTTGTTTTATGGTTTTCATAATCACTTGTTTTCAAATATATTTGGTTGAGATTCATTTTGGGGTTATTATGGGTTGAAAATTTAAGAATTTCAAAAAATATAGGCCAGTGCATGGTTTTCAGAGAGTTAATGAAACAATGTTCCATCCAATAGGAAAATGTATATTTTTTTTAAATGGATCCACTTAGAGATGACTAGCTTAGTAAAGACATGATCCATCATATGAAATACAATGTGACTCATATATTATGGGTGCATGTCATGTGCATGGTCTATCGAAACCATGCACTGTTTCCAAAGAAACCATAAGGACAAAGGTTTAAATGTCATAATTTTTTGTAAAAAATCTTGAATTCTAGTTATTCGACCCTGATTGCCTCTTTCTACTCAAATTATATTCACCAATCCATATTGCCCCTAATGAGGATTATTATCTACTTGAATCCCTACCAGAGGTGGTCATATGCTAGGCGAATGTCGGTCCATCTCATTCCAGTTAGTTTCCTTATCTTTCTCATAATCTCTAATGATATATCTCATTATCTATATGGATTCATTAATATCCATATTTTTTTAAAGACATAATATCTTCTGAAATGGATATAAACCTATTTTGATTTATTTTTCTCCTAGGTTTTTATTTGATCATTAATTATTGATGAATCTCTTATAGGGTTTGGTGACATAATATCTGCTGGTACATTGTATGTGTGTCTGTTGTGATTCCCAAATTATATTAACAATAACTTATTTTTCTAATTTTAAATCGTCTGAATTTAAATGAAATTATTTGGATGCGGATTATATGTATTTCAATATGTAGTTAGAAAAACTCAATTTCTAGGAATATGGTTTTTTTATGAAAATTGGGTAATTGCCATGGAAAAGAATATTGGTAATATTTAAGTTGTTTAAAATAATTTTTTGATTTTGATGGAATGTAGATCAATTATAGTGTACAATTTAATTTGTAGAAACTTATTTGATTGAAAATTTATGAAAAACCCCAAATCTATTTAATAGTGGGTTTGTGATGAAATTTATGGAATAGTTTGAAAATTATATTTAATAATTTAATTGAGTAATAGATTTTGAAATAGTTTAAATTGGTTTTGAATCCTTATTTATGATAAATGGAATAAAATTATTTTAGAAGAAGCCGAGTTGATTCATCTTTTTGAAAAGGGAAGTTTTTTTCTTCAAAATCTAATATGGGGTTTAAAGGGAATATTGGAATATTGAAATAGTGTGACTGATTCAGTTGTATTATAAGAAGCCTTTAAAAAATATTCCCCATAATTTTATTGTTCTAGTTAATATGGATATCTTAGGTAGTTGGTGTGTTATATTGGACAACACATTGTGTTATATAATGTTAGAAATAACATATTAGAATATCCAATTCTTTAGGTGTTTGTTTTGAGTGCTCATGTCCAAGGTTCAATTGATGTATTTCCCTAATTTTTTTTAATCAGAGTGTTAAGATGATATCACCTAAAAATATTATACCATTTTTTCACAGGACCATGATTCTCGCTCGTTTGTAATTGAAATAAATATTCCGAAATTGGAAACAGATTTACATGAATTAAAAATTTATTTACTATTTTAAATAAATGTGTTTATTTATTCTATTTCTGAAGTGTTCAATTTATTTATATGTGATATTAATAAAGGTAAATTCCATATTTTTAAATTATTTTCCATAATTTGTAATGTGAAGCCGGAATTAGAAATTTTATTTTCATTTTTTTAATTGAAAAAATATATTTACTAAAATAACATTAATTAATGAAAAACCTTCTAATTTTTAAAATTGAAATTTACTTATTCATTAATTTGATTTTAGTAACCTATTGTGGAATATTTTGTTTAACCTTATTGGGCTTTGCCTCACACCCTACAAATTCCTTCCAGAGTTTGTTAATTATCATATTCTAGTTTTTCTGAATGGGAAATGGTCACTTAGAGGTGGATCTAGAGGTTGAATATTGGAATTGATGAGTTGTTTCCATAGGTACCTGAGATGATTCCCAATTTTATAGTTGCATTGTTGTATGTCTGTATTGAAATACCTTTTTGACATATTCTATTTTACAACAACTGTAGTATCCTTTGGTATTCATTTGTCCTTGTTGCTTTTTAATTATGAAATGTCTGTGAAAAAAATATTACCACTATTAATTTGTATGTTCTATTAATAGAACAATGGGGATTGATACTTCCCTTCGAGCTATGTTAGGACCTTCTCAGTTGTCGGTTTTCTTGGGTATACGGGTTGGTCCTTGAAAAGGTGGTTTCATAGCTCTTGGTTTTCAATTTTGTTCTGAAGTTAGTATGTAGTTTTAAAATATTGTATGGAAATAGATGGTTTGGTTGTTACGATTGAGTGTCTGGACATATCTCACCATAATGATCCTTATGTCATCAGTGGTAGTTATGGAATGTTTTGTTGGATATTTTTTTCTATTCTATTACCTAATTTGATTTTAATAGATTAAGATTCAAATATTATTTTTATATCTTTTGGGAGTAGTTTTGCTTGGTTAACTATTTGATTGTAAATATGATTTCTTCCTTGTTGTCTATGAATTTTTTTAGCATCTCTCCTACATAGAGACATGTTAATAAGATATAGGAGGAAGATGATTTTAAATCTCAGTGAGAGAATATTCTTGTGGAACCAAATCTAGTAGAGGTGACCATGCGAACTATCCATGGTCTGGGATGGGAACCAAAAAGAGTTCTAGTTCATGATCAAGTAGTGGAACCTCAGAGATAAATTTTTCAATGTTTTTTCTAGGATTTCCTTCCCTAGAATCCATAACAGTTCAATGGACAAAATGATATTCAAGAGGCCGAGGAATTCTTGATAATAATGGTGATTTTTAGTTGGTTATTGTATACCCATGATTAAATAAAAGTGAAGTGTTCCAGTTTTTAGATGGATTGAACAATTAGTATATGGATGAAGAATATTGTAATGGTGAAAACCATTGTGGGATTACATTAAAAATTCATCAATGTTCATTTTTCTGAACAATTCCATCCAGAGTTGTTGTTGTTATCCTAGTCCAATGAGTTTTACAATCTCAAGAATGAAAATGGTATGTGAAACAGTATACAATACATTTTTTGAGAGTTTTCGTTTCACATATGTTATAGTATCTAATGAGAGGATTTAAGGACTGCGGTTTGAGTTTTTCATCATCAATAAAAAGTTATTTTCATTCCTTCTTATAATGATGTTCTTGATAGAGTGCTCATGGTTGAAATATACCTAGATGGAATGTCAGGGCTATCAGGTGTATCTTTCCCTCCACACTCCAGTGTAATTTCTATCAAGGGAATGATAAAGCTTGTTGATTATATTGATAGTTATTGAGAGCAAGTTCATTATCGACCTCCTTTAGTACCTATAATAGGACCATTGGTATAATTCTAGTGTGTAAAGGACAGAAATTTGAATTGGGTTTTCACTAATCCACCCAAGAATTTTGTCTCATATGGACATATTGTTCACTTTCATTGATTCTTCCAAATTTATTCATATCTACATAGTGGAATGATATCATAAATAATCTTAAATCATTTGGTAAATAAGATTATTCATGTGAAAATGGGTTCCATCCATAGGCATTTGGAATGTTTCTTCATTATGCAGGGGATGATTCTCTCAAGGATGTGGATTTGGTTCCAGAGGCAGCGATAGGTACAATTACTATATCTTCTTCCTTAAAGACTAAAACATTTTATTCTTTTTCACCTTAATAGTTTTTTTGAACCCATGTTTTTAATATTCTAAATCATCTTATGGATATTTTATATTTTCCAATGGATATTACTACAGACCTTGGTATGTTGTGATTACATGGTCATCACAGTTCCTCTTATGAATTATTTTTATTAGATGTGGAGATTTCAGAGATTACTATGATTCATGAAATGAAACCACTAGATATAAATTTCTGGATTGACTATCTCGTTTCCAATGAAGGAAAAATTTATTTATACCTTTAGTTGGTCTCCAATATTTAAAATAGTGGTGTGTGGTGTGTCTTCAACAAATATTGGGACCCAAGGCCGAGTAGATCTAGACCTTCAACTCCATAGAGGGGGATTTAATATCGAGGTTTTCCTTTTATTTGGACAAGGTTTATTTGAGATTTGATCTCCCTCCAGATGTCATTGTGTTTCTCAACCTATATCCTTCTAACATCTCGAGTTTGAATAGGTAACGAAATTTTAGTATTCCATTTAATTAATGCCTGGTACACAACCAAATTCAATTACCTCTTACCGCATGGAAATATCAGAACTAAATGAGGTGATTTCCCTAATGGATGATTATTTATAGATGGAATTTATATTCTCGAGTGTGTCTCCTTGGATGGTGGTCATCTTCTTTGCTCAGATGGTTGATGGTTAACTTATTCTTTTCATTGATTATATAATTCTCATTCAAGTTACCATAATGAGAAATTATAATTTCCATATATTGATGATTTTTTTTCAGATTAATTGGTTGAAGTAGGTTTTTAATATCAGACATCAATTTTGTTACTCTTAGTTAAGTATAAAAGAGTTTTACATTTATAGAACCACATTTCAAAGTAGTTATGGACATTATGAGTACCTTGCCAAGCCCATTAGTATAACCAATGATCATAGAGATTTAATGTAATTGATGAAAATAATTTTCCATGAATATCTTGATCCATTCATGGTAGACTTTGTTGATGAAATCCAAGTATACTCTATGTCTAGGGAGGATGATGTGGATTGTATTTCTAGATTTTTGAGTTTTCTATTAAAAAAATTGTTATTCCAGACATTCAAAATGTGAATTTTACATCTTTTAAGTGATTCTTTAGGGAATATGTTTTTTGGAACATGATATATCAATTGATACTAATAATTTAAGTGATTTTATGACATCGGTGGAACCACAAAATGCCTTTGAGATTTGAAGATTCTGGGGATTGGTATGATATTATCGTCATTTTTTGAATGAGTTCATGATGATGGATTATACAATGACTTCAAAAACATGGGTGAAAGTGATGTTTTCTTGCAATGATCTATTTCAGAGTTCTATTGTTGCGATAAAATGAATTTTGACTACTACATTTGATGTTGACAATTAAAGAGGCTAGGAAGGAATATTTGGTTTTCATTGATGCATTGGGTTTAGGATTAGGATATTTACATTTGTAAGGTATTTATGTAAATTCTTATATATATCATTAGCATTATATATCAACAATAATTATCTGTCCCATGACCATTAACATGAATCTGTGGTGCATGCAACTAAATTTTGGTTGAACTAACATATAGAGAATTTTTTACATTGTATTCATACAATAAGATCATGTGTTCTATCTTATCTCAATAATATTTTAATATACACTAGAGGTGTTGGGTGGAATAATATATTTACAATAACATTAACCATACCTAGAGGATTGGGAACATCATAGTAGATGTTGTCAGTATGAAACTATCGACCATGGTTATGAATGATTAATATATAGAGTGGAACATCATTAATGTATTTTCAGTGTCGTATAGTTAAGTTCAATACAAAGGGGATGAGGTTTCTTTTTATAGTTCTCAATTGACATACACTCTTTTAGTAATGATTTTATAGGAATATTATCTTGCTGATAAGTTAAATTAAATTATAGAATCACTTTATGGTGTGGAGGAACTTTCCTAGAAGTCGTTATCCAAAGATGGAATTACATGCTATAATAATATTATTTTAGTATCATAATTTGTATGGGATGATGTTAAGGGAGTATTTAAATATTTCCAAGTGGGATGTATACCAATGAAACATAAATATGTTCTATGAAATGAAGAGGATGTTCTAGTGTCCTGGTATGGGGTGGGGGATTAGTGAGCATGTTTCTCATTGTTATACATGAGAGAAGGTTATGGTTGAGAACCATAATCCTTTTGGTTTTCTTCAAAAACACATAGTTACTACATGTAAGTTGGAATATATATCGATAGAATTATTGGTTGGGTTTCCAAGTATATAGACTGTCAAAAATGTGATATGGTCTGTGATCAATTGGATGATGTAATATGACCACTTCAAACCCATTTTTGATACAACCAAAATTGAGGAATTGGGAATTCTAAATGTGAAATAGATTATGCTTTTTAATAGAGGCCCATATTAAATACTCATGGATTATGGTCCTCAGTTCTCTTACTATTTTTTTATAGGCCATCAAGGGTGAATGGGATATCATGTTAATTTGAGTATGACATACTATACATAGTTATATGACTAGATAGAATGAAATAAAAATAATCTTGAGGATATTATTTGTTCTTATGTTCTCAAATATAGTGGGTTTTGGGTTGACTATATGGGGATGGAGGAGTAATTTAATAATAATAGTTACCAGTACACGATTATAATGTATCCCATTTAGGCCTTGTATGGATGGACATGTAAATATCTACTATGATGGTCATATATTGGTGATATTTCCTTGGTTGGACCATATTTAGTTCAAGATATAAAAGAAAAGATTAAATTGATTCATTAGAGGAATATGAACACATATAGATGATATAATTAATATTCTGATCATCATCATAGACTAATGGAGTTCTTTGTTGGGGACCTAGTGTTCTGGATGGTTTTACCTAAGTTGGGTCATCGACGACATGGGAGGCAATGAAATCTTTTAATCATTTTATTATAATTTTTTATATTTTAGATTTTTTTGGGATAGTATCTTATCATATGGAACTAAAACCTTAGTTAAATTTCATAAATAATGTGTTTCATGTACCTAATCTTATAAATTATTTATATGATCCATCTCACATTTTGAGAAGGCATGATATTGTTGTTGAGGCTAATCTATCTGTGACTGAATGAACAGTTAGGATTTTTGATTCTGAAACCCAGGTACGTAATGGGAGGAATATACCTTTGGTTCATCTACTATGATATCACTATTTTTAATCTCATGATATGAGGGATGGGGATGTACAAATGATAGAATAGTGGCCTCATCGTTTTAACATGGAATATTCTTCATAGGCTTTTTGGGGACTGAAGGTGTCTATGGTGGGGAGGTTGTAACATTCCATTACTATTTTATGTATTTATAAACAGACTATTTAATAAATCTTCATTTGGGATTCATTTGAAGTGGTTTCGAAATTAAAATTTTAAGATCAAAAAAATTATTGTCTACAGTAAGGTTTGTGCATGACTGTTGCATGATTATCCAAATCATGCACCACGCTACAAGAAAATTGAAAATTTGGACGGAGAAATCTGAATGGCATGTGCATGGTTATCCACGATGCAAAACCCATTAGGAGAAACAATATGACCCATTTATAATGTTTTCCTAATCTATGCACCGTTTTTCAAAACCATGTGTCGTTTCCTATGAAACAGTATAGACATTATTTTATGAGGTCTATAATTTTATTAAATATTATATAGCCCCTATTAATTTTCAACGATGGTCCCTCATCGAGCCAAATCAGTTAGAAAAAAACAGAAATCTCCCATTTTAGATTATTGTCCCCTCAAAACCCTCCTAAAAACTATCCAATGCTATTCCAACATTTGTCGATCTATATCTCATTAATCCCCTTCTCTCATTCTTGATCTCCCATGAATTATTTCTCTCTCCATAGAGTTTCATATTTCATTGAATGTTTTTGGAGGATATAATACCCACTTTTATAGATATAATACCCAATGTTATGGATCTAATCCAATGTTTGATTATTTTTTCTCAAGTGTTCCATTGTTGTCATTCATTATTGATGAATACCACTCAGGTTTTAGTGACTAAAGATATATTTGTCCCGTGTTAGGTTGTTTCATTATGATACAAAAAATAAATTACCATAATATTCATTATATAAATTTTATTTGTGGAAATTTAAATGAAATTTTTTGGATGTGGATTAATGTGGAATTAAATCAAATGTTTGAAAACTGATTTTACCATGAATAGTGTTTTTTAAGAACAATGGGTTTTTGGCATTGAATTTGAAATTGGTGAGATTTAAATTGGATAATTTATTTTATGTTTTCTATAGATAATTAATCTATTTAATTAGTGAATTTAATTATATAAATTAAATTGATAAAAATTTATTAAAACCCCAATTCATATGAATTTGGGGATTAGGATGTTGTTGATGGAATTAAATGAAAATTAAATTGAGGAACTTAATTTTGTATTGGAAAATGAAATTTCATTAATTAGTTTGAAATCCTTGTTTAAGGAAAAATGATTAATTTTTTTGATGGAAACTGTTTGGTTTCATATATTTTAAAATGGAATGTCTTTTATCAAAAAATGATATTGGTTTTATAGAGAAAATTGCAATATTAATATAGATTATAGGATTTATAATTATTATAATAAATATTACCAAAATGTTCCAATAATTGATTTTTACAAGGGAAAAAGAAATCCTTGGGTAGTTAGGGTGTTATTTTTTAAAATATTTCAGGAAATACAACGTTCTAAATCACCATATCATCATATACCGTTCCATATGTAATGGTAATGTGTATTCTATTATTTTGTTCAAGGGATGTATGTATATACAAATTCTTATTCACAATGTTAGGTCCATATATCATTTAATTATTATACCTATTTGGAAGAATAACACATTTATCACATGTTTTATTTAAATTTTATATGACATTATTTTAAACTATTTTACATTGATTAAAATTTTATATAAACTATTTTTTGTAAATTAATTTATTTAATCCATTTATTAAAAGTTTTATTTATGTATAGTATCATTTTATTTGAGATAAATCAATTTTATTTAAATAAAAATATGTCATTATAAATGTGAATCATGAAGTTCTAAATTTATTTCAATCATCCAATTCATAATCCATGATTTGTTTAGATTTTCCTTTGGTGAATTACAAAACAATTTATATTGTAAATAGAACTCAATTTGTTAGTTATTTTGATATTAGACTCATGATTTAAAATCTTTGGATGAATCCTATTGGGGTTGGGATCACTCCCTATTTCTGCCTTCAAGTGTTTGTAGATTATTTTCTCCGAGATTTGAGCAAGGGGAAATGCTTTCATGGAGGTGGATTGAACTATTGAAGCTGCGAATTAGCTAGCAATTTATTTAGGGACTTAGAATTTTTTATCCATGTTTGGTTCCTAGGTTGTAGTACTTCAGGATTTAAATTCACGATTAACATCTTGTACTTCACTCCATGGTTAGTTTCGTATGATATGCGTATTGTCTTGTTTTTTTAACTTATAAAATGTTTGATACAATATCATTTCCAAATTCAATTTGTATCATTCCATGTTCCATTCTACAACCCGTGGGGATCATTAATTCCCTTTGGGATATGTGAAGACCTACGTGTTATAAGGTTACTAGGGTAACAAGGTTGGTTTATGACACATGTGGTGGGTTTGACCAGAATTTAACTAGAGGCACAACACACATAAATACCATTGGTTTTCCCATTAAACCAAGACATATTTTCAAATAAATTAGCTCCACTGTGATCATGGTGAGTCTCGAAGGACATGGAACATTGAATGACCAAAAATTTAATTCTCATGACCACTACATACATTAGAAGTAGTTTTTATTTTCATATTATACAAAAGGATCCAACAATCATCAGGCTTATTGAGATTCTTTTATCACAAAAAATACCCAAATCTCTTTTGAAGAAAAATAATATTCCAAAATCCCCAAAAATATAAAATTTAAAAATACAGAAAATTCATGGTTAGGACCTTACAAAAATTATTCCCAAAAAATTTAAAACATTAGTTATAGATTATAAAAAATTCCATTCTAGTTACCAACATTAATATAGAATTTAATTGATTTTGTTTTTGTCAGTATTAATAAATTTAAATAAACCATACTTTCACTGAAAATAATTTTAATGAATTTAATGGGATTATACAAGTAATGAAAGTGTATGAAAAAAAATTACAATTTGGGATATCAAATTTTCACATCGTTCTCTCTTTTATAAAATTTATATCATAATCATTTTTCAATTAATGTTATATTGATTTATACCTTCAAATTTATGAAATTAGAGATGATATAACACTTTTTGTTGAGTAAAAATACATTACCATGTTAAATAATAATTAAAATGAAACACATATAATGGCTTTGGATCATATCAAAATGAATTCAATGAAAATAAAATTTTATTTCCAATTCACTATTAATTATCTTTATTAATTTTTATAAAAAAATTTACATTAAGAACAATAATTTATAACATTATGATTTAATCAATATAAATGACTGAGAGTGATTATTCCCCTACTGTCTCATGATATATTATCCAATGTTTTACATATCGAATATAATTAGGAGATGATTGTGCCCTTGAAAAAATATATGATGGGATTGATAGAATATTAGAGGGCCCTCTAAAAATGAATTGTGATGTTGGGATCATAAACGATCATGGATATATTCATTAATACAAAAATAATGATGCCTCTAGTTTTTTAGTTTATGATACAATCAATATTAAATATTCAATTATTCTTTTGGAAAAACATTTCCAAACATATTCACTTTAAATTTTTATCATTTATCACACTTCCCATGTTACATTTAAATGAACATAAATTTAATGTATCATTTTTTATGTTCATTTCCATTATAAATAATATCAAATATAAAATTCTAATTATTATTTAATTTTATATTCATAAATAATATTTTTGAATTATCCTAGGTGAAATATATACATCTTTGGGAAATAATGGTACCAATATACTTGATGTGTACTCGACCAAAGGGTAAGACCCTGAAGTATAGATGTTAGATTAAAATGACACAAAAAATAAGGGCTACCATGATGCAAGACTGGGATGAAATTAAAATGAGTTTTGAAAACCCTAATGGAATAGAATAATTTTATAATTGTGATTTGTATGTTCACGTGACCGATATTACTTACATTTCCCAAATAGAACCCAACAAAATATGAGTGATTTTTCCTGAAATTATAATAATGAACAAAACATGTGTTTGGAGATATAAAATTTCTCTAAATCTAGATATTAACATTTTATATACAAATTCTCTTAATGTGATCATTGTTTTAAAAAAAGTGAAAACCATTACATGATATTTGAATACCATTTTATAGAAAATTATTACCATTATTATAACTGGGTAGCATTATGTAGAGAGGAAACTACCTTTATCTAAGTGTGTATCAACATTTAAACATGAAAAAACTAGATTAAATATTTAAATGATACAGATCACGGCTAAGGAACTCTATTCATTCCTCCATTAATATAACGATCTGACCTTAACATTACATAACATTGTGTTTTAATCCAAAAGAACATTCACTAAAATTTTAGTATATATTTTAGTTTATAATATAATATATGTAATATATATTTTAGAAATAACAAAACTATATAATATACTGTGGACATTTATAATTGTTATTTAATTTTTTAATAAAATGTTACATAGAAGTTCGAAAATAATTTATTTTCTGAAAAAAAATATTCAATAATTTAAACTTGAATTTTTCCAATATCTTACCTATACTTACACACCATGAAAATAATTTTATAAATATGGTAGAATAAAATGTTTTTAACTTGATTAAAATGGAAATACAACTAAATTCCAATGAAGAAATCAGAACCAATGAAATTTTTATCATTATATTGATTTTCATTGAGTGAATGAAATATAACACACAAATTTTTATATCATAGAAAGTAAATAAATACCATTGAAATAATATATAAATCATATAGGTATAAAATGCCACATTTTTTTATATCCACTATACATATTGATTTACCATACTAAAAACATTCATACCCAATTAATTGGATGGGTTTCATAAACCCACCCATCCCAGTTTTATAACATTTCCACATTTCCTTATCATTTAATGTATCAACTATTCATTGGTTTATAACATAAAAACCCCTCATTTTATTATAACATAACCACCAATCTTTTCATTATGGCATATTATCCCATCAAAAAATATAATTTTTAAAAAATATAACATAAACTCAACAAATAGATTCATTAAATGATTTACACACAATCGTAAAATATTATCTTCACCCATTACATTTTATATCAGATATTAAAATATAATGTCCTTATAAAAAAATATTTAACATTTTGAAAATTCCAAAAAAACAAGATTATTTTTATTTGGATACAATATTTATTATTTTTGGAGAAGATAAAATAAAAATAAATTTTGAATGAGATAAAATTCCTTTTTCACCATATAAAATAAAAAAGAATATCGCTTCTATTATTTGAAATGAAATTCACACATTCCATACAATGATCTAATTTTCTAAACACATATAAAGAACAAAAAATCATTATAAAATCAACTTGTTTGTAATATGACATAAATTCATTAAATTTATATCACATAAATTCATTAAATTTATCCTTATTATCATTACATTAATGAATTAGTGTAGAAAAAATCAAATCAAATAGTGAGGCGGTAGTCCACCGTACACATGAGTGACATTATTGTATATGATATGGAATTTTTAGTAAACTGATATATATGATATAATTACTCTAGATGTATGATAATATTTTGAATATCATATATAAACATTATAGCTATCATAGTACCCTATAGTGTGAGTTGTAGTTGGAAAATGTGTCACATCAGTTTATGAGGCATTAATCAGCCTACACATGACTGATATTATTGTTTCCCATTTTAGGGAAGAGGAGAAAATATAGGTTTTTATATTAAAATAATAAAATATAAAAATATCATTCATTCTATTCTCATTATATATTAAATTATTAACATATATTATGGTGGTGGATGAATACATAATGTAAAAAACATGATTTTGTTAATTTTACCTCATATCGAACCACCTCCTTTCGATTATACCAATTGTATTCCAAGAATGTATTTATGATAAACAATAATTAATATAGGATGTGGGTATATATATTTTTTATTTTTTTTGAGATATTTTATTTAATACCATAAGTGTTTAAATTTTTGAACATGGAGGGAGATGAGAGGTGTTTTATAACTATCATGGGTGGGATACTTGTAACATTTAGAATGAAAAGGTGTAACCATGTTTTATACATGAATAAAAGGATCCCGAATATATCTTTTTATAATTATATACTATATGGAAGAAATAATATCATAAAATATATTTTATACTATTTTTAGGTCATTTTACACTTATATTTTATGTTTAACCCCTTGTAAAACATTTACTTAATCCATGATAATAAATTTATACTCTTTTCAATATACACTATATTAAATAATTATGTAATCCTTAATAGAAAATATATTTTATTTTGTTTCCATATATTGAATCTATTTTACCAAATTTAAATAATATATTTGGGAAATTTTTATTTAAATCCAATCCATCATTCGGATAAAAAACAGGTTTCAAGAATTGTATATTCCAAGGAAAAAATTAATATATATTAACTCAATGACTAATAATATTGTTTTTATGAATGTAAACTAATACATATATATATAATAATTTATTTTATATCATTACTCTATAGGGATTAATTAATATAATTTAATATTAGAAACATTTTTCATTTTAAATTATGTTTTATAAAATTATTGATTTTAAACCCAATACAAACCAATACTAAAATATAAAATAATGATGATTAAAATTTAAATTTTTATTAAATATAAAAAAATATTTCTTATTTTATATTATATTATACTAAAACATTATATAAATATTAAATTAATTAATTTATTGAAAATGAATTATTATTTTCAAAAAGTAGTTATTTTTCATTATTAACTGAGAATTCAATATTTTATAATAAATAACAAAATTTTTCCATAACACTATTTTCAATTGATGTTTTATAAAATTTAATAAATATTTTATGTTTAGGATTTAATATTTTTAAATTTATTATTTAATCATTATAATTTAATGAAAATAGTTTATTCAAAATGATCTATGTTTTGATTTAAAAATTAGTTATTATATTTTTGTTGAGTAAAAACATTAATTTGATGTATCATATCAACAATTTTCCAGAAAATATTTACCCCCTTTTCTTATTTTATCATAACATTTTTACTTACTAATTTATATATTTTTGATATCATTCTTTCCTACATTTTTTTATTAATATATTACATCTTCAACAATTTGGTTTTTCCATAAAACAATAACATGAAAAATTATGTTATTTCAAAAGAAATATCTAAACTATCAAAAATATTGAAATGTTATTAGTATTAAGATATATTATATTCCAATTGAAAACTACATGTATGAAAAAAAACTATGTGAATTGGTATATATTTTCAATGCATCGAAATGATAAATTTGATTTTACATGAGATAAAATCTGAGGAAAATCCACTTGTTAGGAAAATAATCCACATTTCACTAGGATATATTACATCCGAGTGATTATTGGATGTAGAATCCCCATTATAATAAAACACATTGATATTTTACATGTAATATATTTCATAATGAGATGATAATTTACAATGAATGAAATTCCTTTCCACTCATAATCTTCATAACTTATTTCTATTCTCTGAGACATACCAATATGTTGTCGAATCAACTGCACCTTCAAAACCAATCCCTATAACAACAATAGTACAATAATAAATATTACCCATCATTGTTCAGTAAATATGTTACTCAAGATAGATTTAAATATACTATGTGAAATGGTATAATATATATACCATTGTGGAAGGTGTTATTATAAGAAAACAAATCCAAATAGTAATGTTTATTCCCAACTATATTTTAATTCAATAAGGAATAATTAATCATATATTACATTGTCATAATATAATACTAAGACATACCATAGATTTTTTTGGAATGTTTTTGTGATATTTAATTCAGTCCACAATGATTTCATATGTTGATTAAGTAAATTTAGAATAAAATGGGATCATGGTTATAGATAATTTAGATAAGAACTCCATTTAACATTATATATACACATGATATTGTATAGAATAATGATACAATGAAATTTTATCTTAGTTTGGATGGAAATATAATTCATTAACTAATCAATAAATAAAAAAATATAATATTTACCTTAAGATATAATTGGTAATCCCACCATGAAATTCATTAATATATTTTCTCATTTCCACTTCAGTAGTAAAAAATGTGAATCATTACCTTAGGTAATTTTCATACATCTTTATCCAATTATAAATTCTAAAACCTCATGGAAGAATTTGTAGTATAACATTTAATTCCAACCCACCAATAATACCCATGAATGTCTCTCTACATCATTGTTCATCATTGAGTATTGAAAACAAAGAACTATGTTCTTCATTAAATAACTATCTATTAAACAAGGAATCACATTATAACCATAATCATTTTCTAAATCTCATAACACTATCCTAATCAAGATAAAAATTAGGAAAACTATCATTTCTAAAAGATTATACCTTTTCCTATGAATATTAATCCTCTAATTTCATTGGCTTAATTATTTATTAAAATGTCAATTTCACTAAAAACGTCAACAAAAAATAGGATGTCATTATATCCATAAATTCCGTCAAAAAATTATCAAATAATTTAAATTATGGTCTCATCCCAAACCTAACATGATTAATGTAGAAATATATTTTCGACAAAAATTATAAAACTCATTATTTTATTTTCCAGGATTGTAATGAATTATGATGACATAATTATTGAATAGTTCCATCTATATTCTATATTTCATATTTAATTCATTTTGATTAAATATATACATCAATTTATTTTGATTACTTTATAATTTTTAATTCACACCATCCAAATTAAACCACTATATTTTTTAAAAAAAAACCACTATATCTAAATGTAAATAACATGTGAGGTATTCTATCTAAAGAGGTATCACATGACATGAAATTGTTGAAATTACCTAATAATTTAGGAAATGAATAGAATAATGAAATTATAATGATGAATCACATATGATAAAAATTTCTCCATGTTGGAAATCCTTGTCCAAAACTGGACCATTCACTAATCTTATATTAGTTCCTAGAAAGAATAATCACATTATTTTTACAAAGTAATTTGCATATATTTTCATGTTAAATTAATCATTGGGATAAAAAGTGATTTCAACATACATATATTATTAATCAAAAAATCCAATAAAACTAAAAATACCTATGAAATTTTTACTCATGTTCATCCATAATATTTTTTGGATTATTAGTTTAATAATTTATTTAATTTAATGAAATAATATTTCCAATTAAATTATTTTTTTCAACAAAAACTCACATTTACTAAATCTTCCATATAGCGTCTTTTGTTAAGGATTTAAAAAAAATCATGAGTTTTTATTCATTTTCTCATAAAATTTAAAATATAAAATCTATTCATAAAAAACCCATTATATTTTATATAAAAACTCAAAAACTATATTAATATGGAAAATACATACATAAGGATCATTAGAAAATACAAACAATATAATTAAAATCTCATAGTGGCCATATATATTATGAAAGATCTTGTTGGAATATATATTTTCTTAAGTTTAAAATTACAATCCTCCAACTTCATATCAACTAGAAAAAAACCGTGTTCCCTATATATGATCAAAAAAATCATCGATATTAGAGAATGGATAATTTTTATTAACAAATATGTAATTAAGGGATCTATAATAAATAAAATGTCTCATTGAACAATATATAATTTAAAAAAACATTTCTTTCACCCAATTTTGAAGTTTTATTTCAATATAAACCATTATCTAATAACTCCTACAATTTAGTTTTCCCTTGTTATTTATCCACTTAAGGCCTTCATTAATGGTGTTTTGAAATTTTCTTAACATAAAGTGCTAAGTCAACTACAATCTCAACCTCTTGAAACAGAGTAACAATAAAGGAATAATAAAAATTATATCCATGCATTAATTAACTATTGCATCATCACTAATTTTATTAGTTTCTTTAGTTTTATCCATATAATCAAGGTAAAATTCACATCCATCTATAATCAGTTTCTTATCTTCATGTCATGTATGATGTGAATAAAATTATAAAAAATAACATTATTATAATTTAAAACAATGCAAACATGATAAAATAAATTTAAATAAATTATAAGAAATATATGAAACACTATTATTTTTGTTCATCAATTTTTTTGGGAAGCACCATCCCAATGATAAAAAAAGTAATATTTCTATAAATCTTCGATTTTTTAATATTTCAATCAAAATTTTTAAATTAGTGATCTATATTTTTTATATTTTTCCATATAAACAATTTATTAATGTTTTTTTATTTAAAAAATTAATGTGATAGTGAAGAGTCAAATAGGGTAATAGAATAATTCAAATAAACTAGTATCATACCTATCACCAAGTAATATTTTTGCTGAAAAACAGCCAGAGTAGAATTAAATTAATTGTCAATACCATTTTGATTTAATATTTTTGATATGACCATGTTAACTAAATGAGGATATAAATTTTAATAATGAACAAACTCCTCGAAAGTGAAATATATAATAATTGTATTTTTATTTCCTTTAAAATTATATTCCTTATAGTGATAATAAGGTCTGAGAGTTTTATCTCTATTATTTGACTTCTAATTCCATAAAACACATACATCACATAGAGTACCCAATTAAAAACTAATCTTGATAAAATATGAATGATATGTTTGTGAAAAAATAATCACATAAGAATTTCAAATATCACAGCTCGACAAATAAATACAAAATTTGATAATAAGAATGGTAAAATCTATATCTACTTGATCGACTATAATCACTAAACTAACAAATAATTATTATAAATAAAACATTATATTAATAATATAATATTAATTTTTAATATGAATTTATATATTTATATATTTCCTATGATAAATTATATGTTAATGAGTGATGAATGAAAGAATATTTATTTACAAAATTTAATGAACTATACCATTGAAATATTAGCATAACAAATTGAATACTAATAATACCATTAGGAATATTAATATGTCTATTAGAATTATACCATCATATATGAATTTATTAAAAAATTAGGTATGTTATAAATGAAAATATTATGAGTTTATATCACTATAGAAGTAAATATATTCTTTAAAATGACTAATGATGTGTTGGTGTTTTTGTAAAACATAAAGGTTTATTTATACTTATATTCATCATATAACTGTTTAAAATAATCTTTTTTCAGAAAAAATATTTATATATTTATATCAAATTTTATCAAATTTTATCATATTTATAATTATATTTTTTTAAGACCCTATTTAAATTTTCCATGCGTCCTTAATTTTTTTATAATATTATAATTACCACTTTTTTAATAACTGATGATTTAATTTGAATATTAATTTAATATAATATATAAATTTTTTTTTCTTAAATATATTACAATTTTTAAATAAATATATCAAAACAGTAGTATTGGAATTTTTTTATTTTTTTTAAATTGTCTATTTTTTTATGAATATGGAAATCTAGTAATTTTCGGTACATAGAATTATAAGCTAAATAGATGAATATTTTAGTCATGGATTATGTATGAAAGATTTCTAAACACATTGGTTCAAAATAAACATAAATATTTATTGTATTTAGTCATTGGAGTCAACAATATTTATAGTTATTGGTTAAAATAACCAAATAATGAATCGAATATCCAAAACATCCCACTTATCCCCATGTTAATACCACACCTTTTCCCATGAACCTTGTAATCTATTTAGCTTTTCATTACTATAACCAATTACCTTCTAAAAAATATTCCCCAATTCTAGTATATTTTGTAACAAAAAAAAGTCAAAACCCATTTCTAAAAAGGAGGTTCTCAAGGAGACAACTTTCAACTGGTAAAATCCTTAATCCTTCTATTTTTATTTAATTAAATTACATCAACTTCACTCACCACCACATTGAAAAATAGTATGATGATTCAATAATTATATATATATGTTATTATATTTATTGAGTTATTAGAAAATATACCATAGAATGTTTTATCACTATCAATTATTCATAAAAATAAAACATCATCTATTATATGTCATTAAATCACATTCGTCGACAATGAGTTCTCATTTTTTATTACTGCCTTCATAGATGGACATAAAACTGTTTTGATGGTTAAACGTGATTTTATTATTTATATTATAACTTGATTAATAAACTAGAACATATATATATTATTAAATAAATTTAATCATGTTTGTGCTGATCGAAAATAATAATGCAAAAATGAACAAAGAAATTATCATTAGGGTTTCATCAAAGAAATTATCCTTGTACCAATAAAACATATAATATATAGGAATATTTAAACATATATATGTTCCATAACACAATATAAATTCACATCTAGATAATTACATTTATTTTAAAATAACAACAACATTTATATACAAGTAAACCAAAAATGAAATAATGAAAATGAATGCTATTGAAATGTTGAAATTGAATATTATTACACTTCAAAATGGCTCGAATTGAATATAATAAAATTTAAATAAATAACAAAAATAAATATGCAGTTCTAGATTATGTAACTAATAAAATTTTTATACATTTTATTATGTGTAAGTGTATAACATATTCAAACATAAGGTAACAGATCTTTCTGAAACTCAATTTTTTCCATCAGGATTCCTTTTCAATATAATTTACAAAATGTGTTTCGTAATTATTATTATAAAAATATCATAAATTTAATATAATTGATTCAAACGTAAATATTAAAATTTAATTTTACTATTATTTGATTGTAAATACAAGATTTAAAATGTTCCCCTAACAAATCCTCTCGATATGAATGCTAAATTTATGTGAACATTTCGTTTTAATACAAATTTCAAATTACACTTCATAATAATTTTTTTTCAACCAATATTTATATAAAATAAAAAAAAATGTAATTAAAAACTACATCTGTTCATTTAGTGTTTTATACAATCTATTATTCGTTTGTCAACTTTAAATATTTTTTAATATTTCCCTTTCACCTGCATAAAATTGTTGATTTCAAAGGCTTTCTATACCATATTTTCTATGTATTCACATATTTTGGAAAAAATAATTCATTATATATTCATATTTTTATTTAATGAATTCCTATGAATGATTTAATATCTTCTTTATTGACATAATTATGTAACACCCTTTTCATATACCTTATTACATGACTATTATTCAAATTGCATTACCCTGGTAACCCATATTAATATTCCTTATTTATGACTATTTATATAGAACAGATATGGCTGAACATGTTAAGATTGGTGCACCATGTTATTTTACTATTGAATTTTGTAATGTTAAGTCTAATAAGACATCATGTATTGGGTTATTAAGTGAACCTAATATATTATAGGACATTTTCCATCATTTGATATTGCCTTTCTAGGTAGCATTGACACATGTTAATTTCATTTTTTACGTTTCTTCTAAACTAAAATATTTCCATGATATTATGATTACTTTTTTAATAGAAATGACATTCAAATGATTATTCCTAGTCAATTACTTTTAATATTTTATGTTACATTTTCCAATTAATTTTCATGATTCATTCACATTCCTATTCCCTTGGTAGAACTTTTATTTAATCTTATTGTGGATGTATTACCCAGATTTCCATAAGTTGGAATAGGATCTCAACACGATCTAGGAGATCATTATTATGATTAAATAAAAAGTTATTTTATTTTGTGATCCATGATTTCTAATCATTTAGGTTGTCTTCTAGAAAACTAGGAAATGAAATACATTGTTTTATTTTGAAAAAAAAACTCGTAATTCTATGTCTATAAATCAAGGGTCATTATATTTTTTATGAGATAATTGTAATGATATTATTGGGGATTAATAATATAAAAATTTAGTATGAACCATATGGATAATTCTATCACTAAGAAAATCCAAGATTGAAAATTATAAAATCTGATGCAAGGATTGAATATTAATTTATAATTTTATCCATATATGTTCATATATTCCTTCATATATTATAATATTTAATGTATTCGGGCCCCCTAATTGTAATTTATTTTATTTCATTGTTGATGGTGGGAAATAAGAGAACCTATTCCATAAATCAATTTTATAGTCAATGTAATGATTGACCTAACGATTTTCCAAATTAGATAATAATGGGAGACTAAAACATCAAGATTGTTATAAATCATCTATTTCATGTTATGATGATGAATATTTAGAGTCATGCGAACCTGATCATAGAAAAATATATAAAAATGACTTCAATTATGCTATAAGACATTATAGAGTTTCTCCATAATGTAAAGTAGACACCTCACCAAAATAATCAACATGAGAAAGAATTTTTCAATACTCAGGTAAAAAAAGGACCAATTAGAATAGACCTCATAGATTGAACCCTTTGAGAGAGAATCCACAACATGATTGGATTCACAAAAAATATGCATGAATTCATGTGAGAGTGAACCAATGATTCAACGATAGTCATTCTAGACTTGTAACATCCTCCTTGGATGATTATATGAGTTTTCATTAAGAATTCAGACTGAAAAGCAAGAGTATGAATCTATCCATAAGTCATGCCAACCAAAATGGTTGGAATACCTTATCTCTTTTATCATATCCCTGAACCCCCCCTCAGTAGAAAATCCATTACTAATGTAACTAAGAAATCACCCCTTCCCCAATCCCATATAGTAACGAAAGATGCCATTGCATCCAGATGGGCCTGGAGCACACGAAGAAGCTCCGTCAACATTGAATTTTACCCATCAATGGAGGGGTGGTATCCATCGAACATACATCATCATCAGAGGAATCTTCATCCGACCATTAATACGAAGAGACCTCTATTGAATAAGGTTAGAGACATCATTTATCCTAGAGACAGTATGAATATTCGAGGCAATTTGGATGGCTCATTGAATTGATGGAACACCTACATGGACATAGGTCTTTGTTATTCTGTATATTAAGGAATTCGATGACTTCCAAATAAAGTCAAGGATCATGGTTTCCACTGAACCTGATCGCTACATTAAGCACTGCATACATACTGATGTAAATCCTGCATAGACAGAAGGGATAGTTTGTATTGATGAATTCCCCACATTTAGGCCCACAATATCTTTTTCATTGTGGATATAAACAAGTATCCTTTTCTAATCCTCTTCAATGGAAGGATCAACGAACTGGTTAATTTTTGCAGAAACATAATTTCCAGAATCTAAATACACCTTCCAAAAATTCATTGTCACAACATCCGCAATCTCATTTTATCAAGATAAGACAATACCATCAATTCTCTAATTTTTATGATCCCCATTTTCTTATTTTCATTATTAATTAAATAGAAAAACATTTTCACCCTTATTTTATCCATCTAATGTTAAATTGGTTCTTAGTTAGTTTCTCATTCAGGATCAATAATTTATCCGGATTTGAATCATCCGAGATTTCTTCTTGAGAGGGAAGATCCTGAAACATATTAGTGACTTGGAATCTTGATAAGTCATTTTCAGCCTCTCCAATGTCACTATAAAAAGAGAAAATTTATTCCTTACCAAATTGTTTCACCCTTGACTTGTCTTCATTAGGTTTAGATCATAAAATGTGAGGGGAACACCCAAAATGAACCTTTTTCCCATCTTCCATGATAATCACTCTACATCCGGGAATAACAAACCAAGAATTGTTAACATTAATGGGAAGATGGATGAAATTAGTCTATTGAGATTTACATCAACAAGGATGGGATTATGATCATACTTAAATCATGGAAGAGTCATCCCACACACATCAATCCCATTATTCCTATCATCCACTTGGAAAACAAATTTGTTCATTTTACTTTCATGTGGCCCATTAACATTGTACGTACCCCAAGTATAATCAGTACCAGAGAGGCAGACCTCATAGAGACCACAACTATCTATGCAATATATAAGGTCAGAGGTTAAAACACGATATAAATCTTTACCAGTTTTTTCATTAGAGATCAGAAAAATATTTAAATCACCAAAGATAACCCATCATGTATTCATTCTCTCAAATATACATACCAAACTTTTCTACAAATATCTTCTTCTTATATAAATTTTAATGGTATAGAAAAAGGTCACTATAATAGAGGAACTACCAGTATAATAATATTTGGTGACATATTGAATGTTATCCATAATAGTGTTAATAATGATGTTATCATCCTTGAGAATCCATAAGGATTCATAATTTCCATTAAATTAATTTCTTAAAACAATAAAATAAACTAAAAATCAATCTAAATTATCTCCAATTCAAAAATATATATTTTTGGTTCAACAATAATAACTAATAGGGGTTTATCGGTTGTAATTAAATATCTATGGGACCTGATTGTTGGAGGATATCCAATCCCATCACAATTCCAAAAATAGAATTTTTATTTTTTGAACATGAGCCTAGTGATATAACCATCATTAATTAGATTAATTTATTTAACATAAGCGAAAAAAGTTGTATCATCATAAGTACCTATCATTTGATCGGTTTACGCAGAGTCTTCCTTCTTCCAAATAGATTCCTCAGCACTTAGAAAAGAGAATATGTTATTCAATCCAACATCGGAGGAGAGAAAATTTGGAGGTAACTTTCTTTTAGCAGCCTTTACAGCATGTATATGCAAGAATTCACCATTAATAGAAGAGACACAACTTTCTTATTGAAAAATTCTTCTTCTTATGTAACCTAATTTTCAGCATCATCTATACTCAATTAAATAATATCATCATGAGCTTCAGTAGGATCTTCCCTAGTTTTATCAAGTGTATGGGAAAGATATTCCAAATCCATGATTTGGATAGTCTCCAACATTCCAGAGGTAAGACCAGAATCTAAAATATGATCTTTAGATGCCATCAAGTCTACTTTATGAAGTGGTACCACAGTAGCAGGCCCTAGCGATTCTGATCCCTATGCACAAGAAGGAATTGAAACTTATACCAGCTCATCCCCTTCATTCAAACTTTCGTTAGATGGTATCATTAATTCAATCGCCAATTTAAGTAACATTCTGAACGTTTTCCTTGTTCAAGGGGCACCAATAATTAGTAGCTCCATTTGAGGCATTAGGATCAGAACCGATAGAGATTGTGGTCTTCCCCTTTCTTATCATGCATCCTTCCCCATCATGGCATCGATCTGTACAAAAATTTTACATCATATATCAATTGCAATATAAGGAAACATGTCCAATGAAATGATAGTTTAGGAAAAACGTGGGTTTTATTTCATAATAAATTCCAAGAGGGAGACTATAATCATGAGTGGTCAATACCACTTCCTCAACAAGTGTTCCCAATATGTCATCCTCAACATGAATTTTTGATAAATGCCTGAAGGTAAGGTTCTCAGACTGTCTATATATCCATATGGGACTTCCAACAGACATGTCTATCATCATGTTATGAATAATAACATGAATCATGTTGAACAAACCTTTAATATAATGAAATATAATTTTGTGGTTAAATCCTTCATGAAACAACGCCTATTTATATTAAGTTCATCTTTTGATCCCTCAAAATGGAAAAATGGACTAAATACACAATGAAGATATTATCTTATAAAACTAATCATAATAAGTGAAGCACATACTTGTTTCTATTGTTTAGATGAAAAATTATCTCAGTGGGGAACACTGATTTGACAAACAATGTCTCTAAAGAAATTTAATTATATGTATTGGGAATGATTCAAAAGATATTTACCCAAAACACACTATCGTATGATAGAGAGGGAGTTCCTTAGAATATAAAAAGGTCTGTAGAATTTAATGGTTTTTTATGCATAAAAATTATCAATGATTTCATGATATTTTTCATTTATTCTCATTAACACAAAAATTAATGTGGGTCACTTCTTTAGTTGACTAAATATTAGTATACAAAAAAATCATAGTGATGTAGGATATTGATATCTATGATGATATTGTATTATAATCCCTAAAGGTAAAATTATATATTGGGGACTCATAGTGGTGTCCTGGTATGAGAGATAAAAAGTGGAAAATATAGTTTATTATATAAGGTTCAACAACAAAAATCCCATGGTGGAAAGAAAATCAGACATCCCACATATCAAATTATTTGGAAGTAGTATAATAGGAAATTTTTAAAAGTTAGACAAAAAAGATTCAAATGTTGAATAATTTGAATGAAAATAATTAATACTAAATGTATTTGATTATGCATACTAATGTGGATTATGAAATGGTTGTCTACATCAATACTCAACCATTAGTCTAGTGTTTCAACAGAATAAATAATAGGAGTCATGTGATCCAATTCCATATATCAAGTGTTGTTGGGGGAAATATAAAACAACAAATTCTAAGGCTTTTGGAAGGATATCATCTATCAGTATTATTGATGTATATCCGAACAATTATCTTGTCACAGATAAGCTAGTTATTCATAAAATTTTAAAAAAAGTACTATTTTATTCTTATTCTATAATTTTTCCCTTATATCATTTTTAGAGGAGCAATTCAATAAATATATCAATCAACTACATGGGGTCAATTATTTTTTATTTTAGGGACATTCAATCAGGGTACAAAAATTATATACGAGGAATGAATATATTCCAAAGACTACATTTCGTACAAGGTATGAAAACATTGATCTCATATTGATTCCTTTCAGATTCAATAATTAGTTGGAAAATATTAATTGAAATAATGAATATTATTTATTTAGATTACCTAAAAAAATATAATTTTGGACTTTTTAGATGATATAATGATATTATATAGTAGAATGTAGGAACATGAGGTGAATTTGAATAATCTAATAAAGAAATTGAATGTGGATAATGTATTTGCAATGTAGAATAATGTTTTCTTCTAGATAGATGGTGTGTAATTCTTGGGTCATGTTTTTTCAAATAACAAAATATATTTTGATATATATATGATAAGAGGAATTATTGAGTGGAAAATATTAGAATCTATAAGATGGATCCATATTTTTCTTGGATTGTGACATAAACCATCATTGATGTCGTTCAAAGTTAAAAATTTATATTCCTACTAACAACTATATATGTGTAAAGTAGGGTTGAACCCACATGGAAGGAAATTCTAACCATTATTTTTCTAAAAGCATTCAAAACTCCAATGTTTGTAGTAGTGGAGTGGATTATTTTTTTTACTTTTTATTATGTAGTTGAGTGACAGAATATTTCAAAACATGTCTCTAAACTAAATTAGAAGCAAGAAACAGTTGAAAACATAGAGACAAAGAGATATTGTACACTGTTAAATAAAGAATATATTAAAATTATTAGAGTGGGGATCTACATTCTACTGATTTTAATGGTATTTAAATTAACTTAAATGTTATTGAAGAATTATCCCATAAGAGTATGAATTACATCTATCAGCAGGAGTTATGTCACACAAGCCAATCTATTCTAGAGTTCACTACCCCAAAATTAATCAACTATGAACTGTTTGAAAATGACAAATGGAAAAAATAAATGTATGTTCTAATGTATTATGAATATATTATCTTTTGAAAGGTGTTCCCATGATCAACCATGCCAATTGATTGTGAAAATTTGAAATTAAGATAAAGTGTTAGATGAAATTGAATGAATTCAGCACTGAACTCACCGATCAATACAAAATACATTAAAATGATAATGTGAAAATAGAATTAATAGATAAGCAGTGGAACTAATATTTATCCCCACACAATATGATTTAGCTTTATATTATCTCTTTTATAAACAAAGAAACAAAAAAAATACTAAAACAGAGTACTGATAGTAGAATTTAAAAGAATGATAAAATCCTAATATGATGCTCTGCTCCTGAACTCCTCTAGCTCTGGAAAGTTGTTCTAGTGTATCCCTCTATCCTCCCTCATCTTGGACCTAGATCATTGAATGTATCAAATTATTATCACTCCTTCCCTAATTAATGCTCAAATAAATCGAATGTATGTCCCCCACACCAACTTCAAAATATGTTGCTCCTCAGTTTTTGTATCCTCCATCATATTCTACATATAACCACTCAGTTTTCACAGCCTTTATGTGTCCATCATCTGTGCACTAGACACGTGAATTTTTTTCATGAATGGCACATTGCACTAGTTTTTCTCACGTAACTAACTCCAAGTTAGTTGGTTAAATCAATATGGATGAGTTCATGTCTCTTAGAAGATGCTACATAATAAAGACATAACAAAATACTTAAATGCACGATAGAAATATGTGTTTAAAATTAAATATATTAGTTTATTTAAAAGTCTTAAACTAATAATAATAATAATATGTTTTTAAATTAGATATTATTTAATTAGTTATATTTATTATGACTATTATTTACTAGAAATTATATTTTCAAATTTTATATATATTAAATAAAATTAAATAACAATACTATTATTAAGATAATAATTATGTAATAATAAAATATATATTACAAATAAATAAATAAATATTACAGAGCAGAAGCTCATCCTAGATCACACTGGTGCTTCTCCTCACCATCCATAGTCCCTCCTTTGGTTGTGCATCCCAGAAGCATTGCAACTTGACTCAGGTTCTTAGAACAAGAAGACAACCTCAGCATAGAGATAACCTTTCTCTTCGAATCACAACAAATTCTTCAAAACGAACAGAGCGGAGGATCTTCCTACACCAGATCTGTATAGTGCAAAATCCTGGAGAGCTCGTCCAAGTTTTCTCCTCTCCAAGTCATAGCAGTAGAATGGTTAATCTCCATTCCAAGCATCGATGAACTTCAACAACGATGCAAAACACAATTTCCTCCTTCTCTAATGCCAATCCTAGCCACATGAAATTCAGAGATGGCCTGACCATCTTCATTCATCCACTCAAATCCACCCTCGGCAGCTCCGACGACAACCTGCGCATGTCAATTCCTCCCTACAACAACAATATGCAGTTTCTACTCAAACAGAGGACGATGTGTGATGTGGTTTTGATGTTTGGGAATTTCATCAACATAATTCTTCTTGAAATTATGAATTTGTAGTTTTTTAGAACTCTGCTTAATGTTTCTTTGAGAATGGATAAGAGAGAAGTGAGAAGGATCGATGTGATTTTTCATTGATAGATGTAGATAATCAGAGAGGAGGCCTTATGTGTGACATAAGACACCGATAATTATATCGGTAACAATAAATGATCTGTGGGACATAGAAGAATTGAATCGACGCAAGAGGGCGAGACATATAATAGTGTTGGTACCAGTGAAGGGGGCATGGAGTGGGTTTGTGATGGATCTGAATTCGGTGAGAAACAAAGGAGAAAGGCTATTAGTGAGATACAAGGGAGGTTAACATGGTCACCATTAGCTTTAATTTATAAAAGCTTACTATTAGGCTAAAATGAAGGTTATTGGTTATGGGATGAATATTAAAATGGTCACCATTTGTTAAAAATTATGACTAACTATTCAAGTAATTAAAAAAATTCACGGATATGAAAGGGAGAGAAGGTAACTGATGAAAATAAAATAAAATCCCCCTTTTATTATAACATAAGAGGTCTCTGATGGCTTTATTTAGAAATGGTCACCAGTATAGTGTATGGTTACCGATAGAACAAAGGGTCACCATTATTTAAAAAGAAAGTGAATAGAAGCGGTGTAACAAAGGATACTAAGGTAAAAGGCAACTGATCCAATTAAAGGTCACTAATGCAAAAGGTAATCTACATCAGTGACGTTAAAATAAAACTGATAGATAGAAAAAATAAAATAATTGGACAAACGAAATGATAAATATTAGATCTGCAAAAATTAAACATAAATTAATTAAAATTAACAATTGGAAAAAATAATAAACATTATAAATTAAAAAAGAGAATACATAATACATTAAATAAAAAATTACTATAAAAATTATTAATTGACAACACATAAATTGAAATTAAATTTTTGTTAAACTGAATTGAAATAAGACATAAACTAAAACCCATTAAGGGGTCAATAAAAATAAAAGGGTATCATCAGTGACTAAATAAGTAATTTATAGACCTTATCTACCTCACTCGTAGACTAAAAACACAGATTAACAACTTAATAATTTAACTGCAATCATAAAATTAAGTAATTAATGTTTTATAACTCCTAGTTGATTAATTAAATAACTAATTGGATACTTAATGTATATAACATAACTTTTCCATTTAATTTTAACTACAACCCATATATTAATTATTTAGCAGGATGAATAAAAATATTAATAAATGACGTGAAAATATTTTAATAAAACTAAATAAATAGATTTAATACTTGAATAAAGTACAAGTTAATTTAAACACAAATAAGTATATTAAATGACTATTTATTATTAGATTCAAATTATTATGATGTTAGCAGACTAAAAATTAACAAGACAAATTAATAATTAATTAAACAAGAAAATAAAAGTAAAATTAAACTAATTATTTTTAACGAATTAAAATACATAAGTAATTATAAACAATGAATAAATAATAAAATTAGTAATTAAAATAAAATAGTAAAATTATTTATTATAAACTGCTTAATTAATTAAGTTAATCATTAATAGTTAAGTAACAAGATGTGGAAAAACTATGTACAAATTGAACCAGATCAAATTCCCCCACACATAAGCATTGTCTGTCCTCAAACAATTTTATGTCTTATTATCATTGAAAAACATATTGTAGTATTTATAATTTATCTCAAATACTAACATATTCAGCACTTATGAAAAGAGGACAGAACATGAAAACAGGCTTTTGAAAAGGTATCATTAAATCAAGTCTTGCATCAAACTAGTACTCAAATGATGATCAAGATAGAAATGATTCATCCATCAGATAATGTTTAATTCCACATCTGTGACTCTACGCAGTGGTAATTTCAATCGAAACTCATGTTCTAATATCAAGTGTGAGAAGAGTTAAAATTTTGGGGGAATTAAAGACATACCAATGGAACATTGTACTTTGAATTTTCACATAGGATCCAAAAAATAATAATTATTTCTTTATCACCTTAATGATAAAACCTAAATGACTCCCATATGAACCAGTTGACACCTTCTTCATTTGTTCTTATCAAACCCTCACCTTAATGAATTCATTTTTGACCCTAGGCACTTTATTTAACATTTCCCAAGCCATGTATCATTGTTCTAATCACTGTGCATGAACAAATATTAATGGTGTATAGAGGGATTATAGTAAACAAAATGTAGCTGTCAACTATGGTCTTAGAGGTTCACCGTGGAATCCCACATTCCCAAACTACACATGTTACAAAATATTTATACCAAAAATCATTTATATTTCCTCACTAAGGTGATTACATTGAATAAATAAAAAAGAGTGTCCCCTATGATCATAATATGACATCTAGTTCTAGCATTTATGACCACAACTCCACAAACATGCAACCCAAATCATTTTCAAAGAATGTCCCTAAACCATGAAATCCATTCAATCCCTATGTGAAAAACACTCATAAATCATCCATTATCATTAATTTAAAACTCAATTCACCACATAAATACCAATGAAATATTGTTTATATGCAATAACCATTTCAAAAACATTTTAAAGCCTAGTAATGTGTATAAATTTTGAAATAATTTAACCATTTTTAACAAAATGATGATTAGATGTGGGAATTAATGAGCTTACAATAATGCACAGTTTTGCACAGTCTAGAATTTACCCCCTCCTAGACAAATAGAACCCATATTCGTCCTGAAATATGTCTACTAAATTTGGAAAATAACAATTAAACAGTTAATGGATCAAAATATATTTTCAATAGACTAGATTTATAACATGTATAAAGTGTCTCATTGATGTTCAAAAAGAATTGTTTTCCACAAAAATTAATTTACAGCAGGTTAATTAGCAAATATAACCATTACTATTTAATCTATTGACAATGATTTTCAAAAAAATTTATATAATTTCATGGAAATTGTAAGTGCAATGTAGATAGGGTGTAGAAATCAAATTTTTTTGTTCAAATGAATTTTCAATATAGTCAAAAGATGCTTTCTAGACACCCTAGAGACTAATAAAATTCATGGAATTACCATACAAACAACACACATGTTTCCCCCCACACATAATTTCATGCAGTTAGAATATTTTAATAGTAATGAAATTCAGTTTTCAGTAGTGAAGTACATGCAGAATTATTATTTAGAAAGTGATATCCAACATAATTTCATGTCAAAATAAACACAATTTTAAATAAAAGATGAATTATTTAATGCATGTTAATTTTTTAATTAAATTGAACTGGGAGTATAAAAATTAATGCAACTTGAATAACAGAATGCTTCCCTTAATAAATGTTTATCATTAATGCTTCAGTAATGACATCCCAATCCATTGTGAAACATCCGTTGTAACTTGATAACTATGAAGCAAAGAAAGTAAAAAAAGATAATGAAACAATAGTAATTTCAAAAAAAATAAGTCATAGAAGTGACACTTTATTCAAGATAAAAATGAAACATGGTAAAAACTAAAAGAACCATGGGTTGCCTCCCATGAAGCTCTATGTGTTAATTTCTTCAGCTAGTCTCTATTCAAAATCAGTATTCAAGAATAGATAAGGAAACCAATACATTTGGCTATCCCTCAAAATACAACTTCACTCTCTGACCATTAACCATCATGGGTTTATTTTCTTCACCTATAATTTCTATAGCTCCATTCTTCAGCACTGTCCCTATAGTAAAAGGCCCAGACCATGTGGACTTCAGCTTTCCAGGAAAGATTTTACGTCTAGAGTTAATGAGAATGATATTTTTTCCACGTTTGAATTCCTTGTTTTGGATGGTAGAATCAGGAATGATTTTAGTCCTCCCTTTATAAATTCTTGAATTATCATAACTCTCTCTCATATTCTCTTAAAGTTCACACACCTCAAGTAATCCCATTTCACTAGCACTCTTAATGTAAATCTTTATAGTATTAACTTCCCAATAAGACTTATGTTTCTACTCCACAGGTAATGGACAACATTTCCCAAACAACAGCTTATAAAGAGACATAACTATTGGGGTTTGGAAACCAGTTCTATATGCCCATAAAGCTTCATCTAGTTTAAGGGACTACTATTTCCTAGAGGTTGGAACAATTTTCTCAATTATTTGTTTCAATTCCGTATTTGATATTTCCACATGTCCACTGGACTGTGGATAATAAGGAGTACCAGTATTATGAACATAATATTATTTATACATCATAAGATTTAGACTTATATTTATTAAAGTGTTATCCATTATAAGTTATAAAAGCTTCGGGAACTCTAAATCTTGTAAATATATTCTTATAGAAATTTTTTTTTACAGAATTGGATTTATTGTTATGCAGTTCCACTGCCTCAGCCAATTTCAAAACATAGTCAACAGCAATAAAAATATACTCTTCCGAATGAGATGATGGAAATGGACCCATGAAATATAAACCCCAGAAATCAAAAATTTCTACATCTATAATTCCATTTTGGGGTAACTCTTTCTTACTACCCACATTTCCTAGCTTATGAAATCTATCACAGCCAACCACAACGATTCTAACATACTTAAAAAGTGTATTCCAATATTAACCAGATTGTAGGAATTTATGAGCAGTCCTTTCACTGCAATTTTTAACTCTCCAAGGTGAGGAGTGACATCGCTCTAAGATAGTAAACATCTCTTCCTCTAGAACACATCTCCTAAGGCTACCATCAGCAAAACTCCTAAATAATAGGGGATCATCCCAAAGGTATTATTTACGTTCAAAAATGTATTTATTTCTTTAGTTATTGAACATATTTCTGGGAATGACACCTACTTCTAGAAATTTGGAAAAATTTGAAAACTATGCAGATTGCTTATTAGAAACAGTGAGAATCTTTTCATCAGGAAAGGAAGAGTTTATCTTTCCAGGATAATTAGAATGACTATGAGTAAAAGGAAATGTATAAATATGGTCAAAATATAAATTTTCATCTCCATTTTTATCCCTAATCTCTAAATGAAACACTTGTAGAAACAACTGCCATCTAATCCTCCTGGGTTTAGTTTCCATCTTCGATAGAAAATACATTAAGGCAGAATGATAAGTGAAAATATTGACATTTGAACCTAAGAAGTATTGTTTATACTTATCTGATGAAAACACAACAACTAACAAATCCTTTTTAATGGTGGTATAATTATTTTGGGCCTTATCTACTAGTCTACTAGCATAATACACCACATGTATCTTCCTATATATCCTCTATCCAAGGAAACCACCTACAACCATGTCCCTAGCATCACAAATAAGTTCAAAAGGTATTTTCCAATTTGGTTCAGTGATAATACGAAATGTAGTGAGTTTCTCTTTAAGCAGATTAAATGATTTCAAACAGTTTTCATAAAAATTAAAAGTTGCATCCTTGACTAACAAAGAAAAAAGGGATTATTTGTTTTAGAAAAGTATTTAATGGATCTATAGTAGAATTCAGCAGGCACTAAGAAACAACAAATACCTAATACATTTCTAGGATGTGGGAATTTTTTCATGACATCAATCTTAGTAGTATTAAATTCTAGACCTCTCTTGGACACCATATGACTCTTGACTATAACCTCTATGACCGTGAATTTAAATATCTCCCAAATATCAAAAATGTTGGATTCAATATATTATTCAAAAAATAACTCATGATTTCCTAGGCAAGTATCGAAAGTTATACAATTTGTCGATAAATAATCTAGTAAGACTTCAATAATTCATTCAATCGTATCCGAAAAGATAGAAATAATACAACTTTTAATGGTGTCTGGGGATCCACACATCACAAAGTGCATTTTGTTTTAGGTAAATGTCCTAATGGGGCAAGTGAAGGAACTATTTTCCTGATCCTCTAGATCAACAGGACTCTGGTTGTAACTAGAATACAAATCTAGGAAACAGGAAAATTTATTTCAATCAATACTCTCACGCATTTGATACAAGAAGGGAATTGGAAAATTATCCTTCCTAGTGGCTGCATTATGATTCCTATTATCAATTCGTACACTCCATTTGGTGGATTTTCTATCTTGTATTTCATCATTTTTTTCAATTTTTACTACAGTGAAACCTCCCTTCACGGGGATAACTTGAATAGGGAAGAACCAAGCACTATCAGAAATGGTATATATCATTACAGTGTCCATTAGTTTGATCACTTCCTCTCTCGCAACTTTTTTCATGTTTGTATTCTAACTTATTTGATTATATACCTTAGACTTATTGTCTGGATCTATAGGTATTTTATGCATACAAAAAGAAGGACTAATATGCTTGATATTAGTTATTGTCTAGTTTGTGAATGATTTAAATTATTCATTACACATAAAAATATTTTCTATTGATTTTTAATAAGTTTAGTAGAAATTATGACAGGGAAAGTTGAATTATCACTCAGGAATGAATATTTAAGATGATAAGGGATTAGTTCATCTTCAAGAGTTGGTGGTTCTACAATAGAAGGAAGACTCCTAGGCCTGGGAGGCCCATGATCATCAACATAACTCTATTAATGACTATTGAATGATGAATAATTATCAATTTCATTCTTAGTTTTAGAATTAACAATGCTATTGTCCAATGTGGGCATTATACTATCCAGGTTTTCCATATCAGAATTTAACAAGTTTATCAAAGAAGAATCATGAAGTTTTTTTAAATGTTCACCCTCAACATTATCAGTGTGTTCAAAAAGGATGGTGTTAAAATATACACACTCATATTCACTTAAAAAGATTTTATGTTCTGAAACAGAGGAGCCTACTAAAACAGAAACTGAACCGTTTTACAAATATGGATAATTTTCTATATTACGTGTTTGAGAAAAAATTTCAATTTCAATGACAGATTCAATAGTTTTTTTAGTTTCAAGATAAATTTATTAAATAAAATATTGGTTTTTATATTCTTAAATGTTTATATTTGAGTTATCATCTTCTAAGGACTCTAACATTGATGAGTTTTTAGAAAAATTATGTCTTTTTGATTTTTTTAAACACATTGAACACTTTTTATTTTTCTCTAATTCTAAAAATTAATAGTCCCTTAGAGACATGAATTACCACACCACCTGTGTCAATGAAGGGCCTACCCAAGGTGATGGAAACCTCTTGATCCCACTCTATGTCTAAGACCAAAAAGTCAATAGGTAGAACCCATTTCTGAACCCCAACTAGCAAGTCATCTATCCTACCCACATGATGAGTTAAAGATCTATCATCAAACTACAGTATGACTATTGTGGGATACTGCACCCCCAACATCATCTATTGGAACAATGAGAATGGGAGTAGGTTAATTCTAGTACCTAGATTGCATAAACAGTTGAGTTGGTCAGAATTTCCTCATGTGCAAGGTATGACAAAACTACCTGGGTCTTTTAATTTCAGTGGTATTTTCGTTAGAAGAACATCACTACACTCGTCAGTGAGACTTTAGGTATCAAACTCTTCCATAGTTTTTTTTGAGAAAAATTTCTTAAGAGATTAAAAATAATATGGGTTCTGAATTAAGGCTTAACCTAAAAGAATGATTACTTGATGTTTATAAAGGAGACCATGAAAATGATGAACTTAAAACATAGTGTTACTCTAAGGATTCAACATCTAAATAAAATAAAGGGGATGGGTAGGGAAAATAATTTATAACAGTAGGTATATCCCTCATCACTTCTTCAATGTTTTCATTTAGTAGATCTTATGGTTTGTAGAAAAAAATTTCAGATTGTGATTCAGATAATTAATTTAAATTTCTATAATTTCCTTGACTTTTTATTGAATTTACAGCTTCTATGAAAAGCGATTATTATTAAAAAATTCTTGAAAATTTTAATTGTTGGCATTTTCATGGTCTTTTTCACCTTCATTTTGAATGTTTAGCCCACTTCTAGTGAGAACAACCAAGTAATTATCTCTAGGGTTATGTACAATGGTACTCAAGAAGTCTACCTTCATTCATGGATGAAAAATCTCTAGCATGTTTTCGATTTTGTCTTTCAATGTTTTTCATTCTCACAATAGATTTCATTTAATCTGACTCAAATTGATATTTATGTTTGGTTAGGTGGGTCATGTATCATTCCTATTGAGAGATTATTTTTTTCAAGAATATATAAATTTTTGAAGACATTTTATTATCATTGTGTCCTTGTGCATTTGAAGACTCACCCATTTGTTGATTTGGAATGTTTCATCTTGGTTGGTTAGTGTAATTAGGGGTAGTGGATTGTTTAATATAGCCATGATCTTTCCAGGAAAAGTTTTGACGGTTACTATAGCCTTTGTTGATGTTATTTGAAAATGGATCTTTTTTAAGAGTAATTCTATAACCATTGTTAACAATGTTTGAATTCAATTTTGGTTGGGGTGGCATGTCAAAATTTGGAAAACAATATTTTAGAATGCCCAAACATACCACACTCGACACACTATTCCCAGAAATATTGGTTTGTGTTTTGAAATACATGTTGATAAATAGTTTGTTTATAGTTTTGTTTCATTAATGATTGATGTTGTTTGGTGGTTTCAGAAAGTTAAGCATGAGTTTCATTCATTGAACCAGTGTTCGAATTAAAATTGTTTAATGACACTCTTTATTCTTGAGTTTTATGTTATGAATTCAGTGCAACATTATTTATAATTTGTCTATGTTCTTCATCCGTCTTGTCGTTGCAATTTTCCCCAGTAGCTTGATCGACTATGTTCTATACATTCGATGACATCCCTCAATATGATGTGTCAAGGAGAATGTGAGATAGGAGTTGATTATGGGGAAACTAACTAATAAGTTATTTAAATATGTACCATGATTTGTTAAAATCATCTCCAAACTCTTGATAAAAACATGTTATCTTAGTTATGAAATCACATTTACGTCTTTGAGGATAAAATTTCATGATAAAATAGTTGTATGCATGATTCCAATTTTAAAAAATGCTCTCACCTAGACTCAGAAACAAATTACTATCATTACCTTTAAAGAAAAAATTGAATGTCTCTTTTTCTATGTTTATTATCTGTGATTCCTAGAAGAGGTATCTATGGCACAATATTATAGAAATATCTAATGAAGGATAAAGAGTTATGATTTCAATGTCCATTAAATTCTGGAAAACAGTGATATGTGTGATTGTTTCAATTCATTATTTTTGGCCCAAGGAGATATCCTAATGGATGATGGATTTCATGAAACCAGATGAAATTTGAACTCCTTCATCATAGTCCTTTCATATTTTACTATGTGTTCTGGACGATTTTGAATGTTGTTATCAGGAACACTAGTATTCATTTTCTCCATTTCAATGTTTTTGTTATTTTATAAGGAATTTAAATGTTTATCCAATTTAGGGTTCAGAGGCTCTAATCTAAAATCATATGTTCTTGTTCTCATGAAAACCAAAGTAGGAAAAACTCAGCAGTATGAAAGGCATCATTTTTTAAACTATTCAAATTTTTTCATTTTTTTAGAAGATTCTTCTAAATGATTTTTTAGTTTTTATAGAATAAATGGTGCGGGCCTTCCACAGAAATAGTGAAAAAAACAAGACCAAAACCATCATTGATTTTGGTAAATGATTAAAATTTATATTCTAACGAACTACTATATATGTGGAAATCAAGGTCAAGCCCACACGGAATGCAATTCTGACCACTATTCATTAAAAAACATTCAAAACTCAATTATTGTCAGGAGTAGAGTGGAGTCTTTTTATAACTTTTTATTAAGAAGTATAGTGATAGAATATTTCAAAACATGTATGTAAACTAAATTGAATCTATAATAGGTTGACAATATAGAGACACAAGTATATAGTACACTAATAAATGAACAATATTTTAAAATGCATAGGGAAAATTCTATATTCTACTTGTTTTAAAGGAATTTCAATTAACATAAATTTTGTTATAAAATTCCACCATAAGACTATGAATTACCTCCCTTTCCAAGAGTTAAATCACAAAATCCAATATATTCTAGCATTCTCCACTCCAAAATAAGTCAACTATGAACAGTTTGAAAATTACAATAGGAAGAGCTCACCATATATCGTGAAGTCTTAACAATTTATTCTCTGTTGAAAGGTTTTCCAATGATCAATATCGCCAATTGATTGAGAATATTTTAAATTATGTTCTAGTGGTACATTCAATTGAATTAATTCAGTGTTGAACTCACCGATCAATACATAATTCATCAAAATGTTAAATTGAAAACAGAATTAAAAGATAACCAATGGAACTTCAATTTAACCTCAAACTATATTATTTAGAAAGACATTATCTCTATTATCAATATTGAAACTAAAAACAATCTAAAATAGAGTAATGTTACTCGAATAAAAATTAACAATAAACCCCGAGGTGATTCTCTTCTCTTGAACTTCTCCAGCTCCACTAAATGGTTATAGAGTCACCCTTTGACCTTCCTATGCTCGGACCTATATCATTGAATGTATCAAATGAATGTCACTCCTTCCCGAGTGAATGATTGGATCAGTTGAATTTCTCTCCCCCATCCCACCTTCAGATTATATTGCTGCTCTATTTTTGTATCCCCTGTCATCTGATGCATATCTTCGCTCGGTTTTCATCGACATTAAGTGTCCTTCATGTGTTCACCATACACGTGCATTTTTTTTCTTCACTGGCATGTCGTGTTAGTTTTTCTCACGTAACTAACTTTGAGTGAGTTGGTTAAATAGATATTGACGAGTTCCCATATTTGGTTGAACCTAAATAAGGACGACAAAACAAAATAGATAAAAACATGATATTAATAAATGTTTAAATTTAAAGATATTAGTTTTTTTAAAAGTCTTAAAAAATAATTGTACTAATAAGTTTTTAAATTAGATATTATTTAATAAGTTATTTTTATTTGCATTATTATTTACAAATAATTATAATTTAAAAATATATTTATACTAATTAAAATTAATTAATAATAATATTATTAAAATAGTAATTGTTTATAAATAAATGTTATGTTTCAAAATAAATAATTAAATATTAATCTATATTTTATGTAATTACGTTTTTCAAATATGATTAATTATATAAATCATTATTACCATTTGAAATTTAGAAGAATAATTAATTATATATAATATTTATTATTGTTAATTTTAATTTTATTATTTTATGAAGTTGTATATATTTACCAATAAAGACCATTATTAATGTATATTTGGGTTTGTGAATATATTTTATTTTAATTAATTAAATATTTTATTTTGTTAAAATTTTACATTAAATAATCATTAATAATTTATAATAATTTATATTTTATTATTATGTTTAATTTATATTTTTATTATAAGTTAATTTAATTTTAATTTTAATTTCTTTTAATAATATTTTCCACAATTCTTAAATACCCAACAAAGATAGGGGATTTATTTTTTTCCATAGATAATGATGGTTCTTCTTCTTAGCCACCACGGTCCCTCCTCTGGTGGCGCATCCTAGTAGCATTGCGACTCAGTCCAGGATTATAAGCACAAGCAGACCACCTCCTCACCGCAACAACTTTCCTATTCAAATCACAATATATTTTTCAAAATAAACTGAGCGGAGGATCCTTCTACACCACATTTGCATAGAGGTGAAGCCTGGAAAGCTCGTCTGACTTGGCTCCTCCCCACATCATAGAACCAGAATGGTTCCTCTTCCTTCCATGTGTTGGATAACATCATCAATGATGCACAAAATAACATTATCCTTCTATAACACAAACACTAGACCTGCTTCATTTGGAGATGACTTAACCATCATTGTTCATCCACTCAACTCCTCCCTCGGTAGCACCAGTGACAACCCAGGCCCATCAATTCCTCCTTGCAGCAACAGTATATGGTTTCCCCTCAAACAGCAGAAAATGCATGTTGTGTTTTTTATGGTTTGGAAATGCATCAATAAAATTTTTCTTTAAATATTGAATCTGTGTTTTTTTAAAACGTTGTTTAATCATGGTTTGAGAATATTTGAGAGAAAATGTAATAGGATCGATGTGATGATTTGGTGATAGATGGAGATAATCGTGGAGGATTACTTCGGTTTGAATCAATTCTCTAATAATTATATCAGTATCAATGAATGATTGGAGAGACATTGAGTAATTGAATCGATACTAGAGGGTGAGACTGATAGTAGTATCATTAGCAGGTAATGGGGTGCAGTGTGGGTCGGTGAAAGATATTCATTTGGTGAGAAACATATGAGAAGGTCTATCACATAGATGTAGGGGTGGTGCGCAAAGTCACCATTTACTTTAATTTAGAAAAGTTCACGGCTAGGCTAAAATGAAAGATACTGGTGATGTGATGAAGATTAAAAGGATCACTATTAGTTAAAATTTAATACTAACGATGTAGGTAATTAATAAAAGTCACCAACAATAAATGAAGAGAAGGTCACCGATGGAAGCAAAATAAAATCTCACTGTGAGTTTGAAATAAGAGGTCTAAATGGCTATAATTAGAAAATGTCACCTGGTACAGTTAAAGGTTTCTTATAGAAAAAAGGGTCCTCATTAGTTAAAAATCATTTGAAAAGAAGAGGCGCAACAGATGTTACTGGTGAAAAAGGCTACCAATGCAAATAAATGTCACAATTGTAAATAATAATCCACCTTGGTGACATTAAAAGAAAACTAACAGTTAGACTAAAAAAATAATTGGACTAATTAAAAGATAAAATTTAGATCTTCAAAAGTTGAACATAAAATTAAAGTTAAATTAATTAAAATTAACAGTTATAAAAATGACTAAAAAACATAAATTACGAAAATAATCTATTAAAAATTAAAACATAAAAATTACAATAAAAATATTTAATTAAGAGCACATAAATTGAAAATAATTTATTGTTAAACTAAAATGAAACAAGAATTAAATTAAAATTCATTAAAGTTACTATAATAAGAAAATCATAACATCGAAGACTAAATATGTCACATATAGCTATTATCTACCTCACCAGTAGACTAAAAACACAAATTAACAAATTAATAATTTAACAGAATTCTTAAAAGATAATAGTTATGGTTAGTAATCTTAAATTTTTTTAAAACATTGTCATCTTATTGATAAGTAAAAAGCTACCAAAGGTGAAAAGATGGAATTCTTTTACAATCTCTATCAAACAAAGATAAGAAATCAGCAGGTAAAGAGTTCTGCCAAGTCATGGTCTGATGAATTCCTTTGTTGGCAAGAGCATCTGCAACAGTATTCGCTTCCCGATAGGCGTGAGTAGCTATATAGTCAATCCCATGGAGATAGTTGAGACAATTCATCCAAAGAGTGGTGAGAGACCAAGCCAGATGAGTGGAACCATTCTAGATGGCATGAATGATAGTAGTATAGTCGCTTTCAATCCAGAGTTTTTTCCAGCCACTTTGAAGGGCAAAATGAACGGCGTGGATGACACCCAGCATTTTAGCATCTAGGGAAGAGGAATGGCCACAGCCAGCATAGAAGCAACCCTGGCAAAGACCAGCCGAGTCGCGAAAAATAGCACCACAACCGGAAGGGCCTGGGTTACCTTTGGAGGCACTGTCAACATTCAATTTGATCCATCCCAATATCGGTGATTTCCAGAATACTTCAAATGAACATTTGATCCGAGGGAAGATGTCGGGCACACGAAGGTGACGAAGGATCTCAAAATCACCAACCGAGTTGTTGCAACAGTCTTTTTGAATGGAAGAAGCTTCATGTATCACAATAAGAATTCGAGATTTGCCTGCAATTAAACTAAATGAGCGCTTATTATGAATGATGTCATTTCAAGCCTACCAGATCACATGAAGCAGTTCCACCACCGCCGTAAGCAGTAGATTTTTAACCTGAGGAGAGAAAGAATAACTAGTGCACTTGTTAAGGGACACACAAATAGTGTCAGAAAGGGACCATCTGCAATTAACTAAGTCAGAAACATAATTCCATAAAGCAGATGCTGTCGCACATGACAAAAAAAATGATCTGCATCTTCCCTATGTTGATTGCAAAAGCGACAAATGGGGCAGGGTTGAATTCTAAAGGCTTGAAGACAGGCTTCATTGGGTAATCTATTATGGGAAATTCGCCAAATGAGAGTAAGCCTAGAAGGTTTGATCCACGACTTATCAAAATGACTCACCCAATGTAAAATAGAATCACTTTCAGAAAAGTAATGATGGTAGAAGTTTTTGGAGTCAAGGATGCCATTCGGGGCAGGTTCCCAAACAAGGAAATCACCATTACAAGAAAAATGATGATTATCAATGATCTGCGCAATATTGTTGGGGAGAGAATACCTGTGATATTGTAAGACATCCTTTATAGAAAGATTATAGTCAACGGTAGTGATGTTAGGTGGTAACAGAGATATCAAGGGGTTACCGCACCATTTATCAAACCAAAAATAAATGGAAGAGTCAGCACTAACCATCCATCTAGAATTTTCCATGATCTTCTGATACGAGTCTCTTTACTTTATTAGTTAGAAGGAAGACTAAACATATTAATATATGATGTTCAAATAATTTAACAAAACTAAATTAACGGTTAAAATACTATAATAAAGTACAATTTAATGAAAACATATATAAGCATATTATATGAATATTTATAATTAAATTCAAATTATTAAGAGGTAAGTAGATTAAAATTTAACACGACAAATTAGAAATTAATTAAACTAAAAAAGAAATGTAAAATTAAATTAATTATTTTAATGACTAAAAATACATAATTATTTATAAAAAATGATTAAATAAGTAATTTAGTTACAAAAATACAAATGTATAATTATTTAGTATAAAGTACTTAAATAAACAGTTAAATCATTAAAAATTAAGTAAGATGATGTGGTAAAGGTAAGTAAAAATAGAGCCACATCAGTTTGGTTGGATATTACTGAATATTTATGGGGAACTTATAAAATTCATCATTCCCACTATCCAAACTAAAATGGAAAGGAGTAATGTTTTTTATACTATAGAATTCAAATAATAATTGAAATAGTTGAAAATTATGCTTATCATGACACCAACACTAACCCTACCCATTACTAGGGATCTCTTTGTTGTATTCAATGATTCTTAAATGAATTTATTAGGTTTAAAATTCATTCAAATTCATAATGCCTTTTCCTATACCTCAAGGAAGTTGATTATTCATACGAAAAATTATTACACTAATAATTTGGTATTTTTTTCTATTATCATCATGTTGATTATTTAGAAGAATTATCTCTCTGTGCATAAGTGTGATAAAAATACTACTGATTAGTTCTTCAAATATATTTTCACATATAAGGAAAATAATATAGAAAAACAATAATTGATAGATCTCATCATGGATTTTGATCTATAAATTCACTACCATACTATTAAAATAAAAAATGTGGAACATTCATTATGTAGAAAGGATACTTTTAATATACTGGTGAAAATAATTAAAAAGGATTTAATATTCATAGAATTGATATGGAATGACATGGGAATAATAATGGAATGTCATTAAAAATTCCATTCAAATTTTTTTTCTCAACTACATATTTTTTTAATACAATAGACACATAGAGATTTGATGTGTAATTTTTTAATGACGTGGATTCTATAAGAAAGGGAAAATACTCCAAGATCAAAATTTATGACGAAGGTATCATAATATTTGGGTCATGACATTGTGTAAAATCCAATCTACTGATAAATAAATAGAGTTTAATGATGCACATAACTAAACATTATCTATTAACCCAGGGATTACAAATATGTATAAATATTTATGAGAAAAATATTGGATTAACAATATAAAGAATGTGTTCACTGAATATACAACATTGTTTCAATTATTTCATCATGTAATGGATAAAATTAAAAAGTCTAAGGAAATGATTCAACCATTACCCATACTTATATGGAAATTAAAAAACATCACCATGTTCATTTTATATTGATTTATGAGAATATGAAGAGGAAATAATTATATATATGTCATTATGGATAATCATACAATGTATGGTGAATTCATTTTGATTATAGAGGACTTATCAGATGACCAACATTCATGGATATATATCAGTGATGTGGTGAGGTTGTATGGAGTACCATAATCCATTATATATGATCATAATATGGTATTTTCCTCCATGTTAATAAAAATAATCCTATATAATAAAAATTCTTAGTTGAAAATAAGTAGAGGTTATCACTATAAAAATAATTTGCAATATTATGTGACTATTCATTAATTGAAATACATTTTGAGGTAATTCTCAAAGGATTGCAATGTATGGTGGGATATGAATCTTCTACTAGTTGAGTTATCCTATGAAAATAGTTTCTATTCAATCATGAAGATGGTTCCATATATATAAATTCATGGGAAAACATGTATAAAACTTGTATGATGGAAGGATTTCGGCGAAAGTAATCTTTTGGAACCATAAATGGCAATGTAAATGGTAAAAAAGAAAAAGACAATATAGTAGAATATATAAGTTTCCTAAAGTTGATAGAAGATAAATATACATAATTATAGACAGGACATAGAGTTTTAGGTTAGTGATAATGGATTTTTACTCATATCTCTATGGAAGAGGTTTATGATTATTTTTATGAATGGAATTTTATTTATCTAGAATGTTGACCCCTTCAATATTAATGGCCATGTCGAATATGTGTCAAATTAACTATAAAGTCCACCAACCATGATTCAAGTACCTAATGTAATTTGGTATCCCACCTATCAATATATATACACGTACCCATATATTTATTTAACTTATATGAGGTATATATTTAAAATAATATCTCTTATGAGGATAATCCGGGGATGATTTTGTACAAAGATCAATAATCTACCTATCAAGTGAACTCACATGATCATGGTAATAAAGATAAACCATAAAAATGAATAGGTGGCATGCAATCTGGAGGAAGAAATGAATTCTATACACCGTTACATGGTTTCCCCATAGTATAGAAAATTAATTTCCAATGGATAAAATTCATATGGGGGAAGAATGTAATGAACCAGAATATTATTTGTGGAATTTACCTTCGAATTTCATAAAACACATACATCAAATAGAGAACCCAATTAAAACATTAATCTAATAAATTAAGAATAATAAATTAGTCTGAAATTAAACTATTATGAATTCCAAATAGAACAATGGAGAAAATGTAATAAGATTCAGAAAATTTTCATATTATCATTGAACTAGAATGACATCCCCAATGAACAATATGTAGAAATAGAAAATAATGTTAATAATATAATATTAATGATTATGATGAATTTATATACATAAATAACCATAATAAAAATATAACAAAATAGATACAAAATGAAATAGGAGTTATTTATTGAAATAAATGTACTATACCATTTGAATAGTAAACTAACAACATGAATAGTAATCTAACCATTAAGAATAGTATTCTATCAATTAAAATAGAAATCTCACCTATTAATGTCTACATGAAATTAATGTATCATATAATTGAATATATGATATGTTTATATAATGCTATTTGTAAATAAATGTTATAAAAATGATAAATTAAGTGTGGGTATATTTGTAAAAGGTAAATGTTTAATTAGAATTTTATAATTAAAATGTTAAATAAAAAGAAAATTTATATTAATAAAATTTATTCATAACATGAGAGTAATTTTTATTATAATTATTAAATAATTTTATTTTAACATTAATAATTTTTCAAAGGTTTATAATATTGATTATAATATTAAAATCAATATTTTTTATTAAATTATCATTTATTTAGATATTAAATTTTTTTTTCAGAAATTTATTTTCATAAAATTGATTTATTTTTTAAAAATAAACATAAAAATTTAATTTGATGGATTTTTTTTCAAATAATAGATGAATTTTTGTTGAATATTGGAATATGGTAATTTTCCATTTTTAATATTTTAATCCAAATTCAAAAAATTTTGAGTTATGGATGATGTTTGAATGATTTATGAAAACTTTTTTTCGAACACTAAAAAACTAGTAACTATATTTAGATATATGAATCAATACTATTGATAGTATAGATCCAACTTAGTAAACTAATGAATATAATAATAAACAACACCTCTTGCCTCCTACATAAATACAACCCCTCACCAACACTTCTTATCTGAAATTATAATAATTATTGAATGTTAATAATCTGTTTATTTTCATTATCAATCTTATCCCCTTATCCAATATCTTATGTTTTCTACAATATACATAACCCATGTTCCTTGAGGTGGTTCTAATAGAGAAAACATTCATAGAGTGAAGTTCTCAATTATTCTATTTTATTTTCATTTCTTATCATTAACTCTGTTCAACTACCCTATATAAAGGGGAAAAATAAATATTGTTGTATATATGAAATATAATTTTACATTTTAAATGGTATTTATAATATAAAATATCTTCTATTATCCTTTTTTGTCACTTATGACATGATTATGATACACATATTTTTCAATGGGTAACACTTTGTTTACTCCTTCTATTTGATTATTTATGTGGTACAAATATTCATGAACATTATATGAGGGGTGTTCCCAGAAATCACTCTAATGCATTTTGAAATACTTAGTCGCATTGGAATATAGATATGGGATTATGGATAAATCCCACTAAATTAGAGGACTTTTTCAATCATATGATATTGTCGTGGTATTTATCCTCGAACCATGTTTATTCCATGTTATATGTTTCGTCCCAATTTTAATATTTTCATGATTATATGATTCCATTTATTATATGTTATGATTTAATATGTTTATTTTTGACCCATTCCTTCTATGATATCATGTTTTGCCTTCCAATTCCAGTGTAATGCTTTCATAAAATTTTTATTACATTACTATGAAATATAGGAAATCATTTTTGTTAATGATTTCCATATATTATCCAATGTAGTTATAGAATATTAAAGGGGGATAATATATCATAAATAATATTAAATAAAATATACTTTTAGTATCATGTTTTCTAAACATATACCTACTCATCCAATTACATTAGACTATTTGATATCATATTTAAATTATGCTCAAAATAATATAATATTATGTTTTAAAGGATATGTTCACTATATTCTTAACACATGCCCCCATGCATACAACATAAAAGCCCTTCTGGACCATTATGATACATTACCAATGAATGTTTTTACCAAAAGAATCAAAATGATCCGAACTTGGTATTAATACCTGCAAACATAATTGACGAATGGATCTTCATTTCCTACAAACCGGTCCCCTTGTTCTATTCTTTTTATGGAATACAAGATCATTGTGAAATCCATTTATACATTTTCATTACCTCAAAACCATTAATCATATATTTTTAATTCAAAATAATATAAATAGCTTGTAATTTTGTCTTATATTCAATTTAAATCTAATGAAAAGTAATATGAATATCCTATGTAAATTTTTGGATGTACTATAACCCTTACGTTATGTTTTCTTCATATATTCTTTTGAATCGTCAATTTTTTTTTCAATTAATCATTTTTTTCATTAATATTTTAAACATAAATATAAAAATATATATCATGGATGATATTCATAAATACACCTATTTCCATGTCATCAATCACTTCTATTTCTATGATAGTGTAAGTCATTAAACACCACTATTCAAATTCACCATTGAAAAGATAAATAGAAAAACATACCTTATTATTATATGAACATCCCTAAAAATCAAATATCATTTGTAGAAATTAAATCCATCTATTATTTATCATGGGTTCAGATGGACAACTTAATGGTCGACAAAGTTGTCAAATAAAATGCTACACTACTAACTTGTTGTTTTATAAAATATCATGTTCCTATCTAGTATGGATAAAACCAATATGAATGAAATGCTTCAAATTATCCATTGTCACAACAATTAATTTCTTTCTTATTCCAAACAACATATTATTTTTACTTTTAATGATATTTTCCTCTTAGTTTACTCCCTCTACAGTTTCCATGTTTTCCCAATGGAAAGTCATTCTGAATATAAATAGTTTATATAAATATGAAAGGTAATATATAATTTATATATCATTTCATGTTAACCTATATAGTTACCATAACCCCAATAGCTTAGTTATAGTTAATTAATATTACATTTTAATATGATACATGGAATCACATCATATAGTACTAATTAATTTTGTAGTCTTTGGTAAACTATATACATAATGAATAAAAAAAATTCAGAATATTTTTGTTGAAAAAAAATATTTCATTTAGAATATCTTTTAATATCAAATTCCATAAACATCTTGGATACCTAGGAAATGAAATAAAATTTTAAAGATATCAAATTTATAATAAGAGTTATGTCTAATGGAATCAATCTTAAATCAATAAAAATGATTAATATGTAATGGTAAAGAAAAAATATAACATTAAATTTTTTTAAAAAAATTATTGTAATAATTAATATGGAGTGGTATATAACTAAAATATCATTCCATTTAATAAACCGCATTACTATCATTTCTAGATAGTCCATAATCAATATGGAATTTTAATTAACTAAAAACACATTCCATTTAATCAATAAAAATGGCATTAAAATGTATGAAGATATAATGTCATAATGAAAATACCAGGGATAATAGTAAATAAATTCTTAATAATGCAATATATTATTTATAATATTTGATTTTTTCTTGGGAAATTCTACCAATTTTAAAAATATATATTCTCAAGACTGTTTGAAACTGATTGGAAGAACCCCATTATTCTATGGATATCATAATGAGCCATCCTGTGAGACTAAAAATGTATTGAAGGGAATCAAATTACATATCCCCACCCATTTCATTCATTTACAAAAGCATTCCTCATATATCTCATATTCGATTTATTTCATTAACAATGTTCCTTTACATCATATATATGTATTGTGTAAAAAATACATATTTATCAATATTTCCATGATAAAAAAATAATTTCAATATAGAACACCATATATTGAAATCATGTATGGGTTACTGAGTAATAATATAAAATAAAAATAATATATATTATGGATATTTAATGTTAATTTATTATATGAAAGATCAAATTTGTAAATAATGTTATTATCTATAAAATTGAATCATGAAAGGAATTTTCAACAATATCCTTGGATAAATTAAATATAAATCATCCAGATTAAGATTAACTATTATATTAATACAACATATCTCTAATGTAATATATTAAAAATAATTTTTACTGGATATTCATGAATTGAAAACATAAAAATGATCAATAAAAACATTCTTCTTGAAAACACTATTTCATTTTGAAAATCACTATTTAAAACCAGAAATATTTCAAAATTAAATTACATTGAAAATATATTTTAAAAATCCATGTTAACAAAATATTAATGATTCAATTTTTTTCAATACAATCATTGTAAATATTCAATGTATGTATAAAATAAATGATGGTCATGGTGGTGTGTATTTTAATATATGTTCATCGTTTGAAAAATAACATTCCATTTTAAATGATTAATGGACAGAAATGTTTCTTTGTTAGAAAAATACATTTATAATAATTTTAAAAAAATATTTTAACAAGTAAAAATGTGTTAAATTTTCTGTAAAAATCATTTGTAAATGGTTAAAAACATTTTAAAAACAATTATAAAAAATAAGTTTTTTGATGGAAATTGATATCTGACCAATTAATGAATGAATTTATATGTTTTTAAAAATATTTTCTCAAATATATTAAGAACCATTTAAAAAAATTGTTTTTCTATTAAAAGAAACATAACAAAATTACAATAAGAGAGGAAAATATAATGGGTTTATTAGAGAATGATCATATAATATCTCTGAAATGAAATTCAAAATAAACAATATCATTTAAAATGAGATTTTGAAATAATCCCTAACTATTATCATTACATTGATGTGACAATTAATCTAAAAATCAAATATCTTTATAATATCCCAATACCTAAAGTCTCAGATCATGTGATGAAGTCAAAAAGTTTTCATTCATGGATTTGATTGTTATAATTGTGACCCAAATATTTCATCTAATCCTTACAACATTAATAGTAAAATTTAGATCCCTTATATTATGGGGGAACTATTAGGTTTAGATTTATAGGGAAATGGGTAAAGTCTCACATAATCAATGGAAAGGACCATAACTGTTCATTTTGACCACTGATCCAAAATCTTGTTTTTCATACTATTACATCAAAATTAGACTTTATAAATCCCATATAGACATAAATACATCAATAAAATTCAATAAAAGAAAGGATAAGAAATAATATGAAGGGTAAACTATGATGACCAATAAGGGTAATCGTAAGTATTAAAATATTGAATGAAAAAATGAGAATATTGGTGAAAAATGATATAATAAAATATTCAACATACATGAGAAAATACTAAATGAACTCTCACCCATTAAAATAAATATTATATAATATGAAACATTGAAAAATTGAGTACTAATCTAAATCAATAATCAAATACCATGTGACAACAATCACTATCATTAGAAACACAGTGAACCTATTAAAATATTTAATATAGATTATAATAACATGGAATATCAGTTTCATAAAATCATATCAAAACATAGTGAAAACCCTTTTAGAACACTTTCAATTGGAATAACCATATTGGTGACATAAAATAAATCATTACACAATAAATTATATAGACATTATTTGACACACCCATCATATAATTCATATCAGGCTCACGCATTTCATATAATTCTTAGGTAGTATATCAAAAAAATGTTAATCATACAAAATCATAGGAAAATAAAATATTAATTTATAATAAATGAAATATCATGTAAATGAAATGTGTTTTATATAAATATATTAGAAACATGAATAACCCCTGAAAATAAAACATTTTTAATAATAGAAAATTTGAAACATGATTGACTAATGGAAATGAAATTTGTTCCATGACAATAAAATTGAAATAAAATTAACCCATGGAAATGAAATGGGTACCACATAAATTAATTTTAATCATTAATAATATTCGAAATATTAATGGGTTCATCAAAAATATCATTGAATAAAGAATAATTATGGGAATTAAATGGGCTACATATAAAATTCGTTGAAACATGATTAGCCTTTGTAAAAGAAACGACTTCCATAATAGTCAAATTGAAATAATATTGTTACAAAAATATGAAATGGATTCCATAAATATATCATTAAAATGAAATTAACCCTTGTCATACAAATTGGTTCATTAAAAATCCCTTTTAAATAATTTTTTCACATGGAATATAGATGGGTTCTTTAAAAGATCATTGAAATAAGAAAAACAAGTGGAAAATAAATGAGATCCATAACAATCTATTTTAAAAAAATTAATACATCCAAAAAATAATGAGGTTTTTATCCATAAATATTACTTTCTTGCATGATGAGTATCAATAATTATTGTTTACATTTATGAATGGATATTTTCCTAAAAAATAATTTAAATCATTCTTTAAGATAATAATACGTAAACGATCATATTGCCTCATACCACATTGAAATGAATAAATCGTAATACCCATGAAAGAATTTAATTTCAAAAATAATGTTAAAATATAATAGATAAAATAAATTCATTAAATGATACTTCAAATAGGAAGTATATAACTCTTTAAAAAGATAATATATGTATAGCGCAACAAATATCTCTAGGAATGAAAAATGTGATAGAAATACCATCTTGATTTTGTTACACCCCAAATGATAAAGCGTTAAATGACCAAATGATATGACTCATGTCAACAAGATGCACATTTCTTTTTAGGAGCCTACCTATTTAGAACTGCATAGTAAATCATGTTTGGCCTCGAGAAGTGATCAGGATGGGTGACGTTCTGGGATGTTTCCTAGGGTATGTGTGAGTGGGGACAAAACACACTAGAAAAGAAATGTGTTGTCCTGTAGGGACTATCATTAGTATGTTTACCCATTCAGGCATGTGGTGTGGGCCCTAGGTTGGGGACCACGTGCCTGTAGGGGAACTAGTGGTACCTGGTGGGCCTGGACCCGACGACCATGTTATGGAGGGGTGGTTTTGTTTTCACTGAGATGCATTTGTTACATTTGGTGTCAGAGGAGCAACCCATCAATAAGTGTGGTGCATTGCCTGGGTTAAGATGGAGGGACCACAACAAGGAGGTTGTGCTATAGGGGGGGTTATTGTAACACCCCAAATGATAAAGGGTTAAATTACTAAATGATATGACTCATGTCAACAAGGTGCTTCTTTCTTTTTGAGAGCCTTCCTAATTTGAACTCTACAGTTAAGTGTGCTTGTCCTGGAGTAGTGATTTGGATGGGTGACCTTTTGAAATGTTTCCCAGGGTGTCTCTGAGTGAGGAAAAAACAAACTAGAAATGGCATGTGTTGGCCTGTGGAGACTATCATTAGTCAGATGACATGTTCCGGAACATGGGTGGGCCCCATGGTGGGGACCACGTGCCTACGGGGCAACTGGTGGTACCTGGTGGGCTTGGACTCGACAGTTATGTTAAAGTGAGGTGATTGTGTTGTCATCTTGACTATGTTGTTACATTAGAAATGAAGGTGCTCCTAGTTGACATGATCCATATCATTTATTCATTTAACCATTTATCATTTGGTGGTATTACAATCACCCCCCCCCCTTTAGAGCACACCGTCTTCGTTTTGGGCCATACATCTGAATCCTGGCCATGCACCACACTTAATGTTGGGTTCCTCCTCTGATACCAAATATAACATTTGGGTCCCGGTGACAGAACACCCACCCCGCCTTAACATTTTTGTCGAGTCCTAGCCTGCCAGGTACCACCAGTTGCCTCGCAGGCACATGTTCCCCACCATGGGGACCACCCAGGCGCCTGATCGGGTCATCTGACTAATGATCGTCTCCACAGGACAACACATGTATTCCCCAATGTGTTTTTTCTTCTCTGACATATGTTGGCCTGTGGGTATTATCCGTTGTCAGATGACCCATTTCGGCATGTGGGTGGGCCCCAGGGTGGGGACCACGTGCCTGTGGGATAACTGGTGGTTCCTGTTTGGCTAGAACCCGATAGCCATGTTAAGGCGGGGTGATTGTGATGTCACCGGGACACAATTTTTACATTTAAAATGACGGTGAACCATCTTGGAATGATCCATATCATTTATTAATTTAACCATTTATCATTTGAGGGTGTTACAATCACCCCCCTCCCCCCTTATAGCACAATGTACTCGTTTTGGGACCTACATCTAAACCCAGGCAGTGCACCGCACATAATGCAGGGTTCCTTTTCTAAAACCAAATATAACAACTGGGTCCCAGTGATAGCACAACTACATCACCTTAATATGGTCATCGGGTCCTGGCCCACCAGGTACCACCAGTTACCCCGCTGGCACGTGGTCCACACCCTGGGGCCCACCCACACGCCTGATCGGGTCATCTGGTTAATGATAGTCCACACATGCCAACACATCCCCTTCGTAGTTTGTTTTTTCCTCATTGACACACATGATGTGAAGGATATATGGTTTCCTGTGGGGACTATCATTAGTCAGATGACCTGTTCTGGTGAATGGGTGTGCCCCAGGGTGGGGACCATGTGCCTCCATGGCAACTACTGGTTCCTGGTGGGCCAGAACCCGACAACCATGTTATGGCGGGGTGATTTTGTTGACACCAGGACCCAGTTGTTACATTTGGTATCAGAGGAGGAACTCATCCTTAATTGTGGTGCACTACATGGGTTGAGATTTATGGGCCACTACAAGGAAGTTATGCCCTAAGGGGGGGGGGGTGATTGTAACACCCCCTAATGATAAATGTTTAATTGACTAATGATATGGATCATGTCAACAAGGTGCATCATCCATTTCGGCAGTCCACCTGATTAGAACTCCACATTTAAGAGTTCTTGGCCTAATATGGTGATCAGGATGGGGGACCTTCTAGGATGTCTCCCAAGGTGCGTGTGAGTGAGGACAAAAAAATTGGGATGGCCATGTGTTGTCCTCTGGGGACTATCATTAGTCATATGACCCCATTAAGCATGTGGGTGGGCCCCAAAGTGGGTGCCACATGCCTGTGGGGCAACTGGTGGTACCTGGTGGTCCATGACCCGACAGCTATGTTAAGGAGAGGTGGTTATGCTGTCACCGGGAACTAGTTGTTACATTTGTTATTATAGGAGGAACTCAGCCATAAGTGTAGTGCACAGCCTGGGATGATATGTAGGGCCCACAAAGAGGGCGTTGTTCTCTAAAGGGGGTATTGTAACACCCCAAATGATAAAGGGTTAAATGATTAAATGATATGACTCATGTCAACAAGGTGCACCTTTTTTTGAGATCCTACCTTATTAGAACTCTACAGTTAAACATGTTTGTCTTGTAGTAGTGATCAAGATGGGTTACCTTCTGAATGTTTCCCAGGGTGTGTGTGAGTGAGAGAAAAACACATTGGAAAGGACATATGTTTCCTTTTGAGGACAATAATTAGTCATATTTCCCATTTAGGAGCGTGAGTTGGCCCCTTGGTGGGGACCACATGCCTGTGAGGCAACCGGTGGTACCTGGTGCAACATGACCTGACAACCATGTTAAGGCGGGTGGCTATTCTGTCACTCAGACCTAGTTGATACATTGAAAAGGAATATGCACATGTTGATATGAGCCATATCATTTAATCATTTAACCCTTTATCATTTGGGGGTGTTACAACTTTGGTGTCATTGAAACCATAAACACGCTAAATGATTGACACACAAATGGATATTTAAATAACATAAATTTAATATTTATAATCATTAATCATATTAATGGGTATTATATACATTACATATAAGGTGAACCATTTTTTTCGAGAGCCTAGCTGATTAGAACTCCTTAGTTAAGTGTGCTTGACCTGAAGTACTGATCAGGATGGGTGAACTTCTGGAATGTTTCCCAGGGTGTGTGTGAGTGAGGAAAAAACACATTGGAAATGACATGTGTTGGTATGTGAGGACTATCATTAGTCAGATGACATGTTCATGCGTGTGGGTGGGAACCAAGGTGAGGAACACGTGCCTGCCGAACAACTTGTGGTACCTGGTGGGATAAGACCCAACAACCTTGTTATGGCGAGGTGGATGTGTTGTCACCTGGACTCAGTTGTTACATTGAAAAGGAAGTTTCATCATGTTGATATGAGCAATATCATTTAGTCATTTAACCCTTTATCATTTGGGGGTGATGCAGCTTCGGTGTCATTGAAACCATAAACTCCATGAATGATTGAAACACAAATCTATATTTAGAAGACATAAATTTAATATTAATAATCATTATACACATTAATGGGTGTTATATATATTACACATAATAAATGTGTTGTGAAAATGATATTTATCTCATGGAGGAAATGGTGAGATTAAAATTTCATACCATGAGTTTATTTTTCATAATATCATTCTGTCATCTTAAATAAGAATTCTAAATAAATTATTTATCTGATTCATAAATTTTATCATGTTTATAATTATATTAAATTCATGTCTATTTATATTATAATAAAATAATTTATCTCGAATTTTTTATAGGATGTTTTGAATATTATTGCATATACATCAATACTAACATTCATAGGTCGAAAACGGTCAAAGAGTTTATTATATAAACATATATAGAATAATAATCATGACATAATTATAAATATTTACCTTATTTATACTTCTATAATCAAAAAAATAAATATAATTAATGAAATTTATCCAATGTTATGATCATGGAGAAATTGTGTTGTACATAAAATTTGTAATATTCCTATATTATAGTGATAATTATGATAAGAAGGTATATTGATTTTATTTTTATATATTTAAAATTATATCATAATGGAAGGTTTATTATATTTCATATACACACAATCATTAAACACATTAATGGGTATTATATACATTACCCATAATAAACGTGTTGTGAAAATGAAATTTATCTCACACCTGAAATAGTGATATTAAAATCCCATACCATGAGTTTATTTGACATGATTCCATTCTGTATTCTTAGATAATAAATATACATTATTTATTTAGGTGATTAATAAATTTATTCATGTTTATAATTATTATTTATTTATGTATAATAATATTATATTCAAATAAATGATCAATAATTTTTATATATGATGTTTTGTAATTTTTTGGCATATATTTCAACACTGACATTGATAGGTCGACACAGGTTAAAGAGTATATTGTATAAACATCTCAAGAAAATAATCATTAAATAATTATCAAATTGGTATCTTATTTATACTTTTCTAATCAAAAAATGAAATATTATTAATTAAATTTTTCCACGGTTATGATCATGGAGACTATATATCGTACATACATATTGGTTACATTACAATATTATAGTGATAATTATGATAAAAAGAAATATTGATTTTATTTTTCTATATCTAAAATTATATCATAATAGAAGATTTATTATATATTATATAATAATATATACAAATATTGGGATGTCGATATGAGAAAATAATAATAACATATCTTTGAGGAGGCGGTCGTCCCCACGTCCATAAACAACATAATCACTTTTTCAGTGCGATAATTAGAATGAATAAACTATTGTATTATATGTAAAAAATGATAATGATGAATTAATATGAAAAATAATTCATTTATTTATTACATTATTGTTTTTAATCTATTCTATAATATATTCCATGTCAAGTGTGAAAAAATCACAATTATTGAAGAGGTGGTAGTCCATAGATCCACAAACGAAGTTATTGTATTCCCACAAAATGGAATGCGTGAAGGGAAGTGTTATATTATATATAATGATGTATCAATAAATAATAAATATAATATATATCATATAAAAACATGATGTACTTAATAATTCCAATCCCTATGATGTTTTAAATGAAAAACGAAATACATCATTTCAATAGTTGATAGTCTACAGTACATACGAAATGTAATTTCATAAATATTTTATGGAAGTGTGTGAATGTGAAGTTAGAAGCCACACCATAATAACATCTCAAAATATTTATGATATATTTTTAATTTTTTAAATATGAATTAATTATAATTTAAGATGTTGAAAATTAATTAAACAAAAGATATAATTGAAGAACGATACCTCTTCTTCAAGTGACTCTATTCAGATTTAACAAAAGAACATACATTGTTCGATTTCATAGTAATGTTATTATTTTAGGATTATAGGAATCATTTTAGGACATTATTACTGAAAGATTATAAATATAAAATATTATTTACTATTTTGAAGAGTGGAAAATAGGTGATGGAATTGTATAAGCGAGGGATAAGAAACACATGGTAATTTGGAAATAAAAGTTTGTTGGACAAATATTAAACCTAAAAATGGATTTCGATAACACAAAAAATTCATTAATAGTGGTTTGATGGTATAAATATGAATAAAAATGGATTTTTGAAATGATTCTTGGTCATTTTGGACTTTAAGAATAATTTTTATCAATAATGTTATCTAATTTTTTCATCAATTACTGTAATTAATTTTTATCACTTACACCAATACTTTTGGTCATAAAATATTTCGACCATAAAATAAATTATAAATTATAATTATAAAATATATGGGATCAATTTTTAGAAATTTAAATCAAATAAGTGAAATTATATTATTTAAAATGATTCCCGTTGATGTCATGAAAGAACGAGGTTTTAAAGTAAAATGTTCAAACATTTGAAATGTTTTTATATCAAATTTCAGTGTGAATTCATTCCAATCAACTAAAATATAGTGATTGATTTATAGATTACATAACTATAATTTAATTCAAATAAAAAATATATTTTATCATTATATTATTTTTAGATGAAAATGAATTTTTCTATTAAAATTGATTTTTTTTCAACAACAAAAATAAATATCTCAGAAAAATACCTAAAATTAACCCAAATAAGATTCGGATTTCATGAATCCAATAAATAAATTTTAAAATTAAAATAAAATTTATAGAATTTTCAAAATTTTCTTTGAATATATTTCTACTATTAAAAGGTTAAATACATAATTTTATAAAAATACATCTCTTTACGATTAAAATTGGATTTATAAATAATTAATGTCTATAAAAAACATATAATTGATTTTAAATAGTCCGTTTATGTTTATTATATATATATATATATTTTATATTTATAACTAACTATCATAAATTTAGTTTATTAACATAAAACAACATGCACTTGAAAAAAAATATTTTCATTGAAACTCATCGTTTATATGTTGAGTAAATAAGTCTTCCTTATGACTTTTTAATTCCATTATGTTTGGAAAATCACAAACACTTTTTCATAAGGAAATTTTTTCCCCTAAGGATAATTTTCTTAAGGAAAATTTCCCTTCTATAAGGATATTTTATCCTTATATATGTTTTTATTTTTCATTTTATAGTCTCTCTTAATCTATCCTAATTTATTGATATGGAAAAATTTGACTTCATATATAAAATCTTGGAATCCTATAAATCCTTGGATATAGAGTTTTATATTTTTAGGTTCCGAATAATATAAATTTAAAAATATGAAAGCAATAAAATTTAGGTACTAAATTCTCTTGAAAATAACCATCCGAATACTCTGAAATTTATGTTACAATTTTTTTTTGGAAATTTAGGTTCTTGACTCTCTGAAAATTAGGTTCTGAATTCTCTAAAATTCATGCTTCGAATTCTCTAAAATATAGTTCTGTATTCCTTAAAATTTACGCTTTGAATTCCACATAATTCACACTCCAAATTCATAAGAATTCACACTCTGAATTAATTAGAATTATGAATCTGAATTCCTCATAATTTTGAAACTGAATCCATAGTATTTAGATTCTTAATTCATTGGAATTCAAACTCGAATGTCATTAGATTTCAGTTTTCGGAAATCATTGTAAAACAAAATCTTAATATCCATTTCTTATAGGCTCAAAATATTTATTTTGATAGATTCTAAACATTATTTTCTATTAGACTTCGAAAAATAGATTTGTTTAAGAATCCTTATTTTTCATACACTAGATATAGTCATGAAACGATGTCATAAAATCTATTTCTTGCTAACCATTGTTTCAGTGACACTCGTATATGTCCCTTTGAGATTCATGGAAAAATAATACAATTTGTGGATGGAGCTGACCATTGGAAAAATTCATATAAATAATAGTTCATTTGAAGGAGCTCAAATTAAGTATCATCTCTATAGATATTGCATGCATGAGATGTTATTTTGAGAAAAAGACACTCACATGCTTGGTGTGGTTTTGAACATCTTATTCAGGTTGCTTCATGTGACTCTGACTTCCAATAAGTACAATCAAGGACTTTTGATGATAAGAAAGGAGAGGTTAAAAATACCTTAATGTTTAAGGGATTGCATGGATAACATGACATATTCTGATATTCCTAATGAGGGATTACACTAGTGTGGGTAAGACAGACTTTCAGAAAAGTATAAATCATTGGACTTTCATTCAAGGTTGTTGGATACCCTACTATTCGGATTAAAATATTTCTAAACTGTTCCTTTTTAGTTTCAAGATTATTTTTTCTACATTTTGATAAATGAAGAATGTAATACATTCTTATACTGTCTTGTACTTTTATTATACCCAGATAAATAAGATTATATATGCTTTAAGGTAGAATAATTTTTTTGTAAGCATTCCGAATGTTTCAATTATGGAACCATATTTTCAGAATCTAGTAGGTTTTTTTTAGTGGAACTAAAATATTTTGTTTGAACATAACTTTTTTAACTATGAATAACAAATTTTCCCATTAGGTTAAAAATTAATTTTTTTAAAATTACAATTCACCCACATCACTTTTAATTGAACATATACATCATTATTTTGATCCTACAACTAGTATCATAAGTGGTCTATGAAATTATTATCTCCACATATAAGTTATTTTTCTCAATCTTTCATTGTTCTAAATTTTTTCTTCATAGGGATTTATCTCTTTGATTACTAACTTTTACTATTAAATCGTTTTTGGGGAAATATTTTTTCCATTAGAATGGTAGAAATGAATGTTGGTTAGATTGATAATTTAATTCCTACTAGACCACCAATAATTGATAGGAATGATTACGAAAACTAGAGAGATGTAATGAAGACATTTTTTATAAATACTAGAGTTGAAGACCTTTTTATGCTTACAGGATATTACAAGATACCTGAAAATGAAGTCAAAAATTTCAACAATCAAGAAAAGTACAAATATCAATTAAATTATAAGGTATGTAATACTTTTTTGTGTTCTATGACCATGAATATATATAGTCATATTTATTCTCGTGAAGATGAAAATTGTATCTGGAAGAAATTGAATGTTACACATTTCAGTACATCCTATGTGATTGAGATTAGAAGAGTTATGTAGAGATAATAATATCATGGATTTCTATTTCCCTATAAGAAACTAGTTTGCAAGGTAAAAATTTTTTAATGACAATTGTTAACAGATTAAAATCTCTGGGTGATAAAGAACATGATGATGAAGCTATTATAGATATGATTTTAGATATTATACCCGACGAGTGATAATTCAAAAGAACAAATATTGATGAGAATCGAAAATTGTCACAAATTGCACTTTATGAGATTATTATAAGTCTTTTCCTCATGAGAAAAGAATGAAAATAGATTATGATATGAATAATAAAAATAATTGTAATATATGTGTAGCCTTTACTATAACTAAAACGAAGACTTGTGAAAGGGTTACAAGATCAATGCCAAAGAATGTCACTATGTAAACTGAATCTAATGAGAGCGAACATTATGAGAATGAGTTAGCTAATCTTTCTTGAAGGATGAAAAAGATAGTTGGAAAGAATGGATTTCAGTATAGATATATTTATAATTAAATATAAGGCAAGATAGACTCGGAAGTAACCTTCTCTGAATGCAAAAGAGTAGGTCTTATAAGACCTGATTGTCCTTTGATTATGAAAAAGGATAGAAAGGAAAATCCTTCTGAAAAAATTTAAAATAAATACTAAGAGGTTATAGATACTAATTTCTTAAAAGCTAATGACCCCTTTAGTGCTAGTGTATGTCAATCATCTGAAAAATCCTCATATTAAAAATCTTTTGGTTAGAAGAATCTTGGTCTACGAGAAAAACTACACATTGAAAACCATTATTTAATGGACAAAGTACACAATGGAGAATATATTACCAATGTATCCTTAAATGAAAATTATAATGATGATAAATATTATGTATATTTTGATGATTAATCATCCTCATATTAAGATAATTCATTAACATCTTATGAAGATGTGTTTAGGTTTTCTAAACATCTTGAGAATCAAAATTCTAAAATCATGAAAAATCTTGATTAGGAAAATTCTAGATTATCTATTTTAACCAATAATTTATCATATATATCTAAATATCATGATTAAAAAATTAAATTCTTTTATAATTATTTCTTAAAATATTGAGGATGTTAATTATGAGAAGGATGAGCTTTCTATGGTTCCTGAAAATATAATTTCTATGAAAAAAATTTTAGAGGCTTACTGAATTTTTAAAACCACTATTTTTTAGGATAAAAACTAGTTATTAAAATAATTTCTTGAGGATTTTCCTTAATGAAATGTTGGTCAAATTTTACCATAAGTATGGAAAATTTTGGCAAGATGTATTCTCAATGTTGTCCTCAATGAAATAGTTCTGGATTTGATTATACTCATTCTATCCCAATTTTTAATTATTAAAACTTTGTTCCTCAACGTACTCCCTTCTTCACTAAATATAATTGTGGGAGACATTGTGAAATAAATTTTTCTTTAAATAAAACGCATTATTTAAATTTTCATAAAGTTTATTTTTTTATGAAAATGTGGATACCTAAAATAATTCCTTCTGAAATTTCCAAAAAAACTAAAAATTTTGATTTCAAAATTCTTACTTTTTAATTTTTTGCAAAATAATGAATGAACCAGCAACAATACATGGTTCATGGATACTAGATGTTCCCAGAAAATTATTGGTAACATATTGTTTTATGAAATGATTACCAAGAAGAAAATAGGAAAAATAACTTTTAGAGATAATTCTCAGAGATAAATTGATGGTATAAGTAACATTATTATTCTTCTAAAAAGGTTAATTTCAAATGATTTATTTGTTAATGGCCTTAATCATGACCTCATTAGCATAATTCAATTAGGTGTTGATGTTTACCTTGTAAATTTTAGGAATGAAAAATGTTTAGTACACAATTCCAAGGAAGTGTTTATTCTTTCTTCCCATAGGAAAGTGAATGTATACACACTAAAATTAGAAGACCGTAGTAACAAATATCTATCTTGACTTGGTGCAAGGGAAGATCAATAATGGTTATCTCATAGAAGGCTAGGACATTTTATCCCTTGGAACCTATTAAAACTCTCAATAAAAAGACTTGTTAAGGATCCAATACAGTTTAGATTTGATTCTTCAAAATTTTGTGACCCTTTTTAATTTGGCTGTCTACATAAATCGGATTATAGAAAAATTTGTCATGTCTCAAAATCTAATGCAATAAAGTCACTATATATGGATATTTTTCATCCAACATAAACTGGAAGTATTTGTAGAAAATAATATGTATATGTCATTGTCGATGATTACCCTAGATTTACGTGAGTCTATTTTCTATAAAAGAAATATGAAACTTATAATAATTTTAACAAATATGGTGGCCTAGTTAAAAATGTGATAATTATTCCATTGATAACTATTCATATTCATCACTTATGAGAATATCAAAATTCTGATTTTGAATCTTTTGTAGTAAAAAAAGCATTACCCATAAACTCCCAGTGCCAAGAACTCATCAAATGAATGGTATTGTCAAAAGAAGATATAAAATTATTTAAGAGATAACAAGAACCATATTGATTGAATATTCTATATCCAATCATTTTTTTAGGTGAAGATATATTTACATCTTGATATTCTATAAATCGAGTTTTAGAAACCATTTAAAAAAAACCCCTTACCATTTGTGGAATGGTTCAAAACATACACTTTCCTACTTAAATATTTTTGGTTGCAATGTATTCATTATGAATAATAAATATATGTTTCACAAATTTTAACCCAAATCCATAGAATTATTTTCCTATGCTAGTCCAAAACATCCAAGGATTATAGAGTTTTTAATAAAAATACTTTTATTGTTTAAGAAATAGTACATGTTAATTTTAATTAAAATGATACTTTTTTTAAAAAAACCTCTACTTACATCCTTGGGTGCGTTTCCAAAAACATATTTTCAAAACGTGATAGATAATCCTTCTGATAAGGTTGATGTACAATAAAATATTTCTGAAGCATTTACCCCAGATGGTTTCCTACCATATCTTCATGAACTACTTTTTCAAAACCCGAATAAGTCATTTTTTATGAATCATCCCTGTGATAGAGTCTTTGGTGATGTATATAAACCTTTAAAGACATGAAGATCCCCATGAAATTATGTAGAATATATATCATTCCCTTCCAAATTATAACCCTAAATTACTGATGAAGCATTAGGTGATGAAGATTGGTTTAATTCCGTGATATGTGAGCTAAAAGGATTCGAAAGGAACACTATTTTTACATTGGATGAAAGACCAAAATAAACTTCTGTTATTAGAGTAAAATGGGTCTTAAAAATATAAGTGTGATGAAAATGTAATCAATGTGAGAAATAAATAAATATCAGTTTCTAAAGGATATAATCAACAATAATTAATAGACTAGGCAGAAACCTATTCTCTTTTAACTATTCATGAATCTATTTGTATTCATATTCCATTTACAACATTCTACAATTTTAGACATTCTAAATGAATTTAATGTGTTGTTTCATTTGTGGTTATGTTGAAGAAGATGTTTTTGTTGAAAAGCATATTGGTTTTATAGATAAAAACATCCTAAACATGTTTTCAAACATACAAATGTTTTATATGGACATAACTATCCCCTAGAGCCAACTATTGTAGGATTAGAAGTATTTTTGTTAAAAAAATATTGTTAAGGGAACTATTGATCGAACAATTTTCATAAACAAAGATAAGAAAAAAATTTGTATTTTGAAAAATTATGTTGATGACATTATATTTTGTTCATCTTAGCAATCATTAACTGATTCTTTTGAGAATCTAATGAAATGCCAATTTGAAATGAGTATGATGGGTGAGTTAAGATTTTTACTATATTTTAAAATTTCCCAAAAAATAAAAATAACCTATATATATCAACATAAGTATATTAAATATCTTGTTAAAATGTATGTATATTAAAACATTAAGAGTATATGTACTCTCATTGGTGCATCAAATTCACTTAATCATGATGAATATGGGAAACCAGTAGATCATTCATCATTTAGATGTATGTTAAGAGGTATATTGTATATGACATCTAGTCATCTAAACATAATGTTTTCAGTATGATTATGCTATAGATATCAATCCAATCCCATGGAATCTAATTTAAAACTAGGGAAATGAATTTTTCGCTATATAAATGGAACCATTGATTTGGGACTCATTTATAATTATTGAAGTGATTTTGTTTAAAAATAATTTCAGATGCTGATTTTGGTGGATGTATAATGGATAGGAAAAGTACATCTGGAACTTGTCATTTCATAGGGGATTAATTTGTTTATTGGCCTTGAAAAAAGCAACAATCAATATAAATTTCGACCAGTGAAGATGAATATACAGTAGCTGGAAGTTACTCTACCCATCTGTTGTGGATGCAACACACACTTACTGACCATGGCATGAGTTTTACCAAAACACATATATTGTGTGATGAAAATATTTCCCTTTCCCTATGAAATACCATCCACATTACTCTCATGAAAAATAAATAAATAAATATAATTATTTTCTTAGGAATCACATATAGAAAGGAGATATTATTCTTCTATTTATCAGATTGAAGGATCAACTTTTTGGTATTCTCACAAAATTTGTACAATCCAATAGATTTTAATACGTCAGTCAAAATTAAAGAATGATAATCTTATAGTAAGAAAATAATTTTCATAGGGGGATTACATTTTCATGATAAGCCAAAATTTATCCATGTCATAAATTTTGAGCAATAAATATTTTTTTTGTAGTGAAAATATGTAATAGTCAAATTTTTTTCTATAATTAAAATATTTCACAATTAAAATATTTCTTAGTCAAAATTTTTCGTTATCAATTTTTTTTGTAATCTGATTTTTTTGTAGTCAAAATTCGTCACAGTCAAAATTTTGCACAATCAAACTTTTTTTCCTAGATAATTTTTTCGTAGTCAAAATTTTTCACAGTCCAAATTTTTCATAGTCCAAATTTTTCAAAATATATTTTTTTCGTTATCTAAAAATTCATAATTTAAAAAAATAATTTCAACAATAAAATTTCCCATAATCTCTTGTTTTTTCAAGAAGAATTTTCCACATTACTAATAATGTTCATTGAAATCTAGAAGGTATGTTTCCTTTATTATATTTCGTAACCAATTTTTTTCTTCAGGGTACCTTCATCTTATTGAATAAAAATTTTCAACTTCAATTTTCCTTAAATCTGAATGTCCTACCTTTAAAACCTCCCAAAAACAGAACCTACAGAAATCCTTCATCGACATTCATCTAAACGGTCAGATAATATCAAGATAGTTTCCATTGTTGGATAAATCCTAGAAGATGAAGTGTCACCTCAAATGCCTATATAAAGGCCACCCCCAAAGGTTGTCCCACATTGGTTTTCAAGCTATGGCATTCTGAAACTCTGCTACTTTTTTTAAGGTTAGTTCTTAATTTTAATGTTTTCTCAAATAAGAATTTATAATGAAGCCTCACCTTAGAAACAAATGTCCTCAGTTAAAGAAAATTAAAAATATAAAATCAACAAATAAAGGTTAGTAGATTTGAGGCTCATTGAAAATAATGATTCTATTATATCAAATAATATCATGGTGAATGGTTGGGAGAGCTTGTGTGAATCCAAACCAAATGCACTTGATATTCATTATCATGATATTTTAGTATTATTTTATAAGTCCATAAGTTTCTTTAATGAAGAAGGAAGAGATAAGTTATCTTTTAAGAGTTATAAAAAAATACAATCCCTTTCCTATAATAAGGTCGCAATGTTAATTGAAATTATGTATGAGGTTGAAGGTGTGTTTTGAACCCACAAGCTACAAGATGTATCAGGTTCATTTGATAAGGTGATGTCTTTTGAGTACCTTGGTTTAAAAGAAGTGAAGACTCTATAGATTATTCATCTTTCTACGATGTTCCAGATTTTTGAATTATGTGATTATTGTTTTCTCATTCCGAGAAAAAGAGATAAGGACTCCTTAAATAAGAGTTATATCTATATGTTTTATTTTTAGGGAACCATAGAGAGATTATTTTTGTGATGTATGTCTTGTTAATAATCATGATTATCAAGAATGTGACACTCATTTATCAAATCATTATATATCTGGTTATTCATTCCATGATCATAGTCCTTTGTCTAAAATCATTTAATAACCCATGCTTTTCATTGCCAATGAATTTCAAGGTTATGTTTTTATATGATGATACCCTGAGAATAATTCAGGTTGGTTTCTACTATCAATCTGGAGAATTATATGATTTATCTGGATCTAAAATAGAGGAATTATCAAAGGAAATGGATGTGGATTAGTCTTCCACGAATGTTGGGATGATGATAAAGGTGAAGGAACTAGAAGTGTAAGAAAAAATTCCTCCAGTTAAGGATCCCAAATCCACACCTCTTAAACCTATGAAGAAATACATATCCAGATGTATTGGTTGCCAAATGGATAGAAGATAAGAAGATTAAGATTGAATGGGATCCTAGTTTTGGATTGGATCCTTCTGAGGCAATATCATTGAAGGTTAAGGCTGGTAAGGAGCAATAGAATACAAAAAATCTAAATAAGCAGATGATGAAGATTTCATATGCTGAAATGGATCAAGCTTTTCTCAAAGACATTGAGAATGCCTCGGAACAAGTCCAGGTACCAGAATCATTTCTACATGAATCATTACCAGTGACTTCATAACGATAATGGTGATTCCAGAACTAGAAGAAGATGAATTAATAGTTCATGAAGAGGAAGTCCAAGGATATGAAGTGGAAGAATGTTATGATATAGATGATATGATAAGACATGTGGAAGAATATCATGATAATGAGATCCCTTCTGAGAAAATGTCAATACTAACATCTCAAGATGAATCAAAAAATTTTATTTCACAAGGAAAAGAGTTCGAAGATAATGAATAATTGCATAAAACATCTTGTTATGAAGGAAGAAAACATGTTTTAGTTCAACAAGATAATCTAAGGGCAGATTCTTAAAAAGAAAATGTTGGGGAAGATAAGATAGCTCAACTATTATATAGTGAACATGAATTCCCAAAAAGTGCAATGATTATTCAAATAATTGAAAAGTGAAAACATGTATTGGTTGATACACCAAGGAAATCCTTGGTGGTAAAGAATGATGTTGGTTATTTATTAAAGAGACAAGATGAAGAGATGGAAGAAGAATCCTCACCAACCAAATAATCTAATTGGTAATCATCCTCTATGGGACATGAATTTTTTTACAATCATTGAATATGTTGGATGACACTATTCCCCTATTTCTAAGTATTTACTCAAGGTTCCAGATGCTTAAACACTCATTTAATCGAAAATAGAATTCTCTTTCCATTCATATGGATAATTTTGTTGGGATTTATGATGATTTCGAATCATTATATATTGGTTATGATACACACAAGAGGTCGTGAAAGGAAATTATAAAATGATATAATAATAAAATATAATATCTAAGAATTTTTGATGTCTTTCAAGACAATGTGAAGGATGATTTTGATATCGAAGATGTCAATATCAAAGAACACACTTCATGTTTTGATGAAAATCATAATCTTGAACAAACAGTTTGAATGCAGTAGGTGAAAGAACTGAATGGGAAGCATAATTTCAAGGATTTGAATCTAAAAAAAGATAAATATATTATAATGGTGTTTGACGAAAATATAGGTATGCAAGAACATCTTTTGATGAATCGGGCAGAAATTCTAATGGCTTCGGAAGAAAATAACAATGTTATAGAGAAGATAATTAAAGATCAGAAACATTATCACAACCTCTTTGAATAAGATCCCAAGTATCTTAACAAGATGAAAACCATCATAAATAATTTAATGGACCTGGATAAATAAATAATATTGTTTCTCAATCTTATCTTTTGTTGTATTTTCTTCCTTGTACAAATTACTCTAATCATAGTAAAATTTTCTATTTTCCTTTATGAGTTAATTTTATAGTACTAATATTTCAGGTATCATTTATTTCCATTCACTTTATTCATTTTTAAAAGACATAAAGGGGGAGAAACGAATGATAAAAATAATACTATGTAATGAATAAAAATCCCAATGTAAGGGGGGGGGGGTGTATCTAAGAGGGATTTTTATCAAAGAAGATTTACATATACAAGAGAAATCATTATATCTTTAAGAAAGTCAAGAATTCAATCCTTATGGATTTAAAAACCAAAGGGGGAGTTATTTGTATTCACTATAATCCCTAAGTAATGAGATATAAGTTTTCATTTATATGTTCATAAAGTAAAAACTTTAGTCCTTATAATATTTTTCGTAATGATGTTTTTGATTTCCAAAAAGGTGGAGACTGTTGAGTCAATAAGTTTTTCTAATGACATTTCTATTCTTAATTGTTTTGAGATTGGCAAACACATTTTCTTAGGGAAATATTTTTCCCCCTATGGATTATATTCTAAAGGAAAATTTCCCTTCTCTAAAGAAATTTTATTCATACATTATTTTTCATTATTCATTTTATTGTCTCTATAAATAGAAGTCATTTTATTACAAAGGAAAAATTTTGATTCCTATATAAAATATCGGAATCCTATAAATCCTTTGATATAGGGTTTTTTTTTCAGATTCTGAATTCTCTAAAATTTCATTTCTGAAATCTCTAAAATTCAGTTAATAAATTCCTTCAAATTCATGTTTTGAATTATATGAAATTAAGTTTCATAATTATCTAAAATTCAGGTTCCATACTCTATGAAATTATGGTTTTGAATTCTAGTAAATTTAGGTTCTAAATCCTCTAAAATTTAGGATCCGAATTCTCTAAAATTGTGGTTCTAAATTCCTCATAACTTGTTATCTGAGTTCCTCAAAATTTAGTCTCTGAATTTCTCAAAATTCGAACTCTGAATACCTCAAAATTTGGAATCTTAATTTTGTAGAATATGGACTCCGCATTCCACAGAATTCAGATTCCAAATTCAAGGGTTTTCAAACTCTGAAATCGATCAGTTTTTGATACTGAATTCATTATAAAAAAGATTCCCCATATCAAAGTCTTATATACTCTGATTTTTTATTTTTTTATATTCCAAACATTATTTTTTGCATAGACTCTAAATAATAGATTTGGTTAAGCTACCATATTTTTCTTAAACATTTTATACTGAATAAATGATTGTGTACACACTATTTCTAATTAACCTTTGTTTCATTGATAGGTTTATAGGAACCTATGAGATTGAAGGAAAAATATGATCATTGGAGGAGGGATCATATAGTTGGATAAATTCCTACAAATAGAAGCTTATTGAAATGAGTTCAAAAATTGTAACATCCCTCTAGATATTACAAGCAGTTTAATGGATATTTAGAGATAGACACTCATGGATTGTGTGGTTTTGAAAATATTGTTCAGGTTTCTTCATGCGACTCAGATTGATGTTGAGTAAAAATGTGTACTTCTCTGGATAAGAAGAAAATGGTTCCAACTACCTTAACGTGTGTGGTCTTGGGGGGATAGAAAGATTGATTCCGATATTCATATCTAGGGATTACATTGGAGTGGGTAAGGAAAACAGTTTAGAAAGTATAAATCAAGGGACCTTTATTCAGGTATGTTGGATACCCTACTCTTTGGGTTAAAATACATCATACTTCTAACTTATATTATTTCCTGTTTATTGCCACTAAATTTTGATAAAGGAAGAAGGAAAAAAATTATTATACTTTCATGTACTTTTGTATACCCTGAGAAGATAGATTCTATATACATTATGGTTGAATATTTTTCTTGTAAAACTTCATTAAGTTGAAATTCAAGAACCATACTTCCTAAATCTAATAATTATATATAGTGGAACTTAAATAGATCTTTTGAATTTAACTTGTTTAAATTTTTTAATCATAGTTTTTCATAAGGTTCAAAAATCAATGTTTTGAAAATTACAATTCAGCCCCCTTATAATTGATTATCTACATCATTATATTAATTCTTCATTATATCCATTTGGATTTTTAATTTCAGTTATAATTAAATGGATATAATTCATTTTATAATCATGTGTACCCCAATGTCACATAATTGTGAATATATCATTTATTCATGAAATTCTATTTTCTAGGTGATAACATTCATATTAAATATTAATAGTAATACTTTTTTACATTAAATTCCATGTTCCATGTAACACATATATTTTATGAGACTCTTTTTTTCATGCAACATTAAATTAACTAGGATTTTTATATAAGACTAGATAACTATGAATATCATGCAACATAATCTATTAATGAATTTATATTAATATGTAAATATAAATTCTTTTAAATACTACAAGATACTTCCTAAACCACATAACATTAATCACTCCCTTAAAATTCATCATGGTTGTAAAAGGAATGACATTTTATAAGTTCCATTATTCAATATTTAATTATACAAAGGAAATAAGAAAACCGTCCCATAATGAGTAAAGTGGGAAACAACATGGTATGTTGAAGTTATTCATAACTATGATTACATATATGGAGGAAATTGGTGGGAATAGAGTGAAAGTGTAAATATTTATAACGATTCATTGATGTCATTGATCAGGAATAAATGAATAATAAATAGAAATATATGGTCTAAAAAACATAAATATGTTATGATAAAAAGGTTACTATTTCATTAGAATTAGATCTATTTGAATAATATTTGGATAATATTTTTTCATAGACCAAAAAATCTCTAAAATGATCTATGAAAAAAAGAAATATAGTTAACTAGTGAGTATAATCTCCCCCATTAATTAATTTAATCCTATATATCATCATTTTCTACAAATCATGAGTATTCATGTTGAATTTTTAATTCCTCTAGATCTAAAAAATCATTTAAATACTATATAACCATAATAACGATATGAATTCTATTTTAACTATCAATGGACATCATCCAAAACCAAAATGGCAAAAACAGTGTAATATAATTCCAAAAATAATTAATATTTATCTAGATAAAAGAATCATCAACATTCAATAGTAATACCTGAGTATGATTTTTAATCATTCCACATATTCATATATTTAATATTATATAATATTCTCGTAACATATTTCGAAAGAATATATAAGAATGATTTCTGCATTTGATATTCCAAGATATATCATCCATTATTCCAAAATAAAATCCCATAATTTTTTATAATAAACATAATTATAACAAGTTAATTTTTTTTCTAATTCATAAATAATGTAAACTAGGGGTGGGAGTGAAACTCTTATCATCTTTAGATTATTGGTTCAGGTCCTACCACCAAGCTGGATAAGACGGGTTCACATCTACCATATGATTTCATCCCTTTTCATTAATTATAAAAAATAAGTCCTCCTTAAATCACTTCAAATTCATCCTACATTTTACAAATCATCATCCCAAAAAAACCTACAATATGTAATTATTCACATTATGATCTAATTACATAATAAATCAATATGGTGTGAAATATTTTCAACATATAATCTTCATTACTCTTATAGAGCAATGAAGTTGCCTATATGGCTTAACATAAGATCACATTAAAACATTATAATATTTAATTTATCTCAAACAATTTTTTTAAATTAATATAGACCATGGCACGCACACCAAGATCCTATGTTGAAATCCTTAACATTATATTATAGGATATTATGCTAATAATCTTGACCCAAAATTTTCATCTAAATATCTTTACCTCAGAAGTAATAAATGCATTACATACATAATAAAGGAAGTTTTCTATTTATGTTTTCATTTAATTTATAAACACTAATACATAATCAATTCCCATATCATTAAGTAATAATATCTCCCCCTTAACCCATTATTTATTTATCACGTTAAGACATCATCATCATCTGTATGAAATACCTTCTATACATAACTAAATCAATATAACTATTTAAATCCATAGTTAAAGTAAACATAATAAGGGTTTGGTTAGAATCTTGGTTATGTTAAAAAATTATCATTAATAATTGAATGCCACCAATTAGGAAAAGAGTGTGTATGGGTATGAGATCACAATAATAGTTCGTGATAAAATCATAAAATAAATCACACCCATCACTATAGGGATTATACAATGTGGATACATGGAAAAGTAATGATTCTTCAAAATAATAATAAAATACATGAAATATTATTCTCAGTTATTATAAATATTATAACCCAATTATGTACCATTTAAATTACTTTGGTAACAAGGAATATCACCATCAATGAACTCATTCAAAAGTAATTCAAATCCCTTTCAAAACCCTTTCGGTTAGAATAATCATTTGGATGAATATAGATACATCATAAAACAAAGCATGATATAGTAAAAATGGGGCTCACCCATCATATGATCTATATTTGGAAGAATTATTTAAAATAACTATCATGTACCTTGAAAAAAAAACACCTTCATCATAAAACTAATAAAAAAAATCATAATTCTGATATCACTTGATCATACCATTAACAATAAATTATTTTATTTCTAATCACATTGAAACATGTTTGAACCATGAAAAAATAGGATCCATAATAATCTCTTTGAAATATGCTTAACCCATCGAAATTAAATGGGTTCTATGATAATCTATTGGAATGAAGAATAAACCATGTAAATGAAATGGATTCATTGGAAATATATTTTAAAAAATATTAAACAATGATTAATAAAAGTTTTCCCTAAAATATCATTTATTAATGATTAACACATGGAAGTGAAATGGGTTATTTTACATTCTCTTTCAAACAATATTGAACTATAGTAAGAAAATTAGTTCCATATCAATATCTATAAAATATGATTATCAAATTAAAAATAAATGTTTTCAAACAAATAACTTTTAGACCATATTAACCCATTAAAATAAAATGTGATCTTTAATAATCTATTTTAAACAAGGTTAAACCATGTAAAATAAATGGATTTCTTAATAATATCTTCAAAACTACATTAACAAGTGGAAAAGAAAAGAGATTCCTTAAAATATATTAAAATAATATTAATCTATATAATTAACTAATGTGGATGACATAAATTAAACATATACCAAGTTTATTATAATTAAAAACATATTATATTGGCATTGATAAATATAAACCACAAATATACATCATTAAAAATGTATTTGAGGAAAATAATATTTAAACAACCAAAGTCACCTTTAAAACTTCAAAACATGTGAATCATAATCCCCATGATATAATAAGATTAAAAAATATTTAATAACATTAAAATATATAAATTCAGGATAATATATTTAATTTTGGCTGTATATATACATTTTTAAACAATATAGGGGGAAAACATAACAACAATCATAATGAATGAAAATTTTTAAAACAATCCATTATCACGATGGCAGCATTATAATTTTAAACACTAGAAATGAGATATCCTAAAATAGATATGTCAAACCCCATAAATATATAGATAATAATTATAAAATAAATCTACATTTAGTAGATAAACATAATAATATATACGTGTGGTGAAAAAAAACATTTATCTCATAGATGAAAAAAAGATAGTTGAAAATCATTATCGTGATTCAGATTATTAATTATTTACATATATCATCCTAAATAATATACATATGATATATATTTACATGATTAATAAACTTTTCCATGTTTTTTATTTTATTATTTATCCTATAAAACATATTATATACATTTACTTAATAAATATTGTTTATGTTTAATGTTTTGGCCATATCCCGCTTTTGTGTCAAGACTAGATTTCAGAGGTCAACTAAGGCAAACGAGGTAGTTATTTAATAATATATAGGAAATTAATAAATAAATAATTATATCATATTTATATAATTTATACTACTAAATTAAGATATTAATGATTTAAATGAATAATTAAACGACATAATAATCTTGTAAATAGTTGGTTGTGCTTACACATCAGTAACGTTTTCTTTTTTCAATTATCATTATAGAAAGGATGTAATTATCATTAATAATCCCATAATGACCAAAATATACTAAATAAAATATGTTTTAATAAAATATAATTATATATTTAATTATTTTGATGTCGTGATGAAAAAAAATCATATCACTTCATGGGTGCTATAGTCCTCACCTACAGGAAAGATGTTATCAAATTTTTTGCGTACAAAATGGAATGAAAAAAATGACATGCTATATTTAATTATAGGTAATTATTTTATAAATATGAGAAATATTTCATTCATATCATATATATTGATTAATACCATCCATGTTACATTTTATTTAACATGTGAATGAATCACATCCCTTTGAGATGACAGTAGTCCAGATGTCCAAAAACTGATGTTATCATATTCCCTAAAAATTGAATTAATGAATTCATGTGTTAAATAATTTATTAATAATAATAAAGAAATCATAAATATCATATATATCACGTAAAAGTTTTATTCCAATTATAATACCCTGCCATGACGGGTGGTTAAGGAAAGACCAACAACATCATTTCCTAAGGAGGTACTCCTTGTTAAACAAGACCAATGATTTTGTTACCAATATTTTGTAGTGGGTCGAGGTGTAGGTAGAACAATTAACATAAAAAAATATAGATATATTTTGGATACATATTATATTATATAATTGGGTATAGATATAAGTAAATCTAATGTGATTACTAATGAATGGTTGCTCAACATTAGGTAACTCCTTACGGTTTGCACTAAAAAATTACATGGTCATGTATTTTAATGCCATGAACCAATACCCAAAATTTATACCCCTCCTGGATTAAATATGTGAGAAGGTATATAGTGACACCCGAGTAGTTCCTCTCGTAGGCCCTAGATTGGAAAATAGCATTGATGGTATAGTAAACACTCAAATAAGATGCATTACCATCTAAGGGAACACAATCGAAAGTGGGAGATAATATGGACACAAACCAACTCCAACATAGAATAAAATATATATGAAATAACAATTAAACATATGTAATTTCATTCAATAACTACTTAAAATAAATGGGAAAAAGGAAAGTAACAAATGAAATTAATCCGACAACGACCACGAATACTGAATAAATCATGAAACACCAAGAAATTTGAAACTACCATGATCTCCAACAAAATTAAAGTGTCTTGAAAAAGAGATTATATATACGTATGGTGATTATATTATTATACTCATTAAGATCCTCATTGATTCCTCTCTTGAAAATGTAAGGAAATAATGTTGTAGCATAGTGAACAACATGTGAAACTATGTTGTTAACTAAATAGGTATACTATGTTCCCATCCTCAAAATGGATACTCTATCAATGTATCACATACAAGAGTATATAATAAAATTTAATTTCAAGTATACCCCGTTTCCACATTCATAGCGATGTTATGCCCATCATTAACCTATTCCATCATCCTTGGTGTCCTCCACGACACCCAAATGAATAAACTAATGCATCTTTTAACTATAGGTGTCAAATGCTACCACCACCGCTATGACTACCTACAACTATATACTACAGAAACACTCTAGGATTTTCCACACCAGTCTCACACCACAACACAAGCTTCTAGAATCAATGGACGAAAATTTTGATCTTGGCCCTATACAAAGAATTCATCCTTCATAAAAAATGATCTCTCACAACTCCATTAAATAAGGTACCTGCCCTTTAAAAGAAATAGTGTAACTCATAACCTATATAGGCATTATATTTATCACACTAATAATCCTTCATTCAATACTGATTTAATCGATTCACTTGAACATGCATAACTACATCTATTTTATTATCATCAAATTACTACATCAACTAGATTCAATTATTTGCCTCTTTTTATTTAGCCTATTAATTTATAATTAGTCCCCAATTTACATTCGTTATAAATTCCATCATGATATAATGGATATAAATAAATTCATATATATAACATGATCTAGGAATCAAGAAGAAAACATTTATCATGGTATAAAGAAATAACATATGATCGATTCCAATTGTTTAATCCATTTTAAATTTTTTATATCAATTTCATTATTGTCCAGTGTCTAAAACAATCAAACACAATGAATAACGATAAAATAATATTAATTCTATGAATCACCTCCCTCAAAAATATTTTGTATATTCTTTACCCAAGAACATGACAACACAACATATTAAGATCACATCTCCCGCAATGACAGCATCCACCAAAGGAAGTCGTGGAAAAACCACATCAATCAACACCCATGAATGGTCTATTAAAAACATAGACATATCATGAATCATCATGTAAATAACAATAGGTTGAAACAAATCGAGGAACCTACAAGATAAGTGATAGAAAATACATTACATCCTTTATGGATCAAAACATTCTTCTTGAAAAAAATAGCAATGTGTAAGAATGGAAAACTCAATCCAAGGATATAACACCATCACACATCTCCTCATTATTGAATGGTCTGGGGTGCTTTATAATAATGAAAAAATATTGAATAATAGAAATGAATATATCATAGACTTTCAAAAATCTAAATTCTGTAGTTGTTTAGATATGGTTTAGATTTTCCATTGATGTTAGATCTCATCAATAATATTTTATTTGACTGAGTAAAGGCTCCTTGACCCTTAAGAACATTAACATAGTAGTAATTTGATTATAATAGACCATTAAATAACATAAAATAGGGATTTTAATGCTTTTTTAATAAAATAAAATGTTAAACTGGAAAAACCCAAGGATGATGGATAAATTTTTCAATAGTAGAGCTAGATACAATGTTATAGGTACTTACAAATGAATATAACTCACCGGAACTGAATGTTGAAGATGATTCATCAACATATTACTCACCGATAGTTGAATATGACACACCGATAGATGACTCACCAATAATGTAATAAAAATCAGAAATAGATGATCCACATATAGTTCAATATGAATCACTGATAGATAACCCACCAATAGTTGATGATGGCTCACCGATAGTTGAAGATGACTCCACAAAAGGTGACTCATAGAATGTTGAAGATGAATCACCATTATATGACTCATCAACATTTAAAGGGGACTCATTGATAGATGACAGACCATCATTTTAAGTTGGATCAATAATAGATAACACAATGAAAATTGAATATGACTCATCAAAAGATGAATAACCGATAGTTAATGATGACTTAATGATAGATGACTTACCGACCACACTGTTTACATCTTCCTAACTGACAACAATATTGAGAAAACATGAAACACTACTCCAAGAATTTCTAATATGGTAATTTATTAGAAATAAGTGTCCTTGGCCATCCAGAACACATCAAACATCATATTTTCACAAAATAATGGACCAAATATGTTTTATTAGTAACATTGGAATCCTTTTAAAAGTTTATAATCCTCAAAAATCCAAAACCAACCAAGGGATATAACATAAAAAGGGTCCAAACAACTGTTCTTCGAGATACATCTCAAGGATCTCACCACCAAATGAGCACAAAAACATCCTCAATTGAACAACAAGAAACCTCATGAAAACTATAACAATATACGGATTAATCTCCTGGTGGAGATACCTCTAAAAGTAGTGAAAGACACAACAATTGAAAGAAGATAGAGCCAAATCATAAACTGAAAAGGTCCACAACCGAAACATTAACAATGTATCAATAATAAAGATAAGAATAAAATAGTTAAAGGTATTTATCATGTTTATAAGACTCATGTTCCCATGTAATCTCCTCCACAATAATTGTCCTCCACAAAAAAATGAGTAAATGGGATATTACACCCACACAACACCTTCTTTTGGTGGACCTGGAACTCCACAAGATACTCCTTGAAGGTCACATCATCCTCAATATCGATCTCACCCGAATTGATGATGTGAGAGTCATAATGATGATAATATTGGAGATATTTCTTGCGAAAGACATCATGTATAATGCTCATCTTTTGTGTTAGTTATACCTAATACTCCATGGATCCAACATGTGAAACTCCTCAAACAGCCCAAAAATTTGGGGAGAAAGCTAACTCCCATGACCAATACTACATTTCCCATGACAAGGAATCATCATTAGAAACACATGTTCCCAAATTTAAAACTCCAAATGTATCATTCTAAGATCGGAATTTTATTTTTGATGATCATATGCTTCATTAATCTTCTCACAAATCTACTAATCCAACTCTGTCGTTTTATATACTTGTTCCAGCATGAGAATTGTTGACTCTCTAACCCTAGTACAACAAAACGGATAATGGAATGGTCATCCATACAGGGCTACAAATATCACCATATCGATTTGGGAGTTGAAACTATTGTTGTAGGTGAAATATAACATGGTTATGTGCTTGATCCAAGAACCTCAAAAATCCATGACACAAGAGAGGAAGATGTCTTCAAGAGTCTTCATGATCTACATTGTCTGAACATATGTCCGTATATGAAATTAAATACTAATGAGTAACTGAGAACCAAAAGCATGCGGGTGACCTCTCTACACCATGGAGGTATAATGAGGATTCTGATTGGAAATGATCATTCTAGGGAACCCATGGAATTTCATAAGCTCCCCTAGATATTTCCCCAATAAAAACTCGATTGAAATTAACTCCATTTTTCTATAATGATGGATTATTTCATCAAATGATCCACAACTAAAATTCTAGCATCATATCCTTCTCTATATTGAGGTACATATGTAAATAACCTCATAGAGATTTCCAACGACATTCCCTGAGAAAAATCTAATATCTTTGGAAACCCATCGAAATAAGGGCTCTCATCCTTCACCTCAGGAAGACAAAATAAGAATAGTAATAGAAAAAATTCTCTTTCAGATATTCAAAAGCATCATGACCCCAATCGATACACATGAATTACCTATCCTTTTTGGTAAACTATTTTAAAGAAATTACAAGTGGAGAGAAATTAGATATGAACCTTTTGTAATATCCTTCAAGACCATTGAAACTTCTCACATATTCCACTATCTTAAGGGATTTAATAGACACATATGCTTCAATATTAGACAGATTTTCAGCTACTCCCTATTGGGTTACATAATGCACCATGAAATGGACATAATGAGAATAAAACACACCCTTCTACAACATCCTAACGATATTTTATAGGCGAAGAAATACAAAATTGGAATTCAGATACTCATTATTCTCCACATTAGATGCTTAGTACACCATGATGTTGTCAATGTAGACCACCAAAAACATATCATAGAACTCAAAAAATTGGAATTCAGATACTCATTGTTTTGCAACCTTTTGATGGAGAACCATTTTTTAATATATCATTGGAAAATTTTATAAGCTCTATTTTTCAAAATAAACTTATTCTTTTTGATTGGGAAATTGAAATTTACCTTGGGTTAATTTTTGGTATTTTTCTGACCATGGTCATTTTTTAATGAATAGTGAAAAATACTGCATTTTACATCAAAGCTGCATTTTCATCTATTTTAATTATATGGTTAGATTATCATATTAATTGGTTTTAAGGTGTAATTAGAATATATAATTACAATTTAATCCAATTGTGTTCATTATAATTAATTTCACTTTGGAATTGGGCATAAACAAGTGCCAAAATTTTCATAGATATTGTATCAAAAAAACCCGCTATTTGTTTTGACAACGGAAATTATTTTTATATTCATTATTTAAATTTCTATGATTGGAATTTGGTAAGATGGATTCCATATTTGGAATCCGAAGGTCCAAATTATGTAATTAAGGATCTTTTGTTTTTTAACATTAGGAATAGTAACGACGGTAATTATCTTTAATTGTCTTGATTAATTAGTAATCGTATAGTTCAGGATAATAAAATAATATCATAATAAACGAAATGACCCAAACATGTTTTCTAATTCTACTGGTTGTGTCATGGATGACCATGGGATGCCTTTTTCCAAACATAGGGACCCCATAAAATCACTTTTGGGTGAAAGTGACACTTTATCTTTTTATTTTTAAAGAAAGGAGAATATCACTAAAGAATGTATCACCTGAGTAAAAAAATTTAATTTTATCTACATAAATTATATCTTGGACTATAAATATTAATTGGAAAGATAAAAATATTTCCTACATCAAAGTATTTTTTTTTAATTTTTAGACATTAAATAAATTAAATTATTTATGACATCATGATGATGCAGTGATTAACTCATTAATAAACGATTTAACCAAAATGAAAAGATAATGTAAACACTAAGAATTACTCTTTAAAATACCTCTTTGACTAGTATATTTCGAACCCTTATCAATTTATCCTAAAAATGTATCAATATGGGACCTTTAAAATCGGAAACACATTTTAATATAAAGTAACATTTTATAACTTTCCAAGAGTGCCCCTCCTCTCCTCTTATAAAAGGCCCCCACCTCTACCTCCTTACCCACTCTTCTCAAGTATTTGGATCATCCAAGATATACTCATTTTATCTGTCCACATCCCTCTCTTCATCCTAGAAGCCTTACCTTTGGTAGAAAGCACTTTAAAAATCCTTTTTGGTTCAACCCAAGAAGAGTTACCCGATTTAAAGGTAAATGATTATCTTATATTATTTTTTTTATTTTGCTTCTCCAACCACCTAAACTATTTTTATTAATTTCTTTTGTAACAACAACAGTATATTCAATATACTAGGATTTTGTTATAAGAAGTTTTCAAGCTACACTTACACACACCTACATCTAATGGTTAAAGTGCATATTGTTTCCGTGGATGGGGAATTTGTTCCTCACGAAATGATGACTGCTCAATATTATTCTAACACCTTATAAGCTGGCCATTAAGATGTCCCTATAATTATATATGATATATAATATGTTTATTTTTTCCTTAATCTTCTGTATTTATCATTTATGGATTACCTTTATGGGTTCCATTAAGGTTAAATGCGATATATTCATTTTAGGAAGTGCGAACTACCGCCCCCTCAAAGTGATTTGATTCATTAATGCCATATCTGGGATGTATGAAGGATTGAGTTAATGATATTTTATATGATATTATACTGGAATTATAAAATTCCTTTATATCATTATGATTCCATTCCCAAAAATAAGAAATATAAATGAAAGTAGCGTTCATGCGTACGTATGGCTTACCATCTCCAAGAACTGTGTATTTCATTTCTTACCTCTAAGTGTTATGTAATATTGTATATAAACGTATATACTAGATAGATATGATATATATGATATCTACATCATTAATATAACTCTGTATATAATTGATACATGAACAACTTGTAATTATAATGAGTTTATTTTTGACTCATGTACTAATGATCGACAAAACGACCATTATTAACTTAACTAAATAAATAGTGTTCATAACATGGTAATAAGTGATATACAAAGATATAAAGAACTTGAAAAATGTTTAAGCAAGTATAAATTAACTCAAGTTTATTATTCAGGAGGTTAAAGAACGATCGAGTCAAGTCGGACCCGAGTTAAAGGACATCGTCTCAATCTCCTTTCATTGAGGCATATTTTGTTTTATACACAACTTTCTATTATATGGTGTATAAACCCCTTTGACTTTTACATTTTTTCAAAAGTAATTTTTTTATAAGAAGCGTTTACTAAACGAAAAAAGGGAATCTTTTTTGTCGTACGTATGTGGCGACAACGACTTCTCTGCTGCCATGTCCATTATTTGAGTTTCGGCTACCTCTACAAGCCATAACTTTTTTTTAATGAAAAATAAATTACATGTTTACTTTTCTTTTATTTTGGTATTGAAAATGGTTTTGATAATGTTTTTATTATATAAATGTGATATTGATATATTGTGATTCAAATGTGAAAAGGTTATGTTTCTTTTATGCTTGTTTTATGTGATACGATTATGTTATGGTTTTTGGGAATTGCTTATGAAGATGGGTGGTTCCGTGATAAACTAAGGGCGGGTGAGCCCGATATTGCTCTCCAGTGCAATGGCTAATGTGAAGGGGTTAAACATTATGGTTTCTCTGAAGAGAATTAGGGAATATACTGTGATGGGTATTCCAAACATAACCATGAGGGTTACTCCCTATATAAAAATGTTATGAATGCCTCAAGATACCTTTATGTCTTATGATTTCTATGATTTATTCATGATTTGAAGAGGTATGTTAAAATAATTATGTTTTTCAAGAAATTATTATTTCATACATGGACTAATGATTTCATTTCGTACTTTTAGATCCCTTGCTCAAATTTTTATTCTCATCCCTTGTTTTTGAAATGTTTTTCACAGGTCAAGGGAAAGGTACATGATGTGATGATAGTGTCATGGATGTTTGAAGAAAGAATATATGTTTTATTTTAAATATGTTTCTGATGAATGGAAAAATGAGTACTATCTTTTATTTAACCACATTGTTTAAATGTGGAGTGTAATGCATGATTTATGATCTAATTCTCTTAAACTCTAAACCTGAAAGGATCCTCAATGTATATTCTTGAAATAACTCAAGATTAAGTAATGTTTAAGGTCGGGGCCTTATAGTTGGTATTAGAGGTAGGATTAGATAACTTTAGGAGTTAGAATTATTTTAAATGATTATCCAAAAATATTTTTTTATGGTCAAATTGAAATTACAAAGCATTTGAAAATTACCATGTTTCTTCATCTCAGACATGTTTGTTCAGAATGGTTTTCCACAGAGGAAACAAGGAAGCAGTGCTAGAAAGGCATACATAATTAAATGTCCTTCTAAATCAGCATCCTGAGATGGTCGGAATTGGAACTGAACAGTTTGTTGCATTAATGGCGCAGTTGACTCAAGCGATAAATGGTGGTGGTATCCATGCACGAGATTATCCAGATCAACCGCAGAGGAACATGTCAGTGGTGAAACATTTCATGAGGAAACATCCCCCATCATTCAGAGGATCATCTGACCATGTGCTAGCTGAATGGTGGATTAAATCACTGGAGAAGAGTTTCGATGTTATGGTGTGTTCAGAAAATCAAAAGAATTTTCTTGCTATTTACCATTTGGAGGTTGAAACATATCAGTGGTGGTCGATGGTTCAAAATATCAAGGATTCTGATGAGATTGATGCTCTCGACTGGGATGAATTCAAAGGTATGTTTCAAGATATGTATTTTCCTAAGGCAGTTTGACGTAGGATGGAAAAACAATTCTTGGAATCGAGGAAAGAGGATGACTCATTGGCTACTTATGAAGAGAGGTTCAATCGATTGGCAAGGTATGCTTCAAATTTTATCCGAGACCTTTATAGTAAAATCAGTAGTTTTTACTCAGAATTATAGCCAAAATATTGAAGGGCATTAGCTTCTCGCAAGTTAAAAAGTTATGATAAGATTTTTCTATGTGTTGAGAAGGAGTAAATGGAGTTTTTCGATGATGAAGTGTCCTATGACAACAAACAAGAGAAGAGACCGAGGTGGCATGAGAAAGGGAAGAAATATTTAAAAGGACTGATGGTAAGAAAACTATGTTTCTAGTTTGTGATAAATGTGGTAAAAGGCATGCTGGGGAATGCCTTCTAGATTCTAGAACGTTCTACCGATGTGGTAAAATGGGACATAACACTCGTGATTGCACTAAAAAAGATCAGGGTGATGGTAAGACCACATTTAATTTATAGTTAGTGAAATGTTTTATGTGCAATGAGTTGGGGTCACTATGCAAATGAGTGCCTGACAAAGAGCTCAAGTGATGGGAAGAAGTTAGACTACAAGCAGAAAGTGGTGGTGAAATCCTTTGAAACTACTTCAATAGATGTTGATCCATCAAATTAAGTGGTATCATGTACATTGTTTATTTTATCAGATTCTGCCAGTGTGTTTTTTGATTTAGGGTCTACACATTGTTTCATCTTTGAAAACATTTCTAGTAAAATGGGAATACCATCTCAAGAAACGACTCATGAACTTATGGTAAAAACACCTGGGGGAAATTTAGAGGTAAAAATAATTTATAAGAATCTTCTTATCCTTATCCATGGAAAGAACCTACTTGAAAACCTTATTGATTTACCTCTAGTAGAGTTTGATGTTATCCGTGGTATGGACTAGCTCTCTGTTTACCATGCTAAGATTTATTGTTCAGCTAATGATTTTTCTTTTTAGAAAGACTTTCAGTTTGTGTACAATAATGAACCCTTACTGTTGATAACATATCAAGAGGCTGAGAAACTTGTAAAAGATGGGAATGAATGTTACCATGTACATAATGTTGAAAAAAAAGGAACTGTTCATCTTAATGAAGTACCAGTGGAAGATGAGTATCCTGATGTTTTTCTTGATGAGTTTCCTAGAATAGTACCATATCGGGAAGTTGAATTTACTATTGACCTAGTTCCTGATGCTAAGCCAATTTCAAAACCCCCTTATCAAATGGATCAAATTTAACTTTTAGAGTTAAAGGTTCAATTAAAATATTTATTAGAGGAACGTTTCATTTGACCTAGAAAATCACCATGGGGTGCTTCTGTTTTATTTGTTAAAAATAAAGGTGGCTCAATGAGGCTTTGCATTGATTATAGAGCCTTGAATAACATCACTGTTAAGAACAAATATCATTTGCCTCATATCGATGATTTGTTTGATCATCTCTAGGGAGCTTAGTATTTTTCAAAGACTCACCTGAGATCGGGGTACCATCAGTTGAAGGTAAAGGAAGAAGATATTCTGAAGACCTTTTTTCAAACAAGATATGGGCATTAAGAATTTTTAGTTATGCCTTTTGGTCTAACCAATGCACCTGATGTATTCATGGACCTTATAAATAATATTTTCCAGGAGTTCTTTGATAAGTTTGTTGTCATTTCCATTGATGATATTTTGGTGTTTTATAAAAGTAAAGAGGATCATGAAAGTCATTTAAGGGTTATTTTGCGAACCTTAAAAGGAAAAAATTGTATGGGAAATTCAGCAAGTGTGATTTTTGGTTGAAACCAAATTCTTTTCTTCGTCATATTGTTTCTACAGATGGAATAACTGTTGATCCTGCAAAAACATAGGTTGTTGAAGAAGGGCCAAGACCCTCAAATGTAACTGAGATTCGTAGCATCCTTAGTTTGGCAGTCTATTACCAAAGGTTTGTTAGAAATTTTTCCCAGTTATCTAGTCCAATAACAATGCTAACTTAGAAGGGTGTTATGTTTGTCGGAACAAAGGAATGTGATGATTGTTTTTAGGAACTGATAATAAGATTGGTGAATGCTCCAGTTTTGGCACTACCTTCCAGGAATGAGATGTTTGTTATCTATATTGATGCTTCATTGAAAGGACTTGGTTGCGTCCTAATGTAAATTGATCAGGTAATTTCTTATGCTTCAGGTTAGTTGAAAACTCATGAGGTAAATTACCCTACACATGATTTGGAATTAGCTGTTGTTGTTTTCGCTTTAAAAATATAGAGGCATCATTTGAATGGTGTAAAGTGTGAAATATATATTGATCACAAATGATTAAAGTATATATTCACTCATAAAGAATTGAACAGGAGATAAAAGAGGTTTCTAGAATTAATCAAGGATTATTATTGTACAATTCATTACCATTCGGGAAACGGAAATAAAGTGGGTGATGCTTTGAGTCGAAGAAGTAATGATTTATTAAAAATGTTGTGTTTGGAACGTGATCCTTTGGTTAAGGATTTGATGAACATTGGAATAGAAGTTGTTGGTGCATGATTTCCTTCTGTTTTGTTTCCGGTATCAGTGAAATCATATATATCAGACAGAATTAAGAAAGCACAGAAGCAAGACAGTGAGTTGCAGAAAAAGGTAGAGCTAGTTCAGAAGGGTATGTTGCTTGAATTCAGCATTGATAATGATTTTTTTTTGAGATTTGGGAATAGATTATGTGTTCCATGTGATTCACAGTTGAAGATAGAGTTGTTATGTGATTCTCATAGTTATCTATTTTCAGTTCATCCAGGCAGTACTAAGATGTATAGAGATCTTCGAGAGTATTACTGGTGGGACAGAATGAAAAGAGATATTGTTGATTATATTGTGAGGTGTTTGACTTGTCAACAAGTTAATGTAGAGCATCATTTACCAAAAGGGATGCTTCAACCTTTACCACTACTACAGTGGAAATTAGAGAATATATCCATGGACTTTTTATGGGATTTCTGAAGACACCTCGAGGTAATAATGCAATCTGGGTTATTATTGATTTCTTGACTAAATCTTCTCACTTCTTTGCTATGCGAGATAATTTTTCCCTAGATCAACATTCTCGTTTGTATCTTAATGATATAGTCATATTACATGGAGTTCCTCTCTCTATTGTATCTAACTGTGATCCCTGGTTCAAACCTAACTTTTGGAAAGTCCTTCAGAATTCATTGGGTACTGAATTAAATTTTAGTAAAAATTTTCATCCTCAATCAGATGGGAAGTCAGAACGAACAATTCCGAATTTGGAGGATATGTTGCGTTCTTGTTCGATGGATTATCAGGAAATTTGGGACCAAAATCTTTCATTGGTTGAGTTTTCTTATAATAACAGTTTTCATTCCAGTATACAGATGGCACCATTTGAGGCATTATATGGGAAGCAGTGTCAAACTCTAGCTTTTAGGGATGAAGTGGGTTAAAGGAAGGTGATGGGACCAGAATTGGTAGAAGAGTTGGTAGAAAAAGTTCAGCTGATATAGAGAAAAATGAGAATAGCTCAGAGCAGGCAGAAGAGTTATGTAGACAATTGGAGAAAAGATCTCTCTTTTGAGGTAGGTGATCATGTTTTTTTCAAAGTATCTCCATGGAAAATGTGATATGATTTGGTAAGAAAGGAAAGTTGAGTCCAAGGTTCATTGGACCATATGAAATTCTATGGAGAGTTGGATTAGTTGCATACTGGGTGGCTTTACCTCTGCATTTATCTCAGGTACACAATTTTTTTCATGTTTCAATGTTAAGTAAGTACATGCCAGATCCATATCATGTTTTGAGTCCAGTGGTAGTTCAGATGGAAGATAATCTCTCTTATGAGGAACAACCAGTCCAAATTATTGACCATAGGGAGGAACTGTTTCGGAATTAGGTGATTCATCATGTAAACGTTTTGTGGAAAAACCACATGATTGAAGAGGCAACATGGTAATCTGAAAATGCAATGCGGGATAAACACACCCACTTATTCGGTAAATAAATAAATTGTGGGGACACAATTTTATAAAGGGTGGAAGGATGTAAAATCCCAAGTAAGTAATGAATAATATATATTCTTATCTATGTCTATTTATGAATTATACAGTGTTTTAGAGGCTTAAAATGAGAATAAATCCAATCTTAATCATGAAATACACTAATAATTTTAAAAAAATATTTTCCACCTTTTTATGGAGAACCATTTTTAAATATATCTTTTGACAATTTTATAAGCTCTATTTTTCAAAATAAACTTATTCTTTATGATTGGTACATTGATATTTACCTTGGTTTAATTTTTCGTATTTTTCTGACCATGTTCATTTTTTAATGAATCATGAAAAATACTACATTTTACATAAAAACCGCTTTTTCATCTAATATAATTATATTATTATATTATCTTTTTAATTATTTTTAAAGTTTAATTAGAATATATTTTTACCATTTAATCCAATTTTTTTCATTATAATTAATTTCACTTTGTAATTGGGTAAAAACATGTGCCAAACTTTTCACAGATATTGTTTCATAAAAACATGCTATTTGTTTTGACAATGAGAATTATTTTTAAATTAATTATTGCAATTTCTATGTTTAGAAATTGGAAAAAATGGATTCCATATTTGAAATCATAAGGTCTAAATTATGTAATTAAGTCTCTTTTGTTTTTTGGACGTTATGAATAGTAACGACAGTAATTATCTTTAATTATCTTGATTAATTAGTAATCGGGTTGTTAAGGATAATAAAATAAAATCATAATAATAAAAAATGACCCCAACATGTGTCCTAATGATACAAGTTGTTTCATGGACGACCATGGGATGCCTTTTTCCAATATTCGGGACCCCATGGATTCACTTTTGGGTGAAAGTGACACTTTATCTTTTTATTTTTAAAGATAGGAGAATATCACGAAAGAATGTATCACCTGAGTAAAACATTTTTAATTTTGTCTACATAAATGATATATTGGACTATAAATATTCATTGGAATGATATATTGATTTCCTACATCATTGTATTTTTTTATAATTTTTAGACATTAAATAAATTAAATTATTTATGACATCATGATGATGTAGTGATTACCTCATTAATGAACGATTTAAATAAAATGAAATGTTAATGTGAAATCTAAGACATAAACCTGTCAAATACCTATTTTATGGGTATATTTCTAACTCTTGTCAACTTATCCTAGAAATATATCAATGTGGGACCTTTAATATCTGAATCTGAATTTAATATAAAGTAACATTTTATAACATACCAAGAGTGCCCCTCCTCTCCTCTTATAAAAGGCCCCCACATATACCTCCTTAACCACACTTCTCAAGCCTTTGTCTCAGCCAAGATCTGCTCATTTTATCTCTCCACATACCTCTCTTCATCCTAGAAGCCTTACCTTAGGCAGAAAGCTCTTTAAGAAACCCTTTGGTTCAAACCAAGAGGAGTTACCTGAATTAAAGGTAAAGTCTTCTCTAATGTTCTTTTGTTTTATTTTGCTTCTCCAGCCCCCAAAAAACATTTTATTCATATCTTTTATAACAAAACCATTATATTAAATATATTAGGATTTTTTTATAATAATTATTTGAGCTACACTTACACACACCTACATCTAATGGTATAAGAGCATATTGTTTCCGTGGATGGGGAATTTCTTCCTCACAAAACGATGATTCCTCAATATTCTTATAACACCATCAAAGGTGGCCATTAAGATGTAACTATATTTATATATGATATAAAATATGTTTATGTATTCCTTATGATTCTGTATTTTTCATTTATGGATTACTTTTATGGTTTCCATTATGGGTAAATGCGATATATTCATTTTAGGAAGTGCGGACTACCGCCCCCTCAAAGTGATTTCATTCGTTAATTCCATATGTGGGATGTATAAAGGATGGAGTTAATGATATTATATATGATATTATACTGGAATTATAATATACCTTTATATAATTATGACTCCATTCCATAAAATACGAAATATAAATGAAAGTAGCATTCATCGTACGTACGAATTACCTTCTCCATGAACGATACATTTCATTTCATACCACTAAATGTTATGTAATATTATAAATGCATGTATATACTGGATATATATAATATATATGATATCTACAAAATGAATATACCTCTGGATATAATTTATACATGTACAACTTATAATTATAATGATTTTATTTTTTACTCAAGTACCAATGATCGACAATATGACCATTATTAACTTAAATAATTACATAGTGTTCATAACATGGTAATATGTGATATAAAAAAGGAATAGTGAACTTGAAAAATGTTCTTAAGAAAGTAGAAATTAACTCAATTTTATTATTCAGGATGTTAAAGAATGATCGAGTCAAGTCAGACCTGAGGTAAGGGACTTCGTCTCAATCTCCTTTCATTGAGGCATATTTTGTTTTATACACAACATTCTTTTATACGGTTTATAAAACCCTTTGAATTTTAAATATATTCGAAAGGAAAATTTTTTATACGAAGCGTTTACTAAACAAAAAAAGGTAATGTTGTTTTTCATACGTATATGGGGACAACAACTTCTCCACCGCCGTGACCATTATTTCAGTTTCGGCTTCCGCTACAAGCCATAACATTTTTTTAATGGAAAATAAATACCATGTTTTACTTTTCTTTTCTTTTAGTATTGAAAATGGTTTTGATGATGTTTTTATTATATCAATGTGTTATTGATATCTTGTGATTGAAATGTAGAAATGTTATGTTTCCTTTATGCATGTTTTATGTGATACGATTATGTTATGGTTCTTGGGCATTGTTTATGAAGACGGGTGGTTCCGTGATAAACTAAGGTCCGGTGAGCCCGATATAGCTCTCCAATGCATTGGGTAACGCAAAGGGTTAAACATTAAGGTTTCTCCGAAGAGATTTAGGGAGTATACTGTGATGAGTATTCCAATCGTAACCATGAGGGTTACTCCATATGTAAGAATGTTATGAATGCCTCAAGTTACCTTTATGTCTTATGATTTCTATGATTTATTCATGATTTGATAAGGTATGTTAAAATGATTATGTTTTACGAGTAAAGTATGATTTCATACATGGACTAATGTTTTCATTTAGTAATTTTATATCCCTTGATGTGATTTTTATACTCATCCCATGTTTTTGAAATGTTTTTCACAGGTCAAGGGAAATGTACATGATGTGATGATAGTGTCAAGGATGTGTCAAGAAAGAATCTATGATTTATTTTAAATATGTTTCTGATGATGAGAAAAATGAGTTCTATCTTTTATGTAACCACATTGTTTAAATGTGGAGTGTAATGCATGATTTATGATCTAATTCTCTAAAAATATAAACCTGAAAATATCCTCAACGTGTATTCTTGAAATAACTCAAGATTAAGTAATGTTTAAGGCCAGGGCCTAATAGTCACAACCAATGAAACATTGTGTTTCATCCAAGAAACTATCGAACTAAAAGCTATCTTATCATCCTCATATCAGTCGATTATGAGTGCATCAAAAATGGAGCCCTCATAATTCTACAGACTCTGGTTCTCAAACTCTTGGAGTTTCCTCTTCTAAGTGTCATTATTGTCAACATATACTCGTTTTGATTCACTAAAAAAAACATATTGATCATATTTTATTCGAAACTGCGAATGATTAAGACCTATTTCCATACCTGAAATATAACAAATAGTTAGAGATCATAAACCAAGAACATGGAAGTTTCAACATTAATTATTTGTTTTTTTTCATTTTAGGTTGACCTATTACAAGGTCAACCCATTTAAACTAATAATAAAAGAATAATGATGCATGATCCTTTTGTAGGATTTAACATGAAACATGTATCAGCTCATTTAAGCAGTCACTGTAAACTAAAAGGTCCATGCATAAAATTATAGTGGTCTATTAATACCCTTGCCTCATCCGGTCTCAAATGTTTTTTTGTCGATTTTTAATCATAGCTATCATTGTTTTCCAATTAACCCATGTAACCACACATATTCCTAACTCCTAACCCCATCTTATCCCTCAGCCAGAGCATTGATACCATATTTTCACAAAACCCGTCCCAAAATGAGTAACCCTCATAGGCTGTCAATGTGATTAGTGTGATAGTGACACATGAGACCTTCCTCTCGTGGGACCTGGCAATGTGACTACCATAAAGGATATTGAAAACACACAAATGGGAGGAATTACCCATTAAGATAACACTTTAGAAAGATAGAGAAAATATTGAAACCAACTAACTCAAACTCAAAATGAAATATATAATAAATCAGAAGTAAAATATATTTAATTTCATTCGAGAACAAATAAAAAATAAATGGAAAATTCCATGTAACAAAAGAATGTAAAATGATAGTGACCATGAAGAACAAAAAACTCATGCAACCCCAAGAATGTAGAAAACAACATGATATTCGACCTACTCCAAGTGAACACAAAATATTTTATATATACATAGGGTGAGATTAAGTGTATACTCAGTAGGATCATCTCTAGAGCATCTTGTGTAAAATTAATGAAATAACACTAGAGAAAAGTGGAAAACAAGTGAAACTAATTCATCAACTAAACATGTATAATATGTTCCAAACCTCACCATGGATACTATCACCAAGTATCAAATAAAAGTGTATATGATATTATAATGAAATTCAAGGGTACCCTTCTTCCACGTTTATATCTATATTATAACCATCTGCAACACATTTTACCATCCTCAGGGTCCTCCACGACATCCATACGCATAATCCAAAATATATATATCAACTTTTAGGCATCAATTTCTACCACCAACACTCATCCTACACACCCCACATAACAAAAAATCACACTAGGATCATCAATTCCTGGCTCACACAACAACAGAAGCTGTAGGAAACAAACAATAGCAACTGGGATACCAAACCAAAACAATGAATTATACCTCCACACACAAAGACCACTCACAGTTCCAATGAATAATATCATATAGTTTAAAGGAATGGGGTAACTTGGGTCCCTTAAAGTCATTATATTTATCGATCAATTTGTACTTCATTTCATATTGAATTAATCAATTCAATTAAGCAAGCATTAGTACATTCATTTTGATATCATCCAATTACAACGACAATTGGATTCATTTAAAATTTTATTTTTATATATACAATTAATTTATATTTAATCATGGATTTATGTTCATTACCAATCAGATCATGAATTATATACTAACTAGAACCACATAGATATCCCAGGATCTAGAAATTAAGTGGAAAACTATTATCATGGTATAATGAAATAACATATGATCGATTATAATTATTTATTGTAGTGTAAATATATATATTTTAAATTTTATTTTGATCCAGTGGATAATACATGATAACTCAATGAATTCCCAAAAAATAATATTTAATCCAAGAATACACTACCTTAAAAGCATTCCAAATTGCTTTTCACGATAATGTACCAAAACAACAGATTATGATCACCTATCCTAAAACGACTACATCAACGAGACGATGTTGCTACACAATCATCGTAATCAAAACCCAAGAAATGTCCATTAAAAGCATGGAGATTACATGTTGTAACTTGGATAGTAAAATAGAAGGAAACATGTTGAATAACCCACACGAATTGAGATATAACATACCTTTTATCAAAGGAAACTCAAAACATGCTGCTTTCACCAAAATAGGGTCGCACAGAAAGGGAAAACTAGGTCCAATGATACAAAAAAATCACACATCTCCGCAAGAATGAATGGCCAGGTGTGTCATTTATAATGGAAAAAATTGATGTAATAGGTGAAATTTATATCAGCCTTTTGAAAATAAAATCAGTGTAACATTTTAGATATAGTTTTGATTTTCCATTAATGAGGGATCTAAAAAATAATATGTGTTTTGATAGACAAAAGGAACAAATACCCTTTGTAATGTTGATATAAGAGATAAGGGATTTCAATTGGTGTTAAAAACCTTAAAAAAGACCTTGAATGTCTTTTATGTCCACTAAAATTTCAAATGAGTTAAACAGTAAAAAGCTCGATACATCGTTCACCAGTTTATCTGGAATAATTGTAACACCTACTGAAAGATGAAGATGACTCACTAAATATGTAAATTAAAGATGAATCACCAACATATGACTCAAAAACATATTACAAACCTATAGTTGAATATGAATCACCGAAATATGACTCACCGATAGTAAAATATGACATACTGATAGATGAATCCCCAAAAATTGAAGATTACTCGCCGAAATATGACCCACCGATAGTTAAAGATGAGTCACCAAAAGATGACTCGCCAATAGTTAAATATGCCTCACTAAAAAAATACTCGCCAATAATTAATTTTGACTCACTGATAGATGACTCAATTATTAATGAATATGAATCACCAATAATTGAAGATTACTCATCGATGATGACTCGGAAATAGTTTAATATGAATCATCGATAGTTGAAGATAATTCAGTGACAGATGAATCACCGACATCATTGTTCACATCAATCCCACCAACAATAGTATTTATAAAATTAAAATCACTATTCGAAGAACCAGAAATTTTTCAATATGATAGAAATAGGTCCCCTTGGCCTCCCGGGACACTATAAACAGAATATTTTAACTATGGAATGTACCATAGAGGTTTGGTCCATTATATTCCATGATGATATGAATTTAAGATGACTATAATTATGTTTGTAGTTGATATGGGTAGGGTGTGGTTGACACAAAAGGAAAAATACCTATGTATAATCATAGATATTTGGGGGCCATTTTTATATGGGTTAGAGGATACACTTTTTATTTTTGAAATGATTATTAGTTGTATCCTTTATTTTTAAATAATAACAAACATCCATAACACAAATAATTATTATATATTGGTGAAATGGATTACATATTTCCATTAAATATTTCTTGGACATGACTCATTATTATTTAATTATTTATTACTATATTTTAACCACTATGTAAATTTAATTTCATCTTAAATAATATAATATAATATATATAATATCACTCAAAATTTCAAGAAAAAACTATATTTACAATACTAGAAGTTATTAATTGTTATTACTAAAAATATGGATTTCTTTTTTTCAAATTCCCATAAAAAATCATAGAATGTAGTACAAAATTAATCTCGTAGACAGTAGGAAACAATGGGTTTTTAAGTAAAAAGATCAAAAGATTGAAATGTTTTTATATCCAATTTCAGTGTGGAATAAGTAAAAATCAGCTGGATTGTTTTTATTGATGTAATATAGATATCATAATAAATCAAATAAAATCAACAATATGATTCATCACTATAATCAAATATTTTCTAAAATATTGAAAAAATTTAGAATTTATAAAAGATTACCAAAAGTTATCAGAAATAAAATTTTAAAATTCCACTTAATTTTTTTTATAAAATAATCATTATATAATAAAAAAATTTATTTTAAAAAAATTTCATTAAATTTTTTCAACACAAACTTTTTAAATAACACATTTTTTATGCATAGAATTTGAATAATTCATAATTGTTGTCCAAAAAAGAGATTATATAAATTTCCAATAGTTTATTTAACTTATTATATATTTATATCATTAGAATATTTCCTTAATAATGATTAGTTTAATTTATTAATATAAGAACACATCTTGGTCATATGAATTTTTTTGTACAATTTCATCACTTATATTGTAATATTAATTCATAATCATATATATTTTATTTTAAATAATTAAATTTATATACATGTGTAATCTGTATTATAATAATATATTTTTTCTAATTAATTCCTACCATTAATATAGTTATGTGATAACTATCTTAATGAAAATTATTATTATATTGGTGTTACAAAAAACGTGCCCTTAAATATGACACATGTTATTTCATAAAATCAATGTATCATGTAATGAAATATATATTTAGTGTTACATATAACAAAAGATAAAGAGTGAATTGCTTCTAACACATGTTATCAGGGATTTAATTTAATTTTATAGAAGATTTTCCTTAAAATAATGGGATTTTAAAATATTTATCAACATTAAATACGAAAAAATTAGTGAAAATACAATATTAGATAATAAAAAGACATTATAAATACATTCTTATAATATAAACAACAACAAAGAATTAATTTTACCTAATGAAAATAAATCTACATATAAAAATCTTGAACACATCATAATTTTTATGTCAAATCCTCTGGAGTGAAATAATACAAATTAAAAAATAAAATAAAATGAAGTAATGTTTAATAATGATATAAAATGTCAAAGGGGTGATATCTTCACCATATAAATGAAATTATGTTCATAATATTACAATATTTATTATTAAAAAAAGTTCGTTGAAATCCCGTACCTCAGGCTTTATTTTGGATACTTGTTACTTTACTATGTTAATATTAATTTTACATGTGGTGTTATTATATTAGATAACCATTTTTTTGACAATATCATACATGATCTTTTATAAAATATTTTCACCTTTCCACTGTTAAAATTTCACTATTTTAATTTCTTCAGGTGTAAATTGATTTGTTTTCCCATGAATGTTTCACCAAGAAAGTTTTGGTTAATTCATATATTATATACTTATATAATATCAAAAATAATTATCATATCATAATTATCATATTCAAACATAAATTATAAATTTTAAATCAATCATTAAAAATTATTGGAAGAAATATTTTATTACAATCACGTAGAAAGTTGGTCGTACGTATGCATAAGAAATATTTCCATTTATCAATGATAATTATCAAATGGATTTACATAATATATTAAAATTATGTAAATATAATAATATAATAAATACAACACTATTTCACAAAATAAAATCATATATATAATCCAAGTAGTGTGATGATGATAAGAGAGTCACATCGTTTCCTGAATATGGTAGTCCTTATTCACATGAACGACATGATAATATTTCAATGTGTGAAACATAATTAAATAAAAAACATATATACTATGTTTTCAAATTTATAATTATGATTTTAATATAATAAATATTTTAATTATCTCACATTTATTTATTAATGTTGTTCTTATCACATTACATGTGAGTAATTAGGGCAAGATGAATCACATCGCTTCACAATGCGGAAGTCATCCATTCACATGATTGACATTATCATATATCATAAAAAGTGAAAATTAAAAATTATATATTTTATAGTGTTGCAATATTCTTATAAATTTTGGATCCATCATCACACCAAAAAAAGGAAATATGTTGATTGAAAAATCGTTGGCATCACTTTCTGAGGTGATAATACATCGTACACATGAATGTTGATTCTGAAACACCTTTGATTGAAGTGGGGATTTTTTTACATAATTAGGTGAACATTGAGCATATATATACGTGTATTATACTAATTATATTATATCATAATTTTTTAGTAATAATTAAATGAGGTGGTGGATGAAATAATATAAATACACTCATTGACAATTGTTGCATCTTATTTGGGTATGGTTTTAAGGCTTGAAACAAAATCCATCATAGGATTGATATCAATGACATATATTGAATATAAAATAAGGTCATTGAATTTGGGATGTCCATTGAAAATTAATTTTATAATCCAAAAAAATTTTAATGTGGGAGTAATGATGGAGAGGCAGTGGTCTTTTATACATTAGGTGAGTGTGAAAATTTATATTTTTTAAATAAAAAGATGTTCCATGGTACAAGACATTTTCATATAGTTATATGTGAACTATTATATAGAAAAAGTCATTATAGGTTCTATATGTTTCCATAAAATTTATTTTTTAAATGTTATATGTTATTTTTATCCATTATTTATTTAGTTTAACCCCCACATATCTACTTTTACCTTAATAGCGGTAACAATTGTTGATTATTTTCAATACACATATCAATAAAAAATAATATCAATCATATTATAATATATAATGTATTATTATAAAAAACAAGGAATCCGTTTCTCCAAAATTAATACATATAAGTAGAAATTTGTTTCTATAAATTAATCTCAGAGCTGCAATGAAAAGGTGTATTTTCAATAATAAAATATTCAAATTTATACCATGTTATTATATCATAATTTAATATTAAAATTATTCTTATGACCTAATTTCGATTACACTATATTCATAATTGAAAAAATAATAATTTAAAACAAATAATAAATATTGCATAAAATTAAAAAATATCAATTATAATTTAGTTTAAATTTAAAATTTTGAATTGATCATTATACATCGAAAAATTAAACATGTCATTTAAATACAAAAAATCAACCCTAATATGATTATAATATTTTGATTTCAAATATATATTTTATTTTTTAAAATAAAATTCATAAAATTTTTAGTAGTAAATTTTTAATTATGTTCTCAATGAACAAATAGAGAAACATTTATAAAAAAGTATCTTTTTTCTAAAAAATATAATATTTTAATAATATTTATATTTTATTCATAGTCATTAAATAATAAAAATATTCTTAATTTTGCAGCTACTATTCTATCCTACCAATTTTATTATTTCATATGCATTGTTATCATCCACTTCGACTCAGTTTTTCATATTCCACAAACTATCAATGAGTTTACATTTGACTAAATATATTACATGGGTTGTTTACGCATGATGTCTTGTATTCATTAAACTATCAATAAAAATTTACTATTTTAAAATTTATGGGTGTTATATTCTCCCATCCATTAATAAATAAAATCCTTGAAATTTAAGAATTTTTTTAATAATTAAGTGTTTAAAATTTGGAAATACAATTTATGAGAAATCCACATTGTAATTTTTTAAATAATAGATAATAATTATATATAATACTAGTCGTCAATAATCAACAAACTGTGAATGATTAATGATAAAATATGGACCCCCATACCTAAAGTCCTATAGGCGAGAAATGGGTTATAAATATCCTGATAAATAATATGTCAAGGATAATATTTTTTTAATGATCTATTTTAATATACTTGTGGAATAATTATACTATTTAAGGATATGTGGAAATATAATTACTTGAAGAATTTATATTTCATATGTAAAATATCATCCTTTCCTTGGTATTTGAACAATTTACAATTTATACTATAACCATGTAAATAATTATCCTAAAACGAATTTTTTTAATGAATTATAATTCACTTTTGATATACCATAATATCAATAAAAGAGAGATAAGACGTTCTATATGTGTTTCATTATTTTTAGAATCAAATATATTTTAAAGGTTTTATAAAATATAATACATGACTCTATAAACCTCAAAAGTAACACCCCCAATCCATTAATAACATTTATATTTAAAATTGATTAACTAATTAAATATTAACTCGAATATTACGTAGGCTAGTGGTTGGAACTAACCTCTTATCATCTTAGGGCGTGTGTTAAATATCCTGGGCCATTCCATATGTGAATAGTTGTAACCTATAATGATGGTTTTATTTTTCTAAATATAAATATAAATTAATTTTATAATTTTTAAAAAACAATAATATTCATATCATGGAAAAGTATTAATCATTTAAAAATATATTATTACATTTTTTAATATAAATTTTTATTCCTAAATATTTATAATCATATTTGAATATTAATAAAATTTCATTAATAATCATATCAATAGAATAAGATATAAGTACAATACAAATTATGTCTATGTAGTGAAATGGTAATATTAATCAAATAAATTTTTAATAAAAGTTATAATTGACCAATATGTTATATTTCTATATACTTATCCACCAAAATATAAATATTTTGGTATACTCACTTCACATAAAACATAAAAAGATGAGATTAAGACATAGATCATAATGATAACTTAATCTCATTGATCCATGATGGTATCCACAACAATTATGTCAATCTAGAAATATATAATTATAAAATTTAACAAAAAATATAGATGTTTAATTATTATTATAAAAAAATTCAATTTTTAAAATACATAATCAATTTAATTATTAATTACAATATATAAATACTACAATATTTAATTTAAACATAACAACATCGTTGGTTTAGGATTTAACCATTAAAAGAGGGAATTGAATATGAAAATTCCTTTATTATCTATATTTAATTCAATGAAATATAAATAGTTCCATATAAGTGAATTATATCATGTAATCATACTATTCTTTTCTCTTTGGAAACTATTTTTTTATTCCCCTCCATTTCAGAAATATATAATTTTCTTATTACACTAATACATTTTCTTTATTTTCTCCATCAAAAAATTTTATATGATAGAAATAATTAATTATTTCATCCTTTGTCTCCATAAGTGATGTAATAATGAAAATCAATTAGTCACTTCTTTAATTAGTTTGAGAGTCTCTCAGGTAAAAGTTGTAAATCTTTTTTCTGGAAAAATAAATGGGAATAATCAGGATATCACTCACTCAACTCATAATCCCATTTTGATTTTCATAGTCACTATATTATCCTTCACAAACAATAATAACTTGATTCTTTCATGTTCTATAAATTGACAAAAACAAAAATGTGTATTATAATAAACAATTTCCATTCTAGAAAAACAATGTAATTATCAATAGGATATCGAAATCATGACATGAAAATTTTAATAAAGGAAACATTATGTTAACGCCAGATCATTCACTGTTATCATATACATAAATCAGTCATAAGGGTTTATAAGGAAAATGTGAATTATCGTAAGAATATCTCTAAAAATATTCAAAATAGATGCATGAAAATTCTAGTTTTCATTTAACAAGCAAGGATTGAGTCAATCACAATTAAACATTTTTATATTTAATAAACCATGATAAATAATATATAGATCTATATCATTTTTTAGTATAAAAAATATGTTTATGCTTAAAAAATCAAAACATATTCCTAAACAATAATATTGGTCATTCTTATATATATAATCGATGTTCATTATATTGTAATGTACTTTAAACATTGTTTTCATAAATCTAGTCCCCAAAGTTTCGACAAAATTTTCATTAATACATATTTTACCATCCATAGACCATGTATACCAATGTCAATATCTTATGTATTATATTTTCATAAGATAAACGGAATCACATCAAAATGGAGTCAAATTTTAGTAATCATAGGAAAATAGATATATACATGTGTTTCTGTTATATCTGTATATAAAATATTCAATATTTTATTTAATCAATTTCATTTACAACACTATAAATTTATTTCATTTCAATAATAGTAAACATTATGGATTCCTTGTAATGGAAGTAAAATAGTTATGAAATCAAATTCACAGCATGGGTTATGTAAGGTGGAAGAAATCAAGAATCTGTATTCATAATAAATATTTAATAATAATAAACTGAACAAACATTACATTTTAAAAAATATACATGAATAATAGATTTGGAATTATAAATAATTTAAAACATGTTCCATTTAATTATTATCATTTAAATCATTACAGTAATTAAATAATCAATATGTAATTATAAATCAATGAATATATGTTAATTTAATCAATAAAATGGGAAATAAGTGAATAAAAATATAAAATGAAACATAAGATATCTATGATAATAATAAATTTATTATTACTTAAATAAATTAGTTATTACTGTATTTTAGGTTTCCCATAAACACAATATGTGTACTTTCACAACCTATCCTCAAGAATGATTAAAAATATGATCTAGTAACCAATTTAACTAATCATATTTTACTCATTCATCCCATGATACCCCTAATTCATAATGGAGTTATCTATGAATGGGTCCTACCATCTCCTTATGTTACAAAATAAATCTTCATATAATAAGAAATCAATTTAACACATAAAAATGATCCTTATCATCAAATATCCTTATTGAGTAGAGATCTTTTTTATTAGTATTTCCCCAGTCGAACAAATTGTTATCAATGTATAACACCATATATTTAAATTATGTATGGTTTATATAATATAAATATCAAAAATAAATACTAATGATATTAAGTTGAATTTGAATGACCAATGATCCTCGAGAAGGGATAATTTCAATGGAATTTTATTTACAACAAAAATAAATCAAGGGATATAATGTCAATAATATACTTTGTCAGAATAATCACAGACCATCTATTGAAAGGGTTACAATGGTATCAATAACACATATCCCATAGGGATTATATATATCAAAAATATCTATGATCAATGATTAAAATAAATATTATAAATGATCTTAAATAACATTATTATGGAAATTTTCATTTTCATTTTTAAAATTACTTTTTAAAACAACAAAAAATCTTATTTTTTTCATTTAATAACAATTTTAAAGAAATGATGAATTTCTATAATAGTAAAAAAATTATTTAAAAATATTTATGTATAAATTCAAATTGATCTTTAAATAAAGGTTGTTCATAATGGTGGTTAATTCGATAAATGAGATTAAATTTAAAAAGAAAAATCCTTTTGTGACCTAAAAAGTCTACAAAAGTTTCTTTTTCAGAAACAAACATGAAAATTCTTTTAAAAAATCATATTTTTCATAAAATCTATAAATATTAGAATAATAATATATTTGGATAATGATAAAATTATATTCAAAAAACAATTCAAAAAATATTTTTTGAAAAGAGAAACGATATCCGACAGGAGAGCGAAATGATGTCTGATTCCCCAAAAAATCAGTATTGCAATTATTTTAATGTACATAATATGAAAAATAACTATACTATATATAAATTGTATGATAAACTACATTATAATAACAATAAATATTCGTATTTTACAATTATCGATTAATTTCTTTCTACTAAAATTTAAGAATAAACAATCTCAACTAGAATGTGATTGTGAATCAAACAATTATAACAATTACTAGATTAAAGTGAGAATGAATCAATGAATATTTAATCTGTATAAATTTTAAATAAAATATAATAATTTGAGATAAAAATATTATATTAAGAATTAATTACATGATTATTAATAAGAAATAAATTATATGAAGAGGAAATATAACCCATTGAAAAAAATTAGTTATGAAATTATTTACCACATTGTGATTTTCAATTAAAATCACCATGGAAGAAATAAATAAAATTGAACTCTAAATTGAATTAAATTATTAATGAATCATGTCATGAAATTTAATTTTCTTGATATATAGACTATATAAAAAATTTTCATAAAGTTAACAAAATACCTTAATGAAATGAAAATGAAACAAAATCCCTTACATTGCACGTCATTTTGGATGACTATTATTTAAACTCTATTATAGTTATTTCAGAAATGTTATTATTTTACTCAATAATGATATTAATATTTAAAATATCATATATGATCTTGTTATAACATATTGATATAGGTCCAACATTAATATTTCCATTTTTTACTATTTAAATTGTTGATTGAATTTTTCTCTCATGCATTATTCGCAAAGAAATATTTAGTTCTGCCAAATATTATATATTTATATAATATATAAAATTATATTAATAACAAAAATATCATATTTCAGCAATAATCATACATTAGAAACCCACCTTGAAAGATGGTTTTGAAAAAATATCTATGATAACATCATGGTGATGGATGGTCTTACGTACGTACGAGTAACATTTCCATTTTCTAATGATCATTATGGAAAAAGGGAATGTTATAATTTATCAACAAATAATAAAATTTTTATAAAAAATACCATATTATTTATTCAAATATAATCATTCATTTCATCCATGTGTGGTGATGATGAAAAGAGTGGCACACTGCTTCGTGATGTATATAGTCCACCCATACAATAATGATGCTATAATATATCATTGTGTGAAAATGAATGATCGAAAATGATACATATATATATATATCGTAAATATATGATAAACATTTCAGAAATTTAATTACTATTTAATGTATGTCAAATACATTTTCTAACATAAATCTTATTACATTCTAGGAAGATAACATTTGAAAGATGAATCACATCTCTTCGTGAGGCAGTATTTCACCATATATAGGTGTGTCATTATTGTACCCCCTATAGAATAGAAAGTGTAAAATATATATATATCATATAATGAATCCAAAATTATATTAATTTTTAAAATATCATATTTATAGTTTATATCAATCACCATAACCAAATTTGAAAAATATGGTAATGGAAAAATCAATAGCATCAGTTTGTGAGGTAGTTGTCCACTGTACACATGAACGAGGATTTAGAAAGACATTTTTGGTATTAGGGATGGTTTTAGGTAATGAAAATAAAATTAAAACATATATGTTTATTAAATATACTTAATATTTAATGTTTCCATGGATTAATATTAATTTAAGTAGGTGGGTGATGTTATAAATTGACACACTAGTTAAAGAATGTTATCATATTTGATGTAAAATCCATATGATTGCCAAAAAATACATATTATGTTGGTTTTTTCCAAAAAACAAGGCCTATATGAAAATATGTTGTAATGTAGTAGGTTATTTGGGTATGTATTGGCTGATCCAAAAATGTCTGAGGGTGATGATAAAAGAGGATAGGGGGTGGCGATTTATAAGGGAGGTGAGTGGGATCTTATAATTTTCAGAATATAAAACGCAGAACCAAAGTTTTTAGATGAAAAATATTTCTAAAAATGAATTATAAACAATAAAAAGTTATTATTTTTTCTAATATAACATTTAAATATATTTTTTAAAAAAATATTCCATTTATCCTATGTAAGTTTTGTTTAAACCCCTTGTGAATCATTTCTACCTTAGTTGGTGTAAATAAATTTTTCTATGAACCCTATTAATTTCTGTCAAATGTTTAGTTGAACATTTTAGATAATATATATTATTTTTTAAAAAAATATATTATCAATATTATAATATTCTATTATAATAATTTGAATAATTTAATATAATGGAATCCTCATAGATGTGAGTAGAAATCCTTTTTTCAGAAAAAAAATGTTAAAAATTTTCAATGTTTGTATATCAATATAAAATATTTAAATTATTACAATAAAATAAAATATATTAATAGATATATAATTTAACATAATTAATATTTAAATTAATTCAAAATAAAACTTATAATTATAAACAATTTAAATGAAATTTTGAATATCAATTAAAATTCAGTAATTTTATATATTCATCAAAAAATTTAATCATTTCAATAAATACAAGATAATAACCTTAATATAATCATCACATAATTATTTTAATTTTTTTTATTTTTTCTATCAAATATTTTTATAGTGGTAAAATAAAAAATTAAATTAAGTGCACAATGCTTGACTAAACCATATTTTAGAATAATATAATTTTTCTATAAAAAAATATTTTTTATTTAAATGAATATGATATTATTTATAATAAATATATTAGATTAATTTTGATATTTTATAGTACTAATGATTAATTAGAATTTAGATAAATTAAACATAATGTTCTAGATTACTTCGAGTCAAGATTATGAGTTCTTCACTCTATCAAATTGATTTAAATTAAAGAAATCTATTTCATGGGTTCATTAATATTGTTGTTGGGTGACACATTTTCTATCAAAATAAATATAATTATTTTATAATTTTTGGGTGTTACATTCTTCCAAAATTAAAAATCGTGTATAATCACTATTTTAAATTTATATTAGTCATCAATTGGTTGGAATTTAGATATACTATGGCTTAAAATCCAAATCATAAAAGCGTTAATATAATTTATTCTCAATAAGAGATAATTGGATGTAAAAAGTTCAGATGTGATAACACATAAGTAGGTTCATACATAGGATAAAATTTGTGTGAATTAAATATATGTTCATGGAATAAATATGTAAATAATTACAGAGAACAATTGTTGCAATTGATCACAAAAATTGAATGATTAATAGATGATAAATTCCTCAAAAAATAATTCATATAAGTGTGAAAAAATCATCAATATCAAAAGAAATGATGGTAATAGGATAATGTTTAATTTCAATATCATTTATTCATAAATTTTATGGAATTATTTAACAGTATAAAATTATAATGAAATATTATTACTTGATACATCTCAATTTTTATAGTTTAATTTCATTGTTTTGTTGTTTTTCTGATCTATTTCAAACACATCACAATATACAAAAATTGAATATAAAAGAATTATTTTCCTATCCCGATGCACTAAAATTCAAATTTAATGGATCTAAAATACATTATATAGTGAAATTTATTTCTATCCATTCAACAATATTTTGTAAATCCAATATGGATGTCACGAGTTATTAAATATAACACCATCATATCTAAACCTCATTAGTAAAACCACTGGTTCATCCATAGTATTTGTTTCTAAAATAGTTTATCTAATTAAAAATAATCCCATATATTACATATATTAGTTGTAGTCTCTAACCCATTATGTTCATTCAGTCCTGGGATTATGCACCATGGGCTTCCCATATGGGACCATTTTGCACCCATCATTTTGGTTATATTATTTAAATTTTTTTTATTATAATTCCTATATAAATAAAATACACTATGATGAACATAATTGGAATAAATAGATAAATAAATAATATTTTGTACTATTGTTTACAATACAAAATTTTTTCCCATTATGTCTAATAATCATTATTTAACTATTATTACAATGTCATTAATAATCATCCTAAGAATATAGATAATTAATACCTTTAAAATCATGTCTATAAAATGTAAATTCATTATTCCTCTAATTCATTTTTCACTAAAACATTTCATAATCTAATGGGATGTATTTCCACAAATTTCTCCAAAAATATCATTAACCATGTTTGACTCCCACAACATAAAATCTAAATTAGAGAGTTTAAGTCTTTTGTCATATGATCAATCTTAATAACATAAAACCATTTTGGTATCCAAATATATTAATTTAATGAAGAAATATATGATTCTAAAATTTAACACAACCCTTAAATGTTTCATAATTATTATAACAAATAATATCACTTGTAAAATAGTTTTTGAATTGATTTGTGTAATCAAAATTAATAACTATATTATCAATTTTATTTCAACACAGTTACCTTCTTCTGTCTAGGGGTTATGATTAAGAAGAGAGAATTTAATTTTTCATTTCCTAGGTTCTCTAGATTTAAGTCAACAGATTATAAATATATCCCTATATTTTGATATATTTCATTCTACAACACTATTCCTTTTTTCCTTCAAATTTTTTCCCCTTATTACATTCCATTACATATTATTATTTTTCAAGTCACATTGAGACAATTTCTAACATGTCACATTCCACATTTCATGCATTATGAAGATTTAACATCGATTCATCTGTAGTCAATATCACTTGTGATCTTAGGGAACCTCAAAATTCGAATTCATAGGATGTCTTTGTGTTAGATAAAGTATATTTTTTAATCATATTTCAGAAAAAATGATTTCACATATTCATGATATCATTAAAACATATAATTATCAAATGTGTATTAACATAGCCACTAGATTATCATTCATGTTAAATATTTACTTGATTCTTTAGGTTTCCATCCATTGACTAAGACAAACAACAATTTTGTTAGAAATAATAGATATACTAATAAAACAATATTTTCCTCTATTGGATGTCCAAATCATGGAAGATTATTTTCAATATATGATACATTAATGTTATCCTAGGTCATCCATTTTCAAGAAATTTTTAAATTATTCATATTTCACTTTTACAGAAATGTAAATTATTTTAATCATATCCCCCCTGATGGTTAAACATGGAGAAAAATATGTTTTATTACTATGCACCTTGTGATGATATGCTCAAGGCCCCTAAACCAATTATAGGGTAATTTCCACTATGTACATATCTTTAAGAACCTTTCACACATATAGAATCATACATGGACATATTTTTATTAATAACAAAAAATATCATAATTAATATAAAATTGGGATGTTTATATACATATCCTAAAATTGCATTAGCGGTTTTTAATACCTAATTTTATTTTTGGAAAATCTGTTTCCGAAGGTCTATACTAAACTTTTTTCAAAACCAACATTAGAAACATAGTCTCTAATATCTGAGTGAAATTTTATAAATAGTTATATTTTAAAATATTTGGTGAATAAAATAACATTGACTAAATATTTTCAAAAACATAAACAAGTTACATTCATTACTTATATTTTAAATTTTATAATACAAAATAAAAAATTTCAGAATAAATATATTACATATGACCTATAGTTTAATATCATTAATAGTAAACATCAGGGATTCAGAGTAAAAAATTAAAAAGAAGGATGATGTCAAATTCATAGAAGGCATTTAGTTTAATATAATAAATTATTAATAAATAATCATTATCAATATGTTATGGTAAATTACTAATCACACTTTCTTATTTAATTAACTTTTATAGAATAATAAATATTTCATTGTAATTAACTAAATAAATCAATTTAATCAATATGATGATTATAATAATAGGATAAGTCATAATGATTATGGAAATGTAAATAAATGATAACACATTCAATTTAACTAAAAAATGAAAATGAAATGAATCCACATATAATATCACATATTATATTTTATATATTATATTAATTGAATTCATGATGAAGTAAATGATTAATTATTAGATGTTAATTATCTCATTAATATTATACCTTTAACATCATAATATATCCTAAATTAAATTAAAAAAATTTAGAAACCCTTTTAACTAAGCATATCAAACTGTTTAATCTCATGAGAATGTTGATGCACATTGGGGTTGTTTATATGATGGACCCATACTTTGAAATCATGTCTAAAACATTCCTCATATATCAACTAATATATTTCATTCATAAAAAATGTTCATTATCATCAAATATCTATATTGTGTAATAAATATTTATTTATCAATACATCCCTAGATAAAAAAATATTTTATATTTATAACAACATATTTAAATATTATACAATGCTTATGAAATAATGAAATTGATGATATAAAATATTGATATTTAGAATAAAATTAATTTCTAATGATCTTATGAAACTGAACATTTCATTGGGATATTATTGATTAATGAAATGAATTGAGAAATATATTGAAAACAATATATTTTTATCATAACAATATTAAACCATCCTAATGATGAATTAGTATTATATCAGTACCAAATAACCCTATCAATGTATATTTAAAATCATGTGTTTTATCTATTTATGAACAAAAATACAATAACATATCAAGAAGATTTTAATTCTAGAATAAAATATTTTCATTCTAAAATTAAACTCTTAAAACATTTATTTTTTAAATACTAATTCCTTTTAAAATATTTTTTATAACAATTATTATTCTAAAAGATATTTTCGAAAAACATTTCATTTAAAATAACATTGATTAAATTGATTTGATTGTTAATAGAAAATATTTTTATGATCCTGAATAATTATATAAAAATTAATTTTTTTTAAATTTAATGAATGTTTAAATATTTTTGATAAATCATTTTTAAGAGATTAGAATCATTTTTTATATTTATATATCAGATTATTTTTTTGGAAGAAAATAAATTTCAATAAAGAGGGAAATGACATCATAAATTATTAAAAACATATTCTGAATTATTTTAACCAAAAGGAATGGAATATATGATACAATAACATGAAAACATATTGAAAAATAAAATATATAAAAATTAAATGGTTTTATTAGATAATTATACTGTTTTTTACTTCCATTGATATTCTATAATGAACTATTTTAATTAAAAAATATTTATAAATAAAAAAACAATGATCATAACATTATAGTGAAATTTAATCAACAAGTGTATTATGTTAATCATCTACAAATAAAAAAATATTAATTTTAAATAAAACATAATGTAATTAAATTTTATTAAACACATAATCTTATAAAATCCAATAAATTTATGAAGTAATATATCTCAATGAAAGTAAATTGACTAATGAAAGTCATTGTGATATGGTAATTTTAGTTTTAAATCTACATGAATTATATAACTAAAATTTAAACATAAAATAACAAAAATAAAAAATGAATCATGGTATAAAATGTAAAATATTCATTACATAAACCATTTAAAATAAATTATGTCCGTAACATTATAATATTCTTCACTAAAATGAAATTGAGATGAAATCCTTTATCTAAAAAACTTTTTTGGTGAAACATGATTTAAACCATTTTATTGTGGTATTATAATTGTTATTATTTTTTTATAGGACCATATTTATATGTATATAATATCATATGTGATCATTTTATGTCTATATATTATGATTTGTATTAGTAAATACTCATTATTTTTATTCGTATGGGTGAAAATAACCTTGTTTTCTCATGTGGGTTTCATCATAAAAGAACATATTCATGATCAAACACCATAACTATATAATATATAGAATAATAATATTGACACAATTAACATAATTTATAACAAATTACACATATAATAATGATAATGAAATATGGTTTCGAATAATTTTCTATGTTAAAATCATAGAGATGACATGTTGTATGTAAGCATGAGTAATATTACCATTTTTCAAAATCAATAAGTAAATTAAGAAGGTATAATATTACAATTAAGTAATTATAATAATATATTAAATACAATATAATTTATTAAAAAAAATTATATCATATTTGTGATATGGTTATTTAAATGGAGTCGCATCGCTCTATAAATGTGGTAGTCCACACGTACAGTAACGATGCTACAATCATTTAGTGAGTGAAAAAAAGAAAAAAAATTATATATATATATATGTGTGTGTGTGTGTGTATTTTATTTAATAATTAAAATTATTATATTAATATAATAATTATTTCATGTATACATTATATGTTTTCTAAATTTATACTTATTAAATTCCATGTAATTTATTTTAGAATGTCGAATCTCATCTCTTCGCAAGGCAGTTGTTTTAAATACACACGTACAATGTTATCATATTTACTAAGGAAATGACATTTATAAAAATATATTTAATTTATTTATTAAATAGGTATGATTGTGTTTAAAATATCATATATATATATATACCTATATATATATTATATCCGTCACCATTCCAATCTATGAATGGTGGTAATAGAGAAAATAGTTAAATTATCTCACGAAGTTATTGAATGTTATTCACTCGAAAAATGATTTTGTAAACAAATTTATGGATGCTGGTGCAATATAAAATTCCTTTGTAGACTAATATTGATTGAAAGTTATAGTAATTTTATTAAGTACCTTAGATACCACATTGTGACATCCTATCCCTAGTGGCACACAACTGTTCCTTGGGCCAATTGTTTACAAGAAATAATATGTGCCACTTTATATACAATAGGCTATAAAATAGCAGTGTGGGTTAGGTAACTCATTAAAGGGGATACTATACCATATTTTATTAGATTAAAACACCAGTGAGTGTAATTAATCTATACCAGGATAAAATATAATAAAAAAAAGTACCAACTTCATTTGATAAACGAAATGGAAATTACAATATTCAACTAAAATGGAAAACATGATGTTCAAATATAATTGTCAACTTTCCTAAACATGTCTGAGATTAAAGACACTAAAAACTATTAAGGAAATCCTTAGCGACATCAGGTCTCATCATCGGATATTTATCCCTAATCAGCAATCTAATTAAGGGCCCATTTCCTTAACCTATCCTACTGTAGTAAAGTATATATAAGTACTTTGACCTAGGATGACAATTTTGATAAAAGGTATAAGGACACAACCTTATTACCTTACATAATTATTAATTTAGTCAATAAATCACTTCCATTAACATTGATGATGTTTTTTTGTTTAAATCATTAGATAATTTGTACATAACACATTCATAACATTCCACATTAATACAAATTGGATACCATTAAAACAATATTCATTTCTTCCAAAATATAATACATTTCAAATAAAAAATTATTTCCCTAATAAATTATTCATAAAATATAACATGTCTTTATTCATTATCTTACACAACCTTGTAACATGTGAAAACCATTAAAATTCTCTGGATGAGATAAAAAAGTCTTTCTAAAGGTCATAAAATGTAGGAAAGAACACATTAGTCCATGAAAACCTGTAACGTATGAAATCATAATTAAAATGTCAAACATGTCACCCATATATTCTTACTTCTGAAAAAATTATATTTCCAAAAGATTAAAAAAATAAGAATATATATAAAACCATAATGAAATATCAAGGAATTACTTACATAATCATTCACCCCTCTTGGATACATTATAATTTGTTACCCTCGCGTATACCTTAAAATTTGTGTTCCCATCACAGTTACAGTTGGAGTAACCATACGACTGACCTCCAACACAAACATTCCCAATGCATTGGAGGGTGATATAATACCCAAACATAATCATAATTAATTCCCAATAACCAAAACAAAATCATACCACATGAATAATTTCATAAAAAACATTTCATTTGAATTTTTAAAAACAGAATTTTAAAAGTGGAACTTATAAGAAAGAACCCTAACATAATTCATATAATTGAAGATATAAATAATAGAGTGCATGGAATAAGTATATACCCATTAAATATGCATAATTCAACATAAAATTAACAAAATTCATCACACAAATAAATTTATTACCACATAAAAAATGAAGTAGTAATTTAACCAAAACAATTGAAATCAGGTTATGAATTATCATTCCTCAGGTTCGTATTCCTTAAAAATTGTTTAAACATCTTTTATAATGGAAAATATAGTTTTAAATGTAGCTTAAAGAAGAATATTTATATTTATAACAACATATATGATCATTTCATAACCTAATTTCACCTATTATTTATTAGTATTTTGTTCATTCCCTTGTTTTTAGGGCGTTATTTTCATGATTTCCATGATGGGTTCATGATGGATATTCATTCCGATTGGGATTAAAAATATAGAAATAAAATTGAAGGGTATTTCAATATTTCCAGATCTATAACCTATTCCAAAAATCATTTTTATTTATAATATGAGCATGATTCGTAATTTAAAAAATTATTGATATTTGTTTAGGTCATTTTGTAGATTCTATGATAGAAATGAACACATATTGTTTCATAAATTTATAGACTATATAATAATGATTCCTAAAACATATTTTGGATGTGATAATTTAATTATAATATGGTTTACCAATAAAAATGGTATCATGAACAGTCATTAAGGAAGTAAAAGTAATTTAAAAGCATATAGTCCATGATATTGGTAAATAAACACATCTTAGATAATGTTTTAATTTATTGAATAATTGGGATACAAGAAGATTTATAATGGGAAATAATTAATAAATATGATAAAATCCATAATATGTAATATAATAGATCATTCATGCCTCTTGGATAATTGAAGGTTTCGAAATAAGAATAATAGAGAAGAAATTGAAATGAAATCTATCAAAACAAAAGGGGATGTTTACCCCAAGATCTCTTCTCATTAATATTTTTGATCAGGATTATGAATATTATTGATTTATGTGGCCCCAAATAGTAATAATAAATTTTTATATTAAAACAATTGGTCTTACAGCACTTATGATGTCATAAATATTGAATTTAATTGATAATTTTCATATACAGTATTTTATTATATTTCACTATTCATCAAAAATTCAAAAATTACCAAAAAATCCTAAAAATTCACCATTACAATGTTCTGATGTGTATAATTCTAAAATGAACTCAATTTTATGAAAATAATTTTCCAAATATTATTAATTTAATTATTAAATTAAATTAATTTTTTTTTTAAAAATAAGAATTATAAATCAATAACTAATTTTTTAATCAAGTGGTCATTATCATAATGTTGAAAGTAAATATAATAAAAATACAATTTTCTATTTTTTGGGTCATTTTACTATTTGTAGGGGTATGTTATTATTCTCCCAAAAAAACAAGTTTGTTTGATAATACTTTAAATAACTTACTGAAAACAAATATAGATGGCCACTTTTTTGAAATTCAGAATATAGAAGTAGCAAAATTTTGTTAAAAGGTTAGTTATATATATCTACATAAAACAACTATTCGTGCATTTATAGTTATTTTTAGGAAACCCTATTGTGTAACATTATCCCAACCTTCTAGAAATAGCATCCTTACAATTTTATATTCTTATTAAACAAGTTCGGGTACCTATCTCTCATAGCATTTTCAGACTCCCATGATCCTTCTTCAACCACGGGGCATCAATAAAAACCCATTACCTAGTGGATTAAGTTATTATTCCATACGTGTTATCTTCGATCAGTAATCTATACTTGTTTCTCTTTTTAAAAAAGTTTCTCTTCTACCTGAACTAATTCTAGGTTCAAAACATGAGTTGAATTTGGCACGTGGTTTCTCCACATCAATACATGAATACACTGTGTACCTGAGATAATCTAAAAAATTATACTTGGTAGAGACTAGTCTAACCTTATCTATGATTTCATAATTTCCAATGAACAAGTGACATATCATTCCTTTCCTACTAAAACACATAACACTCTTCTATTGCAAGATTCTATGAAAAACCTGATCACCTACCTAAAAGTAGTATTTCCTCATGTTGTATTCATAACATTTATGTATACTCTATGTTATCCTCATGTTTTTTGGATATTATTGAACTTATCATCCACTTCTTCTATTAATTATGTCATATCAACTTCCTTTCTCTGAAATCATTGAAAAAATGTGGATTTCTACCCTTCTTCACATACAATTCCTCGAAAGCTGCCAACTATATAATGGAATGAAACCCGTAATAGTAAGAAAACTAAAATAAAAAATATGCCAATCCCGATATCCATGGTAGTCCATTGACCCTAATCAATTCATATCCTCCAATGTTTGAATCAATTTTTCCGGTTTCCTATCAAAAGGAAGATGAAATTGTGTAAATAACATTAATTCTATTCTAAATGACTTCTGAAACCCCTTCCAAATGTTAGAAGTGGACCCATGATCCTGATTAGATACAATATAAAGAGGATCTGTATTTATCCTGACAATATCATTTAGGTACAATCAATATAAGTGATCCAAAGATATTATATCTCATCTGGAATGGAAATATATCTATTTAGTTAGCCAATAAACAATAACCCAAATAAAATTTTTTACCTTGAAAGTCTAAAATAGTCCCACCACAAAGTCCATGGATATATTCTCACATTTCTACTCTAGCACAAGCAGTGGATGAAGCATCCCATTTTATAAATGCTACTATTCATTAACCTGTAGTCATGTCTAACATTTCATATTAAATTTTGTAATATCTCTGTTCATTCCATCCCACCATTAATACTCTAGAAGGTAACTATATATCTGAGTATTTCCATGTGAACTGAAATTTGGGATATATGATCTTCACACAACAATTATTTTTTCAATTAGGAATCACAAGGTATTCACATGATTTTTCGAAATCATAAATAATTATTTATAGTGGTTAAATTTTGTGAAAATGCCCATTTTAACTTATTATAACATTTTCTATAGCTTGGGGTTTCCATTATGACATTCTTAATTCTATATAATAACGATGAATACACTAAAATAATAAACAATATAGATATATTGCCTACAACATTAACATCTAAGAAAAAATTCATAAAATCATTAATCAAGGGATCATTTCACAAACGAGTCATAGTTAATGATGTGTGATGAATTTTAATTGAGGAATCCTAAACCTTGTTTTCAATTCCTAAATTTTAATTTAATGTTCAATCATAATCTTTTATCAGTTCAAGAAATCATCATTGTCCCAGGTTTAGTTTCTTCTCAGTGAATTTACAATTCAGATTATTATGGTCAGTATATATTTGACATTTGGCTCCGTATAAATGATGCCTCCATATTTTGATTGAAAACCCCACAACTACCAATTACAAATCATGGGTAATATAATTATACTCAAGATGTTTTTGTTGTCCCGAATCATAAGAAATTACCAAATAATTTTTCATCAAAACCCTTCCATGTACCCTCAATTAAGAATCATCGTAGATTACAAACTCACAATTTCGAAAAGGAAATTCCAAAACAAGAGAGTTCAATAATATTTTATTCTATTTCTCAAAACAAAAATAACATTCTTCCGTCAAAATAAATTTAACATTTTCATAATTAACATAGTTTTTGAGCAAGATAACTATGAAATGTTTTTAAAAACCCATTTTTAATAACTTGTTAATCCAATAGAACTAAGAATCTATGTAACATATGTAGTACTTTTACACTAATCAAACACTTTTGTTTTGGAACAATCTATATTTATTCTATACATTTTTACATTGTTCCCATGAAAAAAATATATTACAAATAGAAATCACTCTTACGAAATTTTCCATTAAATTTTTTCCATTCATGTTTTCACAACAAACCTTAGATTATTTTCTTGATCTTCTTTAAATTTCTAAAACAAAAGAATATAATCAATAAAAAATGAGAAAATTATCAAATAACTCATTAAATATTCTATTCATAGTATACATGAATACCAATGGTGCATTATTGGACCCAAATGACACAACAACAAATTCCTAATCACAAATGTAGTATAAAAATAGTGTTTCAAAAGGTCATCCTCTTTCACCATCACCTAATTATATCCAGATCTCCTGTTAATCTTGGAAATGTCCTGAGCTCCTTGGAGATGATCAAACAAGTCAACGATATATGTAAAATAATATGAGTTTTCAATAGTTAATTATTTAAATATCTATAAACAATGAAATGTCTCATGGAACTATCATTATTTTTAAAAAACAAAACATGAGCACCCGATGGTTATGTTTTATGACTAATGAATCCTTTATCAAGGAAATACTAAAACTGATTTTTCTATTCCACATGTTCTATTTGAGCCATTTGATCTTCAGTTTTTTAAATTATATTTTCATCAGGAACTATGTCAATTGTGAATTTGACTATCTGATCAAGTATGATATCAGGTAACTCATCCTGAAAAAAATTAGGGCATTCATTTACCACAGGAACAACATTTTTCTGAAAAGTTCAAATTTTTCATCAATATAAGCAAGATAACATTAATTTACTTCATTAGATAATTTTTCAAATTCCATATAAGTTATTAACTGTATAGGTTCATTCTTGTATACAATCTTGAACTCTTTCTGAAAAACAAATTCTTTATCTCTATAGTCAATCTTAGAATGATAAACATATATCCAATCCATTCCCAAAATAACATCAATCTCTACTAAGGGATAAAAAAAATATTTCATGTAATGTCTTTACACATAAAATAATAAAAAGATTATTATAATTCATATTTTCCATAATATTTCCCCTGGTGTTTTATCAATAAGTTCCATACAGATTTTTCAAGGTAATATTTTAATTTAAATGTAAATTCCCCATAAATAATTGAATGTGTAGACCCTGTATCAAACTAAACTGTAGAAAATTATGAGTAAACAAACATAGTACCTGATATAACTTCATTGGATGGCCCAACCTATCATGATTTCATCACAATGTATTTCACCCCCCATATGCTTATAGTTTGTCATCATTGCATCATTTAGATAACTTTTTTGGGAAAAAATTTACATAACGACCCATCTCACCACATTTAAAACCTTAAACATCCCTCTTATCAATATTATAATTTATATCATTTCATTAAAATATCGGCCCATATTTCCAATCAAACTGCATTAAAAACACTTCCTAGTTTTTGTATGGCATTCACCAAGGTAATTTTCCACACATTTCAGAAACCAGAAATTGAACATTCATTCAAACTTATTTCTTCAATTGATTCTTACCCATCACATTCCATATGGACCTATTCATCACCTTTTATGTAAAGTTCACATGATAATCCATAAACTCATTATCTACCCTCTAATCCCATTAGACTAGTTTCTCATAAATATTGAATTCATGGGAGTCCCAGGACCTTCAATAAATGAGATTTAATCCTATGTAAACGTGGTTTATTTTTTTATTTGAATTTAGAAAAAAAAATTTACCATACCTCATCAGTTGGGTGAAGTTTGCATCATACATGGCCACTAAATATACCACCATTTACTACAATTCATGGAATTTTTTCCTCATCTGAATTCACTCCACCTTAGGAAAATATTATTCAAGGAAAAAAATTTAACTTTCATCCAACTATAAGGTGTAAATATCTTTTTTATCCCAGATTTTTACTAATTTATGACCACCACTAATCAGCATCACCTTAAAACGATAAATGTAAAGACATACCATTGAATTATCAAGACATCCCATAACATCGAATTACTTTTCAAGGGCTCTAATCCATCATTTAATCACTACTAGTTTAGAAGATCCATTGAATGCAATATGGTGTTATCTCGTAAAATGTTCTACTATCGCCATGTTCTATTGTGGATCAACTAGTTGTTTCCTTGAATGGATGTCACCACCATCTATTACATATGTCATCTGATCCATTACAATCAAAATCTTCTCGGTTCCAATCCCTCCCATTTCAGGTATCATATTAAAGAGGATATCATTATATCAGTGCCTCTCTTCTTTAGCTTCCCAATTTCATCTGTAGAAAACAATTTCTAACAACATATCTTATTCAAAGAAACATAATAATATTTAAATTCTATATAATTTCAAATTTTCCATAATGTTAAAAATATATATTATTATCATCATCCTAAACCCTTATGTAATCTACACCATCCTCTGATACCAACTATAAGGACCCTATCTTATTACATTCAACATTCATTAATTTATTTAAGAACTCACTTCAATTAACGTTGAGGATCTTTTAATGATTATAACATTAGAAAATAATGACATAATACAATCATACCTTTCTACATTAATACAAAGTGGTTACCATGAAAATAGTATTCATTTCTTCGAAAATATTTAACATTTAAAATAAAACAATATTTCATTGACATATGTTCATAAAATATAACATGGTTTCCTTCTTTGTCATTACTTCATTATATCATATGATAACCATTTTGAAATATAGAATGAGTTCAAAAATATCTATAAGGGATACAAATATATGTAAATAAGACATGAGTCGATGAATACTTGTAACATATGAAACGATTTTCAAAAAGATATAATTGTCACCCATATATACATACATATTGACACATGATATTTATAAAAGATTCCCAAATAACAATATAACATAAATTATACCATAAAGGTATAATGGGGAAATTACTTACATAATCATGTAATCCACTTGAATACTTTATAATTTGTAACCCTCATGGCTACCATATAATTTGTGTAACCATCATAGTTACACTTTAAGTAACCATATGATCGGCGTACAACGTATACATACCCAATCTATTAGAGGGAGAAATTGATCCTAAACATTATGATAAACAATTCTCAATAACCAGAACATAATCACACAACATTAATAATTTCATAAAAACATTGCTTTTAAATTCTTAAAAACATCATTTTTAAAATATGAACTTATAAGAAAATCCACTTACATAAATCATATAGTTAAAACCAGATTCAATATAGTAGAAGGAATATGAATATAAACATTAAATGTTGATAATTAATCATTATATAAATAAAAATAATAACACTAACATATTATTAATAGAACATTAATAATTATGTATAATGTTAACCTAAATAATGGAAATCGGGTTAAGAATTCTCTTACATTCAGTTTGTCAAACATAAAAATTGTTTATTCATCCTTTATAATTGTTTAAATAGTTTTATTATTAATTTAAATAAACATGTTCATTTTCATAAGCTCTTATATTATCATTTCATAGCTACATTTAATCCTTTAATTATTAGTATTTTGTTCCTTCCATTGTATTTGGTGAATTCATTACATGATTTCCATGATTTGAACATAATGGATATGCTTGTCAATTGGAAGCAAAACACAAGAATTGGAATGTAATGGTATTTATATATTTTCAAAACCATTAATTATACAATTTATCCTTTTGAATTTTTATTTAAGGATGAATCATCACATAAATCATTATTGATATTGGTTTAGGTCATATTGGTTATTCTTCGACTATAATTAACTACTTTGGTTTCATAAATTTATAGAATGATTAAAAAATAATTCATGAATCTTATATAATATAGAATAAATTAATTATAATTTTGTTCAACTATAAAAAGGATTAATATACAGTGTTGATGGAAGTATAAGAAATTGAAGTCACATCATCTACAAAGTCAGTAAATCCACACATGACAATCAATTTTTTTATTTCTTGATTTTGTTTGAGATGAGAAGAATAATAATTGTGAATAATCTATAAACATTATGAAATAATGAATATAATATATAATGGATCATTCATTACAACTAGATAAGGGTTGTTGAGGAAAGAAGAAGAAAAAGAAAGAAAATGAAATGAAATGAATGAAAATTATAGAGTATGTTTACCTCTTGGCTCTTCTACTTTAGATGCATCATAAAACCTATGTTTTCGGCCTTTTTATAGGACCAGTAGAAATTGGACGGGGATAAGATGATTGGGAGTAGTATTGGGAATAACATAGGAACAAATAAAAGCTTCAGAGGTGTGGGAGGATTTCTAGAATGATTGTACTATATATAGTGGAGGAGAGGAGGCATTTAACATTATTTTAATCATTATTTTAATTTTTTTCCTGAATAATATGAATATTTTTGATTCATGTTACCCCAAATAGTAATAATGGAATGATATTTCAAAATAAATATGTCTTACATTAGTTAAGAAGTCATAAATGTTGAATTTAACTGATAATTTGAATATACTACAATTTACAATATCTCACTGTTCATAAAAAAATCTTGAATTTTAGATAAATTAAAAAAATCAACCCTAACAATTTTTTAATGTGTATAATTATAAAATGAAAACCATTTATTGAAAATAAAGATGTAAATACTATTAATTTAATTTTTAAATGAAATCAAAACTTTTTTAAAAATAACAATACCTATAATTCATTTTTTTACCCCTAGAAAAATTAATCATGTTTATATTATATTAAGTCAATATTAAAATAATATAATAATATTATTTACTATTCATATTTTTCATATTACTATTAATAATGGTATTTTATTATTCAAAAATAATACAAGTTGGTTCTATCAGAATTTTAAATAACATACTAAACATAACTGAAGATGACAATTTTTTGAAATTAAATACATAAAAGAGGAAAATTTATATTTAAATTCTATTTATAAATATCTACATAAAACAATGTTTTATGAATTAAAATTTCTTTATAAACCCTTGGGGTGTTATATTCAGATGTGAAAAAGGGATATCCGAGTTTACAACAAGATGCATCACCTTTGAAGAGGTTAAGGTATAGCATAAATGACCTAGAGGTTTACTAATTTCAATGCTTATTACATATTGGATGTGGGATATGGTGACAATGGACTTTTTGGTAGGTTTTAGAAGGACTCTTAGGAATAATGGGAATATTTGGGTCAATGTGGATTGACTAACATTGGTAGCATATTTTCATCTTTTAAGGGAAACCATTATTGTTGAGCTATTGGGAGAATTTAATGTTTGGGATAAACTTTTTCTACATGGGGTTACACAAACTATAGTTTAAGATATCTATTCATGCATTACATCACAATTATTATAGTACATGCATAAATCTATTGGTATACACTTGTATGTAAGTTTGAATTTACCCCCACATGCAAACGGGAAGTCATAATATTCTATAAATGTGCTTTAGAATATGTTATGTTCATCTGTGATTGACTTCGGTGGGTCTTTCGAGAAGCAATTATGTTTAATAGATTTTTTTATGAAAATAGCTATCAAGAAACAATATAGCTGTCAATATACAAGGCTATTTATGGGTTGGCATGTAGATCAATATTATAGTAGATGGAAGCAGGTGAGTAAGAGTTATTGGGATAGAGTCCTCGGCATAAGAAATTGAATATGTTGAAGTTGATTCAGAAATATAGGTTAACAACAAAAAGTCAAAAGATTTCTTATGCTAATAGATAAAAAAAGAACCATATAGTTTATAGAGGGTGATCCTGTTTTCCTTTAGAGATGGCTTAGGTTGGGTGACTAAATGATACAATAAAAATTCAAGATGGTGCATAGGGTTGTTGGACCATTTGACGTAGTGGAGAGAATCGGGTGGGTGGCTTACTGATTGGCTCTTCCACAAAAATACAGTGTCATGCATGATGTGTTCGACATGTCAAAACAACATTAGTATCACCAAAACTATTATTATGTGATTAATGTGGATAAGGATGAGCTTGAGATATATGAATCCTATAATGAGCATCTGATCCATATACCAGTTCACAATGAGAATGTGTCATAAGGATATACAGGTCCAATAGTTTAGGTGTTATGGAAACATCGACATGAGAATGAATAAACATGGGAAAGGGAAATAGACATAAGTGATCAATGGCCAGATCTTGTTGGCCCAGAATTTTAGAAAATATCGCATTTATAGCATGAGGATGATATGTTATAAGTTGGGGATATTATATGATCCCCTCATTTTCTAGAGTTATCTTAGGGAAAATATTAAGTAATTTTATGTTTTTATTTACTTTTAACATGAATAATTATTTTTGGTGCATTTGGGTGATATTTTGAGAAATATGTGAGGAATATGTGATGTACATGATTAAAAAAACTATTAATGTAAATCATACACCCAATCTCCTGCAACTGTGTGACCTTATATAGTGACGGTTGCTCTGTTAGCACATGGTTTCCCTAACTGTGTGCCCTGACCCAAAAAATAGTGCACATATTTTTTAATTACCTAAGATATAAATTTAAAATGCCATGAACCATTGAAACACATAATATATAACTTTATATAAGGACTAAACATTTTTTTTGTATTTCTAGAGCATTATAGAGGGGTTCCTTGTCTGTTAAACCTTTTCTCCTAAGGATTCAGTGCCCTAATTGAAGATCTGCTCTTATCCCAGTATGTGGATCTCATTTTGAGGCCTATCATGATCATTATTGTCTCTATAGTTGATCTTTTTTGTATATATACAACTTTTTATTATATCAAAAACATTTGGATGAGATCTTGATCTAGGATTTTAGATCTATATATTAAATTATATGATCATAATAACCATTATTTTGATTTGGGAATTTATATTCGGGACTCGTATAGAAGACATTGTTCTCCTCAGATTATTGGGATTTCTGTTGAATTAATGTCCCTTAACAAGTTGATATAGGTGTTCTATAATCTAATTTCCATAGCTGAAGATTTTATGTTTTTATCCTTGATTATATAATTTCTATCATTCATTAGAAACTGTATTCATAAATTGGGTTAATTATGTTGACTAATTGCTCTATTGATGATTTTCTGATTTAAATGATTGATTGAGGAATTAATCAAGAGACTAAGGGGTTGACCTATTGGATAATTAATTTTTTGTATTTTAATTTTGAGATATGGGGGTTGGGATATAGATAATTAATTAGTGGATTAATTATGAGATTTTGAATAGGCTATGTTATGATAAAAAATTGTGAATTAATTATGTTCCATTATATTATGTTGATGATAATTAATTGTGGGATTAATAATGAAGAGTTGATAGTAAGAATGAAGTAATTAATTCATGAAAATTAATTATGAGAAAATAATTGTGTAATTAATAAATTTATCGATGAATTAATTAACAAGATTGGCATAATTAATTGGGATTATAAATATGGATATTTATGAATTTAGAATTTTTTTGATTTAATAGTGGAAATGATGTGGATGATTAGTTATAAATTATTTGTGTGAGAAAATAAATTTGAACAATGTCATAAAAATGATATGCATTAATGGTAACATAGTCATTGTACTTATGAGTAAATGAATTTTAACGGTGTCATTCAAATGAGAAGTATAAATGTTCAAATGGTCATGCTACTAATGACTAAAATAATGGGGACATGGTAATTCTATTGAAAAGTAATAATGGTATCCTAGTAATCATACATATGATTTTTTTATTTGTAAAATTGGAAATAATGTGTAAACTTATATAATTATAATAGAGAAACTTTGTGATATGACCTTGCATGATAATATATCGAAAATCAGCAATAGTCAAATCTGCTACTGAGATATCAAATCAACATTGAATACTTCGAACTCTATCATGGGTTGAAAATGGCATTAAGATATGAAATTACCTATGTGAATCTTCTGTATAAGGTACTATATGATTTAGTATTATGTTATGGGTATCCACCGGAACTCGTATGGTAATATGAATAGATATTGAATAATGATAAAGTAATATTTTTTTATTTATTCATTGTCTTATTTTCCATATAGTACTGAATGAACAATATTTTGACATAGATTATTTTAGACACCATTTTTTTATCTACTAAGTTGTATATACACTATACATGGGTTACCTAATTTGGTACCCAAATAGGTTTTACTATTGTAGTACATGTTAATGGAAAGGGTCCTAAGTAAGATTTCTTATTGGGAATTGAGCATCGATGAGGGAACCAAACGTGCTCCAGGGCCCTATAGGGAGTTTTTAGTGTCTGTTTTAGTTTCTTTATAGAAAAATCGACACTTATATTTCCATATAATGTTTCCCATTTAGTTGAATATTATATTTTGTCTTTTGGTTAACTTCATAACATCTAAATGTTTATAATTACATATGCATATAATATTGCTAATTTATTTCCAATGTTGTTTTATTCTGATAAATGTAGGTATTGTCATCAAATGACATATTTACCAGACCCTCCCTATTATACTACAGCCAATAGCATTTGGGTAGGTGATCTAAAGATCATGTGACCTACCATCTTGGGGCACTGTTGCGTGGAACCCGATTCAGGACATTATATTTTTTGAGGTTGTTGTCCATTAAAATCATATGAAAACCACTCTATATAATTATGATGTTGATTGTATTATAACATCATGGTTTAATAATAATTCAAATAGGAGGATGAATAAATCAAATAATTATTCTATTTTTAGAATGTTAAATGTTCTTTGTTTAACCTCTTTAGGATTTCTCATAAATCCTATATATATAAGATTTTTTCAAAATAATGGCTTCTATGACTATACGAGGGACATTGTTTTGTTATTTTTTCTGGTATTAGATTGCTCAAAATGATTTGGTGGTGTCAAAATGAGGGGATAATGGTGACTATTTTAAGTGAGGTAAGTGGGAGAATTTCAATTTGTAACATCCTGGTTCCAGAAGCCACCCAGAGGTGCCCCGTACTCAGTTCTATCACATGTACTCAAGCGCATTTCCTGGAACTCCAGAGGCTACGGACTAGAAGCGAGGGCCTTGGGTGTGATCATGGGAAAAGTATGCCCTCATTGGTAGAATACATAGTAGAATTAGACAACTCATACAATAGAAGAAGCATTAAATATCCAAAAATAGTAAACATCGGAAGACTATACCCATAAACAACTAGAAAACACATACATATATGAAATGGTGCATGATACTTATTTATAGGAAAGCATCCAAACTAGTCACAATTTTTGAAATACAATAGTGCAAACCAAATTAAAAAATAAAGGTAAACAGATAAACTCCTTAGCATCGAAAGCCATGGTTTGGTACCATGATCTCCCGCTCTAATTCAATCAAATACATGAAGTCAAAGGGCTCTTTCCCTTGCCTATACTTAATACGATATAATCTGTTTGGACCCAAATGAATGACCCAAACAGGGTGTGAGACAAAATCCCACTAGGAAACCACCCAATGTTCTGTGCCTAACCATCAGTGAGAATATGGTAGGTAATTGTACAGTAAGCATTAAACAGTAAATAGTAAACAGGACGATACATACAGTAAACAATCCATAGATCAACAAGCAACAGTGAAGCAAACAGCTAACCACAAATAGGAATCCCTCTGGGATGTACTCACATCCATCACCTCTAGTCTCATCTAAGGAGTAACAACAACCCTCTGGGTTGTACACTTAGCCTATCCCCTCTGGTTTGGTCATATGAAATTATAAGACTCTTTGAGGAAGTACGATCATTAAATTCATCTTATAGTCTATGGTAGTCCGAGACTCTCTGAGGAATGTCACGCGGTCTAATCTCCATATATCCCCAAGGTCTAGAGACTCTTTGAGGAATCTCACATGGTCAATTTCTTCTTATAGCCTCAGGTCTATCATAGACTATCTGAGAAAGCTCACTCGGTAAATTCCTCCGATGTCCTAGAGTGGTCTAAGGAAAATAAAACAAAAAAATGACTCTCTGAGGAAGTTCAATCAGTCTATCATCCTGTAGTCTATAATATTCAAGAATCACTGGGTAGCTCACTCAGTCTATTCCTTATAGTATATAATGTTAAAGACTCTCTCAGAAATCTCACTAGGTCTATCACCTTATAGTCTATAGCACCAGGTTGCCACGACCCCGTGCTAGTCTGTGCATAATAATGCTATAAGTTCAATGAAAACCCACAGAGCTACTTGGATAACAAGTCTACAACATACAATCATGTCAGGTAACAAAAATCTATCCAACGGTCACAATGCATGGAAAACTAATAATAACGGCCAAAGGATGAACAATACCAAAAGTTCGTAAACAGACAAGCCATGGTTAAAACATCCAAGCATAGAAATTATCCTCATACATAACCAAATGACCTCTATACAAGCATACAAGAAAGAAAGAAAACAATAGGGGAAAACGTTAAACACACAATACCCCATTCAATGGTATTGGTTGAAATTTCACATAAAACTCAAAGACCTCGAACAGAAAGGCACAAACCACCTAGAAGAATTGGAATACAAAGCTCTAGAAGAAGGAAGATCATTCCACTGATGTTCCAACGCAATCGATCGTGGTCGATTCAGAAAAAGGATGGAGGCTCGAGGGCTCGAAAGAGATTCGTGGCGATATAGGATGTTATCTATCAATGAAGCTAGGGAAGAAGACAATTTTGGGGTTAAGACACAAACCTAGTCGGTTTAATAAAAAAATAAGGTACACGGCATGTACTTATAATGTACACAACGTCTAATAAAAAAATTTCTACACAATCCCTTTTTCTCAAAAATTATATAAAAGGTAAATAATACCTAAAAAGATGGTCCGGGTTCTTACAAACATCCTCCCTTAAAGAAATTTGTCCCAGAATTTCCCTAGAGAGGCATGGAAGAAGAAACCCCGAAATGCTTCGGTCACTGTGATCGTACATCGGCCTCCATCTCCAAAGTCTCATCATGTACTCGCCTGTGATGGGATAACACCTATACCAGAGGAACAGACCTCCCACATATAACCTTCGTACTGTGATTGAAAATCTGGATAGGATGCTCCTCAAATGATGCATCCACTTCGAGCTCAACCTCCTCAGGTTGAATGACTTGAGACTAGTCTAAAAAGAAATTTCGGAGCTGAGAATCTTAGAAGACGTCGTGAATAGTCTGGTACCTCTGATCCCCGACCGTGAATTCCATAGGTCGTCTCTTCTGTTTAGCATAATACTTCTATCGAGACTGTGACATAGCCATCCATTTCTGAGTCATATATATTTGCTCTGAGGTCTCCTGAACAAGACGAGGTCCCAGAATAGCTGCCTCTCCTACCTCCAGCTAGCATAAAGCTGATCGTCATGGTCTACCATACAATGCCTCGTAAGGTGCCATTCGAATAGTCGCTTGAAAACTGTTGTTTTCATAGAACACCACAGAAGGTATATTCTTCTCCCAAGAACCTCATAAGTATAGAATGCATGCTTGGAGCATATAATCAAGAACTTGAATCATACGCTTGGGCTTTCCATCAATCTAGGGATGATATACAGTACTCAAAAGAACCTGTGTACCCAAAGCCTTCTAAAGCCCCTTCTAGAACCGAGAACTAAAACGTGCATCTCTATGTGAAACAATAGAGTGTGTCACTTCATGTAGCCGTAGAATCTCTCATATGTACAACCGTCCTTGCTCATCAATGTTGAAGGTCTCCTTGATCAGAAATATGTGAGCAACCATCATAAGCCTGTCGATGAAAACCCAAAAAAAATCATCCCCTTGAGGTGACCTCGACAAACCGGTCACAAAGTCCATCGCGACATCATACCACTTCTACTTTAGAATGGGTAACTGATGCAAAAAGCATACTGGTTGCTGATGATCCTCTATCACCTGCTGACTAGTGGAACACCGCATGACAAAACTAGAAACATCTTTCTTCATACATGGCCACCAATACTAGAAATATATACCACAATACATCTTGGTGATGACATGATGAACTGCCAAAACCGAGGAGTGAAATCTATGAATCAGCTCCTCATGTATGTCTACTGGCACCCATACGCGTCCCTAGAAATGTAAGATATCATCTTTTCCCACTTTCTATCCGGGAAGAGGGTCCTCTCCTGACACACTCTCCCGCAGGAGTAGGCCTTCTGAGTCTGATAGGTGCCTCATCCGTAACTGATCATGGTGTGTAGAGGTAACATCTAAAGATGATAAGAATTTATGCCCTTATTTTTCATTCACCTTTAAATGCATCTCAAAGAATAGATCCATACGCTGCCACTCACTATTGGCCTTCTGAATTTCCTGTATTTGAGTTCTCCTGACCAACACATCAGCCACTGCATTTCACTTTCCTGGTGTATAGGAAAGATAAAAGTCAAAAGACTAAAGATACTTGACCCACCTATGCTGTCTCAGATTTAGATCATGCTGAGTGAACATTTACTTGAGACTCTGGTGGTCGGTAAAAACCACAATGTTCTATCCCAGAAGGAAATGTCTCTAACAGCGTAACATATTAACAAAATCGGCCAACTATAGATCATGCATTGAGTAATTCCACTCATGTGGCCTCAACTATCGAGTCTCATAGGTAATGACTCCATCTCCCTGCATAAGCATAGCTCATTTCCCGAAACATGAAGCATCACACTAGACCGTATAGGCCTTTCCTGACTCTAGAAAGACTAGTATCGATGTTGATGTCAACCTCCCTTTAATCTCATGAAAGGATGACTCAGAGAAATCTGAACATAAGAAATTTTTCCCTTTCTTGGTCAGACCGGTCAGTGGTGATACTAGGCATGAAAAGTCCTATATGAGATGCCTGTAGTATCTATCTATCCCTTGAAAACTCTGCACCTCAAAGATATTCTTCAGCTGCTCCAAGGAAACTACAACTTTCACATTCTCTGTGTCAACAGATACTCTTGTCTCTGAGATAACATGAACCATGAAGTGAACCTGATCCATCCAATAGTGGCATTTTATGAGTTTATAATATAACTAATTCTCTCTCTCTGTGTACTCAGAATGATCTCAAGATGGGTAGAATGGTCGTGTTGAGTGTGAGAGTACACCAAGAGGTCTTCCATGAAAACCACTATGAAGGAATACATGATGGATGGAAAACTCGGTTCATTAGTGCCATGAAAATTGCAGGGGCATTCGTGAGACCGAATGACATAACCTTATACTTGTACAGTTCATACCTAGTCCGGAACGTTTTAAAAAGTATATCAGATGGTATAACACACAACTGATGATAATCGGATCTCAAGTAAATCTTAGATAACACTAGGGATCCTCGATGCTGATCAAAGAGATCATTGATTCTCGACAAGGGATATCTATTCTTGACCGTAAACTGGTTTAGCTTCCGATAATACACAAAAAACATAAGGGTTTCATCTTCCTCCTTCAGAAACAGGACATGAAAACCACAAGGATAAGTACTGGCTCAGATGAAACCCTTTTCCTTCAACTCCACCAATTTCTTTTTGATCTCATCCAACTCACGTGTAGCCATCCTATAAGGTGGAATGGACACCGGTTCCACTCCCGGTATGAGATCAATCGAGAATTATACCTCATCCACCGGAGGAAAACATGAAAATTCCTCTTGAATGACATCTCTGAAATGATCCACTACTAGAGGAAAGTCTAACTGTGAGGTCCCCTAGTCATCCTGATGAAGGCTAGAAATCTGGGTTATAACTCCTCCTAGCCCTTAATACCTGGGTCCTTCTTGACTCACCTGGACATCCCACTCGACTATATAAAGAAAGGATCCACCCTCTGGTGATATGAAACTCACCCTGCGGTGATACCAATCGACGACTTCCTGTAAGTGAAATCACCAGTCCATTCTGAGAATGATATTATAGCTCATCATCTCTAGGAAATAGTGGACCCATAAGAAGTGAAACCATGTATCCTCAATATGAAACTCTCTTCACTAATGTAAAAAAACACTTCTAGTCCCAAACAGTGTGTCAAGAGTCAATGTATCGGCTGAGGAAGAGATCCAGAGCCCAAGTATCTCCACAACAGCAACAAATATAAAGCTATGCGTAGCACCAGTATTGAAAAAATATGATGATAAAACTGATGCTACAAATATCGTACCTCAAACTGTGGAAGTTCTGGGATCCTTCTCCTAATGGGTATGCTCCACGGTGAATGTCTGTCTTGTACCATAGCCCTGCGACCCTGGCTGACCACACTAAGTTGATCCACTCTACTGTCGCTGGTAACCTAGTTCCTGACCACCACGGCTGTGACATCCACCTCAGCCTGAATGGATGGAAGAAATCCAGTTCCCAGACTGCTGAGAAATTGAAAATGCATCTCATGAATGTGGGGTCAAAGAAGAACCCCTACAATGAGCTGTTTTTGAGATGATCTGACAAAAACACTCTAGATGGCGCATCTTGCAGCATGATCAACACTCCATTGAGTCTCTCTAGCACTGAGGCCTAGTATGCCCACTCCTTCAGCATAGGTTGCATACTATATGTCTCCCCGATGATACATTCCACCCTCTCTACTCTCCAAGAGAAGACTCCCTATGGTGCTTCCTACCATCAGTAGGACGAACGCTGGCTCTGGATGTAGAACTGCCCTAGCTCCCTACTCTATAATCCCTCTGATTACGCTTATGATCAGCGCCTAGTTGATTATAGAGGATATCGAAGCCAACCTAAAGATGTTCACCTGTGAGTGGATGTCGTGCCTCAAACCATCCTTGAACATCCACCCAAGGAATAACTCATCACCTTCTGGAATCGGTGTGAAACACTGTAGCTCTGTAATGAGAGATGATTACTCCCTAACAGAAACAGTACCCTGCTCCAGACTCATAAACTCTCAACCTCGATCATCTCTTATGGTCTCCTGGTTGAAGTAATCATAGAAGATTCGTTGAAATTGGTCCCAAGTCATACTCTTCTAGAGCCCTAAATGTGAGATCACCTCCCACCACATCGTGGCAGAGTCTCAGAGAATATAGTTAGCGAGTTTCACCCTCTTATCTAGAGGTATCACCAGATGCTCGAAAATTATCTGTATGGACTCTATCCACGACTATGCTGCCTTAGATCCTCCATCCCTTGAGAAAGTAGAAGGATGCGGCTACTAGAAAACCCATGTCAATTCTGCCATCGACAGGGTATGAGTCGGTTCTCCATTGATGTTCTGCATCATCTTCAATAAATTCATCCCTAAACTACGCATCAGCTCCTGCAACTAGTATAGCTGCTAGTGCCAAGACTTGCAAAACTGGAGGATCTGCAGGGGGCCCCTGATCATCCATATTAGGCATTTGATCACTGTCTGGTAGCTGACGTACAACTGAAGGGCATCTCAATGGCGTAGCTCTGAATGGTCAAAAGAACACCTTATATAAGCATTATCAAAGACTGAGAGCACAAGAGTACAATATGGGAATAAGATAAAGAAACATTCATGTTTTACAAAACACAATTACATGGCATGTATAAAAACTACCTGGCGTGTTCTTTTAATCCATTCACATGGGCATGTACTTCTTCCACAACTAGTCATGTAACGCCCCAACCACATGACGTGTTGTCCCCACACACAATGTGAACTTGAAATCTATTCCCCTACTCGAGTTTCCTTACACGGATAACCCACAGGGTCCTCTTAAACCAAGACTACACGACGTGTTCACGAAGGAAACAACGTGTTCACGAAGGACATGTAATGTACTAGACAAGGTTTCAATGACCCTTGTTTCTGGTTACAAAGTTGGCTACATGGTTCAATCATACACAGCGTTCTCCTTGAGAAACGGCAGGTACGTGAAGGTTTTCCCCGAACCATGTTGTTCATGACAGTGGCAGGTACTTAGGTTACATGGAATGACATGTAATAATAGGACACAACATTTAAAGTGAAGGTTTCATCCATCAATGACATTAGCCACATGGGTAGACAGACAGTTACTACAACATGGAATGTGCGTACTGTACACGTCATGTTCTTGTATATTTTTCACAACTCCATGTTTCTTCCCACACAGATAGTGACACAGTTTAAAAACTACCCGACATGTATATAAAAAGTACACACTATTTATTCTGGGTTTTTTCGGGCAGTAACTAAGAAACTACACAAAATCCCAGAAAACAAGAGTTAAGGTGCCAAATTTCTATCTGTGGGGGCCCATACTCCTTACAAATCAATGCTTGGCATCTTATAAAAGTTACAACAAGTCAACCAGGTAATGATCCACCAAATTCCGGTCTATGAGGGCCTATAACACCTCAAGAACAAAAGTTTAGCGTCTATTTAAGAAAAGTACTAAAAATAAAAATTCTCCATCAAACATTAGAGATTCTATAAAAGAATATATCACCACAACATTCATAATCTACACAATGTCTATCAAAACAACATGAATTTATTAATGCTTCCTAAATGGCATGGAAAGAATGCCTGACTTTTGATTTCTAACAAGTTATTAAATGATGCATGAGATGGAATACCCTCATCTAATCAGGTTATGACAGAAATAGAACCACAATAACAACAACGATAACATCACAATTCATGTGACTCACCCAACTGTGAAATCAAATCAATTGTAAATGTGAAAATTAGTAAAACCACATGAAACGTGGTTGTATGGTTTTTCCCTATACACGGGATAGATACACCCAGGCATAGCTTATTACCAAGTACTTATTCCATCCTATCCATGGCTAAAGGATCCTAATAGTAAGTCAAGAAAAATAATTCCTCTGATACCACATTGTAACGTCCCAGTTCCAGAAGCCACCCAGAGGCACCCTTACCCAGTTGGTCACATGGCCTCAAGCACATTTCCTCAAATTAAATAGGCTTATGAATAGCAGCGAGGGCCTTGGGTGTCATAGTAGGGAGTCTATTCCATCATTGGCAGAGTACACATCAGAAATAAAAAACTCATACAATAGAGGAAGCACTAAATATCCAACAATAGTAAACAGTGGAAGACTAAAATAATAAAGAACTGGAGAACACATACATATATGAAATGATGCATGATACATCTGTCTATGAAATAATCCAATCAATTCACAATTTTTGTAATAGAATAGTGCAAACAAAAGTTGAAAAGAAAGGTAAACAGATAAACTCTTCAACATTGCAAGCCTTGGCATGGTCCCATGCTCTCCTCCTCCAATGCAATCTAGTACCTGAAGTCAAAGTGTGTTTTCCCTTGTCTATACCTGCAACAATATAATCTATTTGGGCCCAAAAGCATGACCCAAATAGGGTGTGAGACTAAATCCCAGTAGGCAACAATCCGAATATCAATGCCTAAAAGTAAGTGAGCATATGATAGGTAATAGTATAGTAAGCAGTAAAAAGTATACTATAAATAGGATGATACACACAGTAAACAATGCACATATCAACAAGCTATAGTGAAGAAAATGGCTAACCACAAATATAAATACCTATAAGAAGTACTCACAACCATCCCCTCTGGTCATATCTAAGAAGTACCAACAACCCTCTGGGCAGTACACTCAACCTAACTCCTATGGTTTGGTCATATGAAATTATTAGACTCTCTGAGGAAGAACTCTTAGTCAATTCCCCTTATAGTATAAGGTAGTCAGGGACACTTTGAGGATGATCACATGGTCTAATCCCTTTATAGACCCATGGTCTAGAGACTCTATGAGAAATATCACTCGGTCAATCTCTCTTATATCCTCAGGTCTATCGAAGACTCTCTGAGGAAGCTCGCTCGATCTATCCTCTTGTAGTCTGTAGTGCTCAATACTCTCGGAGGAAGTTCACTCGGTCGATCATTTTGTAGTCTATAATATCCAAGACTCTTTAGGAAGCTCAATCGGTCTATCCCCTATAGTCTATAATGTACAAGACTCTATGAGGAGGCTCACTCAATCTATCCCCTTATAGTCTATAGCACCAGGTTCTCACAGCCCTATGCTAGTCAAGGCATAATAATGATATAAGGACAAAGTAAACCTATAAAGCTACTTGGCTAACTAGTCTATAACATACAAGCATGTCAAGGAACAACACTCCATCAAACGGTCACAAGGTATGGAAAACAGGTAATAACGGGGAAAGGCTGAACAAGACTAAAAGGTTGTAAACAAACAAGGCATGTGAAAAACATCCAAGCATAGAAATTATACTCATAAATAACCAAATTACCTCTACACATGCATATAAGAAATCCAGGAAAACAACAGGGGAAAAACAGTAAACACGCAATACCCCGTACAAGTTTATTGGTGGAAATTGCACATAAAACTCAAAGACCTCGAACAGACAGGCACAAACCACCTACCCTAATTCTATTAGATCGATATACATGAACCAACAGGCTTGAATCTCCTTAGAACGTCATATATCTATGAAAATTCAAAAAACTTTCAACCAATGATAACATGCAACATAGGTGGAATTGGAATACAACGATCTAGGAGAAGGAAGAGCTTACCTTTGCGGTTCCAACACAATCGACGGTGGGTGATTCAGAAAATATACATAGGCTCGGGGGTTCGGAGGAGATCTGCGGCCTTACGGGTAGCTCTCGGTCAAAGAAGCTGGAGAAGAAGATAGTTTTGGGGTTTAGACGCGACCATGGTTCATTTAATGAAAAAAATTTCACAGCGTGTACTTTTGGAGTACACAACGTGTACTAGGATTTTCCATACCCTAATTTAAGCGGCCTCCACATCACCCCACACGACCATGTGTGTGGCCCGGACATGGCCAACACACGGCCTCACGCGACATCGAATTTCATAGTGTGTACTTATAACGTACATGGTGTGTACTTAAAAAATTTCAAGAAACACCTCTTTTCTCAAAAGCTCCAAAAAAGGAAAATCATACCTAAAAAAAGGTATTGGTTCTTACACAATTTTTTAATAATAAAATGGTGTACCTAAGAGTTTCGGATGAAAAATGGTTCCATAATGAGTTCTTTTTTAATTAGTCATTATAGGGTCTGTATATGTCCATAAAATATATTGTATATATGATTTAATCTAATTTTTACCCTTATCATTTATGAATAACCCCATAGAAAATCAAATTTAACCCTAACAAATAAAAATATATTTTACCATTATCAATATTCAGTTTTTTCAAAAAAAAAACAATTTGATATTATTAAATAGTGTTTATTTATTCTAATTTAAAATATTAAAATATTTTTTTAATTTTATATTTATGTAAGTGGTAAATGATAATTTAAATTTAATCCCCCATACAATACAGTATATTATATTTTTAAATTGAAAATTTGAAATATTGTAAAATTCTATTTTATTTATATCTCAAATATAATGGATTTCAAATTCCAACACTATCTTAATTGAAATATTATCTCACTATAATTACATTATAATTAATTCAAAATATAGCTTAGATTATATATAATTTAAATGGAAATTTTGTTATCAATTAATATTTAGTATTATTAATATTAATCAATAAATGATTCATTTTAGAAAAATACTATAAATTTACCATAAAATAGTTTCAATACTATGATTTCATAAAACAATATAATTTTTGAAAATAAATTTTTATGAAGGTTTCAAAAAATTTTAATATTATGTGTGTAAAGTGAAATGAAACAGACTTTAAAAAATAGTTTGTTTATATTTCATTATGTATTAAATTATTATTATATAATTTTGATTCAATAGTTAAACATAATTTTCCAAATATCGTTGTTAATATTACAGGAAATCAATTCATCCATTATAAATATCAAATTAATATACACTTCTACTAGAGGATGCATGTTCCAAAAGGTAAAAATAGATTAAATTTAATGAAATATATTTTGTGGGTTGTTTAAGCTCTGAGTTATCATTCAAATACATTATAAAATACAATTTCCTTTTTTAAAATTATCATTTTTAAACCAGAAAACTATTAAATTTAAATGGTTTTTTATTTTCATATTCAAAATCTCTAATGTTTTATAAACTGACCTCTAAAACCAACAATAAAGAACCAACTATAAAAATTATATATTCTTGTGATTTAAGTCAAAAATTTATTCTATTACATTTGAAAATATTTTCAGGTTTATATTTATACAAAATTTTACCATAACAATTAAATAACATTACAATATAATTCATTGTGGATACATGTAATTATTGTCTCGTTTTTTGATGAAAAATATCCTTTATGATAAAATGATTTCTTCTCATAAAAAATAATCAAAACATTCAACTTTTCTTATTCATTCATTTTAGCAATCATTTAAACAACATGATGATGTTTTTGAAAAAAAATGATTATAAAAAACGAATAGTATAAGATATACATGGAAGGTACACTATTATTCTAGTGAAAACATTTAATCCAGTGAAAATTTTAAAATTATATCAATTTTATTTTAGTTAATAAAATAAAACACATATACTTTTTAGAAATAATATTATTAAACCAAATTGAACTAATTGATAAATCATATATGTATCATGGGACATAATTATCCATATTATTCAAATAAATGTAATTAACTTATGGTAATCTAATATACCCAATTAATTGGAGTGATATCATTGAACCTTACATCTCTATATTATCATGTGATCACAACTCCATGATTTATAATGTAACCACCCATCCATGGTATATAACCTAACCACCTGACATTGGATAATAGTGGAAACAAAAATCATAAATTTATTGCATAACTATATTTAAAAGTAATGAATTTACTTTATCGATAACAAAATCATACTAGATAAAATCATTTAATTTTAATGGTCATTATATTAAAATATTCTCTATACCCACATGAAATCATCTTCTGATATATTAATAAAAATACATTTAAAACCAAATTTTTATATACAATTTTATCAAAAACCTTTATTGGGGGTTTTTATTTTAATAAAATATTATAGTTTGTAAAGGAATCTAAACATAATATATTTATTATAGTAGTTTAAAAGTATCATTCATCTTATGTATTAAAATAGGATGTTCCCTTCATCGTTTGTATCAAAATTTAATAATTCCATAAAAATATAAATTTTTTCTGAATGAAATTGAATGAAATAGAAAAATACTCTTTTTAGAACTCACACTTACATAATAAATTCAATATAGAATCAATTATAAGGATGAAAATATATTTGAAATGAAAAAATATGAAGAGAATTTTTGAAAAGAAATCTTTTTTCCAATTTGGAATCATTTGAATATAAGGCCACATGGAAAAAAGTTATAAAAATATATCTACCATTAGAATATATATATATATTTCAATTATATAAAATTTCAATGAGGATATATATACACCGTGTATAATAATATACATGTATAACATCATAATTCACTACAATGAAAGTAAATTTAGATGATATCCCTTACCATTAGTCTGAATAAATACATATATTATTTATCTTCCTAAATGATAAACTATTTTAACTATTTACAATTATAAAAACATTTTTAATGTTTATTATTCACTTTGCATCAATTATTAACATTTCATTAATGAAAACTAAATCAATTACCTTAAAATTAATTTGTTTCAAATATTTTTTTATTTCTTGAATAAATGTATTTGGTAGGTTGTATATGGTCACATATTTCATAATTTATATATCTCCATAATAATTATCATGAAATAATTATAATATATTTACATCAATTAGATTTTTATGAAAAAACAATAATTTTGGCTTTGAGATATGATGTAGTTTATGGTCTTCAATATTTTAGTTCATACGTAAAAATGTGTAAATCTTCTATTATTCCACTATAATTTTAGAAAATGAGGTATATAATAATTTATCATTAAAAAATTACCATTATATCATGTATTATTATTAATTTCATTTAATATATATAAATATATCATATATGTGGTTTCCTCCTGAATGGAGAGTCATATTGATTCGTAAACATCTTTGTCCACATAGATATGAATGAAATTATTATTTCTGAGTGAGTGAAAAAAACAAATATGATAAATAAGATTTTAATAAAGAAACAAATGTGATAAATATAATAAATATTTCATGTATATAACATATATTCCTTCAATATCCATTATTACCATCCAATTTAAGATTCTATGAAAAATGAATCACAACTATTCAAATGGTTCTAGTTCATCATACACAAGAGAGTCATTGTTGTATACCTTATGAGATTGAAAGTAAAAAAGGAATATAGATTTTTTTGAAACTAGAGGTATAATTATAATAGGAATATCATATATATATATATATAAAATTTATACCAGTATTTATATATAATAATGAAGGGTTTCGATGGATTATGTGTTACATTGACTTACAAGGTGGTTGTCTGTCATACAAACAATGAATGTTATAGTTTCCCATTTGAGGTAATATGAGATAAATATATAGAATTCTCTTAATATAATAAAAAATCCATATATGGAATAAACTAATCTAATTATATTATAATAAATAAATAATATTTGAAGGAGGTGGATAACCAAATAACATAGGAAAGCACAATTATGAATTTTACCTCGTCTTAGACCAACCATTTAGGATCATACATAATGTTTTCCCAGAATTGATTTATGACCAAACCATGGATTATATGATAAGGGATTGATTTGTTATTTTGTGGATTATTAAAGTTATAGATAATTGAAAAGGCATTTATGGTGAGAATAAAAGAGGAGTGTGGGTGTCCTTTTATATGTGATTTGAGTGGTGGAACTATAATTTATTTTCAATAGGATGTACCAAGGTTATTAACATGCCACAAGGGTATAAATGAATTATTATAAAAATATATATGGTAATGTGAAAATATTTACATAGATTACATTTTTTAAATAATTTCATGTCAATTTTATTGTTATTGATTTAGTATAACTACTAGGTAAAAATGTTTTTACCAAGACCATAATAATAAATTTTTACTATTTTCACAAATAATTTCGGTATGAAATGATGCTGACCTAAATAGATGATAACAATTATTATGATTCCAAATATGGTATTAATTTTACCAAATTCATGTCACTGAATTATAAAATTTATAATTAATACAAATTCCATTAATGTTATAAAATATTGGGGTTTCATGAAGTGTATTTTAATAAATATAGAAAGAATATAATTTCTACGCGTAATAATAATAATTATTGAATATAAATTAGTATATATTAATATATAATATATAAATTTAATTTATGTAATTAATTATTAATTATTATATTGATTAATTAATTAGTAGAAACATTATTTGTTTTAAAATATATTTTGATAAATAACATGATTCTAATTCCATAAAATAACCTTCTTTTAAAATACAATATTATTTTGAATATATTGTCAAAAAATTAAAAAATTAACTATTATGTTAGATGAAATTATATTTCATTCATAATGTGTTATTAAAATTACACAATTTACTAAATTTAATATAATATTTTTTACAGTGTTATTTTTTAAAATTAACCAAAACACATAAAATTTCCTAAATATAAAAAAATAATGGCTGCATATTTTTTTATGATACATTTAAAACAAATATAGAATTTTTTTAATAAAAATACAAACATTTATAAATTACACTTTTATATTAGAACATTGTAACAAATGTGTGTTGTTAAAACTAAATAATTATTTTAAAAAATTAAATATTTTTTTATAAATAAAAAAATAATATAAGTGATTTATTCTATCATTACCCAGAATATTACAGTGAAATATTCGAGTCTTATATAAATTAAATATATTTTAATCTAATTCAATCTTATTTCAATAAAAAATAAATAATGATTGAAATTTCTATAATCAACATGTTGACTTAACAAAGCCCCATGCTTGACAATATAGACTGATTTAGAATTTCTTATCTCATCACAATAAAGACATCAATCAAATATCATCCAAAATAATTTAACAACAGCCCATTATTGAATATAACTAACATCCTCAAATAATCATTCCCTTGGTAGATTCCTCTAAAAGAATAATAAAAAATAAATCATACATTTTGAATGAGATATAATATACAATATTATATTTTCAAATTGAAAAAAAATAAAAGAATTTACACTTTTATACTAGAAATATCACAAAATGTTTGGTACATATAGCTATAAGAAAACAATCTCGAATATTATTTCATTCCATAACCATTTTCCACTCTTTTCAAAAATATTAATTGTGTTGAATATGAATATAATCACCCTAATTTTCTTTTATTATGAACTATCATCAAAACTGTTATTAAATTAATTAAAAATTATATATGATGATTGGTTCAATAAAATTATAACTATAATTTAATACTATGATAAGAAAAAAATTTAGAAAAAATTTTTCCGGACCCCCTCCACACAAAGTTTACCCCTCTTGTAGTAGATTTTGAATCCCATGATTCTTCGCACCTCTGACATAGTCTTGGGGGATACCTAAGACACAACCTCTTTTATATTCGATGGATCCAAAGATACTACATATTGGGAGGCCACATGCCCCTTAAAAGGTACTTCTCAAGCCCAAAACTCACACTTCAAAAACATCCCAAACAGCTGATGTTAACGAAGAACTCCCAAAACACTGTGTTAATTCCCTGTATGATCTTCTTCAGATGTGGAGTACACAAGAATGAAATTGATGAAAAACACAACAAACATGTCCAAGAACTCAAGGAACACAATGTTCATCTATCCCATGAACACAACTAGAGATTTTTTCATGTCGAAGGCATTACAACAAACTCATAATGTCCCTGACGACAACAAAATGCAGTCTTCGGGATATCCTCATCATTCACATGCATATGATGATATCGTGACTCAAGTCGATCATTGAAAAACTACTATCACCATTCAGTTGATATAATAAATCATCAATCGGAGGAAGGGGAAATTGATTATTTATTGTCACTTTGTTCAAGGAAAAATAATTTACACACAATCGCAAACTGCCGTCAGCCTTCTTCACAAAAAATACTTGTGCACCCCATGTTGACACACACATCTGAACAAAACAACAATGTAACATACCATAATTGTGTATAGGTAGCTCTTGAAACTCATAAGGGACTATCCTATATGGAGATATAGAGATAAGAGACGCTCCTGGTGGTATCTCCATCCCAAACTCGATCTCTTGTCATGGGGGTATTGCTACTACCTCTTCTGGAAAGACATCAGGGTATTCTTCTACAAATCTAATAAATGAAATCTATTTAACATCAGAAGAACTCAATAGTATCTCATCCATCAGGGATAATAAGTGTAGAACACACCTATGACCCATCTGAGGATCTCTCAAGACAATAAACACCCCAGTCTCTCCCTCAGCATCGAAGAAAACAACATTATTCCTAATGTAATCCCTGATATCCTACACCAAATACAACTAATCCACTCCAATGATGACATCATATAGTTATATTTGTAAATATAGGAAATATATCCAAGAGTGGTGCTGCCGAAACACTAGCTCATAGTCTCTACATACTTCATAAAAGTTATCTCGACCTCAAACTGGTGCAGTCAACGCCAATGGAACTGGAAGCCTTTACCTCATGTCCCAAAGAATGGAAAATGGTAAGTGATATAAAGGAGTGAGTCTCTCCTGAATAAAACATGGCATACACAATTTTAGAAAACAAGTAAAGGGCACCTCAAATGACGTCTAGCATGCCTGGTGCTCACAATGCTAAGGCATGAAGCTTACCACGACCTCCTCCATGACATCTCTGACGCTGATGACGACCACCACCATAGTCACACTCTTCGCTATGATGATGGGGAGTGTCACAAGGATGTCCTTTTCTTGCCCCATCTACCCTCTGCTGATTTAATGTTGTTGCAATCAGTTGCTGTTGCCTATGCTGGAACTCCCTCAATGGAGGGACCTGGAAGAGAACACCTAGAGCACCACGACTGCTATGAAAGGATGTGAACTCTCTCTACTGCTGACCTCAACCACCATAAGAAAAACATTCTCTTGATCCCTTGACATAGGCTTTGATCGACATCCTTTGGAGAAATGAGATGCGGAGGGCAGAGGCTTACCCCCAGTTGAAAGGAAACTCTTCCGCCCTGAAAACTGAGAACCCCAGACCATAGCTCTTCTTTGTGAGGAATCAGGGAGAATCCCCTCTCATGATAATCTGGTTATGGGAAATGTCTTCTTGATGAACTCTACCCCTTTCAGCAGGTCAATATATGTCTTCGTCATAAATTGGGTGACCTGGTGCTGGATCTCTGGATGCAAAGCATCCTCTAAATGCCTTTCCATGGCCTCCTCTTCTCGAAACAGGTCCATAGCATATCATAATATATTCTTGAAATGGATTCCAAACACTCGCACATTGGATCTCCCCTACCAAAGGGTAAGAAGCCCTGGTGAATAGATGCCATTGTGGTCAAATAAATAAAATAGATTCAAAAAGTGTCTCGAAACTCCTCCCATTTGATTGCTGACTCATCACGATCCCTGAAGAATGAGAACCACCACTACCTCATAGCTCCATGAAGCATCATCACAATCAACGACAGCCAGTGCTCCTTCCAAGCATGAATTGAACTGAATCCCATCTCTTCCTCCTCCAACTATCTCTCCAATATTGCATCTAAAATGGATCCCTCATACTTTGTTTCAATATAGTGCTGAAACTCTCATAGTGTCCTCCTCCATGTTTTTTCATCGTCAACCTCTACCTGGCGGTGATCTGCTGGCACAACCTGATGGACATATTCGATGCGATCCAGATGAAGACATCGATCTGGAACCATGCCAGCAAAATATCAAATATTTAGAGATCCTAATCGTAAAATATGAAAGAATCGTCATTAATTAATTAGTTTTTTTTGTTTCATTAATTTATTGTAACCTATCGCAAGGTCTACCCGATCAAACACAGGCACTATGGATAATTTTGCATTATTCTTTTCAAGGTCTCTACCCTACAACTAGTATCACCTCGTTTAGTATCCATTTTAAACATAATGGTATGTACATCATATCATAGGGGGCCTTAAACACCAATGTCACATCCAGTCTCCATTGTTTACATCACTTTCTAAACATGACTGATATTGTTGATATACTAACCCATGAAACCTAATCTATTCCTAACTCCAAACTCCATACTATCAGTCAACATGCCTCTCATATAATTTTTTTATGACCTCATCCTCAAAAAGTGTACCCCTCCTGGTCCGAAAATGTTATAATGGATATAATGACTCCCAAGTCCCGCCTCTAGAAGTCTCTGTTGGAAACTAGCACTGAGGGTTTAGTAAATACACAGATGAGAGGCATTACCCTCTAAGGGAACACAAGGAGAAGAGAGATATAATATAGACACCAAAAAACTCAAACATATACGGAAATATAAATTAAAACCCATGTGCACATAGGTAATGTCAGAAAAAACTACTACAACTGGAAGGGGAAATCATCAAGTACCCAAAACAAAATGAAAACAACAGAAACCCCATGCCCGAACAGCTCTTGCAACCCCAAGAAAGTTGAAACCATCTAAATCTCCATCCTGCTCAATGTGAAATCAAAAACAGTTTATATATACATAATGTGAGTATAATAGTATACTCAATATGATCCTCCCTGAAGCTTCATGATCAAAATTAATGAAATCATGCTAAAGCATAGTGAAAAACAAGTGAAACTAACTCGTCACCTAAACAGGTATACTGAGTTCCCAACCTCACCATGGATACACTCACCATGTAATGAATACAAGTGTATATAATATAATATAGAATATCAAGGGTACCCTGATTCTACCTCCCCACTGGTTTTCCACTTTGCCTCAATGTCGCACGCCCTAAGCATCTCTCTCCGAAACGGCATGCCTACAAACACCTGGGCAAAGCACCACAACATGCACCTCATGCAACCAAACCACCACGTCCATTCAAAAAATTAACTAGGCCATTTATAGAAGACACCATAGCTTGTTTAACGTGTATAATACATCGGTTATTATACCATAACCCATTACAACCCATACACCCATTAAGGATACTCAAGCTGTCATAGCCTATACACGTAACACCTATAGTAGTACATAAGATACTATATCCAGAATATATATGTTTGTGACTCAACATAAGCCATTAGAGCCCTCTACAAACATATATTGATAAAAATAACCACTTTTCTATCATCACAAGTAACTACAAAGAGAAGAGAGTTGGGCCAAAGGGGGTAGTCAACCATCCATCATCCCATCGGAATTTGGGGAAAACACACCCCCAGGGCTCAGAATCCCCAAGGTGTCAGTTGCACTAACTGACGAGGAGGAGTATTGTATAGAAACCCAAAAAGTACAAAATATACTATATCTCAAATCCACGCTATGGGTATATCCTAGTCATAGACTCAACTGTAGCTAACGTCTCTCGGACTACCGGCTCCCACTTCTAAGACTAGGTATCATATATGCATGAAAACATTTAATGTTCTTAATTGCATTACCTCATTTCCATTTTGTTAGTTCCACATTACATTAATTAATTCATTAAATAATAACTAACCATTTACACTTTCGCATTATATTTCACTATCATAATACTCAAATTCCATTGTCCCTTTAAAATTATATCCACAACATTTTGTTCCAACAAGCTCCAACCCCATTGGTTAACATCATTTATTCAATTATTTATTTACTACATTGATTTCCCATATTTCCATGAATTCTAGAAAAGAATTCTATTCTTTTGAACACCAGGGGGCTCAACATGGGGACTTGATGAACTACTCATCGAGTCTTTACTGCCTATAGCAAGAGCGTAGACCAGTCCTCTATTGAGAATGTAGACAGAAAAAGCATGTGGAATACCTCGTGTCTCTTCGACCCATTCGGAAGAAGGGTTGCAAGACCATCTTCCAGGAGTAGTGGGAAAAGTAAAGAAGATAACCAATTATAGAAACATCAATCTTCCAAACATTCACATCCAACTCATTCCATCATCCCTGGTGTCCTCTTTGAAACCCACATGTATAAAGCAATGCATAACACACAATCTAGGTTTCATCTGCTGCCACAACCAATCGGCCTACCTACCCCCACATTTCACAAAATCCTTAGAGGATCACATCACAACACTAGCTGTAGGAAAACAACCATCATATTAATTTGGATCCTTTCACTTAAACAAGAAAAAGGGAAACTCAGAACCCTAGCACAAATTATCTTTTATCAAATAACCAGTTCTGTAATCCATCTTGGATTAACGGATTCACTTTTTATAGCTTCCAAATTACAGAAACCTTATCGGTATACTATCATAAATAATTAAACATTCTTAAAAAACCAATTTAATTAACATAAAATTTAAATAAGAGGAACCAGATTCATTTACAAGCCTCTTTATCATTATCCAATCAATTATCAATTAATTCCGGAATTACATTCATTACCAATTTCCATCGAGAATGAAAAATCTAGCAAGAAATAATAGATAACATAATATCTAGAAAAACAAGATTCAATAACATACGATCAATCTCAATATATTTATCCGGTGAAAATATTTATTATGGTAATATCATTGTGATACAGTGGGATAAAATATGATAAATCTATAGTTTCACATTAACTAAACGATAAGTAAATAATCCCCTAACTCAATATGTTTTTGACATTATTTACATGAGAATGTTCCACAAAACGGGTTACGATCTCCTCCCCCCATGGCATCTATATCTACCCAAGGATGCAGAGACACCACCACACTTGACAACACCCAAGATAAGTGTTTTATGAACAAGGAGATAGAATTCTATAAAAGTTTCAGAGGATATAGGAAGAGATGAACTAAAAAGAATTATGATAGAACACACCTTATTTCTCAGGCTAATCCATATATCTTGGGTGTATCAAAATAGGGTGGAACAAATCCAAGGAGGAACGTTTGATTGCACAACTCTTGTGGAAAGGAATGGGATGTTCTAGTATCTCACACCTGAGAACCAGGAAGGAGAACTAGGGAGGAAGATATATCATCCATTTAAAATATTTAATGGGGCATTGGTTTATGATATGCTCGATTTTCCATTATAAGAAACTTGTATTAAACCACGCGGTTTGACCATGTAGAAAAAAATCCCAAGCCTTAAGAGAAATGAATATAGGAGTGTTTACCTTTTAATCTTCCTTAGAGTCCTTAAAATGAGGAATTAAATGAACATTACATCATAGGAAATGTCAAAGTGGAGAAACTGTAGAAAGCTGTAAAAAACTGTTCCTAAAATCGAAATTCGGGAAAAGAAATAGAGGTTAACAATGGATGTCTTCATTCTGAAAACACTATTCATGAAGTCAAAATTTGGTAAAGGAAATTGAGGCTACGAATGGGCCTCTTCATTCTGGAAACACTGTTCCCAAACTCAAAATTTGGAAAAATAAATAGTCATTAGCAATGGACATAACCATTCTAGAAACACTACTCAAGAACACAAAATTTGAAAAATGAAATAGAGGCTATCGATGGACCTCACCATTCGGAAACACTATTCATGAACTCAAAACATGGGAAAGGAAATAGAGGATACCAATGGAATGTCACAAATGGCACCTCACCATTGCACTGTTCAAATAAGGTTACCGATGGCACTGTTCACAGAAGGTCATCGATAACACTTTTCACATCATTTCACCGATGTCACTGTTCACATAAGGTCTCTGTTGCACTGTTCACATAAGGTTACCGATGATATTAATTACAGAAGGTCACCGATGACACTATTTATAGAAGGATTCCGATGCACACTTCACAATTGTCTTCCATTCGAATTGTCCACCGATAGAACAGTTCATAGAAATGGAAATTTGGGAAATTATTGCGGATATGAACATTTGACCATTCAAAACAACTTATACACATGGGTTTCTCAAAGGAATAGACAAATTATGTCTAGGACATTGCATTATATACCTCTCAAAACATTTTTGTCCATGAAAATTCAAAACCCACATAAATGGGAAAATGGCACGGGGTCTGAAAACCCACCAATCAAGATACCTATCAAAAGAGAGCATGCCACAAGAAGCAAGAAAAGAAATACATATTATAAAAAATGAAATGGCTCAATACACAAATACTACATTGATTCATGAAAAGAGTTAAATTGAAAACAACTCAGGGTACTGGGCACATATCAGTGACTCAGGTTCCCAGGTACTCTCCTCCATGACACTGTATCACCACAAGACACGAACAAGGTGATTGAACTCCCAAAAATCACCTTATCTTTGGGGTCTTGGATCTCCACAGGTCGCTTCTCAAAGGTTGCATCGTCATCAACATCGATCTTTCCATATTCGATGATTTCAAAGTCATCATAAAGATATTGATGGATCTATGATACATAGAAAAATCACGTATAAGCCTTATCTGTGGGGGAAGTTCTACTCGATACACCACAACACCAACATGAGCTAACACCTCGAAAGGCGCAAAAAACAGGGAATAAATCTTACTCCCATGACCAAAACATCACTCCCCACCATGGTGAGTCACCTTTAGAAACATCTGATCCCCAAAATCAAACTCTAAAGGTCTCCTCCTTTGATCATCATTTGATTTCTGAGGATATTGTGTTGTCTTCATCCTCTAATGAATAACCTGGACCATCTCTGTTGTATTCATCACTACTTCTGGTCCAAGAATTGTTTCCTCTCCAATCACAGTCCAGCACAATGTAGAATGACAAGGTAGGCCATACAATTCTTTAAATGGAACCATACCGATGGTGGAGTGAAAAATAGTTTTGTAAGAAAGATCCAATAAGGTTAGGGGCCTTATCCACGAACCTCCAAAATCCAGGACACAAGATCGTAACATTTCATCAAGAGTTTAGATGGATCGCTCTGTCTAACCATCAGTTTGGGGATAAAAAGCAGTTCGAAGGCATAACTGAGATAAAAAAGCATGATTGGGACCTCTCCATACCCTATAGGTAAAATGAGGATCACGATCAGAAATGGTCATCCATGGGACCCCATAAGGTCTCACCACCTCCTCCAGATAATGTCTCGAAAATACTTCTACTGAGCATGACTCTTGTATTGCTATGAAGTGTGATGATTTTGTTTAACGATCCAATACCTCCCATATAACATCATATCATCCCGGTGCTCGAGGTATACCAGTGACAATGTCCATAAAATATCCTCCCACTTCCACTTAGGAACATCTAATGTGTGGAGTAGAGCACCCGGAACATGATGTTCGGCCTTCACCTTCAGGTGGTCCAAACATCAAGGCACAAACTCCGCAACCGAATGCTTCAGCCCAAGCCACTCAAACTCGATCCACAAGGATTAATACATCTTTGTCACACCAGGATGCACCACTAAAAGAGAACTATATAACACTTTGATAATCATCTCATGCATCATCAAAGGAACAAATATCTTTCAATGATACCACAATCAGTGATGATCATCCTCAGAACAACCATTTGGGGCCTCCCCAAAAACAACTAGGTCTCTCTAGGCTTCCACCTCTAGATCCCACAACTGGAACTCTGCCACCATCTAATCCAGAGATTACTACACTGTTTTCTTGAAAAGAAAACCTCTGCCCCCAACAACTCCATTATAAAAATGGAATGCTGAATGTTCTTCCAATACACTCCAGGAGTCACCAGATTTATGCAGTCCATCATTAATTAACTTCCGACTTGTTGTATGAGCGTTGCCAATCTATTTTCCAGGTGTATATGATATTTTGAAATCATATTCCTAAAAGAACTCCATCCTCCAACGATGTAATAAATTAAAGTCACACTATGAAAAACATACCTCAGGCTCTTATGATCGGTGAAAACCACAATGTTCTCACCAATGAGGTAATGTCTACCCAATATTAGAGAAAACACTACAGATTCCACCTCAATATTATGGGTGGAATAGTTACGTTCATGGGGGCGTAACTTCCGAGACCTATAAGAAAAAACTAATCCTTGCTAAATTAGAAAACAACATACCCCTAGATGTGACGCATTGCATAAAACATCAAACTAAACTCCCTCTACTGCATGACAGAGAACTAGAGAACATACTAACTTTTTCTTTAGTCACTCGAAAGATTACTGACACTGATCGATCAAAATGAACACCTGATTGGTTCAAAACAAGTAATAAATTAATGAAAAATTTAGTAAGATGATTGGTTCAATAAAATTGTAACAATAATTTAATACAATGATATGCAAAATATTTTAGAAAAAATACCTCTATAATTGATTTTTTTAAATATTACATGGAACATCCCTGAACAAAATTTAATAGGGAAGATATTTATGTTATCCACTCATAATGAATAAAATTAATGATCCAATATTATATTATTTCCCAAAAAATAAAAATTAATTAGGGAATTAGTTATCTATGAATTAATTCACATGCCATTTTTAATTTCCATACGTTTATTTAGAATTAATCAATATATTGGGAAAATTATAAAATATAACTAGGTATTCTCTCAAATGAAATAATGCAGATTCTAGTTCAACATTTATTTTTCATGTTATGGTTAAATTAAAATATAATTAAATATTACTCTAGTAGAGAAACAAGGGGTTCATTTTACATTAATGGAAATATGGTATTACAAATGTAATATCAATGAAATCATCAACATTAGTACTAAAAGAAATATATGTTCTATGTTCCATTAAAATAGCACAAATATTATTTATCATTATATTCTTGTATTGTAATAATATTATAGGATACCAATAAAAATTCTAATATAATTTCCAACAACTATTTGGGGTATGATATTCATAATGTTTTTATGTCATATACCTTAATTTTTATCACAAATTAGTAGAGTGTGTGGAAAAGAATAATGGGTCCAGTAATGTGAGTATCTTTAAATTTTTAAATGGACAATAGTAATCATGATTAATTATTTTGTGAATTATGGAAATAATATACCAAAACCTAATACAAAAAAACATGACAAATCTATATAATATATAATGACTGAAATCTATGCCCTTGAATAAGAAAATGTACAAGATTAATTATTTATCTTCCCTTGGAACAAAAAACATTCATTTTATTATAACAACACTATGTTTACAAATGAGTTATTATTTTATAATTTAATTATAAATCTTGAAAAATGGAATAATTAGCCCTAGTTTACTATTGTAAATGTTTTGAAATATATTTAAAAAATTAAACAACATAAAAGGAATAAAATTATTGATTAATCTTCTGATAGAAAGAATTATGTAATATAATTTTAAAGAGAATGGTATATAATGAAAAAAAATTATATCTATGAACATAATAGAAAAAAACATTTATGGAATTCATGAGGGATTTCAGAGGTTATAAAGGCTCAAAGGAAACCTGTATAAATAATGGGTTTTAAATAAGGCGAGCATTGAATTTTTAGGTACTTTAGAATAAATGTATTACTTTTAGAGACCCAAACCATGACTTACATGGACATTACATTACTTTTGCGTAATACCTAATACATAACAAAACCAGAAAACAAAGGACCGTAATAGTTTAGTGTCTTTGCAAACTCTGAAAAGTAATCTTCGGATCATGGTGAAAGATATTCAACATCTCCCATAAAGATATTCACCTTTTGTTTTCTTACCTAAAATATTTATTTATATCCTGGGGAAAAGAAAACATAAAATTGGTCATCTTAAATGCACAATAAGGGTAATCATAGAGAATATACAACAATCCAGAAACATTTTAATGCAAAAAAACTTGAACATAAATTCTAAACATCAAAATCTTGAGCAAAGACATAAATCTTGGAAGTTTTTAAGGAATATATCATAAAGGAACATAAATCGTGATAAAATAGAATGGTAATAAAACATTTAATTGTGTAAATCCATTAGGCACTTGATATGATTTCCATAGTAGCCATGGCACTGCTTCCAAGATCATCTTAGTGGAAAAAGTCCCTTACTGAATCGATTTCACTCCTCGTACCAGTCTTGTATCACCGAACCAGATTAACATACAATTCCAGCCAAGTCTATCTCATTAGATATAAATCTTTACCCAATGCATTGGAGGGAGATATAGGTCCCACCCATCTCATAATGAAATCATTCTTACTTGTGCCACATATCAACCATACATTATTCATCATAACCTAAAGAATAAAATGGGTTTCATAAACATCATCCCATCACAACGTAATCCATATAAAACAAATGGATATAATTTCATCATAAAATGAATCAAAACATGTAAATAATAGATACATTATACTTGAAACATAATAATACTAAATAATATCATCTTATATGGAAAGTAGTTCTGATGAAATGCTTGAAATGAATTCTTGAAAAAAATATCCTTTCTTTTTTCAAAATCATTTTCATTTCACAAAATTCATTGCAAATTTAAAAGAAAAGGATTTTGTTTAAAATAGTCATGGAATCTTGTAGATTATGCTTCATGAATATAAAGCTATATAAAACTGTAAAAATACTTTCATTCCATATAAGGTAAAAAAACATTCTCCTCGTACTTTTAACAGAAAAGAAAAAAAGTACCATGTATGGTAATCAAAAGAAAGATTACGTCCATAACACAAAGTAAAAGTAAAATAGGGGTAAAAATGAAATTAACCATACATGTAATATTATTAAACACCTTATTAATAACATTTTTGTGTACAAGGATGAAAAATAAAACCCCAGTAAATACTTACGAATAAACAATCTCGGATAATAATGAGATTGGAATAGTTATCCCTTACCTTATGTCCAATTTCTTCGTTATGTGTCTGAGACTCCTGTATAGTGGGTTTAGACATATTATTAACTTTTAAAGGAACCATACTAATATTTATAATATCATATATGATTCACTTACAACTTTATATTATCCGTTCATTTGTCAATTCCATGTTAAAGCATCAATTTGTGTAAAATCATTTCATTTATCATCAGTGTTTTGACTAGTAATTATTAATATGATTATAGAGATCATGATTACAGAATTACATAATATAAAACATGATTTATATATAATATATATTCAGAATTTACATATATATATAATAGATCAATAAATGGAATGAAATACACCGTTCATGGAGACGGTAGGACGTACGTACGCATGAACACTGTTATCTTTTCATTATTGACTTGAATGGAATTAAGTAGATGAAACACACAAACACACACACAGATATATATATATATATAACTAAATTATCTTTATCATGTCATATATTTCATTATTATTCATTAAATATACATTATAATCATTCTTGAGTGGTTATCCTGGAGAATGAATCTCATCGCGTCGTGGAGACGGTAATCCATACGTATGCACAAGCGATGATAATGTTCCCATATTTATTGAATGGAATGATAAAATATCTCATAATTAATATGATGTTATAATAACTATATATATTTATTCTTTACACCATTATACCCATCCAAGTAAGGTGGTGGTGGAAAAACTGATTACACCGAGGCGTAGAGACTGTATTCCGTACGTACGCATGCGCGGTGATTTCATTTTCCATAGGATGGATATAAGGTGAAATATGGATGTTTATTAATTATAATAACATATCAGTATATAATTAATACTGTTGTTATTACTTTATAATGAAACAACTAAAGAAGACGAAGTAGAAGAAGAATGAAACATGAAAGAGTCGGTAGAAGAGATCACCTCTTCCTCAATGAACCTCCTTTAAACTTCTTCTTAGGGCACTAGAGTTGTTCTTTTGAGAAGAACAGAACCTCTATGATATAAATAGTGTGGTATAAAAGAGGAATTGTCAGGGGTTGGCCGATCTTCAAGGCCTTAATGGGTGTGAAGAGAAGAGGGAGGAGGTGCCCTTTTATAAGGGAGGAGAGAGGAACCTTTGAAAAAAAAATAAAATTTTATTTTATAATAAAGTCAAATTCGGTTTAAAATAGCTCAAAATTGATTTATTTAGAATGTAATATAGGGATGGGTAGAAATGCTCTCAACCAATAGGATTTAGACATGTTTAGGTTACTATTTTAACCTTATCATTTTATTTAACACTAAGTTAAATAATTTAACTTTTACCATGTCTTCTTGTTTTTTTACACTGTATGGTTAATAAACATACTATAACAAGAAAAAAAACCCAAGTGGTTAATTATTAATATATATATCTATTTCTAAGTCATTTGGCTGATCCATAGATTTTTAGGAATAGAATAACAATTAATAATATAATATTTGTTTTAAAAACTATTTTTGTCAATTTTGACACTATTTGATAATTGATTTTTTTGAGAATAATAAATAAAATATTAGTTCAAAAAAAGTTATTTTAATCAATACTAACATGTCATATTAACTTAAAAAGTTATAGTAATTTATAAAATGTCCCAAATTACATTTATTTGGGTATTTATAACATCAATTATATTAATATTTCATTAATAAGGTTATTTCTCCATCATCATTGTGTCATAAATAGATATAATTATTTAATGTCTAAAACTTATAAATAAAATACAGTTATATATGTAATCTATTTATCTTTCTAATTAATATTTATAGTTGAAATTATCTTATGTATAACCCTATATTAAAAATGGTTTAGTTATTAAACATTGATTTTAACTCTTTTAGCTCTTCTTTAAATAAATATATAATAAGTGTCCTAATATAATCCAAGTGGAACTAAAGGTAATATTTTATTTGTAATGTTGTTTTTGGTCGAATTAAACTTATCCAATAGAATTATAACATGTGTTAGGGTAATAATAGTATCATTTTTACCCTTTATTACCCTATTTACTTTTCATCATGGTAAAAAAAAAGTAAAAAGTTACTATTCACCAAAAATTATTTGTATCTTATTGAACCAAATTTTACCCCTTGATATTAATCATGTCTCTCGGATTTTCGGAATTCCACTCAAAGAAGAGGTAAAATTATGTTTTTTGTAAATTTTCAAATTCTTTTAGGAGGTGGGAAAAAGAAGGTAAAAATTTCCATATAATTTTTATATCTCTAAAATTATTATAAACTGACTCCAATAAATTACATTGAACTTATATATATATAATGTATCTATTTTTACATTAAATATATTTAAATGAAATATATTATTATTAGTGAGTTTTTAAATAGTAACCCACTGTTTTCACTATTCATCCAAATTGAATTTTTTTAGAGAAATACCAAAAATTCACCCTAGGATAATTTCGATATTCTGAATCCAAAAATGAAGTCCATTTTGAAAGATAAGATTTATAAGATTTCAAAAATTGGGTATTAATATTCATAACGGCAAGTTCATAATAATATTATAATAATAACTCATTTAGTGAATCTCGGTATTGCATAGTACACACACTATCGAAGAAGGTCTTGATTGCGTGTAACGTAAGACATGTCTGGGAAGCTTGTAGTTAAATTTCTGTTTGGTGTTTCGTATAACATAATCAAAACTTGTTTCATTTATACATTACACAAAATCTATATTTAATGTTGTGCATAATAATTTCCACAAAACAAACTTGAAATTGTTTGTAACACGAGCCAATAATAGTGTGGCCTATACTGCAAGCTAATACATTGTTGTGTAAAGTACTTGATAATATGGGTGTAGTGTATAATATAATACATCAAAAAATTTAAAAATAATATACCTCATAAAATCTCGGGGGGTTACATTCTACCCCCTTTAAAATGAATTTCAACCTCGAAATTCGTTGGGGTTATAAATTGTTTACTACTTGATAGTTTCTTTCATAGAAACCCATATCGTAAAAAGGAATACTAAAACTTCATTTTAAAAAGGGATGTTAGAATCATAAAAGTCACCCAACGTAACTCAGCACTGGGTTTCCACATAGGACAACATATGTGAAAATATGGATATCGAAGAGAAGTCTAACCATCAAGTTCTGATGGAGAGTGGTAGAGAACATGGCTATGAAAAATCCATTAATCACAAAGCCATAAATTTGTGATGATTTACGGTGACATCTAATTAATCAGATATAAGGAAAGTAGGACAACATTTTTTTTGTTTTCAAGATCATTTCCTTAAAGTTGATGAACTATTGAATTAAAAGAAATACTTACTTGATTTTGGTACAATATTACTGTTGTTTCTTTCCTTGAACAATTTCCACTTCATCTCTTATAGAATTGAAGTTGAATTTGTCTTCTGTGAAGTGTTAGCAGATCATGTGATAGAATGATAGGTCATTCCATCAATCTCAAACAAAAGGATACTAAAATTTATTAACTATTCATAAGTCCATCTATAGTGAGATTAATCGTATATGGTTCCAAAAGTGGACTTATACTTCAAATATCAAACCGCTTAATATAATAAAACTATTTTATACTAACCAGGGACTTCCTGTTGGCTAGTGGTAGGCGATAAAGGCCTATCTCACTTCAGTTGTTGGTTCGATTCCCACAGCCTTGTTTGACATGACGGGTTGTCGCCCATCCTAAAGGTTGACCTTTTTCTAAAACTAAATTATAATAACATCCCATCAATAATATCAAAAATAATACTAACTTCTGTCTAAAATAATCCATTCAATCATTAGGATTATCTAAAATACTCCTATCCAAGTTCATATTATAGAGAAAAAAATTACTAGAATTATCATCTACGAGGATGTTAATACTATCATTTATCACCCATATATCATAAGATATATCTTTTTGGTCAAATTAAAAATATGTGAATACCTTAATCATGTATTTTTTTAAAAGTTAATACCCATTGACCCTTAGTGAAAACATGAATGTTGTCGAAATTTAACACTTTCCACAAACCAAAATCCAGAAATTTCTATATACTCAAACCATGATATAACATTGTCCTTATCTCAATCATGAGCTCATTTCATTTTTTCTTTACCCTTCATTATGTGCATATCATCTTATTTTCAAAAATATTTCAATAACTTTCTATGGCTACCAGTACCATATAATTATTGAAAAGTAATACATATATATTTCAAAATTCCACGATGCCATAAATGATATTCCATGATACTATTTTGAAATCCCATTACATAAACACTTAATCATTACACAACATCATTGGAATACTCAACGTCACAAATAGTGATCACGTGTGACTTCCCTTTATCCTTTGCCTTAATAGGTTGTTGAGGTCGATCATCATTAACCCTTGGATTAGGGAAATGATTAGCATAATTCCCCATTTCCATGAACTTGTAGAATTGAAGTGTTGGCGGAACATTCTATATAGTATGTTTCTCTATTAACATCATTAGAAACTTTTTTCCCATTACTTCGGCACTAAGCTTCTCTATAGCCTTCTTTTCCACACTTGAAACATTTTCTATACCTTTTAGACAATCTCCACCATGCTTCTTTCGACACTTTGAGAATAAAGAAACATTCACCTTCTTTTCACCATTGTTCTGAGATTTTTCCATGAACTCCATCTTTCGTTTCTTGTCAAAACCATGAGATTGATACATAGCACCAAATTCCAGTTCTACCCTGATAGCACAATGAACAATTTCTTCATAGCTACTAAAGTCTCTTATAGGTAATTCCCTTCAATGACATGGTTTTAGGCCATTGAATAATCGATCAACTTTACTTTCAGGTTGGATGATAAAGCCAGATTCATACATTGAATTCCATGTAAAAGTTTCTTTGTATATACCAACAGTTTCATCATCCTTTTTCTTAAGCTCAAGAAAATCCTTTTCCATCTTTGTTAGAAGAATAAGAGGGAAGTACTTATTGAAAAATAAGTTCTTGAACTCATCCCATTCCATGGATTTAATTTCATATTGGGGCATCATATTCTTAATTAGATTCCACCATTGATATGCTTCACCTTCTAAAATGTAAATAGCTAGAATGAATTTTTCATGTTCTGAACAGTGAAGATTGGGAAATATATTTTCAATGGTACAGATCCATTGTTCAGAAACAAGTGGATCAGAAGACCCACTAAAATAAGGTGGATGTTGCCTCATGAAGGACTCAATAAAATATTGTTTTTTTCTCTGCTCATTTGTTAGTCAAGAATGATTCATAGCTTATGTAAGTATATAAATAAGCTTTTTCACTCCATCTCCCATAACTTTGGTTTTTTTAGGAGGAAAATCATTGCATTGTCTATTACATTGATCAACACGGTTCCTTCGGGTTCCCGCCATCATCTAAAACCAAAAAAGAATAGTGTGAGAGAAAAAAAATAAAGCTAGGGAAAACAACATAATAAGGGGGGGTACCTTCTATATATTACTAGCAAATCATTTTTTTTTGATTTTCAAATGGCCGGTTTGAGGGTAGCCGGTTCCCTTGCAGCTCGGTTTGAGGAAAACCGGAAACCTCACAACATTCCAGATTCAAACTAGCAGAAAACACAACATGAGAAACAAATTCAAAAACAAACACAAAACAAACCACGCGCCTCCTCGAGCCGCACGCCACCTCGAGCCGCACGCCATCTCGAGCCGCACGCCATCTCGAGAAACCCGTCGACGAAAATCCATCCGTCTCCATACATGTCGCCGGCGAAGATTCCGACCCTCAGGGTTAATTATAATATTTTTACCGTAATTATAGGAATATAACCTATACTTATAGTAACCTTAGTGACATCCCTAGACATACCATAGAAATATCTCTTGAGATTTCAGTAAAGTTTTTGCATCCTAGTTTCCAAAGTTTGAATAAACCATTCCTCTGATACCAACTGTCGAGACACAAAGCATGACATACATGGACATTACATTAATTTTTCAGAATACCTAATACGTAAGAAAAAGAGGCACCAAAAGACCATAATATTATAGAGTCTTTAGAAACTCAGAAAAATAATCATCTAATAATTGTGAAAGATATTCACCATATCTCAAAAGGATCTTCCCATTTTGTTTTCTTATCTAAAACCATTCTTTATATCCTGGGGAAAAGAAACTATAAAAATTGTGATCTCAAATGCTCAGTAAGGGTAAACATAGAGAACATAGAACAATCCATAAACATTTGAATGCAAAAAAAACTTGAACATAAAATCTAAACATCAAAATCTTGAGCAAAGACATAAATGTTGGAAGTATGTAAGGCATATATCATAACGGAACATCAGTTGTGATAAAATATAATGGGAATAAAACATGTAATCGTGGAAAACCATTAATCACTTGATCTGATTTCCATAGTAGTCAAGGCATTGCTTCCAAGAACATCTTAGTGGACAAAGTCCCTTAATGAATCGAGTTCACTCCTCATTCCAGTACTGTATCACTGAACCAGATTAACTTACGATTCCATCCATGTCTATCTCATGAGATTTAAATCTTTACCCAATGCATTTTAGAGAGATAAATGTCCCACAAATCTCATAATGAAATCATTCATACTTGTGCCACAAAAAAACCATACATCATTCATTATAACCCAAAGAATAAAATGGGTTTCATAAACATCATCCTTTCATAACGTAATCCATATAAACAAATGGATATCATTTCATCATAAAATGAATCAAATCATGTACATAATACATACATTATAATTGAAACATAATCGTACTAAATAATTTCATCTTAGATGGAAAATAGTTTTGATAAAACAGTTGAAATGAATTCTTGAGGAAAATATCATGTATTTGTTCAAAATCATTTTTTTTTCACAAAATGCCATGAATTTTTAAAAGAAAAAGATTTTGTTGAAAATAGTCATGAAATATTGGAGAGTAAGCTTCAGGAAAATAAGGCGTTATAAAACCGTAAAAATCCTTTCATGTCGTATAAGTTAAAAAACCATTCTCCTTGTATTTTTAACGGAAAAGTCAAAAACTACAACGTATGATAAACAAAAGAAATATTCCTTCCATAACATAAATTAAAAGTCAAAGAGGGGTAAAATGACTTTAAAAATACATGGAATAATATTAGAAACCTTATTAAAAACATTTTTTTGGACATGGATGAAAAATGAAAACCCAGTAAATACTTACAAATAAACAATCTCGGATAAGAATGAGATTTGAATAGTTATCCCTTACCTTATGTAAAATTTCTTCCATATGTGTCAAAGACTCCTGTATATTGGGTTTAAAAATATAATTAACTTGTAACAGAACAATAATAATATTTATGATAACATATATGATTAACTTATGACTTTATATTATCCTTTCATTTGTCCATTCCATGTTAAAGCAGTGTTTTGGGTAAAATCATTTAATTTATCAGCCGTGTTGTGAATTGTAATTATTAATATGATTACATAGATCCTGAATACTTAATTACAGAAATAAAACATTATTTATATATAATATATATTTAGAATAAACATATATATAATATATTGATAAATGGAATGAAATACAACGTTCATGGAGACGGTATGCCGTACATACGCATGAATGCTGTTTTCTTTTTCTTATTGACTTGAATGGAAGTAAGTAGATGATATATATATATAAATACATTATCTTTATCATGTCATATATTTCATTATTATTCATTATATATACTTTATAATCATTCTTGTGTGGTTAACATGGAGAATGAATCTCATCACGTTGTGGAGACGGTAATCTGTATGTACGCACGAGCGATGATATTGTTCCCATATTTATTGAATAGAATGATATATAATCTCAGAATCAGTATGATGTTATAATAACTATGTATAGTTATTCTTTACTCCATTATACCCATCCAAGTAAGGTGGTGGTGGAAAAGCTGATTACACCATGGCATAGAGACGGTATTCCATACGTACTCATGAGCGGAGTTTTTTTTCCGTAGAATGGATAAAAGGTGAAATAGGGATGTTTAATATTTATAATAACATATAAGTATATAAGTAATACTGATTGTATTACATAATAATGAAACAAATAAAGAATATGAAGTAGAAGATGAATGATACTTGAACGAGTTGGTAGAAGAGATTACCTCTTCCTCGATGCACCTAATTTAAACTTCTTATTAGGGAACTAGAGTTGGTCTTCTGAGCAGACCAAAACCTCTATGATAAAACTAGAGTGGTTTAAAAGAGTAATTTTCAGGGAATGTCTGAGATTCAAGGCTCAAAAGGATGTGAAGAGATGATGGAGTAGATTCCCTTTTATAAGGGAGGAGAGGGGAACCTTAGGAAAAACCTAAAAAATTAATTTATAAAAAAGTCATATTCGGTGTATAATAGCTACAAATTGATTTATTTTGAAGATAAAGTGGGTATGGGTAGAAATAATCTCAACCAATAGCTTTTAGAATAGTTTAGGTTACTATTTCAACATTATAATTTAGATTTAACTCTAAGTTATATAATTTAACTTTTATCATGTCTTCTTGTTTTTTACACTATATGGTTAATAAACATACTATAATAAGCCAAACAAACCCCAAGTGATTAATTATTAATATATATAACTGTATATATGTCATTTGGATGAACCTTATATTTTTAGGAATAGAATAACAATTAATAATATAATATTTGTTTTAAAAATTATTTTATGTCAATTTTGACACTATTTGGTAATTGAATATTTTAAAAATTATAAAAGCATGATTAGTTAGAAAAACGATAATTGAATCAATAATAACATGTCATATTTACCCAAAAAATTATGGGAATTTATAAAAAGTCTCCAATTAAATTTATTTGGGTATTTATAACATCAATTATGTTAATATTTCATTAATAATGTAATTATTCCATCATCATTGTGTCATAAATATATTAAATTATTTAATTTCTACGAATTATAAATAAAATACTATTATATAGGAAATATTTTTATATTTCTAATGAATATTTATAGTTGAATTTATCTTATGTATAACCCTATATTAAAAATGTTTTAGTTATTCAACATTGATTTTAACTCATTTAACTCTTCTTTAAATAAAATAACAATAAGTTTTCTAATCTAATCCAAGTGGACCTAATGGGTGATATTTTACTCCTAAGGTTGTTTTTGGTCGAATTAATCTTATACAATAGAATATAACATGTGTTAGGGTAATATTAATATCATTTTTACCCTTATTTACCCTATTTACTTTTAACGGTGGTAAAAAAGTATAAAGTTACTATTCACCAAAAAAATATTTTTATCTTATTCAACCACTTTTTACTCCTTAATATTAACCATGTCTCTCAGATTTTAGAAAATCCACTCATAGAAGTGGTAAAATTATGTTTTATGTAAATTTGAAAATTCTCATAGGAGGTGTGTAAAAGACGGTAAAAATTTCATTATAATTTTTATATCTCTAAAATTATTATAAACTGACTCCAATGAATTAAATTGAACATATATATATATATATTATGTATCTATTTTGACATAAAATATATTTAAATAAAATAAATAATTATTTAAATAAAAAGTTGGTTTTTAAATAGTAACCTAGTGTTTTCACTATTCATAAAAAATTTAATGTTTTCAGAAAAATACCAAAAATTCACCATAGGATAATTTTGATATTAAGTATTAATATTCATAATGGCGAGTTCATAATAATAATATAATAATATCTCGTTTAGTGAAACTCGGTAGTGCATACTATACACTCTATCGAAAAAGGTCTTGATTGCGTGTAACACAAGCCATTTCAGGGCTGTGTGTAGTTAAAGCTCTGTTTGGTGTTGCGTATACCATAATAAAAACTTATTTCATTTATACATTAAAAAAAATATATACTTAATGTTGTGTAGAATAATTTCCACAAAATAAACATGAAATTGTGTGTAACACGAGCCAAGATTATTGTGGTGTATACTGCAAGCTAATACCGTGTTTCGTATAGTACAATCTAAGCTTGGTGTAGTTTATAATTGAATAAATAAAAGAAATTAAAAATAATATATCTCATAAAATCTTAGGGTGTTACATTCTACCCCCCATAAAATGAATTTCTCCCTCGAAATTCATCGAGGTTATAAAGGGTTTACCATTTGAAAGTTTCTTTCATAGAAACCCACATCATAAAAAGGAATACTAAAACATAATTTTAAAAAGAGAAGTTATAATTATAATAGTCAGCCAAAGTATCTTAGCACTGGGGTTCCACATAGGAAAATATAGGTGAAAATATGGATATAGAAGAGAAGTCTAACCATCATGTTCTGATGGATAGTGGTAGAGAACATGGCTATGAAAAATCCATTAATCACAAAGCCATAAATTTGTGATGATTTTAGGTACCATCTAATTCATCGGATATAAGGACACCCGGAAAAAAAATTTGTTTCAAGATCATTTACCTAAAGTTGATGAATTTTTGAATTAAAAGAAATACTTACATGATTTTGGTACAATATTACTGTTGTTTATTCCATGAACCATTTCAACTTAATCTCTTATAGAAATGAAGTTGAATTTGTCTTCGGTGAAGTGTTAGCAGATCACGTGATATGATGATAGGTCATTCCATCTGTCTCCAACAAAAGGATATCAAAAGTTATTAAATATACATAAGTCCATCTATAGTGAGATTAATCTAATATGGTTCTAGAAATGGACTTATACATCACATGTCATACCGCTTAAAATAATTAAACTAGTTTCTACCAACCAGGGACTTCCTAAAGGCCAGTGGTAGGCGATAATGTCATGTCACAGTCCGGTAGTGGGTTTGATTCCAACGGCCTTGTCCGACGCGATGGGTTGTTGCCCGTCCTGCAGGCTGTCCTTTTTCTAAAACTACATTATTATAACATCCCATCAATAATATCAAAAACAATACTAACTTATGTCCAACATAATTCACCCCAATATTTAGGATTATCTAAAATACTTCTATCCAAGCTCATAGTATAAGGAAAACAATTACTAGAAATGGCATCTACCGAGCATGTGAATACCATCATTTATCACCCATATATCACAAGATATATCTTTTTGGTCAAATTAAAACATGTTAATACCTTAATCATGTATTCTCTTAAAAAATGAATAACCATTGACCCTTAGTGAAAACATGAATGCTGTCAAAATTTAACACTTTCCACATACCAAAATCCAAAAATTTCTATATACTCAAACCATGATATAACTTTGCCCTTATATCAGTCATGAGCTCATTTCATTTTTTCATTATCCCTTCATTATGCACAGATCATCTTATTTACAAAAATATTTAAATCACTTTTCATGGTTACCGGTACCATATAATTATTGAAAACCAAAACATTGATATTCCCAAATTCCATGATGCCATAAATGAGATTCCATGATACTATTTTGAAATCCCATTACATAAACACTTAATCATTACACAACATCATTTTCATACTCAAAATCATAAATAGTAATCAAATGTGACTTCCCTTTATACTTTTCTTTAATAGGTTGTTGAGTTCGATCATCATTAACCCTTGGATTAGGGCATTGATTATCATAATGCCCCATTTCCTTTCACTTGTATCATTGAAGTGTTGGTGGAGCATTCTCTGTAGTCTTTTCCCTATTCACATCATCAGAATCCTTTTTCCCATTACTTCGGCACTCAACTGCTCGATGACCTTCTTTTCCACACTTGAAACATTTTGTAGTACCTTTTAGACAATCTCCACCATGCTTCTTTCCACACTTTGAGCATAATGAATCATTAACCTTCTTTTCACCATTGTTCTGACTTTTTTCTTTGAACTCCATCATTCGTTTCTTGTCAAAACAATGAGAATGATATATAGAACAAACTTCCAGTTCTACCTTGATAGCACAATGCACAATTTCTTCATAGCTTCTGAATTCTCTTATAGATAATTCCCTTTGAAGACATGGTTTTAACACACTGAAGAATCGATCAACTTTACATTTAGGTTGGATGATAAAGCCAGATGCATACCTTGCAAGCCTTGTAAAATTTTCTTTGTATATACCAACAGATTCATAATCCTTTTTCTTAAGCTCAAGGAAATACATTTCCACCTTTTTTCAAAGAGTACGAGGAATGTACTTATTGAAAAATTATTTCTTGAACTCATCCCATTCAATGGATTCAATTTCATCTAAGGGCCTCATATTTTTAATTAGTTTCCACTATTGATATGCGTCACCTTCTAAACAGTAAATATCCTGGATGACGTTTTCATGTTCTGAATAGTGAAGTATGGGAAATATATTTTCAATGGTACTGATCCATTATTTAGCAACAAGAGGATCATAAGACCCATAGAAATAAGGTGGAAGTTGCCTCATGAAGGACTCAATTGAAGATTGTTCCTTCCTCTGCTCATTTGGAAGTCCAGAATGATTCATAGCTAGTGTATGTATAGATATAAGATTTTAGACTCCATCTCCCATAACATTTTTTTCTTTTGGAGGACAATCATTTCATTTTCCATTACATTGATCCACACGGTTCCTTCGGGTTCCAGCCATCGTCTAAAATCCAAAAAGAATAGTTTGAGATGCAAAAATCATTCTATAGAAAACAACATAATAAAGGGGGAGTAAATTCAATATATAGAATCTTAGGGATAATTATAAGATTGTTACCATAATTTTAGGACTATTACCTATAATTATAATTAACCTTAGAGACATCCCTAGACATACCTTAGAAATATCTCTAGGGATTTCACTAATGTTTTCGCATCCTTGTTTCTAAAGGTTGAATAAAACGTTCCTCTGATATCAACTATAGAGACCCAAATCTTGACTTACATGGAAATTACATTACTTTTTCATAATACCAAATACATAACAAAAATAGACACCAAAGGACCATAATATTTTAGTGTCTTTGGAAACTCAAAAAAATAATCTTCTAATCACGGTGAAAGATATTCAACATCTCCCATAAATATATTCCCCTTTTGTTTTCTTACATAAAACCTTTCTTTATATTCTCATCAAAAGAAAACATAAAAATGGTGAGCTCAAATGCTCATTAAGGGTAAACCTATAGAACATAAAACAATCCATAAACATTTGACTACAAAAAAACATGAACATAAAATCTAAACATCAAAATATTGAGCAAAGACATAAATCATGGAAGTATGTAAGGCATATATCATAAAGGAAAATCAATATTTATAAAATAGAATGGGAATAAAACATGTAATTTTGTAAACCCATTAATCACTTGATATGATTTCCATTTTAGCCAAGGAATTGCTTCAAAGACCATCATAGTGGGCAAAGTCCCTTACTGAATCGAGTTCACTCCTCGTTCCAGTCCTGTATCACTGAACTGGATTAACTTACCGTTCCATCAATGTCTATCTCATGAGATACACAACATTACCCAATGCATTGTTGGGAGATATAGGTCCCACCTATCTAATAATGAAATCATTCTTACTTGTGCCACAAAACAACCATTCATCATTTAACATAGCCCCAAGTATAAAATGGTTTTCATAAACATCATCCCATCATAACGTAATCCATATAAAAAAATAGATATCATTTCATCATAATATGAATCAAACCACATAAATACTAGATAAATTATACTTGAAACATAATTATACTAAATAATGTCATCTTAGATGGAAAATAGTTTTGATAAAACACTTGAAATGAATTCTTGAGAAAAACATCCTTTCTTTTTTCAAAATCCTTTTCTTTTCAAAAAATGCCTTATTATTTTAAAAGAAAATGATTTTGTTGAAAATAGTCATGAAATATTGTAGAGTATGCTTCATTAAAATTAGTCATTATAAAACCTTAAAATCATTTCTTTCCGTATATGTTAAAAAAACATTCTACTGGTACTTTTAACAAAAAAGTCAAAAAGTACCACTTGCGATAAACAAAAGTAAGATTCATTCCATAATGCAAAGTAAAAGTCCAAGAGGGGTAAAAATTATTTTAAACATACATGGAATAATATTAAACACCTTATGAAAAACATTTTTATGGACATGTTTGAAAAATAAAACCCCAGAAAATACTTATGAATAAACAATCTGGGATAAGAATGATATTGGAATAGTTATCCCTTACCTTATGTCCAATTTCATCTGTATGTGTCCAAGACTCCTGTATAGTGGGTTTAAACATATTATTAACTTGTAACAGAACCAAAATAATATATATGACATCATATATGATTCACTTACGACATTATATTATCCGTTCATTTTTCAATTCCATGTTAAAGCAGCGTTTAGGGTAAAATCATTTCATTTATCATCCGTGTTTTGACTAGTAATTATTAATATGATTAGATAGATCATGATTACCTAATTCCAGAATATAAAACAATATTTATATATAATATATATTCATAATTTACATATATATAATAGATCGATAAATGGAAAAAATACACCGTTCATGGAGACGGTAGGTCGTACGTAGGCATGAACGCTGTTTTTTTCATTATTGACATGAATGGAAGTATGTAGATGATATATTTATATACAAATACAGTGTCTTTATCATGTCATTTATTTCATTATTATTAGTTATATATACTTTGTATTCATTCTTGAGTGGTTAACATGGGGAATGAATCTCATCGCGTCGTGGAGACGGTAATCCGTACGTACGCACGAGCGATGATATCATTCCCATATTTATTGAATGGAATGACATAATATCTAAAAATCAGTATGATGTTATTATAACTATATATAGTTATTATTTACACCATTATACCCATCCAAGTAAGGTGGTGGTGGAAAAACTGATTACACCACGGCGTGGAGATGGTATTCCGTACGTACGCATGCGCGGTGATTTCATTTTCCGTAGGATAGATAGAAGGTGAAATAGGGTTGTTAAATATTTATAACTACATATCAGTATATAATTAAAACTGATTTTATTACATTATAATGAAACAACTAAAGAAGAGGATGTAGAATAAGAAAAAAACATGGAAGAGTCGGTAGAAGAGATTACCTCTTCCTCGACGCACCTCCTTTAAACTTCTTCTTAGGGAACTAGAGTTGGTCTTTTGAGAAGACCAGAACCTCTTTGATTTAACTAGATAGGTTGAGAAGATTAATTGGTGAGGGTTGGGCAAGTTTCATGTCTAAAAATGGTGTGAATAAAAGAGGGAGGATGTTCCCTTTTATAAGGGAGGAGAGGGGAACCTTAGGAAAAACATAAAATATTATTTTATAATAAAGTCATATTCGGTTAATAATATCTCCTAATTGATTTATTTAGAAGAAAAAGTTGGGGTGGGTAGAAATAATCTCAACCAATAGGTTTTAGACAAGTTTATGTTACTATTTTATCATTATCATTTAGATTTAACTCTAAGCTAATAAATTTAACTTTTACCATGTCTTCTTTTTTTACACTATATAGTTAATAAAAATACAATAAAAAGCAAAAAAAAACCCATGTGGTTAATTATTAATATATATAACCATCTATAAGTCATTTGGGTGAACCTTAAATTTTTAGGAATATAATAACAATTAATAATATAATATTTGTTTTAAATCCTATTTTATGTCAATGTTGATAGTATTTGGTAACTGATTTTTTTAAAAATCATAAAATCATGATTAGTTCCAAAACACTTAATTGAATCAATAATAACATGACATATTAACCTAAATAATTATTTTAATTTATAAAAAGTCTAATATTACATTTATTTGGGTATTTATAACATCAATTAGGTTAATATTTCATTAATAAGGTAATTACTGCATCATCATTGTTCCAGAAATATATTACATTATTTAATGTCTAAAAATTATATATAAAATACCATTATGTAGTAAATATTTTTATATTTCTAATTAATATGTATTGTATAATTTTTCTTATGTATAAAAATATATTAAAAATGTTTTATTTATTAAACGTTGATTTTAACTATTTTAACTCTTCTTTAAATAAAATCATAATAAGTGTCCTAATTTAATCTATGTGGACCTAAAGGGTAATATTTTATTCCTAATGTTGTTTTTGGTCGAATTACACTTATCCAATAGAATTATAACATGTGTTAGGGTAATAATAATATCATTTTTACCCTAATTACACTATTTACTTTTAACAGTTGGAAAAAAAGTTAAAATTTATTATTCACCAAAAATTATTTGTATCTTATTGAACCACATTTTACTACCTAATATTAACTGTGTCTCTAGGATTTTCGAAATTTTACTCACAAGAGCGGTAATATTATGTTTTATTTAAATTTGCATATTCTACTAGGAGGTGGGTAAAAGACGGTAAAAATTTCAATATAATTTTTATATCTATAAAATTATTATAAACTAACTCCAATGAATTACATTAAACTTATATATATATTATTTATCTTTTTTAAAATAAAATATATTTTAATAAATTAAATAATTATTTAAATAAAAAGTCATTTTTTAAATATTATCCAAGTGTTTTCACTATTCATAAAAAATTGAATGTTTTCAGAAAAATTACAAAAATTCATCCTAGGATAATTTCTATATTCCGAATCCAAAAATGTAGTCCATTTTGAATGGTAAAATTTATAAAATTTCAAAAAGTTGGTATTAATATTCATAACGGCTAGTTCATAATAATCTTATAATAATATCTCGTTTAGTGAAACTCGGTATTGTGTACTACACACTATATCGAAGAAGGTCCTGATTGCGTGTAACACAAGACAAGTCCAGGATTCTTGTATTTATAGCTTCATTTGGTGTTGCGTATAACATAATCAAAACATATTTCAATTATACATTACACAAAATCTATAATTAATGATATGTAGAATAATTTCCACGAAACAAACTTGAAATTGTGAGTAACACGAGCCAAGAATAGTGTGGTGTATACTGCAAGCTAATACAATGTTGTGTATAGTACGAGATAATCTTGGTATAGTGTGTAATAGAATACATCAATGAAATTAAAGATAATATATCTCATACAATTTTGGGGTGTTACATTACTAATCTGTTTGGGGTTTTTTATTATTTACATTACAATGATATTATAGTTTTAGTTAAATATAAACTAATTTTCCTTAAATTCAACTTGTAGTTCATATTTCCTATTAGGCATCAGGGATATTAATGTAGGGATATTTTACAACACAGTAGTTTCCTTAGTATAATATATATTAAATGATGAAACCAACACATAGAGTTATAAAAAATTATAGGAATGAACATAGTGGACTATTTAATGGGATTAGGACATGTGGATCTTCATGAAGATCAAGTAAATTTTTACCACAATGTCAGATGGTGAGCATGTTGCATACATTATACAGGTATATGGTAGAGTTATTTTCAGAATTTTTAGGTCAAACATGTATGTCAATTTTAACTTTATTCCATTAGATCATTTAATCTGGTCCTGAGGGTTGTGTAAGCACTATCTCATAAAAAAATTAAAATGTCGGATTATATGAAATTTAAAATATTTCATTTTAAAATCTATAGTTAAAAAACTAAAATTATATAACATTATTGAAACATATCAATGCTATTTATCTTAGAATGTATTTTTCTTATATATTAGATGATTGTCACAATAATGTAATTCTCAAATTATCAAATTTTTCCCATATAAAAAGGTTTTTTATATAATTCCAATGATTAAAATTTCATAATAAATTTATGTGTTAAATATCCATGATTTATAATTAATTAACAGATAGAATAATAAATTAGGGAAATTTTATATTTCATATTATATAAATTTTATAATACATAATTAAGAATGTAAAATATGTCCCAAAATTTCAAATTCATACTTAAAGTACTTTTAGTGTTGATTAATAATAATAAATATTTCATTTCTCAATTTGGATCATGAATCTTTAATTTATTTTATTATTTCATATTTTTTATGTATGTGTGAGTGTTTTCATTATGAATATAATCTAAAAAATTTGATTGAATAACACTAAGTTGGATATATAATATAAATGAAATATGAATTGTAACACCCCTAGATTTTATGAAAAATATTCTTTTTAATTTCACTAATGTCTTGTGTTGTACGCTACACCAAAAGGAGCTTGCACAACACGCATCCTTGATTTGCCTTGCATTACACGCAATCACGACCTTCCTCGATAGCGTGTGTAGTACGCAATAACGAGTTTCACTAAACAACAATACACTATTAAAATATTATTAAAACTAGCCGTTATGAATAGTAATAACCACTTTTAGAAATTTTGTATATTTTATTTTTCAGAATGGAATTCATTTTTGGATTCATAATATCGAAATTAGCTTAGGGTGAAATTTTGGTACTTTTCGGATAACTTTTATTTTCTGATGAATAGTGAAAATTACTAAATTTTAATTAAAAACAACTTTTTTAATCGAAATAATTAATAGTGATAAATTATTAATTTTAGTGGTTTCAAAGTATATTTAGAATATATTTTTACAATTCAATACAATGTTGGTCATTTGATGTAATTTCACATTTACACCAGACATAAACAAGTGTTAATCTTTTGATAGTTATTATCTCTTAAAAACACGCTATTTGTTGTGACATCGGAAATTAATTATAAAATTAATTAATTCAACTTATATATTGGGAATTTTGTAAAATAGAAATAATTTTTGAATTCGGAATATCAATTATAGCTTAGGGTGAAATTTTGGCATTTTTCTGAAAAACTTCAATTTTTGATGAATAGTGAAACTACTAAGTGGAAGTTAAAAAAAAATTATTTTTTTCATAAATCATAATTTTACCGCTTCTGTGAATGGAATTTCAAAAATCCGAGAGACACGGTTGATGTCAGTAAGTAAAATGTGGTTCAATGAGATGAAAATAATTTTTGTTGAATAGTAACTTTTTACTTTTTTTTACCACGGTTAAAAGTAAATAGGGTAATTAAGGGTAAAAATGATATTAATATTACCCCAACACATGTCCTAATCTTATTGTACAAGTGTATCGCGACCAAAAACAACCTTAAGTGTAAAATATTATCATTTAGGCCCACTTGGATTAGATTAGGACGTTTATTATTATTTAATTCAAAGAAGAGTTAAAAGAGTTATAATCAATGTTTATTTACTAAAACATTTTTAATATACGGTTATACATAAGATAAATTCAATTGTAATTATTCATTAGAAAGATAACAATATTTCCTACATAATGGTATTTTATTTGTAATTTTTTGAGATCAAATAATTTAATTTATTTATGACACAAAGATGAGGCTGTAATTATCTTATTAATGAAATATTGACATAATTGATGTTATAAATACCAAAATAAAATTAATTTGAGACTTTTTATTAATTCCACTAATTTTATAGGTTACTATGATATATTATTTTTGATTTAATCAACTTGTTTAGAACATATAATTCTGTTATGACTTTCACAAAAATCATATATTAAATAGTGTCAAAATTGACACTAAATAGTTTTTAAATAAAATATTATATTATTAATTGTTATATTATTCCTAAAAATATAAGGTTCGGCCAAATGACTTAGATAAGGACATATAATTTAATAATAAACAATTTGGGGTTCTTTTGGCATGTTATAGTAAGTTTATTAACCATATAGTGAAAGAAAACAAAAAGACACGGTAAAAGTTAAATTATTTAACTTAGAGTTAAATCTAATTGATAAGGTTAAAATAATAACCTAAAATTGTCTAAATCCTATTGGTTGATAGTATTTCGACCCATCCCCACTTTAGCTTCGAAATAATACCCTTTGGAACCATTATAAACCGATTTTGACTTTAATATAAAATAATATTTTGAGATAGTCCTAAGGTGCCCCTCTCCTCCCTTATAAAAGGGAACCTCCTTCCCCTCCTCCACACACCAATTTGAGCACTCGAGCTCGGCCAACCCCTGCCAAAATACCTTCTCCACTTCCCTAGAATAATCCTATAGGTCCTGGCCTTCTTCAAAGACAAATATTAGTTCCCTAAGTGGAGGATTCAAAGAGGCGTTCCAAAGAAGAGGTAATATCCATTACCGATCTTTTCAACTTCTTTCTTCTTCAACTTCTTCTTCTTTAGTTGTTTCATGATAAAGTAATAACATCAGTATTTCTTATATACTGATATGTTATTATAAATATGAAACAACTCTAATTAACCTTCTATCCATCCTACGGAAAAAGGAAATCACCGCGCGTGCGTACGTACGGAATATCGTCTCCACGCCGTGGTGTAATCTATTTTCCGCCACCACCTTAATTGGATGGGTATAATGGTGTAATGAGTAACTATATATAATTATTATAAAGTTATATTGATACTGAAATAGTATACAAACACTTCAACACAATTCCACGACCATGGGATCGATATCATCGCTCATGCGTACGTACGGACTACCGTCTCCACGACGCGATGAGATTCATTCTCAATGATTAACCATTCATTAATGATTATAAAGTATATATAATAAGTACTAATGAAATATATGACATAATAATGATACTGGATTTATTTATATTTATATATATGTCATCTACTTAATTCCATTCAATTCAATAAGGAAATGAAAACAGCGTTCATGCGTACGTACGGACTACCGTCTCCATGAATGGTGTATTTATTTCCATTTACTGATTTATTATATATATGTATATTATGAATATATATATATATATATATCATGTTTTGGAATTAAGTAATCATGATCTAAGTAATCATATGAATAATTACAAGTCAAAACACGGACGACAAATGAAACAATTTTACCCAAAACGCTCTTTAACATGGAATTTACAAAAGAACGGGTAATATAATGTCATAATTGAACCATATATGATATCATAACAATGAATATGAGTCTGTAATAAGTCAATGACATTATTTAAATCATTATACAGGAGGTTCGGACTCTTACGAAGCAAATCGGACCTATGGTAAGGGAAATATCACAATCTCATTTTTATCCGAGATTGTTTATACTTTGGCATTTACTGGGGTGTATTTTATCATCCACATCCATGTATCCTCAATATTTAATATTATTTCTATTCACCTACAATTGTTTAAATTCTATTTTTACCCTTAGGTGAGTTTTTAGTAAAAGATATGAAAGGAATCTTTTGTCGATTTTCGTACGAGGTACTTTTTGACTTTTCCGACAAAGGTACGAAGAATGTTTTTTTAACTTATATGCCATGAATGGATTTTTAAAAACATTATTTCCAAGAAGCTTCCTTTACAAGTTTTCAAGTTTATTTTTAATCAACTTCTTTTAGTTTATAATTGTATGACATGTTAAGAAAAGAAAAGTGTTTTTGAAGAAGAAATGATATTTTTCTCAAGAATGGAGTTCAAGTGTTTTATCAAAATTATTTTCCATCTAAGATAATATAGGGTTCTGTTTTTATCCATATTATTAAATTGATTTGATTATGTTTTGAGGGAATTACTTTTATGAAGTCATTTACCTTATATGATTTGTTTTATGATGTCACGATGTTTCAAGAATCCCATTTTTGTTACATGTGTTATGCGATGATGTATGATTTATGATTATGTGGCACACATAAGAAAGGATTCATTATAAGATGGGTGGGACCTATATCTCCCTCCAATGCATTGGGTAAAGATTTTATATCTCATGAGATAGATATGGCTGGAATGGTAGGTTATACCGGTTCAGTGAAACAGGACTGAAACGAGGGTGGCTCGGTTCAGAAAGGGACTTTGTCCACTAAGATTGTCTTGACAATGAGTCTTGACTAACAAGAAACGATTCTTTATGATTATGTGTGTATTCCAAAAAGTTTCATGTTTTAAGTTATGATTATTGGGATTTCATTTCACTACTATGATTTATCCCATGTTATGAAATTATGCTCTCTCTTTTGCAGGATAAGATTTCCAAAAGTTATGTTCTTATGAATATGATGTGATTGATTTTTCTTTTGTTTACCCTTACTGAGCATTTGAGCTCACCCTTTTATGTTTTCTTTTCCCCAGGATATAAAGAAAGGTTTTAGGTAAAAAAAAAGTATGATCTTAATGGGAGATATTGGAGATCTTTCACCACGATTAGAAGATTACGTTCCGAGTTTCCAAAGACCCTAAACTATTACGATCCTTGTGTGTGTGTTTTTTGTTATGTACTAAGTATTCCGCAAAAGTAATGAAATGTTAATGTACGATAAGCTTCGGGTCTCTACAGTTGGTATCAGAGGAAAGGTTTAGTCAACCTTTGGAAACTAGGATTCGAAAACGTTAGTGAGATCCATAGAGATATTTCTAAGGTATGTCTAGGGATGTCCCTAAGGTTAAGTATATGTATAGGTTATAGTACTAGAATTACGCTAACGATCATAGAATTAAACCTAAGATGTTAGATATTGAAGGTACTCCCCCTTTATTATGTTTTTTTCCCTAGCATTATTTTTTCCTCTCACACTATTCTTTTTGGGTTTTAGACGATGGATGGAACCCGAAGGAACCGTGTTGATCAATGAAATGGACAATGCAATGATTGTCCTCTTGAACAAACAAATGTTATGGGAGATGGAGTGAAAAATCTTATTGCTATACTTACACAAGCTATGAATCATTCTGGACTTCCAAATGAGCAGAGAAGGGAACAATATTCTATTGAGTCCTTCATGAGGCAACGTCCACCTTCTTTTAGTGGGTCTTCCGATCCACTTGTTGCTGAACAATGGATCAGTACTACTGAAAAGATATTTTCAGTTCTTCAATGTTCTGAACATGATAAAGTCATCTTAGCAGTATATTATTTGGAAGATGAAGATGATCAATGGTGGAATCTTATCAAGAATACGAGGCCAAGAGATGAAATTGAGTCCATGGAATGGGATGAGTTCAAGAACTTATTTTTCAGTAAGTACTTCCCTCGTATTCTTTGAACAAAGATGGAGAATGAGTTTCTTGAACTAAAGAAAAATGATGATGAATCTGATTGTATATACGAAGAAAATTTTACAAGACTTGCAAGGTATGCATCTGGCATTATCATCCAACCAGAAAGTAAAGTTGATCGATTTTTCAGTGGCTTAAAACCAAGTCTTCGAAGGGCATTAGCTATAAGAGACTTCAGTAGCTATGAAGAAATTGTGCATTGTGCTATCAAGGTAGAAATGGAAGTTCGTGTTACATATCCATCTCATGGTTTTGACAAGAAACGAAAGATGGAGTTCAAGGAGAAATCTTAGAATAATGGTGAAAAGAAGATGAACGTTTCCTTATGCACAAAGTGTGGAAAGAAGCATGGTGGAGATTGTCTTAAAGGGACTAGAAAATGTTTTAAGTGTGGAAAAGAAGGTCATCGAGCAGCTGAGTGTTGATGTAATGGAAAAAGGGATTCTAATGATGTGAATAAAGCAAACACTGCAGAGAACGCACCACCAACACTTCAATGCTTCAAGTGCAAGGAAATGGGGCATTATGGTAATAAATGCCCTAATCCAAGGGTTAGTGATGATCAACATGAGCAACCACTGAAGGCAAAGGACAAAGGGAAGTCACATGCGATCACTATTGGCGATGTTGAATATGACAACGATGTGGTGGAATGATTAAGTGTTTATGTAATGGGATTCCAAAATAATGTTGTATCATGGAGTATTGGAATATTAATGTATTGGTCTAATGTGGTATTCAAAGTGATTGAGATATTATGCACATAAAGAAGGGAAAACGAGAAAATGAAATGTTTAACAGTATTCATGAGCTCATGATTGATATAAGGACTAAGTGATATCATGGTTTGAGTATATAGAATTTTGAGGATTTTTGTATGTGGAAGGTGTTAACTTTTAACTGCATTCATGTTTTCACTAAGGTATTCAAGAGAATACATGATTAAGGACTTTGAATGTTTGGAATGGGACCAACAAAACATATCTTATGATATATGGGGATCGACGATGGTATTAAATCTCTGGTAATCGTTTTCACTATGTTATGAGAGTGGACTGATGTATTATGGATAAGCCTAAAGATTGAAATGGATTATGTTGGAAATAAGTGAGTATTGTTTAAGGATAGAAGTTTTTTTTCGATATTATTGATGGGATGTTATAGTAATGTAGTTTTAGAAAAAGGACAACCTGCAGGATGGGTGACAACCAATCGCGTCGGACAAGGCTGTGGAAATCGAACCCACAACCGAAGTGCGACTGGCCTTTATCGCCTACCACTGGCCTACAGGAAGTCCCTATTTAGTAGAAACTAGTTTTATTATATTAAGCTGTATGATAGATGATGTATAAGTCCATTTTAGGAACCATATATGATTAATCTCACTATAGATCGACTTATGTATATAAATTTTTCTAACCTTTTGAGACAGATGGAATGACCCGTCATTCTATCACATGATCTGCTAACACTTCACGAATAACAAATTCAACTTCATTTATTTAAGAGATGAAGTAGAAATTGTTCAAGGCACGAACAATAGTGAGATTGTACCAAAATAAAGTAAGTATTTATTCTAATTCAAACTCTTCAACTTTAGGGAAATGATCTTGAAAACCAAAAATGTGGTCCTAGTGATCTTATATCTGATGAATCAGATGGTACCTTAGATCTTCACAAATTTATGGCTTTGTGATTGCTGGCTTTTCCATAGCCATGTTCTCTACCACTCCCCATCAGAACATGATGGTTAGATTTCTCTTCCATATCCATATTTTCACCTATGTGGAAAGCCAATGATTAGTTTATTTGGGTAACCGTAAAGTTTCATACTTTTGTTTTTAAATATTGGTTTTGGTATTCCTTTTTACGATGTGGGTTTCTATTAAAGAAACATTCGAATAGTAAACCATTTATAACCCCGACAAATTTCGAGGGCGAAATTCATTTTAAGGGGGGTAGAATGTAACACCCCGAGATTTTATGAAAAATATTCTTTTTAATTTCACTAATGTCTTGTGTTGCACGCTACACCAAAAGGATCTTGCAAAACACGCATCCTTGATTTGCCTTGCATTACACGCAATCGTGACCTTCCTCGATAGCGTGTGTAGTACGCAATAACGAGTTTCACTAAACAACAATACACTATTAAAATATTATTAAAAATAGCCGTTATGGATAGTAATAACCACTTTTAGAAATTTTTTATATTTAATTTTTCAGAATGGAATTCATTTTTGGATTCATAATATCGAAATTAGCTTAGGGTGAAATTTTGGTACTTTTCGGATAACTTTTATTTTCTGATTAATAGTGAAAATTACTAAATTTTAATTAAAAGCAACTTTTTTAATCGAAATAATTAATAGTGATAAATTATTAATTTGAGTGGTTTCAAATTATATTTAGAATATATTTTTACAATTCAATACAATGTTGGTCATTGGATGTAATTTCACATTTACACCAGACATAAACAAGTGTTAATCTTTTGATAGTTATTATCTCTTAAAAACACGCTATTTGTTGTGACAGCAGAAATTAATTATAAAATTAATTAATGAAACTTATATGTTGGGAATTTTGTAAAATAGAAATCATTTTTGAATTCGGAATATCAATTATAGCTTAGGGTGAAATTTTGGCATTTTTCTGAAAAACTTCAATTTTTGATGAATAGTGAAACTACTAAGTGGAAGTTAAAAAAAATTATTTTTTTCCTAAATCTTAATTTTACCGCTTATGTGAATGGAATTTCAAAAATCCGAGAGACACGATTGATGTCAGTAAGTGAAATGTGGTTCAATGAGATGAAAATAATTTTTGGTGAATAGTAACTTTTTACTTTTTTTACCACGGTTAAAAGTAAATAGTGTAATTAAGGGTAAAAATGATATTAATATTACCCTAACACATGTCCTAATCCTATTGGACAAGTGTATCTCGACGAAAAACAACCTTAAGTGTAAAACATTATCATTTAGGCCCACTTGGATTAGATTAGGACATTTATTATTATTTAATTCAAAGCAGAGTTAAAAGAGTTAAAATAAACTTTTATTTACTAAAACATTTTTAATATAGGGATATACATAAGATAAATTCAATTTAAAATATTAATTAGAATGATAAAAAGATTTCCTACATAATGGTATTTTATTTGTAATTTTTAGAGATCAAATAATTTAATTTATTTATGACACAAAGATGATGCTGTAATTATCTTATTAATGAAATATTGACATAATTGATGTTATAAATACCAAAATAAATTTAATTTGTGACTTTTTATGAATTCCACTAATTTTCTAGGTTACTATGATATATTAGTGTTGATTTAATCAACTTGGTTCGATCATATAATTCTGTTATGACTTTCACAAAAATCATATATCAAATAGTGTCAAAATTGACACTAAATAGTTTTTAAATCAAATATTAAATTATTAATTGTTATTTTATTCCTAAAAATCTAATGATCGGCCAAATGACTTAGATAAGGATATATACATTAATAATAAAAAATTTGGGGTTCGTTTGGCATGTTATAGTTTGTGTATTAACCATATAGTGAAAGAAAACAAAAAGACACGGTAAAAGTTAAATTATTTAACTTAGAGTTAAATCTAATTGATAAGGTTAAAATAATAAACTAATCTTGTCTAAATCCTATTGGTTGATAGTATTGCGACCCATACCCACTTTAGCTTCGAAATAAGACCCTTTAGAACCATTATAAACCAAGTTTGACTTTAATATAAAATAATATTTTGAGATATTCCTAAGGTGCCCCTCTCCTCCCTTATAAAAGGGCACCTCCTTCCCATCCTCCACACACCAATTTGAGCACTCAATCTCGGCCAACCCCTGCCAAAATCCCTTCTCCACTTCCCTAGAATAATCCTAGAGGTCCTGGTCTTCTTCAATGACCAATCTTAGTTCCCTAAGTGGAGGATTCAAAGAGGCGTTCCAAAGAAGAGGTAATATCCATTACCGATCTTTTCAACTTCTTTCTTCTTCAACTTCTTCTTATTTAGTTGTTTCATGATAAAGTAATAACATCAGTATTTCTTATATACTGATATGTTATTATAAATATGAAACAACTCTAATTAACCTTTTTTCCATCCTACGGAAAAAGGAAATCACCGCGCGTGCGTACGTACGGAATACCGTCTCTACACCGTGGTGTAATCTATTTTCCTCCACCACCTTAATTGGATGGGTATAATGGTGTAATGAGTAACTATATATGATTATTATAATGTGATATTGATACTGAAATAGTATACAAACACTTCAACACAATTCCACGACCATGGGAACGATATCATCGCTCGTGCGTACGTACGGACTACCGTCTCCACGACGTGATGAGATTCATTCTCAATGATTAACCATTCATGAATGATTATAAAGTATATATAATAATTACTAATGAAATATATGACATAATAATGATACTGGATTTATTTATATTTATATGTATGTCATATACTTAATTCCATTCAATTCAATAAGGAAACGAAAACAGCGTTCATGCGTACGTACGGACTACCGTCTCCATGAACGGTGTATTTATTTCCATTTACTGATTTATTATATATATGTATATTATGAATATATATATATATATATATTTAAATCATGTTTTGGAATTAAGTAATCATGATCTAAGTAATCATGTGAATAATTACAAGTCAAAACACGGACGACAAATGAAACAATTTTACCCAAAACACTCTTTATAATTGAATTTACAAAAGAACGGGTAATATAATGTCATAAGTGAACCATATATGATATCATAACAATTAATATGATTCTGTAATAAGTCAATGACATTATTTAAATCATTATACAGGAGGTTCGGACACTTACGAAGCAAATCGGACCTAAGGTAAGGGAAATATCACAATCTCATTTTTATCCGAGATTGTTTATACTTTGGCATTTACTGGGGTATATTTTATCATCCACATCCATGTCTCCTCAATATGTAATATTATTTACATTCACCTACAATTTTTTAAATTCTATTTTTACCCTTCGGTGAGTTTTTAGTAAAAGATATGAAAGGAATCTTTTGTCGTTTTTCGTACGAGGTACTTTTTGACTTTTCCGAAAAAGGTACGAAGAATGTTTTTTTAACTTATATGGCATGAATGGATTTTTAAAAACAATATTTCCAAGAATCTTCCTTTAGAAGTTTTCAAGTTTATTTTTAATCAACTTCTTTTAGTTTATAATTGTATGACATGTTAAGAAAAGAAAAGTGTTTTTGAAGAAGAAAGGATATTTTCATCAAGAATGGAGTTCAAGTGTTTTATCAAAATTATTTTCCATCTAAGATAATATAGGGTTCTGTTTTTATCCCTATTATTACATTGATTTGATTATGTTTTAAGGTAATTATATTTATGATGTCATTTACCTTATATGATTTGTTTTATGATGTCATGATGTTTCAAGAATCCCATTTTTGTTACATGTGTTATGCGATGATGTATGATTTATGATTATGTGGCACACATAAGAAAGGATTCATTGTAAGATGGGTGGGACCTATATCTCCCTCCAATGCATTGGTTAAATATTTTATATCTCATGAGATAGATATGGCTGGAATGGTAGGTTCTACCGGTTCAGTGAAACAGGACTGAAACGAGGGTGACTCGGTTCAGAAAGGGACTTTGTCCACTAAGATAGTCTTGACAACGAGTCTTGACTAACAAGAAATGATTCTCTATGATTATGTGTGTATGCCACAAAGTTTCATGTTTTAAGTTATGATTATTGGGATTTCATTTCACTACTATGATTTATCCAATTTTATGAAATTATGCTCTCTCTTTTGCAGGATAAGATTTCCAAAAGTTATGTTCTTATGAATATGATGTGATTGATTTTTCTTTTGTTTACCCTTACTGAGCATTTGAGCTCACCCTTTTATGTTTTCTTTTCCCTAGGATATAAAGAAAGGTTTTAGGTAAAAAAAGGAAGATCTTTATGAGAGATATTGGAGATCTTTCACCACGATTAGAAGATTACGTTCCGAGTTTCCAAAGACACTAAACTATTACGATCCTTGTGTGTGTGTTTTTTGTTATGTACTAAGTATTCCACAAAAGTAATGAAATGTTCATGTACGATAATCTTTGGGTCTCTACATGAATTCTATTTTAATTATTTTTTTATCACATGAAATATAATTCAAAATTAGCTGATTTTATAATCAATGTTAGTTAGTTTGAATATTCATGTTCAAGTAAAAAAATTTCAACCAATTTAATATATAATTATAAAACCATTCATAAATAATTTTATTGGAAATTATTGACTCAAGGTTGAAAATCTATTTCATTGAAAAAAAATCATATAAATCTCATATATTTCTTATATAATTCAAATCAATACCACATATTTTCACAAAAGATACTTTAATAAAATATAGATGTTATGAATATGATAGTTCATATTATTATTGAAAAAGGAAAATATCATCATTTCCTGAATTGATTTTATAGTGATTTTTTAAAAAAAATTATAAATCAAATTATGTTAATATATTTAAATTATGAAGATAAAAACATATAAATACAATTTTAAAACTATATGTACTCTAATAAAATTCCCATATAAAAATTTATTTTCTACATTCAAAAAGTTTTAGGTGCACTTTTCAGTTTTAGTCATATAGTTTATGAATGATGTAACCATATTAGAAAAAAATATTTTTAATATGAAAATAATAATTTATTATGGACATGCATTGAAATTATATTAATCAAATGAAAAAAAACATCTAGAAAATTTTAACAATCAATTTGAATATTTTATATTTCAATCAAAATAAATTAAGTCTTCTATTTAGTTAAAAATACACATAACATACCCATTGAACTAAAAATGAATATTATGATTGGATATTTCCTCAAAATTACATAATGGGTTCATATTTAGTTATAAATAATTATGTAAATCATGTTAAAAACAAGATCAATTAAAGAAAAAATTATTATATTATTTTTTTCATAAAATTCTTGTGAAATTTTTTTTCAATAAGAATAGAATGTATTAATATATGAATAAAAGTTAATAATATGTCTAATATTTGGTAATTTAAAACTACGTCATCTGAAAAATAATCAAACTCATAAAAAATAACATTAAATGTAAATAAAATATTTTTATAAAATATTAATCATTAATGTTAAATAATGTATAACCCTTTATATTAATGTATATGAATGAAAATTGGATGAAAAATGGGGTATTTATATGAAATAGGAAACCCTAATAAATTTTATAAATGAATCATTGAAAATGTAATATGATTATTGGAATAGTAATAAGACTTTTAGGAAAAAGACCCTCATTCATAGAATAGTATCAATACCTAAAGATTTATAAAATCATATTTATCTATCTTATAAAATTAAAATATGTAAAAAATTTCATGATATAAGTAATAAATTATTTTTAAATTTATAAAAAATGTTTTTTTAAAATATATATATATATATATTATACTATTATATTTAATATTACCATTTGAAATTACATCTTTTTCATAATAATGTATTTATTATACAATATTGTTATTCATTATAAATATTATATTATCTTTTGTTTCGATAATTATTTTAAAAAATAGATGAAAAATTTATTATCATATTAAAAGAAATTTTCTTTTCAAATTAATATGTTATTTATTTTAAATATAAATTATAAATTTGAGAAAATTGTTTTCTAGAATTTTATTTATTTTTTCTACATTATTGTTTTAGATAAAAATTAAATTATCTTAATATCAATTAATTTAAAATACAAAAACATACATGATGAAATTAGTCATGGATAATGTATGCGATAATTTCTAATACATGTCATATAATAAAAACAACATATAGTCATATGTATCAAAACTATTAGTAGTCATTAAAAAATAATTATTATAATATTAATAAATGAAACTTCCGTCTTATTATAGATATAACCCCCCATCACCCACTACTTAAAAAAATCCATTAATAGCCTTAAATTTGGCCTTAATCAATTGTAGAAAAGCACTGATTACAACATCATGGTTAAATGGAATGGGATTTTAACAGATTTAGAAAAAAGATATTAAAGGGATATATCACTAGAAGTTTTAGAAGCATTTGTAGAGGACCCCTTTATTATCACTTTTAGAAATGTTGATGAATACTCGCTTTATTAGGCCATTTAATAGAACTGGTAATGAGGCATAATACAGTGTGTTGTGACACCATAATATAACAACATAAAAAAATCTATAAAGAGGTGAAATCAATAAAATTTACTATATTTAAATGAAATTATGTTCACAACATTAATAATAGAATAAAAAAACTATATTATAGACATTTCAATCAGTCACTTATCTAATTAAATTAGTATGTAAAATGTATTTCAAACATATAAAACATTAGTGACATTTTAAATTTTTTCCAACCCCGACTCATGATATTTTTGAAATAAACTTCACCTAATACTGAAAAAATAAATCACACATATAAATTTTTCTCTTATGATAGTAATAATATAAATAAATAAATAAAATTGAATTTTTAAATTTTCATATAAACTATGAGTCATATCCTAATCAATTTTTATTAAATTTAGTTTCACTTGATTATTTGACAACACTTCATTTATTTTTCATCATCCAATATTATCTCTTTAAAAATTAAATATATAAATAAAATAAAAAACTTATATGGAAACTAAATATGTAATAACATATTGAATGATGATAATAAATCTATGCAATTTTGATCATTTTCTGCCAATGAGTTGTGAGTTTTAAACTGCAATAAAACATATATATTGGAAAAAAGAACATATATTCATATCAGTAACACCCAGATTTTTATTTGGATGATAATGGTTCCGACCCATCCCAAATGACTTATAGAGAGTTCTTATATTGTTTCAAAAAAGATTTGATTTAAGTTTCTTGGTTTTTTGTATGTCACATGTATTTCTTTTACTAAAACGTGATTTCAAATTAGAAACCCACACTTTGAGTCATAAAAATAACAATGTGTGTCGATTTGACATGATACTTATTCCCACCCATGAAAAATTGTATATAATAATTTTCCTATATTATTAACATGGTTTGAGTGTGTTTTCATGTTTTTTATTGAGTGACATAATTAGTTCTAAAATTCAAATTTTAAACCGATAAGGGAAGCATGGATTTATATTGGTATCATTGTGCATGGGATTTAGGTGTACCTAATTTCTATAGGTGGAAAATTACATATCGATAATTGTTTAATACAAATCAAAAAAACCTATTTTTTCTTTAGTTTGTTATATATCATTATAAAAGAAATTAATGCAGATTTAAAAAAGAGATGCATGTTGTGACTTACAAGTATAACTAATTTAGTATTTAGGTGTGAAGGATTCCCACATTCCTAAAATGATTTACGAAATATTTTTATAAATTATATAAATAGTAAGAATGTGTTTTCTAGGTTATAATTTTTTTTTATAAAATGTCAGTTTAAATTAGAAACATGTAATTTGAGTCATACTGGTCACATTGAGTTTTGGGATGACTTGAAATTTACCTCTTAATGTCACAAATGAATTGTTAATACGTAATAATAATTATAAGAAAATACTATCTTATTTTCTTTATTTTTATTTAGTAACACTTTTAAAACTAAAATAACAATTGTAAACTGATAACTACACATTGAGTCAAACCAGGAACATCTCTAATCATATTAAGGATGGTTGATTACTACACGTAAACAATGACCTATATATTTTATTCCTATTATATAAAAAAATAAAAATGTGATATCATGGGTTTTAGTTGGACAATATTCTTTTTAACTAAAAATAATGACAATTTTTTATAAAAATCATCACATGGAGTCCTACCGGTCAAACCGTTCATTGTATTATTGTGCAGTTGATTAATACAAGTCTAAAATGACTTATAAATCATTTCAATAATCTATCAAAACTTAATGATTTAGTTTTATTTGTTTTGAAAATTTTATAGGTCCTTTTTAATAAATTATCATTTCAAAATCAAAATATGTAATTTGAGCCATTCCAGTTACATCGTGTGTCAGTTGGATGATAGAATGATTCTTAAATGTAAAACATTAATTATGATTAATTTTTTACAACTATCAGGTCATTCTGTGCATGTTTATATTCATTTATGTTCATGATACTTTATGAAATTTAATATCAATTTAAAATTGATAACAGACACATTGACACATACTGGCCACATAGTTTATAAAACGTTGGTGAAACTGATTCATCCAAGAAAAAATTTACATATGGATAATTTATCAAATGTTTCATTATAATACAAATGTGTGATACTAGTTTTGGCTATGTATTTTTTATTTTTTTATAAATTTTTAATTAAATTTTAAATAATAAAATATAATGTGAGTCATAGAGGTCACTAAATCATTCAGATTGAGGTTAGGATAATTCCTACACATCCCATATGAATTATGACAAATTTTTTTAAATTATAAAAATAATAAAAACTATTTTATTGGTTATGATTATGTCACATGTCTTTCATTACTAAAATTTCATTTGAAACTGAAAATAAACACTTCTAGTAATAATGATCACATCATGTGTCAGTATGAAATGATATAAATTCCAACATGTTAGTATTGAATTATGATTCATTTTCTTATATTATAAAATAATCCTAGCATATTTCATCAATATTTAGTGAGGTGAAATTTTTAATATAAAATGGAAATTTTAAACTAATATTGGGGACCTTGAGTCATACCTATTATATATTTTATTATATTACCATGTTTCTCATTCTTATAAATATAAAATTGATTATGAATTGTCTCTATAATGTTTTTGAATAATCCTTATTCTTTTTATACTTCTGATTTGGTCATTTTCCTTTTTTCATATTATCAAATTCAATTTTCAATAAAAAACACACATGGTGTCATTCCAATCACACTATGAATCATATTGATTATTGGATGGTTCATACGTAATTTTAATGAAATATGGATATTTTCCCTATTTTATAATATCTATTTGAATTTTTTGGTCAGTTTTATGAGCATGAATTTAATTTTTAGTTAAATTTAATTTTAAACTATAAAAACTCAAATTTCAATTACAACAGTCACATATTGTGTTCATTTTGTTTGAGACTGATTAATATATGTCAAAAATTCCTTATGAATATTTTTACTTATGTATCAATACATTTTCAGTGTATTTTCTCAATTGATAGTTTATCACCTGTGTTTTTACGTATATTAATGTCAATTTTAAATAAGAATATATAATTAGTGTCATACTTGGTACAATATGTATTAGAATGTGGTTCATCATATTCTTACAGATTAAAAATGAAATAACTATTTTTTTACCAATGTATCAATGAAATATTAACATACATACTCATATTTTAGTATGTGATGTATTTTTTGAACTAAAATATACATTTTAAAATTAAAGTATATTTCCCAAGTCATAGAAAGAAAATTTTTCATCATATTTAGGTCTGGGTAATTGACTATGTAATTTTTATTTTACATTAAAGTATCTAAAAATCCTTAAAATATAGTACATGTTCTATTATGATATGTGTGAAGCTTCATACTCTCTGAAACACTTCCCGTTTTATGTAACATGGGGTTTCCTCTTCCATAAACAAACATTATATCCTTATTTTGTCTTATTAAAGATAATTAGAAAAAAATATAACACCAAAAAATATTTATGAAAAAAATGTGTTTTGTAAATATTACTAAGAAATGTAGATAAAAATGTATATAAAATGTATAAATATTTTTTTAAACAATAACATGTAATTTACATATTCACGATGGTTGTTAAATTCATGACACAATTTTTTTATTTCCAATACCATTGTTGATCCCCCGTAGTCCATTCTAAAATGAACATGAGAGGCCTTAAAATATACATCCTAACTAAAACAAACGTTTACACATTTATATGAATACATTTGATATATGAGTAACACTAAAAAGAAAAAAAATCACCATAAATTTGAAATATTAAATTAATAATTTGTAAAATTATTTTATAATTATCAAATAAATATTAAATTTTTGATTTAGAAAATGTAGTATCATTTCTTTTCATAAAAAGGATGTGGAGAAAATTTAATGGAATGGGATAATTTCCAACATTATTGTGGTGTAATACATTTTATGTATTATATTATGGTTATTTTTTTAGGGAATAATGGAATGAAATATGAATATAAGTCCTCTAAATTATTCAAACTATGCAGCTAATTATGAAATTAAAATCAATTTTTTATGGAATAATTTTTTCGTAAAAATGTGAATTTATATCGTAAGAATACTTTTACATCTTCCAAAAGGGTCTACTTTTCTATAGTGTTTTCATCCACAAAATTTGCAATTTCATAATGTCTAGAATAGAATGTCTAAATGATTATCCAAATATTTTATTCCAATTATCTTTATATAGTACAATATTGATAAAATTATGACATATATATTGTTGATTAAAAGGCATTTTTAACTTCTCATTGATCATTATTTCATATTATAAGTTATTATGAATTTTAATCCACTATAAATAATCCAAATACCCTCTTTATGGTACCTTCAAACATAATATACTTTTTCGAGATTGGGATCTGAATGAACTAATATTGATCTCCAAAAGAAATTGCCATCCTTGATTTAATTTTCATCTTATTCTGTAGTTTTTTAGTTAATAGCAGGTAAATTGAAAAAATATGTTTTTTTGGATCATATACATAAAATAAATTCATTTCTTATAATTTTATTATGAATATATAGCCACCAAAGATATGCATAAAAACAAATTAAATAATTTTAAATTAATATTTTGAACATTAAAAAATTAGATTCCCTAAGGAAATAATAGTTCAGTGTCATTGGAATCATGGAAAAAAATCATCTAACTTAGTAGATGATCTTCAATGTTTCACAGAATGATCATCCCCTTTAATACATCTCTATAACACCATTATGTATAGACTGTGGAACAGAAACATGTGAAATTGATGTCTAGGATTCATAGAAAGGGAGACTAAGGGGGATATGCAAGTGTATACATGAGAAAAAGGGAATGAGAATATGAACAGGACATTATAAGAACATACCCTGCACTTTATATATCATAAAAATGAATCATCACATATGTTTTTTCTATTCATAATACATTAATCAAAAGGAATTGTAGAGCATACTCCATAAATACATAATATTGGAATAAAACGAGTAATTGTGGAAGACTCATATGAATATACAATTATTTTCATATTAGTCAAGACATATTTACAAGGAAATAGTTGTAGTATGGGTTTAGTCTCCATAAAATCTTGATATTCAAGGTTTCTTTTTATGACAATATTATTTTTTAAGTTTCACTACCTTAAACATCATATTGTATAAACATCATTTTCATATCGAGCTCACTCCCCATTCCAGCAATTTCTATCTCATAAGATATAAATATCATTCACAATGAATTTGAGGTAGATATATGACCCACCCACATCATAATTAAATCATACATATGTGTTCCACATAACCCTAAAACATAATATAATAACTCATGAAATAATATAGGTATAATAAACATGTATTTATATACTAACATGTGGAAAAGAGAAAGTTTTTGTAATTATTTAATAAAAAACAATCTTTCTAAAGATGAGGGCCTCATTATAATATATCCTACGAAAGAGAAAAATGGTTCATAAATATATGACCAATGGTAGAGAAATTAGATTCACAAAATTCACGCCATCAAAAAAAAATCCACATAGAGAATGAATATGAATGGAACACATGGATCAGATCCTTATCAATTGTTGAGTAACACCAACCTATGTAATATTATATTGAAAATATATTTGAACTATCGTCTAAAATAAATTATTGGCAAAATTATATTTTCTTATTTGAATGATTATTTTAAAATATAAAACCTTTGGAAAAATCAATTTCACCGAAAATAATCTTCAAAACTATTATAGATTCTATAAAAAATTTGAAAACATTAATAAAAAAAATAAATTCTATGATTATAATGGAATAATCAAAAAAAATTACTTGAAAATAATTTGAATACTTATAATGAAATATTTAAGAAAATTTGAAAACCTTATTAGATTAATGAACATTAAAAATTCATAAATAATGGTTGAAAGTATTTTTAAAACCTTTTAAATTAGAAATATATTGAAAACAATTAATGAATGATTGAAAACATATTTTATATATTTTTCATTGAAAATAATTTTCTTTTTTTTATAATTCTTTAACTTATTCGGAAAACATATTTCAATGAAAACAATTTGACAAAATATAAATAACTCTAAAAACAAAAATTTAAAAAATTATTTAAAAATAATTTCCAAATATAAAAAAAATACTTGATTACATTTTCAAAACTTGTTCCCTATAAAATTTAAAATAATATTGAAAAAAACATTGAAAAAATTATTCCTTGATAAATTATATATGATTATTGAAAATTTAATGGCTCGGACCTCATCTGTCTATTAATATTTTTAAATGGGGTGTTTTAAGTGCTCTCTGAGGTTAGAATTTCTCATTTAATATGTATCTAAAAAATCATATTATTTCAAATATAACTCGTCGAACCGTTAGTCGGCCACTACTAGATGGCAGTAAAAGGTCATCCAAGTGTTGAGTTGTCTTGGTGACTGGAAACAATGTCTTTATGACGATTAGTAGTTCACTGTGGTTCATGATGGTTAGTCCTATATGGTGGGTTGCGATTGTGACATACCAAAGGGCGAATCACCATATATATCTCATCACTGGTTTCTCACATAGGTGACTCATCCAGTATTGAGTAATCCACTGGTGACTCACCCACCGGTGACTCGTGAGGGTGACTCAACAAACAGTGAGTCATTTCCACAGTTTGTTTATTTTTATTCTTTTCCATATTAACCCCTTTAATTTTTCATTTAATATATGTATAGTTTAATACATCGTTGAAGTATTTATTATGACTTTTCAAATGATGTAAAATATATATCTGAATCCATAATGCTTGTGGGGGTGGGATTAGATTGTAAATAGACATGTTCTTGGTCATGATTTCACATTAATGAATTTTGATACTATTCATCCCTTGATATAGTACCCTCCATCTAAATCAGTAACCCTTTATTCCATGTACTTATCCCATTAACTATACTACAAAGCATCCCCAGAACATTTCATCCTTGAGGATTTGTGTTCCTGTTTTTCCCCCATGGATTATATTTTATTGAAGCCTTTCACAACACTTATTTACTGCAAGGAGGAGGTGATGATCATATATTTCTTCTGTTAGGGATCCATTCATCTCTCATTTAATTTTTTATCAAGATCATTGGTCATACTAATGTATCAATGGTGAAAAAATAGACATCCGAATAAATAATGGTAATTGAATCTGTTTAATATCAATATAATTGTGATACGAAAATCTATGCATGATTCTATTTTTTGGTTATTGATTTTCTGAGTTGTATGTGGTATGTTCCTACTGAAAATCATGCCATTGGTTGTATTCATATTTTCACTCATGACAACATGTGATGTATTGTTATTGATCATGTGTATAATGAATGTATATATGAAATTTACTATCCACGTATACCACATTAAATTAATTTATGCCTCAAGATCAATCATTTTCTATGATAACCCATTTATTTTCAATGTGGAATAATGAATTAGTGTTTTCTAAATCTTAATACACCAGCCCTTCCGTGGAGTGGTCATATCTTTTGAGGGGTTTCGTTCTATCTTGTGACTTATTTGGATTGGTGGTGTTGGGGTTGAGAGCAAGGTCGTATGGTGGGGTGGAATGAGTGGTGTATTGGAATCTCAGGTACATATATTGGTTTATTGTGGAATGGATGGTATGTTTTTGATTAATGGATTTATAGGATAATGTTTTTCTATGTTTATGTTGTGGGTGTGATGAGTTTGGTGATATTATAAAGTTTGGATGATAGGTTTGGCTGTGATGAGATGGGTTGTAGGATTTGGATATGGGTTGAGGGTTTTCTTGTTGGGTGGACAGATTAGGTGGAATGTCATTAAAGGATGAGGATGGTGATGGTTGGTATGGGTGTAAAACTGAGTGGAAATATAATTTATGTTTCATTACTATGGTTCTTTTTCCTCTACATGGATTATTCCCTATGGCTTTTTGTGTGATGTCATTAGTAGTTTCCCAGTTAAGAATGGAATGAAAAAATGGATTTCTTAATAATGAATGATAATTTATAAAATGATTTTGTTTGGGGTATGTTTTGTGTTGATTATAGTTGTGAAAATTCTTTTATTTATCAACATATGAAGTGAATTTTTTTGGTTATGGTAAATGAATTTAGAGGTAGCAGCAAAAGTTGTTTTTTTGGATGGTTGTTTTTATTGGAAAACACCATAGGTTTGTCTGAATGGTTGATAAGTATATATATACTTTTAATTCTTTGGGATTCCTATATGCACCCCACCATAGTTGAGAACTATGTTCCTCACACCCCCATTGTCATGGGGGAGGGTGACATTTCCCAACATCACGGTGGGATGATGGACTGATGGTTATTGGCTCTTCTCTACACCGACATCTAGGATTTGGTAGCCCAAGGTTCATTAGGCTGATTGTGGTGTGGTTATGAGGATCAGGTGTCTATGGGCGAGTTGTTCATTCCCTAGTGTCTATGAGATGAGGTTTGTGTTTCTTTGAAATGAATCTTCTCAATATTTTATGGTTGTGGACTAGGTGTCGACAAGTGAGATATGGTATAGTTGTGTCCATGGTGTGTTCATTCGCAATTTGGTGGGAAATATATTCCCAAGTTACAATATTATCTTTCAGGCCCATTTTTGTTTGGGCGGGGTGGGATTTGTGGGATTGTGGAGGAGTGTGGGAGCACCATGACATTTTCCTTTACGGTATGAGCAGTTAACTAGTGGTAAGTGGTGGGAAGCACCAAAATATTTAATTTATTATTATATACTCAACTAGACATTCTTTATAGAGAGATAAGTACTTATTGAGGATGGGATGGATATTATTACTATCTATGTGTTGTTCGTTTTTGCTATTTTATCAGAGGGGAATTATTATTATTCTCCCACTTGTTCATGAGAGTTCTTTGTTTTTTCAATAGAGTATACATGCATACTCACCCTACATATATAAATATTTTTTCAAATCTCCATGATGATTATGTGGAACGTACAATACCATAATAGATATAATTTTGGATAGTGGTTGCGTCGCTTTTTATACTTGTTTTTGTTATTTACATTGGAGACTCTTATTCTGTAATAGTTATATTAATGAACATGCTTATGGGATGGATTTAGGATTTCTATTATGTATGAAATGGAATTTTTTTGTGGTTGTTAAATCTTATCTCATGATATTGGTGTCTATACAAAATGAAATTCCTCTAATTTCATGTGATTCTATACCCTTGGTTATTATCGCCACAACGAGGCCTACTAGTTGCAGGACTCGGTGGTAATTGTGTATCTTCCTTCATTGGGAGTTTAGGAGGACCATCATTGGAGGTAGAGGCTATTGATAAATTGGTATCAGGGGTGATGGTTGGGAGATAAGTTGGAGTTGGGATTTTTGAAAAGATAAGAACTCATTGGATGGTAGGAAAAGAGTGTTAAGTGAGCATAGATCATGATATATGCAAGAAAATACCCACTAGGAAATGAGATTTACAGTCCCCACCATAATCTGATACAAGTACTATGAGTCTACCAAACGATCATGTGAGGTTTTACTATTTGCAACGTAGAGACCCTAGGAAAGGTTTATGCAACATACAGTCATGTATTATTGTTTTAACTGGACAGTTTGAGAATTTTAATTAAATAATGAGTTAAAATTAGTTTTATATATAAAAATATTTATTATTGGTCTTTGGAGTTATTTGTCTAACTTTTATCAAAAATGGAACTTTTTCATCGTCTATGTGTAGTACATGAATTGGAGTTTTAGTAGGCTAACATGGTTGATCAACACAGGTTTTTTCAATTAGAGGATCACAATTAGTGGTAAAAGACTCTATGTACTTTCTCGCTATAACCTCTAGGAATGTACGAGGGTAGAGTTTCAGATAGATGGATGCAGAGCTAGATCAAAATGATTTTGATAACATTTAGCAAGGTATGGGCTACAATGGAGTAATGGGATCCTTTTGTAGTGATCCAGATGAGGGGAGTTGTCTACCATTGGTGGACAACGTGCCTGGGGGAGATGAAGGAGGCTGGAATTCAATAGCTCGAGTTCTAGAAGATGTTCTATGTGGAATTCCTTGAATCCAACATGAAGGCTAAGAAAATGATGGAATTACACAAATGTTAGAAACAAGGTTTTTGGTATGAGATTTTGTGATCATGTACAAGGACCTCCTTTGATTTCATCTATTCACTTTCAGATGAGGTGTCTCTTATGACACACTTATAAAAGGAATTCCCTCCTTCACTCTAGTACATGTTTACCCCCTTAACCTTACCAACATACACGGAGGTCTAGTAAAAGGATAAGGTTTTGTAGAGGATTCTCTCATGAAAATCCCTTACCCGATTGTGGAGAAAATAGATTTTATTTAGAGGTACAGTTACCAACAATTTGTCTTAGTTTTTAGGGCCATCAAGGTTTTGACCGATGTGGAACTAACCTAAGCATCATTAATTTTGGCCAGTGGACCATCATTCATTTTTTGAGAACCTATGTCCAATATGATGTGTTTTTGGATTGCTAGGAAACATCAATTTCGGTTCCTGATAGCTATTCAAGCTTAGTATGGTGGCAGTGGTAGGGTCCAACACTCATCTCAGTAGCAGTTGCCGACATGGATGTTCCATTAGTAGGGATAGAAAAATTATGCTCTACTAAGGCAACATATAGTATGTAGTGTCTGAACTAAGGTTGTTCCTCAGGGGCCAACACCCATGTGTGGTTGAGTTGGGGATCATCATCAAATAGTTAGAGTAGCTTGGCATGGCCAGTGACATTCCACATAGGCGACAGTTCTAGCAAGGCCATAGATTGTTCGAGGTACAATCAACTTTTTGTGTACTATTTCTTTTGATTCATTTTTCCATGGTGTCTTCACATCATTGTTGCAACTAGTATATCCAATTCTATGGTAATATATGTATAAAGGATTAAATGTCCCATAGTGTTGGGTATGCCATTTAGAGGTTACACGATCTTGTTTGACAAATGCCAGGGATGTATAGAGATGATGGGTCAACTTTTGTTAGGTGGGGATCTTATATTTATATAGATGCAAATATATGATATCACTTGTGGCATCGAATCGTTGAATTATATGCATTATGTTATCAACTATTTTCATGAGTAGAGTCAGGTTTTAGAAAAGGATGACTACCATGTGGCCTTTGTTGTTGGGAGGTACTGTTAGGTTGGTAGTTAGCGTATTGAGCCTCCTCATTCATTTTTGGCCAATATGATAATGAAATCAGTGGATGTTGAGTGGTAGGAGGTTCCCAATGTTGTTATAGAGTTAATTTATGTCTTCCTTAATGAGGATGTGACTATACCCCAACAATGATATGTAGAGTTCCAGATATACATAAAAAATGGTTGTTATCCGATTTTGATGCCTCCTTTTTAGACGAATCCTTCAATGTTGTGGGAGATGAGTATTCAAATAGATGTTCATTTGCAGATGGGTGTTACCTAGACCATTGTTTCACCATGGGGTGCACTAGTATTGTTTGGAAAATTGTGGATGGTTTTCTGAGGTTGCACATAGAAAACTGAACGATGAATGAGGTGACATTACATAACTGTTTCCCTTTACAAAGGATAGACTATCATTTTAACCAGTTGAGGGAACCATATTGGTTCCCAAATATCAACTTACAGTCTAGATATCACTAGTTATGTGTGAAGGAGGGTTATATCCAAATGACTACCTTTAGGTGTATGTATTTAAACTTCGAGTTTGTTGTTATATCATTTATTATTACGAATGAACCTACCATGTCCATACGTATAATGAACTATGTAATGTTTGATTTCATAGACACATTTGTCTTTTTTATAAATTGATGTCATCCTGATATACCTTAATTTAGAGGAGGAGCATACTGATTATCTGAAGACAATCATGGGGGTATTTCAAAATCATATTCTCTAAGAAAAGTTATATAATTGTATGTTATGGATGCGAGAGGTTCATTTCCTTTGACATGATTTGTCACAGTATGGTAAAGAAGTGGACCCGTCAATGGTCGAGGCACATGTTTCTTGGGAATCATAAAATAAAGATGAAGAGGTTCATAGTTTTCTATGTTTTTTGGGATATAATTGGAAATTTTTATTGGATTTATCTCAACTTTATAATCCATTGAAAACTCTAAACAAGAAAATAATAGGCTTTTTTATAGAGTGAGGAATGTTATGCATCGTCTGCCTATCTGAAGGGGAAGTTGGTCAGTTATCAAGTGATATGGTTGCCATAAGAATTGGTAATGTTTGAGTTTTTTAGTGATGATTCCCATTATTTTTTGTTATGAATACTGATACAAGAAAAAAAATTATCTATTATAGGTCAAGGAAGATATATCCCCACAAAAATTAATATAACACCCAGGATAAAGAGCTAGTGGATGTCATGTTCATGCTGAAATTGTGGGGAAATTACCTCATTGGGGAGAAATTTGTGGTCTTCCCATATCATAATAGCTCGAGGTATATCTTTTCCCAGATTGATCTGAACTTGTGACAATGGTGTTTGATTGAGTTTATCTAATAATAATACAATGAAATCTATTATTCTTTTGGAAAGGGAAATTGCATTACTGATACATTGTGCCAGTAGTTGTAGAATGCGGTATTTTGGAAATCTATAAATTTGTGGAAAGCGATGGAGGTGTTTCCATCCCTATATTTAGATGTAGGAATGTACAGTAGAAAAGGCCATATATTTCATATGATGATGTAGTCTACCCTGATGATGTTGGTGGAGGAGTCTCAGTAGGGAGACTAAGAGGCCATGGGAATATACGATCACGTTTCCATGGTGATTCACTATAAGATATTCAGATGATGATCAGAATCAGATGATATTCTATAGAAAACTATTTTTTCCAGTAGGATTGCATGGGATATTTCACTGTGAGTTTCATAACTTATGCTTAGCTGTACACTCAATAATTTTTATAATGTACCACAACTTGGTATTATAGTTTTTGTGGTCGTGGATGAAATGTGTGGTAGTTTATTCTGTGTTGAGGTGAGGAGTGTACAAATTGGTTAAGGATGAGAATCATGTTATGAGTGTTTTGTTTCATCCCTTGGATGTCATAGAGTGTATTTTGGATTAAATCTCAATGGATTTTACCATATAAATACATAGGGATCAAGGTGGATATGATTCAATTTGGATAATAGTGGATCGACTAACAAAATCAGTTAAAATCATAGTGATTAATTAGTCTAGAATTGTGGATTTCTTGTCCTGGAGGTATGTGGATGAGCTGGTGTAGCTTTTTGGAGTTTCATGATCCATTATCTCATATCAGGATGGAAACATTACCCCATTATTCTAGAGGTTATTGTAGCTTGATTTCATAATCATTTACGCATCAATAATTCTTTCCACCCTCAGACCGATGTAAATAATGATCGGACCCACCAAACGATGGAATACATGTTAAGAGAATGAATTGTGGATATTGGTGGATCTTGGATGAGACACTTTACCTTGGTATAGTTTTCCAATAATAATAGCTATCAATAATCCATTATCATTGATCCGTTGGAATCATTGTACGAGAGACTATTTCATTCTCCTTTGTGATGGACTGAGGATGGAGAGAGAGTTGCTCTTGGTCCAATAATTTAGTAAAACATGACCAAAAGGTTCATGTTGACCACGAGAATATGAATGAATCATATGACTAGTAGAGGTCTTCTACTGATCATAGTATGATGCCCTTGGTGTTATAGGTTGGGGATCAGGTTTTCATGATGGGTTTTAGTCGACATGGGTAGTAGAGGTTTGGCCAATGGAGAAAAGATACTCCTAGGTTTACATGATCCTTTGTGATTTTTTGGAGAATTTTGGAGGTGGAAAACAATTTGGAACATCCACTATAGATGGAGAATTTCAATGAAACCATTGATGTCTATCATCTTTGTTGGTATCTTCATGATGAATTCTATTTCTTCAACTAGGGATAGTTGGATGTGGAATATGAAGTGGCCATAATAGAACAAACTGTATAGATCCAGGATCATTGGGAGATTGTGTTGAGTGGATTGACCATTCCCTTAGTTAATTTTATTTGTGGAGGCATGGTGTCTTGGATGAAGAGTGCATTTGAAAGGGAGACGTAGAAGTGTTCTATGTGGCAAAAGTTGCTCAGTGTTTTCCATGTTTTCATTCTCTTTTTAAAGTAATGGTTGAACCTTTTATATAGTGAGATAATTTTTTTTCATCATTCCATGAAGTGTGATATTATACTAAAATTGTATAGTGGGAGAGAAGATTTATAATAAATAAAAATTTATTGATTTTTTATTAAACCCATGCAGTGGGGTCAGTGATTCCATGAGTGGATAGTATCATGACATGACAGAAATAATTTCCTAATTCATATGACCAGAGATTGTGGATTTTGGTGATTATTTAGTGTGTCTGGTGGTAAATTGGGGTATTATGTGTTGAAGGATGAGTTATTGGATGTTTATGTTTCAATAAATATTTTGAAAAACATTAGGTGGATTATCATTGGGAATTGGGATTTGCAAATCATAGTGGTGGTTCAAAAATAACATGATCCTCAAGAGGTATCTTACAAGGTGCGTTTTCAGACCCCAATTTCTTCGAGGATAGATTTAATTGTTGAGGGAGATAATAGAATGAGAGTTCTCTAATGTAATGGAATATCCCTTACTGAATTATTAATTTATTAAAGTATAGTGTTTGAGGTGTTTTAGTAGGTCATGGTTACTCATTTCAAGAGTTTGTCAAAAATAACATTTTTCCAACAGTTTCTCATCTGATGTTGAGTCATCCACTAGTATGTGGCGACAACAGGTCATCCAAAATGTGAATTGAATTAGTTACATGAAATGGGGACTCTTTAACGGTGGGTCACTGATGGTGAGTCACAAAACATGGGTCACAATGACGAGTCATTGGTTGTGGGTCCCAACTGCGAGTCCCGATAGTGACTAACCGAATGGGGACTCTCCATTAGTAGCTCTTCACCAATAGCTTTCACTAGTGACCCATCCAGTGGTTATTCATCCACTGGTGACTCACCCATTGGTAAATTGTTATGGGAACTCACCCAACATTGTGTGATTTCCATATCATATCAATTTCCAGTTCTTCCTAGTATTTATAGAATCACCCTTTCAGCATTTCCTTTTACCTGAATTGGATTTAATACCATGTTTATGTATTCTTGAGTCCATTTAAAATGATATAAATGTTATCTATAAATTAATTACACTTGATAGGCCATTACATAGTAAATATATATTGTATTTTATGTGATCCAACATTAATGGCTTTTGAAACCATTCTCCCATTTATATATGATATTCCCATCTAAATCTAGTACCCTTTCTTGTACTTTTCAGTTTATTATTTCTACCAAGACACCACATAATCTATATTCCAAGTGGTGTTGTATGTATGTGTTGTACCATTGGACGATGTTTCCCAGGAGCCTTCCGCAACCCCTGTTTGGTGTGAGGAGGAGGTGATGATCGTATGTTTTCGGAGGTAGGGATCTGATTATCTCTCATTTATTTTTGTATCAATTGGGGTGGTAATATGAATGTATATTTAGTGAATAATTCATAATTTTTAACAAATAAATATATATTAATATATTTACTATCAATATATAGTTTATAGGATAACGTGAAACATGCTTCTTATTTTTTATTTAATGATATTATGACATGCATGGTCTAGGTGCCTACTAAAAATCATGGTTGTTGGTGATCTTTGTTTGTAAACTGAGGATGACTTATGAGGACATGTGTCTGATCCAGTGTTCAATGGTTGTATATATGAAATTTATTAACCACATATAATTGGTTAAAAAGATGTATTCCTCATGATAAAACATTCTCTGTGATAACCCCTAAATTCTTAATGTGGAATTAAAGAACATGTGTTTGCTAAATCTAAATACACCCTTCCTTGATTGGTGTGGTTGATTTTGGATTCATTAATTATTGTGCCTCCTATTTTTTTATAGTTTTAAAGTTGAGAGACCGACTGTAATGTGGTGTGGTATGAATGATGTAATGGAATTACAATTTGAGTGATTACCTGATTGTGGAATAAATGGGATGTGTCTTAGTAGTGGGTCTATATTCTTAGGTTATTCTATGTCTATGTTTCATGGTATGATGGTTTTGGTGTTGATATATAATGGGGCTATCATTTTTGGTTGTGGGGAGATGAATTGCATGGTTTACCTTTATGTTGGGGGTATACATTTTTATAAGATGGATTTTGTATAATGACATTGAAGTATGGTGATTTCAGTGGTTAGAATGGCTGTTGAATATAGTAGAAATATTATGTGATATTCCATTTTGTGTTTCTTTTTCTTCTTCGTGGTTTCTAGTATGTGTATTTTTACAGGATGTGATTCGTATTTTCTTAGGTAGGTATGGAATGAATAAATGTATTTCTTAATAAATAATTATAATTGGTTAAATAAGTTATACATGGTTATGTTTTGAGTTGTGACATATTGGGAAACATATTTCATTTATCAACATCCAATTTTTCTATTACTACAGTTGGTAAATGCATTAAAAGGTAGCAGAAAAGTCGATTATATGATATTTTTTATAGGGAAAACCCATAGGTTAGGATGAGGTTTTTATACATATATATATATACATACTTATAATTCTTTTTGATTTCGATATATACCCCACAATAGTTTACCATAATGTGCTGCAAACCCTAGTGTCACGGGGCAGGGTGAATGTTCCCAACATATTAGTGGGAGGATGGAAGGTTGGTTTTTGGCTCCTACATGCTCACTCTTCATAGAATTGGTATCCAAATATTCATTTGTAGGTTTTGGTGTAGTTTTGGGGCCCATGTTTTTTTGAGCGAGGTGTGCAATCTCAGGTTTCTATGGGATGCAGTTTCATATGCATTACAAACTATCTTACAGATGTGGTATGGGGGTGGCCCAGGTGTATACTGGTAGGATGTGGTAACATTTTATCCTTGGTGTGCATGGGTAAGATGTGGTGTGCCTCAAATGTCTAGGTTGTAGGATTAGCTCTTATGCTTGGTTGTGCGCCGAAGGATTGTTTCTTAGGGCTTGGGAATATTGTGGAAGCACCATGACATTTTCAATTCTGCTATGACTAGTTAACAAGTGGGAAGTGCTTTGGGTAACAAAAAATTTGTGATATTAATATATAAAAATCTTGACATTAATTGTTTGTGAGCATTCCTTGGTGAAGTTGGGATGTCAAGTATTCTCTGTTAGGTTCTCTTGGTTTTCGATATTTTCTCACAGGGGTATCAGTATGCTTCTACCACCTATGCATGCGAGATATTTTTTTTCATACTGATTATACATGTATGATAACTCTATGTATATAAAAAATTTCAGGTTTTTAGTAGGATTCTACAGAATATGTTGGACCTTACAAGAAATGACATTGGGATAGTTTCTATTTTTTTAGTTAGGATTGTTTTTGGTATTCAATTTGGAGTCACTTGTTTTGTAGTATTTATAATTATGCACATGCACTTCAGATATATTGTTTTTTTGTTTTTTGTATCTATTGGTGTTTTTTTGTATTTTATACATCATATCTTCTAATCATGGTTACTATAAAAATGTTAATTCAACCCATTTTGTGAGATTATATACCTTTGTTATTGGTCACCACCCCAGGACGTAATAGAGGTAGGACTCGAGGGGTCATTAGATTTTATTGATCATAACCATATCAGGAGGGTCATATTTGAGAGAGGGGCCCTGAAAGAATATTTAAAAAATATATTTAGACCCAAAAAAATTCAAATATCATTAGAAATGATGGTTTTATGTATAAATTGATTTCTTAATGAAGAGGGATATAAATCTATATGTTTCTAAGAATGTGTAATTTTCCTAACTACCAAAATAGAAGAAAATGATACTAATACATGATGATATCATGAATATATAAATTATTAGAAAGGTAATGAAATATATTAAGATATATATCCTGATATTCAATCAATATAATATTAATTTTAAATAATCTATATACACGCACAAATTTAATCAATAAACTATTACAAATTTCGTAACATTAAATCAAAAAAACATGCAATAATATCATTAAATGAATCATAAAATAACATGAAAAAAGTGATTCATTATATTAAATTTCAAATGGAAATATAAAGACCCCATAGAAAAATATTGGTGCATGAAATGGCTAGTATCTCCGTGAAAGAATATTTCGAAAAAAAATTACTTTAACAATTTTGAATCATTTGAACCAAAAACCACATCAAATAAATATCATAAAATGTATATGTAAACAACCATAATTTTTTGTATATTATTAATATAATATATTCATGTTCTGTATATACTCCACAAAAATGAAATGAGTGGTGGATAAGGTATAAGTCTCACTAAAAATTGTTTGATGAGAAAACTATTTCATTATGTCTTGACTCTTGTCTGACTAGTTCAATACAAATTTATAATAAATATAATTTTGTTATACATATTAAATATATATATATTTTTACTAATAATACTATATATTATTTTATTATTATATTGATTTTCCAATTTATTAACAACTCTATGTTAATGTTACATTTAGGGTCACTCCACTTTGTTTATCAAATATTTTTTGATTTGGTACTCTTGATCATATTAAATAGATGTTTTTTAAATTATTTATAGAAGTTGAAAAATTATATAAATATCATATAAATATCATATAAATATTATATAAATTTATATTATAATCTAGAAGTTTTACAAATATAAAATGATATAAAGTGTCCCAGAAGACGTGAAGTCAAACATATGCATTAACATCATATACATTTAATTATTATTTTAAAATAAAGATAATAAATGAAATATATTTATATATATAACTATTTATAATAATATTAAAATTATTATGACATATTTATCATTTAATATTAAAAAAAACATCCTCAATACATTTCCTCTACTATGTGAACGATTGATATCACACAAAGGAGGCTATAGTACACACGTTCACAATAGAAGATATCAAATTTACACAAAGGTAATGAAATAATGATTGTGTTATATTTTATTTCTAGATGAATAAATAAATCATCAATATAATATTTATCATATAAAAATAGCATGTCCCTCATAACTCCCCACCAAGGAGGAGTTAAAGGTAAAATGAATGACATCATTTTATGAGGAGGAAGTCCACCGTATAAGGAACTGATTGTTTATTACCCATTTCATTCAATTGTATGTGGGGTTAGGTAAAAAAATTAATATAATAACATCTACGTATATTAAAACTACTGATTTTATTATCTAATTATTTAATAAAAAAAATTGAGATGGTGGAGAATGAAAATAAAATAAAAGAGCTTGATAAAGGGTGATACCTCTTCTTTGGGTAACTCCATGTTCTTTACAGTAAAGGTATTACTTGGATGTTGTTTTATACAATTGAATTACGATTGAAAGAATATAAGGAAGAATGTATCTTATTTATCAAGAGTTTTAGGGGACCAATATCTCATTATATTTGTGATGATGTGGGTAGGGAATTGTTATTTATATATGAGGATGGGTAGAGTTATGGTAAATCATAGATTGTAAGAACTATTGCAAGATATCTCTTATCTAATATGACTAAAATATATAAATCATTGGACTAATTGTGATCTATGGTTGATAAAAACCTCCACCACAGAAAAACATGTTATTTTGTGTAATTTTGTTCCTTAACATATATGTATCCCATATTTTATAATTTTGATTTTTATTAAGTAAACTTGTACTCTAACCTATGTAATTTAACAATTAAGACTAAATAAAAGTGATATTAATAAGAAAACACAGAACTAATAAATTAAACATATTATATCAAAATTAAAATCAAAATATTATTCGTTGTTGAAATATATATTAAAAAAAAGAGTGGGTTACATGCCAAAACACTACTTTAACCAGAACTGTGCTAATAATGTATTAACTCTTTAAAGAACTATATGGTCATTACAAATGATTAATATTTATATTAATAGACCATAATTTATATTTTCTAACCTATAAAAATAATTGTTCAGAATATAGTACTTTTAGTATATTTTAATTCAATTAATGAAAAACTATTTATAATAGAATAACCATAATCTCAATTTTTAAATTAGTTATTAAATATAATTTTACAAATTTTGAAAATGAAAATAGATTTTGATGATATAAATTTAAAAAAAATATAACATGGTATAATAAAATTACAAATTGAATGATAATAAACAATAAATATATTTTTCGTTCATTATTTTTAGTATCATTTATTATTTATAATTATTAAATATGTATTTTACAAATTTTAAATTCCAAAAGAATTTAATAAAAATAATTCATGTATTAAAAGAAAATATAATTTATTATGTAAGAAAATCCTTTTTATTTAAAAATAATAATTACAAACTAATTAATGTGGTTTCTTCCATATATGATGTCTTTATAAACATTAAAGGAATGCAATGATAGTTTTTCATTAATAAACATATTTTATTGGTCAAATTCATGGAATTATTTTCCATAAAATCATAATGTTCTAAAACATTAGGGATATTTTTTAAATATGGGATGCCAATGGATTTTGGAAAAGATTATAGGTACTTTTTCACTAAATATAAATGTTTAACCACTTAGTAAATTTACTTTTTCTTTCATCACTACAATTATTTGTAATTAATTTCACTAATGTTTTTTATATAAACTAATTTTACTATTATAAAAATTATATATTATGTATATTACATATACAAAATACATTTTTTTCAATTATAAATAATTAAATGGGAGAAAATTATTTAAAATTCATCCCATAGAAGTGTCATGAAATCGGGCTTTTAACTAAAAATGTATAACATATTGAAATGATGTTATAAATATATTCATGTGAAAATTGTTCCAAAAACGAAAATTCGTTTAATGAATTCCAATTTGATTTAATTATCCATAAAAAAAATATTTTTATAAATATAAATAATTAAATGAAAATTCAGTTTTAAATTTAAATTCAATATTTTCCAAAATTAATCTATACATGATGTTTTTTAGAAAAAGCACAAAAATTCACCTTGTGATTATAATGACTTTCTGGAATCAAAAATTAATTTTATTTTTTCAATATAATATTATAAAAAAAATTAATACAAAATTTATTATTTTTTACCAAGGACCCAACTAGAAATTCAATTGAGAAAATATTATTTTCAAACATATAAGAGCTTTACAAAAAATTATATGGTTTATTTTATGTATTTACAATATATATATATAATTATTATAATTATAAATGATAATTAGTTATATATATTAATGTTATGATGTAAATGGCGATTTTTAAGCTAACTAATTTAAATAATTATAATAATAATAAATTCAGAGAAACTCAATGGTGAATGTAATTCATGCCAAGTCAGTGATTCATGTAGGAAATGATTATATTGGTGTAGCGTATATTGAAAACAAAACTTATAGTTGTGTAAAATGAAAAAATAACATGTGTAGTGATTTTTGATATCTCCCCTCAATGTTGTTCCTTATATCTAGAGCCATAGATTATAGATTTGCTGACAATGATATTATTTGGAAATGGATTCACGGGATTCCCCATTATATAATCCATAAGATAATGATTTATGTTTTATAAATCATGGGATTTATGTGGGGAGGTGGGTTTATATAGGATACATGTGGTTCATTTGTTCTGTTTTTTTTTCTTTCTCATGGGTGAATCTCTTCAATTACATTCCCATTTAATTCTTACTAAGCTATGTTATTATAGTTATATTAATGTCCACCTTGAAGCTGTTGGAATAATATTACTTCCAGTGTACAATGATAGGTAAAACCATGGAACTATCCCATGCGCAATGAAATATATCTTACGAAGGTTTAAGGGGCTCTTAAATTACATCACTGAGGAATTTTAGAAATGACGCTAAGGGAATGTTATTATTGGTTTTCTCACATACAAGGAAATACATAGATTTCGATTTCCCAATTTTCTAATAAGGATTCATACCCAATAGTGGGATTTAGTTTTGTTCATACTAATGACATTGGTCTTCACTGTTTCATACCCACATTATATCTGACCATTTCCATTACTATGTGGCTTAGATATTATGTTCTACTATAAGTCAATTAAATAAATAAAAAAGGTTTCATTTTTGATTAAATTTTTTCAATTTTTTTTAAAATGTCATGTAGTTACATTGTAACACCAATAAAAATAATTTCACCTTTATAATTGATATAGTTTATCAGTGGTCAAATACATTAAGTTACATTGATAGAATCCCCCATCTTAAAAATGAAGACTAAAATATAATTTAAGATGGGTAAGTTGGAAGAATAACAATTTCCAAATGTAACACATTATATGGTTTCAACATAAGAAAATATAGATTGTAAGTGAAAACCTAGAAACAAAAGATAGATCTAACTATCACAATCTGATAGAGACTAATAGAGAACAGAATCAATAGAATGCTAAGGATTAAAAATCCACATTTCAAATAGGCCCAAAATGTCATTGATATCATAGAAAATAGTGATAGTTGGAATAAATATATTTCAAGAACCTTTTTCCAAGAGATTATGTATTTTAAATACAATATATAAGGATAATATTTTTGGACAACCCCGCCCTTTTTTGGTCATTGATAAATTTCCACATCATCTTCAATTCCATTAAATAAAGGAAAATTTTTCATTCCAAGAGCATTTGTAGTAGAAGGGATACCTATATATAATTATAGTTATTTCAATATGTCTATATAAATATTAAAAAGTGATCACAAGTTATCCAATATGCATAAATACTTATATCCATAGAAAATAATTTAATAAATGAAAACATATCTGATGTGTAAAATAAATCATTCCATTAATTGTTAAACTTATAACAACTATTGTTGATAATGTTATTAAATAGTAGTTATAAGTCCACTAAATGAGCTTATAATTGATCCCCGATATATCATAATGTGTCAATGTTATGTCTCATACAAAACATGTTATTATCATCATAATGGGTCCTCTTAAAACTTATTAATAACCTGAATTAAAAAATCATTGTTTAAAACATGGATGTTTCTTAATTACAATATTAATCAGATCTATTCCATTAATCTAATAATATTGGGAACTTCATAAATGAGAGTATTAACCAATTATCAAAAAACAACTAATTAGTGAAATGGAAATCGGTACCGTCTAATTTAGTTTTTAATATCTAATGTTGCTTTATCAAGCATCACTATATTTGAAAATGGAACATATTAATGGATTAAATTCACTTAATCATGTTTTACCATGATTATCACCTTGACAGAAAATCAAAATTATAGTCAATATAAACCATTCAACATATTCATGTAATACATTTCTAAAAACATAAACAGGACAATCCCTACCTAATTAACTATTCATAATTCTTGAATCAAACTAGCTAAATACATTAACTATCATACATCATCCTTAAGTAATTAAAATGATACCTTATCCAATAACGTAAAAAATATTTCTATTCATATTTCCAATGTATTATCATCATCAACAATAATATATCCATTACTCATATATCCTTTGTGATTCTCAACATAATCTTCCAAATTGGGACTTCAATTGGCATAATGTCCATTCATTATAAAGTTAGTGCATTTAACTACTGATGATTAATTATGGGGGACAATATTCCCATTGATTATATTAATTGAACTCTTCATTTTCCCTTTTCATTTACATGAATTTTTCCTTATATTTCCTAGGTAAAACATAATCATCTTAATCTAAGGCATTTAAATGTGTGATTCATTACTTATACATGACCCAAAGGAAATTGAATTTGCATTCCTCAATAGATTAAATTACTGAAACTCTCAGGGAATCCTTATTTCTCAACCTTTTTGATTTTGGGAGTTGGTAAATGTACTAATTATTATTCATGTTTTCTTATAACTGATTAGGAATGATCACAACATCATAAAATCTAATGATCATCACATTTAAAATAGCATCGGTAAATATTTTATCACAATCAATGTTAATCCAATTCCATATGGTTCCCACAATTGACTAAAACCATAATTCATTGTGTGAGAAGCACTTATTGTAATGTAAAATCATAAAAAAGGAAAAATCATTTATTGGATATATAAATTATGACACCTACTTCATTAATCATTGACATGTTAGGCTTTTTCTTATATATATCCCAATAAACAACCTTATAAATACACATTGGAGTATCCTTGATGTTTTATTAATCTATTTTTCAAAGATTGACTAATCCATTTCATTGATACCAACTATTACAACCATAGAGTTACATACACTGATATTACATTATTTAGATGAATATTACACTTATTATAGAAATATATGCCTTATGACCATAATATTTTATTATCATTGGATTCTTGGAACAAAATATTCTTCATTGGTGAAAAATTGTAAATGTTTCCCACAAAAATCATCCCCTTTTGTGAAATTTTGAAATAAATTCCTTGTAATCTTGAAAAATGAAAAATATTTACCAGTGATATCAAATTATTAGTATAGATATATAATGGTAATATATAAGAATAGAAATGATCATTTCGGTATGAGTACATGGTGATAACATTATAAGATTATACACTTCATATCAAATTTCTGAAATTTGATTCATGTCATTAAAATTTTAAATTATAAGACATGAATCATATAATAAAAATTAGAGTAATAAATGAAATTATAACATGAGAATAATACATATAATTATGAAAGACACATAATCATATAATCTTACTTTTATATTAGTGAAGGATTATTTTTGAGGCCATCTAATTTGTATGGTTTTACTCCCCGTAACATTTCAGTTGTTATGGTTCTCTCCCATGACCATATTTATTGTAATAGTTTACTTCAAATACCATATTAGCATAAAAAAGTCCATTACTAAATTTATTACAGTCCACCTTCTATCCATGCCAGTCTCTTTAGATATAAATATTCACCAAATTTATTGGGGGGAATACTTATGTCCCACGAATATCAAAATGAAATCATGCCTACTTGTTACAAAAGATCATAAAAATAAAAATCTTAAATTCTGAAATTTAATGGATATCATAATACTCTAATCATTTAAAAACATATGGAAAATTTACAAGACACGTAATTATTTTATCAAAGAAATAACTTTGGAAAGAAGAATTATTCACAATAATATAACCAACAAAAGTGAAATGGGCTTCTGAAACATATATCTCATTAATGTAAAATAGAAACCATAAAAATAATTCTATCAATATATTATCAATTTAGTGAATAATATGAAATGATTACATGGATCATATCTCTATAAAAGGAATGAGTAACACCATTTGATGTCATCATAGATGGAAGATAATTTTAAAAAAATATTTTAAATGTTTCTATTGAGGATAATATCTGTTCTTCTTTTAAAATTGATTTTTAATAAAAGAATATTTTGAAAACCAATTTCAATTAAAATTAACTTGAAAAATAATTATAGAATATAGAAAAAAATAAAATCTATTTTTTAAATACATTGAAAACATTTAGTGAAAGATTGAAATATTTCCTAAAATAATTTTCATTGAAATTATTTGAAAAAATATAAATTGTTTTTAAAAACGTTTTGACAACCACTTTCTTTAAAAATTCATTTTTATATCAATAAATAATTCTTAAAAAATTTTATAATCATTTTATATGAAAATTTATTAAAAAAGGCAATGATTTCATGAAAAAATTTCGATTAAAGTCTTCATTGAAAATAATTTTAAAAATGATAAATTATTCATGAACTCATTTTCGAATCTTATTTCATTGAAAAGTATTTGAAATATTATAATGAAAGAATGGATACAGTAGTCAAAACCATCATAATTGAAAGTAATTTGAAAACATATATAAAATTTTTGAAGACATTTTGTAAACATTCTCCTTGAAAAATTATAAGAGAATTATGATTTTTTTTTGGAAATAAATTAACCTTTAAAAAATAATTTTTAATTTTTTTAAATTATTTAAAATATATATCATTTTTCATTTTCATTTTTTAAAATAATTTTATCAATAGGACAAGTATTTTTCACCTAATAGAGATATAAATTAAAATATTATTAAATTACTCTTTCATTATTATATTAACAACATAATAGTGGGAAAATAAAAAAAATAAATGGAGTTATCATTAATGAATACATGATTTGAAAAGCCATTTGTTTTCTTGATACATGGATCATGATATTTTATTAATGGATGTATAATCGTAGATAATCCTTATATAAAATGAGATTGTAGAATTAAACTATTACCACATTGGAAAAATTGAATCACAATCTACTAGAGAGAATAACACCAAATGAAGATTATAATATTAGGTAAGAATAATATTAAGGTTATAAAATGTATTTTTCAAGTATCTAAACCTCATGTAAATGTATTGGTGTAATATATGGAATATATCTCAATGAATGAAAAATTGAGACGAAAATTACTTTATCGATTTAGTTACTTTTGAACCATAAACCTCATGACAGAAATATAATAACATTAAATGTTCATATTCATAAATTTATATTTAAAAATAACATAATACATCTATATGATGTATATTCATCACATATGTGAAATTAGTTGTAAATATGGAATAAATATAATAGACATAAATGTGTGATAGTTGAACCCTAACCTTAGGTCTTCACTATTGTCATACTCATTGAATCCTATTGTATAATAAATACATGTATATAAAAAATACCCATGAACAATATTATTATATATAATAACATACATTACTTTAATATGACTTTATATTATCCATTTATTAACCACTCAATGTTAATGTTACATTTCCGGTAATGTCTGTTTTTTTTCGTATATGTTTTGAATAGTTATTGATGATCCTTTTATATAGACCATGACTGAATTATTTTCAAAATTTATAAGTTGATATATATATCATATATATTCTATATATAAATATTTATAATTATCTATAAAATTTATAAATAGAAAATGAAGTACATCGTTGGTGGAGATTGTTGGCCATAAGTACACATGAACATCATTTACATTTTATTTTCATTTTGGAAGAATAAAAATAAATTTAATATATGTGTAAATATATACTATAATTATAATATCATTATTACTTCATATTTATGATATATTTTTACCAAATCCATCTTTAATAGATTACAAGTAATGTGTGAGTGAATATCATCAATTTGAGGAGGCAGTAGTCCACAAGTCGATAAACAATTCCATCATATTTACACTAAATGGATGTCATTTAGGTATTTTTTATAAATCAATTCTAGAGGAATAAATTCACTGTAAATTACATATATTTCATAAAGAAACATAATGTTCATAATAATTTCCAAAAAATAGATGAGGTATGTTAAAACAGAATGTCATGATTCCACGAGGGGGAAGTCCACTATACAATAGAAGGTCAAATTTGTTAGACATTTGATTGATGTTTTTGTAGGTGATGTTTGAAAACAAAGAATAAAATCAGTTATATTTATCGAGGATACTTATTTTGTTATATAAGAACAGAATAATAATAATTGACATGGTGGATAATAAAAATAATACAATATGGCTTGTCAAAAGATATAACATATTCTTGGCTTCCAAAAACTAGAATCATAGGTCAGATTTATTCCCAATATTTACAGTATAAGATTAATGGAAGAATATTTGTAACATATTTTGTTAGATTTTAGATGATCCAATGTTGCTTGATAGTTGTGATTAAGTGCAAGAGAGAATGACTCTTTATAGAGGTAGAGGGAGGAAATCGTGTAAATAAAAATAGGTAAATGGAATTTAGTGGTATCACTAACCTCATGTTTTTAAAAATGGAATATAATTAAACAAATTGGAAATGTTGTTGAGAAAATCCTCTAAAAAATATTTGGATCTATAAAATTTTTTCCTTAACTTATATAATTCCCCAATAATATCATTTTTCTTTCTATTAAGGTAACGTGTGTTTATAACCAATGTAATTAATCCATTAATTATAAAATATAGATAGAATTCACAGAATATAAAAAACCAATGACTTATAAATAATATATATAATTTATAGAAAATATTAATAAATCACATCTGTGTTGGAAATTAATTTTAAAATAAGCGTATTTAATGTCAAAAAACACTAATTTCACTTCAACCATGGTAAAAATGATTTCAAAATTTTCATGTTTATTAATTCATTATAAAAAAATTAGTACATTAATTGACCATATTTGGGAATTATAAACATTTAAAATTACTTTGGTTGAATATCAATTTTTTTTGTCGATTTTAAATATATTATTTAATATCATTGATTATACGATATCATTAAAGTCCATTTTGATGTTATTGATTTAATTTAAATTTCATAAATTTCAAGAATACTTTTACATTTTAAAAAAATATGTTCACATTTTTATAACATGATATATTTTTCTAAAAAATTAAAATACAGCAATTCAAAAAAATTAACATTTGATATTTTTATTATCATTTAATTTATTTAATTATTTGCTAAAAAATTATCCTAGTTGGAATTCCATAAGCAGGTCATCTAATGAATTCATCAATTAAAAAATATATTTTAATATGGAAAAATAACATCTTTAACATTAATATTAATGTCTACAAACTAACTAATTTTATTTTTCCAAAATTAGTGTTCATTATCAATGTTAAATGTAAAATAGGATCATTTTCTAAATTTTCATTACATAACATATAATATAATCCAAATTCCTCAAAATAGTGTCCAAATTGCCCATAAAAATGGAAAAAATAAGAGATATTATATATATATGGTCATATAATGGATTTTGGAGATGTTTCTATTTGATTTTCCTTTTGTATTTAATTTTAACATGAATGTTAACTAATTTTTCCATTCTTCACTATAATTAATTATAGTTAATTTCACTACTATTTTTTGGCCAAACTAATTTGTGATAACAAGATATAATAAATTTTGTGCATTCTAAATATGGAATACATTTTTCGATATTCTAAATAAATGTATGTTAAAAATTAATTTAAAAGTAATCTTCCAGACCGGTCCTGAATGTTATGTTTTTTTGAAGAAAATATAAAAAAATTGAAATGTTTTGTTATCCAATATATATATATGAAATTTACTCATATGTGATAAATTGGAATAAATTAGGTAAATATTATATAATTACATATTAATACTAAATTAAAATATAATTTAATATTATCAATAATTTTTTTAAAAAATTAGTTTTGAATTAAAATTCATTGTCATTCACTATTCATCAAAATAATATTTTTAAAGAAAATAAAAAAATTTAGCCTATGATAATTCATAAATTATGCAATAAAAAATTATTGTTTTTTTCTAAATTTATATTACAACTGTGTTTAAATTTAATTTTATTATTATTCATAGATAGACATAAAAAACTAAATTATTTTTAGATATTAATATTTTCAATCATATAAATAGAAAACAGGAAATTATATGTTATATTGTAAATATATTATATTTATATAAAACCAGTATAAATAATATTTAAAAACAAATTTTTATTATTCATATTTCTAATTTAAAATTATATTTAATAACTATCTCATTCAAATAATATTAATAAAAATAATTGTATTCATTGAATGATTTTGTTGTCTGTAACCCAAGAATGTTTTGAGATTCATGTAGATCATGATTATCAAGTTTAATTATATAATGAATGCTGATATGTTTGTAATGTAAAAAATCTTGATTAACATCATTCTTCTATATTAAAAAATTTATATTCAGTGTTTCCTAAAATGAAATGTTTTAAAATGTGTATATTAAAATAGAAAAATTTACACAAATTATCAGGGTGTTATATAGCTACTCATCTACTTCCCCATCAACACTAAAATTAATCATCACAGTTTCAATTTCACCATAATTCACAACAATCATATTTTGAACCCATTATTAATGGAAAAGAGACTCTCCAAATTTTTTATAATCCAACTCGTATATCTTATTGATAATACCGAAATATGAAATATTTCTGTAAATAGTATTTATATCCATGGAACAATATTTATTCATCACATATTCCACAATGGTAACTCCACTATTTAACATCATACTACAACTATCTAGTTTTTTATATAATGTAAAACCATTTGTTGTAGTCCCAGTGTAAGATATAAAATTTTTATTTGGTCCCCATGCTATCCATCGAAGTTATTCAAAATATGAATTTGGATATTAAGATAAATCCTTATAAACATGTTCTTAGATAAATCCTATAAAATATTGAAAATATTTTCTTAATATCCATCCATCATCAATTTCTGGATTCAAATCACTTATAATTTATTTTTTTATTAAAATATGTAGATCATTATCTTCAGTATTATGTAATATTTAGACTTATGATTTCTCCTAATCTGTGATGGTAATTGTAACAATATTTCTTCAGGGAATCCCTATTTCTAATAGATATACATTGTGTTGAATATTTTGTAGACTAATGTTGTTAATATCACATGAGAAATCGGTACATAATTCAACAGCTTATTCCATGAAATATCATTCAACAATACAATCTTTTTGACATCATTGATTCTTGAAGTACCCTTTCAAAATATACATATATCATTTAGTGTAGTTCATCCATACATAATTGATAGGAACACATAGTTAAACCACTATAACCAAGTGAACTATTAGGTTGAAATATTTATAAATGAATTATTGTTGGAGTAACAACTATAATTCACTTTATATGACTTCAACATCATAATTCATGATTGGAAAAATCATCATGTCTATAACATTATTTTATTTGGAATTAAAAAAGAGTTAGAGTTTGGATAATGCATGTCATACATTTTTAGGTAAAATATAATTGAATGTAAAACACATCAAATGATTCATAGAAACATGATAATCATACAATTTTGGTTTCAATAACATAATATTAGTCATCGAAACATCATTCATTATATTTGATAAACACTATATGGAAAATCAAAATCATTAAATAAAAATAAAGATCGATATTTTTCATGTATGGATAGAGTTTTAATTAAAAAATGAATGATACTACTCAATGTACCCTTTACAAACTATAACTATTCCCTTATCCATAGGCCAAACATTTCAAACCATGCCATGATTTCAGATATATTTTTGTAGAAAATTTATTAATGTGGAAATAAAACTATCGAAAAAATATTTTTCTAGACATATTACATTAATAAAATATATTATCTAAGAACAATTTCTATATAATAATTCAAAAAAAATCTTATTCCTTCATGATTTCATAGGTTTTTTGTGACGTGTTTAATGAAAACATTTTCAATGTATTTTTCATTTTAGAAAATTTTAACACATATTAGTGGAGAAGGTGTTGTACCTTTTCTAGTATTCCCATATCATGATGTCATTCAAGATAAATATTTACATATTTGAACAAATAATTTATGACTTCCTTTAAACACAGTGTTTGATGAATTTTATAACTAAACATGGTGTGTTTATTCATTACAAATGGAATTCCCATACATTCCATTAATCCTATATCATAAAAAATTTTCATAAGCATGAAATTCATTTATCATCCCATTAAATATATACCTCAATATGAATTGTAAACATATATTTACATCAAAAATTCTATCAAATGTATCCCACGTCAATTTCATATTATCTATTAATGGATCTAAATAGGATACACTATTATTATTTATTTTATTTAGTCATGTTATAAGATGAGAAAACATAATGTATTCTTTATTCAGGCAAAACCATGATGGAAATTTATTACTTACCAACATTATGGGATATATACATGGAGAAAAACTTTTTACACAATCATCATATATTTAATATATAGATAACATATGATGCATGTTTCATAAATCATTTTAAAATTTTTGTTAATCGTAGTAAATTTTCATTTACTGATATGAATTTATTGGATGATGTTCGATATTATATTTAAATATTGTATCCTCATTCCATGTCAATTGTCTTGTGGTATCCTGAAAACCATATAGTCATAGACACAATGAAATGATATTAATTTACCACATAAAATTTAAATGAATTTATTTATTTTTCATTTATTAATCCATTCCATGCATAAGTTATATTATAAGAAAAGTATGTTCAATGTGAAACAATATAAAACAATATGGAATAATATTCATTTTTAAGTGATCATTCCAATTGAAAAAAAAACATGTTTAGGATCATATGATTGACATGGATTTTTATTTTCTTCACAAATAATATTATAAATTATACCGAGTAGTTATTAAATTATTTTTTTACTTCATATGATTCTAGGATTAAAACTATTTAACATCAATATAGAAGAAAATGTTATGTATTTAGTAAAAATAGTATTCAATTATCTCATACAATATCTATTTAAATTTTAAAAAACATTGTATAATCATGATGGTTATCACCACTTTCCATTTTCATTTATCCCGTGTGATCTCCACAATCATTTTCTATAGTATACATATCAAATCAACCCTGAACCATAGTATCCTCCCACTTAGGTGCATTTTTATTTCATTCCTTATGTTTAGTCCAACATTTAAAATTATATTCTATAATGTGAAAAATCAAAAGATCTTCCAAATCATATGTACAATATTTTCATGAATAACAATAATATATACATGATTATAGTATTTTAGAAGTGTTATATTCATGATATCTTGATATCTTGATGAACTCTATAATTAAATATTAATAAAAAATTGAAAAAATAAGTGTTCATCCCTTTTTATTTCATATTCATCGTATTTTACACATATGATACTATTTATCAAAGTTGAACGTTATATATAATTATAATAAGGGCATCCCAATATTTTATGGTTTCAAATAATTTCAATATGATTTTATGGAAATGCGTAGTTGAATTTAAGAAAATAATTTATCCATTGGTAATGTTTTATCCTATTAATTCATCCATAGGTGAATTCCATAAACAACATTTTCACTCATTAGCTTAATCTCTCAAATAGTTATTATTTAATTTTATTTCTTGAGATTCACCCCATCCATTTTAGATATGCACCTATTTTTATTGAACTACTACGTTTATTATTCATCACATACAATGTTCTGGTGATAATTTTGGATGAATACTACCCCAAGTACATCATGAATCATATAAGAGATTTGGTATTATTCTAAATAATCAAAATTTAAATAGAAATTTTCTAGGATATACTTTTTTTGGGGAAAAAACCAAACCATTTGTATCATAAATTATGGGGGTTTTTTTATCTTTTATCATAGTTACTATTCAAAATGAGGTCATACTAAATCTAAAACCATTAAATTATTTTCCCACTATGGGAAGTAATAATATATATTTTAAAATAAATCACATAAACTATAATTTCATTTTTCAATTTATAGTTTTGTAGTTTTCTAAAAATATATTTTATATACCAAATTAAAATAAAATTAATTCTCTAATCCATAGATCTATTGTTTCATATCGATAAAATGTAATGGTATAGAATAAATATGACTCTAGAGTCGAACCTAGTGGTATTAAATACCTAGAAAATAATATCATTCATATCGTGAATTTATATATTTCAAATACATATTTTTTATTGTTGATAGAGATCAACAAAATCATATTCTAAAAAAATATCCCATGGTGATAAAAATAAATCATGATCTATGTTTATATAAAAAACATTGATTTAATAATATTTTTTTTCAAGAAAGATTCATTTAACGATGAAATATATTCTATAATCATATCAATGACTTCCAAATATTTGAATTTTCTATGATATTTATGTAATATATTTTATAAATGTGTGTTTAGAAAAATAAATGACTACAATGATACAATTCATATTTGTATACCATGATTTTTCAATAACTTGTTCCTAAAAACTGGAATATATTTGTTATTTAGATACATGTAGCCATTTAGATCAAAATAATAAAATAAGGATATAATTTTCAATCAAATTTGATAAAACAATAATGGGGAAATTAAACTAATGTTAAAACTATATTTTTTAATGGAAATACAAATTAAAAACATTATATAGAATACTATGATGTTTTAAAATATTATATATTTAATATAAATTACAAAAAGTAGTTAAATATAGATATAGTCTAAATGAAACATATAGAAACATGATAATTATGGTGATATTATTTTATGTGATGGATTTATACATAATAATGGTGACAATTTTACTTTTATATTCTTCAGAAAATAATGATATGTTATTATGTTAATATATATTAATGAAATATTAATTTATAAAAACAACATTAATGGTATTGAGGAAATGGAATTGACTTCCTCTTTCATAAACATGACTAAAATTATAATAATAGTTACTACACCAGTTATTAATGTAGGAATACAATGTTCTGTTATTATTTCATTGAGTATAATTATATTGTGAATATTGAATACATAATTATATTTTTTTTAAATATTCAAATACTTTATTTTAATGTAGTCATATGGTTTTTTTATTATTATATACATATTAGTATCACAACACGAACATTATTGTGTTATTTTTTCATTAATGAATATTATATAATATGAAAAATGCACTATCACATGTCTTGTTTGTAAAATGCATTGATATTATATTAATGACTGTGTACATAAATGTAAATGTATAATAAGAATCATTTAATGCATCAAAAGTCTACAAAATATGATTTTACATTTTAATGATTTACCAGTGAAATTATGTTTGCACAAATTCATGTTGAAATTCTACCATATGAGATTATCAATCCCAATTTAGATTGAAATTTACTCTTATATATTGTGTCTTTTTAGGGGTGGGATGTAAAAATGTATTTCATATTCCATACTAATAGCATAATTTATTACATTAAGAATTTATACAATGGAATTAAAATCAATCATATACATATTAATGGAATTTATGTTATCTAATATTATAATGAATATTATTTCAAATATTTTTAGATATAATGAAACATTGTTAAATGAATATAGTTTTAGGTATTATGTAATGTATAAAGATATTACTTTTAGACATGATATGAGGGATAATTATTAAGAAATGAAACAATAATAATTTTTATGAAAATTCTTGTAATAACCTTGTAGATGTGTTTCTAAAATTCATATCAAGGGATATGTCTAAAAAATAAACAGAAAATTTATGCTAAAACCATTATAATGGAAAATTTATAAAAAATTGTGTTCATACAGTGTCCCAAATACTCATTCCTATAGATTTTTCAAATCTACCCCTAGATTCTCATGACATTTAGGTGGAGACAAACCATAAAATATAACAAATAACAATACAATGAAATTTTTTTGTAAAATAGTTCAATAAACATAATCCAACTTAAAACATTGTTCACCCAATGATGATGAAACTCCGTCATAATAACATATAAATATAATGTTTTCAAATAACCATGATAAATATATATTAGAATGTCCAAAAACATTTCACTTATGAATAAAAATGTGAATTCACTTTGATATAGAATAAAACACAAATTATTAATCTAATTAAGAAAAAATTTCAAACATAGATTACTTCATTTGAAAATATAATAAATTATATAAAACATTCCATTCGAAACCAATTCATGCCCTTTAAATGAATGAGTGGAAACAATACCTCCATGTTCCTTTTCAATGTAAACTATAGCTCGAATAGTAGTAAAAAATTATCTAATTAAAAAAAATCATTGATCAAATAATTATGGTGATTCATTACAGTCCCTAATAAATCATTACATGAAATTTATTTCATCATATTCAAAAAAATAAATGTAAAATTTAATAAAATATTTGTGTTAATTATTTCTATGGAAAGAAGTGAAAAAAATTTATAATTAAGAAAATCACTATTGATGTTAATAAATACATATAAAAACCACATATAAATCCTTATCCCCGTCATGCAATATTATTATAGAATTTACATTACATTAAAAAATTATTTAAAAGATGGATTCATTCATGGTTCCATGTATATATGAATATCAATGCATCCGAGAACTAGAATTGATTTTATCAGGCCGTGAATGCCTTAATATTCGACAAAGAAGAAACAATAACCCTTAATGGGTCAATACAAACCCGAAGACATAAAACATGAAAATTAAAAATTCATTAATGATGGTATGACAATGAAATATAACTAAATATTGTAAATAATGGATAGAAAAAAACAAATCCCCAAAAAATGAATCAACGAGGGAGGAGGAGGATAAAAATTAACATACCATTTATTGAAAAATTATTTCATTTGATAAAATATAAGGATATAACCAAATATTAGATTCATTTGATCCTTGGATTCAATTGAGCCTTGATACATTTCTGCCTTGTATTTTTTCGAACACTGACATGAGCCTTGATTTTATAAATGATTTGATGAGGTTGAGCACCAGAACCATGTGGCATTATCAGAAAGCTTCAGTTATCTTGTATTGTTAGGGTTTATTTAATAGATCAGGGAACCGTTTATTAGTTCTTCCAATAAATGCATTGATAATGATATATTCTTAGAGAAAAAAAATAATAAGTCGAGATAAAAATAATCATTATCATCACTAAAAGGACTCTGATAAAAGGAATATTTATCAATGCTAAAACATTATTGATGTTAGTGGATTTATAATTACTGTTATAAAAAAATAAATTTCTATTATATTTATATAATTTTTACTTATTTATTAAAATTTTATATTTATTTAAATAAAAAATTATTTAATTATATTAATATCAAAACTACTTAAAAAATTAAATCTATTTATTTATAATTATAAATGTATTATATTTTAAATAAAGAAAATATACAATTAATATATTAATAGACATGTATTTTTAATTATATATATATATATATATTTATCATTACATATAAATATATAAATATATATAAATATATATATTAAATATATATATAATTATATAAATATATTAAATATATTCATTATTTGATGATTTTATTTTAATTATTTAATTATAAATATACATATATCATTATATATATATTTATATAATTATAAATACATATATAATAAATTAATCTACATATAAATATACATTTAAATAAACATATATAAAATATATTCAATATTTAAATATAATTAAAATATTTTACAATTTTTTTAAATATATAATTATTATTTTCTGATCATATAAATAATTATTTAAAAAATAAAATTTATATATTTATATATTTTTTAATTATATTTTTCATTTATAAAATTATGTTTCTAATGTATATATATAGTAAATATATTAAATATATTAAATATTCAAATAATTTTTTTATTAATTTACAATTATTTAAATATACATAATTATTTATTTCTAATTATATAAATAATTTCTATAAAATTATTATTTATTTATTTATAATTTTATTCAAATAAATTTAAAAATATATTAAACAAATATTTATATATATAATTATAAATGATTAAACAAAATTATATTTAAAAAAAAGTATGAATATATAATATTTAATGAGTTCATGTAAAAAATGATTGATGTTGAATAATCGAATATCAGTACACTATAAAAATATTGGTAAATTCGATACATTTTATTAGTTAATTATATATAATAAAAAATTATTGATATATATTTAAATAGAGATGAATGAATAATGAAATTATTAAATTATTTTTTATAATTACATATAAATAAATAATATAAACTCATTGCATTCACAAGAAAATAAAATAAATAAAAAGATTTAAAAATTAATTAATACATACAATAATAATATTACTTGTAAATAAGAAAAATTTACTTATTAATGAAATCAAATATTAAATCTAGCATGTTATAATAAAATTCTTAAACAATTAATTATATTTGAATAAATTACATAGATATTAAGTGTATGAATTACTATATAAGATATCATTACTTACCGAAATAAATATTTGTGTCAGCATTGAGTTCAAAATATTCATTAATTACGCATATATTTTATAAATATATGTAAAAAGAATTTGATATGTTCAATTGAAAAAAAATATTCAATTATGTTTGTTACTAGATGCAATTAGCATGCATTTTTAACTTATTTTATTTTTTAATTGTAAAAAATAATTCATTAAATATATAACATATTTAATGTAATGAATATAAATAATTTTTATTATATAAAACATATATTGAGATATATTATATTTATTTAGACGATTAAATATAGACATATATAACAATATAAATATATATTATATGTATTGATAGAAAAACCATTTACACTATATTTTCCAGGTTATACAATGTAGTTTGTGGATCTAAAAGGGGTTTACATGCATAGAATATAATTATAATACCTTTGTTTTGTTTTAGATTCATTTAAATATTTTATATACATAGTCTCCAAAATGATTTTGGCCTCTTGATCATAACATTATGTTCATTTTATATATATCATAAAATTATGATAACAATTGTTATAATATTCCTGGGAAACAATACATATCATTAGTTAAGATGTTCAAGGAATGAAAAATGATTTTTACATGATATAATAATACAAAAAATTAAACTCATAGGGAATAATCATGATGAAATTAAAAATATGAATCCAAACATTTAATAATACATATTCGATATACAAAACTACTCAATATATTTCCATGTTTATTTCCTCACAAGTAAAATAATCATAATAATTCACACAATATAACAACTAAAACATTAACATTAATCCCAATGTCACAACAAAATATCATAATAAATATAAAATCATAAAAAGGGGGATGTCTAACATAACATGATATAGAAGCCATTTTGCATAATTTTCATAATTAAACAACAAAAAAATATCATGTATAATTAAATTATTGTAAATATGAATAACGTAAAATATTAAAAAAACAAATAAGCACAATGATTTAATTTATAAATAAAAATAATATGTTATATTTTTAAATATCTTTTTGATATTATTAAATATATAATTTCCACAAAGGCTATATAATAATCACATAAAAAATGAATAATTAAATTTTCTATATACAATAGGTGAATGTCATTATATTTCATTATATTATGTAAAAAAACATTTTTTCAACAATAATAGAACCCAATATTATTTTATGATGATATTCCACAAGAATAAAATTTGAGGCATTTTATCCATTGAATGAGGATATTTCCCGTGTTGGGATTATCTAGACATACTTCATGAACATGAGCAGACATTATAAAAAATATCATTTATTTATAAAGGAGTTTTACATTATATTCATTTTCATGAAGCCCCATAAGTTGTTATTATAATAAAAACCTCTATTCATGTATCATGGATCAAATTATGAATCATTTGAAAAATTATATCTATTTTTATGAAACCACAATAGTCTAACATAATCACTATCAATCATGTTGTATTTAGTCGTCCTATTTCCTTATAGCGTATTCAATATCTCCTGATATAGTCACCCTCCACTGACCCTAATGCCTTCATTTTTTATTGATTTTTGATAATCCATCTTTGAAGGGGAGATTTGGAACCCTTACAAGGATCATATGTGTAAGTATAACAAGGCCAGTAGGCCTTAGAAGAATTCATTTATTTTTGGCATCAAACATTACATACAACCCAGACTAACTACATAGAACTGCTCCACCCCAGCATCTTCATCTTCAAATCAGCTCATCACCATCACATTGTTGTTCGGCTAGGCATTCCCGTGAATTCACATGCTTGTCCTGATGGTAGGTTCCATACCCCCTCATTCTTGTAATCCATTATGATTCTCATATGGTTAATGCACCTTTTTCTTCCACTTTATGATGTTTTTCCTGTGTAGGTTGTCTGATTTTCATTTGCACTTATTTGACCGGAACGCCTTGAGGTGGCCCGAAGGCCTTACTGACCTGAAGGCCTAGGTGGCCCGAAGGCCTTAAAGCACTCAGGGACCAAATTGGTGGCACAAAGGCCAAAATGTGGGAATATACCCGTCTGATACAGTTCCAATAGTGCCTGCTATAGTTCCCGGAACAGTACCTACTACATTTCTACACAGTTCCAGCTACTGTACTTCTATAGTTCCAACTACAGTATTGCTACAGAAACCCGGAAATTAGCCTCCACCTGTGTTTGATCATCAAGTCACTTGGATGCACTTAAGGATTCATTTAGAGAACCTAGAGTAACTTATATATACAATGGGGGCACAAAAATTCCATTTTTAAGAAGTTCTACCTTAATAATTTCATGCAGTAACATCAAATGATTCCATTTCCATATCATCCCCTTCTAGCCTCACAATGGCTAACTCAAATATACAAAATACCTATCAATTATTAGTTCTAAAATTTATATTTAATGAGCCATAACCCTATAATTATAAAACAAATAGTCCACTAAATATTGGAATGGATGGTTCATGAACACTCATCTTATAATATATGAAAATAAAACTAGTAGGATCCTATAAAACACAAATTTTTTAATAAATAATGTTACTATATAAATTTAATGAAAATGGAAAATATGACAACCACCTATTAATCACATTCCACATTAATAAAATATAATCAAATAAAATATGAATAAATAATTTAAAAATATGAAAATTTATGTTAACATCATTGTATTACTATACCATACACGACATGAAACACTGAGCTTAAAACAACCCAAAAAATATTTCATTAAATTTAATCTCTTCCATAGATTGTGAAATATTCCACAAAAGTCAAAATTATCCATAATATACCATACCATTAAAATAATTTTATTAAATTATAGGTTATTAATTTTTTTAAAAATTAGGAAATTTAATTTTATATATTTCGTAAATATAAAATATTTATTATTGAAATAATAAAATATATGTTTTCTAATTTTTTTCGAATAATGGGTTTGTCGTGATTTGAGAAAAAAAATATGAAATTGGATTTCAAACAATTAATAAAATTTATTATAAAATATAAATTCACATTTTAAAAAATAAATACGAAATAATATTAGGATTAATTATTGCTATTTTCTAGAAAATTTTCATTTTTCATTTCATAGATAAAAAATATCGATTTTTCTGAAATCTACTAACTCATATAAATAAATTACAAGGTGATATTATATTTCAATTTGTGTTAATATAACATTAGATTATTCATATTTAGTTAATTTAATTGGCCATTAAATTTATTTATATTAAACTATAATATACTTATTTGAATTTTTTCTTTAGAATTAATATTTTTATACAATTGTCTGGTATAAATTTAAAATATATTATTATATTTATTTGAATAAAATTTTGAAAATTTATTTTGTATGTTGATTCAAGATAATTTATATTATAAAAAATGGTATAATTAATAGTTTCCCATTAAGAATTGTAATTAAAAGAATATACATGGTAAAGGTAAAACCAAGATGATATGGGGTTTAACTAAAAATAGTTGTGTTCAAATGACCTACCAAAAATTACAACACCCATTAGATGGAAATATTAAGATCGTATCTCCTATATACTTATTTAATTTCACATTATTGAAGACATTTTTTTGATAATGAAATTTATTTAATTTATTCTTTTCAAAAACTCTATTTTTATCCTCTCCCCAAATTATAAAAGGCCACAATATCTCCACCCATCTTCTAACCAGAAAATATATTTATATTATCTGATACCTTGGAAAATAACTTCATTACTCCACTAAAAACATCATATATATATTTATTTATCATAAATCCATTATAGAATCTATTTTAACCAAATCGAAAATATATCTTCTGATAAAATAGTTAACATTATTATATTAATGTATTAAAATTAATATCATATAGAATTATATTAATCTAATAATCTAATAATATTTAATATAATAAAATTTTATTTGATTAATTTAATAAGATACATTCATCTAATCTTCATTTAAAACGGAAATGAAACTGTAGATCAGTGTATGGTGGTATACAACCTTGTAAACTTATATTAATCATTTTCCATTACTACCTTTGATTGAATGATATAATGATGGATTTATATAACTTAAATTATATTTATTATTTTATCATATATAGTAAATTATAATATAAAATATTCTATCTTACATTCATTGGTTTCTAATTTATAATAACATTACGTGGGAGAATGTCAGACAATAGCCTCCTGAAGAAAATCGATTCATGTTTTCAAATACTATTTATATGAAATGAAAAAAGGATATGTTTAATTAATATTTTTTATATATATGATATGAAACATCTTTTTAAATATTAAAATATTCCCTTCATCCATAATCATTCATATATAATATAAATGATAACATCGCTTGTGCGTACATACTGTCTACCATTTCCAACAATCGATGTTACCCAACCCTTATCATTAAATTTTTATAATGATTATAAAATTGTATATAATAAAAATTAATTTACAAAATTAATATTATTCATTAGATGATTAATCTATTCCCTATATGCACTAAGTGGTCCCTACTTGTCAAAAAACACCTGACAAAACAGAGTAATAAACACCGTAATTAATAAAAATAATGATGATCGTTTATAAACGGATGATAATATTTTATAAAAAAATCGTATATGATATTATAAACATTAATATAACCTTATTTCACATAAATATAATGAATAAAACTTTTATTCAAGAGGTTTAATCACATTCAATCAAAACAAAACATGAGGTATGGGACTTTTTTCTCAATTTCTATTCACTAAGCTAGGTTATACTTTTATGATCCTAATATCTTTTATATTCTGTATATACATCAACATTGACATGTAAGGTGATGATTTGATACAAATTCATTTTATTTTATCCTTGGATATGTATTATTTAATCCATGGATGATTTACATAAACATTACAATATGGGAAACAATTTCAAAACTCAATTTCATTGCATTGGTCTTTATTATGTCTTTATTGTTTTAATATATTATTATTGTGTGTGTAGTGTCTTAGGAATAAATTATCTTTTATTTTCAATTTTTTAATCTGAATTTATATATGATAAACATAATAGTTTTATAAATTAATTCTCATGTAATTGTTATTATATTTTTATTTGACAATTTCATAATATTATTTTAATCGGGATTGTTTATTTTTGAATTTCCATTGAATGAAATTATTTTATAATTGGATAAAAAACTATTTAATTTTATTAAAATATGGTATTGAATATCATTCTCGTAGTAGAAGTACCCTATTATCATTTTTGGTATGATAAATGATTTAGAAACCATTTTTTTAATATATGACCCCATTTCACTCTTTCATGAGAAATATTTTTTCCTCATAAACATATAATTATATAAATTTATTCTTATTAAAAAATTTATTTCAATTTTTATTAAATAAATTTTCACCCATATTTGAATTTATGAAATTTCTTTTTAAATAATTACTCATGTCATTTCTTCAAAAATTCCATTAACCATTTACCAAAAATATGAAAGGAATCATTGTTTTAACATTTAAGGATTTTATAGAATTTACATTCACAATGAACAATAATTGTTTTATGTATCCCTGTATATCATTCAAAGGTTTTCTTCAAAGAAAATTATTTTCAAAATACATTATCAACCATTATTTTCAAAATGTAAAATTTAGGATCTCCTCAAAAAAATTTATAAGGATATTTTTATTGTATTATTATTAATAGATTCTAAAAATCCTTTATTTAAATTATAATCCACTTTTAATATTTTTTATTAATATAATCCTTTTTATTTATAATTAATTTTCGTGATAATCTTTACTATGAAATTTTGTAACATTAAAATTATTGATTCATGGTTTTATTCATTTAAATTCCCTTGAATAAAAACAATCATATATCAATGGACATAAAAAATACCCTTTCTATCCATAAAATTTATCATCAATATGTTTAATTCGTAAACTATATACACTTTCAAGTTATAGTTCTTTATATTAATATATATTTTTTTATCAATGGAAATAATTATAAATCTGAATTATTTAATAGTTATTGATATATGATGATATGATACATTATTGAGGAATAAAATTCATTATTCAATTTGTGCTGAATGAGTTAGGATTATAGTGATTCGTGGGGATTATAATTATATAATCCCTTGTAAAGTCCCGTAAAATTCAGGAAATTTTTTTTCTTAATTTTCATTGAAATTTTACAAGAGCACAGTTTCTGACGGCACCTGATTCTGAGGCCGGTGTGCCCGGAATCATTTTCTAAAGTTTAGCTCAGGTACGTTTAGTGAATGAACGAGCGGGGTTTTCTAACTTTTGAATTGGTGCTCAGAATCTAATTCTGAGGACACTGATGGAATCGTAGCGCCGGTAATTTCTTAGAAACGCCTTCTCTAGAGTTGCGTTTTCTCGGGTGTGGTTTTTAATTTTTTTGGGTTAAGTTATGACATAAAATAAAAGTCGTGTGACTGTTATTTTTATTTTACTTAAATGGCTTAAACTAGGTTAAGAGGATAATATGGGACCCATAATATCCTACCCACATGGTAGGATATTTGTGAGGTGGGGCACGCACGAGCCCCACCATTTCTTTCCCTCTAAGTAATGCACCCGCGAAAACCTCTTATTAAATAAAGTCAACCAGTGCGTTTAAATAAATATTAAACGCCCCTATTAATTGGGTGGTTTAAGCATATCATTTAATTCAATTAATTGTTGGATTCTTCTGATGATTTCCAAAATGTTGGCATGGGAATAAAATAAGACCAACACTATGTTTGTGGAGGGGTTGCTTGTTGAGAGGATTTGGAGAAACTCTAGAGCTTGAAGATCGTCATCCTCCTTCATTGATGAACGCGAGGAATGCATCGTCACCGATGAAGAATGCCGGCCTCCGACGAAGGGCGACGAAGAGTGTCGAACCCTCGGAGATCGACGACGTGACGCAGTGTACCGCGACGCCGATGATCCTCCTTCCGCGATGTTTCTTTCGCGGCGTTCCTTTCCCCACGACAATATTCGATCAGAAACCGATTGAGGTAGGGGGTTGAGGTTCTTTTAATTCTTCGTGAATTATATCCTTGGCGTGATTTCAAATGGTGCATTCTTAATCTTGTGATTTTTATACCCACGGTATATGTTTAAAAATATTTGTCGGAAGACTTTTTAAAAACGCTAACATGGTGGGTGTGGACCAACGAACAAGTCTGAACCCACCGCCTCTTCGTTCTTGGTGTACGGATTGGCGGGCGATGACAAAGCAGGCCCCACAGGCGATGTGAGGTCCTCGAAGTGAAGGACGAGCCCCGGGAGGGCCATTGGTGAAGACGACACACAATTCCGACCCCCAGAACTCATATTGCAGTCCGCGGAGTGGCCTGCCGGCGCCGGCCGCGCCACCTGGAGGAGCCGCTGTGGCTGAAGTCATGGTCCCGCACCCTTGCGAGACTGGCGGGAGAGGTACGTGGCAACCATCCGCGTCTGCTGGAAAGAGCAGCCCCACACGGGGCCGCAGACTCTCCACGCGGGGGCAGCACGCCCCCCGCTTCGCTCGGCTGTAACGGCCGAGCCAACCCACTGGCCACCTGGCCAGCGCCAGCCGGGTCACGCCCGGCGGGGTCGGACCCGGTCCCGGGTCGGGTCGTCCCAGTTCGGGCCGACCCAGGGGGGGTTGGGCCGGGTCGGTCTGGGCCCTGACCCACTGTTTTCGGACCCCTTTCGGTCTTTTTCTCATATCATAGGCTACGGGCCTCCGATCAACGCATCGTCAGCGGCGATGTGATCTTTGGATCGAGATTTTCGTTTCGATATATCGCACGCAAGGTTTCAGAGAACCTTGGGTTCAGTCGAGTTGGTTCGTACACAAAACCAACTGGGCCCTCTGAGCGGAAACACTTATAAATTGAGATTCGGACGTCCGATTGATTTGCCATCGACTTTGAGGGATTTGTCTAACTGAGACGGATCTTTTGGCTTACTCCGCTCGATGTTTGGACGCCGTCGGAGTGCGGTCGGGTTGGTTCGCTTACGAAACCAACCGGCCCCTGGAACGAAAAAGCCAATAACTCACAGACCGGGCGTCCGATTGAAGCGTCGTCTCTCTCGTTGTTTTCCTCTTTATGAGATGGAACTTTTGGCATAATCGCCTATGTTTTGGATGCAGTTGTAGTATGGCCAGGTTGGATTGTACCTGAAATACAACTGGCCCCCTAGAACGGAAAAGGTGATAACTTTCAGACTAGACGTCCGTTTGACGAACCGTCAGCGGCATTGGTGATCACGTTGAGAAACAGTCCTAATGATTATACCCTATGTGAGTTTGGGGTATAGTTGAGATGTGTTCGGGTGGGTTTGAACATGAAACCAACCAGGCCCCTGGGACAAAAAGGCTAATAACTCACAGATCGGGCGTCCGATTGACGCGCCATCTGCTACGTTGAGACCCCTATGATGATCCAGTTCTCTGAGATACTTCTTCGTGAGACATTGTGATACTTTTAGTAACGACCAGTAGCTTGGTTTTAGTGGAAGACCCACGGCGGAGGAGCACTTGGTTGTAGTGGCAGACCCGCGGTACTCAACAGAAGGAGTACATCTGGAGGCTATGAGGGGGAGCGCTTGGTTGTAGCGGTAGAACCATGGTGGAGGACCGCTTGGTTGTAGAGGAAGACCCGCAGTAATCAACATAAGGAGATCCTCTAGAGGCTATGAGGGAGAGTGCTTGGCTGTAGCGGCAGACCCACGATGGAGGAGCTCTTGGTTGTAGCGGCAGACCCGCGGTAATCAACCGAAGGAGTACCTCTGGAGGCTATGAGGGGGAGTGCTTGGTTGTAGCAGCTGACCCATGGCGGAGGAGAGCTTGGTTGTAGCGGCAGACCCATGGTACTCAATAGAAGGAGTACCTCTGGAGGCTATGAGGGGGAGCGTTTGGTTGTAGCGGAAAACCCACGGCAGAGGAGCGCATGGTTATAGCGGCAGACCCGCGGTACTCAACAGAAGGAGTACCTATGGAGGCTATGAGGGGGAGCTCTCGGTTGTAATGGCAGACCCATGGTCTGAAGCGCTTGATTGTAGCAGCAGGCCCAATGTACTCGACAGGAGGAGTACCTCAGCAGTCTTAGGTTAGTGAGAAGTACCTCGGAGTCATGACAGGACCACTGTACACTCTAGAGACGGGGCTCTTCAGCAGTTACAGTTTCGATAATGAAGTATACCTGTGTGAGATGAATCATGTTTTTCTTTCCTTTTTGGATTGTGTTGTGCTATCCTATTTGGATTATGTTTTGATTTCTTGTATGGATTTACGTTTTGCATTCCTGTGTGGACTTGGTTGTACTTGGGCTCGGATGTAGGAGCTGAATGAGAATTGATGACTTAGGTGTATGTATGGGCATATAACTAAGTAGTATCGAATGATACTTCGTGATTGTATCTTTACTTTATGGAATATACTTTGTGGATTCTCGGAGACCTTCGGGAGTCTCAGGGTCCCTACTGAGTAGATTATACTCACCCCTACACGGGATATGCCCGCACTACCTTGTGTTGTTTGTAGATGACAGACAGCGCTGATCGTGGTTGAGGCTTGGGGAGCAGGGCAGTACCTGGAGGTAGACCACTGGGCAGGACGTTCTCGGAGTGGACGTATGGACCCGAGGAGCTGTGGAGGCTATCTGTACTCACCCGTCAGGTGGTATTTCCAGTGGATAGCTCGACGGTGTAACTTTACTTTTCCGTTGTTGTTTTCCCTTTCAGTTGTACTTTACTTTCAGTTTGGGTTTGTGTACTGGCCCACTTACATTTCCGCACTTACTGTTGTACCCAGTTTTTACTTAGTGTATATATTTACTGCTTTCTTTCTCTATGGGGTTTGTTTACATTACAAAGACAATGTCTTCCCTTTTACCGGAAATTACTCCTTGGTGCTAGTAGCCAGCCCCTGGCCTATGGAAGGCATGCTTGGGGTAGTCACGGCAAGGGCCCCGAGGATGGGTCATGAAAAATTGGAATCATAGGAGTTCGGTTCTACCACAGAACATTGGACTCTGATCGTTTTCAAGGTGAAGCAATAATGTTAAGCTTATTGGGTGTGGTTATCAGTCTAGGGAGTCCAGTGTTGTAGTGGAGGCTGACATATCCTACACCAGGACCCTGACTTCAGAATTCCGACTTAATAATTGAAAACATTGATTGTATGTGAGTTCAAGTTTTCTTTTTGATTACTTTATGTCAGCTCACCAGGTATACTGTTGGACCGTGGCACACCTATTTGTTTTCAGGATGGCCCCACAACAGTAGCCAGCTAGGGTTCCGAGAGTTGTGCGTGACGACATCCAACCGAGCGACGAGGCCTCGGTACAGGGCCATTTGACAGCAGAGGCACCGACGATACCTTTACCCACCGATCCAGCGATGCTTCCAGCCCCAGCCGTTGATGATGCACGTCGTCTTAGTGCACTGCACGAGTTCCAGCACCAGTGACCGCCCAGGTTTCGTGGGGACATGAACCCCCAGGCAGATGAGGATTGGCTGGAGGCAGTGGTACGAGTTTTCAGGTTAGTGAGGACACCAGCAGAACTCATCGTGATCCTCGCTGCGAGCCTACTGCACGCAGCATCGGGCCGATGGTGGAGCTTGATACTCTAGGTGCATGATGAGGCATATCTTCTCTGGATGGACTTTGAGAGCCTCTTTCTCTTAGAGTTCGTCCCAACCACCCTCTATGCGGTGCGCATCCAGGAGCTTCTACAGCTGCGGCATGGCAACTTGACGGTTGCCCAGTACTCAGCGAGATTTACCGATCTCTCGCGCTACTCGACAGACATGGTACGAGACTCATTCTCCCGGGCCTGGACCTTTGAGAAGGGGTTAAGGAAATAGATCAGGGCATCTTTGATCTCCCTCAGCACTCCAATTCAGGCAGAAGTACTCGAGTGAGCTCTTATGATCGATAGTTTCCTTTCTGAGTAGTCTCCAGCAGCAGGAACCACCACTAGCTGGCATGCGGCAGAGACTTCTGCAGAAGTCAGTAGACAGATGATGCAGAGGTCCAAGAGGACTAGACCTATAAGTGGACGACCGAATAATGCAGGATCATTTGTGCGAGGTACCCAGGGTAGATAACGACTTACCATGCACGGGCAGTGTTACTCCTGCGGCGGGGTTTGTCACCTGGCTCGTGACTGTCCGACCCGCTATAAAGTTGACCAGCAGATAAACAAAGATCCTCCTAGGAAAAGGCAGAGGATCGATATATGTGGACTGCATGGAGCAGGAGACCGTGGCAGGGGAGCTGGCCCTGCAGCTGGAGGTGGACGATGCTTTGAGGTGTTGCCACCACCACCAGCAGGAGGTCCACCCCGATCGCAGGGAACATGTGGACGTGGGAGAGCTCAGCTGCAGGCAGCTGAGGCCTACAATCATGGAGCTCCGGGATCAGATGGAAAGGAGCGGGACTAGCTCCAGACCTGGAGACTTTTGTTCATATTGCTTCAAGATCTGTTGATGTTTGTTTGTTGTTGCTTTGTGTCTTTGTAATTTGAGCTGCAGTAATAAAAAAACACCTTTCTTGTGGATTTTACCTTCCATTCCTCTCTTTTGGTTGTTACTACGAGGTTCTGGTTTAAAAAAACCATTGACATGACCCTCACTTGAGATACCTACTGGAGAAGACCCAGTGACCACACAATGATGACGACAATGTGACTCAACCCTTGGAGGCGAGAGAAATGGTTGGATATCTTGGTAGTAGCGTCGAGGCCTTATGACGTCATCCTTGGTATGGATTAGTATCATCAATGTTGGGATTGAATGTATTAGGCGAAGAACGTGGTTCATCCAGGGGATGAGACCAGATTTCTCTTATCGAAAAAGAATAAATTTCAGCAGCTCTTGTAGAACCAGAATGGTCCAAGTCATCCCAGAGCAGATGAGGATAGCTCTGAGCTGGAAAAATTCTTGGGCTGAGGGGGGGCATAGACCACTAAAGTTCGAGGTTGGTGACCACATTTCCCTACGGGTCTCACCTCGACGTGAGTTACAGAGATTTGGTCAAGGCGACAAGTTATCTACGAGGTTCAACAGACCTTTCTTGGTCCTCAACAGGGTTGGCAAGGTGGCTTATCACCTAGCTCTACCACGTTAGTTGCACCGGGTGCACAACGTCTCCACGTATCTCAGCTGAGGAGATACGTGCACGACTCGATGCATATCATTGACCATAGGGAGATGGACGTTGATGATGGGGTGACTTTTGCGGAGGTCCAATTGGAGATCGAGGATTGACAGGAAATGGTCCTATGCGTATGTTCGATTCCTCTAGTGCGCATCAGATGGCATCACATGAACCTTCAAGAGAGCACTTGGGAGCGGGAGGCTCATATGCGTGCTCAGTACCCACATTTTTTTAACTAGTTTATGATGTATCTTTACGGGGACGTAAATCCCTGAGGTGAGAGTGATGTAAAGAGCCATAAAATTCAAGGAAATATTTTTCTTAATTTTCTTTTGAATTTTACATGAGCACAGTTTCAGACGGCACCTGATTCCGATGCCTGGTGTTCCCGGAATCATTTTCTGAAGTTTAGCTCAGGTACGTTTAGTGAATGAATGAGCGGGGTTTTCTAACGTTTGAACAGGTGCTCAGAATCGAATTCTGAGGACACCGATGGAATCGCAGCACTGGTAATTTCTTAGAAATGCCTTCTCCGGAGTTGTGTTTGCTCAGGTGTGGTTTTTAATTTTTTGGGGTCAAGTTATGAAATAAAATAAAAGTGGTCCGACTTTCATTTTTTTAAATAAGTGGATTAACCTATGTTAAGAGGATAAAATGGGACCCATAATATCCTACCCACTTGGTAGGATATTTGTGATGTGGGGCCCGCATGAGCCCCACCATTTCTTTTCCTCTATGTAACGCACCTATTAAATCCTCTTATTAAATAAAGTCAATCTTTGCGTTAAATTAAATATTAAACGCCCCTATTAATTGGGTGGTTTAAGCATATCATTTAATTCAATTAATTGTTGGATTCTTATGATGATTTCAAAAACATTGGCATGTGAATAAAATAAGACCAACACTACGTTTTTGGCGGGGTTGCTTGTTGAGAGGATTTTGAGAAACTCTAAAGCTTGAAGATCTTCATCCTCCTTTGTTGAAGAACGCGAAGAACGCATCGTCTCTGACGAAGAACGCCGGCCTCCGACGAAGGGTGAAGAAGAGCACCGAACCCTCGGTGATCAATGACGTGATGTTGTGTATCGTGACGCCGACGATCCTCCTTCCGCAACGTTTCTTCCGCGACGTTCCTTTCCCTGCGACAATCTTCGATCAGTAACTGATTGAGGCACGGTGTTGCGGTACTTTTAATTCATCATGAATTATATCCTCAGCTTGATTTCAAATGGTGCATTCTTAATCTTTTTATTTTTATTCCCGCGGTATATGTTTAAAAATATTTGTCGGAAGACTTTTTAAAATCACTAACTTGGTGGGTACGGACCAACAAACAAGTCCGAACCCACCGTCTCATCGTTTTTGGTGAGAGGATTGGCGGAAGACGACAAAGAAGGCCCCCACAGGAGATGTGAGGTCCTTGCAGTGAAGGACGGGCCCCGGGAGGGCTATTGGCGAAGAAGAAACGCAATTCCGACCAGCAGAACTCGTTCGGGGGTCCGCGGAGCGACCCGCCGGCGCGCCTCACCGGCCCGGCGGTAGGCCGCGGTCCTGTGACCGCGCGGGACCGGAGGGAGTGGGTCACGGCAACTGGCCGCCTCCGCTGGCAAGGGCGGACCCACGCGGGGCCTCAGACTCTCCACTCGAGGGCAGCACACCCCCCTCTTCGCTCGACCATAACGACCGAGCCGACCCGCTGGCCACTCCGCCAGCACCTGCCGGATCGCACCCAGGCCGGGTCGGGCCGCACCAGCCGGGCCGGGTCGCACCCCGCCAGGTCAGACCTGGACCCGGGTTGGGTCGACCCTGTTCAGGCCGGCCTGAGGGGGGGGGGGGGGGGGGGTTGGGCTGGGTCGGTCCGGGCCCAGACCCCCCGTTTTCGGACCCCTTTCAGTCTTTTGATCATATCTTTTGCTACATTCCTCTGATCGATGTATCGCCTACAGAGATGCGATCTTTGGATCGAGACGGCTGTTTCGATATATCGCACTCAAGGTTTCAGAGAACTTTTGGTTTGGTTAGGTTGGTTCGTACACAAAACCAACAGGGGCCTCAGAGCGGAAACGCTTATAATTTGACATCCGGACATCCGATTGACGTACCGTTGACTTTGATGGATTTCTATAAGTTATACGGATCGTTTTGCTTACTCCGCTCGAGGTTTGGACACAGTCGGAGTGCAGTCAGGTTGGTTCTCTCACGAAACCAACAGGGACCCTGGAACGAAAAATCCAATAACTCACAGACCGAGCGTCCGATTGACGCACCGTCTGTCTCTTTGTTTTACTCTTGATGAGATGGAACTTTTGGAATTCTTTTCATAAGTTTTGGATTCAGTTGGAGTATGGCCGGGTTGGATTGTACCCGAAATCCAACCGACCCCCTCAAATGAAAAAGATGATAACTTTCAGACTGGACGTCTGTTTGACGAACCGTCTGCGGCGTTGGTGATCACGTTGACAAACGGTCCCTATTATTATACCCTATGTGAGTTCAGGGTACAGTTGAGATGTAGTTGGGTGGGTATTTACACAAAACCAACCGGGGCCCTGGGACAAAAATGCTAATAACTCGCAGACCGGGCGTCCGATTGATGCACCATCTGCTGCGTTGAGACTTCTACGACGAGGCGGTCCTTTGAGATACTTCTTCGTGGGACTTTGTGATACTTGTTGTAACGACCAGTATCTTGGTTGTAGCCACAGACCCACGGCGGAGGAGCGCTTGGTTGTAGCGGCAAACCCGTGATACTCAACAGAAGAAGTACATCTGGAGGCTGTGAGGGGGAGCGCTTGGTGGTAGCGGCAGACCTACGGTGGAGGAGCGCTGGGTTGTAGTGGAAGACCTGCAGTACCGAACAGAGGGAGTACCTATGGAGGCTATGAAGGGGAGCTCTTGGTTGTAGCGGCAGACCCGCGGTACTCAACAGAAGGAGTACCTCTGGAGGCTCTGAGGGGGAGCGCTTGGTTGTAGCGGCAGACCCACGTCGGAAAAGTGCTTGGTTGTAGCGGCAGACCCGCGGTACACAATAGAAGAAATATCTCTAGAGGCTATGAGGGGGAGAACGTGGTTGTAGCGGCATACCCACAGTGGAGGAGCGCTTGGTTGTAGTGGAAGTCCCGCGGTACTCAACAGATTGAGTACCTCAGGAGGCTATGAGGGGGAGCGCTTTGTTGTAGTGGCAGACCCATGGTGGGAAGCGCTTGGTTGTAGCAGCAGGCCCACAGTACTCGACAGGAGGAGTATCTCAGCAGTCTTAGGATAGTGAGCAGTATCACAGAGTCGTGATAGGACCACTGTACACTCTAGAGATGGGGCTCTTCAGCAGTTACAGTTTCGATAATGAAGTATACCTGTGTGAGATGAATCCTGTTTTTCTTTCCATTGTGGATTGTGTTGTGATATCCTGTGTGGATTATGTTTTTCATTCATGTGTGGATTTTTGTTTTGCTATCCGGTGTGGACTGGGTTGTACATGGGCTCAGATTTAGGAGCCGAACGAGAATTGATGACTTAGGTGTATGTATGGGCATATACCAAACAGTGTCGAATGTTACTTCGTGATTGTATCTTTCCTTTGTGGATTATACTTTGTGGATTCTAAGAGACCTTCGGGGGTCTCAAGGTCCCTAATGAGTAGTATATACTCACCCATACATGGGATATGCCCACACTACGTTGTGTTGGTTGCAGATGACGGACAGCGCTGATCGTGGTTGAGGCTTACAGAGCGGGACGGTTCCTGGAGGTGGACCACTGGGTGGGACGTTCTTGGAGCGGACGGCTGGACCCGAGGAGCTATGGAGGCTATATGTACTCACCTTTCAGGTGGGACTTCCAGTGGACAGCTCAACATTGTGGCTTTACTTTTAAGTTGTTTTTTTCCCTTTCACTTGTACTTTACTTTCAGTTTGTGTTTGTATACTGGCCCACTTATTTTTCCGCACTTACTGTTGTACCCAGTTTTTACTTAGTGTTTACTTTTACTACTTTCTTTCTCTGTGGTGTTTGTTTACTTTACAAAGGAAATTCCTTCCCTTTTACCGGGAATTACGCCTTGGTGCTAGTCCCCAGCCCCTGGCCTATGGAAGGGGGGCATGGGGTAGTCACGGCACCGGCCCCGAGGACGGGTCGTGACAACCCTAAATTAATTGTTAGTTTCATGAGGTGAATTTATAATTATAGAATTAAATTTGTTTTACAAATAATTTTGAACCATGTTTTTAATAGTATAGTACGTATAAGAAGAATGAATCTAAAAATCATGTTGTCAAATAGTTTATAATTTACATCATTTTGAATTCAGTTATTATTATCCATGATATTTTCGTCAATAATATTACATTTATAATCATTTTCTTCTCTTCTATTTATTAAATTGGTTTTTTATTTATTTATATTTTTATATTGAATAAGAATAAAATTTTCATGATATTAAATATATATAAATGGAATATGTGTAAACTTTTTGACCGTTTAATATTTATCATCCCTAATATATTCATGTTATTCTAGTTATTTAAATGGATTTTTTTGTTATTTAACATGTGAAGTTGAATTTTATTTTTTATTCTAGTTATTAATATTATTTTGAATAAAATGTATGTTCATTTATTTACCTCTCCTTAATAATTATTGATTTTTTATTTATGATAGTACATTAATTTAAATGATATGTTTGTTCAGTTATTTACATTTCCATATTGATTATTCTATACCTAGTAATTATTATAATATAATATACATTCTGTGTTTTTTTGTTATTTAGTGTCACGTGTTTATTGTTACTTTTATTATCATGATATTGATTTCATTGATTAAATTTAATGTATTTTCATGTATCTACCATTAATAATTAAATATTTCATATTTATTATTCTTCATATTAATATGATAACTTCAAATTTACATAACTATTATTCAGAATTTGAGATATCAATTTTTTTTATTCCATATATCCATGAAGTGTACTATGAAGAGAAGGAAAAAATATTATAAACTGAATACACAAATTCTAAAAAAATTAAATTGTTATTTTTTTGTTCAAATGTAATATTTGAATTTTGTATGTATATAGTCTATCGTGGCTAATAAAATATTTATCTACTCTAGATGTGATTCCATTTATATTATACCAATATACTAATGATGATATTATCTATAAGAAACTGGGGTTAGGGTAGTTATTCTTTCTATAAGAGGATGTTTTATAGAAACAATTGGATATAGATTTTGGAATTAAATGATTATGAATCATAACTAATTTTTTTATTTTTAGTGTATGCATAGAAGAACATACTAATGTTTTAGTGAGATATATATTGTGTATTTTTTTCTAGAAAGACACAGTTTCTTGGATACTACAAGTTCATGTGATCCTCGAATAGATTTATCTAGGTGTAATAACTCTAAAAAAGGAATATTGTGGTTGACTCAATAATTTAATGTTCATTACTATGTATATTGTGTGACAATATTAGGGAATATTCTTTCACTATATTATGTTTTCATTTCAAACCAAAATGCTGATGTTTAATAGATAATGATAATTAATGACATTGGATAAACTTAAGGATACATTCATTGAAAAAGTGTTTCTTGATTTAAATATCCTTTAAAATTTTATATGGTTATCCCATAATGATTATTATTCCCCCAACATAATTTATATTTTTATCTATATATGTAAAATGAATGAATCATGTTAAAATAAAACATAAATTAAAATGAGGGGACTCTTATATGAAAAATGTTATGATGTTTTGAATGATAGATATTGTGATTATGAACAATAGTTTATCATGAAAAATGATTAATATCCAATACCTTAGCTAACAACACCACTCAAAAAATAATAGAAGGATTGATTTATCTATGGTTTTGATTTTTGTAGACCACTAAGGAACGAATTCATAATTATCTTCATTTCTGAATTGTGGAAAGTGAAACCATGGAAATACGTTCGATGAAAAATAAAAATGTTTTATCCTTGGAAAGGAAGGGAATAAGATAATAAATTTGCATAGAAAAATGAATATTTTTTTGATGGAAATAGATCTAATACATAGAATCCAATTTTAGTTCACTATCTTAAATATGTCGATCCTATAAGTTATCTAGGTCAATGATAACTTATAATTTCTTACCCCTATAATAATAAATGTTATATTTTGATTTTTCTAAATAGTTATATATTAAAATTACATAATTATATTGTTTAATTATTTTTACCAGTGTTAATTTTTATGAAACATCTTTGGATTGGGTTATATTTTATAATTTTATATGTCTTAATTAATATTAGAATAATTGATAACATCATGGATTTTGGAATTTAAGATTTAACATAAGATAAATTGTTGAATCAACACTTTTATATTTTATGTGATCGTAGTATATAGTGATTAATAATATATTGGGGAACAATTAGGGAAATAACACCCTTGGGTTTAGTATATGTTTTAGGTAAAATGTTATTTAAGGATGAATTAAGATACATTCTGTGGGAAAAAGATTAATTATATTGTCCAAATATGGGGTCTATGTTATCTTTGATGATGATGTAATTATAGTTCATATCACCATGGGAATGTTATATAAAATATTATAATACTAGTTTAAAAAATAAGAAACCTTCATACGAGGTGGAAACCCATCATATCTAGTAATTACTTGCTGCATAAACTCACAACTAATGGTTAAAACTATTTTACATCCATAGCCAAACATATTTGATGTTATAATAAATATTAAGTTTTTTTACTTAATATATTTTATGAATATATATTAATGATGAACAAGAATTGTTACTTTAGAGAATTAACTATTTATGTATTATACTATATAAAGTGTGTTAAACATATAAATTTTGTAAAGTTATTAGATACCGATATAATTATATATACTAATTTTATGGATCATATAATCTATTAAAATGTATTATTATTTCTTCAGGAATATAATTTTTTTTCATATAATAATGAAATTGATGAATTGTAAATTGATCAAGTAAAAAACAAATGAAGAAATTTTTAATATGAAATTCAATGATATAACTTATTTATATTTCATATATTCTAAATGATAAAATTATTTTGTCAACACAAGTAATAGAATCATGAAAAAAACATTATCATATTAACATCATATTATATGGATCAAATCGTATTACAAATCATCCCATATTTATAGTTTGGTGGTCCTAAACATTCTATTGATCTTTCACTTTCTTATGATCAATGATTTCTATAACTCTCTATACTTCTTTATTATTTTATTCTATATACATATATTCACATTAAAACAATCTTGTACTAAATTGAAACCTATTTAAATGTTATTATAGAGAAAAATCAAATTTTTATTTCTCTCTTACTAGGTGTATGTTTTATTTAACCTTTAATGATTTGGGTATTTAATCAATGGTGTTTCAAAAATGTAAAACTCTTATTTACAATGATCTTGTTTAAAATGCTAGGGAAAATATTATATAATGTTAGGTGATTGTAATAGAGATATTTTTTTTCCAAAGATCAATTTATTTGGTAGCATATGTGACACTAAACATAGAACATAACTGACCAATGAAATATATTTCATTAAATTTTAGCTATTCTATAGCTTAAAAAACACACAAGCCCAATCCTAATTGAATCATTTTATAGTATAAAATTATAAACCAGATTCTACATTTGGGATATGAATAAAAATAAATATATTGTGAAATTTTAAATTATATATTGATTATAAATCGAATAAGAATCATTTTATTGTTAGTTAAATTATTCCTTGAAAAATATATTTTTATAAAAATAATTTATACTTTCACTACAAAAATAATTTAAATTTTTTTCACCACTTATAGAATTTTTCATAAAAAATTTTATCTTTATTTTTTAAATCATAATATAAAAATTTTCTAATAGGATGATTCAAGGGATTTCTCTTAAATCATTTCATTTTAAATGATGATTTAAAATTCAATTTTTTCTGTAGAAATTGTATTTTTTATTTAACCATTTTAGAAGGTATAGAAATATCTAAAAAGTATTTAATTTTAAATTTTATCAATAATATTAAAATTTAACTATTATAGGTCCTTATAATAAATTTAATATTGAATTTGGAAATAAAACCCTTCTATTGTTAATAGAATTTTCTCCTTGGAAACCCAATTTTACCCTCGTCTATATGAATAATTTTAAATTAGATTATAAATATTATGTGAATTGAATAAGCTATAATGGATAAAATATTTAAATGAATAATATTTTTATTATCTAAAACTTTTAAATTAATATTCATCCCATTATTATTTTTAAAATTAGTAAATTTTAATTACCACGGTTAATGTTAAAATTGATTTCCAGTGGGCTTAACATAAAAAATATTTGTTTTAAAATGGGATTCTGAGTAACTCAAAACCAATATTATGGTCATATAAAGACCTTATGTTCTATAATTAATGATAATTTAATATATACGAGAATTTTTATGATAAAAATATTATTATAACTAATTATTAATAAAAATAACATACCAGTCCTCTCCAACATACATAAAATGAGGCAACCTCACTTCCACTATTAGCACCAACAATGCAATACAGATTCGACAATTTAGGAAATAATAACATCATTTGTACCCTATATAATCCTACATTAAATTATTCGATAACTAAAGTATCATAGGATTTATTTTTGGTAAATGAAAAAATGGTTCTTGAATAAGAGGCAATGTACTGAAACAAGATTTTTTATTTTGAATCTTCATCCGCCACATTAAATAATTAACAATCCGTGATCATAAAATAATTTAATAATCCTAGATATAATTTTATGAAATTTTGTAATTTTTTTACATAAATTCATTTATACTTAAATTCAATGTGAAATGAAACTATTGATCATTCCTACAGTGGAATACCCCCTCATAGACCGTTGCAAATCAGTCTCCATAAAAACCATCAATGGATTGTTTATTTATGTATTTAACTCACTTATATGTTATTTTTTATATTATTAACCTTGGAATTATAATATCATTTATTCTATTCATCATTCCATTCTATTTGAATTACAAAAATTTTGTTCGTATAGATGACAAACTATCTCCGTACAAAGCAATGTGATTCGTTTTTTCACACAAACTTTACATTGAATGTAATAATAAAAAATATAATTAAAAATGAGATATATATGGAAAGATATTTTTTATTTTAAAATAAATGTACATTTGTTTACCTAAAAATTATCTAGTTAAGAGGATAATAACATCATTTGTGCATATATACGGCTTAACATATCCACAAAGTGTTGTGATCCATTAAGTATGATGAAAATTAAATATTGATACTAAAAATTTATCCGATGAAAGATAATTATATTTATAATATTAATATAATTCTAGTATGATTGATATATATCATATATATAAGAATTGGACAATCGTGATAAAAACTAAATTAGAACATATGGGAATTTACTACTGAAAAATTAATAATAATGAATGATCAATAATAAATACATGATAAGATGTTATAATATGATAATATGTGATATTATGGATATTGATATTATTATATTATTAATTAATAACGTGATAAAATCCATTATATAAAAGATTGAATCGTGTTCAACAAAATGGATGTGTGAGGTTAAAGACTTCATATCAATTTCTCTTCCCTGAAGAATACTGTAAAACTAAACACATAATCTAATATATATTTTTATATATAACATCAATATTATATTTAATGTCATTGTTCAATAATAATTAATGGTATCACATGTTTCGAAATTATTTATTTCCCCCAAGGGGATTTATGTTCAATGTTACAAAGTCATAATGAATTTCATAAATCAATATCATTTCATTAGGTTATAGTACTTCATCATTGTATTTGATATTAATTGATTATGAGTGTAAATAATTTTTACTATATTACGTTTTATTTCCAACTTTTGTATTTTATATTCATTATATAAATGTAATTTATTAATTTATTAATTATCACTTAAATGTAACATTTTTTTAAGTGTATATGTCATAATCTCATTGTAATAGTGATTTCTTATGTTTGAATTTCCCTTGAAAGAAATTATATTACCATTCGATAGTAACCCACATTAATATTATTCACCTATAGGAATTCATTATGTTATTATGTAATAGTACAATTTTTAAACTGTTCGGTACATAAAATTATTGAATAATATTGTAGATGAAATGAGACACCATTTTATAATTTAATAATTTTTTTCATTCAATATCATATTTGTAAAATAAAAAATCATTGCGGTTTTTAAAATTGTTCAAATTATTTATTAAATAAATTATTAACTCTATATTTTTTATATAAACATTGTTTATTGAAATATTCATTTACATTTACAAATAATTCAAATTTTGATTTTACATAAAATATGAATGGAGTCCTTAGATTGATGTTAACATAATATATGGAGTTTCATAATTTTATGAACACTGTATTTTATAAACATTCATTTCTTTATTAAATGATTATGTCAAAATAAAATTATTTTCATAGTTTTATATACCATTCATTTTTTAATAGTGAAATTAAATATTAAAATTACATTTTCCTCCCTAAATATTATTATGTTATTTTTACATTATATCAACTCTTAATTGACGAAATCCTTTATTTTAACTATAATCTACCATTAATATGTTTTAATGATAACATAAAAATTCATTCAATGTATGATTTATTCTAAATTTGGATAAGGAATTTATTGACACTCTCTTTCATTATATTATATTGTATTCATTGAAATTCCATTGATATGTTAAACATAATATCATTTATGAGAATCAACTTTCCCCACTCATTGGATATATTTTCTTTCGATGATATCTCTTTCTAGGGTTCCACTTCGTTCTATTTGTAGTATAATTTCTTAGAAATTATTCTTCAATCGTTCCAATAATTCCTTATTTATTCAATTTTCTCTTTCTATAGAGGGTCTATCCCTCTAAATATTTTACCCTTATTCAATTTTGAATCCATTTTGTGGGGTTTTAATTCATCTATTTAGTTTTATAATGGTGTTTCTTCATATTTTCAAATATTCCTTCAACCGTCCTACTTAGATCCATGATTCTTCTTCAGTGTGTGTCCCTTCCCTAGTGTGTTAGGGTACTTCTTTTTGTCTCTTTGTTGATATGCTCAGTCATACAATTCCATATCATGTGTGGAACACTATCATCACGATGTGAATGAATGTTCCAATATATTTCTAATTTTGGAATGGTTAGCTAAAAATCATAGAGATCCAATCCAATTTTTCATTTTATGACCTTGATTCGATAGGGATTCAAATAAAATTTTTGGTTTTGTTTTGATATTTGGTTGAGTTTCATTGGATTTTTAGGTCATTGGTTCAGATTATCCTATGGATGGTGTTTTTGTTTTGGGATTTGTGCATAGATCAGTAGGTCAAAGCATCTTGGCTTAGTGATGTGGTCATTTAGTGGTGGTAATGATTTTTTAGTTCCCTTACCAATGTTGGTTGAAAATCATATCTATGATGAGGTTTAAATCTACCACTCAACTGGTAGAGATACCATTTTATCTAATTTTTCATGTGTTTAGGGTGATTCTATATCATGTGCTGACGGTTTGGGGGCTTTTTTGGTTTTCATCCTCTATGATAATAGAAATGTTCAATGATAAAGTTTTAGATATCTAGAATGGAATCACCCACTCACATTAAAACGATATATTCGTCCCTTATCTAACATACATTCCCTCATCTTGGTCTACTTTGTATTTTTTTGTCAGGGTGGTTTTGCGAATGTAGTGATCCTTTTGATGGCGGTGTTATCTTTTTCAGATGTTTTTTCTTAGTTGGTTTAGTTTTCCATTGAGGATTAAACACCTGGACGATGAATATTCCTTTCACGATTTTGGATTTATATTTTTCTAGTGATGGTTTACTCTTCTACCACAACATGTTAATGGTGGAGGCGCTTGTTTTCATAGATAATGTATCTTCATTATTATGGTTGGTATATCTCATTTTACTATTAATCAATGACGATGTCTATGTTCTTTCAGTTCAAGGTCGAACTAGTGTGACATGTCTGTGAGGATGGTTCGAAAATGACCACAATTGATATATATAACATATCTAGACTTATATAAATTTGGCTCCTCCGGGCGTACAACTCATGGTGGTCTGACGACACATGTTTTTTTCATCAAATTTTTTAAGTCTGATATTCATGGTCGGATGATTGAATTTTAAAATTTTAATTGGGTTTTTAATTTTCATTAAATTACTACTTCATATTTTTACTAGATTTCACTTAACAATATAAATTTTATTATTGTTAAAACCATAAAATCAGTTGGGATTTACGAAATAACCATTCCATTTGTCATAGATATGTTTATTAATTAAACAATATATGTTATGAATAAGGTATTTATGGAAAAGTAATTTGTAATATCTAGTAATATTTATGAAAATGGTATTAATTTTATGTTAATTATAACACTTTTCTGAAAACGTACTCAGCACACAACAACAGGTTTCTTTGAAATCTTACGTTGTACACAACGTGAAGTTATACTAAAATAATTCAATAATAATATTAATAATAATAATTGTAATTAACTCATAGTCAATATATTGGAATTAGTGGAGATAAATAACAACATTATCATAAGACATGTTTTTTATATGATTTTAAATTTTTCCAAAAAATTTAGAGGCTTAAAATAAGAATGAATCTGATTTTTAGTACGAAATACTCTAATATTTTTAAATGGTCATTTTACCGCCTTTTGCAGTAAAAGAAATTTTAAATATAGTGTTTTTCACATTAATAAATTATATTTGAAAAAATAAAATTATTCTTTATAATTGGGACACCAAATATTACTTTGGGTGACATTTTCGTATTTTTATGAAATAGTTCAATTTTAATGAATAGTGAAAAACTACATTTTAATTAAAAAATACATTTTAATCTATTTTATTTTTATAGTTAGGTAATTATTTTTGTCTATTTGAAATTATGTTTTTATTATTTGATCCAATTATGTTCATGGGATGTAATTCCACTTTTAAATTGGACATAAAGATGTTTCAATCATTTTGTAGTTTTTACTTCTTAGAAAATACAATTTTGTTTTTGTTTTGACAATTGGAATTAAATATATAATAATTACTGAAACATATACGTTTAGAATTTGGAATTTTTTTTCCATATTTAGAATATGGATGTTAAAATTGTTTAAATTTTTTCCTTTTTTGACATTTGGAATAGTATCTTCAGTAATTATTTTATTTACCAAGGTTAGAGGGTAAATCTATTAAATAAGAGTAAAAAATAATATAATAATATACTACCCTAACATGTTCCCTAATCCTAATAGATTCGATATTACTGAATGTGAGAATCTTTATGTTGAGTTTTTGGTCCCCATGCTACCAATTGGATGTGAAAATGACATTTTCTAAGAATTTCTTTAAATTAATGAAAAATGATAAATAAACATGTCTATTTTAGTAAACCAATTTTCCTATGGTTTAATATAATAGAACCTTTAGACTGTATATATTCATCATAAATATCAAAATGTTTACTACGTCATGGTATTTTATATATAATATTATATATCATATAAATATATTTATTTATGACACAATGATGATGTTTTGATTAACTTATTTTTGAATGATTTAAATAAATGAGATTATAAATATTAATATAATTTTATTTTAAAACTTTTCATTCCATTAAAAAAAATTATGAACTATTATGACTTTTTATATTTTAATTAGTGATGTTTTTTAAAAAAGATCATGTTTTTGAGGTTTTTTAAAATGTCAGGATATGAATATTATTAAAATTGAAATAAATGACTTTTAAAACAAATACTAAATTAGTAAATGATATAATAGTCTGAAAAATCCATAATATGGATAAACGACTGACATAATGTTTGACATGTCCTTAATTAACCAATTCAGGTTCTATAGAAATTTTATTTTAAATATATTTACCATATATTATGAATATACAAGAAGACATTGTAAGCATTAAATTTGTTAATTATGGGTTAAGCCAGAAAGATTATGTTAAAATTGTCACATATAATTGTATAAAAAAAATTTTTAGATAGGTTTTAAACCCAAAAGAATATCATATTTGATATCAATTAAATATAGAATTTTTTAAAAATTAAAGTCATTTTATAATAAAATAATACTTCCAAACAATCCTTAAATGCCCCTCCTACCTCTTATAAAAGTGAATCACCTCAACCAATTTAATAACACCTCTCAAGCCCCATGTGTAATGATCAAAACATTTTAATAATATATAATTCCTAAATTTGTTTGTTACTTTATTTTTTTACTCACAAAAATTATGTCATTTAATTAATTAAGTGTGTATAATTAAATGAGATTATTGGGTTTTAACTGTTATATAGCCATTGGTTATTATCACCATTGGACACTAAATTCATTACATTACAATTATTATTTATAAATTAAAATGATATTTCTTAATTAATACTGAAAGAAGAGCCTATAGCAACTTCTAATAGACTCGGGCTAAAGGAAACCCATCTGTCGGAGCTTGGGAAGAAGGTAGCATCCCTGGACATTGCTCTGGACCATGCCCAAGACGAACATCCACATGTGAAGCTTGAATAGAATCACATAAGGGGGAAGTTCATGCTGATAGAAATCACCACTCTATAAATTTTTTTCGAGACACCCCATGATTCTATCACCACAACCCACCTTAAAATTAGGTCCTATGCATGTGTTATAAGGGGCTATCTAACGAAGCCTTAGTTACTTTTTGTAATCCGTTTGTTTAAATAAAATTATTACTTCTTATTATGGTAAAATTTGTGAATTTTAAATGTTTGGATAAATATATGATGAATTTTTAGAAGTACCATTTTATTGATTAATTTTGGAAAAAGGGGTAATTTAAAATATTTGTGTATTCATTTAATAATTAATAATGTGAATTGATTTTAAAAAAAATGGTCTTCTACAGGTGTGTTCATTAAATATTAAGAATCTAATTAGATCAACATATTTTTTAATGAATAGTAAATTATGAATAGTAACATACCCGTATGAATAATAACAATTAGTAATGAATAGAAAATCAGCTGAATAAATAGATACGTTACCCATGAATGTATAAATACTTTTTAGACATCTTAAATGAGAAAAACTGATAATATTATAAGTTTTGGTTTTATTTTGGTTATAAATATTTAATTTACAATTTTATAATTATTTTAATAATTTAAATTGGAAATTTACATTCATAAAATGTAGTAATATATTTTTACATTATTTTTTTATGGTTATATGATACATTTATGGGACCCTGATAACTTTTTTAAGGTGTTACAAAATGAGTTAAAATTATAAAGTTGTATTTTTATAATAAATAATATTTTTATTTAAAAATTAAATTAAATTTATTTAGAAAAAAATATTTTCATGAAATATAGTTCATTTCTGAATTTAGAGAATCAATATTAGGATAGGGTGAATTTTTGGGATTTTTTTGGTATAGTTGAATTTTCGGCCATTATTAAAAATATAGGTTTGAGTTTCGGGTGTTTAATAACATCATTAATGATGTAATATTTATGTCATAATTCTGGAATACTTACGAATAATAATATATGCTATGATGTGTCTCTAGTGGAAAATACCATGGGAAAATACCATGGGAAAGCCCATGGGTTTTCTAATACCAATGATGAGGTGTACCTTAAAAACAAATAATCTTCTCCCTCAATTTTCCAACAAATACCAAGCCATTACCTCATTATTTTCATTCAAAAAATCTTCCTCCAACTAATCAATTGTTTTTCTAGCTCCGAATAAGTCCTCCCAAGGTGACCTCAAATCTCACAACGTCCCGAATTTCAAGGATTCAAAGTTACTCTTCAGGGGAAGGGATCCTTTCACACTCTTCTTTTAAGTCATGACTTTCTTTATGTTATGTCTTATAGTTCCATTTTATTATAAGGGGGATTTTTATTATATATATTTTATACTTTTAATTTCATGTAAAAATGATGAGTGACCTTTTCCGCTCTCATCAATTGACTTTCCGAATCTGTAATTTACGCCATTAGGCTGCAAAATTTTCGTAAAATAAATCATGTTTTCTCTTTTCCTTCGAGTTTCATTTTCTTATGTAATTTCATTAAAATATCCATAACACGATCTTATTTCTTTTTATTTTTTACCCATACTATATTATGAGTTATTTATGAGTGTGTGCCCATTTTCCCTTATCTTTTTAATTTTTTCTTAAAAGATGTTATGTTTTTGTTATGCTGCAGAATTTTCACCTCGAAATTCCTCACTCTTTCTCTCGAGAAATTATCTTGTGAATACCCAGACCTATTTAATTTCAATCGGTGTTCATAAATACAAAAATAAAATTATATATTTTTTTCTAGGGTTGACATAAAAATAACCCTAACTCCAATCCCATGGGTTATAAATGACATAATGATTTTATTTTTAAGAACTATAAACGTCACAATTTTGAAATGAAACCCATTTATTTTTATCTCTATTGGTTATTTAAGAAATGTTTGATTATGATCCATTTTTCTAAAATGAATTTAATGAAATATTATGGGATCACCCCGATAGTGATCCAATGCATTAGGTAAAGAATTTAATCTCTAGAGATGACACGATTCACGATACCTTGGTGAATAACCTTGGTAATTTTTATAATGCCTTGGGGATGAACCATAATGATATGTTCATGAATATATAGATTAAATTTTGTAGACACATATTCATGTTATGTTTCAAGTTATTTTCATTATGAAATGCCTCTACATCCCCTTCTCAAGTCTTTATGTTTTTATCAAGTTCTTTTTGATTTCAAAAGTAAATGGATTCCCTTGTTTTTTTACTAGACCTTCTGCTCACCCATTCCTTTGATGTATGTATCTAGGTTATGAGATGCAGTAACTGTAAAAAGGATGAACATATGGATTATACATACAAGTGTATTATAATAATGTTTTTTGTTGTTTTCATATATTATTTTCATTATTTCCAAGACAATAGACATTAAAGATCCTCTGTATATAAAATTTAATGAAAAGTTCTGTTATAAATAGATGTGATGCCATAGTTGGTATCAAAGGATATTATAGTTATTTATGGAAATTAGGATATGAAAACATTAGGAATAATCAAATATAAATGTCTAAATATAGGAAATATTCTTGGTATTTTGGTGAGTATTGAGTAAGTGGTTTATCCAGAAAATAAATTCATGTCTGGATACGAGACGGTAGAGGTGGCTTTGGCACAGAGATACCAAGGAGTTAAAACTCCGACAAGGAGTTTTGGGCTTGACCTGGGGTATCCTAGTACTTGACAACGTGCTTTGCTGCATTTTTTGTTACGACATTCATAGGGGATATGTTTTGTTAATCATAATCTTTTTATGAATCATTATGAAGGTTTTAAAAAGAAATGTAATTGTTTAAAGATGTTTTAAGACATAAAATCTATTATAGATTAATGAATCATAAATGAAATGTTGTTCTCACTAAGAATTTATTCTTTTAGAAAATGGAGGTAAATTGGAGGAATTGTGCTAATGGTGACCGTAATGGACCATGTGATGACGTCCCTCCGATGCAAGCCGGAATGGATACTATCATGTGAATGATTAACCAACTAACTCATGTTATGTTAAATAACTTGAATTAGGATGAGAGACTGATATCACCACAAAGGGGACAAATTTTTGTTGAATCCTTTATATGTCAATGACCATCATCCTTCAGTGGATCTACCGACCCATTGATTATTGAATAGTGGATCTGCTCTACCGGCCCATTGATTTCTAATAAATGGTGGGAACTAATTAAAAACACAATGCCAATAGTGGAAGTTGAAGCTATAGAGTGCGAAGAGTTTGGGGTGATATTCTTCAAAAAGTATTTCCCTCGATCGATGAGACCAAGAATAGAGAAGGTTTTTCTCAAGTTGAAGCACACGGAGAATGATTATGTGGGAAGCTATGAGATAAAATTTTAAGGATTTCATGTTACACCTCTAGATTTTTCATGGATACAAATGGAAAGTTTGATAGATTATTCCGTGGACTGTGACCTCATTTGTTGAAGAATATATCCAATGTAGTCTATGATAGCTAGGAGAAGATCATTTGGAGTATGATGAATGTCGATAAAGAGTTTCGTGAGACATAGGGGTATCATAAATCAGAAGACAATAAGAGATCTATAGAGACTAACATAGGGAGGAACTTTGATCAGATATATGGAGGTAAAAAATTGCAACATCCAACATTTAATAAATGTAGGAAGAATCATTTGGGGAACTGCCTTCTCATGAGAAGTAAATGCTATAATTGTGCAGGAGATGTACATATTGTAAGGAACCTTCTACGTGAGGTGAAACCTAAACTTCCAAACACTAATGATAAAGGAAAGATAGTGTAGGAGCTTTATGATGTCCAGTGCATTATGTGTGGACAACTGGGGCAATTTTCCATTATCTGTTTTAATCCTAGTGCAGTGGAGGGGAACCAACATCAGCCTTAACAAAGGCCAAGGGAGAAAGGTCATGCTTTTTCTATCATGATATCTGAAGTTGAAGCTATGAATGATGTGGTAGAAGGTACTATTTTTGTCCTATAAAATCTATCAAATAAATTGTTTGATTCAGGTTCTACACGTTTCTTTATTTCCTCAAAGTTTGAAATGAATTTAGAATCAACCCCTATTTTTCTAAAAATATAGTTATTAGTCAGGAACCCTTGTGGGATTATCCAAGAATCTTCAGTGTTTAGAAACTCTAGTATTTTCTTTGGTGAGAACAATATTATCCCAAATATAGTAGTAATTCACATGTTCTAATTCAACATTATACTAGGGATGTAATTTCTCTCAAAGAATAATGCTATGATCAAATGCAAAAGTAGTGAAATCTCAGTAGTCTTGAATGGAAAACCTACAGTTATCATCCAATGAGAGATATCTCAACTGGATCTTTGTCTATAAGAACCTCCTATATAATTCTTTATGGAGTTTATCAGTGAAGAAGAAGAAGTAAATGAGAGTTTGAGGATAGAAAATGTACCCATCATCCATAAATATGTTGACATATTTCCTATGGGGTTTCCTAGACCTCCCCCAGAAATAGAGGTAGAGTTCTCTATTGAACTCATACATATCTCTCATCCAATATCAATTTCCCCATATATGATGGAAAATGTAGAGCTAGTGGAATTAAAGAAACAACTCTAAGATCATTGGGGGAAGGGGTTTATCCAACCGAGTCTGTCTCTTTAGGATGCACATGTATCATTTTGAAAAAGAAGGATGGATTGATGCAGTTAAGCATATATTATTGAGAATTGAATGGGATCACAGTAAAGAACAAATACCCTACTCCTAGAAATGATGACTTATTTGACCAACTTCATGGGGCACAATTCTTCTTTAATGTTTATCTTCGTTCTGGTTATCATCAATTGAGGGTAAAGAAATATGATATTCCAAAAACCGCCTTCAAATCAAAATATGTGCATTATATGTTTGTTATGATGCCCTTCAGACTGACTAATGAATCTGAAAGTTTTATGGATTTGATGAATAGAGTCTTTATAGACTACTTTGATAACATTGTGGTAGTTTTTATGGAAATTATTTTGAAATATTGAAAAAGTTGAGAGGAGAATGAGGATTATATAAGTGTTATTTTTCAAGCTCTACGGAAGGAGAGGATTTTTGCAATATTCAGTATATTTGAATTTTGGTAATAAAAAATTGCATTCTTGGGGTACATTTATACTAATGAAGGAATCACAGTTGTCACTATAATGACAATTGTTGTAGAGGAGTGGCTACATCAAATAACAATAACTGAGATTCGTAGTTTCCTTGGACTAGCATGATATTATAAGAGCTTTGTGAAAAAACATTTCACGAAATTCAAATCCATTAACCATGTTAACTCGAATAAGTTTCAATTTTATTTGGACAAAGGAGACTGTGGAATGTTTACATGTGCTAAAGAACAGTTTGGTTACTTCACCCGTGTTAACTCTTCCCTATTGTGGATAAGGATTTGTTATTTTTAGTGATGCATCTCTGGAAAGGAATGGATGCGTCCTCATACAAAATGAAAAAGTCATTGCTTATGCATTTTGATAGATTAAGACTCGTGAGTAGAACTATCATACCCTTGATCTAGAGCCAGCTGCGGTCATTTTTTCTCTGAAGATATGAAGGCACTACCATTATAGAGAGAAATGTGATATATACACAGACAATCAATGTTTTAAGCATATTTTCACACAAAAGTAATTGAAGATGAGAAAAAATAGATGGTTGAACTTATCAAATACTTTGATTGTTCAATTCATTATCATCCTGAAAGAGCAGACAATGTCGATGATGCATTAAGCAGGAAAGACCCAGTTGTTCATTCCATCATGAGGATTCTAAAAGATCTTTTGATCAATGATGTTGTAAAACAGGACACGAGAATTATAAGGGAAGGGTCATCATCAAACCTAACACAAATGGTTTCTTAACTATCATTGCTAGAGAATATCAAGAAATCTAGATAGAAGATCCATTGTAATAGATAAATATTAAGGCTCTGAAGGATGGGATCTTTCCTGAGTTCAATATTGATCAAGAAGGTGTACTGAAATTTCATACAAGAATATGTGTTCCATCTACTCTAGAAATAAATATGGATATGATGGATGAAGCTCATAGATATACATTCTCTATACATCCTAGAAGTAATAAAATGTATAGGGACCACCGTGATCATTTTTGGTGGGATAATATAAAAAGGGAGATTGCTGACTACACTTCAAGGTGACCTGTATATCAACAAGTGAAGGCAGAATGACATCTTCTTATAGGGGTATTGAACCACTACCCATACCAGAATGGAAGTGGGACAATATCACTATGGAATTTATCACTGGTCTCCCAATAACATCAAATCATGTAATGTTATATGGGTTATTGTGGATAGTCTCACCAAGAATGCCTATTTTATCTATATCCAGGAAGATTTCTCTCTTTATCAACTTCCTAGGATTTATGTGAAAGATGTATTAAGTCTATATGTAGGTCCACTTTCTATCATATTTGATCGTGATCCAAGATTCACATAAAAATTCAAGAGAAGTCTTCAATATTCTCTCAGCACTGAATTAAATTTAAGTACAACATATAACACCCAAACTGATGGCCAATCTTAAAGGACCATTCAAACACTCATGAACATTCTATGAACATGATAAATTATATTTAAAGGTGGATGGTATCAACATACCCTTCTAGTGGAGTTCTCTTACTACAACAGCTTCCACATGAGCATTCAATTGGCACCCTATGAAGCTCTATATTGGAAGTAATGTAGAACTATTTCATGTGGGGATGAAGCTTGTGAGAGAAATCATCTTGGGCCTGATCTTAAGAAAGAGATGATAGAAAAAGTCCATGCCTTCCAGCTACACATTAAGGAATCTGAGAATTGGCAGAAGAGTTATGTCAACAACCTTCAAATGGAATTGGGGTTTGATGTTGGAGACAAGGAATTTCTTCAAATTTCACCTTGGAAGAGAGTCATGATGTTTGAGAAGAAAGGGAAGATCATCCCTAGGTACATTGGACCCTTTGGAATCCTTGATCGTGTGGGAGAAGTGGCATATCAGCTTGTACATCCCTAAAATCTTTCACAAGTTCATGATATCTTCAATGTATGCTTCTTGAGGAAGTACATACCTAACCCTTCACATGTACACAACCCAGAGGTGGTACAAATGGAACATGACCTCTCTTTTGAGGATTAACCGGTTGAGATATTGGATCGTAGAGACAATGCTATACACAACTAGAATACTCACCTTTTTAAGGTGTTTTAGAGGAACCACAAATATGAGGAAGCCACATGGGAACCAGAAGAGTCTATGAGGTCGATGTACCCACACATTTTCTCCTCATAGGGTACGAGTTAAAATTTCATGGATGATGTTTCTTAAGGGGGGAATAATGTACCGATCAGAACATTTTATTAATATTTATTTTTTAAATATGTGTGTTATTTTATTTAATACTCAAGATAATTTTATCTTTTAATTAATAAATTGAGTCTAATTAAATGAGACTGTTGGATTTCAACTGTTATATGGACATTGCTCAATATGAATGTTGGAAACTAAATTCATAACATTTCAAATATTATTTATAAACTCAAATGATATTGGTTAATTAATACCGAAAGAATATTCCATGGTATCATCCTGTAGACTCAGGCCATATGAATCACATCATTCAGGGATTTGGAAAGAGGTAGCATCCCTAGGCTTTTCTTTGGACCATGCCCAAATCGAACTTCGACATGTGAATCTTGAACGGAATCACCTAAGGGATAAGTTTAAGATGATAGAAATCACCACTCGAGCAATGTTGTATGTGACACCCCGAGATTCTATCACCATAGCACACCTTACACTTAGGTCATTTGTAGGTGTTATAAGGGGATATGTAACAAAGCCTTAGTTACATTATGTAATCTATTTCTATAAATAAATTTTTTACTTCTTATTATGGTATAATTTTTTTATTTTCAATGTCCAGACAAATATATGATGAATTTATAGAACTTCCATTTTATTATTGGATTTTGGAAAAAGGGGTATTTTAAAATATTTGTGTATTCTTATTATATTTAATAATGTGAATTGATTTTCAAAAAATGGTCTTCTATAGTTGTATTTAGTAAGAAATTTAGAATATAGTAAGATAAATTTAATTTTTAGTGAATAAAAATTATCAATAAAAACATACCCATATGAATAGTATTTAATAGTAATGAATTGTAAATCGACAAAAAAATAGAAACCTCACCCATGAATAAATTAATTTTAGACATCATAAAAGTGAATAAAACATAGTATAAGTTTTGGTATTTTTTTATGTCAATTTTTTTACAATATTATAATTAATTTAATAAATTAAAATTCTAATTTATTTACATAAAATGTTATCATATGTTGTTACTTCATTGTATTATGGTCATACGATAATTTTATTGACATTGATTACTGTCTTAAGGTGTTACAAAAAGATTTACAGTTTAAAAGTTGCATTCTTAGAATAAAAAAAGATTTCATATATAATATAAATTAAAAATAGTTTGAAAATATTTTTCATAAAATTTAGTTCATTTTTGAAATTCGAACATCGATATTAGGTTACGTTTATTTTTGCGATTTTTTTAAAATATTTGAATTTAGGTGAATAGTAAAAACACAGGTTTGAGTTTCAGGTTTTTAATGACATCATTAATGATTTAATAATAATGTAATCATTCTAGTAGACTTTTGAATTGTAATATATTCTATGATGTGTCCCATGTGGAAAATACCATGGGAAAATACCAAGGGAAAGACCATGGTTTTCTAATAACACCGATGAGGTGTCCCTTTGAAATTAATAATTTATTCCCTCAACTTTCCTATAAATAACAAGACATTATCTCATTATTTCCATTAATAAATCATCCTCAATTAATATATGGTATTTTTACCTCCCAATAAGTCCTTACACAGTGACCTCATGCCTCCCAAGGTCCCATCCATCATTATTTCGAAGTTACTTTTCAAGGTAAGGGATCCTTTCACCCTCTTATTTTATATCAAGACTTTCATCATTTTATGTCTGATAGATCCGTTTAATAATGAGGGGGATTGTTATTATATAAATTTACTACTGTTAATTTCATGTGAAAATGATTAGGGAACCTTTCTTCTCTCATGAAATGATTTTCTGAATCATTATGTGATGTCGTTAGGCTTCCGAATATTCTTAAAAGAAATCATGTTTTCTCTTTTCCTTTGAGTTTCATTTTCATTTTGTATTTCCATAAAATATCTATAACATGATCTTATTTAATGATATTAGGTACCCATACTATATTATGAGTTATTTATGAATGGGTGACCCTTGTCCCCTCTCTTTTTAATGTATTATAAAAAGATGTCATGTAGCCATTTTTGTGCAGAATTTTCATCTCAAAATTCCTCTCTCTTTCTCTCAAGAAATTATTTTGTGAATACCCAGACAAATTTAATTCCTATGGGTGATCATAAATACAAAAAATGATATATTTTATATTGGTATTGACATAAAAATTACTATCACTCTCTTTCCATGGGTTATAAATGACATAATGATTTTATTTTTAAGAATCTTAAAACATCACAATTTTGAAAAAAACCCATTTATTTTGTTCTCTATGGGTTATATTTGAAATGTTTGATTGTGATATATGTGGATATCATTAAATTAATGACATATTAAGGGGTTTCCCTGATTTTTCTCCAATGCATTGGGTATTGAATTTAATCTCTAGAGATAACAAGTTCCACGATACCTTGGTGAATAACCATGGTAATTTTTATGACACCTTGGGGATGAAAATTTTTGATATGTTCATGGATGTATAAATGAAATGTTATAGAAACATATTCGTGTTGTGGTTAATGTTCATTTCATTATTAAATTACTCTACATCCATTGCTCATGCCTTTATGTTTTTATCATTTTCTTGTTGTTTTCACAAGTAAAAGGATTCCCTTGTTTTCCTTACTAGGCCTTATGCTCACCATTTGCATTAATTTATGTATCTAGGTTATGAGATCTATTAATTATAGGTTTTATTAACCTATGATGAATCATTACATGTTTATTTTAAGATTAATGTATGTCTTTTTCTTGTATTATGTTCTTGATTTCTAAGACACTATACTTTAAAGACCTTTTGTATATAAAATGTAATAAAAAATTATGTAATAAAAAAGAGGGATGGAATACCATGTCTTGTCCAACCTATTCTATAATAATCTCCCAAAATAACTATATTCCTCCTAAAATCCTTACCTTGGGAAATAAGGAAATTAATAAAATTTTATTGCTCAAATCAGAAGGAGTTACACATTTTATAGGTAGCGTCTTCTCTAAATTATTATCTTTTATTATACTTATTCACTATCTATTATATTCTGATTAATTCATAACATAACAATAGCAGTATCCTAAATATATTTGTTTGTTTTTATGAAAATTATTTGACCTACACTTAAACTCACCTCCATCTAATGGATATGAACAAATTGTTTCTGTGTACGAAAAATTACAGCCTCATGAAACGATGACTGTTCAATTTTTCCCAACCAAAAATCTTGGTGGATATTATGATAAAAATGTATTTATATATGATCTATATTATATTTATATTGTATCTATGATAATATATTTTTAATTTATTTAAAACCTTCATTTATTCATTTTGTGATGTGTAAATACGATAATTTCATTTGAAGAAGTGCGGACTAACGCCCCATCAATGGAATGTGACTCATTCATGACATACAAGGAACATATAATGGATGGTGTTAATGATCCTATGTAAAATATATATAATATCAAATTATAATAAAATTATAATACTCCATATATTATTTAGTTTCCATTACTTTATAATGATAATGAAATTAAAGTATCATTTTGCGTACGTATGACCTACCGCCTCCATGAATGACGCATTTAATTTATTATATCCAAACGTTATGGAATATTATAATACATATATAATAGTTATATATGATATTTAAATCAACAATATCGTTCAATAAGTGATTTACTTTTGATTAAATGTCCAATTTATATCAAAATAAGTTCATTTTCGACTCAAGTACCGAATATTGTCAAAACAAACAATATTAGACTAAATAATTATGTCATTTTTATAACATTTAAATAAGTGATATAAATGAAATATTAAGCATGAAATGGGATTGTAGAAAGTATAAATTCACATAAGTATATTAATAAAGAAGAACAAGGAATAGATGTGATGAATCAGAATCATGGTATGAGAATTCATCTCAATCTCATTTCATAAAGGCATATTTTTATAATATAAAACATCATCATTAATAAAGAATATAATAAACCACATTTACATTTAATATCATTGAAATGGAATATTTTATCTACATATTATTTTACTAAACGACAAAAGTAATTTTTATTAACATATACAGACACAATGCCCACACTGCCGATTTAACCATTATTTGATATTTGGATCTCTTTATAAGCCTTAATGTTTTAAAAATAAAAAGAAATGACCTTATCCCTTTTTGGTTGTTTTGGTATTGAAAACAGGTTTTCATATGGATCATGTATTTCAAAATCCTTAAATGATTTCTTATGATTGACAATGGAATGTTATTAGTGAAATGATGATATTTGCAATATTTTATGTGTTATGATAATATAATGTTACATGGAAATTTGATGGGTGGTTTCCTGATAAACCAAGGATGGGTGATTACGTTATAACCTATAATGCATTGGGATTTGAAGTCGGATGTATTGTCATGACACATCCTCTGGGGCCCATCCGGTGATTACCCCAAACTCACCTTCCAAAGGTCAGGGGCAGCCAACTAGCACCGAAATGTATATTCCTTAAAACGAAAAGGCCTTGCCATTAAATCTGTACAAATAGAAGGTCCGAGAATGCAACAAGAAGCAACTCTAAAGTAAACTGTTATAGTAAAAGTGTTCAAAAATTAATGGGGTTGGAATACAATCCCAACTGGAAAATTACAAGTACAACTGAAAAGTACAAAATAGGTGAAAGTTGAAAATTAGATCCGTGATCGTTCACTATGGATCATACCTGAAGTGTAGGTACATATATCCTCCACAGTACTCCATGCCCGCCCGTCTCCTCTGCATCACGTCACGCTGAATATCCTCTTCCAAGCATTGTCCAGTCCTATCTCCCTCATCCTCGATCAATGGTGTACATCATTTGAACAAGACAAATCATGGTGTGGGTGATGCTTGTTTGGCCTGAGTATAACGATACTCAGTAGGGACACCGAGACCCCGAAAGACTCCTATCATTACACAAATAAAAACAACAGGGTATCACCATAAAGTTAAACTACCACATAGGTAATGTAACATATAACATAACTTCAATCACAAGAACAATGAAAAGACAAATCACACTATCAATTATTTTAGGGGTAGTAACAAGTAACATCCCCAGTCACAACGTCGAACTCCTCATCTTGTAGAGAACACCTCCTCTATCGAGTATAGTGGGCTTGTCAGGTCACTCCAAGACACTTCCCACTAACATTAAACTGCTGAGGTACTCCTCCCAATCGTATATTGTGGGTCTCCCAGGCCACACAGAGACACCCTTCCCCATTGTAGTCTATAAATGTACTCTTCCCAATTGTGTACCGCAACCGCTCCCAGCTATGGCCCTGCACACCATACAGAACCACCCACCCCCATAGTGGTCTATGAAGGTACTCCTCCTCATCGCGTATCAATGTCATCGAGCCACTCTAAGATGAAAATTCAGCAGTTGTAATGTCTCAGGCAGTCGTAGGGTTCATACATAGTGTGCTGGGGAGAACTTCTCCCCAATCCATTGGTCATATCTCAACCGGTACAAAGTGTCACAAAGAAGTAACCAGATGATCCTCCATGTAATAATGGATTCAACATAGTAGATGACTCATCCGTTGGACGCCGGACCTATTCGTAATGGGGATTTCAGTGTTGAGGGCCTGGTTGGATTCAGGTGACATCCAACTTGGCCGAACTCTACGTTTCATCGAAACTCTAATGGAGTAGGTCAAAAGGACCTTATAACTCCATGGGTCACAATTCCATATAAGGTTCGTCAAATTACCACCCAGATTTCAAGATAAGGTCCTTTGAGTGTTTCTATGCCCGGTGGGGCTCTGGTCTGGTCAGACCAACCCGGTCAGCCTGGGTCTGAGGTGGACTTTGGCCATTAGGCTGATGTCTGGTCCGGCCCGCAAGAGGGTTGTCCCATAATGGAGGCATGTACCGAATAGGGTGTCCCAGAATGGGGCTTCCCGACCCACATGGGGGGCGGCCTACTAGGGTGGATTCCCTGTCCAGGGGTGGCGGTCCGCTAGGGTGGCAGCCTGCTATGGTGGCGGCCCGGTCGAGGGTGGCGGCCCTCCCGGGCAGTCGCCCAGTCCGGGGGTGGCGGCCCACTAGGGTGGCAGCCTGGTCTGAGCGAGGCTACCCAACTCGACGGCGGCGGCCCGCCTCGTGGGTGGCGGCCAATGTTTGTCCAACGTGGGGTGGTGTAACCCCAATGTCTCCCAGATTCTTTAATGGCCTGATAGTCGTTCGGTTGGAGAGGCTTCAGCACCATGTGGGTGCCACTCAGTCTTAGAAGAACCCACCGGAGTTGGGTTCATCCTCCTCCACATCCATGGCCACATCTTCTGTTCGGCAGCGACGCAGCAGTCATGCCACCTTCCTTCCTACGGCCTTCCATTATCTTGATTACCTCCTCCATTCACCGCAGCTAACGAGCCACATCCTTCCTCTTGCGCCATGTGTCAATGTGCTCATGGTCTTCCATGGTGGTACATGGATAGCAAGATAGCTGAGGGTTTGGGCCAGTTTTGTTTAGCCAACACCCTCGCTGTATGCTCATAAAAATGAGGGGTTTAAGTGTTTAATTACTATTGAATTAAACAACAAGATTAACCCCAAAAGATTTTCTACAATAATCATCCCACAAAGATGAATGAATCTTGGTTCAACCCCTTATTCGGTTGACCCATGTTCTTTGTGTGATTTCAAGAATTTCGAACAGGGAATAAAAAACACACAAACGAAATTACCCATACCATGATACATTGGAGAACACTCACAATTGAGGGAGTATCGTTTTTTTCCTCCCCGCATCATGTTTTTTGCGCAGCCACTTGATCTTCAAACTCTAGTTTAGGGTTTCGGTGTCGCAAGACACCTCCTTCTGAGGTTTGCTACTTCCTCTAAGGGCTCGATGTTATTGAACCACAACAGATCTCTGTTTCTAGGCGATGTTTTCCAGATACCCAACCCCCAGGATCTATATTTTTAGGGGAGGATGAGAGTAAGTAAAGGTGCGGGGAGATGATAGGGATCATATATTAGGAAGCCTCCTAATCCCCTAATGAGGTCATTACATAGGATTTAGTATGTCAAGCCATTCATTGGCCTTACTCACCACAGGTCCCACACATAGCTTGATCGTTGGTGGAAGAGATATATTATAATGAGATTATTTTATTTCATTCTTTTAAATTCGACAATAATTTAATACTTCTTCGGACCTAAAACTCTCAATGTAAATCCTCACATAAGAGAATCCATGAATTTTAGATTCAACAGTGCACATAGATTTTTAATCCAAGAAATGGTTCAAATGTTTGATAACGCTGCTCACGCGTTTACTGAATGTACATGAAAAAAATTCATAAATCCATTCCAAGAACACCAGGCATCAGAATCACATGCTATCAATTTTCACAGACTCCTAATAATTCCATATAATAAAAAAATTGGATGCAAAGTATGGTTCTTTAAATTCTCCCCACCACAGGTCCTTATGTCCCCATAAGCCACAACATAGACAATAGAAAAAAGGGGGGTATTGAGCATGAATCTTAGCCTCCCACTCCCATGTGCCATCCATGAGGTTACAGTGATGCCAGGGAATGTGAACCAGAGTTATCGACAGCCAATGAAGGACCTGCTCATGTCAATCCTCAATCTCTAATGGGACCTCTGTAACCATCGCCCCATCGTCTATGTTCAGTTTTTTGTGGATGATGATGTGAGATGGGTCGTGCACATATCTAATCAGTTGGGATACGTTGAAGAAGTCTTGCACCATCTCCAAATGTGGTGGAAGTGAAGAATAATGCCATATCTCTTATCCTCCAAAGTGTCAGAAATATATCAAATACACCTCGGTGATAACATTCCACCTTGGCCAAATCATCGCAGTCCCCAACAAGGAGAGACTTACAAAAATGTGGTCTCTCTTCTGGAACTCCATGGGTCTCCGTATTCTATTAGCATATGACATATGCCTATTCTGTGTAGTCTTCATCCACTCATGGATGATCTACACCTTCTCAGTGGAAGCTCATACCATCTCTGGACACATAATGGATGACTCCCCTAGGTCTGTCCAACATAGAGGTGATCGGAAGGGTCGGCCATATAGGGCCTCAAATGGGGCCATACCGATGGTGGAGTGACAAGTATTGTGGTATGCGAACTCCACCAAGGGAATTTGATCCTCCCCACTATGGCCAAAATCTAAGTCACTTTCACAAAACATGTCCTCATGCATCTGAATTTTATTCTCCATCTTACCATGTGTCTAAGAATGAATGGAGGTGCTCAAATGTAGTTGGGTCCTGAATGCCACCAACAACCCCATCAAAAACTGGGATGTAAAACGTCTGTCACCTTCAGAGACGATCGTTAATGGAAGAACATGAAGTCACATGATAATCTGTACATAGATCATCCAAATCCTTCTACTGATCACTACTCTCAGATATGTAAGAATTGGGCCGACCATGTGAGTTGTTAAACAATCACCCATATGGAATCATGTACCCTAGAAATATGTGGAAGCCCTGTCTCCAAGTCTATGGAGATCCAATCCCACATTCACTCTAGCACCACATGTGGTTGTGAAAAGCCTACTAGAACCCGATTCTCGAACTTCACTTACTAACAAGTGAAGCATTGTGAAACAAACTCTACCACTTCCTTATTCATCCCTAGCCTCTAGTGCAGATGCTAGAGGTCTTGGTACATCTTTGAAACACTAGGATGTACTTCCAGAGGGGACATATGGAACTCCCTTAACACCTCCTCCCGTAGTTCCACGGGTACCATGGTACGTCCTCTGAAGAGGATGATGTGCTCCCCACCTTCATAATATCTATCAAGTGTCTACCCTGAAGATATCTGATCACATCAAGCCTCAAAGTTAGTGTCCCCAATATAAACCTCCCAGAATCTCTGAAGGAGTGGGGGTGTGACTGTCATAGAAAGGAGATATGCTGCCCCATCTCAATCCACAAATGATATCTGCAACGAGGCTAGCTGATATATGCCCCACTTAGTAACTATTGACCAAACCTCTTGCTGAGTGCATCTGCAAATTCGTTCCTCTTCGCATCACATATACTATCTCAATGTCATAGTCTAGGAGGAACTATAGCTGTTGCTATTGTGTCAGGTTCAGGTCCTTCCGAGAGAAGATATACACGAGAATCTTATGATCACAGAAGACTGTAAAACGTTCTCCCATCATGTAATGCCACCACATCTTCATGTAAAAGTCCACTGCTTCTAACTCTAGGTTATTGGTATCATAGTTTTTCATATGCTTCCTCAGCTGTAGTAAACCATAACTGATCACTACTCAGACCTTCATCAGGACACATCCATGCCCATTTCCTAATGTGTCGTAGAAGACTACATACCCAACACCCTCCTTTGGCATCCTCAATATGGGGGAACTCGTTAGTCTCTGCCTTAGCACATGAATGAAATTTTGGAATCTCTCCATCCATAAGAATGGTTTCTCCAATCATTTTCAAACATTAAAAGTGTGGTGTAGCTCTGAAAACATCATGCAAGAATCTGTATTATTATCTATCCAAACCCAGGAAACTCCGCAATGCCGTCATTCTCTTGGGGGAAAACAAGATAGCACAACCAATTTTTTTTCTGGATCTATTTTAACTATATCTTTTGAGATAACGTGTCCACGAATGTGGACCTCTCATATCCAAGACTGGAACTTTGGGAGTTTACCAAAATATGGGGCTCTCAGAGTGTATCCAGAACTATCTGTTGATGATAGGAATGCTCCTCCTCTGTCACCGTGAATATCAGGATGTCAACAATGAAAACCACCACCAAGCGATCGTGGTATGTCTGATAGATTTTTTTTCCATGATTCCCATGAACACTAGTGGGGCATTGGTCAAACCAATAGCCATAGTTGAGAACTCCTAATGGCTATATCGACATCTGAAGGTATTCTTCTTTATATCCTCATCTCGTATCCTGATATGATGATAGCCAGATCAAAGGCCTATCTTTGAAAACCAGTGAGAACACTTAAGATGATCGAAATGATAATCAATCCTCATGAGTGGAAACATTTATTTAACTATCACCTGGTTCAGGGGCCGATAGTCTACACAGAGTCTCAAATTCACACATGTTTTCATGGTGAAAAAATCAGGGCATCCTATAGAGAAACATCTGGTCAGTTGACCCCCTTTCCCTACATGTCCTCCAACATTACATGTAACTCACAATGCTCCATAGGATCCATCCAATATGATGGTTTAGATATCAGTTCCATTCAGGGGTACATGTTGATGTAAAATTCTACCTCTCTTCATGGAGTTCATCCTTGAACATCATCAGGAATGAAATTGGCATACTGGTCCTCCACTACAGGATAACTCGGACTCTCAAAATCATCTGTACCAAGGGTAAGGCTAGCCAACAAATGAGTAATCGGATGCACCCTCCTATTGGTATGTACATATAGTCCTCCAAGGTTCCCTTCATGCCAGTGAAGGAAAAACAGTTCCCGTTTGTGTGGACACACCGCACATTCTGCCTAGTACAGTCAATCCGAGCATAGACTGTGGAAAACATATCAATATCGAAGATGACATCATAAGGCCTCGACGCTGCTTCTAAGAGATCCCATCCAAAGTTCTCACCTCCTAGAGTTAGCACACAATTTTGACACTAGTACGTAATCATCCCATCCGCTCATGTAGATTTCTATAGCCGTAATGATCGTTCATATGGATCCACTAGAATCAACGAGCTCTGAATGAGGGATGTCTCAATAAAAGAGTGACTGGAACCAGGGTCTATAAATACAGCAGGTATGGTGGATTATACTTGGATCGTACCACTAATCATCTCTGAAGCCCCATGGTTATAGGCCCCATCTTACTAGAGAAAAGATCGTCCTAGTCCTCCTGCTCCTTGTGGTCGGGGTGAACCAACTCATAGTTTTGTTGGTAGAATCTCTAATTGTCTCCCAACACCTAAAACATGGTCTGGTACTCTTCTGAGCTCTCCACACGGTGGAATTCCTCGCTCAAACCACTACCAATGCCTCAGTAGTCCCACCACTGTTTGCGGGTCGCCTGTACATCGGGTCGAAAAGTCGCAAGCCATATGACTACACCCACCACATTTGTAACATTGTGTTCCCATCACTTATCTTCCTCTACCTTGGGAGCCTCACACCATGGAACTTGCATCCCGGGGTCATCCACCAAGTGGTTTATTCCTCTTGGATAACTGTGTTATCTGCCTACTACCTCTTGAAGATTACTCAACTACCTATCGTCTGGTGGTAGCTCTCAATGTTAGTGCCTTCTCATCTAGGAAGCTGTCAACCAAAATTGATCGCTCAAGCACCCCAACCAGTGTCAGAATGCTGAGGGATAACATCATTTCTCTGATCTCCTGTCAGTAACCCTGATCAAAGGACCATGTTCTGAATAATGGGTCTCGTACCTTATCGGTGGATTAATGGGAGAGATCAGTAAACTTTGCTTAGTACTGGTCCACTGTCATGCTTCCCTGATGTATGTGCATAATCTCCTATATATGCACAGAGCATAAGGTGGATTGGATGTACTCTTCCCTAAAAAGGCCCTCAAGGTCCACCCATATGAGGGATGCATCATCGTGTATCTAGAGAATCAAGCACCACCATCTCCCTACTGATGCATGATAAAGGTTGGTAGTTAGGATCACCATAAAATCAGATTGTGTCGCATCCTAAAAAAACTCTAGCCACAGCCTCCAACCAATCCCCACCCACCTAAGGGTCCGTTTCTCCACAGAACCTCAGAGGCCCCTACTGCTAGAACTCATGGAATGAGGTCATTCATCATGCTTTCTCTATGGGTGGGGCTGGTGACAACAGCTTCCCAATGGGAAGGGGAACTATTAGTACACCACCATAAGATTCTAACACTGTTAGAGGGCCCTGTACCGAGGCCTCATCGCTCAGTTGGCCGTCATTGTGTACTCTTTCAGGAAACCTGTGAGGTTTTTTTATGGCAGCATCCTAAAACAAAACAGGCGTGTAATGGATAAAATTAATACTTGGTGAGCCGACACATGAAATCAAAATAAATAATTTTCCAAAGACATGCAATCATTTTTTTCGTGTGCTATATCCGAAATCATAATTCAGGGTCCTGGTTTCTGGATACGATGGCCAATTCACTAACACTGGATTACACAAACTGAATTCCACACTCAAAACAATTAACATTATTTCTACATAGAAAAGATCAGGCTCCTAGTTATTTGGTATAACATAACACCTATGATACCACTTTTTACAACCCATCCCTCATGGACCATTCTATGACAACACCAATCCCTCCTTCCATAGGACAGGGTTTGGAGACTAGCACCCAAAGAAAGATTCCTTAAAACGAGAAGGCATTACCTTTAAACATGTACAAACAGATGGTCTGAGAACCCAACAAGAATAAAATGTGAAGTAATCTAATATTGTAAATGTGTACTAAATTTAAAAGGGATGGAATAAAATACCAAATTGAAATGTAAAAGTACAACTGAAAATAAAAAATTAGCTGAAAGGCGAAAATCAGTTCCTTGATTGTCCACCACGGATCCAACCTGAAGGGTAGGTACAGATCCCCTCCAGAGTATTTCACGTCTTCCTGTCTCCTCCGAATAACATCATGCCAAATGTCCACCTCCGAGCACCATCCAGTCCTGGCTCCCACAGCCATGATCAATGTTGTGTGTCACTGGCACAAGACATAACAAGGTGCGGGTGAAGCCCATGCATGGCTGAGTATAACGGTACTCAATTGGGACCCCGATACCCTTATGTTATTCGAGAATTATGCAATTAAAAACCCCTGGGAAACAACATGAAAGTAAAGTACCACACAAATAAATTACCACATAACATAACCTCAATCACAAGCACAATTTAACGACACCTCACAGTAGGATTTATTCTAGGGGTAGTAACAAGTAACTTCCTCAATCGAAATGTTGAACTCCTCAGTTTAGGGAGAACTCCTCCTCTATCACGTACAGAGGGCATATCGGGTCACTCCGAGCTGCTTCCCACTAACCTTGAAATGCATAGGTACTCATCCCCATCACGTACTATGGGTTTTCCAGGTCACACAGATGTTTCATCAAATGCGAATATGGTTTCCAATATAAGGTCATTTCAGTGGTTCAGGACCAGGTCGGGCCCTGGTCTGGTATGACCCAGTCGGGCTGACCCGGCCCGACCTTGTCTGCGCATGACTGAGGGGGACATGGACTACCAGGAAGATGTTGGGTCCCTCCAATATGAGGGTGTCACATAAGGTCTTGGACTTGAATTGGTTGGCCCACAAAGGGGAGGACCGGCCCGTGGGGGCCAGTGACCTACTATGGCGGTGGCCTTGTCCAATGGCCGCAACCCAATGGGGAGATATCCCGCTTAGGCGGCAACCCGCTGGGGTGGTGGCCCGCTGAAGAGGCAGCCCAGGCGGTCAGCGACCCACTAGGGTGATGACATGGTCCCTTTGTGTCGTCTTGCTAGGGCATGAACCTAGTTTAAGGGGGGCATCCCACTGCGAGGGAGGAGGTCTGACTCCGTGGGCAATGGCTGGGGGAGAGGGAGGCAGCCCGACTCGAGGGCGCAACCCGACAATAGGTTTGTGGAAAGGTCTGAGGGTGGTGGCACACTCTGAGGGTGGTGGCCTGGATCCAAGGGCGGCAACCCGACTAGTGGCCTGCGACTCGGCTCGAGGGTGGCGGCCTAGTCTTAGAGAGCCAGCCTACTCTGAGGGCAGTGGCTCGACTCTGAGGGCGGCGACCCGATGCATGGGTGGGGGCCCGATCTAAGGTGGGGGGCCTGACTCAAGGGTGGTGGTTCAACTCGAGGGAAATTTTTGTGCCACATTCCTTCCCACGACCAACTTTCATGTCTGTCGCCTCCTGCGTTCGTCACAACTAATGAGCCATGACATTCCTCTTGCAGCATGCACCAACATTCTTGTGGTCTTCCAAGGTGGCACAAGTATAAAAAGACAGTGGAGGGTTCGAACCAGGTTTATTAGGCCAACTCTCTATATATTAGTCCATAAACATTATGGGGTTAGTGGTTTGATATAAATTAAATTAAAAAACAATAATTAACCCACATGATTCTCCGAAACAATCCTCCCACATTGACTAAATCAATCACTAGTCAAACCATTAGTCGGTTGACCTGCGTTAATCGTATAATTTCAAAAATTGGGAAGAGGGAATCAGAAACGAACATACGGAAGAAACCCCTACCATGAAACATTGGATAGTGCTCCTAATTGAGGGAGTCTATGTGTTTCGCTATCACACGCCACCTCCAACTGGGGTTGGCTTCGTCCTCTAGGGGATTGACGTTATTGCACTCCAAAAATACATTTTTCCTTTGCGAAACTGGTTTGATGCCCCTCCCAGATGATTTATATTTATAGGAGAAGACAGTGTAATTAACGATGCAGGGAGTTAATGGGGATCATAAATTCGGAAGCCTCTTAATCCCCCAACGATGTCATTACTTTGGATTTGGCAAGTCAAGCAATTCATTATACTGACTCACTATGGGTCACACACTCTTTTTTTCCATAGGTGAAAGAGAAATAAAATAATGAGATTATATTATTTCATTTCTTTTAAATGAAACAAATATTAACTTCTTCTCTGGACATACTATAGTCAAAGAAAATCACCCATTAAGCAAATCCCAACGTTGTAGATTCAACGGTGCCCTCATATTTTTAATTATAGTAATGGTTCAAATATTATAAAATGATGCTCACATGATTACTGAACATACCCAAATAAAGTTAAAATATCCATTCTGGGCATACTTGGCCTTAGAATCTCACACCGTCAAATTTCACAGACTCATAAAAATTCCATATAATTGAAAAAATTACATGGAAAATCTGGGTCATTAAATGTATGGATATTCCATTTAGTAATATGTGTAGAAGTTGATTATATGGTTTCTTAATTTAAGTATGGTTATGTCCCGTTTTAACATTATATGCAATATTATTCTTGCTATGGGATTTATGGCAATATTTTGGTTACACAAAACAGTAAGCAATGAGAATATTTTGAGTAAAGTGTTTTTCTATTAATCGAAACTGAAAGTATTACATTATGATAATTTTTTCAGGTTTTATATGTTTCTGTAAGACTAACAATTTTCAATCATTATGTATGCTTTACTAATAATTTTATTCTTATCACATGTTTTGTAATGTTTTTCATAGAAAATAATGTAAAATAGAGTCAAGGAGGTTATCAAGTGAAATTTATGTTGTTATAAAATAAAATGATATCATGTTTATTTTTAATTTGTATTTCAATGGATAATATGGTACTAAATAGAATTGTCTACTTGTAATATTAATGTATTTATGTATCAGTTGGGACCTAATTCACTAAATATCTGAAAATGAAAAGATCCTCATTGTGAATTAATGTCAAATAATTGACTTAAACCATGATTAAGTAATGTTTAAGGTTTGCGCCTTAAAATTGGTATCATAGGTTGTTTAAATAACCTTAGAGGATAGGGTGTTATTAATGCAAAAATATGTTTACCAATTTCTAATGCCATTCCATTTGAAGATGAGGAAACTAAAAATAACCTATGAAAGGTATGAATTATTTCATATCTCATGTATTGACATAATTGAATCTTAGCACATTAGGAAAGAATTTGTTTGGATGAATTATGTATAAAATAATAAGATGAAAAATCATAGATAAAAGATCATGATGAATATTGGATGATTAAAAAGACTAAATTTCAGGAAATAAATAGTTATGTTGGATCTATGGATAATGATTTCTTTAAATTTATTAATTATGGGGTTACATTGTAAGGCTTATCATATTTTTAATCCCTATGTTTGTTATATTAAAATGTTAATTGAGGAATAATTTTGTTTTCTTTTTTGCATATATTTATAAATAACAATTATAGTTTATTTGTTCCTTGAATTTGAGGAAATTATGGGTTATTAGTTTTTTGGATGCATAATGTGAGGTATGAGATAACAATTATGGTTAAAATATGATATTGTTATTTTTATAATTTTATCTCATTTTTTGGAATATTATAAAATTATATAGTTATTTGAAAAATTCCACACACATATTGTGTGACAACTCATTGCATCTGACAAAGCTGTGGGAATCGAACCCACAACCAATATTAAAATGGGATTTATTGCCTACCATTGGCCTACATGGAGTCTGTCATTAGTATGACTTATTCATAGTAGTTAAATTATTTTATGGAATAATAATAATTTTTTTTGGAAACATTTTTTATTAAATTGATATCCATTTTATTGGAATATTATTTTTCCATCAATTGATAATTGTTAATTTGGAAGAAATTTTCTATTTTGGGAACACTATAAGTTAATTGAAAAAAATAATACTATGGGATTTAATTTTCAGATTAATATTGGAATTTTATTTTGGATAAATCTCTATTTTTATTTTGTACTTTTAGTGAAATGGGTTATTTATTGAGATGATTAACCTATATTAGATAATATGTGATTAAGTTGATTACATTTTAGAATGAGACATTAAGATTTGTCAATGATTATTTGGAGATAAATGTTAATATTTATTATGGAATTCTATGTAATAAAATTATTCTAAGTTTTGTGTTTCAATATTAGTATCCATTATTAATATTATTTATAAGTACAAGTGTTTATTGAATTGCATTTATTGATATTTGGGTACTGTTTACTGAATTTTGGAAATTATTGTTAGTATTTGTTTTCGTGTCGGATTATTTTTTGGGATTAACTAATCTTATACAATCCATTTTGGTATTGGTTAATTAATAAATATAATGGAATTATATACTTCATCTTTATTTGATTATGTGAATCTATAGAATTTCATTCTCTCTCTTCAGGTGTGACCATGTAATCTTCAATACTCATCATTTTGAGAAAATATGATGTTTTGGTGGAAAAGTCATACATGATGATACTACACGTTAAATGTTTTGTATATTTTATTATTTTCTTAGTCAATCTCATAAATAAATTCGTCAACATTATGAAAATGAACTTCAAATAGAAAATGTTGTCTGTTTAATTTTCTTACTGGGGAATCAAAGCCCGTTTAACCTATCTAATCATTGTGATTTCTAGGTGGTTGACTTTATCATTATCATGTTTTCTATCACTCTCCACCAGACCATGATGGTTAGTTTTTCTTCAATATACTTGATTTCCAACATGAATCCCAATATGGGTAATCTCTTGTGACCTTTGTACATTACTTTATTTCTTTAATGGAGATATTTTCATTTACTATTTTTATGATGTGGGACATTCAATGATGTTTCTGAGGCCAACTTTAAAATTATGTGGATGAAATTTTCAAAAGGGGGAAGGATGTATTGACCAAAGTATTTACATAATAATTAAATTTCATATATATTAATATTTACAAATAATATATGAATTTTATGTTAATGATAGCACTTTCTATGATATCATATTGAACACAAAATAATGGGTTTCTTTGAAATCATACATTCAATAAAACATTTAGATATACTGAAAAATAATAAATTAATATTATCATTATTTTCAATCCTAGTTTAAAACTAGTCATTATATTGGTGTCAATGAATATCACTAACTATATTATTATTACAAATGCTTGTTTTATGTTTTCATATTTACTTAATAAATTTTAGGGGCTTAAATTAAGAATGAATCTTCTTTTAAGCATAAAATACTATAATATTTTTTAACAGTCGATTTACATCCTTATGAAGGAGAACCCTTTTTATATTTGGTTTTTTCCACTTTCATATGTTTTATTTGACAATATACAATTATACATTTTAATCAGGAAATAAAAATATACTTCGGATGAAATTTTGGTATTTTTCTGATAAAGATTATTTTTTAAAAAACAGTGATGAAAACTGCATTTTAATTCAAAAATACATTATCATATAATTTATTTTGATAGATTGATAATTAATTTAATTACTTTTAAATTAATTTTTTATCATTTAATCCAATGATATTAATTGGAAGTAATTTCAATTTTAAATTATATATAAACACTTTTCAATATTTAGTTAGTTTTTACATCTTAAAAACACATTTTTTGGTTTCGACAACCAGAATTAATATTCAATTAAAAATTGAAACTTATATGTTTTTAATTTTGGAAAATGGATTCCATATTTGGAATCAGGTTGTCCAAATTTTTTAAATAGGCACCTTTTATCATTAGACATTATGAATAGTAAATTCAGTAATTATTTAATTTACCATGGTTAAAGAGAAAATTTGGTAAATAATCTTAAAAAATAAAATATTAATAATATTAAACTACCCTAACACGTGTCCTAATACTATTGCATAAGATATTTTCAACCACGGGCTTCCATGGGTCGATTATGGGAACCCATGGAGCCACATGGATGTGAAAATGATATTTTATAAAAATTAATTTAACGTAATATAAAATGTAACATAATCATGTATGTTTTAGTAAAAAAATTATATAGGGTTGTATAAGTGATCATTTAGACGATAGATAGTCATTATGAATCTAAAATAATTTCCTACATAATTGTACTTTATTTATTATTTTTAGAATTCATATAAATAAACTTATTTACCACACACTGATGATGTATTGATTACCTTATTAATTAATGATATAAATAAATGAAATTATAAATATTTAAATAATTTTATTCAGAAACTTTTTTATCCATCGAAAAATTTTAAGGATGATTATGACTTGTTATAATTGAAATAGTGAATTATTTTTTAAAGAATAAATTTTTTTGCAGATTTCTTAAAAGTCATCATATGAAAAGTATAAATATTGACATAAATAAGTTTTTAAAACAAATATTATATTATTAAATGATATAATAGTCTTAAAAATCAAATATTTTACCAGATAACATAGAAAATTTTGAAAAAATCATTAATTAAATACTTTATATTATTATGGAATTTTATATTAACTATATTAACCATATAGTATGAATATACATGAAGGTAGGGTAAGAGTTAAATTAGTTAACTAATGGTTATATCTTTAAGATAATGTTGAATTTGTAACCTATACTTGGATAAAACCTATATGTTGAGAGGTTATTGGATCCTACAGCATCGTATCATTGAAATAAATGTCTTTTAGTCCTTTTGAAATCAAAAATCATTATATAATAAAATAATATTTCAAAAATATTTCTAATGTTCCCCACCTCCCCCAATTAAAAGGGAATCACACATACCCATTTAACCACACCTCATAATCCTTTTTTATCACAAAAACTCTCCAAAAATAATCTCCCCACATCCCATTATTTTTCCTAGAATCCTTACCATTGTCACAAGGAAATTCAAGAAAGCGTTTTGGCTCAAATAAATGGGGGTAGAATGTTCTAGATGTATCCTATTCTCTATAGTCCCATTCCATTATTGTATTTCCCTTATCTCTATTATATAATTATTATTCTATTAAATAATAACAACATTATGCTTAATATATTATGATGTTGTTATGAAAAGGACTCAAACTACATTTACACACACATGACACTAATGGAAAAGAAAATATTGTTTTGTTTACCGAAAATTGTTACCCCATGAAATGATTATTGTTAGATTTTGTCCTACCACCTCTGATTGTGGCCATTATGATGGAACTATATTTATATATGATAAAAAATATATTAATATTTTCTTGTTGATAATTTAAATATCTATTATTTACAACCGTACCTTCATGCTTTTCATAATATGTAAATACTATAATTTTATTCGAGGAAGTGCACACTACCACCCCCTCAAAGTTATACTCATTCGTGGAATACATGGAACTCTTAAAGTATGGTGTTAATGAAATTATATAACATATATATTATATGATATTATAATGGAATTATAATATACAATATTGTATTTAGTTTTCATTTATTTAGTATGACAAATAAATGAAAGTAGTGTTCATACGTAAGTGCGTCCTACCTTCTCAATGAATGGTGAATTTCATTTCTTATCTATAAATGTAATGGAATATTATAAATACATATATAGCAGATATATATGATAACTAAATCATGAAAATCATTCTGAAGAAGATTTACTTTTGAGTACATGTACAATTTATATCAAGACACGTACATTTTCAAGCCAAGTACCAAATATCGTCAAAACACCCGATATTAACATAAATAATTATGTAATTCTTATAACATGGAAATAAGAGATATAAAAGGAATAATAAACATGATTTTTTTATCAAAATAGAAATTAACTGTATTTTATTATTCATGAATAAGAACGAACCTATGTGATGAGTCGGTCTTATGTTAATAGACTCCCTAGAAATCACTTTTCATTGAGACATATTTTTATAACATCCAACTACTTCAATTATACTATGTATAATAAACCCCTATGAATTTTAATATCTTTCAAATAGTATGTTTTATCTATAAATCATTTTAGTATTCTACAAACGTAATATTTTTAACATATGTGGTGAAAAGAAATTCTACACCGCCATTACATTTATTTTATATTTGGATTTATCTATAAGCCATAATGTATTGAAAAGGAAAATAAATCCATATATCCATTTATGGTTTTTTTGAATTGAATGTGGTTTCGGAAATTAATCGAGTATTTCAAATTCATGAAATGATTTCTTGTGATCTCAAAAGAAGTGTTATTAGTGAAAAGCTTGTATTTGTAATATTTTTTGTGTTATGATTTTATAATGGAACTATGACTTTTTAAGGGTGGTTACATGATAAACCAATAATGGGTGGTTACGTGATAAATCAAATAATGGGTGGTTCAGTGATAAACGAAGGACTGGTTGTTTCTTTATAACCTCCAATGAATTTGGTTTGGAAGTTTTTCATATGGTTATTCCATTTAGTGATATGTGTGTAAGATGGACATATTGTTATTAAATTTAGTATTTTTATGTCCCAAGTTACCTTTATATGATATTTTTTCTTTCTATAGGCTTTGTGGTAATCTTTTAGTCACAAGAAGGTTATAAAATAAGATTATTTTCAGTGAAGTGTTTTTGCAAATTTTTTAAGGTGAAAAATATAAAATTATGTCATTGCATTCATGGTTTATAAGTTTTTGCAAGACTAATAGTTTTCATTCATTATTTCTCCCATAATGATTTTTTTATGCTCATCTCTTGTTTTTATATGTTTTTCATATGACATAATAAATAATAGAGTCAAGGATGAGATCATGGAAAAGTAAATATGTTAAAACATGAAATGATATCATCTTTTTTTCTTAATGTTTTTTTGTTTTATGGAAAAATTATATGGTGTAAAAGTGTCTACCTATAATATTGAAGTTGTAATGTATCAGTTTTAACCTAATTCATAAATGATCTAAACCTGAAAAGATCCTCAATGTGAATTATTGTCAAATTATTGACTCCTATAAAGATTATGTAATTGTTATTGTTAGGGCCTTACAATATATAATTTTTAAATATGGTTTTCTATAATGGATATTACTTTTTTATCTAGAGGAATATTCCAAAATCAATATTTTGTACTCAATATGAATATTTGATGATACGGTACACTGTTCCAAAATAATGTTTACTCTTTAACATATGAGTAATGATTTGTAAATTCAGTGACATTAGGGGAATGTAATTATATATCCATTATATTAATATGTAATATCATTATATAAATTTGGAGTCAATCATTAAATGTAGTTTTACACGATTTTTTATACATTATTGAGGAAGGACATAACGGTGGATGTATCATAAATCACGAAATCATAATGCCAATTACATTGTAACATCATTCATGTAGAATTTAGTTATTATTATTCATTATATATTCAGGATTATAATATCTATTAATACATTTAATTATCATTTATTATTTAAATTGAATGTGTTTATTGTTTTTTACCATTACATATTAATTTGGATTTATATACACATGAATGTAATGGTATTCAAATTTCATGTGTATTCACTTATTTATGTTTCAATATTATAATTTTCATATCTTTTCATAATGTTAATGTTATTTCAATTTAATTTTATAATAGTTATTTACCATTAAATGTTGATTATTGGTTATCTATAAATTCTTTTCATGTTTCTAAAATGGGTTATATGTTCAATAATTTACCTTTTTATAATTGATTATTCATTATTTTTTAATGATGGTAATGATATTTAAATGGAATTTGTATTCAATTATTTACCATTCCATATTGATTATCACTTATCTATTAATGATTTTTATATAAAATAAATGGAATATACGATCAGTTTTTTGCCTATACATATTGATTATTCATTATTTAAACATGTTAATCAAGTTATTAATTTCGTGGAATGTTTGTTTTGAAATTTATATTTCAATATCGAATATGTGGTACAGTCTTTTTATTATTTTCTTAGTATTAAATCAAATTTATATTAATGATACTTATAATTTATGATCACACATATTTTTTTAAATTTCCCAAGAATACATTAAATGTAATATGAATGATATAAAATTATTTTAAATTGGTAATAATGATATTCTTGAATAAATAATGTTGAGATGTATATATTCGAATATAATATGGGAATCATATATATATATCCAAATTACCAGTACTAATAATATATATTATATGTGCATAATAAAATCCTTGTTTCATATAATAATGTAATAATGTTAAATCTATCTACAAGCTATTGGGGTCATGAAAATTATGAACAATATATAGAATGAACAACAATATAGTTTCTCAAATAAAAAAGAAAATATAATCTTCTGCTACATCACTTATAGAAACAATTCACTCCATAAATGAAAATTCATCATAGTCACAAAACCCCTTAGATCACCAAAATAATAAATTAGGAAGAACTTATAATGCATACTCTATGGGATCCCTATTATGTAAAATTGAAAATAATATAAAAATTGAATTCTAATGCTCCAATGAGTAATATTTTGAACTAATTATCAGCAATTATATAATATACCCATATTTTTTCTCACTATAGATCACATCACCATGCATCAAATTGAAGTGTAGTAATATAATATAATAATCGTATATTATAAGTTATATGAATCCACATCCACAATAGATTAATGATTATACATCCAATAATATTATGTCATATACTCTGATCCAATTCCCACAATTAATATCATTTTGGCCATCCTCGACTATCAACCAATGGTAAATAACAGATAATATCATTTAGAAAACATAATTATCATACCATTAAAACATTACTTAATCAATGAAAATCCATTTCACAACCACATCTATCACATCAAATGCCCATATTAATTGGACTTCATAATCGTCAGGGACATAAATCTTCACCCTCCTTCAACAACATAATATCTCTACAACATATCCACCATCAAATCATCTCCAATATATAATTCCATTTTAGATCATGTAATAAAAAACATGTGTCCCACATACAAAATGATCAATAATTCCTTATCCAATAATATCCCATCCAGATGAAATGGGAGAGTGAATAATATTGGGTAGATTATAATATATTCTCTCGTAATGCGTGTTATTACCTGAAAAATTTAAACCAAAAAAATTATATTTCATAAAATGTTGTCAATTTTGGTGAATTGAATATATACATGACAAGTAAATATAATTGATAAACTACACATTGAGAAAATCTATTGGTTCCTAATAACATCTTTCTAGCAATGTACAATTATAAATATCAATGTGACCTATACTGAAGATCCCCATAATAACTCAGTTTTAAATAATGATTAAAATAAATAAATATATATTCAAATAAATGATAGAATGGCCAAACATATATTTCAAATTTTATCATAAAGAAAAAAACAATATTCTCCCTTTATAAATTACACTGCATTTATTGATATATTGGTTAATTATATTTATCACTGAAAAATAATTAATGATAATTTTTTCCATTATATCCAAAACATTTATAGTATTACTATCAATAGATTTATATTAAATCCAAAATAATAGAAACTCATGAGCCTGTGAAAAAATTAATTATTTTATTATTTCTATTAAATTCCACTCCATAATGATATTTTAATAATTCAAATTTCAAATTAAAATATATCAGAATTTAATATCCTTCTTACACAATAATACACACATCAAAATTCATCCACATCTAATTTGAAACCACAAAAAAAACTATTGACCCCAAAAAAATTATATTCCATTACTTGGCACATCACTTCCACCACAATATTTAAAAATAACAATGAAAAAAATAACTTGCTTTATTAAAAATTAATTCATAAAATATAGTGTATTACTTATATTATTAATTATCTAAATAACATATTCAGAGACCAGTATTGAGTTATCATTTAATTAGTTGAGATTATTTGATCATTTAATATAATACATAATCCATATAATTAATGGGAAACTATTTAAAATCACTATGTTGGATTATAGACATAAGAATCATACATTAGTGTGTATATATATATATTCCAATGAAAATCAATCCTTATCATATCCACTTCATCATTAATTATATTTCTTTTATTTTACCAACTTAATTACTTAATGTTTTTAAAAACATGTTAACCTTATTATTTACATGAAATAGTTAATATATAACTATGAATCCCCTACCTATTGTTATGCATTAACTATTGTTGTATATAATAAAGGATCAAGTAATTTTCACAACCCAGGACATAAATTGGAAGACTTAATGAAAATTTAAATTGTATCACTGAGCATGAATATAGATATTTGGATCACCTAATTGAACATAATAAATATTTAATACTCAATATAGTAAGATTAAATGTTTTTTATAATATAAACTAGATATATTTTATATTCTTTGAATATGAGTTAAACCATTATAATTAAATTATTAATTTCTATATTGATTTAATTTTAGTCACAAATTATATGTAAATTTAAAATAATTTTTAATGTCATATGATTATATGATCAAAATTATATCTAATTTAAAATCAACTGATTCATGTAATAATTTTGAATTATTTATATAATCTAAATGTAATTAATATTAATATGGATGATTTATTTTTTTGAAAAAATTGTTACCAAAATAAGGAATTAGAACATATCATAAGTGATAATACCATATTCATATTTAAAAAATAAAATTGTGAAAATATTTACCTCATATAAACAAAAATGATATATGGAGGACCGTTGAAAGATCGACAACTATATACATGTGAAAGAATAATGGCCAAAATGTGTAAGCTGCATTCAGAAAGCATATCTGATTATAATCTCATGAGATTGAACCAAGCATGATGATATCGATCCACCATGATGAGATCCAATGAATATATATTTATTATGTGGGGAAGAACTACAAATGATTCAAGAGACTATATTAATATATTAAATGAAATATATAGTTTCCTTTAAAAATATTAAATAATGATATGACTATTATGAAAGAATGGACTACCTTTTTATAGATATATATTACTAATTCAATAGATTTATTTAATTTCATATACTGAGAACAAACAATACATGTTTAGTGAATTTTCATTAGTAGTACCATAACATGCATAACAGTAAGTATGATAATTGTTTTTTATAAGGGTAATTCTGGTTGCCTTCACCTAAGGATGAATTTTGTTTTTGGGGAAATATATTATTATATGAAATTGTAATTTCGACTACAGAATATTAAATATAATATATAAAAGTATCCTAGGGATCTATCAAAACCACCAAGACGAAATAATTTTCAATTTTAGGTAATTGGTAATATGGGATCTTGTAATTTATATAAGATTAATTTGAATAAAAAATGGGTTTTAGGGGTAAAATATGATCTATTTAAATTACGATAAGAATAAGTGAAGGTTTAAATTATGATAATAATATATCATGATGTATAAAATAATGATAATAAAATGTTTGTGGTGTAGAATTATTCTCACATGTAGGATGTATCTCTATATATTATTATTAGGTAATCTAAAAACAATGATACCAATAGATGATGTTATCATTTTTTCTAGAACTTGAAAAAAGTAGTGAATATATAATTAATCAAAAATAAAGACACTTGTTTTAAATATTATTTAGTAAAAATATATAATGGAATAATTTTGTTTCTTGTGTTGGATAAAAATGCATGATATTGTGACTTAATGTTCGTAGTAATTTAAGAATTGTCCCAAAAAATAAGAATTTATTATGTACTAGAATATTATTTGAAAAATGTTTATAAATTGATATACAATGTTCCTATAGGAATTGAAGATGAATAATATATATAATTGATTCATTATAGAGTGATTCATATTCATGACATATAAGAAAATTATATGTGAAAAAACATATTTATAGAAATCATGGTTAGAATGAAAAGAAAGTGAATGAAGACGATATATGGTGATTCTTTTTGAAGGTGAATATTTTTCATTTAAAAGAAGCTGTGAAAACAAAATAACTATCTTAAATTGAATGTTAATTAATGAAGATATATATGAATCAGAGATGTGTGACAAGAGAATATGATGGTGTGTTTCTATATGACAATATTTTACATCGGAGAAGTTTCCATGTTTAATATATTGACATGAGTATTCAATAATAAATTACATTAGATTTTAATGAATTTAACCAGATGAAATAACTAGTAAATATATAATCTTTGTTAATAATTCTATTTATTTTTTAGCTATAAATTGTTGATATAGAATTATTAGTATATTTTTTCATATATATATATATATATAATTTCATATTAAATATCGAATCTGCTACTACATCATTAAAGCTAATGAAATATATTTTCAAAAATACACTCTTTAATAATCATAGTATATTTTAATCTGAATAAATAGTTAAAAATATTTTAATTAGTTATTTATATGAAATTTGATAAAGAATATATAATAAATCATTTCTCATTTTCAATTATTTAATTTCAATATACATTATTTTATAGTTTAAAATAATATTTATAAATTTTAATATGTAAAATAGATAAAATTAAAATCATTTATTTTATCATATAAATAATATCTAATGACAGTTTTTCATTTTTTAATAATATTTATAATATTATTTATATATTACTATAAAATTAATATAACTAAAATTCATTTTTATTTAAATTGATTATTAGTATAAATTTAATATATATGAAACCATTTTAGATGAAAAAATATGTTTTGATATGTAAATAATTAATCATAAAAAATATTTAATTTGTAATACAATATTTTCTCATGTAACTATCTAAATCATTTTAAATATTGGATTTATATTACATGGTAAATTTATACCAATAACTGAAAGCATGAAATTGTGACATATAAATACGTTTTCTATAAAAATGGTCATGGATAAAATGTAAACATATAGAGAATTTTTTCTCCTAAACATAAATGAGACCAACAACTCCTGTTAGTGGAATTAGATTTTAATATAGAAGAAAATATCAAATTACCTTCATGTTTAAGAATTGATAATTCCCCATCAATGGGAGTATAGATCACACTATTAATGGATGGAAAAATACTTCAAGGGAATGCTCAATGAAGTCCTTGGATTGGAATCTTTTCAATGGAGATTATTATGTGAAGGAATAAATTTAAAAAACAATTCTCCCTGGATTAATTATATAACCAATGTGTTACAATAGGGATTCAATTAAATCCATGTGATAAAAGAAATACATAATGAATTTCTTCATGATAAAATAATTATTTATTGCAAATGCAAGGATTTTCAATCCATAAAGGAGAAGATCATGAAAATAAATATAGTACTAAATTGCTTTAATATAGATACAATTATACTAATTTTTATCCTACATTTTAAATATAAAAAGTGATGATAAAAAAATTAATTGTAATTCGTTAAATGATATATTTTATTGTCTTCATATATTAGATCATTAATGATACTATTGATTGATTTTAAATTCACTTCTATGATGATGGAAAATATGTTGGATACCAACACAAAAATATAGATCAACCTTGGGTTTATGAAATTCAAAACTATTACAATCTATGAATCATTCTAAAGAAAAAATATATATTTAACTTTTCATAATAAATGTAGAATTAATTGTTATTCCTATTAGATAAACTAATATTTTTATTTTATTTCTTAGATATTTTCATAGAGGATGTTTTTAGTGTAGTAAATAAGTATTTCTATCTTACATACATGATCGATAGAAACAAAATCAAGCCTTATTTTAAAATATAAATGGAATGAAAATGTTTTGGGATTATTTGGCATTCATCCTATGGAAATATAGAAAAATTTAACAAATATCATTAGAAATACATTATAAAAAATTCATAATAAAATCTATAAATATTTGGATACGCCGTAAAAATTTGGAATCATTAAAGGATATGGTGTCAAAATTATATTTATAATTAATCATAATGAATCAATATGGTGATGAATAATATTTTGTATCATATATTTTATCTTAATGTGGAAATCCTAATAGCCTTTGACACTGTAATGTGAAATATCATATTTTTTAATCATATTCATTGTTCATTTTTCATTTAATTTGTTAAATTGGTATACGGTATTCATAAGAGTTCCATATAATATATTAATATTAATGAATATCATAAGTGATTCCTTACCTCCTCTAATGGAGTAAAACTTGTCTATCATCTCATTTGGGCTCATACATTCTACAACTAAAGAGTATATAAGTTAGTATGTTGCTTATCTTGTTTAAATAGGAATCAACAATAAATTTAATTTAAGGTGAATATTTATTTACCGCTTTCTCTATTTTTTGGATAATTTACTATTATCTATAAAATCCTAATGGAAAACTGTTTGGTATATTAATGTAATTTTACATCATTATAATGAGATGTGAATGAATAATATTAATTCAAGTAACTATTTCATTATATTTTTTAAATAGACCCTAAATATCAAGGAAGAAGATATTTTTAGAGATATTGGAGGGAAGAAGGTCACCATGCCATATGATTTTAATATTATATATTTATATACTAGTAAATTCATGGATTCTTATCTAGGGTAATATTTGTATAAGTTGAGTGATTAGTAGGAAAAATTAGAGAAAAAGAGTATGTCACTAGATTGACAGGTATGATTGATGGATTTTGATATTAAAGAAGTTTTTGTTTATTATTTTTCAATTTAAAAAGGGAATTCTAGGTTTCTAAAGTATCATCATAGTGTAGATAGAATTATCTTTTGGACTGAATGTGTAAATGAATAGATTCTTGAAACTATTACATTGAAAGATTGTCGTATTTCTTTTTTGAAGTGTGTTCTTGGGGAATATGATATCAAATAAATATCATGGTTGAAAATAAGTATGATTAAAAAGAATATGATTAATTAAAATAGTGAAGATCTATCATTTTTGGAGATATTTCTCTCAAATATTGATAATTGATACCATCACTATACCATACGATTAGTCTGGAATACATTCCAATATCATATAACAAGATTAGGGACATCTATAAATGGTTTTATGATTGGAATTATTAATTTAAATATTGATGGTACAATGTATTGGAACCCCATAATAAGGATAGTTTAATATACCGTGACAACTACAAATGATGGTAATTACTATGATTACATAGAATAATACAGCAACACAGTTGTTCCATCCAACAGAAATCATCATCCAGGTGCAGAAAAATGACATTATTGACACTGGTACTCTAATATTGTTACCCATCCATTTGAGAATATTCAAATCCAATGGGTTAAATGTCGATAAATTTATCAATAATTATAATTTCCCTAAATGGGAAACAATTTTAAAGATAAACTATGATATTCCATTATCTGGGAAATGCCAATAGAGAATCTATAATGATCAAATTCAATAAGAATAACTAACTGGTATTGTTGGTTATTATTTTCCACAGTGATTTCTATTTGATGGTAAGATGATAAATTCTAGATCTATATGTTTTTTTAACAAAAATATAGGTAAAAATAGCCTCAATATGTAAGAGAATTTTGGATATATGATATTTATTTATGATAAAACATACATTAAATAGGATTTCATTTGTGGAATCTATTTTCTCTGACAGGATTTATATATGGATATATTTTTTTCAAGATATTTTCATTCTTATTTTTGGGTAATTAGAAAAAAATTGTATATTAAAATTATAAGGCCTCTCTCTATTCATGAATATTTTTTGTTTACATTTATTTACATTATACTACAATTATTATAAACGATATCATAAGATAAAATTTAACCAACCAGAATATTTTTTATCTTCTTAGATATTCAAAAGGGTTTTGTAAACCTTTTCTCATGATATCAAAATTTCAAATACCTTTGATCTCAAATTGGATAAAAGTGATTTCATATATCCATAGGTTCACATAAATTCTAAAGGTGTAGTGGGGTGTTCTAAACACATCATGGAATTATCAAAGAGTGTTTCTGTATATATCATTTTAATATGGATTAATTTTAAGTATAATAATGGTAATTTGTTTCTATCATATATAAAAAAAATTGATGGATCATTTTTTGGATTTAATATGAAAAGGCCCTCATGGTGGAGTCATTATAGAACATTCCAAATAATGTCTTCTAGAAATTGTCCAAAATAGAATTAATTCTATGATAAATCAATCTATATGTAATGGAATATGATTAAATTTTAAGGGATGAAAATATTGTAGCTAATAGACACTCAAATAAAGTTATTGGAGATATGGGATTATAGTCTTCAATTATGAAACCCTTATTTTACTCCACATTATTTTATTCTAATTCACAAGGTGAAAAGAACAATAAATTATGTAAACATCTTATGTTACATTTCACAATTATCATTATATTATATTTCATAAAAATATAGAACCCACATTAAAAAATACATTTACATAATAAATTTGAATAAAACAAAACATATTTATTTATTCTAAATAAATGGTTTCAAAATATAAATCAAATAAAATTTTAGTTTCGGCTATAAAGGAAATATTAAATATGTAAAAAAACGAATAAAAAATATAATATTTTAAAAATGAGTATCCTTAGAGGTAAAATGGAAACACATTAATTTTTTTAAATTTACTGGTGAAGATTGTTATAAAAATTGCATATTTTATAGTAAATTATTTTTCAATTATGGAGCCCCTATCTTTGGGAATGATGTACCATTATTGATTTACATTTAATTTTAAAAAATGGCCCTCTTTTTCACTTATAAAAGAGGACCTCCACACCTCACATAATTCACATCAATAACCATTAGGTTCATGAAAATCTATATCCAACCCTATCTCTCACATATAGAGACACCATAATTAGTTTATTTATGTCTTAAAATAGTTTCCATAAAATGCATAATTCCATTCAAATGGTGTCAATTAAAGAATTTAGGTAGAAGTTACATGCTTATATTTGTTTTTTCTATATAATTATTTTAATTTATTATTCATAAAATTTTATTTTAATATAACAAAATTATATAATAGTAATAATAATTATATTGGTATGTTATTATAATGTTGGTGTATGAATTTACCCCCTTCTCTTTTTTAATTATGAAAAATGAAAAATAGAATCATGTGTTTTACATAGTACTGCATCTCGATATTATCATGTTAAAATTTACATTGAATTTAAAAATGTATTTTTTTAATATATATTAAATTATTATATATTATATATATTTAATTTTATTAAATAATTAATATGGTGCTTTTGGATGATATAAATATTAACCATTATTTAATGGTAATCCATTGATATTAATAAATAGTCAAAATAGAAACATTTCATTCATCTTCAAAACATTCAAAAAAAACCAATGTAATTGAATTATAACATTAATATACATTATAAAACACGCATGTTTTTACATTTAATTGTTATAAAATGATAATATATGGGATTAATTTTAATATTGAAACTTATTTTATTATCACAGTTTAATATAGTCAACAATATAAACACATGATATTGAAAGGTGATTATAACTACATAATATATGATGATAATTATTAATAATTTGGAATAAAAATATAAATATATTTTTATATTATTAATTTATAGCTAATTCATATTCTTTTCAAAATATATGATTTCAAAATCTTATTTGAAAATAAATTGAAAATATAGGGGAACTAGAAACATAAAATGCATTCATAGAGTTATATTGACCATAAATTTTACATGTCCTTCTTTATCAATTAATGATCTATAATTTCTTCTAGGAAAAATGTTCACTTTTATCAATATCCAAATCCCACGATGATTTTTTTAATAATATATTTATTTTAAAATGGAGACTTTTTAAAAGTGTCTCATAAGAATGAAAATTAAATGATGGATACAAAATATTTTCAAAAATATATTTAATTCTATTTTTCATTATTAGGAAAAATAATTCCCTGAGGAGAAATTATTCATGTTCCAGTATATATTTCATTTAATTTTGTGTTTATTATTTTTGAAAAGAATTTCAGTATCAAATGATTTAATTCATTTTGTGATTATATTGCATTGCATTATTTATAAAACATATTATATATCTATTTTATATTTATAAATAGTAAATAATATCCATGTGGATGTCTATGAAAACTATTTTTATCAAAGGTTTCATTAATACATGATGATTATTTAATTTATGTATTGTCCACATGTAGTGTTGATTAACATTGGGGTATTATATCATTTTAAAATTCATTGAATTGAGCTTATATATCATGAGACGATCAGGATTGAAAATAATCATTTTTTACAATGTGTTGTGATTATTGAGTTTTCTCACATATTTCAACAAGATCATAATGATGTTTTACCTAAAAAATGATATAACAGTATTTGTCACACATTTTTTCTATTCATATTGTTTGTCAAAATTTACATGTTTTCATTAATTTTTTCATGATTTTCAAATGTGATTCTTTTCCATAAATTACATATTTTCATAATTATTCTACATTATTTAAAAATTATTTTGAACCTCTACATCATTATCATATGATTAATAATTATTTAATTTTTTTATATGTTTTGTTTTTTATATTTCATTGATGATATTTTTATAATCATATGTTAATGTAACATGTGTTATGATTATCATATATTGTATTTTGATATTTTTTTATTATTTCTTATATTTTCTTGTATTCCTCCATGTTACATTTTATTTTAACTTTATGCATCGTCTCATATCGCCCGTTATTATATTTCTAACCCCTAACATAGTAATATGATTATATAATGTGTGATATATGGAAATGATTCTAAAAGATAATTATTATAGAGGAATTCGTGGCTGTGTAATATTTAAAATTGTTTGTATAGCTAATTTTTGAGACACTAACTATTTTTTCCATAGGTATTGTAACTATTTTTTAGATTTATTATTTTAATCATAAGTCATCAATGTTTTTTGTTGACATTTTTATATCGGTTCACGTTAGTTCGTATTAGAGATTATATTAGTATTTTATAAAGATTAATTTTTTGAAAAATTGAAAAAAACCTAATGAAATGTCTAGGAGATTTTTCAAAATATTTTATAACATGTAGATCTTTTGGTAGTATTGATATTATGTAGATATTTTTTATCTTACATCCTTTTATGGATACTAGTAGTGGATTAATGTTTTGGAATAATGGAACATAATGGTAGTAAACTGATTATTGAGTATTGATTATTAACTCAATGATGAAATTATGAATAAAAATGAGGCCTCATTTTCACCAAGATTAATACTCTTGGGGTATTTTTTGGTTAATAAAATTAGCATTATAACCCATTAAAGTGGATTTACAAATATATATTACATGTATTTTAAAAACTAAAACCATAAATCTGTTTTATTAAAACCTAGATTTTCTAAGAACAACATATTTATCTAATTTATAAAATAATTATTGTATAAAATTAAATAATATTAGTTATGAAATCTAATAAATAAAAACACTTAGATAAAATTATTGAGGTGGTTGTCAATATTTTCCACATGCCTAATTTTTTGGAATATGATATTGTTTTTTCATATGACATACCTTCTATTCTATAATGAATGATTCTAATTTTTTCAAATGATGTCATAAAATGATCCATTATTATCTATAGAAGTCTATATTGAATGGATATAATGAACATGGAGTTTTACAACCTGAAATTAAAATGAAATTTATATAATAGTTCCATATTCCCTAATTCTTCATCATTGTGTATAGGAATTCATTTTTTAATAAAATAAGGATGGGTGAAGATTATCTGTATTGATTATCATGTAATTAATAAAATATTAGACATGAAAAAGATTTTATACAATGTATAAATTATTTTTTTAATTAACAAAAATCATATCAGACCATCTCAATTAAAGATAGTTTGTCTTAATATCTTTAGATAGGGGTTCAAACATAAGTTATTTTTATGAAAATATTTCTTATAATGTATAGAATATAAGAATTTTTATTGATTTCTTTTAGACTTACCAAATCTCACCCTATCATCCGTGATCTAATTAATAGTGTTTACAAACTACCTTGGTCAATATATTATTATGGTTATAGATTATATTCATATATAATCAATGTCTAATGATAAACATCGAAAAAAATTCATAACTTGTTTATGAGAATTTGAAATGATATATTATATGAATAAATTAATAACAACTAATGATTGCTATATGAGTAATCAATAATGGTTCATATAATCTCATGGAAGGGAATATCATCATATCTATTAATGTTATATGTGATTGAATGATTTCCAACACTCAATTTTGTAACTGAGATCAATAATTCTCTAAGGATAATGGTATATTATTGATACATTGAGTGTTATTATTCATGTTTATTGAATAATTTATCTAATGTACAAAATTGGAATAATGTTATTTAAATATATTATTGTGATGAATTTACTTTGGAATTTTATAAGATGTTGAACATTGTCCTGGAAAAAAGCATAATTGGGATGATATAGGGGTATGTGACACTATGTGATTAGGATAAATACACCTAAAATATAGTAAACCTTACACCCCACTATAAAAATTACTCATTATTAAAAAATATAAAGAATATCACTATGTTACAATATTATTTTCAATCTATGTATCTTATTTAAATTTTTTACAAACAAGAACCAATAACGAGGCCAAAATTTTTCATCTATAGTAACATATAAGGTTTATGAAATGAGATGATTATATTCCTTCAAGAATTTGGAATATAAATCATTATGTTTATCCATTGTAATTTTTATTTGATAATGAATATTAACTGAGTTTGGAATATAGAGAAATAAATTATCCTGAATGGATAATTGTATGAGGAATTTTATAAGAATACAATTAATTTATTTTCCTACATTATAACATGAAATATCTCAATGGATATTATGTATAATCCATGAAGTCAGTGGAGGTTGTGAAATAAATAATAAGATAATGGTGAGAACAAGTAAATAAAAAATACAATGTACAATTATAATGGAGAATGAATAAAATAAAAAATATATTATATAGAAAATATGAATCATTATATAGTAATTATAGAATCTCTAAATGAGGTGAAAAATTATGAACCTTTTGGTTTTACATGATTTAATTACGTAGTTGGAAGAATTGTGTACATTAACAATATATAAACCAATCATTTCATTTTTAGAATTATTTATAATGAACAATGTTAAAATTACGTGAGGTCCTTACTAATGATATTTTTCAATAAAAATATACGAATATATCACATACATATAAGTAATGGTTTATCAATGGAAGGTTATGAAAGAAGTTAAATTTTTTTCAAAGTATATTTTAATATAAAATATAAGACGGTGATGATAGTCTGGTTGGACCGTGAATTTGACATATAGTAGTTGACTGAATATTGGATGGATCAAAATCATATACTAAAAAAATTTATAATAATAATAAACTTGGTGGCTATGGAATCTGAGTTGAAGGAAGAAATTGTATTTCTATGAATTGAACAATTTCTGATCAAATGTTCATTAAATTAATTCAGATTTGTGATGATTTAGATAAAAAAAGTTCATAATGAGAATGAATGAAATTATCTTGAATAATATATAGAGGTTGAAGACATGTAAGTGAAAGGCTATGGTTTATATTATATATATAATTTAAATATAAAGTTTAGTTATTTGAAGATCCCAATTATCAAGTACATTACACACGAATAAATTTCCATATTAATTAGATAAAAGGAAAGATGTGTATAAATATTAAATCATGAAAATATAAGGTGAAATATAGAGAGTATTTATATTATAACAATATATAAGTATATTGATTTATATTTCTAAAAATATGACACAACATGAGAATGTGTCTAGAACCAATGTGATGAAGATATAATAGAAAACTATTAATGAAATATCCAAACATAGAAATATTTAAATGTAATGGAATTATAAAAGGGTGGAATGAATATTACTAAAACATTCATCAATTACTGTCATATATTTAAAGAGGGTTCAATGTAGAATCATATTAGATAGGATAGATAACACGAAATTTCTATATTTTAGGAGAAAAGTAGAGCCTAATTCATGGTTGACATACCACACCTATCTTGTTCTAGTCACAAAAAACATTTTTTATAGAAAGAAAAAAATTACTTAATAGTTGTAAGATACTCTTATTGTGAGACAGAAGAATTTATAATCATAGAAATACTCACCAAATGTTAGAAAACATGACGTTCAGAATTTTGAAAGTAACAGAATGATTTGTAAAAACATATTTTTGATAATTGATTTCATGGAAAATTACGATTACATAATTAGGAAATGGTGTGGGTTCAATTAATGAAACTATAAAAGGTGGTTATAATCCCTAATAAAAGAAAAAATCCATGCAAATGAAAGATAATATACATGAAAAATAGAAAATCCGACACATAAACAATTTGAAATAAAATTTATAAATCATCTGGAATTTAATAAAATTATAGAATAATAATATAATATTTTTTATATAAATTATGATTAATTGTTGTCTGATTAATTAAATTTTCATGAATGAAACTGAAAATATGTATGATTTTGCTGCTCCATTTATTGAAACATCATTTAAATGGTTCGGAATCTTGTACTGTTAATAGTGTTCCTATGTCAAGATGGATATAAATCATCAATATGGGGATTCTGGAGGTATATCTATCATGTTGGATTTAAATTTTTTAGATTTTAATGATATAAGCTATGAATATATAAAGAATTAAGAAGCACTGGTTGATAAAAATAAATAATTTATATGTTATTTTTTAGAAAGAAAACATCTGTTTATTTCAATAGTTTTTATTATAAATCTAATGGAATTATATATTATATAATCCAAATTTTGAATCATAAGATAAATAAAAATAAATGAAACAACTATTATATTCATTAAAAAATATATATTTTTCATGTTGGAATAACATATTTGATATAATGAATACTATTAATTGAATTTGATGATCTATCAACGACATATATCAATTATATATTTTATAAACTCATATTTGGTACTCAAAAAATAATAATGGGATATATTTTAATTGGAATAAGAAATCAATATGTATAAATTTTTTGAAAATGTTTAAATTATTAATTTTTATTTGTTTTAGTATATCTTATTTTAATAGTAATATTTTCTGTATCCTATGAAATTTTTTATGATAAAAATACTCACCATAGATAATTATTTTTTTCCAAATAGTGGATTTCGTGTCCTTAATAACAAATCAATAAATAGTATTTGGAGACAAATTATATATATTAATTTAGTTCAACATTTCATATCTTTAATTTTATAATTTTTATATGAGGAACATCGTGGGGAGATGATGATTTGAATCAATATTTCGAGTAGCCACATATACATAAGGTTGTTTCGCTTTGAGGTTTTTTGATCAATCATGTACATGTGTAACACTAGATTATCCCAAAATACAAGTATATGTTTGCTTGTAAAGGGTTATTTATAACAAAACTCTATTTAATTATATATGTGTTCTTGTTTTAGGTTTAGTAATTTTGATTACAAATAATGATTTAATGTTTTAAAAATACATATCACACTAACAAAAATTATATAACTAATTGTTTTATTTATCCTGATGTACCAATAAACTAGGTATTATCATAAGTTAAACATGAAAACATTAAAACATACTAATATGAAATATTATTCCTACTCTTTTATGAGGGTCTATGTCTATTATTGTGTAGACTATACCCTATTAATAATCTAATAGAAAAAATAAATGCAGAGAATTATTTAAAATATGATTATTATTGTAGAATGTAAAAACATTTTAATCAAAAAGGAATTCATGCCATATAAGTAATATCAGATTGTAATGTGACAAGAAAAACCAGAGTACAGGTGTAGAGAAATGAATAAATTACAATAGTGAGGGCCTATGAAGTCGTTCACATTCCTCTACTATCATTATAATCTTATAATGATACACTAACTGGATGTCCAATTCCATTCAACAGACCTCTGGTCATGAAATCTATAAGAAAAATAATATTAAATCATATGATGTTAGTAAAATAATCATTACGACACCTTTATTGAATCCATAAAAAGAGTTTTCAATTATACATTGGTATTCCTGAAATAAACTATAAATTGGAAATCCACACATCTATTCAAAATCATTCACCAATGTTCTAGCTAAGTGTCCACATGACATTTATATAAAAAGATTAAATATATTATATAAAATATACCATGTTATAAATAGTAATCAGAAACATTCATCAAATCTAATAATTGTGATTTACAATTATTTTGTGAACATACTATATAGAATTATATAGAAATCCATAAATTCTAATTCATAGAAATCACTAGATATAATGATATATTCTAAATTTAAATCAGTATCGAGTAAGATGTTTCTTGGAATCCACTAGGAATCAACTGGGTCACATGAAATCAATGAGGCCTAACTATGTCCCAATAATGTCTTTAGGTAAATATCTTCCATAATTACAAGTTATAGAACCCACCCCCTTACTAATATTATCATTTCATGATGATCCACCGACATTAGTCTCCATGGGAAAATATTTAAATGATCATATGACCATGTATACCAAAAAATAAATCAAATAATATTATAATATTTAATTTATGAACATAAAATACCTATGATAAAAATCGAACAGGACTAAAAAAGCTGTGAGCATACTCATGACACCAAATATCACTTAATATTCATAGATCCCACATACACAATCATATATTCATAATCAAGAATTATAATCAAGTACACACACACATTAGTTATATAATGGTCACATATATAAAAGAGGGGAATTTAAAGTACCCCCTAGGTCATATTATGCCAATATCAACATCAAGGGTAAACAACTCAGCGTGGACTAAATTTTATGGTGAAAATCTATACAAAAAATAAAACCTCATTGGGTGATTCATTATTGTCATTTTTGACACATTTGTGTTAAAATATCATTAATTAAACCTTGAAATGAAATCCAAAATATTTATGTCAAAAATATTTAATATCGTGTAATATAATAATTTCTCCCTCACACATAATCAAAAAAATACATGAATAATTATTATTCTTATTATTGAAAACTCATAATTTTTATAGGGAACAATTATGCATCCACATGTTTTAATATCTTGCCTCTCCCGAATAATTTTATGTTTATATGAATAATTATTATAATTTGTTTCTACCATTCTATATTATTATCATTTGACAATTTTTCATAATATTCATAAAATATTTGGATTAATAGTTTCAAAAAATGATAATGAAATATTTTCTAAATGTCATAAATTGTTATTATATATTTGAAAATGGAACCCATGGAGTTTATGAGAGAGAGTGTGTAGTTATTATTAAATATGAACATAGATGTTGAACTCATTTTATTTGTTGATGCCTACAAAATTACAATGTAAAATAATTTATATGTGTCTCAGAAAAAATGTTATTTAAAAAATTATTTAGTAGATAACTATTGTATTTCATTATGAAAACCAAAATTTTAAATGTTTGAGGATATTAAAATTTAAAATTTATTTAGATATTTATTTTTTGTCTTATTTGTTTACTAAGGACAAGTTGTTTCAATTTTATCTTTATTTATGATCTATAAGTGGAAATTAGTCTAATTAATTATATCCCGCTATTTTATTCATTTTTATTAGTGAAATAATTATTTCAAAATATTTAGAGGAATAATAAGATTAAAAACTAGAAAAATAAGGAAAAGAGTTACCCTTTTGTATGGAGTATTGACTACATATGGGTAAGCTAATATTACCCATATTCATGAAAATTAACCTTATATAGAGATACCTTTACCAATAAGAAACATTTCATTACCAGTATGATGTAACTATATGTGATTTAATACCCTTCGATATGCTAATATGTATTATTACAAATCTTATATATACCATTAAATAGTCGATATATTTAGGGCCTATCATTATGCTACACATCATTACCCATACAAAATGTTGACATACTAATATATAGTGAAAGATATATGGATTTTACCCAAATATATTTCATGGAATGGAAACATTACCCTTACCAAAGGTATTTAAATCCCATTTTACATGTAAATGAAGCCTTCAAATATATTATATGATGATTTTTTTGAAAAATTTAATGTTCACGTAGAGAAACATATATCATTGAATAAAATCTCATTTTTGAGAAAAATAAACAATTTATTGTGTTATAATTTTCTTCCACTAGAGATATTTCAAACATGATAAGGGACTCCTGATGACTTTCTTGAACTCTATAATGGCTCATGATAGGATCGAGAACTCATAATTTTATGTATTCTCCATGATCAGCTTATAAATCCACCAACTTCGGATCTTTTGTACGATTATCCCCTATAAGAATTTATCTCTTTGTTCTATCAAAATTATTTGTTGATCATCATAAGATTGATATGAATCCAAAACAAATTTTATACTGATAACATGTATAGTATCAGCCATGCTCCTCCAGATATTTTGATCAGGAATCATATTATTCATAACATGGTATACTAATGTATGATCAAGATAACATTCTACTATATTCACTCGTACGGTGATATGTGGTGGTCAAATAAATGTATACCATTCCCTTATTTATTCCATATAAATAATTTTAAAATGTGAGGAGTGAATCTCAAAATAATATGATCACACTCAATAAAAATTGAAGGACTACACTTTTTATAATACTATGTTCTATTTCTACATAAACTAGTGATCAGTAATATTTGAGCCAGTCACACTATCTTAGAGCTCTCCTGAATCAAACTAGAGGTGACCACTACTGCCTCACCATCCTCATACCAAAATAAAAATGAATGATACCACATCCCCTCAATAGTATTATAATGTGTCATGTGAATCAAATATTTATTGATTTTTTATAAACATTAAACCAATGATACATTATATTTACATGATCTAATGATATATATATAATGAATCCTCTATGAATATACTCTAGTATATGAATAGTCTTATTAGACTATCTTCCAATATAAGGGTGGTAAGTTGTTCTCAATCTCAACTACGTACATCACGATTTTAAGATTCTCTATAACAAACATGATGTAAAACATGCTTACATGGCTAATATATTTTTCAATAGAATTCCATGTTATTATAAAATATCTATGTCATTGTTCTTTCATAGATCATTAACTAGGGGAGTCTCTATGCATATTAAAAATTGAAAAACCTTCTACACAAAATTAAGAAATTCCCATATAGATTAATGATGTATCAATGTCTTGGGGAATCCCATATTATATTCAATGAATAATTACTTCAGCTTAAACAGGGGATCAGTGTATTTATATAGAAATCCAACAAGAGACTTGTGGTAAACCATTACTCTCTAGTTGGTGAAGCATCTTCACATGAAAGATGCAATGCCTCTCTATATCCATAGCCCCCAAATTTTTCATATAAAGTTGTGATCTGTCTTGGTCACACCATGAACTAAATCCCATGAATGGTTATATTAATTCCCTAAAAACTCATCTCTGTTGATTCATTAGATATTACAATCCCATGTATGAGGACTACATCTTTAACACCAATCTCAAATATTGAAAATAAATCACCCCCAAATAGTTGTTCACTCATCCAAACACACTATGAGAAAATAACTTATCAAATAATTACTCACTACATAGGTTAATATGTGACAACTAGTGGGGAAAATGTTTTATATCCATGATCTTATGAATCATTCATACACTATTCAGTCAACAAGATCATCAAGCAATCCTTTTCCTATGTGGGCCTCTAACCAAGATCATTCTAGGACCACCTATTATGGATATAAAAATCATCTAAAACATTACTTTTCCCAATAAAATATATTTTATCAATGTTAATGGTTCATATATTTTCACTGGGAAACTATGGACCACCAAAAGATCCTAGTAGGTGATGTTATATAGAATGATATTTGGATTAGTATAGAAAAAATGAACTCACTGAATAAGGAATTTCCACCACATATCAGTGTGTGGACCACAGTTTCAATATTTAGGTCATGGCTTCTATAGTTAAATGGATGTGGTCCAATTATTAATGAACCATTAGATAATAACATATATCCTTAAATTGTAACCACTACTAGACCATAACCCAATTAATCATAGTATATTATATATACAATCCTACAATCATGTTGTTTTTGTATCGAAACTATACTCAAATTCCCTTTCAGACAATGTAATGATTATTTACAATTGTATTGATTTTGTATCTTCTCTCCCCTATTCATCAATGGTGTATTGTGTTCTAATAATCTAGAAATTTCATGGTTAAAAAACATGTAATATTTTACCAACCCTATAAAAGTCCTAATCATGAACACATTTCAATTATGTCTCCAAGACAATACTACAACCGAATTATCTCGGTCGATATATATACTTGTCTTAGGAACAAAATACCATTTTGTATTGACACACTGAATCTAAAATATAAAATACGTCATCTTAGGGTAAAAAATATAATCTCAAATCATTCTCTAGATAATATCAAGATATCTAGAATACAACAAAATAGACATTGATTAGATGATGATGTTATTATTATACATCATGATGAAAAAGTACTAATAAGAATGAAAATGAATTTTTATGGGCATTGAACCCTTTAAATGGATTGGTTAATCCAAATGGAATAATAATATAATAATACTATCATAATCATTTTGGAAACACTAGAATCATAATGTCCTCCTAACTAGACATAATATGGTGATGGTATAACCAGATACCAATAATAAAAAACTAAAAGATTCCCCAAAAATAATGAAAATATTTATTAAACATAATAAAGGTTATCTGATATTCATTGTCCTTTTTTTAGCTTTTAATTATCACTATAGAGTCAAAAACCATTGTCTAATTTATTAGGGAAAAATATCAGTGCACAACATAAGGAATTACATGTTCTAATGAATCCCTTATTCTCTATTCCATTATTTTTTACCTCTAGTTTCTTCATATCATATTAAATAATAAAATATGGGGTAAAAATGGATTCTATAACTGGTATAATATTTTCCAAATGTATACTCATCTCTTAGGTGGATGAAATATGATATCTTATGGAATGTAATAATAATAGATATGAATGAATTAAAAAAATATTAGTTGAAAACCACTAATCCGTCCAAAATTAAAAATCCCACCTTATTCATTATAATCCACCAGTTTTAAAAAAAGAACAGTCAAATAGTGACGACTCACAGTTTCCACTCTTTGTTCATCATGAAATAATACACCTATAGTTATGTGAACTAAAATATTATATGATTTTAAAAAATTTTGTAAAATATAATAGACAATAAGTAGATAATGATAATCACATTGATGATGTTCATAGTCAAAATTAATAATTTTCATTGATTTATATAGTTGGTCTAAACTATTAGACACTCTAAATTTCACTACAGATGGCCAAAAAACATTATGAAATATTTATCAAGAAAGAAAAAAATAAATTATAACATTAGTTTTTGGTCATGTATAGAAACCTATTTTGTATAAATAATGAAATTAGATGAACCAATATTGAAAATGATAGTAGATAATGTGGATGGGTTCGAGACTATAACTCGTACAATATATATCCATTCACCAAGATCTAATGGATTATGATCAACCTTGTACACACATTATACATCATCATCTCAATATTATCATAATTATACCAAACCATTCTAAGTATGCTACTATGGAAACCAACTAAAAAAATTGTACCCAATTTTTTTAATTCACTATTTATTTGAAAAATATCTAAGTAGATCCCAATAAATAATAAGGGCGATGGCTTATCGTTCATCACTACCAATACTTTTCCTATGTTGTCATGAATTTAATAAAATTGTATATGGTGTTCCCATTGTTTATAAACATTGATATATTCCAATAGGGACTAAATATAATGGAAACCAATAAACTTATATTCCACTACAAATTTGAATGTCCACAAAATTCATCATAATGTTACTATAAGAGGTTATCTTTGTGGTATATAAGGTCTACACATCAATGCATGGAAATATATACAAATATTCAAATCTCAACCATCTCCAAATATAATTTTAATGGTGAAAAATATATATATATTCACTTTCTATGATTATATGATGATGCTCTGGACATATTTCCTAAAATTATGATGTGGTTGGATCCTGAACATTCATTCCATTTGATAATAATTCTTACATAAAATATATTAAATTGGGAAAATCTCAATAAAAAATGATGATTAGAATAATATAGTTATAGATTAATATTGTTACCAATTAAAATGGGAATGAACTATCGAATTTTTAAGTAGATGAAGACAATGAAACTGAGATCCTTATATCATTCATCCAAATCCCCGACTCTCGAATAATGATTGGTAGGTCCATGTAACATTGAATCATCTAGAATAATTTTTAACATAAGCTGAAATAATGATTAATAAACCATCAGTGCAATCCATTCATTCCAGAATATTCAGAAGTACACAAGTTCCATAAAATTATAGAGGAAGCTGGAGCCGAAATCCTTAGTCTATTGAACCTTTAATATCGTTGGAATGGTGACCAGATAGGGTTGTAAAATTATGTTCCCAAAAGGATATACCTATTCTACTTTAGGAGGAACAGTAACATTATCTATAGAACCGTTATACTCAAATAAATATCCCACCAATCATCTACAATGAATAACGTTCTGTTACTAAAAAATATTCATAATCTATCCATATCCTATCTTGTATAAGTGACAATACAATGTTATCGTAAGATATTACACATAAAGATGTTATAAACCTATTATAACTGACCATGTTGTCCTTCCACATATTTGAGTAAATGTAATCATATATATATAACCAAACTCTTAGTTAAACTAATTAATTTCTGATAGGGATATATCAGACAATCTGATAATCTATCATAAATAATTTGAAAAATTAATGGAATTTAATCATTGAATAATTATTCAACACAACAACGTGATTATATATACAATGTGAACCAAAATATAAAATAATTATTAATAAAGTTAAAAATATATAATAAATCAAGTAAGAAAAATATAAACTATTGTAAATCAGAATTACATTCCAGTTTTTATAGCCAGGAACATCAAAACTCTTCTACAATTACTCGATGAATATATCTTTTTTTATAACATTTCCAATGTTAGTAAAATAATTAAATAAGGAAAAATTATTGAAATTTCATTATGAAACACCATGACCTGGTCTACTGGGTATGTCCCAATGTTCTGTATGACCACATTCATACTTCACCTATAGCACGAGCCTTCTAACAAGTAGTGAGGGTTCATATCAATCATTGGGGAAAATGTACCCTCAATATTACGTCACATAAAAATAAATTTAATATAATAATAAATAATATTATTGTATATGTGTCATATATAAAATAAATAGTGAATATGGAATTCATTTAATAATGGAAATAATGGTACCCAAAATGGAATCAAAACAATTATAAATGTGATGTTTAATGAATAAATAAATTAACGGGTCCACCAAAGAGTGCCCTTATAATGAACCTACCAAAATTCATACTGAAATATTTATGTGAACCAACTAATCACATACATAGAGTGAATTACAAATCCCTGTTGTTTGACAATAAGAACTCAGGAAACATAAAACGATCAGAGGGAACTATTTATCCCATACTAAAGTAGAAACCTGGAATATTTATATTAAAAATTTTACTAAACTATAGAAGAAAAATGTATGAAATATCTGGAATAGAAAAATGAAACAACAGAATTGATACATAAAAAAATTAGGTAAAAATCAATGGTATAAGACAAATAATCTCGAAAATAACAGATGATTACAAATAACTACACTATATGATAAGAAAATAATGTACTAAAATCTCAAAAACAACTACCCAAAACAGTTGACTGAAACCTCATCACCTCAAAACAAACTATTTCATTTATATTCAATAAAATCCCAAACAGGTTAAATTCATCACCAAATGGATTCACAAATCTTTGAGATAAAATTATAAATAAGACCACACCAATGTCTTCTACATGAAATATATGTGAAACAACATGATATTTGTTAAATTATAATGGAAATACTTTGATAATTAGACAAGAAAATCTTATACCAAATGAATGGTTGAACATTACACTATACCAATGTTTAAAATATCAACATTAAACAGTTTAAAAGTGTATCACATATATAAATCATGTAAAAAAAATCCATATAGTAGATGATGAAATAAATGTTTCCCACATCACATTGACAACTTCTGGTCATTCTAGAAGACTAATCATAACATAATTAATTACAAGTGTCACACAAGTCATTACTAAAAATATATAAAGCTATGGGAAAAACTCCATGAGTTAACCGCCCCATCAATTTAAAATACCAAATCACTTGATCAAAATTAAAATGGAGTAGTTGAACTCATCATTGGTGATGTGCCAAACAAAAAATGTATGATATAAATAATATTCACTATCTACCTATGCACACATGGCTCAATATGAGCTCTATTTTCCAGTCAATTTCAATATAATAAACAATAAATTCATTTCCAAAGTAATTTCACAATGAACTGTTAATTACTGCATTAAATTAAAAAATACTAGGGGATTAATGGCGCTTCAAAAAACCTCCTTTCCAAAGACACACTAATAAATATCAATTTAATGATACATTATTTTTTAAACAATTTACTAAATTTCAATAGTAAATGTTCATCCAACATATGAAAAAGAGGGAAGCTCTATAACAACAATTGTTTTTTATTTCACATTAATACATGTTTTGTTACATGAATGTAAATTTTATAAAACCAAAAAAATATTGGAAAAATATCATTGGGAATTAGTTATATGAAATAAAAACATAGAACATGGGATACAAAACAATATTTAACACTTCTTTGACAAGATCATAATTTTCTAACAAACATCATACTCCATGGGATATCCAGAGGGCATATAAAATAAATAGGGGATCTATAATTCCATTTATGGAAAAAAAAATGGCATATCTGATAAATAATTTTAAATAGGTATATAAATGAGGATTAAAATGAACATGATTGATAAGGAATGATATAGCATGGTAATTATAACATGGGAAATATGGAAACAACATAAAATGCTTTATCACAGTCACATGTCAAGGACTAACTACCTTGAATTCATCGTGTAAATATTCAGAAAAAAATTTTTGTACATCCATATCCCAACATGTTGTATCATGATTCTAAACAATACACAGTGCATTGGATAACTATATGGGCACAAAAATCATAACCATTTCATTTTCGAGCATAAATGTGCCACAAATTTCGTACGGAATGGATTTATTTATCATCATAATTTATAATAAATAATAGAGAATGTGAAATAAGTAAATTTATGTCCCCAATAAATTAGTGTATTTTCGTAAAGGTGAATTCCTTATATATAATAATGTGTATTGTATCCACTACACCAATGTTTTTTAATGGAAAATCGAAAAAAAACTTCTCTAGTATAATGATGTGACAATAAAAATTTATAAAAATTAATGATTACATTGAAAGGTGCCTCTAATCCTTTTGAAATAAAATGGGTTTTTTTAGGGAAAAGGAAATTAAAATCCCAACATTATAAATTTGGAAATAGAAGGGATTATTTAATGAAGAAAAAATAATAGAAAAAATAATCCTTCGGAAATGTTGACATGGTATCAAGTGTATAGAAATGACCATAAAAACATTAATGAGAGTGGAAGAAAGATAAAATCATTTATAAATTAAATTTATTTTATATGGAATATGTAATATCATATCCCATCATAATGAAATAAAACATAATAAACATAACATAAAAGGAGTGCTTTATAAAATGAATAGAGTATAAGATCCTTTACTTTAGTGTGTTCCTTCAACTGATTGGGTGGGTCTTATTAAAGGCTTAGAGATACTTGGGATGACTATCAAGAGTGGAGGGAGTATTTTAGACATGATATACTGAGTTTTCATTAAGGTAAATTGGATAAATCATTGGTTTATATTGTGAATAAAAAGAATTCATTATTATTTTTGTTTTGGACACTACATAATTAAATATCCTAACCCACAAACCATCACACGGTTTATATTAGGGTATATTCTAGAGGGTAGGGGATATTTATTAAGGAGGCCAAGGATTGAAATTATTAAAATATTGACCTTTTTTTGTGGAGGTGAGTCTTCTAATAATTAAATGTTTTTAAAATCATAAAATATATTATTAGTTTTGTAGGATTACTAATGGATACAAAATATAATTAAAATAAACATAATATCCCATTGTCATATATTGAAAAAATAGATTCATCATTGATTAATTTTAAATTAAATATTACATCAATTTTGGGTAATTTTTCTATTATAAAACACAAATGATAATTAAATAGTGTTTAATTTTTACCCAAAAAGTTCACTATCTCAGAAACATATGAAAAATTTAATATTGGACAACATTAAAGACCTTATTCATGAAATATAATTCATTTTATCTAAATAGTTTTTATGTTTTATTAATATTCACTTTAAATAATATCTACATATATTTGAAATGATCTCTATTTGAAAATAAATTTTTTTGAACCATTATAAATGAAATATTTTTAATGGACCGGACCTCTCCAGCCCATTCCATTGTCAAAACGATTGTCATGAAGTGTTCTGGATGGTAAATTGGACTTTTCCCACACTTTTCAGAATTATGAAACTACACGCCATGTAGTGTGAGTACACACCGTGTACCCCCTCGCCAGGTATACCCCATGTTAGAGCCGTGTCCTTGACATGTGAAATAAATGGGTACACACCGTGTTCCCCATACTACATGCCCTGTAGTCCCTCCCCGCATACGTGTTACCCTCAAAACGTGTGTTGACCAGTCAACGGCCGCATGCCGCGTTGAAGGCTTTGTTGGAAGTGGCTTGGTGACCATGTGAAATGGCCGAGTACACACCATGTACCGTAAAGTACACGCCATGTACTTTTGTTTTTCTCGCCTATAAATGGAGGGGTCTCCTCCTCCTTTTCAACTCACTCCTCTCCTCTCCATTCCCTTGAGTAGAGCTCTCCCAAGAGACTCGAAGGCTCCTTTTATGCATAACATCTTCGTCCGAGCTCCGATGTATGATCCGTCAGCGGAAACTGGATCGTAATGACGAGACAGAACTTCTGAGCTTAGATTTTTTTCTATCCTTTCAGCCTTTCATTCCTAGCATCCACCCAAGGAGGTTTTTCCGGGTTTTTCCAGAAGTGACGGACACCGATGGAAGTCTTCTAAAGTTGATCCGGGGGAGCTTTGTTATTAGAACCTATTGTGGTAGGGATATTACCTTTGTCTCTCTAAATTGTGCAACATGCAGGGTGGGTGTCCTCTTGTTTACGTGAAACACTTTTGAACTATTTTAATGAAGATAATTACTGCCTTATATAATGGGGTTGGGATGTTTGCGATTACCTTTACATTACATTTTTTATATCTTTTGATATTATGTTGTGAATTTAATAGGTTTATGCCGACTGAAAATCACAGTCGTTGGGGGACTTTGCTAGTGCAATTAAATGTTGCCCTATATTTATTGACCGTTTATGTATGGAAACATTATGGAATGTTGAAATTGTTTAATCATGTAATGTTGGCTAATTAAATGAATATCTGGAACCCTTGTGTGATCCCCCCGGTTAAACAAAACTGAAATAATAAACATTTGGGTGTTGTTGGGGTTAATTTATTTGAAGGGGTGTTTTTGTGGGTTGTTTTGGATCGGGTGAGTAGCAGGGCTGCGGTTGGGTTGGTTGTGGGTTGGTGTGAATGATATGTTAGTGATGGGAAGCAGGGCTGTGATTAATGTTATCAAGGTGTGATGATGTACGGTGTTATTTTGGTTATGGTGGATGGAAGCGGGGATGCAGGGTTGGGTTTGAATGTGAACGAACTATGGGTTGTGAATAATAAATAAAATTTGGGACAGTTAAGGAATTGTGGGGATTGTTAAGTGAATGTAAATAATAATCAATGGGTTTGGTTGTTCAATAAGAAGGGACTTGTTGTGTTGTTTGTGTTTTCCTAACTTGATTTGTAGATGGAAGGGATATGTTTTACGATCGTTTGATATTGTTGGTTGCGATTGACTGCCCAGTTGTTAAGGAACTAATAAACTGATTCTGTTGAAACATGAAAACCTAAATGGAGTTGGGTTTGTTTGTGGTATGAATGCATCATAGTAGCAGTGCTGAGGCAATTACTCAGTTCTCTGTTTAGAATCCATAGGTTGGTCTGAGTGTTTGGTGTATATATACATATATGTGAATATTTTTTTTCGCACCCCACCCATGTTGAGTACTTAGTGCCAAACACTCCCATTTCATGGGAGAGGGTGTTTTCTCCATAGTTACTAGCTCCTTCTTTCTCTTTATTCCATAGGTTGTGATGGCTTGAGGCGACCTTACACCCAAGACTCTTCGGGTAGATTTCGATTGGGGTGGTTTTATCCCATGACTCTTCGGGCAGGTTTTACTGTTTCCCATAAATTTTCGGGATGAGGCCGAGGTGTGTGCAGGAAGGATACATGGTTGTGAGGCCCAGGTGTGTGCGGGTGGGATACGTGGTAGTGAGGCCGAGGTGTGTGCGGGCGGGATACCTGTTTGTGAGGCCCATGTGTTTGCGGGCGGGATGTGTGGTTATTGAGGCCCAGGTGTGTGTGGGCGTGAAGAGTGTGGTAGCATCAGGACGTTCGCTGTTAGGAAGAGCAGCTAACTAATGGGAAATGGTGCGGGGAACCCAATACTCCTGTTCTTATATACTACTACTACCTGTTGTTTTGTGTTTTGGTGAGCATGGCTGGTGAGGTTGGGTGGATAGAATTCCTTGATATGGTTTGGTTTCTTCTGTTGTTCTCACGGGAAATTAAGATGTATCCCCACTTGTGCATGATATCTTTAGGTTTCCATACTGAGTATACTTATATGCTCACCCTACGTTTAATTTCAGGTTTCCAGGTGGACTACCAGGGCTATGCGGTACCCTACTAGTCGGGACAATTGGAGTTGTTGTAGTTTCTGTACTCTTGTTTCTTTTGGTATTGTAATTTTGAGATTTATTGTACTTGTAACTTGTTTCTGAACTATTTAAACATGCTCATCGGATTGGTTTGGGTTTATTTACTTGTCTTTCCTTTCTTTTCATTTGGTGGTTGACACATCCTATTTCCCGATCATAAATAGTAAAAAGGGTAATGCCTCCCATATTAGCGAAAACTCATACCCTTGGTGCTATTCGCCACTCCGGGGCCTACTGGAGGAGGGAGTTTGGGGCCATTATCTCCATTCCACCATTGCCAGCTTAGGAGGGGAATCTTTGGTGGCAGGGGGTCGTGATAGAATGGTATCAGAGATAATGGTTGAGAGATAGGATGGAGTTCGGAGTTAGGAACAATGAGGATTGCATGGGATGGTAGGGAAATAGTGTTGATTGATCATTGGTGTGTGACATATTCTAGAGAAGACCAGCTAGGACACAGGATTTTAGGGCCCCCATGATCCGATGCATGGATTCTGAGCCTACAGAACGACCACGTGAGACTACATTGATTAAAGGGTAGAGACCCTAGGGATGGTACATTCATCATCATGATTGTGTTTTACTTGATTTGGGTGTTATGGGAAAGAAATTGAATAAAATGATAAATGAAACCATGATAAATTAATTTCTACTTCGGCCTAGGCAATCCTTGTTTACCGTAGAGCTATGGCACCGGGATGTCGTCCCCAGTTGACTCAGATGGTCGAGGCCTAGCAGATTCAGGCAGTTGATCAGTTGAGGATTGACCGAGAGGAGGAACATAACCAGTGGCAGAAGACTCTCCTTTCTTTCCAGCGGCAAACCCTCAAGAAGTATGAGATTAGTACTTCGGATACGGAGACGGAGCGGTGTATTGAGGATCTTGGGATCGCTTTTACCTTAATCCGTGCTCTGAGGGAGTACTGGGTTCCCCTAGCAGTCAGTCAGCTGAGAGGTGCGGCGCGACAGTGGTGGACGCTATACCTCGGAGAGAGGTTAGAGGCAGAGGTTTTGTGGGCAGACTATGAGAAGGAATTATGAGAGGAATTCCTTTCTTCCATGATCAAGGCGGAGAAGTGGTAGGAGTTACCCTCCCTCCACCAGTTATGTATGTCAGTATGAGATTTGGGGATCATGTTCAAAGATCTCCTATGATTTCCTCCGGATCTCTTTCCGGATGAGGAGTCTCGGGCGAGACGTTTTGAGGAGGCAATTCGTCCTTCGCTCCAGTATGTTGTCACCCACTTCACCCTTCCGACATACTTGGCAGTATAGAAGAAGTCATAGGTTATATAGAGGATTGAATCAGAGGGAGGTGCACCACGTGAGGGGATCTAGCCAGGTTTGTCGAAGGGGAAGGTAGTCAGCAGCATGCCTCCTGTGATGGGACCATCCTGGTTCAGGCTAGTGGGGAGCAGGCCCCGACAGTTACAGTTCAGATCATCAGGTCCTTATCGCTTTTTCATTAGCCGAGGACCGAAGTGATTTTCTTGTGGATGATTAGGGCACATTCAGAGTCAGTGCCCGACCCGAGCTCAGTACGGTGGGGGTGGGCAGGTTCAACACCCACCTCAGCAACACCAGTTGCCGGGGAGGCCCTTCCAGCAGTAGAAGAACCATGCTCCTTCGAGGTTAGACTTTATAGGAGGAGGCCGACCTCAGGGTGCTCCTCAGGGACCTCCACCAGGCCGTGGTCGGGATAGTGGATGACATCAGAGAGGCAGAGGAGATGTGTGTTTACAGTTACATCCATCAGAGTTGGCAGCTCCAGCAGGACTAGAGGTGGTGCGAGGTACGATTTGTTTTTTCAGCACTCTTGTTTCTGCTTTGTTCGATTCAGGAGCTTCACACTCCTTTTTGGCACCCGATATAGTCCATTATTTGGATCTATATTTAGAGAGACTTTCTGAACCCCTGGTGCTGAGTACACCAATTGGAGGCCAGACCAGTGTATCTTGTGTTTTTGAGGGATGTGGGCTGACGCTGGGACTGCATTAATCTAGTGGGGATCTTCTTTTGCTATATATGCACCCATACGATGTCATCCTTGTCATCTACTGGTTGTTTTATGTTAGTTCTTCTATCGACTGCTTTTGAAGAAGATTCGTGTTCTCCGACGTGGATGGGCATCGTATATCTTTTTTTGGTGAGAGGAGCTATCAAGTGGAAAGCCTACATGTAAAGCCTCTCCTTTCCTTGTCAGGTGGGTTATTAGTGGTTTCAGCTGATGCAGATATGATGGATGTCCCAGAGGTTGTTGGGGAATTCTTTGATGTTTTTTCCCGAGGAGGTTGTGACTCTACCCCCCGACGTGACATTGTGTTCGGGATAGAATTACAGCCTGGTGCCCGTAATATTTCGATGGCCCCTTATCGGATGTCACATTTGGAGTTGCGGGAGTTGCGGATTCATATTGACGATCTGATGGACAAGGTTTTTGTTCGACCCAACATGTCACCATGGGGTTCTCCAGTTTTGTTCGTGAAGAAGGCAGATGGTGGTCTTAGGTTATGCATAGACTACCGAAGGTTGAATCAGGTAACTGTCAAGAACTGTTACCCCCTTCCAAGGATAGATGATCTCTTGGACTAGCTGAGGGAAGAAGCTTGGTTTTCTAAGATTTATCTACGATCCAGATATCATCACCTGAGGGTGAAGGATAGTGACATATCGAAGACGTCTTTCAGGTGCATGTATGGGCACTTGCAGTCTGTAGTGATTCCATTTGGAGTTACGAATGCACCGGTTATGTTCTTGGGACTTATGAACTTTGTCTTTCGGGAGTTTCAGGACCAGTTCATCATTGTGTTTATCGATGAAATCCTGATCTACACAAGATCAGAGGAGTAGCACGTTGGGCCTCTCATGGCAGTCATATAAGTCTTTCTATACCACCAGCTTTACGATAAATTGTCGAAGTGTAAGTTCATTACATAAGAAGTACACTTCCTTGGGCATGTAGGGTCTCACCATGGAGTGTCAGTGGACCAGTCAAAGGTGGAGGCAGTTGTTTCTTAGGCAGCACCCAAGAGCGTAGCAGAGGTCCGTAGTTTCCTGGGGTTAGCAGGTTACTATCGGAGGCTCGTTTCATACTTCTCTCAAGTTGATACTCCATTGAAAGATTTGACTAGGAAGAACCAGGTCTTCCAATAGAGAGACCAGTCTGAGAAAGCTTTTGACTACATGAATGAGAAGATGGTCAGTGCTCCAGTACTCAAGTTGTCAGAGGAAGGGTTGTTGTATGATGTGTTTTGTGATGCTTTTGGCATTGGTTTGGGGTGAGTACTGATGCAGAAGAAGGGTGTGATCTATTATGGTTTTAGGCAGTTGCGCCCACACGAGCGTAACTATGCCACCCATGACCTGGAGCTTGCAGAATTAGTGTTCTAACTGAAGTTGTGGTGAAATTACCTCATTGGAGAGCACTTTGTGGTCTTCTCAGACCACAAGAGCTTATGGTATATCTTCTTCCAACGTGACCTAAACATGCAGCAGCAGAGATGGGTCAACTTTATCCAAGACTATGACTTCAAGATCTCATACACTAATGGTAAGGGAAACGTTGTGGCTGATTCCCTGAGGATGAAGTTGCATAAGGATGTGGTTCGTGAATCTACTGATGCTTGGAAATTGATGGTAGAGTTGGCCACCTTGCACTTGGATGAAAGGGTAGAAGGTGTTAGAGGATGTTTGTTTCAAATGATGGTGCATTCCTCCTTGTTGCTGCAGGAGGAAGAGTCTCAGTGGAGGGAATTCTTAGCGAAAGTAATGTGGGATCGTGTCGATCAGGGAAACACTCCAGAAGGATGGTCAGAGGACAGCTGACATCAGATGCTTTTCCATGGTGGTTGTTTGTTCCGGAGGCGATGCGTCTGGGAGTTCTCCGTGAGTTCCAAAGCTCAGCCTTGGCGGTACATCCGGAAGTTTTAAAAATGTACCAAGGCCTGAGGGAACAGTTTTGGTGGCCCGGGGTGAAATGAGCAGTAGCAGAGTTTCTGGCTAAGTGCCTAATGTGTCAGCAAGTAATTTCTGAACACCGTGTTCCCAAGGGTTTGTTGCATCCATTAGATTTCCCCAAGTGGAAGTGGGATGTCATCTCGGTGGACTTCTTCACAAGACTACCCAGATCTCAAGGTGGTTATGATGCTCTCTGGGTGGTGGTTGTAACACCCCGAGCTTCCACGATACACTTCTCATTCAATAATACAATAGCTTGCATTGTACGCAAGTACGAGTTCTAACACACCGCGACTAATCAAAGTAGCCGTTATGAATAGTAATAACAACTTTTTAAAAGTATAGAAATTTTATAATTCAAAATGGACTTCATTTTTGTATTTTTAATATCGAAATTATCCTAAGTTGAATTTTTTGTAACTTTCTTAGAACTTCCAATTTTTTTATGAATAGTGAAAAATACTTAAAACAACTTTTTTAATCAAAATAATTTATTGTGATAAATTATACTATTTAGTGGTTTTAAAGTATAATTAGAATATATTTTTACATTTTATCCAATGGTGGTCATTAGAATTAATTTAATATTGAAATTGGACATAAACAATTGCCAATCTTTTGATATAAATTGTTTCTTAAAAACACGCTATTTGTTGTGACAATGGGAATTAATTATAAAATTAATTAATGCAACTTATATGTTTGGAATTTTGTAAAATAGACATCATTTTTGAATTTGGAATATCAATTATAGCTTAGGGTGAAATTTTGGCATTGTTCTGAAAAACTTCAATTTTTGATGAATAGTGAAACCACTAAGTGGTAGTTAAATAACTGATTTTTCGTTAAAATGAAATATTACCACTTCTATGATTTGATTTTCAAAAATCCGACATACATGGTTGTCATTAAGATGTAAAATGTGGTTCAATGAGATTAAAATAATTTTTTGGTAAATAGTAACTTTTAAGTTCTTAATCGCGATTAGAGGTAATTAGTGTAGTTTAAGGTAAAAATAATGTTTTAATAATATGATATGAGCTTGAAACTAGTCCTACTAATATTTGATGAGTCATGTCCGACCGAGAAAATCCATGGGTCAACTTGGGGACCCCATGGAGCCACTTTAGTTGGAAAATGACATAAATACATTTTATTTAATGTTAAAGTAAAAAAATGACACAAACATGAAATGTTTTACTAAAACAATTTTTACATGGGGTTATACAAGTTATATTTTTTATTATAAATATTAATTGGAAAGATAAAAAGATTTCCTACATCATAGTATTTTTTTTATAATTTTTAGACATTAAATAAATTAAATTATTTATGACATCATGATGATGCAGCGATGACCTCATTATTTAACGATTTAAATAAAATGAGAAGATAATGTAAATTCCAAGTCATACACTTGTCAAAAGCCTATTGGATGAGGATCATTCGAACCCTTATCACCTTATCCTAGAATTATACAAGTGTGGGACCTTTAGAATCCGAAAATCATTGTATAATAGAATAACATTTCATTACTTTCCAAAAGTGCCCCTCCTATCCACTTATAAAAGGCCCCCACCACTCCCACCTTAGTCACACCATCAAGCCATTTGGCTCGGCCAAAATATTCCCAAATACTCTCCCAACATCCCTAACTCACTCCTAGAAGCCTCAATTTGTGCATAATTCTTCCCAAGGAAGCCTTTGTCTCAAATCAAAAAGAGTTACCCGATTCTTTAGGTAATCTCTTCTCTAATGTCTATTTGTTTTATTTTGCTTCTCCAACCCTTTAAACTCTATTCATTCCTTTCTTTTGTAACAAAAAAAGTATCTAAAATATACTAGGATGTTGTTATGATAAGTATTTGGTTTACACTTACACACACCTTTGTCTAATGGTTAAAGAACATACTGTTTCTGTGGGTGGCGAAATACTGCCTCACGAAACGATGATTGTTCAAATTTTTTAACACCTATAATGGTGGCCATTTTTATGACACTATTTTCATATATGATATATATATTATGTTTATGTTTTCCTTATGCTTCTGTATTTCTCATTTATGTCATACTTTATGATTTCCATTATGGGTAAACGCGATAATTTCATTTTAGGAAGTGCGGACTACCGCCCCCTCAAAGTGATGTGAATCGTTAATGCCATATGTGGGATGTATAAAGGATGGAGTAAATGATATTATATATGATATTATACTGGAACTATATTATAACTTTATATAATTATGATTTCATTCCATTAGATACGAAATAGAAATGAAAGTAGCATTCATGCGTACGTACGGCTTACCGTCTCCATGAACGGTGCATTTCATTTCTTACCTCTAAATGTTACGTAATATTATGAATGAATGTTTATACTGGATATATATGATATATATGACATCTAAATTATGAATATAATTCTGGAGATGATGGATATTCTACCACATAAACAACTTGTAATTATAAGAAGTTTATTGTTGACTCAAGTACCAAAGATCGACAAAACGACCGTTATTAACTTAAATAATTACATAATGTTCATAACATGGAAATAAGTGATATAAAAGGAATAATGAACATAAAAAAAGGTTCTTAAGTAAATAGAAATTAACTCTAGTTTATTATTCAGGAGGTTAAAGAACAGTCGAGTCAGGACAAGACGCAAGGTAAGGGAACTTCTTAACCCAATTTCCATTCTTTGGGTTAATCTCCTACTTTCAAATTATGTCATGATATTATTATGTCCTATCTTGTATTTGTACATTCCTATGTGTGTACTTATAGTTAATACACATAATAGACCTATTTTATTTTAAAAATGATCTTTTTAAGGACTTCGTCTCAATCGCCTTTCATTGAGGCATATTTGGTTTTATACACAACTTTCTTTTATACGGTGTATAATCCCCTTTGACTTTTACATTTATTCAAAAGGAATCTTTTTTATACGAAGCGTTTTAATAAACAACAAAAAGGGAATGTTTTTCTTTCTGTACTTATGCGGCGACAACGACTTCTCTGCCGCCGTGACCATTATTTGAGTTTCAGCTTCCTCTACAAGCCATCATTTTTTTTAATGAAAAATAAATACAAAGTTTTAACTTTCTTTTATTTTGGTATTGAAAATGGTTTTGAAAGTGTTTTTATTATATCAATGTGATTTATTGATATATTGTGATTGAAATGTGGAAATGTTATGTTTCCTTTATGCATGTTTTATGTGATACGATTATGTTATGGTTTATGATATGTTTAAACCTATTCATATGAGGAATGCATTGGACTTAATAAGTGACTGGTGGAGCCCGCTATAGCTCCTAGATGCATCGGTAGGACTCATGGGACAACTAGACGTGGAATTGGCCGAGGCCCTTTCCCCATTTGATTTGTGATTTTGGCCGAGGCCTTAATCATTTTAGACGTCTTGGCCGAGGCCTTGACAAAATGTTTCAGAAGGTCTGGCATTATGCATTCCATCATTATGAAAGTGGTTATTGATATTACATGTGATTATTCGACCAGTATAATATCCATGTGAAGAAGTAAATGGCATTATCTCATTTTACTTTTGCCATATTATGTTGAAGTTCATGTTTAAAAGGTTTTTGTTTTAGTTATACATTGCCTTAAATGTTAATGTTTTTTTATGAAAGCTTCCGCTATATTGTTAACCTTACTGAGAATCTGAGCTCACCCCTTTCAATGTTTTAATATTTATCCAGGATGTGAAGAAGTATTTTATGAATGACCTGTAGGGGTAGTCAGAAAGGGATATGAGTTTGGACTGTGAAGACCATTTTATTGTAGTTTGTTTAATTTTTTATGTAATGAAAGACTTATGAATGTATCTAGTGTTTCCAAGGCTACTAAACTAATCGGTCTTTCGAGACTTGATCTTTTGTGATCATGCCAATGTTACTAAGTAATGCACCGACTCTGGGTAGCTGGGGTCGGGGTGTTATAGTTGGTATCAGAGGCAGTTTAGTACTAACCTTGGAAGCTAGATTTAGATAAACTCTGATTAGAGAACATAGCCCAAAGATAGACTTTGAGGATTAATATAGAAGAACTTCCTAGAATTTTGTTATTGTAGGGATTTTGTGAGTTTTCCGAGAAATACATCCCTGCCTGGATACGAGCAGGTAGAGGCAGGTCTGGCACAGATGTACCTAGGGGTAAAACCTGAAAACACCGCTTTGAGCTAGACTCGAACAGGAACTGGTGCACGACAACGGGCCTTGCTGCACTCTTGGTTACGACACTCCCAGGGGATATGCTAAGGATAATTCCCATTTTCTTTACAATCCACTATGAACGGTTATGAGTATATACTTCCTAAAATAAAACCTTTTTATGATTATGGATTATATCCATAAATAGTTCAATTTATGTTAAGTATTTTACAAGTATGGAATTATGTATTTTGATTCATAAACTAATCTAGTTTATGCCATTGTTTAGAAATGGCGCCTAGTGGAAGGAATGGAAACCGTATCAATGCACGCACTCCGTGTAGGGATTTACCTCCTGCTCAAGATAATTATTGTGGATATGGAGATACAACTGGTGCTGATCAACTTATTACCATACTGGGACAACTCACTCTGGTTATGAATAATTATCTTACTCGTATGGAGCACCCTGATCCGCAACATAGTGGATCAATGTTAGACCGCTTCATGAGGCAACAACCACCAACATTTAATGGGGGTACAAATCCATTAGTAGATGAGCAATGGATAAACTCCTTAGAGAAAATATTCCACGCCTTGGGGAGTAGTGAAAGGGAAAAGGTTATCATGGCAGTTTACCGCCTCACTGGAGATGCTGATCAATGGTGGTCATTGATTCAAAACACAAAGGAAGATGACGACGTATCGAATATGGAATGGAGGGAGTTCAAAGAGATTTTCCTAGAAAAATACTATCCTCATGACCATCGAAAAGATATGGAAAGACAATTTTTGAGTCTGAGACAAAAGGAGGATGAGAATGTCGCAATGTATGAGGCCAACTTTACAAGGTTAGCGAGGCATGCTGTAGATTATATACGTAACCCAAGGATTAAGATTGATTGTTTCTTTGATGGGTTAAAACCATTTCTCCGTCGAGCTTTAGTATCACAATCCTTCTCATCATAGGAAGATATTGTCTCGTGTGCTATCAAGACAGAAAAGGAATTTTCTAAGTCTTATGACAACAAAGTAAATCAAGAGAAGAAGAGAATGGTGGAACAAGAGACAGATAAAGGGAAAATAGGAAAGAAGGATTTTCCATTATGTGATAATTGTGGGAAGAATCACCCTGGTACTTGCCTAAAAGGAATGGGAGTTTGTTATAAATGTGGAGAAAAGGGTCACCAGGCTTGTGATTGCAAGGGAAAGAAAGAGGCTATCAAAGTTGAATGCTACAATTGTATAGAAATGGGTCATTATGCAAATGAATGTCCTAAGCGTCAGGGAAACTTACCTCAGAAAAGGCCAAGGGATCAAGGAAAATCTTATGATGTTACTACAGTTGAAGCAGAATAACTAATGTAATGGTGCTTTTGGACTCATGGATTATATTCTGGTAATTAGAATAATGTGATATATATATAAGGATTGTACTTCAGTACTTGTTGATTTCATTAAGGTTTTAATATGATGAATGTAATTATATTTTTAGTATGTGAAAAAAAGAGAAACTTTACTTTGTTTGGGGAATCTGATAAATTGATTTTGGAATTAAGAGACCTTTTAGAGAAAGTATGGACAGAGGTATATTGGATAATTATAAAGGTTGTAGTGGATTAAGTTGATCTTTGTATAGTATTTTTTAAGGTTAAAAAATTTATGAAGATTATTTTTGGAATATTATGATACTATAGTTTTAGGAAAAGGACAACCTGCAGGGTGGGGCATAACCCATCGCGTCGGACAAAGCTACAGGAATCGAACCCACAATCATGGTGCGACAGACCTTTATTTCCTACCACTAGCCTACAGGAAGTCCCTGGTTATTACAAAATAATTTTACTAATCTAAATGGTATGTGTTAACATTTGGAACCTTATACAATTAGGATAAGTATAATATTTTTGAGTTCTATTATCTTTTTGAGTGAAAGATGAGTTGAAGGTTGAAACTCTAATTGTCAAGATATATATATATATACCTATCTCTTATTCAATGAATAAATTAATTCGTAAAATTTAGTAAAGGGATATTAAAAAAAATGTGTTATCCTAATACCTTATGTCCTGTTGAACTGATGATATTTTAAATCAATATAGATTGAAGGCTTTGAGGCCCTCAATTTGACAGTTGATGGTGATTGATGACCTCAATCACTCCCTACAAATATTTATGTTTTTCCTCCAATTATATGTCTTTAATTTCCACCAATGTTCTCCTAATCGAGATCATAATTGGGTGGTGACTTTTTCATTTCCCTTTCCCGCTTATTAAGGCTAAATTTTATTAATCTTATTTCCGATGTGGGTTTTCCTCAAAGGTATTTTATCTTTTCAACCTTTTATTTTCAAAGAAAAATTTCAAATTGCGAGGACGCAAATTATTGAAGGAGGGGAGAATGTAACACCCCGAGCTTCCATGATACGCTTCTCATTCAATAATGCAATAGCTTGCATTGTACGCAAGTTCGAGTTCTAACACACCGCGACTAATCAAAGTAGCCGTTATGAATAGTAATAACCACTTTTTAAAATTATAGAAATTTTATATTTCAAAATGGACTTCATTTTTGTATTTGTAATATCGAAATTATCCTAAGTTGAATTTTTTGTAACTTTCTGAGAACTTCCAATTTTTTTATGAATAGTGAAAAATACTTAAAACAAATTTTTTAATCAAAATAATTTATTGTGATAAATTATACTATTTAGCGGTTTTAATGTATAATTATAATATATTTTTACCATTTTATCCAATGGTGGTCATTAAAATTAATTTAACATTGAAATTGGACATAAACAATTGCCAATCTTTTGATATAAATTGTTTCTTAAAAACACGCTATTTGTTGTGACAATGGGAATTAATTATAAAATTAATTAATGAAACTTATATGTTTGGAATTTTGTAAAATAGACATCATTTTTGAATTCGGAATATCAATTATATCTTAGGGAGAAATTTTGGCATTGTTCTGAAAAACTTCAATTTTTGATGAATAGTGAAACCACTAAGTGGTAGTTAAATAACTGATTTTTTGTTTAAATGAAATATTACCACTTCTGTGATTTGATTTTCAAAAATCTGACATACATGGTTTTCATTAAGAAGTAAAATGTGGTTCAATGAGATTAAAATAATTTTTTGGTGAATAGTAACTTTTAAGTTCTTAATCGCGATTAGAGGTAATTAGTGTAGTTTAAGGTAAAAATAATGTTTTAATAATCTCATATGAGCTTGACACTTGTCCTACTCCTATTGGATGAGTCATGGACGGCCAAGACAATCCATGGGTAATATTTGGGACCCCATGTAGCCACTTTATTTGGAAAATGACATAAATACCTTTTATTTAATGTTAAAGTAAAAAAATGACACAAACATGAAATGTTTTACTAAAACAATTTTTACATGGGGTTATACACGTCATATTTTTGATTATAAATATTCATTGGAAAGCTAAAACGATTTCCTACATAATAGTATTTTTTTTATAATTTTTAGACATTAAATAAATTAAATTATTTATGACATCATGATGATGCACCGATGACCTCATTATTTAACGATTTAAATAAAATGAGAAGATAATGTAAAATACAAGGCTTACACTTGTCCAAAGCCTATTGGATGAGGAGATTTAGAACCCTTATCACCTTAGCCTCTAATTATACAAGTTTGCGACCTTTATAATCCGAAAAGCATTGTATAATAGAATAACATTTCATTACATTCCAAAAGTGCCCCTCCTCTCTACTTATAAAAGGCCCCCACCACTCCCACCTTATTCACACCATCAAGCCATTTGGCTCGGCCAAACTCTGCCCAAATACTCTCCCAACATCCCTCAATCACTCCTAGAAGCCTCACTTTGGGAAGAATTCTTCCCAAGGAAGCCTTTGTCTCAAATCAAAAAGACTTACCCGATTTTTTAGGTAATGTCTTCTCTAATGTTGTTTTGTTTTATTTTGCTTCTCCAACCCCTTAAACTTTTTTCATTCCTTTATTTTGTAACAAAACCAGTATATAAAATATACTAGGATGTTTTTATGATAAGTATTTGGTTTACACTTACACACACCTTCGTCTAATGGTTAAAGAACATACTGTTTCTGTGGGTGGCGAAATACTGCCTCACGAAACGATGATTGTTCAAATTCTTTTAACACCTATAATGGTGGCCATTTTGATGAAACTATTTTCATATATGATATATATATTATGTTTATGTTTTCATTATTCTTCTGTATTTCTCATTTATGGCATACTTTATGATTTTCATTATGGGTAAACGTGATAATTTCATTTTAGGAAATGCGGACTACCGCCCCCTCAAAGTGATGTGAATCGTTAATTGCATATGTGGGATGTATAAAGGATGGAGTAAATGATATTATATATGATATTATACTGGAACTATATTATACCTTTATATAATTATGATTTAATTCCATTAAATACGAAATAGAAATGAAAGTAGCGTTCATGCGTACGTACGGCTTACCGTCTCTATGAACGGTGCATTTCATTTCTTACCTCTAAATGTTACGTAATATAATGATTGAATGTATATACTGGATATATATGATATATATGACATCTAAATCATGAATATAATTCTTGAGATAATGGATATTCTACCACATAAACAACATGTAATTATAAGAAGTTTATTGTTGACTCAAGTACCAAAGATCGACAAAACGACCGTTATTAACTTAAATACTTACATAATGTTCATAACATGGTAATAAGTGATATAAAAGGAATAATGAACATAAAAAAGGTTCATAAGTAAATAGAAATTAACTCTAGTTTATTATTCAGGAGGTTAAAGAACGGTCGAGTCAGGACAAGACGCAAGGTAAGGGAACTTCTTAACCCAATTTCCATTCTTTGGGTTAATCTCCTACTTTCAAATTATGTCATGATATTATTATGTCCTATCTTGTATTTGTACTTTCTTATGTGTGTACTTATAGTGAATACACATAATAGACCTATTCTATTTTAAAAATGAACTTTTTAAGGACTTCGTCTCAATCGCCTTTCATTGAGGCATATTTGGTTTTATACACAACTTTCTTTTATACGGTGTATAAACCCCTTTGATTTTTACGTTTATTCAAAAGGAATCTTTTTTATACGAAGCGTTTTACTAAACGACAAAAAGGGAATGTTTCTCTTTCCGTACATATGCGGCGACAACGACTTCTCCGCCGCCGTGACCATTATTTGAGTTTCGGCTTCCTCTACAAGCCATCATTTTTTTTAAAGAAAAATAAATACAAAATTTTAATTTTCTTTTATTTTGGTATTGAAAATGGTTTTGAAAGCGTTTTTATTATATCAATGTGCTTTATTGATATCTTTTGATTGAAATGTGGAAATGTTATGTTTCCTTTATGCATGTTTTATGTGATACGATTATGTTATGGTTTATGATATGTTTAAACCTATTCATATGAGGAATGTATTGGACTTAATAAGTGACGGGTGGAACCCGCTATAGCTCCTCGATGCATTGGTAGGTCTCATGAGACAACTAGACGTGGAATTGGATGAGGCCCTTTCCCCATTTGATTTGTGATTTTTGCCGAGGCCATAATCATTTTAGACGTCTTGGCCGAGGCCTTGACCAAATGTTTCAGAAGGCCTGGCATTATGCATTCCATCATTATGAAAGTGGTTATTGATATTGCATGTGATTATTCGACCAGTAGAATATCCATGTGAAGAAGTAAATGGAATTATCTCATTTTACTTTTGCCATATTTTGTTGAAGTTCAAGTTTAAAAGGCTTTTGTTTTTTTATACATTGCCTTAAATGTTAATGTTTATTTATGAAAGCTTCCGCTATATTGTTAACCTTACTGAGCATCTGAGGTCACCCATTTCAATGTTTTAATATTTTTCCAGGATGTGAAGAAGTATTTTATGAATGACCTTCAGGGGTAGTCAGAAAGGGATATGAGTGTGGACTATGAAGACCATGTTATTGTAGTTTGTTTACTTTTTGATGTAATGAATGAATTATGAATGTATCTAGTGTTTCCAAGGCTACTAAACTAATCGGTCTTTCGAGACTTGATCTTTTGTGATCATGCCAATGTTATGAAGTAATGCGCCGACTCTGGGTAGCTGGGGTCGGGGTGTTACAGTGGTGGATATTCTGACGAAATTGGCTCACTTTTTAGCAGTTAAGGAGTTGGGCCCAGTGAGTACCTTAGCACATAGGTACGTAGACAAGGTGGTGGATTTTCATTGAGTTCCAAATACTATCATCCCAAACCGGGATACTCGGTTTTCCTCACATGTTTGGAGGGTGGTATAGAAATCTTTTGGCACCCAGCTACGCCTTAGCACTGCTTTCCACCCCTAGAATGACGGGCAGACAGAGCGGACTATCCAGACATTGGAGGACATGCTGCGAGCATGCGTTCTGGATTTGAGAGGGTCATGGGTACGACACTTTCCATTAGTAGAGTTTTCCTACAACAATAGCTTCCAATCTACTATTGGAATGGAGCCTTTTTAGGACTTGTATGGAAGACCATGTCATTTACGCATTTGGTGGGCAGAGGATGGTGAGACAGGTGCTCTTGGGCCAGAGGTAGTGCAGAGCACCATAGAGAAAATACAGCTTGTACGTGAGAGGATTAAAGTAGCTCAGGACCGATAGAAGTCTTATGCTGATCATCGGAGGAGGCCCTTGGAGTTTGAGGTGGGAGATCATGTGTTCTTGAAGGATTCCAATTGATGGGGGTTTAGGAGGCTTGAAAACAGGAGAAATATCTCACCTAGGTTCATTGGACCTTTTGAGGTGATGCGGTGAGTCGACGAGGTGGCATATCAGCTAGCCCCACCACCTCATTTGGAGAAGGTTCATGACATCTTCCACGTCTTCTAGATAAGTCGATACTTACACGACGACTCTCACGTTATTGACTGGGGAGAGTTAGATATGGGAGATGACAGAACCTTTGAGGAACGACCAGTCAGAATCGAGGATCATAAAGAGAAGGTGCTCTATGGACGAACCTTTCCCTTGGTTCGTGTGTTGTGGAGGCCTGACAGCCTCGATGAGAGAAATTTGGGGCGAGAGGCTCAGATGCACGCTCAGTACCCAGAGTTTTTTTGACTTTTCAATTCTTTGTTCATCTAATATATGTTTTGATGTTATACTTTATACCTCTGATATATGAAATGGTTGGCTTGTTGGTTATGAGACCTTTTGTTTCATTGTTCTCTGGAAATGTGTAGCATATCCGGATGTGTGGAAAAAGAGAAAAACCTGATCCTTAATCAAGACGCATTAATGCGGATATCATTGAAACCGTGCGGGCGAGTCAGTGCCGCCTAAAGCAGATAATATCTCAATATAGGCGAAAGAATTTCCCCAAACCACATGTTCGGGCAGTGTGTTGGTTGTGTGGTGTTGGGGGTAGTGCAAGTTGAAAAATCCTAATGTATGAAAGTGGGAAGACCCAATTCTTAATCGAAACGCATTAATGAGGATGCGATTAAACCCGTGCAGGTGAGTCAGTGCTGCCGAAAGCGGATAATATCTCGACATAGGAGAAAATATTCTTAACACATATGATTAGGGTTGTTGGATGTGTTTCTGTTATAATGAGGGACCTAATAGGTTTCTTGTTGGGTTCCTCTGGGTTGGATTTTAAAATCTTGGGGACAAGAATATTTTAAGAGGTATCTAATGTAATGTCTCGGACCTCTCCGGCCCATTCCTTTGTCAAAAAGAGGGTCATGAAGAGTTCTGGAGGGTAAAATGGACTTTTCCAACACTTTTCAGAATTTTGAAACTACACGCCGTGTAGTGTGAGTACACGTAGTGTACCCCCTCACTGGGTATACCCCGTGTTGGAGTCGTGTCCTTGCCGTGTGAAATAAATGGGTACACACTGTGTGCCTCATACTACATGCCATGTAGTCCCTCCTCACGTACCTGTTACCCTCAAACCGTGTGTTGACCAGTCAACGGCGGCGTGCCGCATTGAAGGCAGTGTTGGAAGCTGCCTGGTGACAGTGTGAAATGGCCGAGTACACGCCGTGTACCATAAAGTACACGCCGTGTACTTTTTTTTCTCACATATAAAAGGAGGGGTCCCCACCTTCTTTTCAACTCACTCCTCTCCTGCCCATTCCCTCGAGCATAGCTCTCTCAAGAGACTCGAAGTCTCCTTTAATCCATAACTTCTTCATCCGAGCATCGATTTACGATCCATCAGCGGCCACAGGATCGTAATAACGAGGCGGATCTTCTGATCTTGGATTTGTTTCTTTGCTTTCGGCCTTTCCTTCCCAGCTTCCACCCGAGGAGGTTTTTCCGGGTTTTTGCTGAAGCGACGGACGCCGACGGACGTCTTCAAAAGTTTATCTGGGGGATCATTGTTATCAGAACCTGTTGAGGTAGGGATATTACCTTAGTCTCTCTAAATTGTGCAACATGTGGGGTGGGTGACCTCTTGTTTACGTGAAACTCTTTTGAACCAGTTTAATGAAGAAAATAACTGGCTTATATAACGTGGTTGGGAAGATTGTGATTTCTATTACATTATTTTTTTTATCCTGTGATATTATGTTGTGAATTGAATAGGCTTATTCCTACTGAAAATCACAGCCGCTGGCGGCGTTTTCTTGCACAATTAAATGCTAGCGAATATTTTTAGACCATTTATGTATGGAAACATTGTTGAATGTGGAAATTGGTTAATCAGATAATGTTGGCTAATTAAATGAAAATATGGAACCCTTGTGTGATCACCGCAGTTGAACAAAACTGAAACAATAAACATGTGGGTGCTGTTTAGGGTTAATTTATGTGAAGGGGGAGTTTTTGTGGGTTGCTGTGGATCGGGTGAGCAGTGGGGCTACGGTTGGATTGGTTTTGGGATAGTGTGAATTCTATGTTGGTGATGGATAGCGGGGCTACGATAAATGGTATCAAGGGGTGATTATGTATGGTGTGGTTGTGGTTATGGTGGCTGGCAGCAAGGTTTCAGGGTTGCGTATGAATGTGAACTAACTATGGGTTCTAAATAATAAATAAAATGTGGAAGAGTTAATGAATGGTGGGGCTTGCTAATGGAACCGAAATAATAATCAATGCGGTTGGTTGGTCAATAAGAAGGGACTTGTTGTGTTTCTTTTCTTCTCCTAACTTGATTTGTGGATGGGAGGGATATGTTTTACAAACGTTTTATATGGTTGGTTGTGGTTAGTTGCATAGTAGTTAAGGAAATAATAAACTGATTCTATTGAAACATGAAAACCTAAATGTGGTTGGTGTTGTTTGTGGTATGAAAACTTCATAGTAGCAGTGCTGAGGCACATGCTCAGTTCTCTATTTAGAAGCCATAGGTTTGGATGAGTGTTTCGTATATATATATATATATATATATATATATATATATGTATCTTATTGTTTTGTCGCACCCCACCCATGTTGAGTACTTAGTACCAAACACTCTAATTTAATTGGAGAGGGCATTTCCCCATAGTTACTAGCTCCTTCCTGCTCCATCTTCCATAGGCTACGATGGATTGAGGCGACCTTACACCCAATACTCTTCTGGTCGGATTCGATTGGGGTGGTTTTAGTCCAAGACTCTTCGTGAATGTTTTACTGTTTCCAAAGAATATTCGGGATGATGCCCAGGTGTGTGTGGGAGGGATACATGGTTGTGAGGCCCAGGTGTGTGCGCGGTGGGATATGTGGTTGTGAAGCCTAGGTGTGTGCTGGTGGGATACGTGGTTGTGAGGCCCAAGTGTAACACCCCAAGATTTTATGAAAAATATTCTATTTAATTTCATTAATGTCTTGTGTTATACGCTACACCAAAAGGAGCTTTCACAACACACATCTCTGACTTGGCTTGAATTACACTCAATCGCGACCTTCCACGATAGCGTGTGTTGTACGGAACACCAAGTTTCGCTAAACAACGATATGCTATTAAGATATTATTAAAACTAGCCGTTATGAATAGTAATAACCACTTTTTGAAATTTTGTAAATATTATTTTTCAAAATGGACTTCATTTAGGGATTCAGAGTATCGAATTTAGCCTAAGGTGAAATTTTGGTACTTTTCGGATAACTTTCATATTATGATGAATAGTGAAAATTACTAAATTTTAATTAAAAACAACTTTTTTAATCGAAATAATTAATAGTGATAAATTATTAATTTGAGTGGTTTTAAAGTATATTTAGAATATATTTTTACAGTTTAATACATTGTTGGACATTGGATTTAATTTCACATTTAAACCAGTTATAAACAAGTGTCAATCTTTTGATAGTTATTATCTCTTAAAAACACGCTATTTGTTGTGACAGCGGAAATTAATTATTAAATTAATTAATGCAACTTATATGTTTGGAATTTTGTAAAATAGAAATCATTTTTGAATTCGGAATATCAATTATAGCTTATGGTGAAATTTTGGCATTTTTCTGAAAAACTTCAATTTTTGATGAATAGTGAAACCACTAAGTGGTAGGTTAAAAACTGAATTTTGCATAAAACTTAATTTTACCGCTTCTGTGAATGGAATTTCGAAAATCCGTGAGACACGGTTAATATCAAGGACTAAAATGTAGTTCAATGAGATGAAAATAATTGTTGGTGAATAGTAACTTTTTACTTTTTTTTTTACCGCGGTTAATAGTAAATAGGGTAACTAAGGGTAAATATGATATTACTATTACCCTAACACACGTCCTAATTCTATTGGATAAGTGTAATTCGACCAAAAACAACCTTATGAATATAATATGACCATTTAGGTCCACTTGGATTAGATTATGACATTTAATATTATTTTATTTAATGAATATTTAAAAGAGTAAAAATCAATGTTTATTTACTAAAACATTTTTAATATGGGGTTATACATAAGATAAATTAGACTATAAATATTCATTAGAAAGATAAAAAGATTTCCTACATGATGGTATTTTATTTGTAATTTTTAGACATTTAATTATTTAATTTATGTATGACACAAAGATGATGCAGTAATTATCTTATTAATGAAATATTCACATAATTGATATTATAAATACCAAAATAAATGTAATTTAAGACTTTTTATGAATTCCACTAATTTTATAGGTTACTATGATATATTAGTGTTGATTTAATCAACTTTTTTCGAACATATAATTCTGTTATGACTTTCACAAAAATCATATATCAAATAGTGTCAAAATTGACACAAAATAGTTTTTAAATCAAATATTATATTATTAATTGTTATTTTGTTCCTAAAAATATAAGGTTCGTCCAAATGACTTAGATAAGGATATATGTATTAATAATATACAATTTGGGGTTCGTTTGGCATGTTATAGTAAGTGTATTAACCATATAGTGAAAGAAAACAAAAAGACACGGTAAAAGTTAAATTATTTAACTTAGAGTTAAATCTAATTGATAAGGTTAAAATATTACCCTAAACTTGTATAAATCCTATTGGATGATAGTATTTCGACCCATCCCCACTTTATCTTCGAAATAAGACCATTTGGAACCATTATAAACCGATTTTGACTTTAATATAAAATAATATTTTGAGATATTCCTAAGGTGCCCCTCTCCTCTCTTATAAAAGGACACCTCCTCCCCCTCCTCCTCACACCAATTTGAGCACTCAAGCTCGGCCAACCCCTGCCAAAATCTCTTCTCCAATTCCCTAGAAACATCCTAGAGGTTCTGGTCTTCCTCAAAGACCAATTTTAGTGCCCTGAGAGGAGGTCTCAAAGAGGCGCTTCAAAGAAGTGGTAATTACCGTTACCAATTCTTTCATCTTTATTTCTTCTTCCACTTCTTCTTCTTAGGTTGTTTCAATATGAAGTAATAACATCAGTATCACTCATATAATGATATGTTATTATAAGTATGAAACAAACCTATTTCACCATCTATCCATCCTACGGAAAAAGAAATCACCGCGCGTGCGTACGTACGGAATACCGTCTCCACGCCGTGGTGTAATCTATTTTCCACCACCACCTTACACGGATGGGTATAATGGTGTAAATAATAACTATACATAGTTATTACAACATAATATTGATTCTGATATATTGTATTATCCACTCCAATTCAATTAAATATTTATGGAAATGATATCATCGCTCGTGCGTACGTACGGACTGCCGTCTCCACGACGCGATGAGATTCATTCTCCATGTTAACCATTTAAGAATTATTATAAAATATATATAAGAAATAATAATGAAATATATGACATTATAAAGCTACTGGATATATATATATATATATATGTATATGTATGTCATCTACTTACTTCCATTCAAGACAATAAGGAAAGGAAAACAACGTTCATGCGTACGTACGGACTACCGTCTCCATGAACGGTGTTTTTCATTTCATTTATCTATCTATTATATATATATATACTGAATATATATGATATATAAATCATATTTTATATTGTGGAAGTAAGTAAATCATGATATAAGTAATAATAATGTCAAGAACAACAAGTCAAAACACCTACGATAAATGAAACGATTTTACCCAAAACGCTTCTTTAACATGGAATTTACAAAAGAACGGATAATATAAAGTCATAAGTGAACCATATATGATATCATAACAATGAATATGATTCTTTAATAAGTCAATGAAATTATTTAAATCATTATACAGGAGGTTCAGACGCATACGAAGCAAATCATACCTAAGGTAAGAGAAAATATCACAATCTCACTTTTATCCGAGATTGTTTTTACTTTGGTAATTACTGGGGTGTATTTTATCATCCACATACATGTTCCCTCAATATGTAATATTATTTCCATCCTTATACAATAGTTTATATCCAATTTTACCCTTCGTTGAGTTTTTAGTAAAATATATGAAAGGAATCTTTTGTCGTTTTTTCGTACGAGGTACATTTTGATTTTTCCGACAAAAGTACGAAGAATGTTTTTTTAACTTATACGGCATGAATGGATTTTTAAATCATTATTTCCATGAAGCTTCCTTTAGAAGTTTTAAAGTTTATTTTTAATCAACTTCTTTTATTTTAATGTCGTATGACATGCTATGAAAGGAAAAATGTTTTTGAAGAAGAAAGGATATTTTCCTTAAGAATGGAGTTCAAGTGTTTTATCAAAATTATTTTCCATCTAAGATAATAAAGGGTTCTGTTTTTATCCCTATTATTACATTGATTTGATTATTTTGTAAGTGAATTATTTTTTTGAAGTCATTTACCTATATGATTTGTTTTATGATGTCATGATGTTTCAAGAATCCCATTTTTATTACATGTGTTATGCGATTATGTATGATTTATGATTTATGTGGCACACATAAGAAAGGATTCATTATAAGATGGGTGGGACCTATATCTCCCTCCAATTCATTGGGTAAAGATTTTATATCTCATGATATAGACAGGGCTGGAACGGTAGGTTATACCGGTTCAGTGAAACAGGACTGAAATGAGGGTGACTCGGTTCAGAAAGGGACTTTGTCCACTAAGATAGTCTTGGAAATGAGTCTTGACTAACAAGAAATGATTCTCTATGATTATGTGTGTATGCCACAAAGTTTCATGTTTTTAAGTTATGATTATTTTGATTACATTTCACTTCCATGATTTATCCCATGTTATGAAATTATGATCTCTTTTGCAGGTTAAGATTTCCAAAAGTTATGTGCTTGTGTATACGATGAGATTTATATTTCTTTTGTTTACCCTTACTGATCATTTGAGCTCACCCTTTTATGTTTTCTTTTCCCCAGGATATAAAGAAAGGTTTTAGGTAAAAAAAAAGGGAAGATCTTTATGGGTGATATTGGAGATCTTTCACCACGATTAGAAGATTATGTTCCGAGTTTCCAAAGACACTAAACTATTACGATCCTTGTGTGTGTGTTTTTGTTATGTACTAAGTATTCCGCAAATGTAATGTAATGTCAATGTACGTCAGGCTATGGGTCTCTACAGTTGGTATCAGAGGAAAGGTTTAGTCAACCTTTGGAAACTAGGATGCGAAAACGTTAGTGAGATCCCTAGAGATATTTCTAAGGTATGTATAGGGATGCCCCTAAGGATAAGTATACGTATAGGATATAGTCCTAGAACTATGGTAACGATATTAGATTAAACCAAATATGTTAGATATTTAAGTTACTCCCACTTTATTATGATTTTTTCCTCTCACACTATTCTTTTTTGGGTTTTAGAAAATGGCTGGAAACAAGATGATTCACGATAATGGAGGATATGATGGACAATGGAATGATATTCTTCATAATGAAATGGGATTTGGAATTCCAAACATCATTATTATGCCGAATCAGCAATCTCATAAAATTATCAATAAAGTAAAATTTGGTAAGTTTCCTGACTCGGCTAATAAGAGAAAGATGGAGTTTCATGATGATCATAGAGGAAAGAAAGTTCAATTTCCCCTATGTAAATCATGTGGGAAGAGGCATCAAGGAGAATGTTTCAAAGGAACTGGAAGATGCTTGGGGTGTGGAAAAGAAGGACACAAAGCAAGTAAATGCAAAGGAAAAGGTTCAGTTAACAACATGGATGAGGATAATGGTATTGCTACGACATCAACAATGGTTAAATGTTTTAAATGTGGAATGTACGGGCATTATGCAAATCAATTCCCCAAGGGAAATTCTCATGAAGATAATCAGTATGGTCGTATGGGAAGTATTTATGTGGATGATGATGAAGAGACTACAAATGATATGTGAGATGAAAGAATTGTTGAAGCTCGGTCAATGGTTTAAGAATGTAGTGGAATGATTACATGTTTATCATGTGTAATGTTGTATAAGTAATCTCATGGTACTATGGAATAAAGAGACATGTAAGGATTGTTACACTGTTGTCTGATTAATGTTACCAGTATCCATGAATGGTTATTCAGATATTTTTGGAATATAGATGATATGCGCATAATGAAGGGATAAGGAGAAAATTAAATGTTTAATAGTATTCATGAGCTCATGATTGATATAAGGACTAAGTGATATCATGGTTTGAGTATATAGAATTTTGAGGATTTTGGTATATGGAAAGTGTTAACTTTTAACTGCATTAATGTTTTCACTAAGGTTCAATGGGTATTCATTCTTCAAGAGAATACATGATTAAGGTATTCACATGATTGGAATGTGACCGACAAGATATATGGGGGATAAATGATGGTATTCACATGCTTGGTTGATGAAATTTCAAGTTATCGTTTTCTTTATACTATGAGCTTGGACCGAAGTATTTTAGATAAGCCTAAATATTGGAATGGAATATGTTAACCATAAGTTAGTATTGTTTATGGATAGAAGTTTTTTTTCGATATTATTGATGGGATGTTATAGTAATATAGTTTTAGAAAAAGGACAACCTGTAGGACGGGCGACAGCCCATCGCGTCGGACAAGGATGTGGGAATCGAACCCACAACTGAAGTGCAACTGGCCTTTATTGCCTACCACTGGCCTACAGGAGGTACCTGTTTAGTAGAAACTAGTTTTATTATTTTAAGCAGTATGATATATGAAGTATAAGTCTATTTTAGGAACCATATATGATTAATCTCACTATAGAATGACTTATGTATATTTAATAACTTTTGCTAACATTTTGTTTGAGACAGATGGAATGACCCGTCATTCTATCACATGATCTGCTAACACTTCACGAATAACAAATTCAACTTCATTTATTTAAGAGATGAAGTAGAAATTGTTCAAGGCACGGACAATAGTGAGATTTTACCAAAATAAAGTAAGTATTTATTCTAATTCAAATTCTTCAACTTTAGGGAAACGATCTTGAAAACCAAAAATGTTGTCCTAGTGCTCTTATATCTGATTAATCAGATGGTACCTTAGATCGTCACAAATTTATGGATTTGTGATTTCTAGCTTTTCCATAGCCATGTTCTCTACCACTCTCCATCAGAACATGATGGTTAGATTTCTCTTCCATATCCATATTTTCACCTATGTGGAAACCCAGTGATTAGTTTATTTGGGTAATCGTTACGTTTCATACTTTTGTTTTTAAAGATTGGTTTTGGTATTCCTTTTTACGATGTGGGTTTCGATTAAAGAAACTTTCGAATAGTAAACCATTTATAACCCCCGACGAATTTCGAGGGCGAAATTCATTTTAAGGGGGGTAGAATGTAACACCCCGAGATTTTATGAAAAATATTCTTTTTAATTTCATTAATGTCTTGTGTTATACGCTACACCAAAAGGATCTTTCACAACACACATCTCTGACTTGGCTTGAATTACAGTCAATCGCGACCTTCCACGATAGCGTGTGTTGTACGCAACCCCAAGTTTCGCTAAACAACGATATGCTATTATGATATTATTAAAACTAGCCGTTATGAATAGTAATAACCACTTTTTGAAATTTTGTAAATTTTATTTTTCAAAATGGACTTCATTTATGGATTCAGAGTATCGAATTTAGCCTAAGATGAAATTTTGGTACTTTTCGGATAACTTTCATATTCTGATGAATAGTGAAAATTACTAAATTTTAATTAAAAACAACTTTTTTAATCGAAATAATTAATAGTGATAAATTATTAATTTGAGTGGTTTTAAAGTATATTAAGAATATATTTTTACAATTTAATACAATTTTGGACATTGGATTTAATTTCACATTTAAACCAGTTATAAACAAGTGTCAATATTTTGATAGTTATTATCTCTTAAAAACACGCTATTTGTTGTGACAGCGGAAATTAATTATTAAATTAATTAATGCAACTTATATGTTTGGAATTTTGTAAAATAGAAATCATTTTTGAATTCGGAATATCAATTATAGCTTAGGGTGAAATTTTGGCATTTTTCTGGAAAACTTCAATTTTTGATGAATAGTGAAACCACTAAGTGGTAGGTTAAAAACTGAATTTTGCATAAAACTTAATTTTACCGCTTCTGTGAATGGAATTTCGAAAATCCGAGAGACACAGTTAATATCAAGGACTAAAATGTGGTTCAATGTGATGAAAATAATTTTTGGTGAATAGTAACTTTTTACTTTTTTTTACCGCGGTTAATAGTAAATAGGGTAACTAAGGGTAAATATGATATTACTATTACCCTAACACATGTCCTAATTCTATTGGATAAGTGTAATTCGACCAAAAACAACCTTATGAATATAATATGACCATTTAGGTCCACTTGGATTAGATTATGACATTTAATATTATTTTATTTAATGAATATTTAAAAGAGTAAAAATCAAAGTTTATTTACTAAATCATTTTTAATATGGGGTTATACATAATATAAATTCGACTATAAATATTCATTAGAAAGAAAAAAAGATTCCCTACATGATGGTATTTTATTTGTAATTTTTAGACATCAAATAATTTAATTTATGTATGACACAAAGATGATGCAGTAATTATCTTATTAATGAAATATTGACATAATTGATATTATAAATACCAAAATAAATGTAATTTAAGACTTTTTATGAATTCCACTAATTTTAATGGTTACTATGATATATTATTGTTGATTTAATCAACTTGGTTCGAACATATAATTCTGTTATGACTTTCTCAAAAATCATATATCAAATAGTGTCAAAATTGACACAAAATAGTTTTTAAATCAAATATTATATTATTAATTGTTATTTTATTCCTAAAAATATAAGGTTCGGCCAAATGACTTAGATAGGGATATATGTATTAATAATATACAATTTGGGGTTCTTTTGGAATGTTATAGTAAGTGTATTAACCATAGAGTGAAAGAAAACAAAAAGACACGGTAAAAGTTAAATTATTTAACTTAGAGTTAAATCTAATTGATAAGGATAAAATAATACCCTAAAATTCTCTAAATCCTATTGGATGATAGGATTTCGACCCATCCCCACTTTTTCTTCGAAATAAGACCCTTTGAAACCATTATAAACCGATTTTTACTTTAATATAAAATAATATTTTGAGATATTCCTAAGGTGCCCCTCTCCTCCCTTATAAAAGGACACCTCCTCCCCCTCCTCCTCACACCAATTTGAGCACTCAAGCTCGGCCAAACCCTGCCAAAATCTCTTCTCCACTTCCCTAGAAACATCCTAGAGGTTCTGGTCTTCCTCAAAGACCAATTTTAGTGCCCTAAGAGGAGGTATCAAAGAGGCGCTTCAAAGAAGAGGTAATTACCGTTACCAATTCTTTCATCTTTATTTCTTCTTCCACTTCTTCTTCTTAGGTTGTTTCATTATGAAGTAATAACATCAGTATCACTCATATAATGATATGTTATTATAAGTATGAAACAACCCTATTTCACCATCTATCCATCCTACGGAAAAAGAAATCACCGCGCGTGCGTACGTACGGAATACCGTCTCCACGCCGTGGTGTAATCTATTTTCCACCACCACCTTACATGGATGGGTATAATGGTGTAAATAATAACTATACATAGTTATTACAACATAATATTGATTCTGATATATTTTATAATCCACTCCAATTCAATTAAATATTTATGGAAATGATATCATCGCTCGTGCGTACGTACGGACAACCGTCTCCACGACGCGATGAGATTCATTCTCCATGTTAACCATTTAAGAATGATTATAAAATATATATAAGAAATAATAATGAAATATATGACATTATAAAGCTACTGGATTTATGTATATATATATATATATATGTATGTCATCTACTTACTTCCATTCAATACAATAAGGAAAGGAAAACAACGTTCAGGCGTACGTACGGACTACCGTCTCCATGAACGGTGTTTTTCATTTCATTTATCTATCTATTATATATATATATATATACTGAATATATATGATATATAAATCATATTTTATATTCTTTAAGTAAGTAAATCATGATATAAGTAATAATAATGTCAAGAACAACAAGTCAAAACACCTACGATAAATGAAACGATTTTACCCAAAACGCTTCTTTAACATGGAATTTACAAAAGAACGGATAATATAAAGTCATAAGTGAACCATATATGATATCATAACAATGAATATGATTCTTTAATAAGTCAATGACATTATTTAAATCATTATAAAGGAGGTTCGGACACATACGAAGCAAATCAGACCTAAGGTAAGGGAAAATATCACAATCTCACTTTTATCCGAGATTGTTTTTACTTTGGTAATTACTGGGGTGTATTTTATCATCCACATCCATGTTCCCTCAATATGTAATATTATTTCCATCCTTATAAAATATTTTATATCGAATTTTACCCTTCGTTGTGTTTTTAGTAAAAGATATGAAAGGAATCTTTTGTCGTTTTTTCGTACGAGGTACTTTTTGACTTTTCCGACAAAAGTACGAAGAATGTTTTTTTAACTTATATGGCATGAATGGATTTTTAAAAAATTATTTCCAAGAAGCTTCCTTTACAAGTTTTCAAGTTTATTTTTAATCAACTTATTTTATTTTAAATTCGTATGACATGCTATGAAAGGAAAAATGTTTTTGAAGAAGAAAGGATATTTTCCTCAAGAATGGAGTTCAAGTGTTTTATCAAAATTATTTTCCATCTAAGATAATAAAGGGTTCTGTTTTTATCCCTATTATTACATTGATTTGATTATGTTGTAAGTGAATTATTTTTATGAAGTCATTTACCTTATATGATTTGTTTTATGATGTCATCATGTTTCAAGAATCCCATTTTTATTACATGTGTTATGCGATGATGTATGATTTATGATTTATGTGGCACACATAAGAAAGGATTCATTATAAGATGGGTGGGACCTATATCTCCCTCCAATTCATTGGGTAAAGATTTTATATCTCATGAGATAGATAGGGCTGAAATGGTAGGTTATACCGGTTCAGTGAAACCGGACTGAAACGAGGGTGACTCGGTTCAGAAAGGGACTTTGTCCACTAAGATAGTCTTGGAAATGAGTCTTGACTAACAAGAAATGATTCTCTATGATTATGTGTGTATGCCACAAAGTTTCATGTTTTTAAGTTATGATTATTGTGATTACATTTCACTTCCATGATTTATCCCATGTTATGAAATTATGATCTCTTTTGCAGGTAAAGATTTCCAAAAGTTATGTGCTTGTGTATACGATGAGATTTATATTTCTTTTGTTTACCCTTACTGAGCATTTGAGCTCACCCTTTTATGTTTTCTTTTCCCCAGGATATAAAGAAAGGTTTTAGGTAAAAAAAGGGAAGATCTTTATGGGAGATATTGGAGATCTTTCACCACGATTAGAAGATTACGTTCCGAGTTTCCAAAGACACTAAACTATTACGATCCTTGTGTGTGTGTTTTTGTTATGTACTAAGTATTCCGCAAATGTAATGTAATGTCAATGTACGTCAGGCTACAAGTCTCTACACCAGGTGTGTGCGGGCGGGATGTGTGGCTCTTGAGGCCCAGGTGTGTGTGGGCGGGAAGTGTGTGGTAGTGTCATGACGTTCGCTTTTAGGAAGAGCATCTAACTAATAAGAAATGGTGCGGGGTACCCAATACTCTTGTTCTTATATACTACTACTACCTGATGTTTTGTGTTTTGGTGAGCATGGCTGGTGAGGATGGGGGGATATAATTCCTTGATAGGCTTTGGTTTCTTCCGTTGTTCTCACTGGACATTAGGATGTCTACCCACTTGTGCATGAGAGCTTTAGGTTTCCCTACTTAGTATACATGTATGCTCACCATACATTTACTTTCAGGTTTCCAGGAGGACTACTAGGGCCGTGCGGGACCCTACTAGTCGGGACAGTTGGAGTTGTTGCAGTTTCTGTACTCTTATTTCTTTTGATATTGTACTTTTGAGCTTTCTTGTACTTGTAACTTGTTTCAGAACTATTTAAACATACATGTGGGATTGGTTTGGGTTTATTTACTTTTCTTTCCTTTCTTTTTTTGGTGGTTGACTCATCCTATTTAACGATCTTAAATAGTAAAAACGGTAATGGCTCCAATATTTGAGAAAACTCATACTCTTGGTTCTTGTCTCCACTCTAGGGCATACTGGAGGTGGGACTCGGGGGTCATTATCTCCCTTCCACCATTTCCATGTCAGGAAGGTCATCTTTGGTGGGAGGGGTCGTGAAATCATTTTACATTATAAAAATTATATTATCATTCAAATTTAAGAATTTTTTAATATTTAATTTTTTAAAAAATATTCTTTATTTAATAAATCCATTAATATACCAAAATAGAGAACTTATTTTAATTTTAATATTAACCAAAAATAAAAATTTTGTTTTATTTCATCCATAAAAAATCATCAATAAAATAACAATAATAGTATGAATAAATATTCAAGATGTAGAGAAAATATTATACATTCTCATATTGATAGGGTCTTATTAAATACCCCTTTAATAAACTGGAATCATTCACTAAGGATATGGTGTGTGATGATGCGACATTCATGGGAAATTATGATGAACTTGGTTTGGGTTGGGATCTTGATGATCTTGATGATCTCCCAAAAAATGTTTTTCTCATGATTATGCTATTGAATCACAAATTGTAATTTTTTAGGGGAAAAGAAGAAAATTTCTATCTCCCACCATTTATTTTATAAATGTGATTCATAGGGTATGGTCCTACTGGTTTAGGCCATCACTTAATTTTCAATGAAAATAGGATTTGTTAAAACCCTATAATTATACTAATAAACCGATCCCTTTAGATGGGATTTATTATCAATTGTAATGATTATGAATGGTAAATTAAATCCAATGGAAAATATAAGACAAATTAATTTAATTTTTTCCACAACCATCTTATATAATATAAAATTTTATAAAAAATTGAAGGGATATTTTATTTATAATATTTGGGTTTGGTACACTCTCCCCCACCCCCACCCCCTTAATAAATTTTCCCCTCAATGTAATTAATTCCAAAACTGAATTAGATGTCCGTAAATATTTTCCATCACGTTCTCTTATTCCCCCACTTTTTATTAAAACATTTGGTTTATCACCAATACATTATCTTGGGGAATCTTCATATTTCATAGAACATTTTCTCTAAAATCTATGATCTTAACCGGATTATTCTCAAAGGAATGGTTAATATCCAATGGTTCCATCTTATGAAAGAGTACATTTGAGGAGTGTATTATGTAATTTCATAAAAGAGATATATGGGATACATCAAGTACTTGATATATGTATGGTGGGAGTTAAGTTGATAGGACATGGCTCTAATGCGATCAAGGATCTCAAAAGGATTGGTGTAGCTTGTAATAAGTTGTCCCTTCATCCAAAATCCCATCACATTCATACATGGAAATATGTGGAGAAATACCTTGTCTACAACCACATTCTCTAGGCCTCGGTGATGATTGTAATCATAAAATTTTGTTTAATATTATAATATTTGATGTGTCGTGGCGTGTCTTTAACCATCTCCATCATTTCATCATCAATTTTATGACATAGCAGTTTCCACTCCCAAACATCATCCCAGAATGTACAAGTTCTACACCTCTTCCCATAGAGGGCTTCATAGGTAGCCCTTAGTATCCTTTTTTGGAAACTATTGTTGTATGTGAACATAACTAGATAAATAAGTTGTTACCATCCACTTTTGAAGTTAATTTATAATGTTCTCAACATGTCATCAATTGTTTGTATAGTCTATATTTATTTTCCATCACAATGAGGTTGATAATCCATACTAACATTCAGATATGTGTTTAGGTTATATTTCAGACATTTCCAAAACATGTAGGTGAATCATGTATCTTGACCGGACACAATTGATAGTGGTACACCGTTAAACATCAGCACTTTTCTTATGTATATCCATTCATGTTAATACAATGAGAAATCATCTCAAATCATAATGAAGTGTGAAATAATTGTAAAGTGATCCACAACATCATTTATAGAATTGTTCCTTTCTATGTATTTATAATTCCAGTGAAAAAGTCCATGGGGATGTTTCCCCATTAATTAATTTTTATGGGTAAATATTCCATAATCTCATTATACATATACTATTATTCATTCATGTGCGGACATGTATGGAATTATGATGTATATTGAGTAAAATCATAATTCATATTGTCCCACCAATAGTGCTACCAAATATTAGGATAATTTTTCTTGTTTCTAGGGTTAATAGATAATGTTGAAATATGTGGATCATCCATTAGATCCTTCGTTAATAGAGGACTTTATGGAACAAATAGTCAGGAATCCAATCTCAGAATTCCTTATTCATTAACACTGAACTAAAAGGTCTTCTATTTTCATTCTATTTTAACTTTCCACTAAATTTCTAAAACAACATTTCGATCATCCATTAACCTGTTAGCATGTTTAGGTTGAGAAATAATTTTAGAAAATATTGATAATTTTTCTTCTATTATGATTCCCATGTACATCATCCACCATTCTACTAATATTAAATACTTCTCAATTATTATCAATGATAAAATTGACGGATCTTGTATGTATAGAGAATCATCCTCTTTGATCACATTTCGAGGATGGTAGTAAGTTAAGTCGTAATAATATTTGATATTTTCTATCCTTATTCATTGTTCATATTAATATATTTTTGTTTGAATATATATTTGAAACTTTTATGATCATTATATATTACACAATTATCTCAAAAGAGATAATTCCTCATCATTTTCAATGAGAAGATCACTACTGCTAACTCCATATCATGTGTGGGATTGTTTTGCTCCTAAATTGTAAACTCTCTTGAGGCATAGTAAATGAATTTATCATTATATATTAACACATTTCTTAATCCATTATTCTAAGCATCACTGAATTCTATTAAAATTCCACAACATGTGGGTTGTGTGAGCATATGATATGTGATAATACTATTTATCAAATCCACGAAGTAGCCATCACATTCTTGATGTCAAAAAAAATCATGACTCCCTTCCGGGTTAACATGGTAAGAGGGATCAATATTCATGATAACATTCTAAAATTTTATAAATAAAACCCATTTAACCCTAGATGAATATAGACATTTATCACAGATGATGGTCTCATTAGTCCTTCAATTGATTTTATCGTTTATGTATCCACATATATCCCATTACATTTGATGATATTCCCCAAGAATGATACTCACATAAACTATAACTCACTCTTATTGTACGTTCCATAATGGTTTTCCTTTCATAATATCATTAGCATTGTTTCAGCATGATCCTCATTTATTTTTTTGTACATCATGATATAATATATAAATAATACCAGAAATTTTTCATCATAATCTCTAAATACTATATCCATCAAATCCATGATGATTTCTACAGAATTTGTGTGTTTGAATCAAATAACTAATAATTCATAGTCCCCATACCTTGTAAAAAAGTAGACTATGGTATATCATCCTTCAATATCCTCACATGATAATAACCTGATCACTGATTGTCCTTGGTGAAGTATTATTCTCTAGGAACCCAGGACTTACAAAGTACAGCATTTCATAAATCATTTTCATTCATTGAAAATTCCCATTTTTCTTTTACAAAAAATCAATAGAAACCCCACAAATATATATACACTCACAATGTAATCATTTAAAAACATAGATTCAAAATTTAAAAAATAGGGGCAATATATATTTTTCATCTTATGCTATTAATTGAACCGCGTACCATAAAACTCTTGTTTCACACACTCTAAAAGAATGTCAGCAATGAAAATGAACAAAAAAATAAAGGAGTCCCTATTTACAATATAAACATCTTATAATTTATTTAATTTGACAAAATTGTTAGTGAAATACAATAAATAACACATGGCACTCAAAAATACAATCACCTCACAACCACCAACAATAATTGGCCCCCATAATAGTATATCAAAATAGATCAAAAGAGAAACTAAAAAACATAACTATGAATCAATTGACCTAACATGACAATGAAATAATTATACCATAAACAAATTATTGAGAAAAATTAATTTCTTACTCTTCTAGAGGTATGCGATAAAAACACAGTAGTGATCCAATGCTGAACAAATTAATACAGAATGAGAAGAGTCTCCCAAAATCACTACAAATACCTACTAGGTCGATAGAAAGGATGGATATAGAAGACTAAATAAAAATTAAAATGATGAAACTACCTAAAATAAAACATCTTAATAGTTAGAGTATATGTAACCCCTTTACTATTTTTATAATCCATGATGGTCAAGTACATAAAAACCAAATTATTTTTTATTAAAAACTAGACATTAATACAGACAGAGCATGTATCTCCTTCAAGATGTGTATTACATTCATTCTACATACCGAGTTCATGAAAAGTTTCATGTAACCATGAAAACATTATGTACGCCCTTTATATGCTGTGAATTATCCAATCACATAACATATGAACAAGATTATTACAAAAGAAACCACAAAAATAATGTGTTATCCATTCTAAGGATTATCCCTATAAATACATTATGTTATTTATAGCCAGAAATTATTATATAAAAAACATACATCCCTGAAAATTTATTTATTTACCCATAAAAAATTTCAATTCATCATCAACATACACAAGATTAAACCAATTAAATAGGAAAAATAGCATGGAGAAGGAAAATACCTATGATGATAATTGTATATTACAAAATCCCCCACCTTCTGAATTTCTATCCCTCCGAAGTCAGGTGGATGAATGAATTACCGCATATAGGTGAGCTCATTTATCCCTCATTATCTACACACACTACCATTTTTCATGATAATATAATTTCACAACCATACAACTATGGCCCAAAGAAAATGCTTTTTACACAAGATATTCACGTGACATTCTACAATATCACATGGTTATTCAAAAATTGAAATAAATGTCTCTAACTCAATCTCTTCCCAAATAAGATCTTACGATTTATTAGGATGATATTGATACATCTATTATATATTTAAAAAATCGATACTTATTTTCAAATATGTTATAAATTACAACATGTATGCAACCTGCCAAATCCCCTCCTTTAACTAAAATAATCCATAATATATAAGAGATAACATTACTTGTTTAATAATATGATGTTGAACCCAAAATGGTGATGAATTCAAGGAAATATATTGACTTATAGAAAAATATAAAGGATGATGTTGTTGACAAAAATATGATTTTTTCGATTCTTCACTATTACCCGATTTCTACATATACGAGGATTCCTCGAAAACATATCCTGAACAAAACATGGTCCCAAAAAATATTGTTCTCCCACATCCTCCCAATAAAGTGGTGACTTAAATGGGAGAACATAGAAACCAGTTAAAAGATCAATTATGATTTATGACTCATAACCACTCTTATAATAAAATAAATTATTCCTAGATGGGTTCCACAAGATCAACTTAAATCCAAGACATATGGAAAGACTGTCTCCTCCATAATATTAATAGAACGCTCTATCAAAACATCTATATATGGATATCATTAGGTACACAGTCTAAAATGAGTTCATATCCCCTCCTGGATACTCTACAATTACAATAATGTAAAAAAATATGATCCCCACACAAAACAATGGAATATAAAACCCTTGTAACCTCACAAAATTATGTATATACAACATACCTTTATCTTCAATTTTTTTGTGTATTTTATTAAACAAAATTAGATGAATTTTTCATCATATTAGACACCACAGATTTATTACTAATCACTCGGGTATTCCGTGGAAATCATTCAAAAAGTTCCATGGATACCCCATCCCACATCCAAAAAGTCACCATGAGATGATAAATATAATAACACTATTTAAGATTATATGCCATTATATATATCCAAGTGTAATAAAAATACATAGAATCAGATATATCATGAATCACTACCGGCCAAAATAATTCCCATATTATTTTATAATACATATTTTAAATTTATTTATGTTCAATCCCCATTGAATTGTGACAATCAATCAAAACTCAGATCCACAATAATGTTGGGACAAAAAAATGATCCCTTAAATAGAACATCTCATCTAAAGAAAGAGACTAACCATAATTAGTATTCCTATCAAATTGGTTTTCATGAATTATAAAAATTTTACCAACTTTCTAAAAAAATTTATAATATACTCATGGTGAGATGAATATAATTGATCTCTGGTCATTACCATTCTAGAAACTTTTTCTTTAGTATCCTGATGCAACATAGAGAAGAGTCACAATAGGTTCTATTAATTATTTATTTTCAAAATAGAAGTCGAGGGTATATTCTTACAAAGATAATAATTAATGACATTACCCTTCACCAGTGGTAGGTTATTTCAAAAAAATACACCTATAGTTACTCCTCAAACCTTTACTATATATGATTCTTGTCCATATAAGGAAGGATTGAATTGAAACTCTTACTGTCAAAATACACTGTGAAAATTTCCTAAAAAATCCATTAAGTCAATAATATTATCACATTTATAAATGTAATAAACAATAATTCATGGTTGGGGATAACTCTTTTAATTAATTATTAGAAAATGTGAAACATAAGATAACACATTGTCATCCTACATGACAAAACTGTCCAAAACAGTTCCAAAATCATCACAAAAATATCATATCCATTTACATGTTCTAGGAACGTAAAAAATAATGGATGATTTCATATTTATATTCATCTAATCAAAATAAGTCTGAAACTTCACATCTCATGTGAAATTTTCTTCATTCCGCGTAAGATTGTTCAATGGTGACCGTATACTAAGGAAGTCTCTAACAAATAGTTGATAATATAAAGCAAGGAAAAGGATGAAATGAATCTCCACGTCCTTATGTGGATCTTCCCAATACAGAAAAGTATTAACCTTAAAAGGAAGAATTGATAATCCAGGTTTTAAATTGTGTTCCCCAAAAGAAATAACTTCATGAATCCATATATTACATATGTAATTATTTCCATATAAATTGTTTCATTACATGATTTCTAAAACTAAATTTATATGGTTCTCATGATCATTCTTTGATCATGAATAAACATTATTTTCATATATGAACACTAACAAAAAAATAGCTAGAAACAAATGAAATATCCATTAAAAATTTTAAATTAAAACTATAAGAATTATATATAGATAAAAAAACATCACAAAATATTTTTATTGGAAATACGTGCTCTGGAAATTGGACTGCGGTATATCAAACACTTGAAATCTGATCTGAGGAAAACCCTACCAAATATGAATTTTTAAAATTCAATTTTTACCTTTTAAATGATCAAAATATCATTCAAATGAGTAAAATAAATCTTTTACTAAATAGTTACACAATTTATTTTCTAATATTCCACACATTATTGGAGTGTATCACCATCTTTATTTGAAAAGATATTTATGAATGAGAGAGGAAAAACACTAGGGTGGGAGACCACTTTTTCAAACATGTCATCCATCTAAACCATGATGTCTTCCATATCTACCAGTTATATTCAAATAGAAGGCATAAAATTCAACGAGTATATAACATCCCAAAACTCATTCATCCCAATCTAATGCCGAAATACATAAAATTACATTACAAGTTTTTATTCCCATAATTATTAATAAAATATTCCATCTAACCCATACCAAACCAAATGGAAAACTTGATTCTAATTCTGGAAGAAACTATTTGTCCATAGTTTTGTAATAATAAGAAAAAATCCTAAATAAAAATTTCCCATAAAATTAACTGAGAATTTCCAAAAATGAGACCAACTTTTCTATTTCACATTATGACGTCATCAGCATCCATATAAAATATTAATAAGCATAAATTTTACCAAAACATTATTAATAACATGGTAAAATGTAACATGAAAAGTGTGAGGTTGAATGACCAGTAAGGTTAAATATAAGCATTTGCAATTGATTGTCATTAATGAGAACATGTGTCAATAATTCTATGATAACACAATTAGTATTCATTAGGAAATAGTACATGACTATATAACCATCAATAATTAGATCCTAAAATATTAATAAATATGATGATAATGAGTAATATTTATTAATAATCCAAATCAATGCGATATCAATCATGATCAATAGAATAATTAAAAACCAACAAATAAATTAAAACTTCTTTTGATATCTTGTACCACCATTTCCATAAAACCCTTTTAGATCCCTTTCAAAAACATTTCCATTGGTATGAAAATTAGACAAACATTCAATATATCATTACCAAGTGTATTAGCTATCTCAAATTGGTACCAACCTTTTTAAAAAGGAATATCAGTCTTACTTGATTCATATAATGATCATGTACTAATTATTGAACACATTTATCATTAGAATAATATAAATATGATAAATCCATTGAATTAAAATTTGTTTCATATTACTATAATTTAATCGTAATTGACCAATGGTAAAGAGACTTCTAAAATAAAAATATCATTGAAAAAAAATTAACTCATCAAAAAAAATGAATTCATTAAAAATAAAATTGAAACGTTGTTATTATATTGAAAAAAATGTGTTCCATAAAATTATCATTAAATCATGGTTATCATATGGAAGAGAATCTATTTTCATCAAAATTACCTTGACACACTATTATCCAATTGAAAATTAATGGGATCTCGAATGATCAATTTCAAATATGGTTAACCCATAAAGAAAAAATGGGTTCCATTAGAATATTTTTGAAACATGAGTAAACCATGGAAAATAAAAAGTTTATGAAAAAATATATTTGAAATATCATTAATCCACGAATTGTAAATGGGTATCATAAAAATATATTTTAAAAAACAACAACCTATGGTAATGACATGTGGTCCAAAATAATGTATTTGAAATAACCATAACCAATAAAAATAATAAACGAGGATTGAATCAAAACATAATATACTTATTGGATGATATGTAACAAAAAGTGTTATTTCCATGGTTGAATAGAAGTTTCCATTAAATATCATTAAAAAATTCTTGAGTAAAATAATATGTGACCATTCAACCTGTCCTGTACCACATCAAAACATTTGAGTAATATTTCATGTGAGGAAATAACATTAAAAATCATTATAATAAATTATATAATTAAATTAATTATATGATATATAAATTCGGCTATATATACACCTGGTAAAATAAGATACATTTATAAAAAGAAAATATCAAAATGTAGGTAAATTATAAAAAAATACATTACAACATTGGAAACTTTGTTACTATAAACCTCATAAAATGGTGGTCCTTAAATTTATATGTACAACCCCATAATGTTTAGGATTATAATAACCATCTTCATTTGCGGTATTTATTTACACCAAAATAAAAAAAAAGTTATGTAAATGCGATATGTGGGACGATGTAAAATATGAGAAGAAAATCACTAAAAAAATATGGTATCATTGAACTGATTATAAATCAATTAAATTTTTCGGTGTGAGAAATGTAAATCCAAAAAAATATTGTGGAAATATAGAATAAGATAATCTGATGTAATTTTAAACAAATACATGGTATATCCTAATAATTGAAATATAATATTATCCCAATGAATGAAAATTGAGGTAAGAAACCCCCTACCTAGAGTCTAATTTTTAATTCAAATCTTCCATCATCCAGAATGATAAAAGAAAATTAATTATTTTCATGCTTCCGACCTTTTTCCTAAATTATTATTGCCTAAATTCCACTTATAATTATGTTATACAAAATTACAAAATAAACAATGTTAAAGATGGATGTTTTGACCATATTTGGTTTATGTGTCAAAACTAACATTAATTAGTCTACTGTAATCAATGAAATTATTATTGAAACATATAAAAAATATAAACTATAAAATATTTATACCATTTATTCTTTAATTATATATTTAAAACGAAAAAAAATTATTTTTGTGAAAAATTAACCAATTTTATGACAATGTAGATGGTAAGATATGTGTACACATAAGTAACAGTCCCATTTTAAATGATTATTATAAAATGAAATAAAGTTACATTTATATTTATATAATTAATATTATATAATAAATTACATATTATTTAATTAAATAAACACATATATATTTCTTTTAATGATGTGACAAAAAAGGAAAAATCACCTTGATTTGAGGATGTTGTATTATTGACGTCCATGAAAGATGTTATCAATTTGTCAGTTGTTGAAATAGAAATAATACTATGATATATTAAATTAACATATAGATTATTATTTCAGTGATACAATAAAGATATAATATATATCAAATATTTATATTAAATTCAACATTAATAAATTCTAAATAGATCATGAATGAATAATATTATGTTGATGAGGTAGTAGTTCACACGTCCATAAACGATGTTATCATATTCCCACAAATTTCAAAGTATGAATATATGCGTTATAAAATAATTTAATAAATCCATATAAATCATAAATAACATTAATATCATATGAAATATTATTTCTATTGTAATTACCAAACAGAATATGTTGTAATGAAAAATGAACGTCATATTTTTGCATGGAGATAAAACGACACACACACATACGGTGATTTTATTACCAATTTAATGGAAATGTTTGTAAGTGTAGTATAAAATACTAAAATAAAATATCTCAGTACATATAGGATACCTATGTTATTATAAAATATATATTCAATAATAAATAAATTTGTGGTTATTCAAATTACAAAATGTTCTCATTGAATAATGATACCTTTTATAACGGGTAACTCCTTTTGGTATGAACAAAACATATTCATTGAAATTATTTGTGGTAATTATGAATATTATAGGATGATTGGAAGGAAGATTGGTTATATATTTTTTAGGTTTTTTATGATTTATAAGGCTTTAGTGTTGTGAATAATTTGAAAGGAATATCTCTAATTTATGTTGGAGGAATATGGACACTATAGTAAATACCAAAGATAAAAACTATTCAGAGGCATGAATTTCATCGTATAACTCCAATATAGAATAAATTATTTAAAAACATGAATATGTATATAATAAGGCCATAAAAAGATTTTTTGACAAGTTTCTCGTTCATTTACACCTATATGATTATATTTTAAGAAACATTATAAACAAATTTTTACCTTCATTGATGTAATTAATATTAATTTCATTGACCAATATTTTTAGTTAGGAATTTAGTTTACCTTAATAGAAATTATAAATTATTATGATCCCAAATTTTTGATCCATTAATAAAAATTACAATCATAAAAGTGGAACAATGTAATTTGAAATTAATACCATTGACGAATCTAGAATGAATGTTTTTAAAAGAATATGTTCTGAAGATTGAAATGAATTTTTATTCATTTTAAATTTAAAATTGATTACAAGGACATTTATTTTTTAAATGACATAAAATTTATCTAAATAATATATAAAATCAATTAAAAATATAATTTTACAATATATATTATTTTCATAAAAAACATTTTACAATTAAATTATTAATTTTTCCACTTGTCATCCAATGTAAAAAATTCTTATAAATACCAAAAAATCACCAAAAGTAAATTTTTATATTCAAATTTCAAAAAAAAAAGGTTTTATTTACTTATATAAAATATATCATAATTTGTTTTTAATACATGTGTTCATGAATAAGGATTTAAAACATCCTTTTATAAAAAATCATATTCTTGTTCATAAAATTTCATTTATATTTATTTTATTCTAATTTAAATTATTCTCGGAACTAAATATTATTAGATTGAATATATGAATTATATATTTTATATTAATCATTATTTAATAGTGATAAATTTATTTTATTTAGGTAATATTACATTTTGTTGAAAAAAATTGTTTTTCATTAAAACTCTTCATTTATTATAAATTAGTTTTTTTCATTTCTAATTAATTGGATATATTTCATCTAATGAACATGTGTATTATAAATTATCATAATTTATTTAATCTCACTCATTCCCACCATTCCAATGGATAGTTGATAACTATCATTCTATATAACACTATTATATTTTTATCTGGTAAGACTCGGCCTTTCATATAACACATGTAATCAAAGAAACTCGATGTTACCTGAAAACCAATAAAAATACGGTGTTATATATAATGAATGATAAACAATGCATTTCTTGTAACTAAAGCAACCGAATATTTTATATTTATTTGATTAAAAAATTTTCAAAAAATCTTGGGACGTTACATCCTACCCAACCCCATGATCTAAAATGAATTTCTCACTTGAAATTAATCTTATTTTTCAAATTATTAACATATTTATAAATCCATTCATTTAAACACACTTCAAAAAATGGTTAAAAATCACCCACATAAAAATTTTATGTAGAAAACATAATGGTTATTGGATTTTATGCATAACTATGATTCTACATAGGGAGAAAAATAAGTAAACATTAATAACTATATATTGTGATTGTTTTCATTGATAAAAAATATGTGAATTGTCAATTGAAAGCTAGGGAATGAAAATGTTAAATATGCGATGATTGAGAAGACTATTGGATCATTAGAAGTGAAATTTAAAGGATATTTTTCACTCAGCATTATATTCCTAGTGTTAATGAATTATCATATCATCTATTACATGATAAAAAAATGGAACCATAATTAAATAATGAGTATAATTTAACTATATTGTAAATCTATAACAATATATCATCTTTTTACTGAAAATATGGTTATGAAAGATGAATTTATAACTGTTGATGCACTATAGTAATATTTTTACGAGGGAATAAAAAAAGGATAATCATGACATTACACCTTTCATTAAACATTAGCCAAATCATAAATTGTAAGAACATGGTCTGATCATTCCCAAGATGAGTGAAACATCATACGATAAATTAATATTCAAAAGTAACACCAGATGTTAAAAACACACAATTCAATAAAAATATATCATTAAAATTTTTTCATAATTTCATAACTATTTTTAGAACCCTATATGTAAAATATTTTAACATATATTATTAAATGATAAATAAAACATTATTACTAAAATAAAATCCCTTATTTTATTTAAATAAATAATATATTTTCATGAAACTAGTGTAATGAAAAATGAAATCATTTTAGAATTTGGTAAAACATGAAACCCTTATAATATTTTGGTCATGCTTTCAAGACTCATCACCTTACTAGCTACATTGTTTTTTCACAGAGCATATTGGTTTTTCTTTTTTATATAATCCTGATAAATAAATTCTCCCTAAAAATGTCACAAATTGATATTAGGGGGTATGAGAATCTCACCAAAAAATCATCTTAATTTTTTTTTCTATTCTCAAAACATTTACTAAATAAAAACCTTAATTTATATGTTTATTACATTTAAATTTTGAAAACGATTTTTGTATTAGTTATATGATGGTATTCAAAACACTTAAGACTACCAAAAATTAAAATATTCAAATCTATAATGTTATATAATGAAAATTTTTATACCATATATAATATCTGGGAACTTTTACATTCGAATCTAATACAGAAATATATATAATTACCATTCTATACTTAATGGTGATATTTGTGACAAAAAATTTTCTTCAATTATTTAAAACATCAAAAGGATAACATAGATAAAGAACATTATAATAGAAATTTTATGTTTTCTCATTTGGATACATATAATAAAACTCCTATATTAAACATTCGCAGTAAAATAAATGAGAATTTATACCACATTACTAATCGTTATTTTTTCATGTTAATGTATCACCATTATCCATAGTAAATTCATTCGATCCATAGCTCGTTGAACATTATTCTATAAAACCAGGGGGAAATGAAAGATAAAAATAGTTTTCTAAGATACTCCATAATGGAAAACATAATCATTAAAATTTTAATTTCATCAATGCTAATAATAGTAATTAAGGGTATGATGATGTAATTAAAGTTTTTGAGATAATAATGAATGAACTCTTACCCATCAATTCTTGGATAATAAATATGAAATTTTGAAAAAAGAAATATTCATCAGAATAAATTTTAAAAATCTTTGTGATATGAATCTGTATCAATATAAATAATATAAATCCATAAAATACAATTAACACACTTTTTGGATACTTATATAACCCCATTCATAATTCCCTTTCGAACCCCATTCACAAGAATTTCAATCTTAATTTAAATAATATCAAAATCCACTATATCATTTCCAATTTAATTGATAATATCTAATGGTGATCACACATCATATAGTCTATCTCGGTGTGACCAATTTCATATAGTACTCATGATCCATCAATAAAAAAACCTCACAAAAAATCATAAAATAATGTTAAACCAATGAAAAGTAAATGGGTTTATTATCTATATATATTAAAAATAATTGAACCATATGAAAAATGGGTTACAAAATATACACCTTTAATCATGCTTATAAAATGGAAAAGAAATATGTTGCATGAAAATAAAATAAAAATATGGTTATCACTATGGAAAGAAATGAGTTCTATAATATTCACATTGAAACATTTTATAAAATCATGCCTCTTTATTACATGACATATAATTGAATTGTATAATCATGGGATCTTTATAAGTTTAGATTAATTGAAATAAGGTATATAATACATGATGAAAAATAATTCCCATAAAACCACATGATATACATACTGATGGGTTCAACCTAAGTCAAATATCCTCAAACTCATAATCTAGGGACATAAATAAATGTAAATCAGTGAGCATGAATCCCCTGATGGGAATAATCAATGCAGATAGATAACATATGATAATGAGACATACCAATAACAACCTGATTAATGTAGATAATGAATGATATAATTGGAATATGAAAATAATAATAATAGGAATCATAACATGAAATTTCTTCTACAAAATTCAAATGAGGCATTCAAAGGTAAATCACCGTGAAATTACTCCAATGATGCATAAATAAAAATTAGAAATGTTATCCACCAGTATTAATAACACATTTAATATCGAAATAAAAAATATTTTAACCAATTTATATGAGAGATATTAGTTTGAACCCTCAATATTAATTAATTAATTTGAGCCACATAGATCATAATAAATTATTTCATTAATATCCCATGGATAAAAATAGAGTTCTTATGAAAATCATGGGAAACAAGTGCATGAGGAAATTATTATTATGTCATTTTAAACCTAATAAATAGAATGCAATATTAATTTATGAAAATATAAAAATTAAATAATCATGGATACATTTAGTTGAATAACCATTCAATATAAATGTGGTTTGGGTATTCAGATAAAATGAAAATACAAATTTCTTAATTAAAATATAGAAATTCAAAAAACAATTTCGTAGCATGATAGGAATATAGTGTAGTTTAAAAAATTATTAAATGAGAAAATATAATAGTAAAAAATTTTATATTAATATTATTATAGTAATGAGATATTATAAATATGAAAAAGTGGAATTTTCATTGAAATTAAAAGACATACCACAAAAAACTCTTGAAGGGAAAAGTGAAGTGGAGAATTAACTTAACATTATGAGTTGTCCATAAAACATGCGGATGGAGCCTTGGAGGATTTATGAAACCTTGGGGGACTCCCTGGGAGGAAAAATCTCCATGCTTACAGGGATAGTGGATTGGAAGTGAAAGGAAGTGGATAAATACTTGTGTATTTATTGGAAAATTGGAGGAATTGTTTAGTATTTTCATATTATATGTCTTGGAAAACTAGTTTGTGGAAAATTTAAAACCAATTTATTAACAATGGTTTTCGTTTATTATTTAGAATCATATGGTAACCTTTTTTGTTATTTTCCTCTAACATAAACTAAATCCATTTCTTAATACCATTATTGGGATAAATATAAATGTATATTTTGTTTACTAAATATGTAAAAAGAATCTAATATATAATATTCGTATAATCACACCCTAACCAAATTTTGGAATGAAGAATTCCTAAATAATAATTATTTAATTGAATAAAATTTCAAATTTTATAAATAATACATTTAAATATATAATAAGAAATTTATTTAGAAGTATATGATTTTATGGTACATTAAAAAATTTGACAAATATAAAAAAAATTCTATGAATTTATAAAATTATTTTATCATTTAAATATTGATAATAGTGTATTAAAATAATATTCTATTATAAATATAACATTCATAATTTGTGTGTTTAATAAAATATTTTATATATTTTATAAAAAAATTCAATTCTGTTATATTTGTGCCCAAAAATATAATTATCAATTTCATCTTATGTTTTATGAAGAAAAATAATCAGAAAATGTAATTGACGGAATTAAATTTTTAATTATACAAAATAATTAACATTATGGTTTGACATCACAACCCCTTATTACATCCACATACACCTATTATTACATCCACAAACATCCCATGGATTGGCCTAATAGAATAATTAATTCAATCTCCACCTATTGATGCTCAGATTAAGATTGTTCTCGAAAGAAACCGCAGAGATGATACTTCTCTTATATATTATTACAAATGGTATTCAAAGGTAAAAACTCTACTAGTTGAGGTCATCTATTATCCATTATGTATCAATAATTAATTCACATTATTAATTATAAAAACTAATTATAATAGTAAAATTATAATAGAATGGTATTGCTTCCAATTTTTATATTAACTAATGGACATATTATAATACTGTTTAAATATGGTTTAAATCTGAATGGTCAAATTTCTATTTATACCCAAAAAAATTCACTTCCCCATTTCCCTAAAAATTCATTAAAACTTTCATTTAAGGTTATGTATTAATTTTTATTAGATATTCAAATGTTTACTAATATTTCTCATTATTTATATATTTCATGTAGTTGAAAAAATAACTCTATATGGTGGGAATGATATATACTTTCCCATTTTAGATGTTCTATTTTATATTTTTTTACTTAAAATAATTTACATTTTAATTTGTTTCGTAGATGGCTATTTTATGTATAATTATTAAGGATGTAAAAATTTATTGGTTTCAATTTATTTTTTATATGTATAATATTATATAATATTTAACAAAACATCATAAAAATATTATTTAAAACGGTCTCGATCGTTACACTCTACACCCCTATGGAAATTGAATCTCTAATATTTCGAATCATTTTCTCTATTGATAAAGGTCTTGGGTACTTCTGTGTCATTATCTCATATGTTTGACTAGTTTCATATTAATATTTATGGATCCTCCAATAAAAAATAAGGAGATGGATCATCGAGCTTTATAGAAACTATTCCATCATGATAAAAATATCTAATAAAAATTCCTCATACAAGAGGTCATGTTTTTGTTGTACGTTATATGGATTCAGTACACGTGTCAGATCATGTATGTACATCCTCAAGAGTAGTACTTGGAATAATAATAAAAATAAATATTATTTGGTGTTTATTCTAGTAGATTAAACATGAATCTAACAAAATTGTGGATTTCAAAGGGGAAAATGTACTGAGGGATATGCTTTCCTTTATTAGAATTTGCATGACACTCTTCCATGGTGATATTCGAAGTAAATTCTTTTCTACAACAAAAAAATAAAAATCTCATGGATAGTTTATTTTGTGGTTAATATAATAAAAATTTGTATGATTGAAATAATTTTTAATGGGATGACCCATTTCTATCAAATCTATCAACATATTGGGCCCCTGAATGTTTCTCTCACTAATATCATCCCATGAAATAGGATTTATACATTGCTTACCATATTAATCTTAATGTGGTTCCATTTTAGTATTTTATTTTAATGTGTTACTGTATTATAAATCAACTAATGGGTAGTGTTTATATCCCCACTTTAATTTATATTTATAATATTCTAAACATGTCCTCGAGTGCCTAAATATTCATTTCAGATTAGCCATTAGTTAGGGGTAATAAGAAATTATGAAATGTAATTCTGTATTTAGAGAATTTTGAATAATTATTCAGAATATAGATGTGATACTTATATCACTATCAAAAAAATGAAATAATTTTGCACCAAGTGAAAAATCAAAACATCATTTAAAAATATCTTTGACCGTTGATGTAGAGATAAATCATCAAAAATAGTGATAAAATGTGATGTCCTTGTGAGTCTAACCACTATATATTATATCAAACTATTTCCTTTGTATGTTTTTTGGTTATGAAATAAAAATTCAATAGTTTTATTTCCCCAATTTTATGTTGGTATGGGTAGTGGTGGGAATATAAATTTTTTAATATATCACTATTTTTTCACTAGTTGACATAACAGGAACCTTTCAGTGTAGTCGATAGTAATGATTTTCTTTTCATCCCAATAATTATGATCGAAAAATTTCTCTATACATTTTATTACATCTAATATGTATTGTTAAAATTTAGCCATGATATTCATCCATCATAACCATCCTTATCTATGAGATAGATGGGATATATTTACGTGTACAAAATTTCATTTCACCTTCTAGATCATTAATGTACTTGTGAACATTCCCATTCCTCAATGTAATTATCCTCATTTATAAAAATATATATTGTCTTTTAGATTTGTTATTCTTATCTTTTAATGAATGGTGAAAATTTATTTTGGACATGGTTTATGAAGTCCCTTCCATTAGAAATCAATTATAAAATTTTTCTAGTTAAATAATCAATGGATCTCCCTGAAACCGAATTCTATGTTACTATTTTAGTAAGAGGCCACACAATAACAACATGTCTCTTCACTGGATCAAATGAGAATCCATTAATGGATACAATTATCCCAAAAAAGAAACTTTTTATAACCATAATTGAATTTTTCTAAATTTTAAAAATAACATCTCATTCCTCAATGTTCCAATATAACCATTAAATGATCCTCATTTTCTTAATGTATTTTAAAATATAACAATATATCATAAATAAAAACTACAATTAATTTAGAAATGTGTCCCATAACAACTATAATTATCAAATCCATAAATATATCAAGAGCTTTATTTAAGATGAAATGAAAAAAAAATCATAACTCACATATCTAGTTTAAAATGTATCCATTGGAATATATTCAATCTTCCACACACAATTGATGATACGAGATCGAAGGTAAATCTTACCAAATAATTGAGCCCCATAATGGTGATCAAATAAATCAGAAATCCTTCACAGATGGTACTTTTTTCCATTGAGATCCTATTATATTCTATATAATCAATTCTTAGCCACATTTAGCAATATTAATTATTCAAAATGAGATCATATTCTCCCCATGGATAAGGACTTTGATGGATGACTCACTACTTCTGATGATATCAATTATTTTTTAATTACTATAACTTTAATATTTTCAATTCGATATAGGGTCAATGATATCAACATTGATCTAGGTATGAGTTCAACGGATAACACTACCTCTCTTTTTGAAGTTGGTCTTGGTAAATCCTCATGAAATAATTCACTGTATTCTGGAATGATCATGACCATATCCCTATTTATATTTTCATTTCCTTATCCCTCTTCACAAATCATCTCCATAATAGAAGGATTTGGGTGGTACTTCTAGACCATGTAAATTATGAGATATATATCTATTGAAAATGATTGTAGGATATTAATTAAATATTAGTTAACTATCCATTTTATTTAATTTTTTAATAGTATTTTACATTGATTTCTATTCTATCCATAGCATATTTTCAAATTCCACCATGGGAATAAATACAATATTTTTGATGAGATTAAACTCTCCAAAGAAAAAATTATAATTTTAGAAACTCCTGATGCAAGGATAATTCTTCATGGTGTATTAAATGATATCTCTATATATATAAGTTCATGTATTGTTTCAATATTGTTTTCAAATAAGTATTATATAATGTAATTAAAAAAAATAAAAAAAATGAACATACTATCACAGAGATAAAAAAAAGTGTACCTAGTAAAAAAATCATTTAGAACCTCTATATCATCCATCGTGATAAGAAAAACTCAACCTTTATATCATTTCCTATACTGAGGTTGATGGTGTATTCCCTCCATTATATTTTAATTTTTTTATTGATTGGAAATGTTCCCAAGATGTCCAAAACTAAAACATTCTACTTCTAAATAGCCCTCAATAATCATCCATTTTTTGTTAATATTTAGATTTCGAGTTTTCACATCAACATAATAGTTTAATGCTATAAGGAAATATCTATTTCACTTGTAACACATTATACTCCCATGGATTTACTTCTATAAATGTGTGTTCCCTCCTTATTATGTGTGTATTTTCTTTAACTTTATATCATCCAAATTCATGACCAATTATCTTCATGGAGTTTAGCTCCATTGAACTAATGTTACCATTTATACTATGTGACCAATGAATCTATAAAAATCCAATTCAAACTTATTAGAAAACATAACTATCTCACCTATTCTTTCAATGTCCCACTACATTATTTTCCCCAAATGATTGGGTCTTAGTCTACTGAGGAATCTATCAACCTTTCCCTATAGATCCAAAAAATTCAAGAGGTGTTCAAGCTAGTCTATTAAATATCATCACATTGCTTTCTAATGATTCATTCTACACAATAATTAACTATTGAATTCTTTATTTGTTTTAGTTCATATCAAATGAAGAAAATATTTATTGAAAAATATTCCTTTGATCTTATCCCAAATGAGAGAATCAATCTCTCTTCATGGAATTGTTTTCATAATTAGTGTCCACAACTATATTTATTTTTTATATGTGGTGTAATTCTTTAGTTAATTGATATTTATATGAACAATTTATTATTTAAAAGATATTCTCAATCTAGATTATCTGTTTTTCATTAATAAATATGTCCTTAAATCCTTTGAATGAATGGGGTCATTGACACGTGAAGGACAAAATGAAAAAAATTTCCCGTAAAGGTTAATCTAGAATACCAACATAATTCATGTTAATGTTCATAACTTGATATAATTTCTTCATTATACTCAATAAGTATTCCATTAATTATTCCATCGAAATTTCGTCTGTGCATCATCTGTTGAACTCATCATTGACATGGTGCTTCATATTTCCATCATTTTTTTCTTAATGAAGAAATCATTATTGAAAAACATGTTACATATTTAAATCTTATAATTATAATGTTGTATGATTACATAATAGATCATTCATAAATATTCAATCAAAATTCTATCATTGAGATTTAATTTTATATATACGTATCTTAATGTTTTATAAAAATATTGTGGTTCACTAAACATATCACTGAGGTGTTTCTAACAAGTTGCATAGCATGGCATGTTAGAGTATATTGTTTCCCCATTGAGTACAGATCAACGAATTTTTTTGGTGGTACCCATATTTAAATTTGTGAAAGGGGAGTATCTAATTATAGAATCGTTATAGGGATACATATTTTTGGATTCCAATAATTAATACATAGAAAAATACCAACATTTTTTCCTATATCCATACTTTTACCTGGGGTTATTTATGAAGTTTTCAAGTCCTAAATGAAAAAACCCTCCATTTTATACCAACTATGAAATCAATCCTTTTTATAAAAAATGATTCATTTCATGGTACATATTATATTTTATATTTAAATTCTTGAAAATATAGCACATATTTCATAGAAACATAAAACATTATACTACAACCAGTTGTTAGATATATTCATGGGTTCAACTTGTGCTACTATTAATCCTCATGATAACATGGGGACACACATCAATGAAAATGGGTTAGCATAAAACATATTAAAGTAATAAAAAAGGGTGAAATATATCATATAATATTTAATTATATCAATATTAACATGTGTCATAATGATAAGGTAGGAGAATGAGGCATAAAATAATAATAAAAACATCAATCATAACATGGAAATGTAAATATAATATTAAAATGATAAATCGATTATTATATCACCAAGGTTTATCACCGTTGTTTCATAATAAAATTACTATGTTTATTCACTAAGGGATCATAAAACAATTCATCTTTAGAGATTAAATTCATTACCAAATTAATTAAATTATTATCAACTTGTAAACATAAAATATTTTATTTATTGTTATCCACATAAACCATATGAAATAATTTAATTATTATTTAGTTTACAAAAAAATTGGTTTCAAATCCAAATAATGGAAACAAATTTGGCTAACGACTAATTTATTAGGTTATTTTTAACCCATGTAATGGGAATGGTGGTATCACATATAAAAATCCTAGAATAAATTAGTACCTTTTACATATAGTTTAATAAACATTTAAAAGAAATATATTTTTTTATTCATGTAAATATGAAAATATTATATCTTAAGTAAAACAAATATTCATGAATGAAATTCGACAATATGATAGGTATGATGCGTGGTTTCAAAAAAAAATTAAAACTAGTTGGGACTATGTCTCACATTTAAAAATTTATCACAGAAACGGGATTATATAATGTGGAAAAATGAATTGTCAGTGAAATTAGAATACATACTACAATAAAATACTCATGAATTGGAAGGAAATTATATATTTAAATTACCTTGAAGATTTTTTTGTAAAACATGGGGATGAAACTTTTAGTGCATAAAGTACCCTTGAGGGGAATAATTGGTTGGAAGAATCACCAAAAAGTTATGGATGATGGATTGCGAGTGAAGGGAAATGGTGAAATGGGTGGGTATTATAGAAGAAGAAGAATAATATCATAATAATTACTAAATATATGTCATGGAAAATGAGGTCTTGTAAATGTAGTACCATTGGATTACCGCTAGTTTCCTCTCATTATTTTGTACAATTGAGTCCCACATTATGTTATTTTAATCTTCCAGAACCAAAAAAAACATTTTTTCAAAATAATTTTTTCATGGATGGTTAAATATTCCACAAACTAATGATTTTAAAATTCACAATTCCATTTATATACATTGGAATGTAACTTATAGATTTTTAAATTCTGTAAATTTATTAAAATAAATAATATTAATTACATAATATATTTTAGGCCATGTATTTTTTTAATTAAATAATATTTTATTATGACATAGAGATAATTTCATGAAATAAACTGAACACAAATAATAGTATTTTTTACTATTTATATCGAAAAATACTTTATTTCTAGAAAATTCTCAAAAATTCACCAAAACATAATTTAAAAAATCTGACTTCATATAAATTTTTTTTATTTCTCACATTTATTTAATTTAAATTGGAATTTAAATTTTAATTAAAAAAATCATAATTTATTTTTGAAAAGAGTTTTTTAATGAATAGTAAAATTTCTGACAATCATAAAAAACCCAAATCAATTATAAGATTATTTTATAATTTATATTTTCAAATAGAAATTTTAAAATAAAATTTTATTAAAACAAAAAGTATTCCAAATATATATGTTAGTTATAAAATTGTATATATTTTATATAAAAATAAAATTATATTTCATTTTAGTAAAAAATTAAATTTGTCAAATTCATCAAAAAATTTATTCATAAAAACTACTATTAAAATTAAATTGATGGGAAAATTATATTATATATTCAATGAAATTTAAAATAAATTTTTAACATGTAACCCTTAAATATTAGTATCTTCCAATAGGGTAAATTGTGGGTTTATGGTAGTTTCGTGGGGGGCTTGGCAGTCATCGATATATTTATAATATCAAAAAAATTAAATTTCCTTTGTAGTTAATTTAATTAAATATGTTATTATTGATTATAATATTGTGGTCGGTCTGTGGAAATCTATGTCGATGATACCTCTCTACTATGTTATAAAAAATGGGTAAAAATTTAATGATTGTACTGGTTAAGGACATCATTTATTGTTTTTATATTTATAATAATTTGTATTTAATACATATAAAAACTAATTAGAAAGGTAAAATTATAAATCATGGGTATAGATTCAAAATTCCCGTAGACCAATGGTTAGATTATGGTAAAATCATAGTGCTCAGAATTCCCTTTAAACACTGTAAAACCTACTTCATTAATTCACACAATATTATCTGCAATTTCTCTTACAGTTATATTTTAATTTTCATAACATGTTGAATGGTTTACTAATGTATTTTTTATTTGATTTCTAAATTCGGTGCACAAAATGAATATAGAATATTGGGGAAATCCATATATTCCCATTTCAAATATAAATTTTATATTTTCTTGGCATGTTATAATGCTTCAAATATTAATTAGTTTCATACCATACTAATGTAATGATCATTTTTAACGATATATGATTCTATTATTTTCTATATATATTTTATTATTATGATATTATATAATATTTAAAAACATGTATTCAAATATCATTTAAAAATTTATGGGTTGTTCACAATGTTATTCTATTATTATGAAATTGGTTCCATAAAAAACTCTATGATGCATGGTTATCCCATGGAAAAGATATGGGTTCAACAAATATATATTTAAAAAATATATAAAACTAGTGAAAACAACTGGGTTATATTAAAACATCATTCAAACATGAGTGTTAAAATATAAAATAAATATGTTCTATAATATTATCTTGGAACCATTTATAACTCATGGGAATGAAATGGGTTCCTTAACAATATCTTTCAAACAATAATAACCCGTTAAAATGAAATGGATTTCATCACAATCTCATTGATACAATATTAATGAATCCAAAAAAATCAATGATCGTATCAATCACAAAAATAAAAAGTTGATAATATGTACCAATAAGGTTTGTTGATATTTATGAATGGATATTCCCATAACTGAACATTAAAATATTTATTGATGAAAATAATCACTAATCATTTGAGGTGTCACATACCACATCAGAACATTTCAATCATAATCCCCATGAAGGAATAAAAATTAAAAATTAATAAAATAATACTATAATAAATATATTCAAGATATGATATGTCATCAGTTTTATCTATTCAACTTTTAAAATAATATTGGTGTTTAATATGACAACGATAAAAAATAAGGCATGTTGTGAAAAAAATCCATTACCGGCTTGCTAGCATTTAAAATCTAAACCCCACAAAATAGAGATACCAAATTGGTTATGTAAAAACACATCAATTTAGTAATATGAATCATCAAATACATTTATGGGTAGTATATACACCACAAAAAATAAAATAGTTGAGAAAATGGAATTTTTCACATTGATGTAATTTTTTGGATTAAAATAAATTTAATTGATCATATAATTTGTGTGATAATAAATTAATTAAATAATTATTTTGTAAAATTTTAATTCAAGAATGTAATAGTTTATATACGTAATAGTACAATATTACATCATTTCACTCATATTTTAGGCATAACTTTTTGATTTGAATAAATGTTTTATCCATCAAATTGTTATTGAGTAAAGAAAAACCAAACATTATGTCTTTTTTTTCATGACTTTCCTTTATATTCATGAATTTTAAACATATGTTAATTATATACATCATTAGTTACCATTACCAAATTTACTATTACATTAATTTCACTTATAAAAATGTTATATTCAGTTAAATTATCAATAATAATTCTATCTTATCATTTGACTGTATTCTATAACTGTTTAAAATTTGATTTTGATATGAAAACTATGCTCAATGAGTTAATTAATTAAACACCATGATAATAATAATCATGGAATGATTATCATATTTTTTCATTAATTATGTTATCAAATTTAATCATTGTATGTTTTTATGAAAAATGATGAAATATTATAGTCATGTAGATGAAAGGTATTACCTATCATCTACATGATTAATGTAGCAATTTTTTCAATGATAATCATAGAATAAATTTATGAAAGATATATATTTCTTGGATTTGCATTATATATTATGTGAAACATTATAAAAATATATATACTTATTTATATAATTCATCTTATTTAGTGATAAAAATGGATAAATCACATCTTTTCATGAACGTTGTAGTCCACACATCTATGACCGACATTATCACTTTTTTAGTGTATCAAATGGAATGAATAAAATGATATATTATATTTCTATATAAGTAATTCCCTAATATTTCATTTAAATCATTAGTATTTTTATACCTATTTTTAATACATTCGTTGTAATTAATGAATTAATCATATCTCTTTAGGAGGCAATAGTCCACATATCGATAAACAATGTTATTGTATTACCAAAAAAGGGATACATTGATGGTATTTGTGTTATAATAATTAAAGAAAAAAATTCGTCATCAATATCAAATATCTAATATAAAAATATTAATTCAATCATGATTCCAAATTATTAGTGGGGGTAAAGGAAAGAAATGAAAGACATCACTTCATTATGAAGTAGTCTACCATACACTGGAACCCTGATTTCAATAACAATTTATTGGAAGTGTATGCAATTTTAGGTAGAAACGAAAAAAATATAACAGTTTATTTATTATATTATTTATTTTATATAATTATGATATATGCTTAACTTAAGGATAGGATAAAGAAATAAATCAAATGTTAACCTTGAATAATGTTACAATTTATTCTTGTAACTCTATTGGGATTTGATAAAAGAAAAAATTCGTTTTAGTTATTAAAAATTGAATCATATAGGATTATATAAGGGATGTTTAATGCCTATTTTGTTAGACTGTTTAAGGAAAAAATGACTTGATATTTTGGAATAGATGGGCAGGCTAAGTGACTTTATAAGGTGTAGAGGTGTGGAATTTGTTAAAATTAAAAAGGTAAAAACTATTTGTAGGTATCCTGTAAATAATGTTCCTAAAATAATAAAGAAATGATTATTAAATTGTGGATATGATGGATATATATATGTCATATACTCAATGGAAATGTTTTTAAGTCTTTTTGGACCATAATATTAATTTTTAACCACTTGGTGAACTCATTTTTACCTTAATGAATGTAATTAATTTTAAATTCATTCAAAAATATTTTGTATGACTTTTGTAATATAATAGGAATAATAAATTATTTTTCTCCATCTATGAAATCCATTTATCTAATTTATAGACATATATGTGGTATAATTTAATTTAAAATTAATCCCATAGATAAAATGAGAATGTTGGTTTGTAATTTAAAATGATAAAATGAATTTATTTAATATTTTAATATGAGAATAATTGATGTGAAATAATATTTCATTAAAAGATATAAAAGTTATCTAACTATACTATAAATTGAATAATAAATATAATTTAAAAATATAATTTTTTTTATAAGAAAATGAATTTTCAATTAAAAACTACTTCTTTTTATGGAATTATAATTTAAAAAATTAAGATTATTTTTTAATTTAGAATTAAAAAAATATCAAAATTGAGTTTTGGTACTTGTATTCAATTAATCAGTAGAAAAATCATATTTTTTAAAAATTTATCTTTTATGATAAAAGTTGGATTTATTATTCTATTATGCCTATAAATTTAATTGGATAAAAAATTATTATTTAATATATAACATATAGATTTAATAAAGGCCTTTCATAAATTGTGATTAATTAATATTATTGTGATAAAATATAATTTTGGTCAAAAAAATTGGTTTCTATAAAAAAAATAATCTTTTATATATAGTTTATCGTTAATATTATTTATAACTAAATGTAATGAATTAATTTTAAAATCATGTTAATTTTATATTTTTATAACATATATTTTTCCATTCACTCTATACATTCCAATGGCTATGTCAGAACTAAAATATTAAAAAATATTATTATATAGTTGTCTAATAAGACTCAAACATGCATGTATATCATGTTATAAAAGAAAATCAAGGTTGTTTGAAATGTAAGATAAAAAGGTTGTAAAATATAATGAATAAATAATTTTTCATTTCATGTATAATTTGAAAACAAAGAGTTTAATATAATTTGAAAGACGGTATTTTATTAAATATCCGGATGTTACAAAAAACCTAACACTATTTCAATCACAACCTCTACCTATACCAATGGAGGATGTCTAGGGTTATATTCAAGTAAAATGTTTTGAAAACTCCAAAAAATAAGAATAACAACAATAAATAATTATTCATCAGTCTCAAATGCCAATGGAGGAAAAAAAACTCATGATTTTTGGGTGGGAATTTCATGCATAGCTATACCTCAAATCATAGTCTAAATGAATAATTTGTGAAATCCACCCAACCACTAGAATCAAGATATTCCAACACTAATATTCATCCAAATCATAATGAGCAACATGATAATCCATTCACATGATGATGTTAAAAAAATCCAGATCAAGAATAATGATATGCCAAACTAGCTCTGTATTAGTTATTTATAGAATACAAGGAATTATTGAAACCCCTACACTTACCTCTTTTCTAGAGTTTTCACTAACTGTATAAAAATTAAAATGGGTTTGTGGAAAGGATAATCAAATAAAAAACTACCTGATATAATCAATTTGAAAGTTGTGGTATCAAATAAAAAATTTATATTGAGGACACAATAAACACATTACCTCTCCATTACACTGGACCATTTTTATATCATCTTTAATATAATATACTACATTAATGTGTGTCAATCGTAAGGCATATTTATATAACACTATAGTTATTGAAGAACCCAAATGCGATGTAGTATACTTTAAAACCAATGATACCTGACCATATCCATGAGTATATATGTCTTGATTGAGGCACTTCAGATGACAATAACACCCACAAATTTTATGCTTTTTTCATGGTGAAGAATAAGTATATCAAGTTTGTATTACCTTTCCACACAAATATAAAGTCACAACCACAAGTTAATATGTAACTGAAGGTGTTGAGTTTCTATGTTGCTAATAAAAACTACAACTCCTACATTGATCCCTTAAATTTCTCTTTATCCTTGTCATTCCACTAAATGTTCCACTAGGTTGAAAAGAAGTGGTTGATGATCCTACCAGTATTGTGATATTCATATCTACCATTATTTTCATATATATTGTATCTACATAGTTTGAATTCTACAACATAGGTTAATGTGAACAGATATCTAATTCAAAACCATATATGTACTTATGAAATTCATGGTTGTCCCTCATCACCACCAATACATAAAAAAGAATAGATAACAAATCCAATTTTTTATATAAAAAATTCCTTCTATTTCTACTATAATGTGAGGAACTCCAAGAATTTCCTATCATCTGTGAGGACGAGAAAATTAACAGTGAAAGATATTCTGGAAACCCTTATAGTACAATATTTATTTCTAATCATCCTATGATATGGAGTCCCCCAACCTCTTACAGAGTCTCTCAAGTATTAATGTCACACACATCACCTTGATAATTATAGGTCTATCTTAGAAGATGATTATTTGATAGATATTGTCCAAACAATCATCCACCACATGAGGTCATTTAATAAATTTAAAGATTGTGGGTTCTCACAGTAGAAAACATTTCAATCATCCCTATATTCTCCATCTATTGGATGTACATCAACGAATTCATTCAAAAAATTTGGTACATTCTGATCAACATCATGAACATACAATATATTATCCTATAAAATGCTCGGATTCAATAAAGGATTTCAAGGAGAATCCCCATCTCTACCCTTTGGAGTCACTCACAAAACATATCTCATATCAAAACCAATGTACAATGAAATGGGATATAATATCATAACATAGAACAATATCAATTCAAACCGGAACACTAAAATGAAATAACATGTAATTAAATTGTGGACTCAAAACAGGATACATACATAGCAATGTCCCATGGTAACATGAGTCTAAAAATGGTTAGAGGTGGCTTTAAAGACAATATAATATACCTCTCATATTAACAATATCCAATATACAATCTAATTGAGCTCCAATGACATGGAATCTTTCAAAAACTCGATCTTTTGATCTGAAACATTAATTAGTGGACCCAAATTCCCACAAACTACTACCCAACCTCACACATCTTATACATAAAAGGAATTAAAAATCCCCAATGTATAGTGAATATCCCATGGGAATCACAAAAAAAACTATATTGAATGGTTTTACCCAACTAGAAGAATAAAACATAGCACATTTATTGATAAAATTGTCAAATACTGAACAGATATAAATTCAATATCTGAAATGAATATTAAAAATTAAATAACAGAATGTAACTACAATATAAATGTAATAGTCCAAACATCAATGTAAAACAATAACAAATCATGTAAACTACATGATAGCATGGTTAACCTGATGTATCATGTTATGAGCTACCCATTCTTATCTGACCAGAATCTATAATGCCTCAATGTTGTGTCTTGCCTTTAGATGAATTGAAATACATGGAGTTTTGTACACCCCATATAATTAGTAGGAACAGTTTTAGCTAAATTTCTCAAAAGGGACCCTCCTAGGTGTTCCATATCTAATTTCATTAAAAATTACACTGATTTTCTCCTTTTAAATATAATGTTGTAAAATAAGCCACTATGAACATTTATCAAAATATGATAAATAGTTCCATTTTCAATAATTTAAAAACAGTTATGGAATATGTCTTCATAAAAAGAGACATAATTATTTGATTAAGACACCTAAGAAATAGACAATAAATGATGAACAATAGTTCATCCAACATTATATAGAGATAGAACCTCCATTCTCAAAATAAGTCATGCACTTTCTCACAATGGAATATTGTAATAATAAGGGACACATCAACACAAAATGATGACCTATAACCCATCTTGAATTAACATAATGGATTCATTTTATAGAAAATGGTTGGAATCATAAAACTACTTCACCACAGTAATGATGAATTGGCCCTCAAAAAATGATCTCAAAATAGATCTTGAGAGAATGAATTGAAAACAACACTTGTGATCAATGAATCCAATAATGTAATGAAATGATGCAACCTATATTGGTTTAATGATGATACTGAATGGATTACTCACTTAGTGGGACGTGATATGACCACAATGGGGAACTAATTCTGTAATGAGCTGATAATTTATGAATAAAATTCTATTCTTTTTAATGAAATATTGTTAAAGAAATAAATGAACTCCTTTTGTTTTACTATATCCAATTATATTTATATGAACATTAAGTATCATTACAATTGAAAATAAGATCGTTGAATAGTGATCACGTGACACATATAAATATATAGTTTTAACAATTACATTGGACATAAAAAAAATTAATTAATAACCTCAACATGTTGGATCATACCATATAAGGCCCATTTATCATAGCATCTGAGGGAGATAGAATTTATGGTCATTTCCATATACCAATACCAAGTAGATATCTAACAACTTATTTATGAGAAATACCATTTACAGAATAATTTCCAACATCTCGAGATCATATCTGAAACCATGTTCAATGAACAAATCCATGTATACCCCACCACCTAATACCATACTATTAGGGTGTATTTTGGTGTAATAAAAGGATGTGTAACCATACCATATCATTTTTATTATGTAAATTGTTTTTATAATGATGAATATACTTTCATTCGATAGTAATTATATTATAAATTACTTTTTAAGATAAAATAGTATTTTTTGGTTAATATTCAAATATATTTAAGAAATATATTTTTATAAATTAAGGTATTTTTTATTTAAGAAATATTTTAATGAAACATTATTAATAAATTAATATTATTAAATATAAATTATTTTTATAATTTTAATGAAGTCATTTATAATATTTTTGGATTAAAAACAATATTTATCAAAATCCTTCAATTTTAATGAAATGTCATCTCCCAATTTAAAATTGAAAATTGATATATTTATGAAATTATTTATATAAACTAAAAATTATTTTTTTTGAAATTATAATATCAAAATTATCCAAAGATAAATTTTTCATAATTTTCCGAGAAATTCATATATATTGGTAAAAAGTAAATAATATATAAATTTATATTGTGATTTATATCATAATAATGATAAAATAGTTATGTATCAAATAACATAAAATGAATCTTTGACAAAATCTACGTTTTATATTTAATATAGAGTGATTTTAAACTTATTTTCCATATTTTATAATGACTTTGTAAACCCCCCAAAATGTATAATATATTTAATGATTTTAAATTCATTTCTTTATGGCTATGACTCACCTCCAAATAAGAAAGGAAATTATTTAAATATCATAGTCCCTTGGACGTATAAAATATTGTCTTCCACTCCATGTTCTAATAATCCATGGAAAAAACCATGGGTTGTTTTTTGGGTTTGAATATTTTAGTTTGTAGTGTCCAAAACATAAATAATAATTAATTCCCCCAATTTTCCAATATAATCTCAAACAATCTCCCATTAATATTATTTAAAACCACTTCAAGCTTGACCATAATCAGATCTTCACTCCCTACAGTCCTCCCAATGTTCCTCGATGCTCCTTAGAAGCCTCTCCCAAGCCTTTGGGATCACATATCTATGTAACAAATCTCACTCTCTTCTTTTACATCAAGCACCTATTTTATGTCATGCCTTTTAATTTCTATATTATTTATTTTGGATGTGTTTTTACATGAATCCTTAAAATCCAATTGATTTATACATTATGGGGTCTTAATTTCACTCCCATTATTCCCCTATGATCCTTTAATACAAACAGTTTCTATGCCAAAATTCCATAAGGGATCCTCATCTTTATCTCCACCTTTTATTTCAGGAACATAGTTAGAAATTTTTATAAACAATTTCAATTGTTAATAGTTTAATCCTTTTATAATAATTTCCATACAATCCATTTTATGTAATTTTTAGGATATTTCATTTATCCTTCCTGTATTGACCCTTAACAACACCATTACTATGGATAAATTTCTTAAGGGATCATAACATTCCTTCCATTCCAATCTCTGTCCATGTTTCCTTATAATGTTTTACCATTTTATTATTCTTTATAAAATTATATGGTATGATTTCACTACTCCCCCCATACATCCCTTATTACTTTTGATTAATGAGAGACCCCTTACACTCTAATTAATCACTCCCATGTAAACCAATTACCATTCTTCAATTTTGTAAGTTATTTCTCTCTCCTAATTTCCATTCATGAATTTCACATTTATTATGAATCTCATTTTCCATTTCATATGTTAGTATGTTATTATACATGATCCCCTAACTTCCCATTTCATGTCTAAAAGATGAGATACCTCATTCTCTCTCATCAACCCATTTTAGGAATCCCCATGTGATTTTGTTATGCTGCCATGATTTCCCCACGATTATCCATGCCAAAATCATCATGTCGTGAATGCATTTACCATTTCTTAATCAATGGTTTTCACCATTATGACCATATACCTATTGATTATGGAATTTCATTTATTTATTCTATGTTATGTTATCATGGAATAAATAATGAAATTGAATGAATCCATGTTATATGATTGATGTGGCACACTAAATCCTTGGATTAAAATTTTCATGAATGGTGTGCCATGATAATGCTCTAATGCATTGGGTTACATTTAGTATCATGATACATCGTGTTAGGACATGGGTTTTCCAGATTCCTTTTAAGAGATTTTTCTACCATGTTTTGATATGGGTTTACCTGAATCCTTTATGTTTATGATTATGTGGTTTTAGTTGTTTCCACATTTACAGGTCATGATAATCATTTTATATCATGCCTTTATGTTCGGGTTTCACTTATACTCCATTGACATGAAAATTTCTTAACATTTATTTTATTCTTCATGTTAGGACTTTCCTTACATCATTACTGGTATTTATATCTCACCCTTTTTTAAATTATGTTCTCTGGTTATCCTATGCAATGCTAAGAATGAAAGAATATTTTTGTCAGGAAAAAGCAGTTTTAAATAATGATTTTGTATTTTTTATTTTACATTGTAATGTAATGTTCCTAATCCCCAAATAAACTAGACATTTTGATCTTATGGGTTGTATTTAGTGAATTTTTATGTAATAAATCTGGTTTAATTGTAAAATAAAGAGCATTGTTGTTATAGTTTCTATTAGTAGATAGCTTTAGTTCTATTTTTAATTAAAATTAGAAATCCCTAGTCAAATCCATAGATATACGACAATGTAGAAGAAAATCATACCTAAATATTGGTGAGTATATAGTAAGTGGTTTATAAATAAAATATACCCCATTATATATATGAAAAATTATAGATGGATCTCTTATATATGTATCTAGTAGTATAAACATAAAACACCACTTTCAGCTGGATTCGAATGGGAACAGGTGCATACTAATAGGCCATGATGCACTCATGGTTTGACACACCCAGGTGATAGGATTTGGAAAAATCATAAGATTAGTTTGAACCATTATTAAAGGAACAAAAAAATCCCATATGAATATATTTTATTAAATATATCAGGGATAAATTAGATTGAAATGTAGTGTATCAAAAGATAGAATACACTACTCAAATACATGTTTATCCTTCTATGTCCAATTTTTTCATTTTTATCATTCTTATTTGAAAATTATTCAATCCCCATTATTTTTTTTTTCTATTTTCTTAATTAAAACATGGATTGAGTCAGATCACAGAAAACTCTTATCTCTCTTCCTAGAGAGCTACTTGGAAATATTATCATAAGTTATGGGTAGATGACTTAGAAATTTTTTAATATCCATGATACCCAAAAACAGCTTTATGAGGCATCCAATACCTGTAGCACTTCACAATAAATCCAAGGTTCAAGTACTACCAATTGGAGAATTTTCGTATCAACCCAATATTTCATAGTATGTTTTTTTCAAAGTAATTCAATAACATGCACTACACACAACACTAAGTTCAAGCACACCACGTCATACCAAACTATCCGTTCAAAAAAGGTTATGAGTATTATTAACTAAATATTGAAATTTATATAATCTTTATAATTTTAGAATCAATATTATGAGTTTCTTAGACATAAGGAAAAAACAAATTATTTTTTTTCAGATCAAAGTAGTATTTTTTTAAAAAAATATATTTTACAACCATTTAATGGGGAACCCATTTTAAATCAAATATTCTAAGCTATTTTATATTAAATTTTACAAAATAAACTTCTTATTTTGAATCATGACATAAGAATTTAGTTTCATCAAATTGTGTTTGTTTTTCTGATAACATTTATATTTGGGTGAATTGTGAAAAATAATTAATTTTATCTCAATAAAACTTTATTTAATCAAAATAATTTTTAGTGTTAGATTATACATTTTAATGGTTTTTAAGTATAAATAGATCATATTTTTACCATTTAATCCAATGTTATTCATTGGAAATAATTTCACTTTGAAATGGATCATAAACAAATATCAATCATTTGTTTGTTATTAGTTCTTAAAAACATGCTATTTGGTTTTGACAACAAAAATTAATTTTAAATTAAAAAATTAAACTTCTATGTTTTTAATTTATTAAAATAGACTAATATATTGAATTTATAATATCAAAATTATTTTTGGGGAAATTTTTGTTATTTTTTGAAAACCTTCAATTTTTGATGATTAGTTAAAAACAACGAGTTGTTGTTTATAATCATGTTTTCATTTTAATAAATATATATTTAATTTTATTTTATTTAGATATAATTAGATACATATTACCTATATAAGTTCAATGTAATTCATTAGAGTCAGTTTATAATAATTCTCGATATTGAATAATTTTATTGAACTTTTTACCGTCTTTTACCCACCTCCTAGGAGCATTTGCAATTTTACATAAAACATAATTTTACCATATATGTGAGTTGAATTTTAAAAATCTGAGAGACATGGTTGATATTATTAAGTAAATTGTGGTTCAATGGGATGGAAATAATTTTTGGTGAATTGTAACTTTTGACATTTGTTTACCACGATTAAAAGTAAATAGGGTAATTAAAGGAAAAAATTATAATATTATTAACCTAACACATGCCCTAATTCTATTGGATAACCGTAATTCGTCCACAAAAAAAATTATAAATAAAATTGGATCCTTTAGGTCCACTTGGATTAGATTAGAAAATTTAATATTATTTAATTCAAATAAGAGTTAAAGTTGTTAAATTGAAAGTTTAATAACTAAACCATTATTAATATAGGAATAATCATATGTTAAATTTGACTATAATTATTAATTTGAAATATAAGAATATTTCCTAAATAATGGTATTTTATTTATATTTTTTATACATTAAATAATTTGATTTATTTATGACACAAATATGATGTAGTAATTACCTAATTAATGAAATATTAAAATATTTGATATTAGAAATATCCAAATAAATGTAATTTGAGATATTTTTTAAATTCACTGATTTTCTAGGTTATTATGACATGTTAGGGTAGGTTAGATGAATTTGTATCGAAGTAATAATGCTGTTATTAATATAGCAAAAACAAAATACCAAATATAGTAGAAATTGACATAAAAGTGTTTTTTATAAAATATTATATTATTAAATGATATTCTATTTCTAAAAATCTGATGATTGTCCAGAAGACTTATATAATGAAATTTGTATCATTAATGAACAACATGGGGTTTAATTGGAAATATATAGTATGTTTATTAACAATATAATATTAAAATACAAAGAGACATTGTAAATGTCATACTATTTAACAGAGAGTTAAATCTAAAAGATAAGGTTAATATAGTGACCCAAACCCTTCTAAAACCTATTGGTTGAGTAGTTTTCGACCCATCCCTAACATAGATTTTAAATAATTCATTTCAGAGCAATTACAAACTAAAAAGGATTTTATTATAAATTTATATTTCTTGCTTTTCCTTTGTTGCCCTTGATTGACATGTCACCATAAGTGTGTACGTACGACTTACTGTCACCATGTAATAGTGTAATTGTTATTCAATACATTATTATTTGTATGATTATAATAATGATTTTTAGTATAATTAAATAATAAATACAACATGATAATGATTCTGTATAGATGTTATACCATCCCATTATATATTATTTTAATATCAGAATAATGATATTTTTTCTTGAGAGTGTGTATGAATTACCATCTCCACAACCGCGATGAGATTCATTCCATATCGTAATCCATTCAAGAACAATTTTAATTAGATCATTATAATTAATTTTTAAATAATTAATGTCATACTTAACATGAATTAGATACATCCTATCGATAACAAACATTACTTATGTATCAAAGAATATAATTGAAAAAGAATCAGTTAACACCTGAAACGATGATAATACAACTATATTGTTAACAATGAAATATTAAAAGATCGTTTATGATATCATATTAATTTAGATAATTCTAGTATATTTTACTAACAATTTTTTCAAAATTACAGAGGAGGTTAACCTACCCTCGACCAAGGAAAAGTTTAATGTATGGTTTAATTTCACAATCTCTTTATTATTTGAGGATGTTTTTATGTAAGAATATTTTAGGACCTCTTTATCATCCACATCCATGTTTCTTAAAAATGTATTCGAATTTTTTTTACTATTTAATAGACTACGGGATAAAGTCATTTTTACCCTTGATTGAATTTTTATAAAATGGTTTGAAAGGAATCATTCTGTCGTTTTCCAAATAGGGTACCTTATGACCTTTTCATCCAAATTATGGTATGAATGTTTTTTTAACTTATACAACGAGTGTAGCTATTTTCCTCCGATATAACATCGATGGTGTTTTCCATAAAACAAAATCTTTAGGAGAATAGTAACACAACATTTGTGACCCCCCCCCCCACAAAGTGAACAAAATGTCTCCTGAACAAGAGGCTTAATTATTTGATTAAGACACCTAATAAAAACTCCCAATGGAAGCATTGATTATTGAACTAAGAAAAACCTTCCACGTACACAACCATGTCATCCCATGTGTTTTCTATCATAAATCATTTCAATGATTTCAAAATATAGTTTATTTTCATTTACAAAAAACAATGGAAAAATTCAATTTATTTCAAATCCATTTACAAATACACACAAAAAATTCCAAATTTATTTGGAAATAAAAAGACAAAAAAAGATGAACTATAGTTAATCCAACATTATATAGAGATATAACCTCCTTTCTCAAAATAAGTCAGGCAATTACTCACAATGGAATTTGCTAATAAGAAGGAAAACATCCACACAAAATGATGACCTAAAACTGATCTTGAATTCTCAAAATAGATTCGTTTTATAAAAAATGGTTGGAATCATAAAACTTCTTCACCACTGTAATCATGAATTGGCCCTCAGAACAAGATCTTCAAATAGATCTACAGAGAATGAAATGGAAACAACACTATTGACCAATTTATCCAATAATGTAATGAAATGATGTAACCTATATTAGTGTAATGATGATACAAAAAAGATTACTCACTTAGAGGGACATGATATGACCAAAATGGTAAACTAAATCTATAAAGACATGATAATTTATGAATAAAATTCTATTTATTTTAATGTTATATTATGATAGAACATAGATGAACTTTATTTGTTTTACAATATCCAATTGGATTTAAATGAACATTATGTATCGTAACAATTGATAATAAGATCATTGAATAGTGATCACATGACACTTATAAATATATAGTTTTAACACTTCCATTGAACTATAAAAAGGAAGTAATAGCTTCAACATGTAGGATCATACCCTATAAGGACCATTTATCAAAGCATCCGAGGGAGATATAATTTCTGGGCTTTTCCATATACCAATCCCAAGAAGATATCTAACAACTTATTTTTGAGAAATACCATTTACAGAATAATTTCAATCTTCTCAGATCAATGCTGAAACCATGTCTAATGAACAGACCCATGTATAACCTACTACCTCATACTATACTATTAGAGTGTATGTTGGTGTAATAAAAGGTTGTGTAACCATACCATATAATTTGTATTATGTGAATTTTTTTATATAATGATTACTATTATTTCATTCTATAATCGTTATATTATAAATTATTTTTATTCAAAAAATCTTATTTTTTGGTTAATATTCAAATATATTTATGAAATATATTTTGATGAATTCACAGATATTTTATTTAAAAATTATTTTAATAAAATAGTATTAATTAATTAATATTATAAAAAAAAATTATTTGTATAATTTTAATGAAGTGAATTATAATATTTTTGGATTGAAAACTATTTTTGTCAAAACCCATCAATTTTACGGAAATGTAATATCCCAATTTAAAATTGAAAATTGATATATTTATGAAATTATTTATGTAAACATTATATTTTTTTTGAAATTGGAATATCAAAAATATCCAAAGGTGAATTTTTCCTAATTTTCTAAGACCATCATATTTCTAGGTAAAAAGTATATAATATATAAATGTATAGTGTGATTTATATCATCATAATGATCCAATAGTTATGTAAAAAATAACATAAAATGAATCTTTGGCCAAATATACATTTTATATTTAATATAGAGTAATTTTAAATATATTTTCCTTATTTTATAATGACTTAGTGAATCCCCCAAAATGTAAAATATATTTAATGATTTTAAATTCAATTAATAATGGGTATGACTCACCTCCACTTACGAAAAGAAATTATTTTAATGTCTTAAGCCCTTGGCCTTATAAAATAATTTCTTCCACTCCTGGTTCAAATAAACCACAAAAAAACCATGTGTGGTTTTGGGGGTTTGAATATTTAAGTGTGTAGTGTCCAAAATATAAATAATAATTGATTCCCCCGATTTTACAATATAATCTCACACAATCACCCATTCATATTCATTAAAACAACTTCAACATTAACCATAATCAGATCTCCACTCCCTAAAGTCCTCCCAAAGTTCCTCAATGCTTCTAAGAAGCCTCTCCCAAGCCTTTGGGATCTCATATCCAAGTTACAGATCTCCCTCTCTTCTTTTTCATCAAGAACCTCTTTTATGTCATGCCTTTTAAAATCAATTTGCTTCAATTGGGATATGTTTTTCCATGAATCCTTAAAATCCAATTGATTTATACATTATATGGTCTTAATTTCACTGCCATTATGCCCCCCTATGATCTTTTAAGCCCAACAGTTTCTATGCCAAAATTCCGTAAGGGATCCTCACCTTTCTCTCATCATTTTAATTCGTGAACATAGTTATATTTTTTTATAAACAATTTCAATTGTTAATAGATTAATCTGTTTATAATAAATTCCCTACTATCCATTTTATGTCATTTTCAGGATATATCATTTATCCTTCCTGTTTTTACCCTTAACTACAACATTACTATGGATAAATTTCGTAAGGGATCCTAACATTCCTTCATTTCCCATCTTTGGCCAAGTTTCCTTATATTATTTTAACATTTTATTATTCTATAAAAAATTATGCGGTATAATTTCACTCTGCCCACTATACATCCCTTATTACTTTTGATTGATGAGAGACCCCTGAAATTCTCATTAATCACTCCCACGTACACCAATTACCTTTCTTAAATTTTGAATGGTATTTCTCTCTCCTAATTTCCAATCTAGAAATTCACTTTAATTATGAATCTCATATTCAATTTCATATGTTAGTATATTATGCTCCATGAACACCTAACTTCTCATTTCATGTCTAAATGATGATAGGCCCCATTCTCTCTCATCAACCCATTTTATGAATCCCCATGATATTTTTTTTATGCTATAGAAGATTTCCAAGTGATTATCCTTGCCAAAATCATCATTTCGTGAATGCATTACCCAATTCTCTATCAAGGGTTTTCACAGTTATGCCCATATATATATTGATTATATACTTTCATATATTTATTCCATATTATGTTATCATGGAATAAATAATTAAATTGAAGGATTCCATGTTATTTGATCGATGTGAAAACATAATCCTTGGATTAAAATTTTCAGGATGGGTGCGCCATGATAATGCTCTAATGAATTGGGTAATGTTCATTATCATGATACATCATGTTATGAAATGGGTTTTCCAAATTCCTTTTATTATATTTTTCTACAATTTTTTGATATGGGTTCACTTGAATCCTTAATGTTTTTGATTATGCGGATTTAGTTGTTTCCACATTTATAGGTCAGGATAATCATGTTATATCATGCATTTATATTCTGGTTTCACTTATATTCCATTGACATGAAAACTTCTTAACATGTATTTTATTCTTCATGTTAGGAATTAATTACGTGTTTACTGGTCTTTATAGATCACCCATTTTTCAATTATGTTCTTTGGTTATCCCATGCAATGTAAAGAATGAAAGAATATTTTGGTCATGTAAAAGTAGTTTTCAATAAATTTTTTGTATTTTATGTTTTATGTTGTCATGTAATGTTCCAAATTTCCAAATACACTATACCTTTTGATCTTATGGCTTGTATTTAGCGCTTTTTATGTAATAAATCAGGTTTCATTGTTAAATAAATAGCGTGGTTGTTATAGTATTTATTAGAGTAAAAGTTTAGTTCTTTTTGTAATCAGAATTAGAAATCCCAATTCAAATCCACAGAGATACGACAATGTATAAGAAAAACATCCCTAAATTTTGGTGATTATATAGTAAGTGATTTATAAATAAAATATTTCCCTTCATGTATATGAAAAATTATAGGTGGATATTTTATAGATGTATCTAGGAGTATAACCATAAAACATCACATTGAGCTAGACTCGAATGGGAAAGGGTGCCTACCAATTGGACTTGATTCACTCATAGTTCGACACACCCAGGTAATAGGATTTGGTACATTCATAAGATTAGTTTGATACATTATTAAAGGAACAAAAAAATCACATATGAATATATGTTATGAAATAGATCAAGGATATATTAGATTGAAATGTAGTGTATCAAAAGATAGAATTAGTACTCAAATGAATTTTTATCCATCTATGTCCAATGTTTTCTTATTAACATTATTATTAGAAAAGTATTCAATCTCCATGATTACTTTTATTTTCTTAATTAAAAAATGGAAGGAGTAAGATCACAAATAACTCTTATCTCTCTTCCTAAAGAACTACTTGGAAATATTATCGTAAGTCATTAGTAGATGACTTAAAAATTTTTTTGAATATCCATGATACCCAAAAACAACTTTATGAGGCATCAAATACTTGTTGAATTGCACAATTATTTCAAATATCAAGTACTGCTAATTGGAGAATTTTCGTAACACCCCATGATTTCATAGTACGTTAATTTTTCAAAGTAATTCAATAACTTACACTATACGCAACATCGAGTTCAAGCGCACCACGATATACCAAACTATCCTTTCAAAATAGGTTATGAATAGCATTAGCTAAATATTGAAATTTTTATAATCTATATAATTTTAGAATTTATATTATGAGTTTCTTAGAAATAATGAAAAAATCAATTAATATTTTTCTGGTAAAGGAAGTATTTAAAAAAATGCTATTTTACCACCTTTTAATGTCGAACCCGTTTTAAATCCAATATTTGAAGCTTTAATATATACAATTTTACAAGATAAACATCTCTTTTATAATCGGGACATAATAATTTAGTTTAAATAAATTTTTTGTGTTTTTCTGATAAATTTTATATTTGGGTGAATTGTGAAAAATAGTATATTTTAACTCAATACAACTTTTTTTAATAAAAATAATTTGTAGTGTTAAATTATACATTTTAATGGTTTGGAAGTATAAATAGATTATATTTTTACCATTTAATCCAATGTTAATCATTGGCAATAATTTCACTTTGAAATTGAACATAAACCAGTATCAATCATTTGTTAGTTATTATTTCCTAAAAACATGTTTTTTTGGGATTGACAACTAGAATTAATTTTAAATTAAAAAATGAAACCTCTATGTTTTGAATTTGTTAAAATATACATAAATATTGATTTTATAATATCAAAATTATCTCTGGGGAATATTTTGGTATTTTTATGAAAACATTCAATTTAGGATGAATAGTTTAAAACACTGAGTAATTTTTTAAAATTAAATTTTTATTTAAATAATTATTTATTTTATTTAAATTTTGTTTGGTCAAAATAGATACATAGTACCTATATAAGTACAATTCAATTCATTGGAGTTAGTTTATAATAATTCGAGATATATAAAAAATTTATTGAACGTTTAACCGTCTTTTACCAACCTCCTAGGGGCATTTGAAAATTTAAGTAAAAAATAATATTACTACTTCTGTGAGTTGAATTTCTAAAATCTAAGAGACACAGTTGATATAAGTTAGTAAAATTTGGATCAATGAGATGAAAATATTTTTTGGTGAACAGTAACTTGTGACAATTATTTACCACGGTTAAAATTAAATAGGGTTATTAAAGGAAAAATGATATTATTATTACCCTAACACATGTCAAAATTCTATTTGATAATTGTAATTCTACCAAAAACAACCTTATAAATAAAATAGGATCCTTTGGGTCCACTTTTATTACATTAGGAAATTTATTATTATATAATTCCAAGAAGAGGGAAAATTGTTAAATTCAAAGTTTAATAACTAAACCATTTTTAATATAGGGTTAATCATAAGTTAAGTTCGACAAAAATTATTAATTAGAAAGATAAAAAGATTTCCTACATAATATTATTTTATTCATATTTTATATACAATAAATAATTTAATTTATTTATGACACAATGATGATGCTGTAATTACCTAAATAATAAAATATTAAAATATTTGATATTATATATATCCAAAGAAAAGTAATTTGAGATTTTTTTTAAATTCCACTAATTTTATAGGTTACTATGACATGTTAGGGTTGGTTAGATTATTTTTTTGAAGTAATAATGTGGTTATGAATTTATAAAAAACAAAATACCAAATAGTGTAGAAATTGACATAAAAGTGTTTTTAAAAAAATATTATATTTTTAACTGATCTTTTATTCCTAAAAAAATGAGTATTGGCCAAAAGACTTATATAATGATTGATTTATCATTAATGAACTACTTGGAGTTATTTTGGAAGTATATATTATGTTTAATAACCATATAATATTAAAATACAAAGAGGCGTAGTAAATGTCAAAATATTTAACTAAGAATTAAATCTGAATGTTAAGGTTAATATAGTCACCCAAACCTATCTAAAACCTATTGGATGAGTAGTTTTCGAACCATCTCCACCTTATACATTAAATAATTCATTTCGAAGCCCTTGAACACAGAAAATTATTTTATTATAAAATAATATTTCTTTCTTATCCTAAGATGCCCCTGAATGGCATGTCACCATACGTGTGTATGTACGGGTTATCGTCTCCACATCATGGTGTAATTGTTATTCAGTACAATATTATTTGGATGGGTATAATAATTATGTTTAATAGATTTAAATAATAAATATAACATGATAATGATTCTGTATATGTAATATACCATCCAATTATATGTTATTTTAATATCAAAATAATGATATTTTCGCTTGTGCGTGTGTACGGATTACCATCTCCACGAACGCGATGAGATTCATTCCCCATCATAATCCATTCAATACAAATTTTCATTTGATGAATAAAATTAATTTTTCAAGGCTTAATTTCATTCTTAATATGAATTAGATAAATCCTATCGATAAAAAACATTACTTACGTATCAAAGTGTATAAAGGAAAAAGAATCATTTTACACCTGAAACGATGATAATACTAAGATATTTTTACCAATGAAGTGTTAAAATATCATATATGATATCATATTAATTTCTATGATTTTAGTATAATTTAATAACAATTATTTCACCATTATACTGAAGGTTAACCTACCCTCGACCAAGGAAAAGTACAAGGTAAGGTTTAATTTCACATTCTCTTTTTTATCCGAGGATGTTTTTATGTAAGTATATTTTGGGACCTCTTTATCATTCACATACATATATTTAAAAAAATCGAAAAGATTTTTACTATTTACTAGACTATGGGATAAATTCATTTTTACACTTGATTGTTTTTTATAAAATGGTTTGAATGTAATCATTCTGTGGTTTTCCAAACAAGGTACCGTAAGACCTTTTCGACCAAATTATGGTAAGAATATTTTTATAAATTATACAGTGGGTGCAACTATTTTCCACCGATATAACATCGTTAAAAGTTTCCTTATAATATTCTAATAATATTTTTAATATAAATGTTTTCTTTTATAATTATATTACTTTTAAATAATTTAAAAATAGAAGTAGATATTTCTCTAAAAACGATTTGATTTCATCTAGGTCAATATCCACTGATGTATTGTAAGTTTATATGATGTTGATTTATTATGAAACAAAACATCCGTATTGTATTGAATGTTTTGTGATATTTGTGAATATGGATGTGTAATTTTTATACCATTCAGGGTTTATAGATAATGTATTGACATTTTGTATGCAAGTTTTAATATAAATGTTTATGTTATGTTTAAACCATTTCATATGATGAATGTATTGGAAAAAGAAAGTGACAGGTAGAGCCCGCTATAGCTCCTCAATGTATCAGTAGGTCTAATGAGACAATCTAGTTTCTTGGCATAAGTCCTTGAAAAAATATTATTTTTAGTCTTGGCACAAGGCTTTGACTATGTGGTTATGAATGTCTGGAATTATGCATTCCTCAATTATGAATGTGGCTATTGATATTTTATGTGATTATTTGACTATTATAAAATCCATGTGAGTATGTAAATGGCATTATTTTGATTATATTTTCCCTAATATGATGGAGTATATGTTGAAAATGATTTTGTTTTAGTTTTATACCTTACCTTAAACATTTATCCTTATTTATGAAAGTTTCCTCTATATTCTTTTCCTTACTGAGCATTTGTGATCACCATTTCTATATTTCATTTTTTCCAACATGCGATGAAGTATATTATGACTGACCTACATGGATAGTCTATAGGATATCAGTGTTTTCCATGGAAACAATGTTGTTGTAGTTTTCCATTATATGATGTAATGTAAAACTTATGAATGTATCCAGTACTTACATGACAACTAAACTAATCTTTATTTTGAGAAATGATCTATTGTGGTAATTCCAATTATATGTAATAATTCACTAAATCTGGGTTCTTGGGTCGGGGCATTACAATTTTGAACCCTCAGAATTTTTACCATGATAATAATGGGATTTATTATCCTGGACATTTCAAATTATTCACTTTAATTCAAACTTTTTATGCACTAAATTATTTTCTAGATAATGTAGAAGTGAGAGACCATGGACCCATATATATGTGTCAAATTATTGATTTCTGACTTTTGGGAAATAGAAAACCAGATTTAACAAAACCATATTTTTAAATATTTAAGGTGAATCATTAATAATTTTTTATAAAAACCATGTTCAAGATGATGTCTCAATATTATATATAATAAATAACATTTTTATTGCTTATCGATGATTACATTGATATAATTCAATAAGGATGAGTTTTTTGGGAAAAATGATTTATATATTATTGAAAATTTTATGAGGTACCATTATGATGCATAGACAGTTTCTAATTGATTGAATTTCCAATAGAAATGGTTTAATACATAATTTAAATGATAAAGAAGAATTACCCTCACCTGTTTTGGCCATTGTATGTAAAAAAATGAGGGTGAAATTTATTATCGGGGAAAGTTGTAAGGACCCATCCATTTATAAATAAAATTATATATTTTTTAATGTCTTGTGTATATAGAAAACACATTCCCTCATTTTGTTTTATTATATCCAATTGAATTTTAATAACAAGTAAATATCCTTACCATGAATAATATAGTCATTTAATAGTGATAACATGCCTAGTAAGAAAATTGTGTTTTAACAAATCCTTCTATCAAAGGAAGAAGAAGTGATGACCTCAACTAGTAGGATCATACCCTATAAAACCCATTTATCTGTGAATCCAAAAGAGATAACATTTTTATAATTTTTCCAAGAACAATCTCATACATAGAACAAAAAATAAATCTTTAGAAAAAATATTTATAGGAGATGTTTAAGCTCATCAAGATCACAACCGAAATTATGTTCACTGAACGACACCATGGAAGCCCCACCCTCAATCAACATACACATATGGCATATACTATTGTAATAAAAGGCTATGTAAAAATAATATAATATTATGATATTGTGCATTATTTTTGTATATTATAATAAATACACTTTCATTCTATTATTTTTAATTTGTAAATGATTTTTAAAACACAAATATTATTTCTTTAGATAATATTAAAATTTATTTAAGAAATATATACTGATAAATTTATTTATTTTTTAATTAAATAATATTTTATTAATATATTTTTAATAAATTATTTTTATTAAATATAATTTATGGTATAATTTATATTGAGTCAATTGTAATTTTTATTATGGTTTGAAAACTATTTTTGTCAAACCCCATCAATTTTCAATAAATGTCGGTATTCATTTTAAAAGTAAGAATTTACATATTATGAAATTTATTTAGATAAAATGAATATTATTTTAGGAATCATAATGTCAAAATTATTCAAGGGTGAATTTTTCATAATTTTATGAGACAATGGATTTTTGGCTAAAAATTAACATTTTATTAATATAGAGTATATTTTGTGACCTCATAATGACCCAACAATCATGTAAAAAATACAATAATAATGGAAATTTGACTGAATATAATTTTTACATTTCAGATTCTGTGATTTTATTTTTATTTTACTTATTTGATAATGCCTTAGTGAATCCTCCAAAATGTATAATATATTTTTTGATATAAAATTCATTTCCTTGGTCACGTGACTTATCTCAACATAATAATTGCTAATATTTTAATTTCTTTAGCCCCCATCCTTTTAAAGAATTGTTTTACAATAATTTAGTCTAGTAACCATGGGAAAAACCATGGTTTGGTTTGTGGTTTTGAATATTTTAGTGTGCAGTTTCCAGAACCTAAATAATAATGAATTCCTCCTCCATTCCAATAAAAACCCACCCAATCTTCAATTCCTCTTCAATAAAACAAATTTTTGAACATCCTTTCTATACTTTACACTATATATAGTCCTCTCACAGTTCCCCCAATCTCTCAAAAAGCCTCTCCCATGCCATTACTATCACACATCCATGTGAGAGATCCCCCTCTCTCATTTTTCATCAAGCACCCCTTATATGTCATTCCTTTTAATTTAAATTTCATGGATTTAAAATATATTAGAAAATAAAACCGTATATTAACTTTTATCTATAAATTATGGGATCTTTATGTCACTCCCATAATCTCCCCCAATGAACCTTTAATCCTACTCATTACAATGCGGAAATTATGTAAGGGATCCTCACCTTTCTCTGTTCCTTTAAATTGAAGAACCTTGTTTGAAATTAGACTTTTTAATTTCCATTGGTTATATTTTCATCCATTCATAGTCAATACCCTACTGTCTATTTTCTGTTATTTCAATAAGGTATAATTTTTCCTCCCCATTTAGACCCTTAGATAATCCCTTAATATGATGAAATTCAGTAAGGGGTCCTCACTTTCCTTATATTCTCATTTTGGTCCATGTTCCCTTATAGTTATATAGAAATTTTTTATTAAATTAAAAATGAAGGGGTATGTTTTCAATCCCCCACCTATACTTCTCTTATTATGTTAAAAAGATTAGATACCACTTTAACTCTCATTAATCCCTCTCATGTACACCTGAGATGATATCAAAATTCTGTAGGGGATTTTTCTCTCCTCATTTCCATTCATGTAGTTCTCTTAGTTTATGTATCTTAAATTACATTTCATAAGATGTGATATTATGCTCCATGATCCCCTTACTTCTAATTTTATGTATAAATTATTTGACACCCATTCCTCTCTCATCATTTAATTTTATGAATCCCCATATGGTGTGATTGAGCTACTAAAATTGCACTTCAAATTTCTATGCCAAAATCATCATTTAGTGAATATCATCCACATTTATCTATCAAGGATATTCACCTTTTTAGAAATATAATTATTTATTATACACATTCATTTATATATTCCACATTCCATTATTATGGAATATATTATGTTGTTGAATGAATGCATGTTATATAATCTATGTGGCACACTTTAGCATGATAAGAAAATGTCAATGAAATGTGCACCCTGATAGCACTCGAATGCATTTGGTTATGTTTATTATCATGATTCGTCATTATGGGAAATGGATTTACATGATTCCTTTAAGGCATTTTCCACCATGTTTGGGCTTGAGTTGACTAGATACCTTTATATTAATAATTCAGTGTTTTATGGTGTTTCCACATTTAAATGATGTGATAATCATGATATATCATGCCTTATCATTTGTGTTTATCTTATGCTCCATTGATATACCTATTTTCTAAAATGTGTTGTATTCTTTAAGTTTTTACTTTTTTAATCCATTGCTATGCATTACAGCTTACCATATTTTCATGTTTTCCCTTAGGTCAGCCCATGAAATGATAAGTACGAAGGAATGTTGTTGTCATGTAAAATATGTTTTCAATAAAGATGTTGTATTTTATATCTTTACTTGTCATTTAATGTTACTAAGACCAAAAAAAACAGTAATCTTGATATTCTGGGTTTTATTATTTCAATTTTTATGTACTAAATAATTTTATGTGTGATTGAAAAAGCATGGTAGTTATAATATCCAAAAGAATCAGTCTAGATCAAAGATAGTCTCCCTGAATCAATGTACAACCCTTCTTGTTTTAGATGAAGGAAATTTGACGAAGATTCAATTAAACATCAATTGATTCATCACCCTAAAAACTGAAAACCAAATGTTACATGACTTGAGGAAAATTGATTCATCACCCTAAAATATAGGTTGAATTTTTATTCAAGATTATAAAAGGGGTATTCCCCATATCCAAAACTCTGTCTAGGGTGGATATTTTTTAACATGAAAAGAAAAAGGAAAAACTTCAATAGAATATAGATAAAGGGTTTATAAACCAATATCCATTACTATGTCGCTCACCAATTGTCTTCATCAAGATTATACATGGGTCGATGAGACTTTTCATTAATTACCATTAGCTAAAGAAAATCATGAAAATGTAAAACATTACATTACTATAGATTGAGGAATTGTTCAACTAGATACATAGTGAACAACAATTTTCTATGGTGGATATTTTACTGGGATGTTATCATGTTTTGGTGAAGTATAAGAACATCCGCATGATCTCTTTTCATACACGGTAAGGGAACAATGAGTTCATAGTGATTCCATTTGGGCTCCATAATTCCCTATACATCATTATCGATTTCATGAATAGAGTCTTTATATATTTCCTCGGTAAATTTTTGGTCACATTTATAGATGGAATCATAGAATAATTGGGATGTAAGGATGATAATGAGAATCATTTAAACATTTTGATGAAGACCTTATGAAAGGAGAAGCATTATACCAAGTAAATAATATGTGATTTTTGGTCAAGGAAGGCAATTTGTTTTGGAATATCATCATAATAAATGGGATATCCTAGGTTCCTTTAAATAAAATATAATCAAAGGACGATTGAGGGAAACATCTGGGATATATATCAGTAGTTTCCATAGGTTATCATGGTATTATCACCTTTTTTTGAGACATTTTACTCAATTTTCAGACCTTATTACCTAGATAACTCATAGGGGAGTCATGTTTTCTAGAAATGAGGAATGTAATCCAATATTCAAGGGGTTGAAATGGAGACTTATCATAACCCTTGTTATAAATATACCCATAAGTGGATTTCATTTTTTAGTATTTAGTGATGCTTAATTGTATAAATTTGGATTCATGTTAATATAGAATCAAAATATTATCAACTACGCATCATGCCAGTTGAAAATTAACAATACAACTAATCCCACAAATGATTTGCAGTTGGAATATGTGATCATTTTATTATGAATTTTGTAGTATAATATATTGGGGGATATGTTTGAAATATATACAGATCAAAAATGTATCCAACATACATTAAAATAGAATGTGCTCATTATACTCTATTGAAGACTGTTAGAGCTGATCAATGATTGCGAATTCTCAATTAACAACTATATTGGGAAAGTGTAGAACATAAAATATTATCTATGAATAAATGATCTATTTTTTCATAGATGATAAATGAAAAGGATCCTATATTATTTGAATTGAATTGGATGTATGTAAGAATCTTAAATCAAAAATCATCATTAATGCATTGAAAATTGATTTCTCAACTATTTCTTTATGAAATTGTAAACCATCCTATAAAATTTAATGTGGAATTTAAAAAAATAAAGTAGAAATTATACAAGATGTGAAATTTTAAGAGTAAAATGTTAATAAATTAAGAATTTAGATATTTGAGTTAAGAGTATGTGTTCCACAAAATCATATACTAATGAATAAAGTATTAGAATATTCAAATAGATCGAATTTCACTATTAACCTAATAAACACAATGATATATCAGTATCACTAAGAGTATTGTTGGTAGGACAACATTTAGAAGGAGATCACTGAATATACATTAAAGTGACTAGTGTGTTAGGATGTTATGACTGAAAGGAATAATTTTCAGGTTATTATGAAAACATTAAACAAGGAAATATGGAAAATGGAAAAAATCACCTTGCATGTTGCACTCAAACATTAGATGACATCCAATGGAAACGTTGATATATGGGTTATTGAGAATCATCTTATACTTACATTCCACGTCATTGAAATTTGAGATGATTTATCTTTGGATAAACATGTATCGGTATAAAAAGGATATGTCATGAGGTTGTATGCATTTCTAATATCGATCGTGTCAAATTATGATCCATGATTTGCCTCTATTTTTTGGAAATGTCTCTGAATTTATCTAAACACTGACCTGGACATTAGATTGGATTATCACCCTCACACTGATGGCCAACCTGAGTAGACTATAAAAACACATGATTATATATTAATAAAATGATAAATTTTCATCAAAGGGAGATATGACCATCAAAATTTTCATCTTCATTTACCACATAAAAAGAGATTCCACCTGTCATTCCAAATGGATCCATATAAATACCATTATAGTATGCGGTGGAGAACACCTGAATGTAGGGAAGAAATTGGGGAACATAAACTATTGGGACATGAAATGGTTGTGGAAATTATGGATCAGGAAAAAATAATTATTTAAAAATTAAATGATACACTGAGTCGATAGAAAAGATATGATGATAGTTATCGATGAGACCTAGTGTTTTTGGTTGGATATATAATTTTCCCCAACATATCTCCATGGATGAATATTATGATATTTGAGAAGAAAGAAAACATTAATCCATGTAACATTATCACTTTTGAGATCCTTGATCACATTTGAGTTGTAATCTATTGATTGGAACACCGACCAAACCTATCTCAAGTAAATGATATTTCCTTATACCTCACATAAGAAAATATATACCAATCCACACACATGATCTCAATATAGAGAGGATACCATTGTATAATTACATAACTGGTTAGGACAAGTTGGGGTATATCGTAGATCAAAGAGAAAAACATATTCAAAATAAGGCGATGACCACAATAAATGTTTTTTGGAAAAAGAACAAGATTAAAGAAGAAACATAGGAACAATAAGTGATGAAAAAGAAGAGTTACCCTCCTTTGTTTTGGTGTGGGAAAAATAAAATTTATATGGTGAATTTTTGAAGGGGGGAGATCATAATGACCCTAATTCTTATGAATATAATTTTTCTTTTGTATTTAATTAAATGTATTATTATATAATATTGTTAGTGAGAAAAAAATGAAATATTTTATTTTATTATACAAAATTATAATTAAATGACTGTTATATGTCATTACCATTGCTAATTTATCCCTTGAATAGTGATCTCTTGAATAGTGTTAATACGGTGTTTAAAAAAATACAATTTCCATTAACAAAAGACGTGATGGCCTCAACTAGTACGATCATACCCTATGAAGCACATTTATTGGAGCATCCCATGGATATATAATTTCTATTATTTTCTATTTACTACACCCAGTATAGGATCCATTTGCATATAATTATGTGAACGTTTTGTGGGAGAAGGTCAATCTCATCTAGATCACATCCCAAACCATGTTCGTCAAACAACCCCATGAATGCCCCATCATAACATACCATACTCTTAGGGAATATGTAGGTATATTAAATATATATGTAACATGATGCTAGAAATAAGTGTTAGTATATTATATTATATAAAATAAATAATATATTATGATCCTATTATTGTTATTTTATATAAAATTTTAATTTTGATTCAATAAGAAAATAATAGTACTTTCAATTAATAATAAATTTTAATTAAGTTCTCCTTTATAATGAAATAATTGATTTATTAATTAGATAATATTTTAGTATAAATTATTATTAATAACCATTTATTATATAAAAAAGATAATATAATTCTTATGAATTAAAATATAATAATAACAGTTTTTCAAAAAATGTTATTTTCAGAAACCCAACATTGTCAATAAATTTGGATTCTATTTTAAAAGTTTAAACTAATATTTTATTAAAATTATTTATATTAAATGAATATTTTTTAATCATTATTTCAAAATTATCCAATGATGAATTATTCATTATTTTCCAAGACTATTATTTTTTCTGGTAAATATTAAATACCACATAAATATTATTTCCATTTTATGACATCATAATGACCCAAAAGAGATGTAAAAGGTAATATAAAAGAGTTTCTATGAAAAACTATGTTTATTCCATTTAAAAAATTTTATTTTATGTTTATTTCACTTATTATTAATTCTATTATGAATCATCAATGACTAATTATATATTAAATTATTTTAAAATTGTTTTATTAATAGTGTGACTAACATAAACATCATCAAGGGTAATATGTTAATAATTTCTACCCTTTTCATTATAAAAACACTCCCCTTTTAATGAAACCATGGTAAAAACCAATCAGATGTTTTTGGGTTTTGGTAATTTTATTAGACAGAGTCCAAAATATAAATAATAATGAAGTACCACTCATTTTCTATATAAAAAACATAAGATCCATTTTTTCTTAACTAAAACACCTTGTATCACATTAAAAATCTTCTATACACTCTCTAGAGTACTCCTAAGGTTCCCCATGATTTTAATATGCTCATTTTTAGCATATAGGATTGCAAAATCATGTAATGGATCTATTACCATCCTCTTCTTATCATAAACTTTTATTATCATATGTATTTTACATTTTATTTTGTTATTATGTGATATAAAATTAAATTTTTCTTTATAATTTACATTTTTTTATAAATTATGGGATATTCCCCTCACACTCATTATGACTCCCATTCTAATTTATGTACAATGTTATCATTCCGAAATTTAATAAGAATTATTTTTTTCTCTACTCAAATATGTTCGTTACCTTATTCCTTAGTCCTTATAATTACATATTTATGATGATATAATATTAATTTTCATGTCCCTAATAGAACCCATTTTATTTAATTTTTATGACAGAACCAATTTTATCCCACAAAAAATATTATGAATTTTATAGTAATGTCCTTATGTTGTAGAAATATCACAGGAATTTTCAATACGAAAATAATTGTGTTGTGAATAAATTAACCACTATTTTATCAAGGGTATGGACCTTTACGCACATATAATCTATGATTGGTAAAATGAATGAATTAATTCAACATTCCTTGATTGTGGAATAAATTCGGATTATAAATTAATCTATGTCAAATGATCTACATTGGACACATATGCATGATAAGGAAATAATTATAATGGGTGCACCCAGATATCGCTCAAATGAAATGGGTAATTTTTGGTATCATGATACATTATGTTGGGATAGATTTGTACCATATTCCCTTAAGGTACATTGTCTACCATAACTTCTTGGTGGTTATTCTAAACTTATGTTATTATTCACTATTTTAAGTGGTTTCCATATTTCTTATTATTCCATTTTGACTACTTCACTTTATAATGTCTCATTGTTCATGATCATGAATTAATCTTTTTTATGACTTACTAATATACCTATTAGATAACATCAGTCATATTATTTTTTATTATGATTTTTTATTACCTTTCAGGGATTTATAGATCACTCCATTCTTATATATGTCCATTGGTAATGCCAAACTATTTTACGTTTGAATGATCATTTTGAGAAAGTTAGATGAGTTTTCAATAGAATCATGTTAATTATGTTTTTAATATTATTGTTGAATCCCATGTTAATGAAGTAAGGTTTTGTACCTAATTCCCAACGAAAATAGGCATATATATATTGGGTTGTATTAAGTGTAATTTTATAGAATTAATAAAGTATTACTTTTTTATAAATATAATATTTATTATAAATAATTTCACATTTTCATTGTTTTAAAAAAATTTAACAATTAGAATGATTATTCCCATTAAAATAGAATTCTAAAAAATACCAATTTTGACCCTCAAAAGACACGTACAAAAATACAATAAGAATTTATTTTAAATTTAATTAAGTGGATTAAATATGATTAAATAATAAATTATTATTTTGAATTATATTAATCCAATAATGGTAGTCTTAAATTTAATTACAGTTTTTAAATGATATGACAATTTTATAAAAATTCGGTATTCTACAATATTCACTAGAAAATAAATATTTTCCAAAAATATCACAAAATCTCAACCATTGTAAATATTAATACCCCTATTACCAAGATTAATGTTAATTTTAGATAATTACTTTTATAAGATATCAAAAAATAATATATATAGCATTTTCATAAATTGAAATATATTATTTTTGATGAAAATATGTTTTGTTGAAAAATGTTACATTAGAAAAAATGGATAGATTATTTACTACGATTTTATCAGTAAATTATATTGATTTTAGATATAAATATATATATAAGTCATAAATAGTTTAATACAGTTCATTCCTCACAATTTAATGACAATGTTATGAATTTAATGTATTTCGCTTTTCATTTATGCTAGATTTTACATGGTGAAGATAATATCAAAGATTATAATACCATATTAATATCTAAGGGTGAAATATACTAAACTTATAATCAAATTTATGTATCAAAATTTTAACAATAAATCAATAAAAATTTTATAAATAAAAAATTTTCATCAATGTTTGAAACCCATCTCATAAAATGGGTTAACATAAGAACTTTTTCATGAGTGATAAATAGAAGCACGATGATTTATTTGAATAGAACATAATATCATTCCCAATATGAGAACATATGTGGGATGTGTATATTTTTATATAGAATAAAATCATAGTGTTCAAAATAATATGTATAATTATAGATATCATTGATCACAATAATTTGAAATGATCATGAGAATGTCAATAACATGAAATCTATAAAACAAAGAGTTGTCAATCGGGACATTGAAATCATTATAAATGATCATAGAAGGATAAAATTGTTTTTATCGATCCTTTTACAATATTTGTAGAATTTCATACCATATAGAATAATGATATAAGGAAATGGACATGGTAAAATTAAATTCATTCCGTTAATTATTAATTAATATCATCAAAAAAAGTTCTCAAAACAATGAGTGTTGAGGATTAATTTTTCATTATCTAAGAACTAATACCAATATGTAAAGGATCAGATAATAATAAAATTAATAAAAATATCTTCCTCCAAACATTTTAAATTATACTAATATTCAATAGTTATAATATGGTAGGGTAATTATCATAATGAATATACAATCATTGGATTAAATATTAATTTAATATATGAAATATAATTGTAATACCCAATGATAAAATTAAATCATTTAGTAGATATATGTACCTCTATCCCAAATAACCTCTGTAGCATAAACATTAAATATTTATTTAAAATAAATTATAATATTATACCTTTCATCATAGAATCTCTAAAATATAGCAATATTATTTTAGAATAACATTAATCACATAGTCACCAAAATATTTTTGATCCCAAGGTCATCTATAAAATTAAAAAGGTAATCAAAAAGTAAACTCGATATCAATGATCAAAAAAACCCAATTTTTTCTCAATATATTATAACATGTGTATAAAAAATGTAATGGTATAGATAACATTAATCCAAACCCATATATATAAATCATCCAAATAAAACAACTCATAAATTTTCACATATCACTTAAAACCTCAAAAAAGTGTCTATGAATTTAAAATTATGATTATCCGTAACAAAATTGAACTATGATGGCATCCAAAAATTTTAATATAACCTCATATGAAAACATATTTCCCTATAATTTTATTTATACCATTCTTTTGAGGAAAACAATAATAGGCTTGAACATGTAACCCTATATCTTGTGATGAAATCATAAACATTAAAATTTTCAAATTAATAATGATGTATACGACCTAATTATTTCTATAAAAAATTTCAAATATCAAAATGAAATATTGGACCATTTATATTTTGAAGGAACCTTTTGGATCAGTGTTTTTGTGATTTATGATAAACTCTTACACAAATAATACCCATGAAATTAAATACTAATTTATTCTAATTATCCCTACATATCTTATTTGAGAATAGGACATAATAACAGTGTATATAAAACCATTACAGATATAATTCATTTATTATCATTATTCATAACATTGGGAAAAATAAAACAAACTAAGGGAAATAAAAAATGGATATTAATATTTAACATAATAATTAATAGGTGAATTTCAACAGTGAGAATAAGATAATTATAATTGTATAATGAAAAAACCAATGTACACTACAATAACATAAGAGAACATATACCTGTCAGTGCATGTATCATCAAACATGAAAATATGTCAATAGGATTTAATGATGGAAAGAGACAATAGAATCAATAATCATGATCCGTGTGTTATCAATCTCGATCAAATATATTATTTATAACCTATAATAATAATAATATTTTCGTATCTTGGGTTATCAATATCATATAACCCATAAAGAAAAATTATAATTTAAATAACCATTCAGCTGACATCCAATATAATTCGCAAGTGAACATAATCATTACCCAATTAATAGGAGGGTTATATAATAACACTGATCATATAATATTTATCAGGCTCATATAGAATAATATAGGATAACCCATCATATATTTTATATAAGGCTCTCCCCAACATTTATAGTCTCATAAATCATATAATTTTTTTGAATAAAAATACGAATTATGTAAATATATAACATATTTCATCATAAACTCATATAAATACCCTTTATTCAATTTATAACATAATTAACCTGTTGAATATAAATAAATTCTAAAATAGAATTTTTTTTAAACATTAATACCCCTTAAAAAAGAAAATAATTATTAAATAATCAAATTCAATTTATTGAAACACATAAAAAATAAATGTCAACTATAATAATTTCATTGATAATGATTTACCCACATAATTTAATTTTCTTACATAAAAATATATTTTAAAATATATTAATAATCCAAAAATTATTATTTTTGATGGTATAATTACAAAATATCTCTATTAGAAAAAAATTAATATCAAGGTCTATCTATGATGTGAATCCAAACACCATAAAAATGTCATTAAATATAATATTGGAGAAAAAACCCACTTCATACTAAGAAACACATTGAAAGAAATATTTTGAGATAATATTCCAAAAATAATTTTCTTTGAATACAAACATCGAAACATATAATGTAAGTATCAAAGAAAATATTATTTTCATGGTGGGATAATATGATCATTTTATAAATTCTAAAAATAAACATTATTTTTAAATCATTTTATAAAATGTAGTAAAAATTGAATAATTTGAAAATTGATATGAAACGTCCATTCAAAGAAAAATGAAATATTCACAAATCCCAAGTATTAAAGCTTTAGGATATAATTTATTTTTATAAATAACTTGTTGAAAAAAATTTATAAAACATTGATATCAAATTCAATGATATGTGGTCTCAATGAAAAATATGGGTTCAATTTCACTTATTTGTTAATGGTTTTTCATTAATGAATAAAGGAGTAAATAGAAGTGAGACATGTAAATGAAATTAATAACTACCGTAGAATAATGAAATGCGGATAAATAAAATAATATCAAATTAATTCTTCAAATTGAAGTAGATAAAAAACATTAACAAATGAAAAGACATTGTATCACAAAGCATTAAAGCATTTTAAATATTTTCCATCAAAATCCCCAAGAAATAATAAAATCATATGAGGTAGATAATTAATTGAAAATAAATATTATAATTAAATAACATATCTTATGTGTTAGTATATTAATATCATAATATAACAACTGTAATGTGTCAGATCTGTGTTCCACCCCAAGGTGCCCCATACCCAGTTGCTCACATGGCGTCAAGCACATTTTCTTGAATACCAAACGTTGCTGACTAGATGTGAGGGACTTTTCTAGGATATTGGGGAAACTATGCCATTATAGACATGGTAACACATCATAATCAAATAGTAAATAGTAGTGGGAACAGTAATGCCATACAACTGAAGTAAACAGCGAAAGAGAGATAGAATAAACATCTGCAACATATATAAATAAATAATTCATAAAACCTATATATTGGAAATAAAATAAACTAATTACAATGCTGGAAGTACAATACTAAAAACAAGTACAGAAAAATGTATACCCCAACAGCATATCAAGCCTTAGCTTTGTCACATCCTATCCAACTCCAATAGAAATCACTTACCTGATGAAGAAGGGCACATTCCCTTATATATACCTATAACAAAATAATCATTAGGGCCCAAAATAATGACAAAAATTATGTGTGAGATATGTCCTGGTAAAAACCTCCAAAAGATCTGTGCATTATAGTTAGTGAATGTGTATAGAATTCCATATTCAAAAAAAGAAAAAAACTAATATATACTTAAATGTAAACCATCCTACAGTTTCCAATTACATTCATTTAAATTTATTAATTATTAAATCCATTGAATAATGTATCCTCCAGAACTTGCCTCAGCTCTATATCCCCCAATATTATAGTAACCATAGATGTCTCAACAGGACATCTAATCAACCAAGTAAGACCAAGTACATACTTTTTCTTTTTCATGGAAAACCCGTCCCAATAATTCATTTATTCACAAACTACCCATTGGTAATTTTATTGAAGACCAAAACCTATTGTCTAACATATATTAGAATAATGATAATGACCTCTTATATTTCTTTCATGGTCAATACCTATGGTCTTCATAACATCAATAATTTATACACGACCAATGGGGATCTCTCACGGTCAATATCCCCTAGGTCAAAATCTACACCAAGGCTCGCATGTTCCTATGTAAATAAACAATGAAACCCATAGAGTTTTCCTAGTCCAATGATCTAACATTCCATTGGAATATCAGAATTCCTATTATATCAAATCATCACAAGATGTCTATAGCTTTTACATGTATATTATTCAAAAATAATAACACTAGAAATTAATATAATAAAAAAACTCCATCCTATGAATTTCTAGGCAATGAAACAAGCTATGCCTCATACGAAACCTAGGCCAGATGTATATAAAAAATTAAACTGGGGAAACACACCCAGGGGTGTCTTGTAACAAGAAATCTATCCTTACACATTTTGATTCAAATCCTTTTAAATCAAGTAAACCATGAAAGGTAAATTATAGGACTATCATCAAAAACATGTAATACTGAAAATATTGTTATTCATCACATTAAGAATATATAATCCTAAGATTGTCAATGAAAGGAATAGAACACATGCCTTGATGTTGTATGGTGAACACTCTTGAACTTCAGGACATGAATCGAACTACATCGATGTATATCTATAAAAAAGGTAAAAATAATGAACCCCATATAACTCATGAGAGAAATGAAATCAGTAAGAGAGTCTTTAAAAAAAGATAGAACACACCAGTGGGAATTGAAATCACCAGGCAACATCTCAATCCAAGCTTGGATGGAGATATTGGATAAGATTGATGATATTTAGTCATTCATCACTCTCCTATATGAGGCATGAGGAGAAGAAGAGAGTTATAGAGATTAGACGTAACCCCACTCCGATTAATCAACTAAAAATAAAATTACACGGCATGTTCATTTAATATATACGTCGTGTACTAGCCTAAACCAACTCCCACTAAAGAAGGTCTTCTATGTCTCTTAAATGGACATGTACTCAGCCGTTACACAACTAGTACACAGCTACATGCGGAAATAGTGTACATGGATTTTACTCAAGATTAAATGAAATGTACTTAGAGAATTTCCAAATACTTCCCTTTTTCTCAAAAATGAACCAAAATAATGATCCACACATGAAATAAAGATTACATTTCTTCCAAACATTTCACCATGAAAAAATTTGTCCATGAATTTCACTTCCAATTTTGATAAAGAAAAAGTGTCAAACAAATTTGGACACTATGATCTTACATCGACGTCCCTCTACAATGTCTCATCCTATACTCATACATGATACTATATCACAAGTACCAGAGGAACAGACCAGCCACAAAGAACCTTCATGCTTCGATAAAAAATCCAAATAGGGTGCTCCTCAAAGGATGAATCCACCTGCCATTCGACCTCTTCCGGATGAAAAAACTTATATATGTCTTAAAAATAATTTCATAGATGAGAAAAATGGAAGACTATATTAATTAAATGTACCCCTACTGTAAAAGAAACATATAGAAAACCAGACCGCTATTTCTAAAACATCAAACTACCCAAAGTATCTCCATGAAAGCATTTCCCTTTCTCTAAATCCTCCTCTCTTCCTACCTCAGTGTTTCACGCTAGGGAACATGATATCCGACCTCAATCACCAGTGGAAATATTCGTCGACCAACATATGATTTCTAAGGAGACTATGCAGTATCCATCCTCTTACAAAACAAATCCACCTTCTTTGTGGTATCCTGTACTAGACGCGGTTCCCACAAAGATGAACTTCCTAACTCCATCCTACGTAGGGGAGATCGGTATATCCTACCGTACAAATCCTCATATGGTGGCATCATAATTGTCTCATCAAAATAGTTATTGTAAGAAAACTACACTAGGGTTATGTGTCTCTCCCAAAAAACCCAGAAATCTAATATGCATGCTTGATGCATGGACTCCAACACCTGTATCGTACGCTCGGACGGACCATTTTTCAGAAGATTGTAAGATATACACAGATGTTCCTTTGTACCCAAAGCCCATTATTATTCCTTGTAGACACGAGAAGTCATCCAAGTGTCCCTGTATGAAATGTTAGATTGTGGAACCCAATGATAACATATTCTATCTCATATGTATATCCATCCAGGCTCTCTAACACTGATGGTTTACTTAATCAGAAAGAAATGTTAATCCTTCATTAGTCTTTCTACGAGAACCCAAACAGCATAAATCATTCAAGGAGACTTTTTAAAACCGTCAATAATTACATCACATCATCATTAAAATTCCACTCAGTATTGTATAACTACTATAACTTCCCATTAGGTCACTGATTCTCTGGCTTCACTTGCTGACAGGTGGAATATCTCATAACAAAACCTGCAACATCCCTCCTCACACCTGGCCACCAATACTAATGTTGTAGATCCCGATACAGTTTGGTGACACCAGGATTAATTTCCCAAATAGAAGAATGAATTTCTCAAATCAACTCCTCACATATATTTTCTAACACACATACTCTCAAATAAAAATTAAAGATCACATCATCGCTTACGGTCCAACATGTTGTAGGGTCCTCACCAGATATAATCTCCCATAATACAATGCCTTTATAATTTGATAGCTACATCATTTAAAATCGATCCAATATAGTAGAGTTGCATCTATAGAAGAATGAAATGTCTTCCCCTATCTACCATGAACCACCAAATGCATCTCAAGGAACAGAGCCATAAAATTCCACTCACATTTAGCCTCATGAGCATCCTATATCTCAGTTACCGTAATCAAAGAATATTCCACTGTGTTTCCTTTCACATGCATCTAGGAAAGCTCAATGTAAACATACTGAAGTTACTCAACACACATTTAATGTCCCAAATTCCCATAATTATGAATTAAAATATAGCTGAGACTATTGTGGTAAGTGTATACCACAAAATTCTCTACTAAAAGATAATGTCTTCAACAGCGTAAAGAAAGCACAACTACAACATTCTCAAGATCAAGTGTTGGGTAGTTACTCTCCTATAACCTCAAATTCCGAAACATCTATGCAATTTACCCTTCTCTTTGAATAAGAAATGATCATTACCTGATACCTGATGCATTGCAGTACACAGTGTATCTATTTCCTGATTGAGAATAATCATTATCTGTGTTGATGTCAGCCTCCACTACACCTCCTAAAAAGAAAAAATCAAATGATTCTTTCCACAAGTACATCACACCCCTCTTAGTCATGCCCACCAGTGGCACTTATATGAGTGATAATTGCTATAAAAATTTCCTATACTAACTATCCTTCCCAATAATACTCTTTACCTCTAAGATGTTCTTTGAATTCTCCCTGGAAACTACTGCTCTCATATTCTCTAAGTCTATTGAATCCTCTGTCTCTGAGATAACGAGACCCAATAAGTGAATCTGGTCTATCCAAAAGATACATTTTGAGAGATGACCATATAACTAATTCTCTCTGAGTGTACTCAAAATGATCTCAAGATGAATGGAATCATTGCGTCGAGTGTGAGAGTACACCAAGATATTGTCCACAGAGAATACCACAAAAGAATAAAAGAAAGGATGGAACACTCGGTTCATCAGTTCCATGAAAACAGTCGGCATGTTTGTGAGACCAAATGGAAAAACCACAAACATGTATATATAGTACCTACTCTGATAGGTTGTAAAATGTATATCTAATGTTATAATAGGAAAATAATGATAAATAGATCTAAAGTCAATATTAAAGAACACCGGAGATCCTCGAAGATTACCCAAGAGATATTAAATCCTCAAAAATGGATATTGGTTCATGTCCATTAACTGGTTCTGCTATTGATAATACAAAAAACGACTGAGGTTTTCCTCTTCCATCATTGCAAAAAGGATAGGCGAACCCTATAAAGATGTAATGGGTCAGTTGAAACCCTTAGCCTACAACTCCTCCTACTGCCTCTTCATCTCCAGTAACTTTAGTGTATCCATCATATACAAGGGAAATATACATCAATTCTAATCCAGTCACAAGATCAATAGATAAATATACCTTTATCTTTAGAGTTAAACCTGAAATTTCAACTAGAAAGACAACTCTGAAATGATCCACCACTAGAGGAAAGTCCATCTATGATGTCCCTTGGTCATCCAAATATAATAATGCAATCAGCACTATAATTTATCCAAACCCATGATTCTCGGATCTAGATATGCTTATTGGATATCCCATTTTACCTTGTGTAGAAAATCCCTTCCCACTTGTGTTATGAAAGTCGCCATGTGGAGATAGCAGTCAACAAAAGCCTGAAAAGAGACTAACCAATCCATTCTAAGAAGGAAATCAAAGCCTAAAATCTCTAAGACATAGAGATAAAATAAGAAATTTTACCCACCAACATCCAGTGGGAACTCCATTCACTTACAAACAATATATGTTATGAGTCCCCCCAGAGTTTCTAGCATTATAACATCCTCATATGTGATGATACAAAGCCAAAGATTCTCCAATATAGTAATACATACAAACTATGGTATTACCCCATTTAAAAATGGTGGAAGTTAAAACTATGGAAACAATAATCGTACCAATATCTGTAGAGGGTTGAAGATAATTCTCTTACTGGGTCTGCTCCACTGAAAAAGTCAGACCTGTACCATGGCCCTACGACCCTACCTGGATACCTTGATCTGATCCACCTTGTTGTCACGGATGACTTGTAGCATTACATCCATGGCCATGACCATCTCCTCTACTATAATGGCATGAATAAATCCCTTTCCTTGATTGTGGAGAAACGGGTGGTCGTAATACTGAAAGAAGATTCATAACTGATCCCCTCTCACTTGTTACTAGACATAAAAATTGGAAAAAATGTTTAAGGTGACCAATCATGCCTCCAGCTCGGCACTCAACTCGGTCTCTCAGGCCCTGAGGTCTTGTGTTCCTAGTTTTCCCGCACTACTATCACCACACTTGGAAACCTGGAGATATATCCATGTTACTAGGATCCCCATATGGAGGCTTCCTAAGATGCATCCTGCTATCAGTCAATGGAGTAACAGCCCAGGATTCTTAACAACATTTGCTCACAGCTCCCAACTCCCACAGATTATGCTCAGTAATCATTTTCTGGTTCACTATATCTATCAATATAGTTAGCATAAATTCATTCACCTTTGATCAGATTTCATACCTAATACCATCCTCAAATTTCCTATAAATGGATATATCGTCACCTCCCAAAATAGGTGTGAAGCACTGTATCTCTGTAAAACGAGAAGAGTAATCCATAACAGAAATAGCTCTTACTCAAAATTCATGAACTCTCAGGCTTGATAGGCCCTCAACATCTTAGGGTAAAAGTAATCACAGATGGTCATCTAGAACACATACCAATCCATATCCCGACGACTTACCTCCTTTGAGATAACATCCCACCATCTCCTGGAATAATCACACTACATGTTCATTGCTAGAATCACCCTCCTCTATAGAGGAGTGTCAAGATTCTAAATGATTGAAATCGTAGCCTCAATCCATGTCACTAATGCCTGTGGTCCTCCATCACCCAATAACAGGTGAGTATGCTGCTACTGGAACACCAATTTCAACTCTTCCATAGTTATAGATAGATTTGGTTCTTCTTAGAATGTTTGAATCATCCTCACGAAGAATTCATGGAAATGTGCATCAACACCTAAATCTGTTATAACAGATGGTGCCATGATGGGAACGATGGGAGGATCTTCTGGTAGTCCCTGATCTACCATATCTCTTGTCTAGACAACGTCCATTACCTACTGTACAACTGATGGATGTCATGGAGGTATGAATCTTCTAGGAAAAGCGCACACCTCAGTTTATGATTATCAATGAATGAAACATTGAAGTGGAAAGAGGGCACAAGAGAAGAAACATTCATTATTTACAAAACTTGGTTACACAATATGTATAAAACTATCATGGTATGTTCCCTTAAGATTTTAACATATCATATATCTCTTCCGAACTTGGACATGTAACAACCATACACACTATGTGTTCCTCCCAAGACATGGTGTGTAATTGAATTTTCACTCCTACCCAGGTTCCTCAATATGGCCAGAACTACACGGGTCTCTCATGGGTAACACTATACAATCTATTCACCCTAGACACGACATATAATACTCAATTTTTAAATTCTCATGTTGTAAGTAACACAGAAGGATACACGGTCGACTCTACATGAAATTCACAATCTACACACAGCGTGCTCTACAAAAAGTATCATAACTCCATGTATCTTCCCAAACCATCATTCAAATGGTTAATGACTACATGTCTAGTACATCCGGAAAACAGCATGTACTAAAGAAATTTTTTTCTTCTAGAATAGAAGAACACAAGGCATGAGTTCATAACACCACACATCGTGTTGTATATATTTACAGACATTATGATTTTGAAACATCTCTAGAAGCCTTAATAACTAAAATTTTTGTCAAAGGTATGAAAAATTCAATCTCATGAGTTCCAATACTCTTGTGAATAATAGTTTTACATCCTTATTCATATCATAACATTTCAAAATTCAATTATTGTTCTACATGATCCACCAAATTCTAATCTATGAGGTCCTATAACACAATAGGGGCCTGATATTAGAATCTATGTAAATGATACATTACATATATAGATACACAATAAAAATAGATGTTATTCTATCCCAACATCAAAGATAATACCATTCATATCTAGAAAAAATCTTTCACACTAGTGCAGAAACCAATTTTAACGTCGCCATTTTTTATGTCGGTTATATATAACCGACATGAAAATCTATGATATGTAGTTTTTTACGCCAGTTATTTTATAACCGACGTAAAAAATACTGATCGTAAATTTTTTACGTCGGTTATTTTATAAACGACTTAAAAAATGAGGTATCTAATGATTTTTTTACGTCGGATATAAAATAACAGACGTAGAAAAGGCGGCATATGAGACCTTTATGACATCGGTTATTTAATAAGCGACGTAATAACCCATCCCGACGAATTTTTTACGTCGGTATATTATAACTGACGTAAAAAACCAAGACCCGATAGTTTTTACATTGGTTATAAAATAACCAACGTAAAAATTGTGGTTCATGATGTAATTTTTACGTCGGTTATAGAATAACGGATGTAAAAAAACCAACACGCGGGTTTTTTTACATCGGTTATAAAATAACCGACGTAAAAAATGCGGTATCTAAATCATTTATAATGTCAGTTATTATAATAACTGAAGATATAAATTTCATAAAAATATTTTTTAACATCAGTTATTAAACAACTGACGTTATAAAACCTTTAAAAAATTTATCACATCCCATGGATTGTCATTTATGATTTTTCGATCAACAGACCTATGACTCATCTCTCTCGTGTGGAAAACCTAAAATCGACTATTCAATCTCATTTCATTAAACTCATTTTTTTCATCATTGTTTATCATCTTTACACTCATCGGATCTATCTTCTCCATTCGTAACACTCAAGTAAGCCTCCAATGACTTTATTTCATTTGTTTTTTTCAGATAGTCTATATTTACATTTTGATATTTTTTTTAAACTAGGTAATATTATTTGATTTCAAACCCTCTTACCTCATTTTGCCATCATCATATTATTTATTATCACCGGATCTATTAGATCGACTCAAAATATTCACGTAATCCCCACCTACTTCGATTTTGTTTTTTTTTGTTTCACGGATGCCCAACATTTATGGTTATATTTGTTGTAATTGAAAACTAATGATCTCATTCACCTATATTACTGCAATTTATATCTAAACCATTGTGATAGACCCATTCTGTGTACCAGTGTGATTTATTTTATAAGTATATATGGGTTTTCATGGTGGAATGCTTGTTTTGAACCCTTGGTTGTTTCTATTTTGGGTATCACTTTTTGTTGTTCTGTATACTATTTACGTCGCTTATTCTCGTGGACTATTATAATTCATCATATGCTATTAAAACCCAATTCATTGAACAATAGAACACTTTAGACTAGTAGGAGATACAGTTCATGGTTCTCATTTTGAATAATGGCATGATACCAAACCTAGTAGATTGAGGTTAAAATCCCTAGATATTCCAAAAATATTAGCTTGAGGTTAAAATACCATGATTCTGGGGGAATATCTAGAGGGTTGGGGGCTGTCCAGGGGGTTTGGGGTTTTCCAGAGGGTTGGGGGCTGTCCAGGGTGTCCATGGAGGTGGGAGGAGGGGGGGGGGAAGTCCAGGGGTGTGTGTGTATGTGTGGAGGGGGGTCCAAGGGGGTGGGGGTGTCAAAGGGGGTGGGGGGGGGGTTCCCAGAGGGTTGGGGGTGTCCAAGGGGGTAGGTTTGGGGGTGTGGGGGGTGGTGTCCCGGAGGGCTGGGGTGTCCAAGGGGGTGGGGGTGCTATCTAGACGGTTGGGGCGCTGTCCAGGAGGAGGGGGTGTCCATAGGGGTGGGGGTGGTGTCCAGAGGGTTTGGTGGGTGTCAAAAGGGTTGGGGATGTCCAGGGTGACCATGGAGGTGGGGAGGGGGCAGTCCAGGGGTGTGTGTGTGTGGGGGGGGGGGGCTGTCCTGAGGGCTGGGGGGGGGGTCCAGGGGGTTTCAAGAGGGTAGGTGGTGGGGGTGGTGTCTAGGAGAGGTGAGGCTATCCAAGGGGGTGAGAGTGCTATCTACAGGGGTGTGGGGCTGTCCAGGGGGTGGGGGGCTGTCTATAGGGGAGGAGGATGGCCAAGGGGGTGTTGGTGTCCAGGTGGTGTCCAAGGGTGTGGTGGTGGTGTCCAGAGGGTTCTGGGGGCTGTCTAGAGGGTTGGATGTGTCCAGGGTGTCCACGGAGGGGGGGGGGGGTGGCAGTCCAGGGGTGGGGGGGGGGGGGGGGGTTGTCCATAGGGTTGGGGGTGTCTAGGGGGTGTCTAAGGGGGTAGGGGGTGGGGTTGTTTCCAATAGGTGTGGGGGTGACCAAGGGGGTGGAGGTTATTTCTAGAGGGGTGGGGGCTGTCCCAAGAGTGGGGGGCTGTCCAGATGGGGTGGGGGTGTCCAAGGGGGTGGTGGTGTCTAGGGGTGTCCAAGGGGGTGGGGGTGGTGTCCAGATGGGTTGTGGGGCTATCCAGAGGGTTGGGGTATCCAGGGTGTCCATGGATGTGGGGGGGGGGGCATTCTAGGGGTGTGGGTGGGGGGTCCAAGTGCGTTGGGGTGTCTAAGTTGGTGGGGGCTGTCCAAGGGGGTGGGGGCCTATCTAGAGGGTTTGGGGGTTGTCCGGGGGGTGTCCAGAGGGTTGGGGTGTCCAAGGGGTTGTCCAAGGGGGTAGGAGTTGGGTGGTGGTGTTCAGGAGGGTTGGGGTGTCCAGGAGGGGTGGAGGATTTCCAGGCATGGGGTGGTGTCATGAGGGGGGGGGGGGTTGTCCAAGGGTATGGTGGTGTCCAGGGGGTGTCCAATGGGGTGGGGGCGGTTTACAGTTGGTGGGGGGCTGTCTAAGGGGGTGGTGGTATCCAAGGGGTGTCCAAGGGGGTGGGGGTGGTGTCCGGGGGTGGGGGGTTACAAGGGGGTGGTGGTATCTAGGGGTGTCTTGGGGGGGGGTTAAGTGTCAGTTGGGATTGACTATTGCTTCTTGGTTTGTGAGATTTTGACATGATGATTGAATTGTTTCAAGGATATTACTATTAGTATATGAGTCTATTTGGTTATATATATTTTGAAAAGTAATCGACTATGAGAAAATTATGGGTTATGGGGGAGACCATGTCATGGTTTTCAAATATGTGTAGTTATCCTAACCCCATTGTGCCGTGATGATTGGCTTTATATTGTGATTTTCTCCATACAAGTTTTTTTTTAAATTTCATTTGATTCTCAGGTTTACTCAATTTTATCCCATTTTCTATCAACTATTGGAGGCCCCATGTTTTTCTTTGATTCCATGGAATTTAAAACTGTTATATCTAACCATATTTTCTTTTTAAAATCATATTCAATCACATTTTTTAACATACGCATAGATTTTTTTTATTTCAAAATTGTTTTACATTCAAATTATGATTTTTTTCATATAAACATATATTGTTCTTATCTTAAAAAGATGTATAATTTTGATATTTGTTATAGGTAGTAATGATTCGAAGTTGGATTACAACACATCTAATGAGAAATGAATACTAGGAAGGTGTTGATGCATTTTTGGAATTTTCAAAACAGAATGTTCCAAATAGTGACATGTTTTCTATCCATGCCTGAAATGTATGAATATGTAGAAGTTGAAATGTAGAGAGATAAAAGATCATTTGATTTGTCATGGTTTTAATCCGAGATACAGACCTTGGATTTGGCGTGGTGAAACTGGACGGAATGTCATTGATGATGATGATTTACAACATGGTGACTCCGATAGAATTGAAGAAATGATCCGCGATATTGGAGTAGAACGAATTGAGATAGAACCGATAGTTGCACGTCTATATAGTGATGTTGAAAAACCATTATATACTAGTTGTTTAGATTTTAGGGTTTTGTCGGTGGTGTTAAGATTTATTAACCTAAATGCGAAACATAGACGGTGTGTTAGAAGTTTTACAGAGCTACCACAATTGATGAAATACATTCTTCCAAAAGATAATGATCTTCCAGATTCACATTATAAGCCCAAGAAAATATTATTCCCCAAGGGATTGGGATACAAGAAAATAAATGCATTTCAGAATGACTATATGATATATAGGAAGGAATATTAATTTCGGTCAGAGTGTCCAAAATGTAGGACATCACAGTATAAGGTGAAAGAAAAATCAAAGGCTGATGTTGAGATTACAAAGATCCCTTCAAAGGTATTTTTTTATCTTCTTATAATTCATCATTTCAAACGTATATCTGCTAATTCACATGATGAATAAATGTTAATATGGCATGTTGATGAGCGGTTATGTGATGGAAAAATACGTCATCCAGCTGATTGTCCACAATGGATGAAAATTGATGAGCAGTATCCTACATTTGGAAATGAAATTAAAAATCTCATACTAGGGTTGCGCACAGATGGAATGAATCCATACCGGACCCTCAGTAGCACACATTGTTCATGGAATGTTTTATTGGTCATTTACAACCTATCTCCTGAAGTTTGTATGATCCGCAAATATGTCATGTTGAGTATAATGATCTCTGGTCTGAAGTAACCCGACAATGATATTGTTGTTTTCTTGTCACCGTTGATTGATGATTTGAATCTTTTATGGGAGGATGGTATTAGGGTGTTTGATTCTTATAAAATGGAATATTTTCAACTGCATGAAGTGCTTTTTTCACTATAAATTAATTCACAACATATTGAAATTTGACTGCATACAGTTTTAGAGGGCATAAATCATTTCCAAATTGTGAACAACAGACGTCATATAGTCAATTACATCATCAGAGGAAAACAGTGTACATGGGTCATCGAATGTTTTTGCCAATGTATTACTCTTATTGACCCCTAAAAAGGCATTAAATGGCTCACATTAATTTGATATTTCTCCAAAACCTTTATCCCCTGATCTGTATTTTGAGAGGGTGAAAAACCTTGATGTGAGATTGGGAATGACACAGTAATCTGGTAATGATAGACATATATGGAAGAAATGTTCAATATTTATTGTGCTACCATATTGGATATATCATGAAGTTAAAAATAATATTGATTTAATGCACGTGGAGAAGAATATATGTGATAGTTTGATTGTAACATTGTTATATTTTAAAGGAAAGACAAATGATGTGTTGAATGCAATATTAGACTTACTATAAATGGGAATACATTTGGAGTTAGCTCCCACTTCTAATGGATGACGAACATTTCTTCCCCCGACTTTTCATACATTATTGAAGTGGGAGAAAATTGGCTTTTGTCAGTGTCTTCATGATATCAAAGTGACACTTGGTTATTATTCAAATTTAAAAAAAATTGTCTCATTGAAGGACTTGAAGTTGATTGGTCTGAAATCTCATGATTTTTACATCATGATCCAAAAACTTCTACTAGTTGAATTGTGTGGAATATTTACCGTCCGTGTCAGAAATACTATAATAAAGTTGTGTTATTTTTTCAATTCATTTTTTAATAATGTGATTGATGTGAATGGTTTGAAAATTTTGGAAAAGGATTCAATTTTTATACATTGTCAATTGAAAATGTATTTTCCTCCAATTTTTTTTTGATATGATGGTGCATTTAATGATTCATCTGGTTCGAGAAATAAAGCTTTGTGGACCTGTATGTCTTTGTTGGAAGCATCCTTTTTAAATGTATATGAAAATATTGAAGGGGATGGTGTTGACCACCATTTGTATGATGATATCACTCTATAGAAACACATTTTATGGTGAAAACCCATTAAATAATTGTGTGAATACCATTGTGAGGGTCTATGACGTTATAATATATCTGAGGCAATGGGATGTGTTTATTTGAGGATGGATATCTCCATTCCACGGGATGACACGTTGTTGGGCTGATGGTGATTTATTATTTATTATAGGAATAACAACAATTTTCCTTAGGAAATTTTGGCAGTGAGATCATGATAACTATTTGAATTATGGTATCAGGGACATTGTATTATTTAATGGGCATTACAATAGTATATAAATACATTCTAAATATTTGAATCATTTGTTATTGGTTAGAATGAGTTGTTGGATAACATCTTTATAGGTTGAAACAGAGGGTTCACCTAGTATGTTACACATTACTGGATGAATGGTCACTAAGACATGAGTCCTTACCTTTGTAAATAAATATTTATAGATATGTAACTTATGTCTAATGTATATTTAGGTGACCGGATTTAGAGATATTATAATATTGGATGGTGTAGTTAAATGCTTAGAATTTTTTTTGAGCACATTGAAATTGGGGAAATAATTAAATGTGTGTGATTTTTTTATTTCTTTTTATTTTTCTTATGTTATATAATTATTGATATAGGACATCAACAAGTTGGTGAAGGCCTATTGAGTTTAAACTCACATCTTATACAAGTCCTATATATTGATGTATAATTATGTATTTAAGATCAGTTTGAGCATTAATCTTAGTATCATGACCTTAGTGGTCATGCGTAAACTATATTATCTTGGGATGGATGGTTATTGACTTGTTGGTTCACATAAATATGGTTAAAAATCATTTTCAGTTTTGATATTTACATACTGATGTGGTTTTTCACGGGCTACCATGCAAGTCATTATTTTATAGCATGAATTTTAATTTATTTATCTTTATAAGGTATGATTCCTTTGGGATTATGATTAATTCTACTCCTTTTTTTTCTTCCATTATGTTTTATTTCCCATTAAAATTTTTCCCTTATGATTTCATGATATATTTATATACACATATATGTAAAATTATAATTATCACCACCAAAGGGTATAGTCCCCATATCATCTAGTCAGATCCTCTCTTATAGTTGGAAACCATTAGAATATTACGGGAAGGAAAAAATAATTCCTAAATGATCACCAGAATAGATCATATATAATTCAGATAACCATTTTTTTGTATTTATATTTTTTAATAATATGGTCAATCATAGTAAACCATTCTTACATGTATCATATGTCCAAACATTATATGTTTTTGTCTAAATATTTACTATTCATTTTGGATTATGATTACTACTACAAATTTTTATGATTTTACATAGGATTATTATTTCGTCTTCTATAATGTTCATTATACCACTACTATATATATTTATATGTATCATTATTATTATCTTTTCCATAGGGTGTGGTCCCTCCTATATGAAATAAGTTGACCATATCTTCTAGTTATAAGCATGTGACATTTGAGTATGCATTATTATGACCTAGTTCATCAAATGTATCGAATCATAGATAATTTAGAAATCCATGGAATGAAACTAAAACACATGTGTTATAGTGGATAACAAATTATGTATGGAAAAATTGATTTCATGTCATAGACTATTCAATCCCATTCCAATATAAATAATAAATATACTATCTAAGATTATTCCTTTGTGATTTATATTCATAACCAATTAATTTGAAGGTGACACAGGAACCCCCAATCATTTATCAATTATGTTGAGTTCCACATAAAAAATCATTCAATTATCCTATTAGAAAGAACCCATATAAATAAAATGTGTTTCATAAACAATTTAAGTGAATATCATTAAATTTTTGGTGAATTAAGTACCCATATAAATAATATATATTTAGTGTCCCTTACAATTGGAATCACAATAAAATTAATTCATAATTCCATCAATAATCATAACATGATAAACCCATGAAAAAATAAATTGCTATATATTGATATTCAGTAAAATTCATCAAAAATATATTTTAGTAAAGATAATAAAGCATGTGGAATTTAAACCATGAATATAAATGGTATACTGTTAAGATAATTATTTAAACAATAAATTTATATATATATTATATTTGAATACCCTTCATCTAGATGTATCAATAGTATGGTTTTCACAAAGGGTATACTTTACCGTACAAATTATTGTTATACACTAAAGAAAATTAGGAAATAAAAAAGAATTTATGGGAAATTATTCTAAAACTAATTTAAATAACCTAATATATAATGATACCGATATTGGGTTATTTAATTTGAAAAATGGAATTCATTAAGTATAATATATATCAGGAATAATGGTTTGCATGAAATAAAAATTGGAGAAAAAAATAACCTCTGATTTATAAATATCCAAGATATATTGAAAAAAAATAGTAATAAATTTTATTAAACCAGGTGAAAAATTAAATATTTTATAAATTAAAAAAATGATGTGTTATATATAAAATAATAATGTAGATTGAAATATGTGTTTCCCAGTATATTAAAATAAACATTCTTTTCAACATGTGATGAAAATGACCCATTTAGAAATCATTGAATATTTTATCATAACAATTTATACAATTTTATTTATTTTAAATTGATCATAATAAATTACTGAGTAATTTATATAGTCATTTTAAAAATAATAAAATTAATATGTTTATGGATAAATTGAGGATCCTATTTGAAAATAAATGTCCGGATATTTTGAGATTCATAAAATAGATAGGATAAAATATTACTAATGATGAAATGAAGTTTAAAAGAAACAAGAAAAACCTCCATGAATATAAAGTCAAAATAATATTAGGTTTAGAAACTATTTAAATCCCAAAGTGTTTATATTTCAAAATAAATAAAAATTTAGATATTTTAATTGAAACAAACTATTAATATTTCAATAAAATTTCATCCAACAACCTCCAAATAGTGGGAATTTAAATTCATATAAAATAAAATTTTTAAATTAAATAACAAGTTATAAAAAATCTTATTATTGATTTATAAACTATATAAAGATAGGATTCTCGACAAAAATAATTTCTCATTTATTTTAAAATTGGACATGGAACCCATAGCTTATTTCTAAAATTCTATTATATTGCATTAATCTACTATATGGAAATATTTAATTATAATTCAAATATTTCATAACATAATTTATATATATTTAATTTGATAGTATTTATTTATATTTATTTTTAACATGTATATTAAATGTTTATTATCTAATTTTAATACATGGTGTGAGTAATGGAAATCATTTTGTACTAGTTTTTTCACAATAATTTTATGCTTCATTCATTTCTAAAATATCATCATTAAAATATTTAAAAATATAATAGAATTTACATTATATAAATATCTATAGTTGTTTAATTTAGTTTCTATTCTATATTATTTTTGGTTCATGTTAATGAAACTAGAGAAAAACATGTTTTACTGATTTATAGAAAACGAAGATAGATATCTTAATTTATTTGTTTAGAATTAAAGATTCCAATACTCTACCAATATAAAATATACGTATTTTAATATCATACATTAAAATTTATTATGTTCAAAAAAATTATATGATATTATTTTATACAATTTTTTAGATAAGTGGTTTGACTGACCAACCAATGAACATAACATATTCAGTTGATGGAAATGTTTTTCATGGATGTTTTATAGATAATATCTTATTTTTAAATTAAAAAAAAAATTATTTATATTATATTATGTTGTTAAATCAAAATTTAAGAGTGATATAAAAATTTGATGATATTAGAAAAAATAGATTTATTTTCCATTGTGGAGGTGGTTGTTTGAGAAAAGAAAAATTAACGAATTCATTTCATGATTTTGGGGAGGTAGATATATTAGACTATAATTATCCAAATATTAGTAATAATTATATTTTATATTACACATTTGTTTATAGATTTCCCCTTTATAACTAGTAATAAGAGTCATCACTTAGTAGATGGACGTCCTCACATTGTAGAGTTTGTAATCAGCAAAATGAAAAATTGAGGAATTCATTTATATATATATATGGTTAAATTTGGTAAATAGTTATTAATGTATCAAAATTTCATTCAGTATTAAATCAATAATGACGATATTATATCGTCAATTTAATATTATTTTTGATATTATTAAAACAAAAATCTATATTATATTTGAACAATTTATTCATGTTGATGAATTGATCAATCCATTAGATTAATATATGAAAATACTGGTTTTATACAATCTCGTATAAATATACGCATAATGAAAAGGTGGATAACTATAGGGGATGGAAAAACGTAAGAGTTTAAATATATAGCTGAATTAATTGAGTTCAAATTACGTTGTGGTGAGACACACCTATTATAATTTGTTAGAATATAATTTTTTTAAACAATGTAAGGACAAAATAATGCTAAAACAAGTTACATAAATGATAATTATTAAAAAGATACTAATGAAGTATAGAGTATCATATGTTCATGATTATACATATGTCAATAATTTTATCTATATACAACTATGACTTTATAAAATTATATTACACTCTTGAATAATGATTTGTAATAAATTTTTTCAAATAATCATTCTTTGTGGAAAAAAACAATGTTAGCATTATCATGTGAAACATTTAAAAAATTGTTTTTGGAAAAATGTTATTTTTATGCATAAATATTATGTTTCAAATAAAATATTTAATGTAATAAATTTTATTTACAAAAATATTGTTATTATAATATATATAAAAACTGTGTGTCATTAAAAAAATCCTATATAAAATTTTTGCAAAATATTATTTAAAAAAATAAACTATCAAAAAATGGACCTATAGAGACGGTTTTCCTAATATTGAGGGTATAGGTATAATATGGGAACATATACCCATGATTATTATTATAATGTGGGTATAGATTTTTTTATACCTATACCCACAATATTACAAAAACCATGGTTATAGTGTTTTTTAAGACCTACACCCATGATTTTGGAAAACCGTGGCTATAAATTTCACGTGTTATAGAGAAAACAAATCCACGATGGGAATAAATTATCAGGAACTCATATTTTATTGATTTTTTCACCTATACACTGAGTTTAGAAAAATATAAATATTTATTTCTATATATAAATATATTCCAATATGTGATGATGGGGTTGTGGTTTAGCGCTAGATTGATAAACTTGTAATATAGGGATCAAAACTCATGGATGCATATTTTGTAAAATCAATACCCATGGTATTAAATCCATGGGTGTGGGGTTAATGTCATGGTGTATTAAACCTATTACATGGGTCTATATCCTAGGGTTTATGTATCTCAAACTATGGGCATAGCTCAGGGCTATACTGTCACATCAATTTCCAAGGGTTTTTTTTGTAACCATGGGTATAGCCAATACCGACAGTTTTATGGATTCTACCAATGCTTTCAAACTATTGTTATAGAGTAAATTTCAGGTACTGATATGTCCAAAAGTTTTTTTTGGAATAATAGTTCTTAAGACATTATATGAAACCAATATAATTTTTAAATTCATAAAAATATTTTTGGACTAGAATTTTTTTTTATTGCTAAAATATATATTCAATGATTTTTAAATTCCATGGTCAAACATATCATATGATAATGTCATATAGATTACTATATTTAATAACAACATATTTGTTACTTCATTATTTAATAGTAAAATATTTTATAATAATATATTGAATATAAAGTAGTATAATAAAAATATGTTGAATTAAAAATTAAATATATTTTTTGTTCAAAGTTCAAAATATTATTTTTAAATTTTTTATAATAAATATTTAATATAGAAAATTGGTAACATATTATTAAAATATATAATTCTTAAATATTTTGTGTTATAAATATTATATCATTCTAATTTAGTACTACAATAACTTTAATACAGAAATTCAATTTTTTATCATAAATAATTTGATTATAATAATATATATTTGGTTGATATATTTTATTATGACTTGAAAATATATATTTTTTGAAGAAGATTCATATCAATAATTTATCATATTAATGTAATTTTTTATATTAACAACTATAAATAAATTTATTATATGATTTATTCCATTTAAAATTTAATAGTAATTCCAATATAATATATAGTAACACATTTAATCTTTTTTTCTCTCTACCAGAATTTATATAATATAATTAATATTTCAGGATAATACATAGTGAATTATTCTTTCATTAGTGAGTTAGTATTATTTTATCCGTAGGAGTTCTCGTATGGCTGTTGGTATAAGTAATGAGTTTCATAATAAATATTTAAATTGGAATCAAAATAGAATGTATAAAATTATTTTTTTAGTGATTTTTGACTCATAAATCCCTTCCACCATTGATATTTAATTTATTTTATCACATTTTATTTACACAACATACTTTAATTCTCATGATAATTTCATATTTTATTTTTAACTATGTATTTTAGTATATAAATTTATAATTTCATGAACATTAGTTTTTAATAATATCCAAAATAATAAAATAAATATTCATAAATATTATTGTAAATATATATGATTCATTTATTTCATAATCTCCAATAGAAATTATTTTGAATGAAAATATTGTTAAAGATGGATTCTTTATTTTACATTAATGCCCCTACATAATATTACATTTAATATAAAACTTTTAAGACAGGAATTATAATATAGAAATAGGATGAGATGGATATAAATACATAGATTAGTGTGAATAAATTTATCAATGATTTCTAAGGACAGTATATGTGTGATTTTTTAAAATTATCAGTAATTGTTAATGCGAATTATTATTTTTTATATTTTTATGATAAAATTGTGTAAGTATAAGGAATAATTTTAAAAACAATGTACTCCATTAATTATATTAAATTAATTCAAATAAATATATTTATAAATATTTAATACTCTTTATATAATTTTTATTTTAATCATGGATATCATTTGTAATATATGAATGAATCCATTCCCCCAAGAATATCGAAGATACATGATAATTTTTATCCAATGGTATTGTGTAATATGATGTGACATTAATTAATGGGGGTAATATTTATTCATCAATAAATATTTTAATAAAATATAAATTAATATATTGAAGTAATATATTTTTTTATGTCCTCTAACACAATGATAACATTTTAATTATGGGATATCATAGAAAAAAATTCATTATAACAAAAATTTACAACATATGTACAGAGAAATGTGAGATAGTAATATTTTAATCAAATAAATAATTTTTGTTAACAAACCCCATAATTTTATTATTATTATAATAATAAATTTAAGATGAATACAGAACCCAAATATGTTTTCAATAGTGATATATTGGATATATGATGCATCATCTTATTATCAATTGCAAGTATATTTCAATAATAATTTTCACAAGAATATATTTATACCATGTATGATAAATAATTTGATTTATACCAAGATATTGAATTTAAATAAATCAATGAGTTATAAAAATTAAAATTTATATTTAATATCGAAGAAGGAATCTACACTAGTCATCTAACACTGATGAAACATGAAATGTTTTTTGATTTTAGAAACATTGATGAATGTAGTTTAGGGAACAATCCACATTACAATTATTACCATTCTAACTTTTAGGTTTTTCCATCACATGAAATAATATTAATTTGATTAAAATATTGAATTCATTCATAGTTCATATATCTATGGTTCAATATGCTAATAAGGAAATTATTGATTTATGTTATTGTGATTTTGATCATTTTTATAGTTTATGGGATGAAATATAGTTGAAATAAAAATCATCATTCGAATTATTTTTATAAAAACGTATAGTTTTCAAAATAAGATATCTCTAGGAGAGTATATTTAAATTTATTGGAGAATAAAGATCTATAATATAAATAATTATAAAATTTTCAAATATAATAATGTGGATGATTAATTAATATTCTTATTTGAGTAAAATATGTCCGTATTTATATCATGGGAATTATGTAGGACCCCCGAGCACCCTAAGAGGGTACGTCTAAATTATGGTGTCAACATTTTCTTTTAACTAAAGATATCTTGTTACCATGATGGAAGGAACATGATAAACATGTGAATTTTTTTTATTATGTAATAAATCTTTCACATAAAAAGATACAACACAACAATATTACATGGTTCATCACAAAGGGCTAGTGTAATAAGAATATTCTAACAGTGGTTTAATCATACTAAAATCCACTAATATTTACTAGTTGTGGCATCCAAGAGTTTAGAAATAGAAAATCTATTCCAAGAACAATTCCTTTGTATGATTTTAAGGATATAAAAATCCATCCCGTAGAACACTTCTATCGACCCCCACCCCGCTCTCTCATTACCTCGGGTGAAGTCATGATAAGATTATATAATTTTTTGTATCATCAATATAATTTCATTGATGAAATTGTCAACCTATAGAATGATAATATGCATGAATCAATTTCATAAATTGATTCTCTATATATGATAAAAAAACTATCTAGTCGATGCATGTTAGAAGATCAATAATACACAATTTCGGAACACCACTTCTGGTGCGTACGTAAGGGGATTGTCATGCAAGCTAACCTTCATGAAAAAAATACTTTTCTCAAACCCTTATCTATCATGTATCATAAATTTATGTTTCTCATGGAATTTTATTGATAAAATGAACACTTATGTACATGATTTATTCTATGAAAGTCTTTCACACACTACTCCCTTTCTTACAGATACACATGATCATCGTTGGAAAAAAATATTTCTTTTGAATGGGGGTACTTTCCTATTTATAGGAATTAATGACCATATATGTAAAAACAATACTCTTTTATCCTAGAACAGGATTATCATTAACACATTTCAATTTTCACACAATCTCCTTCAAACACTCTTTTTTAACTAATCTATAACATGTGTGGACATTTTATCATTTCAATTTTTTGATGAAAAGATCCTAAAACATTCCTGAAATGCAAGATTCCAATCGACCTTCAATATTTTTGTCTTCATTTAATAAATGATCCATTTCCAATACAACACCATGATCTTTCATGTGATGATTGAAAACAAAAACAAACAATACCCCATTATTAGGAAGGAACAACCATTGTGCCAATAAATTATATATATCATATCGATCAAAAAAGTATAATTAAATATCTACTCTAACTAGATTATGAATTCCATAAAGAGATAAGGAGGTTATTTAAGTAAAACTAGAAAATTTATTGATAATTTAGTTAATTATATATACCATCAGAATGTTTCTACTAATATGAGTCATTTATTTAATATCATTTATTATTTATATTGATTTTTTTGAATATTACATTCAAAAAAATATATAAAAAATGTATTTAGTCTCAATTATGGAAATTTTTGATATTTTTATTATAAATATATCACATATTAAAGTGTAGTAAATAAAATTTATGTTTTATATATTTTAAAATAAAAATGTTCGGGTTCAGATTAAATTCAATTTCAAATTCACATGCATCATATAAAACATAGTTTTCCTATTTCACACATAGGCATATAGACAATAATAATCAATAAATATCACACTATGATGGATATTTTAATTTCTTAGATGAATCTTATTGACATATGTGACACTTTTTAAAAAAAATTAATGAAAACTAATATAGTATATTGATCCCTTATTACATGGATTTGGTAATTTCTAAAATTCATCCTAATAAGAATATAATTTAAAATTTGAACAATATTCAATATACCAAAATCATTTATAGAAAATTGTATATCCTTTTTATGGGGAAAATTAAATTGGGTACAAATTATTTTCATAGAAGAATGTAAATATGTGTGGTAATGTTACTTATTAATTATTAATGGTTTATAAAGGCCTTCAAAAATGGTATGTTATATAATATTAAATCATAATTTCAATTGATTCAATAAAAAAATAATATATAATTAGATATTCAATTACATTTTAATATTGTGAAAAAAATTACAGATAAAAGTCAAATGAACCCATGTGACATGGAATTTACTAGATAATGTTTACAAGACATAGAAAAAATTTCAAATAAATAATGTAATGATGTAGTTATGATATAGATATCTATTTCTATATTTATACTAGAATTATGGTCATGGAAATATAATATGAATTACAAAATAAGTGGGTTTTTTCATTAGGTATAAATGTCAGTAATTAGTTTAAAGTATGGTGAACATGACATCTATTATTGTATTACTTCTGTTTGACGATGAAAAATAAAAATTTGGAAAAGATATTACATTTATATATAAAATTAATATTTAGAAATACTAATATATTACTATGATGGAAATAAGGGAAAAATTATAAAATATAGTTATAGATCCAAAGGAATAATATGAAATTGTTTGTGAATATATTTTTAAAAATTATTTAATGAATATATGATATATAAATCAAAATGTTTCATCTTCTAAGAATAAAAAGACATGATTTTATATAAATGATTTTTATAATATATATATCATGAAAAAGATACAATTGGAATAATAATAATTATATATATATCAATAATTTCAATCTATATAAATGGATTGATGTTGTTTATGAATTGAACACGGTTGGTTAATACTATAAAAATTTCAGAGAACAACATTTGAATTAATATATAAATGTCAAAAATATCTTGGGATGAATGATTGGTCTATTATGTGTATATAGATGTGATTATTAATTAGAATCATAGGGAAATATTAATTAATTATTCCCAATATATCATAATTGTATAAATTCACAGATTCAAAATATCTCTAGAATATAGATGTTCTAATAAGATAAATAATATAACATAAATCCTCTGTTTATGATTATATTATAGAGTTGTTTCATATTGGGTATTACGATGGAGGTAGATATGGTATCATTATATGTTGCTATATTTCGTGACAGTAGTTATCCCCATGAATCACATATCATTATTTTATATATTTTTATACCTCTACATTATACGTTCATTATAATGAAACAATTACACATCAATGAATAATGAACCTAATTTTGAATTGTAACATCTATTAAATATTACATAAATAAGTAATGTTGTAGTTTTATATGTAGAAACATAATACCATATATATATATAATATCCTCTAAATACATTTTTAGGTATCAATATTAATATCATATGTGACGTCACAAGTGGATGATAGATTGTTGTTTTTTCCTTCCGAAGTGTCACAATGTTTAGGGTAATTTGAAATAACTATTTTTTATGAAATTTTGATTACTAAAAAATTTATCCATGATGATATGTATAGTATTTTTTTATTAAAAATATTTATATTTTATTTTAAATATTAAATATAATTTTTTTTGTACTATACATTTGACCCCATTAGAGGGAATAATATTCACTAAAATAATGATATTAGAAGAATCCCATGGAATTAGTCAAAATTATATTAACAACAATCTATAAATTCCATGCTAAGGATAATCAAATGTTCCTTGAATATTAAGTGTTGTGAGAACCTATTAATTTTAACATCTTCTACTTATATTATCTGAGAGATATTTCTACAAACAGATGGCTATTATGACATAATATGTAATATAACATCTATATAATATGTATGTCCAAAAGTATTAATGTTAATCAAGTATTTATATATTATATTATTATTTTTATATATAAGTAACTTTTTAAATTAATTCATAACCAAAATGCAATATTAATTATCACATAAAAACATTGTGAACATTTTCTTTATTAGGACAAATAATATTAATTATATTGTTATTGTTGATTTTTTTTTCAATTTGATTGAACAGTAGATTTCCATCCCATTTAATAATATAAATTTGATATAATTAAATCATATAGATTAGTTATTATGGGATGGTTTTTATTGATATGTTATGTAATAATACATTGATCATAAATTCATGAAAATAACTAGATTCATTCTTCATAAAGATATATCATATAGAAATATTATTATGTACCAACATTTTTGGATTATTGTCTTGGAAATCATGGAATAATTAAATTTTTTATCATGATGTATGGTCTGTTTGGAAAATTTTCATGTTCATTGGGAATAATATATTTAAATATATATTAGTTGTGTTAATGGATTTTATTTGAGGAATTGTATGGGTTATGGGAGTTTAGGTGATTGTCTAGTTATGGAAGGGTCACCCTACTACATTTTTCATTTATAGGTGATAGATCTTGAATAATATAGTGATTGTTTTGTATCACATTATTATAATTGATTTAATTACTAGATGAATGTATAAGGTCTATAAAAAATAATATTCATCATAATAAAACACAATATATAATATTTTGTTTTATGATTATTGTGTGGTTTCCCCATAATGATTGTTGATATCAACTTATGGTTACCCGAGGGAGGGAAGACTATGATAGACATAGAGGATAATATCCATGAGGGTTTTGTGTATTTAATGAATTATAAAATATCAATGAGATACACAATAAATGGGGTTTTGGATTAAATGTAAGGATCATAAATTTGGTAATTTATCATTTCATGTGTCTTTTGTTTTAACTTCTAATGAACGTATATGATAGTTGTTGTAGAGCAAAGAATTTTCATAAAAAACCACTAAAACCCATGATATGGGGTGTTTTATATGAACTCAGTAATTTACAAACACAATGATAATATTTTAAAAATATGAAATACTATGGTGTACTCTTATTTTATATTTAGGATCGATATGAAAAGTATTATATAAATGGATCTCCTCGTAGTAAATTTGTTTATTCTTCATATTATCTGTCACCATTAGAATATTGCATAATGGTGGTTTTTTAGTAATGAAATATATAGTATAAACTTATGAAATATTTAATTCATATTATATTATTCAAATTCTCTACCATTTGGGGATAATTTTGAGCTCTTCTTGATATGATTTTAGTGAAATTTATATCTGATCAAGGGGAAATCAAATAAATTATAATGTTAATTCCATTCATTGGATATGAGTTGTGAATTTATTATTAATTTTTTATTCTTAAGATAGGAATACCCTATATTTCGTAGATTTATAATCATTGAACCATAATCATATTGCAGAATTACATTTAGATGGATTAGAAATGGTAATATCCTCCCATTTAGGAGTTGTAATTTATTTAATGGAAGCATAAATAATCATTTGGATGGAAATACAATTTTTTATAAATTAAAATATAATATATATTCTAGGATTCAACAAATTATTACTATAATAGAACCCTTGGAGTTTCTAATGAATTGGTCCGTGTAAGAACATGACGTACCTTTCTATAGGATATTATAATAGTAATTCCAAAATATTATCGGAAATATTTCAATTTAATAAGAAAAAATTTCACATGCATTACTAGGCTACCCAGTTTTAATCTAATATATTCTGAGTACCATACAATGAGGGTCTGAATAACTTAATTAATCGGAATATAGGTAATTTTATGAGAAATTTCCTTTCCATTAATGGATGGATCACCCAACTCAAAAGTGGTACCTCCTCCAATCCAATTCATTTCATAACAATATTTAAGGGGCTGAAAATATTGATTTGTAATATTGGAAAATCATTGTAATTCTTCATCAAGGAATCTCACTCATATGGACTATGTAAATAACAATCATTGAGAGGAATAGAAAAATAAGTGGAAACTTGTGGTAATTCAATTCTCATCATTATGTAATTTTCTAATGGTATTCAAGGAAAACTAGTACTAGAGGTACTCCATGGAGTATCCCATTTTGAAAATAAATTATATGGAAACATAGGTTAGGCGTGTGACCACCATATTAAATGATCATTGATATATAGATGTTAGAGTGTACATACATTTTTTCACTCCATCAGTAGTTATGATGTGTAATCACAAATAAGAGTTTTAGTTTCTGGACTAATAATAGGGTTTGTGATCAATAGGTAAACCAAGGATTTACTACTAATAACATTTTCTTCATCCAATCAAACATGTACTTGTAGTTATACCATGCTCTTTTTGACCTGCATGAGCATAAGTTTTTAAAAATGGTTAACTATCATCTACTAATGATAATCTTTTCTTCACAAGAGAATAATATGTGTCTACCTCAGCCATGTTTTATATATTATCTATTAAAACTAATACATGAAAAACGAATTTGGGGTCTTATTTTATTCCAATATATTTTTACCATGTTATTCTTTCTAATGTGGTTCCTTCTTAAATTGGTTTTCCGAACCAAGGATGTGACGTGATAGAAAAGACTCCACCTCACATGAATTATTATATATAACATAAATCAAAATATGGAAATGATTGACCACCTATTTTTTGATGGGGTGTGTGATAATGTATTAGGGGTGACATCATATTCCTCATCTGGAATATTATTCCAACCTATAATTTTTATAATTGTTTCACTGTTTATTTCATGGGGTGGGAAGTAATGAGTTGGAAAATGAGTTGAGAGCGATTTTTCTATCTTTAGGTTGATGGAGTATTTAATTTTACATGAAATGAAATTCATACTGATTTTACAAAGTTCACATTTCTAGCATTAAATGTCTGTTCTAAAATAATTTTGGTGGACAACCACTCGCTCCCGATGCAATGGGAGTCATCCAATAAAATGGTAAGTCTCATTTATAGTTGTATGATTCATTCATCAATTATAGGTTCCCAATGTTAGGTTAGATGGGTCCACTATAATTATATTATTTTTGCGTTCAAGATCAATATCTATCTCACTTGTTGTCTTGGAAATATGAAAGACGTAGATGTGGTTTTAGACTCATGGGGATTAGTGACCATTTTATTTAGTTTATTATGTGGATGTAGAGACTCACTTAATATGAAGGATAATTCCAAGTTTAATGTGATTGTGTATTTTAATGATATTAATATATCCATTAATGAGGATGAAATATAATCCTCAATAAATATCAAGTCACTTTATATTAATATTACTACTCCATGAACTATTAAATGTTTAAATAAATGATTCTAGATATATATATTTGATGTGATAGTATTTTCTCAATTAGTATGTAGTTAATTTCATTTAATATATTTTAGATTTATTGGGAAATTATAGAGATCCTAAATTTATTTTTTCATGTATTCTTTTATTATAATATGATTCTATTATATTAAACTTCATTAGATCCTAGACTGTTTGTGTCACCCTTGTTCTACCTATTTATTTTTCTCATTCATTATTTATAACTACTCAAAATTCATACTTTGGATGAATATACTTTGAATAAATTTTTTAACCCTTATTATATTTGATTAATGTTTTCTAGAGATTTTTTATAGAAATATTTTTCAATTGATTTTTTATTATATTGTAATTGAGAAAAGTGGGTTTTATCATTGTTATTTCATGGGTTTGACACATATATTTTTCATGTATTTTTTTCAGTATCATATGTAATGTCATACCTAGTGTGTTATTGGTGATTAAGAAATATTTTTATTTTTTTATATAATTATACATTGGTTAAATTTATTTATTGACACTCATAGATGTTTTATGTTCTCAATAATTTTGATAATGAATCATGATAACATGGCTGAGATTGGAGTGTGAATTCATTATGGGAATGAATCATTATTGAGGTAGGTGCTGTGTAATATTTCTTATTTATGTGAGTTTCCCAATATATTTTTTGGAAATTTATTTGATTCCCTCTATAATTTTATTATATAAGATATGTTTAGTAAAAATTGGAACACATAAACGATTTTTCAGGTGGTACATGCAATAAATATAAAAGTATAATGAGAGGGACATATTACACCCAAACACAACTAATGTTTCCAAAGTGTGATCTGATGCCCCATTTTACTAATGATGATGTAAGACATGATATCATGCAAAAAGTTCATGATTATAGATGTGTCGTTAAATTTTTTACCCCCATGACTTCTGAGGTAGTGTTTTAGGATTTCATATCATTTATTATAGATTAAACGTGGAAGTATTTCCATTATATTTCTAATAATTATTATTTTTATAATATATAATTTTTTCTAATAGTGATATATTATTGAAGTGTGGTAAAAAAATGAACTATACTACTAATGATAACTTGATATGGAATATTATTAATTTCCAACAGATTATATATATATAGAGGGATGCCAAACCGATCAAACAGATGGCTATACATTGAATGACATACATCCCACTAAAACATTTTGTGATGAAGAATGTACATGGTGTTATAATTATCTGAATTAATATGATAAGTGATTTTTATTCAAATTAATTGTCATTTTATTCTATTTGTAGATTTTTTTCACCAAAAAACTATGATTCCAATTCTAAAAGAGGTTGAATCTGTTATATAATTAATCACACATAAAAAAAAGTTTCGTTAGAAGAAGCAGTTATCATCTGACCATGTATGACTATTTATAATTTACCATATTGTAATATGAGAATACATGTGTTGTTTTCAAATGATATTTTTTTGTATATAAATTGAAAAAATTATTGGATTTATTATGAATTCCATTTTTTTTGGTGTACTATGTTATATTCCTACACCAAACATGGGAACCCCAGTAAAAATGAATCCTTGATAGTTTTCCTAAAATGTTATAAGACGACATTTGAAAAGGAATATGTTCATTAGGACCTGAGTGGTAATGAATTCACATTGATTCGAAAAACTATGCTTTAAAATATTTTTATTTTTCTTAAGTATTCATTGAAATATAGTATATGATCATACTATTTGTATATCATGAATTATAGTACCAATTATTACATATAAGAGTTATTTTATTATAGTTATGTGGATTCAATTCATCCACTCTTTATCTATAGATAAATTATACACTATATACACTATATTTCATATTATTTACTATTTTATAGTTCTTCACAATATTGTTTTATCATATGCCTCATTTTCACTTTCATGTTGTTAATTATATTTTAATAATGTTTTTGGATTGATGTTTAACATTTATGTTGTTAAAATTGAGTTTATTTATTACAGTTTTGATGATTGTTAGTTATTTTTTTGGTTTTTCTCATTACCTAGGGTGGAAAGTGGGTATTTTTAATCCATTAATATTGGAATATAGAAATAAAATTTAATTTTTACCAAAGAAAAATATATTACTACCAATTATGGGATGATCTCAATAATATAATTTTTAATTAAAGAATTATACATATTATTCATAATTGACATAATGGTGATATTTAAAACAATTATATCATATATAATGTGTATTGTAGGGATGGGTGATAAATATTTATACATATATATCTAAATCAAATTTTTTGAAATAATTTTGTAACCCTTTTGTGTGTTGTATGTCATTAGGAATAAAAATTATTAAACATATTACTAAAATGGGTGATGTCATGTGACATTCATCAATTAATATTGATAGAAACATTTGTTCTTATAAATTTTTTATGACTTTTATATGTATGATATATGGACTATATGTGGGTGTGTTGTGTTGGTGACCAAATATTTTGTATTATTGTGGAATATGGAATTTTATTAGTGAAACTATGTTCATTGGATGTAATTACAATGATCATATATGATATGTAATGGTATAAGTAGTGTATAAATGTAATATTAGACTTGTGGATTCCATAGATACAAGAATCATTGGTAGATTCATTATATGATGGGATCAACACACATGATGTGTGATAAAGTATATTTTATATGTATATTATGGAAACATGAATTACGTATATGGGTGAAAGGAAGATATTTAGATACATGTGAGAAATGATTCTATCATGAATAAGTTGGACATTTAGTATTGTTATTTACCTTTTGGTATTATGACTAATATTTTATGGAATGAGAAGTAAAAATTCATATTTAGTGATTTGGAATCATTTTTTTGTGCTCATACAATCTTATGAATTGTATTGAATAATGGGGAAGCTGTGTGTTTTTTAGTTATTGGAGAATACACTCATTCCTTTGAAATGAGATAGTAATATTTTTTTTGTTTAAGCGTGTTGTGGGTGAAGTGAACCGAATAATTGTTAGGGAAGCATGAGTATATATTTATTTGGGATCTATTGGACTTAGTCACTAGTTATATTATCATATTAATGGATTCTTAGATTAACCTTTGTTCTGAATAATATGTGATAATGATCATATATTATATTTCAATATGCCTATGATGAATATTTCAATTCTGGGTGATTATATGATTCAACATGATGTCCCAAGGATCAAATAACAAACTGAGAGGGGTGTTGAATCACATTCCCTTCTATTAATCATCACTAAATACCCCAAAAAGTTCTCCACTTTTGGGTTCTGTGAGTACGAACACACTGATAATCCTCCATTACAATTTCTTCAATCACTCTTCACATTCATCACAACCTCAAAACATTACCCCCTTATAAGTTATCTTGGTATGATGGTTGGAATGTCATGAGAAAATTTCTCAAAAATCAATTATAATATTTTTATAACCATAGGATGCTGTAGAAATCCATCTCTGATGTTGGCCTCAACCATCCCTCAATTACAGATATCTTAGAAGGGTCTACAAATATCCCATTTTTTATATGATATAACCCATAGAATGATACTTACTTTGGCCAGAACTCACAATTGTTGTACATTGAAAAGTGCATCACCATTTGTAAGGTATCTAGTACAGTGCATAGATGATCCTCATTCTCCTCCTTGGTTTTGGAGTATATTAGAATATCATCTCAAAATACCACCACATAATTGTCAATGTAATATCTAAAGAATCTATTGATCATGCCCATGATGATTTATAGATCATTAGAAATCCCAAATGACATTACTATGAATTCATTTCTCCCCTATATTGTAGTAAAATCATTCATGGGGATATCCTCCTTCGTCACCATTACATGATAATATATCGACCACAGATCCACCATGGAAAATTATTGTGCTCCATGTAGCTGATAAAACAAGTCATTAATTCATGGCACATGATACTTTTTATTTCTCAATTTTTTTGAGCTCACGATAATCAATTAAAACAAAAATTTACCCATCATTATTATTGAAGAAGAGGACTGTTGTGCCCTGTAGTGATGCACTTGGGCATTTAAACACTTTATCCAGATTCTTCTCTAGTTGTTAGTTTGACTACTCAATATCCACAAAAACCATTCTATATTTAGTCTTGGATATTGAAAATCCCCTAGGTTTAATTCAAATTGATTATTCAATATCTGTTCTATGAGGATGACCATACAGTTCCTTTGAAAACACATCAGTTAATTCCCTCACAATAGGCTTTTCTTCAATGATTATTGTTTCCATTGACTCAATCATCTAAGATAAATATGTCTGCTCATAGGGAATTAGAATCCATGTTTTATATGTTGGATAAAATGAATATTCATCCTCCTCCTTTCAGTTTTACAGAATTGGGGGTCGATTATCCATATAAAGAGGGATTTCCATCTCACAGAATTTTATATTGGATCTATATAAGGAGAGACAAAAAATTCCCTGAATTGAATTAAATTCCACTAGAGAGATTATGATGAGGTTTTACCGAATTTATATTCTAATGATTTTGATCGTGGAGGAGTTATATTTATGGGATATAATAATTTCCCAATTTTCTATTCTCACCGACAACTTTACTGCCATTATTTTTTGTGGTGTTGGGATTTATCTACTAAATATTCATGAAATAAAAGAACTCATAGAACCATAATCATAATGAATGTTCATTATTATTCAAGGAATAACTAGTGTACCTGTCAGAACTTAATTTTTGGTGTTCACATCGATGGTAATGATAGAAAAAGCTCTCCCTTGTTGCATTGGAGGGTTTTGGTTTCCTATGAAAACCCTTGGCATAGGGAACCGATTTGAAATAATCCATGTATTATTGCAGTTGAATAAATGAACAACACATTTAGGGTCAAACAAAGTGTTCCTCTCCTTAGTCGTAGATGCGTGTTTTTATTTTCTCCAATTGAGGGCCAGGTGACCTTCTCTTTCACACCTAAAACATTTTGTTGTCCCTTAAGGGTGTTTCTGGGGTTCTTCTTTCCGCACCTTTGTCATGTGAGGTGTTGAATATTTATATAATCATAGGATTTATCCCAGAGACTGCAAAAAATAATTTCTGACTTATAATTCACATCCCCATGATACCCCTATGATTCTCCAATATCCATTTCAACTTTGAGGACACATCAAACAATTTCATCATTTCTCTCAATGTCATGGATCCCTTGGGAATTGTGTAGGATAGGTTTTAGCACCCCAATGAAGTAGGCACGATTGAATTTGGGGGTAATGATTAAGATAGAATTATATCATGGAAGCCATGTGATGTTTACCTCTTACCCTCTAATGTATTCTTCCTTGGTTTTCTTGAGGTCAAGGATGTCCCATTCAATATTATGTAGAAGGGTGAAACAAAATATTTATCAAATTCTTTTTTTGAAATCCTTCCATTCCAATGCCTCGATCTCCTCCAATAGCATCGTATTTTATATCAATGTAAACCATTTATAAGATTCAAAATACAAAAAATAAGTAGCCAGAACAACCTTCTCTTGTTCATAACATTTAAAGATAAAGAATATAATTTCAATGGAGTTGATCCATTTTTCGACAATTGATGGATCAGATGATCCATTAAAATTTAGAGGCCTTTGTCTCATTAACCTATCAATTGAGACATGTTCATTCCTTGCAGGGGGGGGGGGGTGGGTTGAACGTTCCACTTGACCAATGTTTTTTTTAAAGTATAGTTAACTGAAAGAGTATCATAACAATGTTTGTGATTCCTTCTCCCATCATATTGGGCATCTCATTGAAACAATCGTCACATTGATCTTTACATCAGTGGTTAGCATGAGTCCTCCTATAACCCAACATTGTCTAGAAAAAATTGATTGTTAGGGGTAACAAATAAAGAATAATCCAAAAAAAAGGATAACTTATGAATTAATTTAATTCCTTATCGTATGAATTTATATGCTTCGATATATGTTATCCATGATCTACGTCCCAATATATATTCATAGGGGGGTTTTTTAATTCCCATAATAATGGTTGATACTATGATTATTAAATAAAAAATGCATATCCCCTAGGAGGGTCGCAATGAAGAGTGCAGTATGGACCATTGTCATGCACCAATTCCTTTTCGAGTCTTTCTCATAGCGTTATTTTCATGTTTTACCCCTAGATGTATATGTTCTAGAGCCGCCTCTTCCAACTCGTATCCACACAGGGATGTATTTTCTTGAATAAAAACTTACTTAATACCCATAAAAATGTAGGTATGTTTTTACTATACTTAGTCTAACCCTAAAGGCTTTCAACAGGTTTTTCTAGTCCTAACCGTAAAAAAAACTAAACCTATCATGTGATACAAACTATAATAACCAAACTCTTTATTTCACACATAAAAATGAATTATTACATAAAAATGAACATAATAAAACTCAGACGATCAATATTTCTAGTGTCATGGAAAATTAGAAACATTATATTACAATATAGAACATAAAACATAATAGCTTTATTGAGAACATATTTTACATGACCACAATAGTCTTTCGTACATAGCATTGCATGGGATAACCTGCAGAAATTCATAAGAAAAAGGTGAGATATAAAGCCCAGTAAGGGAGTAAAAAAGTGATAAAATGAACAATATAGTACATGTAAAGAAATATACATATCAATATATTACATGAGAATAACTAACATAATGTCATTATATTTCATGATTATCATAACATGGAAATGTGGAAACTACATTTAAACTGATATTATTTTTAGCCAAGGACAATTGCTCATGGAGCTTGAGAAAAATCTCATAAGAAGATTAATTAGAATTGGTAAACCCACATTGTACTTTACCCATCATGAAATTAACCTTTATACAATGTGTTGGAGTGTTATATGGTGCACCCTTCTTAATCATTTCATTTGAGGCATAAATATTCCACATAGAACATACAACATGGATCACTTAAATATAATCAATTATAAAACAATAAATTAATGTGTAATTCATACATGAATATAAATAATCAGTTAGTAGATTTTCATAAAGGTGAATACCCTTGATAGATAAATGGTTATGATATTCACTGCATGAAGCCTTTGGATTAGAAAATCATGCAGCAATTTTTCCATCGTAATAATGTGACATAAGAATTCCTAAAAATTATTGATGATAGATAAATGGGGTATCATCATATTTACATGAAATTTATATTAAGGGGATCATATATATACATTTCCAAACATATGTAATGGAATTTAAATTCACAACACAAATGAATTTCTTGAGTGTAATTGAGAAGAGGGAAATCCCATATTGAAATCCTGCATGGAAACATGTGTACATGGGATTCGTTAATTAGAAGTAAAATGGACTCACATCATTAAAAAATATGGATGGATGTTTGGGGAGGTGAGAAATATAACTCCAAAATTTGTAATAGAAAATAAAAGTTTATAAAAACATAATGAAATTTGGACAAACAATAAGAAAGGACGAAATCACATACAATGATGTGTGATTCTAAAGGATTGGGAGAGGCTTTAAAGAGGCTTATTAAGATCTTGGGGAACCATAGAAGGAATTATAGAGATAGTAGGGAAGAGTTTGGTCATGCTCCAAAGGATTTTAGTGATGATAAATTAGGATCATGGGTGGGTTTAAATAAGAAATGTACAGGAATTCTATAATATTTAGGTTTAGGACCATACACATTAAACTAATAAAAACTCCAAACCATCCCATTGTTTTTCCCATGGTTTCATTCAAATGGATGTTGAAAATATTATTTTATAATTCCAATGGAAATATTATTAAAATAGCAGTCTTCCTAATGTGGAGGTGAGTCACACTCGAAAAGAAAATTAATTTAAAAAGTAAAATGTTTTATAAATATTGGATGGTCCACTAATTCTTTGTAAAATATATCAATCAAACCTAAGGTCTCATTATTTAAATGTTAAAACATATATTGGCCAAAAAACCCAATAATAGCATTTATATACATAACTCTTGGGTTATTATGATGTAATAAAACATATTATATAATTAAACAATTTTTAATTTTTACCCAAAAATTTGGTTGTCTCAGAAAATTATGAAAAATTCACCATTGGAAAATTTCAACATCATGATTCCAAAAATAATATTCTTTAAATCAAAATAAATTTGTAATTATGCGAAAAAATTGAGATTTATCAAAAAATAATGGGTTCTCATAAAAATCATCTTTCTAACCTTGATAAAAATCAAAAATGTTTTCATAAAAATTATATGATCATATATATTTAATAAAAAGTAATTTAGTAATAAAATTTTATTTAAATATTATTTAATTCAAAATTACATTAATTAATCAATATTGTTTTCTTAATTGAATGCTGACTAAAAATACAATTAGTTCTTTAAAAACTATTTACAATGTAACAACAATTAAATGAATTTATATTCTCTACAAAAAATAAATCACATAATCATATTGCTAGAGTATTATTAGATAATCCCTTAAAACACCATCATAATACCTACGTGTAATGTGTGTGATTGTGATAGACTCTTAGGATGGATTGGATAACAATGCTCAAGTAATAATCATTATAAACTTCTACTTCTCTTGTAGGTCGTTCTGTTCAAGCATAAGGTGTTAATGATCAGCTTGGGATTGGTCAAGAGTGAAGCCTAGTAACAATATCTCTTTTCTGAGCTCTAGAAAATGGTATTCATATGGAGAAATTATACTAGATGAGTCCATGAATTTTTTTGTCTTAGTAAATTTTAATTTTCAAAACCCTATTTTTATACTATTCATGTGGTTACTATTTAACATGTATATTAATAATGGTAAAAATTGAAAACATTATTATAAAATAAAAAAAATCATAAAAACAAGGATTTCCATATGTTTTAAATACCCATTTTACATATTAATAAATTAAATTAGATAAACAAGTATTTTATTAATAATATTTTATGTTGTTATAGAGCCCAATCAGCATCTGCATAACTATGATGCTTTATCTCACAATTTATTTTGTATAACCATGAATGTGATGTGTATCCTTTGACATATCTCAGAACTATTTTTTAATCAAACATAAGGGATTCCATTAGATTACCATGATACATGGAACACAAAGTAATAGTACAAAAAATATTAGGCCATGATGCTATATTAAAAATAAGGCTTAATATTAGCTACCAAAAGTCATTCTGATTCCCAATTATTCAAAATTTTACTTTTCTCAACTTTTTGTTCACTAAAATTAGAGTTAAAAATTAGTTTGATTCCACTATATTAATATTCATTAATAATTCCCTTGAAAAGTTTTCTTGAGGAATGAAAATATATTTTTCATTTTGTTAAAAATTATAATCTAAGGAAGAATATTAATCATCCCAACATGTGAATTTCTAAATAATTATTCATTAATTCAAAAAACACGTCACAATGGATTGAATTATCCAACAATAAAATATATATTTTAATCACATAAACAATTAAAATTATAGTTATAGAGTTCACATCATTCATATAAATTTTTCTATCAACTTGTCCTTTAGAAAATTTCATCTTTCTGAAAAATATTTCATTCTTCGAATATCATGTTTTCATCTCAATGAAATGATAAATAAAAGGAATAATGAATAAATCCCCATTTTTTTATTGATGACTCTAAGTCCCACATAGAACAGAATGAATAAGTTCACGTGGTCTGGTAGAATGAATCTCAATTCTCTAATTACATTTTTTAGTCATCTTTCCTTTCTGGAAAGTAATACAACCATCATTGTATCCTCATATAAATTTAGGAAAATATTATATTAAAATAACATTATATAGTTCATAATTTTCTGAACATGGTGCATATGTGTTTGGTTCCATTGTTTTTTTCTTTTTCCAAACTTAAGTAAAACGAGTTATTGAGTTCATATATTTGGAAGATATTCCAACTTGTCTTTACCGTTTTAACAATAATACTTCTATTTTTCACACTATTAATGATAGTATATTCCATTCTAAAAATTTAATCTTTTCCATCATCAGTGGGTTGAAATAGATTTAGTATGTTATGTTTTTTTTCTTATTAACAAGTAAAAAATTCATTAATTTCAACTTATTATCTTCAATCTCTAGCATTCTGATTCCTCGAATTTTTGAAGAATAACCATTCCCAAATGTAACTGAAACAACATCATGATTTTCAACATTTTTCAAGATTTCTATTCCACATAACATATTCTAAGATCAAATGTTATCAATAATCAATGGAATGTTACTCTCACATTCATTCATGACATTCTCAATAAAAAAAAGATATTCCATCAATTTTCTTCTTTTTATCTTCAATTTCTTTTCCGATAAAATGTATTTGTTCAAGAAGAAGATTTATACTTCTTTCAGCATGATGAACTAAATTATCATATCATCCAATATCTTCATTATGAAATTCAAATTGATTTATTGTTTTATGATCTCTAATATATTAAGAATTTAACTTCCCATCTATCTGTGATATTGGAGAGTTAGTCATTATTATTTCAGTATTTCATCCTCATTTCTCAATCCTTCTTCTGTGTACAGATATGGTTTTCCCAAAATTAAAATCTTTATTCCCTTGGATTCAACAAAACCTATTATAAAATTCAAACATTGATGTTCTATTCAGTAAATATCATTCTCTCAAGAAACTTTTTTTTTTGTTAGTAACATCCTTTAACTATAGCTAACAAATTATATGGAACAACAATTAATTCGATTATGGTTTCTACTATTTTAGAATTTTAATATTTCTCACTTCCATTATCATCCTCATAAATCCAAATAATTTTTCCAAAACATGAAATGTTATACTAATTAGATGAATCATTTTTTTAAAGAGAAGACATCACTTAAATCTTCCAATGATTTTTCGGAACAATTTTAAAAGACACGTCTATTTCTTTTGTGGCTTTGTTAAACATTTATTACATATTTCTTAGGATATTTTTAGACTCAATAAGAGTTTATTGAATCATTTTAACCTCTTCTTTCTTATAATGATACTTCTTTCTATGATCTTCAATCATATTACCCTACTAAAATATTCTATGTTTGTAACATTAAATATCCAGAATATATTCATCCTCTAAACTGATGAAATGTTTTCTTCCTTTGGAATCATTTTATGATCATTCTTTATTAATTTAATATATTTATTCACAGATTTTTTTTCTAAGGACTTATATGAAGTTATGTTCTGAACTGATACACTCTATATTATTATTCACTCCATTCATCTCTCTTTGAAGTGTCTTTGGTTTTATTATCTTTTTCAAAGAAGGATCTATATTTTTGAACTTTTACATTCATAATAATTGATATCATTATATTATAATTCAAAAATCTTACTCAATATACATCATTTCTTTCTAGAAATAATCTTCATGATTTTGATGGTGGGATTCTCTTTTTTATATTTTTTTTCCACTTATTCCATTAAGTGGTTTACCCATAATCATCAGGATATTGTACAACATTATTCTTGGAGAAGTTCATTGAAAAGTTTATAATTACACCAGAGTCAAAAAAATATAATAGGAATCTCTGCTTAATATTTTAGTATTCCTTTTATATTGATCGTGGATATTAGAGACATGATTTTATCATCTGACTCATCATCATCTTTAACATCCGTCTTAGAAGGTTCGACATCATCAACATCTTGGATTCTGATCATTCTCTTAACATTGAATTCCATTTCATCTTTCATATTCTTTTTAATGATTTTATATTTTTTCATTTCATATTTAATAAGAATTTTCTTAAAATTATCAAGATATATATCATCATTATTTTATCAAGAAGAAATTTTGTAATCAACATGTATGATATTTTTCTCATGAGTTTCTTCATAATTGTAGAATCATCTCAGACATCTACAAATACTATGATATTAAAAACATGTTGATTTACTTTGGTGACATATTGAACAATTATTTCATCATTTCTCATTCTGATGTCTCCATACTCACTACTCCATAGTTTAAGCTTTTCCTCATTGACGTTTCTATTCCCCTCGAACATACATTCCATTCTATGCCACAAAATTTTATAAGTCTTGAGACCCATCACATTCTGATAACCATTCCTTGATTAGGACATAAGGATTTAATTTCTATCTATTCAATCAACTATTATATTTCTCTTTTCATCAAATGTCATGCGAACATATTTTTCAATTGCTATAAAATTAGTAGTAGCATCATCAAAAACGTCTAATACAATAGATAAGAGATAAGGATTCATCCTATGTTTCTATACAAAATATTTTCTTCCCATGAATGTTGAAATTCATCTACTGTAGAAAGAATATATATTATACTTATTAAGGACTCAAAAACAAAAACTAACCCTTGGATACCAATTGATGATCTTGGGATTTAATAAAAACTAGGAAGGGGTGGTTGAATCATTTTTTCACTTTTTAAAAGTTTCAAAACATTTTGAAACCTAACCCATACATCCTATTTTGATTTATATCCTTATCTACATTTAGAAAATAACCATGCCTGAAAATGAATAAAATCATGAAAGAAACACTATATATGCAAGGTTCGACCTCAGTGTGAGAACATAAATCCTTACTATAGCCAACCCCATGGGACTACAGAAATCCACTATATTGATGAACTTAATAAAAAATATGTCATATTGAATTACAGAAATTTTATATCAATATAAGAAAATGTATACTGAATACCTTTTTATTTACAATATTTTCATTTGAAACAATTGATCTTTTAAAAAAAATTCTTTTTTGAAACTTCCCCATAAATTCCCAATTGGAATCCTTAGTCTAATTTTGTAGGATCCGTTTCTCTCAATCCGATAATTATATATATTGATTTTCTCAAAAGAATGATATTGGATTATGGTTATGATTTCTATCATTATAATAATGTTGGATTCTAGATCTAAATTATTTCTATATAATAATTGTGGATTTGTGATCCAATATTATTCAATACTATTATGTTCAAACTAAATTATAAAAAAAGACTATTTTTTTGGAATGCTCAAAAAAATTAACATTGAATCATATGATAACATTAACATTAATTTCTGTAGATATCAGACTTTCGTGCATTTGAATAAATGTTCTAAATAATAAAATTATCTGAGTAGGTATTTATAAGAATATTATAAATCTCCAAAATAATGAATATCTTTCACATTTAAATAATTAAATTTGACGTCTCCAATTCACCATAGATTTATCGAAGAATTTCAAATAAATTGAATTTATAGATTGAAATAATCAACATTACATAATAATAAGATCCTTTGATAGATTTTTTAATCTCATATCATTATGTTCTTTTCCAATCTCAGATCATTACGATCATTTTCAATCTCAGCACATTACCATATTTTAAAATACGCTTGTATAAGATTATAATTATACCATAAACATTACATATAGTTATGATCATTATTTGTATAATCACATTTCTCCTCAGTCTGGGTATGATCATATAGGTACTAAATGTTTTTTATGCTTTAGATGGTAAACTGAATGATACATTACCTAATACTGATTATTCCAGGAATAATCATTTTCTTCATATGATTGAGTATGATCATTCATGGTATGAAAAATTTATTATGATTAATATGGAAATAAAAATGCTACTGTACCAAATGAAAATCATTTTGGGTATAATAAATTTTCTCCATAGTCTGATTATAATAATCCCATCATTTCAAAATTCTATTTCCAATTATATAGATCCAATTTTCTAGGATTCAAGTTCTGATTTTATGGATCCGATTTTTACACAATTTTATTACCTATTTGTATCTATAGAATGTAAATCCCATTATGATAGATTTATCAATATGATGAAATTAATATAATGTTGTAATTATCAATATTGGAAAATTCTGAATTTTTTCAAACCACTACACTATTTCATTAAAAGATTTTATCATGAAAAATTTCAGGATTTGTGAGAACATCAGGATCTGTAAAGAATAATCTGATTTTGTTTTAGAATGTTAACAAAATTATAACTTCTAGATTAAAATTATTCATTCCATACTCAATAACAACTACTTTCATTCTTTGATAACAATAACGAGATACTCCCAGAAAATAATAAATTTGTCCAATTCTTTTGGATCTGATTCATGGAGAAAAAAACATTCAAATAAAATAATAATATTCCACCAAATATAATAACATTTCTGAAAATATTTATTAGAAAGGTACTTCAAACCATTTAAAAAACTATGTTATGGTAATTATGGTAAATTTAGTACATGAAAAATCTAGATGGTAATATGAATTTTTGGGGTTTGTATATATCCAGATATTTTACCCAATTCAAATGTTTTTACCAAAAAATGTAGAATGATATTTGGAAAGAAGTGTATTGGAATATGATTACTTTGGGGTTGTAATTCATAATAAAGACACTGATGGATATGTATGTGACATCTTATTATGATATGTTATTGTTTTAGGGAGTTAGTCAAACTAAAAACATGTTATATACATGTTAGGGTAATATATTATCAATGAAATAATAATGTTGTATTAAATTTAAAATAATGATTGGTCATCAAGAGTGTTGAGGGTTAGGATGCTCAGATTATGTTATTATGGTGGTGATCAATTATAGAATATTATTGATAATGGATTATAGACTGCTAGTATTTTTGGAAAATTTATGTTAAATGGAATCATTAGGTTTTCATGGTTCTTAAAACATGTCTCAGCTATAAAAATTGAAAATAATTAAAACTATTGATACAAATAATGGAGAGATATGAGTTAGTAATATATGGAAACATGATATCCATATGATGGTATGGATGTTTAATTTTCTCAGTGTATGTCATTCAATAATGGGAGTTTAAATATATCATAGAATATAATTGTAATTAGTATTATGGGTCACCATGATTTAATAGACCGAATAATGAGGTTACTATGATAGTTCTATTAGAATATAATGGGAAAATCATGTGGATGATGATAATCCATTAAATATTGGTTTTAGTTAAGGTTGGTTTAATGAATTGTGGATACTAAAAATCATATCGTAGGTTGGGAACCATTGTTGTTATATCTATGTGATGTTCACATGAAAATACATTTAATAACCTATGAATGTAACATTTTAGTAATCCAACCCAATTGAATGGTGAAGAATGGGTTAGTGATATGATTAATGTTTTAGGATTATATTTACTAAATTAAAAATTTAATGATGTTTGTGTTAATCATCATATGTTTTTAGTTATTTTATACTTGATAGTGTATTATTATAATGGGAAGAAAATGGTATATAAAACCATTTGATTAAGATATTTACATTTGAGAAAGAATGATGATAAATTATATAAGATATGATTTATTTTATAATCCTGAAATATTTTTATTTTATGTGTGATTATTATACTTTTGTATAGTGTCATGTTGAAATATTCTATTTATAATTTTATTTTAAAAATTAGATATTGAAATATAATAAGTATGGTTTTATTTATAATGTATCAATTTAATACTTCATAGATATTTAATATCGAAATTGATTGAAAATAAATATTTAAATTATATATAAAATTAATAAATTAATTTATTTGGAATTCATAATGAAACAATTTTACCAGGATGAATTTTTTATATTTTTTTGAAGTAGTTATTCTTCATGGAAAATATTTAAAATAACAATTTCACAATAAAAATCCCTTTTAAACAATGATAACTATTGATGAATAACATTATTCATTTGGAATCATCAAAATATATTACTGACATTTTTGAAATCTAGGTAGAATTTTTGATTAGTTTGAATTTTTTTAATTTTTTTTAATTAAAATTTTTTTCTTATAAATCCTTTAATTTTTTTAGAACAATAAGTATCATTTTATTTAAAAAAATCAAATTATTCTAATTGTAAGGATAAATAATCTATAGTTTTCAATAAAATTATATATATATATATATATACTATTATAAATTGGTTTTTGTCTTAATTGTGAACATGGAATTAATGAAAATTCTACAAATTATATATAAATGATCATATAGAATAGTTTAAATATTTTGAATTATAATAATTAATATTAGTTAGTAAGGCAATAATAATATTTTTCCATAATGAATATCGATCATTGTAAATATGTTTTACATTGGAAAAGGGTAATATGTGTAAAGTGGATAAAAATATAGGGTTAAGGATTAATTATGGCACAAAAAAGTTTGCTAAAAATAATTTAATGGATAATTTATTAAGATAACCATAACATATATTATTCAGTTACAATTTTTACCCACATTAAAAATAAAATGTATAAATATTACTAAAATATTTTAAGAAATTGAATATGTGTCCCTCCGCTCACTAAAAAAAATCTCATAATATATACAATTATTTACAATAATTAACCTATCTAGATCACCTAATACCTACCAATAAATCTTATACATTCCTTGTATTGATTTTTGAGCTCCTGAACATACCCTAGGTCTATTGTAATATTGAATATGGTGTAAGAAATAGAGGTTCCATAAAGAAGAGTTAATATTATTAAATAACACTTCCAATGATTATTTCATCATCTAATTCAACTAAATATATAATATCCATCAATAAATATTTAAAATATCTTCAATACATCATAATTTTTTTAATATGGTAACACTATTTTCCACCTCCATTCTATCATATGTAATGTGAAAACATTACTCATGCATATGTATAACATACTTTATCCCCACGAATGTGTATTTTTTTTCACCATGATGTTACATGGATACTTAAAAATGATGAATTCAATAAACACATACATATAATTTTGGAATAATTAATATTCTATAGATGTATGATATAATATACAGTCTAAATCTTTCAACTCTAAGAAAATGATATTGTCCATCATGAAGATGTGTAGACTACAAACTCTTCAATGTGACCTGATTCATTGTCATATAATAATTATTCAAGGATGATTAAAAAATAGTTTTGAAGATAATTTTTTTATTAATATAATTATTTTAAAAAAATAATATGATTTCTCCATTTTATTACACATTTTATCATTGATAATATACCATGTTATTTTGGATAAATTTACTAAATAACTATAAATGTGACTATTTATTGAAGAACTCTTCACTGAATGGAATTGAAAAGATTATAAAAGGAAATAAAAATATAATATTGAAATAAATAAATATAATGAAAGTATTTAATAAATTTATATTCACTAAATATGGGTTATAACATGTAATACTAAGATATTACCCATGGAATGTTATTTTATAAACAATATAATATGTTTTTATTAACATTATGTAAAATATTACCATTTTAAAATTTTATTGAAACTAATATATTAAACCACATTTATTAAAATATCCTCAAATTATGTATGGTTTTATACATTTTTATTAAATTCATTTCCTTTTGTGACAACATATCAAAAATTAATAACAAGTATTAGACTATCTTATAAAAATAATTTTATAATGATTTCCTAATACAATTTTTATTCGATTTCCATAATTTCATTTAAATGGTTTTAAGAATAATTTTCTACTACTATAATCATTTAATAAAATAGTTATTAAAAATATTTTACATTTTATATAAATTTTTTAAATGATTATTTTTGATGTTTTATTGATGAGTTATTCATTACTAATGGTGTGAACTGAATCAACATAATAATGTAAAATAAAACCATAAATTTAATCATAGTCATTATAACACTTCTATTTTGAAAATAAATTGTATTTTCCAAAATATTTATTTTAATGGAATAAAATAATCTTAAAAAATGGTTATTTTTTATTTATAATGATATCAAATGAAAATATGTTTATTTTCTTAATTGTATTAATGGTATTTTGAATACTTATTCATAACTCTGTTCTGTTTCAATGTTACAAGACTGAAATATTTTATTTCATTTATAATAATTTCAAAAAATATTTATTTAACTAAAAAAAATTAATATCATATGAATCAATGTTATTATAGCATCAATTACTAATAATGTGTTAAACATTATTTTGAGAGAATTAATATTCTTGTGATTAGGTTCTCTATCACACTCTATTAATCATTAGACATTAGACTTACCCATGATATCCATATTTCAAATATCAAGTGTGAAATTATCATCAAATAATATAATTTAATTATTCCTCATACCTATAACATATATATATATATATTATCATTTGAAGTAACCACAGTGAGTACATTATTTCATTTATTTGGAAATATTTTTGTTCTGTATTACTGATTCAATACAGATAAATTCATATTGATATTTAATTGTACAATTCATTGAATATATATGAATAGTAATTTAGACATGCATCATATTAGTGAGAATGATTATAAATACCCCTCGATGGATTTATATCTATCATGAGATAATACAATGGGAATGAAATGTTAGATTTGTAATTTTTTATGCTTATCTATGTATTTAGAAGGATTTATCAGTTTAGAAACCTATATCCTAAATTTTATGATAATGAGGTATAGGGATTGATTAAATATTTATGAATTTCAATGGATTTTTCATTTAAATATTGGAATTTTTTTCCCATTATCCTAGTGGAAAATATGTTGATATTATCCCTTTACGTTCATTGAAATTATGTAGATGATGTAATGGGAAATGTTATTATTATCCATTATTATGATTTTTTTATAGTTCCAATATTTTAATGGAATCACATATATATCATTTTATCGACTACTAGAAAATGATTTGATCCTAGGCTCTGAGATCCCTTATATAATGTCTCATTGAAATAATTTAAACATATTTGGTTTATCTATAGAAGATGTCTTATAGTAGGAATTAGAAGAAGAATACTACCAACCATGGGATCTAGATTTTAATTGATCATATATAAATAGAGTACAATGATACTTTCATATGGTATTTGTGAACATAAAAAATTTTATTTATTTTAAATTTAATGATTATTATTCATGATGATTATGATTTAGGCTGGTGTACCCCAATATTGGATAAGTATTCTAGTGGAAGAATGGGAATCAACACTGGTAGTCAATATGGGATCTCCCAATAGAGTCAAATAGTATAGTCTGTAATTGAATAGGTGTAATAATTGAAATATTATGTATTATAACACATCTTAGGATGAATAAACATTCCCATCTGTAACAACATATTGATCCACATTATGATATATCACCATTCTATTACATTGTGCTAAAATTAAACAATCAATTTATTGGATATATTAATAAATTGGAATATAAAAAATGTATTATGGCACTAAAAAGATTATTTCTAGACTTGGAATGTTATATTTGGAATGAATATATTATGGTACAATATTTTATGAATTGAGATTCTGATCAATGATGGAAATTGATAAAAAACACCAAATATTTTGATGTAATAAAAAGTATTGAATTGTGAACCTTTATAAAGATATTATATGAGGAATATATTCATTTAGAATAGTGAGCTAAATTTTAGTGGCAATTCCTTGTATTAAATATTAAGTAAGGAGAATCTCCCTCAAATTATATGGATAATATTACATGTCTATTCATTTATGCAGCCTACTATATAAATAATCTAGATAAATGATTGATTATTTAATTTGTTGGAATATAATGAGTCTCTAAATTGACCTAGTGGAATAAATACCTCTCCCTAAAGATAATATAATTAATGAAGAGGGATAATGAACCCTATATACCCCTTTAGATAGGCCTTGGACTATCAATATGTATCATGGTTAAAAAATTTAATTAAATAGAAGGCATTACCATTAATAATAAACATAAGATCTAATGATAGGATAAATAAAATTCAAGCTACTCTATAATATATAAATAGTAGATACCAAAAAAATCAACATTAATGCACAAATAAAACCAATACATAAAAATAAATATCAAGAAAATTTTCAAACAAAATACTATTGAAGTTGCATATGAGTAATAAAATGGTTTGAAAAATTAATGTCCATGATAGTTCATTTTTTCCTATTGAAAAATTGAAAATAAGTTTTTATACATTGGTATAGAATATTAATATTCATATTAAGGACATACTATTGTGTCTCATGTATCTGTGAAAAAACAATAATCATAAACATTTGAAAAAATAATAAATCTTAAAACCACCTATACATACCTACTAAAGAAGACCACCCACACCCTGGCATGCTCAATAAAATACACGAACCATGTATTGCAACATAAAAATATACAAATTGATAAAGGGTGTTCGTAACCTATATATAATTAATTTTACACTATCACACATTTAAATCATACATCATAACAGTCCCATTTATTATGTATATCAAAAAACTACACACCTACCACATAGTATGAATATATTTTATTCAATATCACCTATAAAAACCTTGTATATCATATCAGGCCTTTCCTAAAGGGAACTAGAAATTCACATCACACCAATACTAAAAGAACTTATATAATGACGTAACATATCATATCCCACCAGTAGATACATGTTTCATTACATCATATCAACATTATTTTACTTTTTATATGTCTACATCACCACACATGAGTAGAAACATTTTTATAATGAGAGAGTTGGGAAGATTGTGGTATCCATCCAGCAGTCGAATGTTGGAAAAAAATAATATATTTATGGATTTCATAACATGGTGATATATATGGTTGGGGTGAATATTGAAATCATTGTGAATATATATTAATATATTATATCAATATAAACCAACCAAAAATTTGGGTTCATTAATGAAAATGGTAGTAACTGACCCCAAATATTAGCCACCTTTACTTTCAAAACAATAATCATTAAGCCATGATTAAATTTTAAATTAATTTATATATTTTCTATTTACCAAAAAACCCTTAAACGCACCCCAAATGATTCTTATTTTTTACACATTAGTTCATTTACTAGTCATTTAAACAAAAAAACATTGTTAATTAATTCATTTATAACAACCATTTGTAATCATTATCATTTATAAAAATTTACTATTACTCATAAAACTATTATAACATAGAACATGAAAATAATATTCATAAAATCATCATAATGTCGAATATTCCACAAAGCCACTATCATATCCCAACAACCACCTCGATAGAACTGTAATATCACTGTCTCATTTCATCATAACCTCCCACTATCATGGATATACATCCCATTAACACCACATACCTCCACCACACATCCCACATTTATACTATCATTAAAAAATATTTACATTATCAAATTAAATTTTCCACTATAATAAAAGATGTTTTTATTACCTCAATATATTATTTTTAGGGGAATTATCACAAAATCCTTATAATCATGTTCAAAAAATTAAATTTCTGAGTAAATTTTTGTACCATTTATATTAATGTGTTTAAAACACAATAGTGAATAAATGAATTACACCCCATATCAAAACATCACTAAAAAAATCTTCTGTGAAAAAATATTATAAATAGTAAAACAAACATATATACAATATTAATATCATAAAATCAAGATGTTTTAAAATTTGGAGAAACATTCCCCTCACCTTCAATTTTGTTGAACCAATTTATTACCATGATAAATAGTGAGTATAGTATAATAGAAAATCGATAACATAATAGTGCACACCTCATGTATGTTATAAACACATATAAATTAGAGAATCCACTTATTCACATATGAATAATGGGATGATTTTCTACACCAAAATTGGGGTTCCATGCATAGATTACAACTGCTACAGGATTAGATCCAACAATCAATAAAAAGAGAAATCCCTGAAAAATAAAAGGGACTACAATGCCTAGAATTGAGAGAAAGGATGCACAAAAAATGAAGGAAATATATTTCAAATAGAATCAAATGATACCAAACCACTTCGGTTTTAGTCTAATAATCGGATTTTTAGTTGATCCTTATTGTATCTCTCACTAAATATCACATATCATCTCTATTAAAAATCTCCAAAATTTTATTAAAAAATTATATATATATATATATATTCTTTTAAAAAAAATAATTACCATAATTATTTCTTCAAAATCATTTTTTCGAATAAATATCATATGAATGGAAAAATGATGATTTTCAGAAATATAAGAATATGATACTACTAGGTTCAACTATCTAGGAATACCCTTATGAGTTTCTACTGAGAGATGTCTTTAGAAGCTACCATCAGCTGTTACTGTCAAACCGTCCTTCTTGAGTTACCACCATAAGCTACCATTGTGTTCTTATACAAGAATATACAACTATATTATGATTTCTACCCAAAAAATATATCATTATGAGATTCTTTAAAAACTTTCATCTTATAATACCTCCATTGGTTATCATACGATGACACCATAAAAATTTATCACCAGAATGAACATCTATAATTGACCACTAAATAATTTTATCTTTCACCCAAAGCTACTATGACGAACTACAATCACAGACTACTTTATGGTGATACAATAAATATATAGCATTAGGTACTATATTTATGTGATACTAAAATGTTATACCGTAAGATTATACCATCTTGTGATATCATAATGTTCCACAATTAGTTTTTAAAATTAGTATATACCATAAGAAATTAATCACCCCATGATTTTCTTTTTACTGGCCTCCATACTCCTTAGGATATTTTCTAGGAAACAATACAACATTTTTTCATATAATGCAATGGGATGAATATTCAATTCCCTTACTCCAAAAACCATTAAAACTATTATATCCCTCATGACTTAGATACTCCACACAAGGGATGATGGAATCTCTCTACGTAAAAAATCCTCCAGATACATCTCATGTATTTTAAGGTATGTTACACAATGTTGAAAATCAAATACAACATTCAAACATTAATTTTCCAAAAATCCTTCAAAATTGTGATTCCAAATTCTTCTAGATAATCCCTTCAAAAAACCTCAAACACCTCCACATCCCAACACCACAAATTACCATAACCACAACATAGTAGATCCCAAAATAATAAAATTGTATTAATTACATCTCCAATGACAAGATACATCTCACTTAGCTAGTCACTAACTATCTCACAAGATTATAATTTCATAATGGTATATGGAGTCTTTATTTGGAATTAAGTTTTCCAATTTTTGAATGCATTGAATCATTTGTTTCATATTATATGGTCACTTATGAATCACATATCATCTAAAATAATAATTTTCTAATAGTAAATTATCAAAAGATCTATGAAAAAATATGAAAAGATAAAAATGAAATATGGCATTGTGCACAAATCTATGTATCATTTTCCTAACTACTTGTTTACAAGACAAAATGAGTCAACAACACACAAACCAAAGAAATATTATGTCCCCATAGAACCTTCCTTGAATGATCCTGAAACTCAAATTCCATCCCTACAGACATAACATCATCCGTGATATAATAATCACTATAGTCAATGATATGGAATTCAATAGGATATAATTCATGAAGCTATTTGATGTGGAAGACATCATGGATCATGTAATGTAGTGGAGGAAGATCCAACTGATAAGTCACCTCACAGTAAAACCTAACAATTGAAAAGGTTAATGAAATCATTGAGTGATATTTATACCCCATCCAAACCCATGATTACCATTTCTTTGTGAATCATATCAGAAAACATACTCACAAAAATAAAATTATAAAGGAAATCTTCTATGAAAATTATAAGATATTATTCATTATTGCAATTATTTTTTACTCTTAGAAAAGGATAAAACATATATACCAGTATATTCATTATATCAGGACCAGATAAGTATGATTACAAAGATCAATACTATTTGAATGATAACCACAAGACCATATATGAAACATTTGAAAAAGACAATTTTTGATGGAATCATGATAAATATTATTCTATGTAAAATAAAAATGTGTTTGGTTATTTTTTTCAATATTATCCAATGTCCATGATTCATGAACACAACGTATCAAATCTTTTTTAGATAATCTGCTCGCTTTATCTATCTGTGTATGTTTGGAATGATGTAATGAAAAAAAAAGTTCTAATGTCATGTTTACATCTCCTCCAGACACATATAATGAAGCATAAATACTGATTGGATATTGTTTTCCCTAGAGACTCTACAAAATCCCACTACCTCTACCACATACCCCCTCACCCAAATACCCATGATTAACAACACCTTCATTATTATGGCACATGTTTATATCATCAACTGGTCCATGATTACCTTGAAAACCCCAAAACAATAATATTTCTATGGTAATACTAGAATAAAATAAATATTGATTTCATCCCATTACAACATGGGATCATATAAGTGTATAAATAAACCTCAATTTGTAAGATTATATACCTTTAATTATTAGAAAACTAAATAGTGATAGAACTACAGTATAATTAGATGACTCATCCTAGTAAACCAAAAATACATCCTCAAACAATTATACATTTTGGATACTCCTCAATGTTAAAAAAAATGTTGAAAATGAAACATACGAAGGAATCAAAAAGGAATCAATATAATATTAAAGATCCTCAAATAAAACAACGTCATATTATAACCATGTTATGACTATACATTCAATGCATCACCATGGCCAAAATGACCCCACATCACCTCTACATCTTAGTCTCTACCTATATGAATCATCCACCAACTACACCAAGGAAGACTATACTCTCATTTACGCTAGGAATACTCTCATATAAACATCCCTGAAATCTATGATCAATGATGGAAAACTCCAAAATCTCAAATCTATAATCTAAAGAATCCTGAAAATAAATAATTAAAAACTTCCATCTTATTGAATCTGACAAAACATTTTATTTTCTGGAGGTATATGAGATCTCAAAATAATAACCCTAAAGAAAATCAGTTAATAAACTATGTTTAAAAATGATATTTTATTCATGAGGATAATGATTAATGTTTTTATATTATATATTATCAAACACATAATATAAATAAGGAAACAAATATTATATTATTATATTAATGAAAATAATTAAATTAGTCAATGAATAAAACCAATAAATTTCCAAATATTACAATAGGACAAGAAATATAAAATAATAAAGCTAAATGGGAAATTATATATCACCCCATTCTAGCAGATTCCTTCATAAAAAACACAATATAAAATAATATAATATTAGTAAACTATCCTACATTATAGAAATTTGAAATTCACAACTATCTATGTAATTTAAATGAATATCTAATTAAGGAATGATGACATACATATAAGACATATTGTGAAAATTGGGAATATAAACCAAATTGTTGGAATAATTATTTAACCAAAAAATAATAATTTTTTATATTCATATTATCTATAATGAGTAATATGAGTAAGGTTTTATAATATAATTTCAAAACATCAATATAATTTTCAAACATTTCAATAATTTTGTAAATAAAATGTATTTGGTTGAACTTATAACATTATTAATAAACATAAATATGAAATATTTTTTCTAAAATTATTATCATTTTTGTAATCTTTATGTTGAAATTAATGATGGTTTTTTTAATTTTTAATATACATCAATCTTTTGTGAAATAGTATAAATAAAAATATTCTTATAAATATCTTATTTTAAAAAAATTTGATGTAATAATGGACTAATATATTATAGAATCGGTGGTTTGTACAGGATATTATTAATTTCATGAATTTATTTTTAAAATTAAATATGTATATTTTCAAAACCTGTATAACATTTTCCAAAATGTAAATTAATATTTTCTACCACAAAATAACAACTTTTCAATTCTTCCAATTCCCATTTTATTTAACTGATGAAATATAATTATAATGAGGATTTAAATTCATATTTAAATAATATTATAGTTATATATGGTTCATATTTTAATAAACTAAATATTTCATGTTTTAGGATTGATATACTGTTTTCGTAAATTTTATTCTAAAAACACCCCTCATTTCAAGTATAAATAACCAGAATCCCTATCATATAAAAATGACTCATTCCACCACATAAAAAACCAATATATTATCAAATCCCCCTTTTCAATACAAATATAATTCTTATAGACATTCTAGTGTAATCCAACTACCATAATCAAGGATATTTTAGTGTAGTGTAGAGAGAAGTTACAAAAAATATTGAGTAAAATTCGACCATTTCTTATCTTTTTTGTTCAATATATTTTTCATCAATACATTCAAAACCATACCTTATAATATTAATATTAATTTAATTTTCCATTATTTTATGAATTTTAACTTACTTTATGATTCATAGTTACCATATATATAAATATCAACATTCCACTTCACACACTTTCGGAAATATCCCGACAAAGGTCGGTTAATCATCTACAGAAATATATACTATTAAATTATTATAACCACAATAATGGATGGATAATTCTAATTATAGATAATATATTAATATTTAATTATATATATTTTAACAAACTATATTTAATTACACCATTTTATAAATTTTCTTGAATTAAAATTATGGAATTAAAAAAATATAAAAATTTAAGGAAAAATTATTTAAAAACAATTAATATTAAACAAATACTATAATAAAATAGAATCCAATAATTTTAATATAACAACGATATGTGATTATAGTTTAGAAATTTTATTTAACAATCCACAATTTATGATTCCTGAGGAGAAAAAGAGAAAAAATAAATCAATAGTTAATGTATGGTGATTCTTCAATCCAACATTCAATTCATACCCATACACCAAATTATTTAAATATTTGGTATGAATATTTAAAAATGTTCCATAAATATATAATCATTATTTTTCCTTTTCAATTTCAGGGATATATATGTTTTCACATTGATTTTATGAAAAATATTATGATTTTCCCAAAGAACCATTCCATCCAAAACAAATATTTGAATCATATTGATTGTTTTCTTCTTCATTAATTATTCATTATTCTTATACTAAATATTTTAAACCAATATTCATTACGGTAACCATATTATTATTCATCAAATCGTGATTTTTGAAATCCTTATGAAACCTAGTGAATTATTTGGGATAATTCATTAAAATTATTGTAATAGGTTCTATTTTCTATTAATGATCACATAAATATTAAAATTTAATTGGTGCGGTTGAAATTATATATCACTCTAATGTATTGGGTAATTACTTTTAACTCATGAGATATTTTGTTATATATGTGAACATTATGCTATAATTTTTAACAATTATGACGTTTTTGTTTTTCATAAATATCACACATGATTAAGAATCTATTTTTTCACAACTATTTGTTATACGTAAGGCCAATGAAAAGATGATTTATTGTTATACATTCCAATTTTCCATACCTTTATCACAGGAGTCCATAATGATGTTTTTTCAAATCATATTCTTCTAATATTATCATAAAATTTATGTCCAACTATTTTATATTCATTCATTTAAATTATTCATCCACTTAATAGGTTATTAACTGACACTTTTATTCATGTATATCGTCAGGTGATTACATTTACTATAGCAAATGTTATAATTAAGGATAATGATGATTTATTTATATAAATGTTTATGTTTTATTATATTAATGTAATATTTGATCCTATTTTTACAGGACACCAATCCTTAGGACCCATGATTTTTATACCGATTATGTTTTCTAACATAAAATTTATTTCATATCTAGGTATGAATTGATATGGCCACAATAGTTTGTAAAATAACACTTTTTCGTTAATTCATGAAATATGATTACAAAACATTTGTTGAATCCCTTAGGATAAAAATATGTATATGAAATGTTAATTTATAAGAGGGAAAATCATATTTATCCAAAAAGATATAATTATAAATTTAATTATGAAAAATAATTACTTATTCATTATTTTTTGTAATTTTTTTGTCATTTTCTAGTTATGAGTATTGTGAGATACATGAGAAACTAAGACAGAAACTCATTTGAAGCATGATTAAATGATTTCCCAAACAACATCCCCAATTATTAGGGATGAGTTAAAAATTCCATGATGATGATTAAAAAACAATAATAGGTTATGAACAATAACATGAACAATATAGAATGTCCTCCTTCAACTATGATAGAGAAACAAGCTGTCGATTTTTTATGTGGAGATAACCTCTGACATATAGTGGATATTCGGATCCACTTACTGTGGAACAGTGGGTAAATTAATTATAGATTATATTTTATGTGATCCACTATTCTAAGAATGGGTAGAAGACTCAAGAAGTCTTTCATTTATATAGAGAAGTTGATCTATGCGGTATATTGATAACAAACACTAAGCTAAAAGATGAAATTGAGGAGAAAAAGTTTGATGTTTTATATAATATTTTTTTTAACATAAATTTACCTATAACATATTGAACAATGATGGGGAGATAATTCATAGAGGTGACGAAATTAGATGGAGAATCTATCAAATATTATAAGTAAAAAAATATGAAGCAATTCCAGATATACATTTGGTGTTGTTGTCTCCATTGATATAAAAATATGAAGATTCATTATGGGTGTATATTACACCACTTAGAGGCTTTAACAAACCAAGAAATTTTTATTTTTTAAGATTCTGTTCAATGTTCTCTCAATGTGTATATGGTTCTTAGATAATGTTCCCATGGTTTCTATTATATGAAAGGAATGATGTGGCATCATGATTTATTATCAACTAAAAAAGGTGGAATGAATGATACACTACTGACTATCAAAATTTTGTAAAGAAGTTTCATGGGCATTTTCTTAAAGTGATAGTGATTAACTATTGTTGTTTGAGAGTAGTCCTCTATCTTCACGAGTGATGAAGATACATATAGAATAAGAAAAAATCATAGGAGGAATGTATATCATTTCTAATTTTTTTCATTACTTCTATTATTTGGGCCAAGGTCCATATGCATGATGGTACACTAAAACAAGGGTCCTTGAGGTTAATCAATGTATGAATCCACTTAAACCAAATGAAAAGGGAATTTTTATTCCAATAAAATTTATTTTGTTTCTCATTAAAATGATGTCATACAAGGTACCCTTTATATTCACTAAATAATGGGAAATTGATTATTATATTCCATTACTATGCATTCATTATCATCCTACATGTTTTATAAAACTCTTCAATGTATTCAGTTTTACCATGATGTACATATATTTAAGGAAAAAACTAGTAGTTTGATCACCACAACACAATTTTTTGACAAATCTCATATTACTATATATAGGATGATTCATCATACAAATCTCATAATCCTTCCCTTGGTAGATTATAAAGCACTAATAGTCACTTATTAGATATTGTTATATAGATTTAATATACAATATTAGGAATTAAAATATCATTTCATATTCCAAAAAATCTATTGAATATAGGGTTTCACATTTTGTCAATATGGTGTTAATTATTGTTTAGAAATGTATTGATTTATGTTTGGATAAATATTGATGTTTTTATTCTTATGATAATGTCATTTAGTGAGTAATGATTCCACTTTTATTAAGATGATATTATTCCACAACTAATGGAACATTGAGAGTTACTATCTGATATTGGATTTCATCCTCAATTATTCTCCATAGAAATTTAGGCAATTGATTGAACTGATCCAAAGATCCAAGTCATGTTTACATGAATGACACCTTGTTACACCATTTCACAAAGGCCATAAAATACAATATTGCAATATGCATTTGAAATATTCATCCACTATTATATAATGGGATGAGTTTTGTGTAAAAGGGACGATTAATGGTGCCGATCTTAGATATATAAGATGTGTGATAACATAGTTTTCACAATGGGCACATTGAAGTGGCTTGGGATTCTTTGATTAAGGGGTAACGAATTTCTTATTGAAGTACCTAATATGTATACTTTCTTTTTATATGGGGTTTATATAAATAATATGGGACATTGGCGAGCAAGAAAACTAGGTATGTAGCTTTCACCACTTGAGTTAGTGGAGAAGCATTACCCCATCCAACCACCCAGTGTGACATGCCATATTTGAGTGCATGGGAATAATATAAGATCCCATAGAATAGTATAAATGATAAATATAGAGTTCCATTATATGGGAAAGTACGACGAAAGAGAAAATGGGGGGTACATAGCACGCTCGCATGGAGAACATGATATAGGGCGATATCATGGAGGGGGATGGAGTATTTGGGTGGTATATCAGGATGCCTAAATATTTAAACAATATTGATCCGTGCCTCCACTTCGATTTGGGAAATCATTTTAAAAACATGGATGTATTCCCCACAATCCATCTGATCTCATGAGATATTATGGCTACACATATCGTACCATGTCACAAGATATAATCCACACTATCTGTATCTGATTTGTGCTGATATAATGTACATGGTGAGGCAACACAATCATCTTAAACAATTGATCATCCGACACAAAATATCATGCTAGAGATGAAGCTAAGCCTCCTAGATTTATCTTCAGCCACCATTGATGCTCAAAACTACTATGTGAGAGTACTGTGGACGTCACCAACATATTCATGAAAATATATTTTCATGAATGAAACCAAAAAAAAAGACTATCCATTACTAAGAGAATACAATGATGTTGATGCCACACCATCAATTCGATGTTTGGGGAAATTATTTTCAAGAATTCATAAAGGCATGGAAATTAAGATTATAACACAAAAGAGAAGTCTCCGTTCAAAAAAAATATCCTAGGATTCTCCGCGTATCATTTACCCATGGCTTTGAAAATTTGAAGCTGAAGATCTCATAAATTCAATGTATCTATCCTCTTGGAATATCACAAGGTATTTTAAAATGAAAATCGTCTCATCCCTTCATAAAAAAGGAGGTGTCCCTAAACTGATCATGGCGTTGAAGATATTGAGAAATCATGGATTTCTCCATTGAAATAGAGAACTGATTATAGGTTCCACTTAGCTCTTCTATGCAATAGATAAGGGATCCAATAGATGTACAACAAGTGAAATGAAACCTTCAACCATCATAAATTAATGGATGACCACACCCACTCTGTGCAAAGAAGAATCATATACACGTAATAGGTTCTGTCAATCCCATGCTGTGTTTAATGAAAATAATTTTGGAGGATAAAAAATTGGTGCAATCATACCATTTATATACTCTATGAAGATTGAAACCACTAACCATCTTGGTTCTATGATGTAGAACCAGACAGAATGTTTGTAAATGATCTTTGCAATTCTTGCACGAAGAAGAACAATTATGAGCCCTTTGTTTTAACGAACAGAATGAGAACACTGACCGGTACATCATTTTTTCTTTTGAATATGAAGGAATGAATATATCATGAAGGTGGATAGTATATATAATAACCACACAGTTTTGAATTAAACACATCGAAATAATTTTCATGGAATATAAGAGATAGTACTGAAGAGCTCGAGGCCTTGTTTTTTCACAACTGATAAATGAGAATACATGCATGCGCAGTGGCTTTGAGAAATCTATGAGGCTGTGTACAAATACACATCCAATAAAATATACGAAGAATCCTAGCACACTTAAACAATATACCCAATTAGTTTTTTGCACAAGAATAAGAATGGGATTCACCAACATAATCTATTCTTGGATTTGGTCTTAAGAGTCTTTAACTAAACCAATAGTGTTAAAAGGTATAATGGGATATATAATTTGTGTTGCACAAAATATAACTATATATATATATATATATATCCATGAAATCACATTCAAAATTGAAGGAATTGAGTGCATAATGATTAAGACTAAAAAAGTGACATGTATTTCATTTGATACATAAAAAATACACATTAAACCAATACCATTTAATATAGTGAATAGTGTTTGTTCCTATTTACAAGGAACCCAATACAAATACTTGAAATCATGGTTAAACGTTTTCATGTGTCAGATGTCTTTGTGATACCCGTGAAAAAAGTTTTTGAATTCCAGGAATCTCATGCATGAAGTGAACGAGTATTGAGATTGAGGCCAAGAATAATTAGAGGAGACCATATATTTAAGGTGACAGTATATGAGATTTCGAGATGAAAAACAATTATGACAATGTGAAAGATCATTATATCATATTGTTATAATTTAAGAATTTTTTTTCACTATCTGAAATCACATTATTGCGAACATGTCTTCATTAGATGAAGACATAATATCCCGAACATTATAACACTAAGGACTGGTAAGGAAACATGATCCAAAATTATTCAAAAAGTCAAACAGACCTAACCATAGTATATTGATTTGTTATGAATAGAAACATTGTCAAGTGTCATTTAAAAATCCTATGTGGGAATAAAATAATATCAATATACAGTGAGTAAATTAAATAAATAAGGAATCTAGTCATTTGACTCAGGAGCATGAATAACCCTGCGTGATACAGGGTGGAGAAGAATTATTTTTTGGGACTCTGGAGTAGGATAGTGGACTCTTCTAACCCTATGGGATGTAGTATAATGACCCTCATGTGGGACTAAAGAGAGATGCATTGGGTCTCTGTGTCGACCATTGAAATTGATAATAAGATTATAGTAAATATTCTCTTTTGGGTGAATAAACAACACAACAAAGAGTAAGTATTCAAACTAAACCATTTAAATAATTGTCTTCATTGAGTTTATGTTTACAACATCATTTTAGGTAATGCAGAGAGACACAAGATTATTTGATCAATATTATTTACAAGATCGAGATGTTTAATTGACATGAATCAATTTATAAAATATTAAAAGGGGCTAATGATTCACCCCTCCCTCTCTTAGTGATTCAATGTGATTTGGGAACATCAATTTGTATTATAGGGAAGCTAACCTCCAAAAGATACAAGGGATTATTTATAAAGTGATGATTTTAGGAAATGAGTGAAAGAAGTAAAATGGATATATCATTCAAGGCATAGAAGAATAAAATGAAGAAACACTAAAGGATGAAGAAGAAGAAGCTTACTACTATAGGGGAGACATCTAATACTAATGGTAATATGAAAGGTAGAACATGTGATAATTTTTTTTATTATTACTCTTCAGATGAATCATATTCAAGGTGTGATAATGATTTATCAATTAGTGATCTTGAGTCTCTGCTCAAAGATCATCTATGAAAAATCCCTAGAGAAGTGGAATGACAATTGTTTTTCAATAATTAGTTGTAATCAACATGATAAATTATAGCATGAAGAAGAAGGTGATGATATGGAAGCGGCATTGGAGAAAGGGGTTAGCATATCCCAAAATCACACAAAACATGTGAAGGAAAAGGTATAATCATTTTCACTTTAAAATGAACGATATTTGATATTGCTGAATAATTACAAGTATGGATTTTTAAGATATAATTATTTGATATGGCATTTGTAGAATCATTCCTTGCATTTGAAATTTATCACAATGTTTTTGCTATTTTCAAAGCTTCTCAACTAGAATACAAAGATAACTAGTTAAAGGAGAAAGATATTTCTATGCAAGAATTAAAATATATGCATGAATAATGAATTATAAATCTAAAAGAGAATTTGGAAAATAACATGTGATCAGTTGAGAATGAGAATAATTACCTCAATATAATGTTTCTTGTAATGGAGGTGAAATTGAAGAACTACCAATCACTCCAATATAGAAAATAACAATGAACTAAAAGAAGAGATGTTTCCCCAATCTATTGTATTGAGAACTATGATTCCAAAATGAATATTAGATCATCTTTTAATCTAATGGAAACATACTCCAAGAAGATGGTATCCCATATCCTAGTTATATGTGTTTCTACTAATGTAGTTTCATCTAACAGTACAGGTTCAAAATTAAAATCATGATAGATTAGGATTGATAAAAATGTTGATACATCTATAAAAATTTCAAGTATGTATACTGGAATGATTAAAAAGAACAAATCCCAAATGTATGCTCTAATTAATGAAACAAAAATATTGAAACCAAAAATCACTAAATATAGATAGACTGAAACTATAAGAAATTTACGGAGAATTGTTGGATACTTTTTCTGTTATTGTACATCATAGAATCAGTCTAATGGTTGTTTCCATAATGTTTTAGCATATGAAATATATTTATTTCAAAAATTAAGGGAATGTAAAAGTGAGAAAATGAAGCATCCTACAATGTTAAAGTAGAATACAAAAATGAAGAAAAATATTTCTATCAAGAGAATATTTTAAAATTGTGAATACTTATGTGATAATTGAAACAGAATTGGTCATAGTTATGATGTGCATTGGTTTAGTCCATATTTGTAGAATGCATATATCGATAATAATGGAAGAAAAAAAATGTTTAAGAAAAAAAACAATAGTTAGAAAATCATCCATTTAGAATATGAATAAAATAATGTACACAAATTGTGAATAAAATAATTACTAGGAAGAATTTTATGTTTGATTCCATGAATGTTATCTCAACCAAGAAGAGATGATTCTTTTGTAGAAGTAATGGTCAAAACATGGATCACTAAAATCAACACATAATAATGGATGGTAGAATGCTGAAAATAAACGGACAATCAATCCATGTGAATATTGGATTGATTGAATACATTTATGAAGATAATAATGATATGTTTCCTAAGATAGGTAACTTGAAAACAATAATGAAACCATGTGGATGTTATGTCTAACACCCCGAGCTTCCACGGTATGCTACTCTTTGAATAATAAAGTAATGTGTGTTGTACGCAACTTCGATTTCTAACACACACCACAACCGATCAAACTATCCGTTATGAAAAGTAATCCCCACTTTTGGAAATTTTATAAATTTTATCTCTCAAATTGGACTTCATTTATGGATTCGGAATATCCATATTACACAGGGGTGAAATTTTTTGTACTTTTGGGATAACTTTCATATTTTGATGAATAGTGAAAATTACTAAATTCTTATTAAAAACAACATTTTTAATCAAAATAACTAATAGTGATAAATAACTAATTTGAGTATTTTTAAATTATATTTATAATTTATATTTACCATTTAATACAATGTTGGTCATTGGACACAATTTCACATTTAAACCGAACATAAACAAGTTTCAATCTTTTGTCAGTTATTGTTCCTTAAAAAATGCATTTTGTTTTAACAATGGGAATTTATTTTAAATTAATAAATGAAACATCTATGTTTTTAATTTGTTAAAATAGACTAAATTATTAAATTCATAATAACAAAATTATCTTCAGGTAAATTTTTTTATTTTTCTAAAAACATTCAATTTTTGATAAATAGTGAAAAACAATGGGTTACTGTTTAAAATCAGATTTTTATTAAATAATTATTTATAATATTTAAATTTATTTTAGCTACAATTTTATACATAATACCTATATAAATTAAATGTAATTAATTTGAGTTAGTTTATAATAATTTTTTATATATATAAATTTTATTGAACTTGTTCACCGTCTTTTTCCCACCTCCTAAGAGAATTTGTAAATTAAAATAAAACATAATTTTACCGCTTCTATGAGTGTAATTTCGAAAATCAGAGAGACACGGTTAATATCAAAGAGTAAAATTTGGTTTAATAAGATAAAAATAATTTTTGGTGCGTAGCAAATTTTTTTACTTTTATTTACCACGGTAAAAAGTAAATAGGGTAATTAAGGGTAGAAATGATATTATTATTACCCTGACACATGTCCTAATTCTATGGGATAAGTTTAATTCGACCCAAAACAACCTTAGGAATAAAATATGACCCTTTAGGTCCACTTTTATTAGATTAGGACATTTATTATCTTTTAATTCAACGAAAAGTTAAAATAGTTAAAATCAAAGTTTAATAACTACAACATTTTCAATATAGGTTTATTCAAAGGATAAATTCTATTATAAATATTAATTATAAAGATAAAAATATTTAATACATAATGGTATTTTAATTATAATTTTTATACATTAAATAATTAAATTTATTTATGACACAATGATGATATAGTAATTACCTTATTAATGAAGGAATAAAATAAATTGTAATATAAATATTATAATAAATATAATTTCAATGTTTTTATGAAATAAACGAATTTTTTAGGTGTATATGACATGCTAGTGATGATTCAGTGTATCTTCTTCGAAGTAATCAAGTTTTAATGACTTTCAAAAAAACAAAATACCAAATAGAGTCAAAATTGACATAAATTAATATTTAAAACAAGTATTATATGATTAATTGCTATTATATTCCTAAAAATATAAGGATTGTCCAAAGGACATATATCATGATAGGTTCATCATTAATGGAACCCTTGGGGGACTCTTGGATGTTTATAGTAACTTAATTAACCATATAGTAATAAAATACAAAGAGACATGGTAAATGTCAAACTAAGTAACTAAGGGTCAAGACTAAAATATAAGGTTAATAAAGTGACCCAAACTTGTCTAACATATATTGGTTGAAAGAATATAGACCCATCCCCACATTAAGTTTTGAATAATCTACTTTGTAACCTTAAGAAACTGAATATGAATTTATTATAAAATAATACTTTATGTTTTTCCTGAAGAGCACCTCCTCCCCATTATAAAAGGACACCACTTCTAACCAATTATTCACACCTTCAAGGCCTTTAGGTTCGGCCAACCCCTGCACAAATACTATCTAAACATCACTTACATAAACCTAGAAGTGTTATTTTGATCAGAAAGCCAACATAAGGAGCCCTTTTGATCAAATCAAAAGGAAGAACCCGAAGAAGAGGTAATGTTTTCACCACCATCTTCCAAGTTCGTTTCTTCTTTAACTTCATCTTTCATTATTATTTCCATTATCAAATAAATACTACAGTATATCAAATATACTGTGATTTTATTATAATTATGGTAAAACCAAATGCATTATTCTATCCACCCTTTGAATGACATGTCACCATATGTGTGTACGTACGGATTACCGTCTCCACGACGCGATGAGATTCATTTCCAAGTTCACCCATCATCGACGATTATAAAAATATATATTAATAATAAGTAAGTAATATATGACATAATAATGCTACTGGAAATATATATATTTATATATATAAGTATTTGTTCACTTACATATATCTTATTCACTTACTTTCATTCAATACTCTTTGAAAACAGAAACAACGTTTATGCGTACGTACGGACTATCGTCTCCATAAATGGTGTTTTCCATTTCATATATACCTCTATTATAAATTTTTATATTCTAAATATATGTGATAAATAAACCATGTTTTATATTCTGGAAGAATTTAAATCATGATCTAAGTGATACAATCAAGAGTAACATGTTAAAACACATATGATAAAGAAAACAATTATTACCCGAAATATTAATATAACATAGAAATTATTATTAATGGGTTGTACAAAGTCATAAAATAAAAATGTATGATATCATAAGTATTAATATCATTCTGGTATAATTGAATAACATACTATAGTCTTCATAATAGAGTCTAAATGTACCCTTGACTTATGGAAGTGCAAGGTAAGGGGTTTTTATCTCACTCTTTATTCCCGTAAGATTAGTACCATATTGCCACTATTATCTTTTTTGTGGTTTAGGTGATGACCATAATTATATACTTTGTGTAATACACTTTAATTTATGTGTATTAACATATTCATTATATGATACCTCTTTCATTGGGTGTATGTTTCACAAGTTACCAAATTGGTAAGGGTTAATTCCTCAATCTAATTATTATATGAGATTGTTTATGTGTAAGTATTTACTGGGACATTGTTTTTCATCCATGACCATTTTTCATATAAATGACTTCAAAATGAATATTTTTAAGATTTTTGAAAGGTACTCTTTATCAAGATCAGAATTTTAAATGTTTTAATGTTTTATCTTTCAAAATATTTTTAATTAATGTCCATGTTTTCAAAATTATTTTAACGATTTATTTATATGGACATGAATGATTTGAAATGATAATTCATTTCCAATGTTTCAAAGTGGTATTGGAAACATTTATTCAAAAATCTCCTTTAAATTCCTTCCTTATATAAATGTTTGACTTTTAATTGATTTTACAAAAATGGTATTTCTCTCAAAAAGTTTTACTCATCATTTTCAACTATGTGAGCATCCTCTACTGGATATTATTTTTGATTGAGGTTGATTTATTATAATACAATATTCCTTATTGTATTGAATGAGTTATGAAATGTTTGACTGTGGATTTTCTATTTTTATACCATTTATGGTTTATGGTTAATGTATTGAAATTTATTATGCTAGTATTAATACGAATGTTTATGTTATGTTTCAACTATTCATATGAGGAATGCAGTGGACATAGTAAGTGATGGGTGGAGCCTGCTATAGATCATCGATGCATCGGTAGGTCTCATGAGACAAACTAGTATCTTGGAACAAGGCCTTGAAAAAACTTTTATTTGTAATCATGGCACGAGGCCTTGACTATGTGGTAATGATTTCCGACAATAGGAATTCCCTCATTATGAATTTAGTTATCACATCTGATTATTGGAATAATAGAATATCCATGTGCATGTTTAAATCGCAATGTTTCATTTATTTTTTCTGTATTATGTGCAAGTTTATGTTTAAAAGGATGTTGTTTTTATTACAATTCTTTCCTTAAAAAGTTTATACCTTCCGATAAATTATTTACCCTTACTGAGCATCTGAGCTCACCGCTTTCTTTTGTTTTATTTCCCAGGATTCCAAGAAGCGTATTATGATTGCTATGCAGGGTTAAGCTACAGGTAAAAATGGAATTCTCAATGAACTATCTATGCTGTGTTTTATGATTCATATTGTAATGTAACGTTAATTTATTTAATCTATTTTCCAATAATAATAAATTGATCATTCCGTTGGGACTTGATTCTTTGTAATCATGCCAATGTATTAAAATAATGCACCGAATCTGGGTAAATTTGGTTGGGGCGTTACAGTTGGTATCAGAGGAATTTTAACAATAACCTTGGAATCTAGATTGAGATAAACTTTGATTAGAGAACATAGACCTAAGATAGTCTTTGAGGATTAGTAGAGAATAACTTCCTAGAGTTCTGATATTGTAGAGATTTTGTGAGTTTTCCGAACAATACACCCATGTTTGGATATGAGCAGGTAGAGGCAACTCAGCCATACATGTACCTAGGGGTAAAACCTGAAAACACCACTTTTATCTATACTCGAACGAGAACTGGTTCAAGACAACGGGCCTTGCTGCACTCTTGGTTACGACACTCCCGGGGGATATTTTTAGGATAATTCTCATTTTCTTTACAAACCATTATGAAGGGTTTATGAGTATATACATCCTCAAAGAAGACACTTTTATTATAATGGATTATATCCATAAACTATTTAATTTATGTTAAGTGTTTTACAAGTTTGGGATTAGGTATTTATATTCACAAACTAATCTAGTGTATTCCATTTTTTAGAAATGGCACCCAGTAGAAGGAATGAGAACACCAGCAATACGCATGATCCAAAGAGTAAGAATGATCATATCTTTCATGGTCTTAATCCAGAATTTAGAAGGGAAATAGTCTCCCATGTGCTATCATCATATGAATAAATATTATCATGTGTTCGTAAGATTATTAAAGAATCCTTGGAGTCTTATTGCTTTCATGGGAAGCCAGAGAAAGAAATGATGGTAGAGAGAAGGACAGATAAAGGTAATATAGTAAAGAAGGATTTTTCTATATGTGATAATTGTAGAAAGAATCACCTTGTAAAATGCTTGAAGGCAATGGGAGTATGTTAATTGTGGAGAAAAGGGACACCAAGTACGTGACTGTAAGGGTTAGAAAAATATTTCAAATTTACAATGCTCCGTCTGCAATGAATTTGGTCACTACACGCTCCAATGTACGAGTCAACAGACTATGCCGAAAATGATTCTATTGGATAATAATCATGTTATGATACTACTAAAGATGAAGGGGATTGACTAGTGTTCTTATATTGTTATTTTGGAATTATTTCATTGATGTGTCATATCAATGATGTTCTGGAAATAAATAAGGATTATATTGTAGTACGATATCATTGAGGATTTGAGATTTTATGTTACTAATAAAAGTGACTATACAGCGAGTTAAATGTTTTGTAAATTACATGGTCGAAGGAAAGAAAAACCAAAATATGGTCCTAATATTGAGGTACTGATTTTGGAATAAGATATGGTTGATTTGGGTAAATTATATTGGAAATTCTTGACTTCCTTGAAACTGATTAAAGATTTGTATATTCCATTAATGTTGGGGTTTACAACATTTTTGGATGGATGAAGTATATCCATTATTCTATAATAAATAAGGAATCATTAATGTAATCAATAAGGTTTTATTGTATTTCAGGATGTTTAAGTGTTTTAAAAGAATACATGATGAAGGTATTCGCATGCTATTACAGGGTAAAAAGGATCTACATTATGTTTTTCTTTCGAATAAATTTTGGACTGAGAGTTTACAGAAGTATTTTAGATAAGTTTAATGGTTGTAATGGATTATGTTTGAAAGGTTATTTTTGGATTTTTATAAAAGGATAACATGCAGACCGTGTGACAACCCGTCACGTCGGACAAAACTGTGGGAATCGAACCCACAACCATAGTGAAATTGGGATTTATCACCTACCATTATACTACATGAAGTTCCTAGATGGTATAATGTGGTTTCTTTTCATAAAGGGTCTGATATGTGAAATATAAATCCCTTATATTTGGAACCCTATAGGATTAAGATTAATAGAGTATTTTTTAGTTGTAATATGTTTTGGGGTGAAAGATCAGTTTGTGGTAAAAATTTATTAATGGATAAAACTCTAATTATAAATTAAGTATATCTCCTTATGATCTTAGAAAATCTCATTAATAAATTCCTTGACATTAAGAAAAGGAAATTAGAACAAAAATGTTGTCCTAGATGGTACCTTAGATCATCATTAATTTATGGCTTTGGGATTGTTGTCCTTTTCATAGGCATGTTCTCTACCACTATCCATCAGATTTTGATCATTAGATTTCTCATCCATGTCCATAATTTCTTTCATGGAACCTCATTATGTGTTATTTTCGGTAATCTTCATACTTACCACTATTTATTTTAAATAGGGGCCTCATTAATTCATCTTTCGATGTGAGATTTCAACTAAGATATTTTGAAACGTCAACCTAAGGTTTCCAATACAGAGAATAAATTTCGAGGACTCAACTTATTGAAGGAGGGGAGAATTTAACACCCCGAGCTTCCACCGTATGCTTCTCTTTGAATAATGCAGTAGCATGTGTTGTACACAACGTCGAGTTCTAACACACACCACAACCAATCAAACTAGCCGTTATGAATAGTAATGCCCACTTTTTGAAATTTTATAAATTTTATCTCTCTAAATGGATTTCATTTTTGGATTCGGAATATCGAAATTATCCACAGGTGAAATTTTGGTACTTTTCGGACAAGTTTCATATTATGATGAATAGTGTAAATTAGTAAATTTTAATTAAAAACAACTTTTTTAATCGAAATAATTAATAGTGATAAATAATGAATTTGAGTAGTTTTAAATTATATTTAGAATATATTTTTACCATTTAATCCAATGTTGTTCATTGGACATAATTTCCCATATAAACTGAACATAAACAATTGTCAATCTATTGATAGTTATTGTTTCTTATAAACACGCATTTTTTTCTAACAGTGGGAATAAATTTTAAATTAATAAATGAAACATCTATGTTTTGAATTTGGTAAAATAGACTTCATTATTGAATTCATAATATCATAATTGTCTAGGGTAAATTTTTGGAATTTTTCTAAAAACATTCAATTTTTGATGAATAGTGGAAAACACTGAGTTACTATTTAAAACCGGTGTTTTATTTAAATAATTATTTATATTATTTATATTTATTTTAGCTCAAAATAGATAAATAATGCCTATATAATTTCAATTTAATTCATTGTAGTCAGTTTATAATAATTTCAGATATATAAAAAATTCATTGAACCTTTTCACCGTCTTTTACCCACCTCCTAGGAGAATTTGTAAATTCAAATAAAACTAAATTTTACTTCTTATGTGAGTGAAATGTCGAAAATCAGAGAGACACGGTTAATATGAATGATTAAAATTTGGTTCAAAAAGATAAAAATAATTTTTGGTGAATAGTAACTGTTTTACTTTTATTTACCACAGTAAAATGTAAAATAGGGTAATTAAAGGTAAAATGATATTATTATTACCCTATCACATGTCATAATTCTATTGGATAGGTTTACATCAACCAAATACAACCTTGGGAATAAAATATGACCCTTTAGGTTTCCTTGGATTAGATTAGGACATTTATTATTATTTAATTCAAAGAAAAGTTAAAAGAGTTTAAATCAAAGATTAATAACTAAAACATTTTTAATATAGAGTTATACAAAAGATAAATTCGATTATAAATTTTAATTATAAATCTAAAAATATTTCCTAAATAATGGTTTTTTAATTATTATTTTTAGACATTAAATAATTAAATTTATTTATGACACAATGATGATGCATTAATTACCTTATTAATGAATGAATCAAATAAATGGTAATATAAATATTAAAATAAATATAATGTCAAAGTTTTTATGAGATCCAAGAGTTTTCTAGGTGACTATGACATGTTAGGTATGATTCAATGTATCTTGTTCTAATTAATCAAGTTGTGATGACTTTCACAAAAACAAAATACCAAATAGTATCAAAACTGACATAAATTAATATTTAAAACAAATATTATATGATTAACTGATATTATATTCCTAAAAATATAAGGTTCATCCAATGGACTTATATCATGATAGTTGAATCATTAATGGACAACTTTGGGGTCGCACAGAAGATTATAGTAATTTTATTAACCATATAATATAAAAATACAAAGAGACATGGTAAATGTCAAACTAAGTACCTAAGGGTTAAAACTAAAATATAAGGTTAATAATGTGACCAAAACCTGTCCAAAATATATTCGTTGAAAGGATTTAGACCCATCCCCACCGTAGTCTTTGAATAATCATCTTTTATGCCATTAGAAACCGAATATTATTTTATTATAAAATAATACTTTATGTTTTTCCTAAAGAGCCCCTCCTCCCCCTTATAAAAGAAAACCAATTCTAACCAATTCATTACACCTTAAAAGCCTTTTGGTTGGACCAAACCCTGCCCAAACACTCTATCAACTTCCCAAAATTCAACCGAGAGGCCTTATTTTTATCAGAAATCCAACCTATGGATCCCTTTTGATCAAAAAAAATGAAGAACCCGAAGAAGATGTAATGTTTTCACCACCCTCTTTCCAGTTCCTTTCTTCTTCAACTTCTTCATTCATTATTATTTCTCTTCTAAAATAATAACTCCAATATCTCCTATATTCTGTGATGTTATTATAATTATGGAAGAACCAAATTCATTATTCTATCCACCCTTTGAATGACATGTCACCATACGTGCGTACGTACGACTTACTGTCTCCACGACGCGATGAGATTCATTTCAAAGTTCACCCTTCATCGATCATTATAAAAATATATATTAATAATAAGTATGTAATATATGACATAATAATTCTAATGTAGATATATATATATATTTATATATATATAAGTATTTATGTACTTTAATATATCTTATTCACTTACATCCGTTCAATATTTTATGAAAACGAAAACAATGTTTATGCGTACGTATGGACTACCGTCTCCAAAAACGGTGATTTCATTTTATATATACGTCTATTATAAATTTTTTTATTCTAAATATATATGAGAAATAAATCATGTTTTATATTTTGGATATATTTAAATCATTATATACGTGATATAATCAAGAGTAAGAAGTTAAAACACGTACGATAAAAAAAGCGATTATTACCCGAAATATTAATATAACATGGAAATTATTATTAAATGGGTTGTATAAATTCATAAAGGAATAATGTATGATATCATAAATATTAATATTGTTTTTTTATAATTCAATAACATACTATAGTCTTCATACAGAGGCTAAACATACCCTCGACTAAAGGAAACTGCATGGTAAGGGGTTTTCATCTCACTCCTTATTCCCGTAAGATTCGTTCCATATTTCCACTATTACCATTTTTTTGGTGTATGTACTGACCATAAGAGTATTATTTGTGTAATACACATTAATTTATGTGTATTTACATATTCATTGTATTATACCACTTTCATGGGGTTTATGTTTCGTATGTTACCAAATTGGTAAGGGTTAATTCCAAAATCCCATTATTATCCGAGGTTGTTTATGTGTAAGTATTTACTAGGAATTTTTTTTCATCCATGACCATTTTTCATAAAAATGATTTCAAAATGAATATTTAAAAGATTTTTGAAAGGTACTATTTATCAAGATCATAATTTTAAATGTTTTGATGTTTTATCTTTCTAAATCATTTTAATTAATGTCCATGTTTTTAAAATGATTTTAATGATTTATTTATATGGACATGAATGTTTTAAAATGATAATTATTTTCAAAAGATTCAATGTGGTATGGGACACTTTGATTCAAAAATCTTTTTTAAATTACTTCCTTTATAAATGAGTGACTTTTAAATGATATTACGAAAATGATATTTCACTTAAAAATTTTTACTCATCATTTTCAACTATGTCAGCATCCTCTATTGGATAATATTTTTGATTGAGGTTGATTTATTATAATACAATATTCCTTATTGTATTGAATGAGTTATGATATGTTTGATTGTGGATGTTCTGTTTTTATACCATTAATGGTTTATGGTTAATGTATTGACAATTCGTATGCAAGTGTTAATACGAATATTTATGTTATGTTTCAACTGTTCATATGAGGAATGCAGTGGACTTAGTAAGTGACGGCTAGATCCCGCTATAGCTTATGGATGCATCGGTAGGTATCATTAGACAAACTAGTGTATTGGCACGAGTCCTTGACAAAAAACTTATTTATAGTCTTGGAACGAGGACTTGGCTATGTGGTAATGATGTCTGGCATTAGAAATTCCCTCATTATGAAATTTGTTATTACATATAATTATTCGACTAGTATAATTTCAATGTGAATGTTTAAATTGTAATGATTCAATTATTCTTACCATATTATGTTCAATTTTATGTTCAAAAGGCTGTGGTTTTTATTAAACATCATTCATTAAAAAGTTTATAACGTCTGCTAAATTATTTACCCTTACTGAGCATCTGAGCTCACCCCATTCGTATGTCTTATTTCCCAGGATTCCAAGAAGTGTATTATGATTGATATACAGGGTTAAGCTACATGGAAATATTGAATTCTCAATGAACTATATATGTTGTGTTTTATGTTTCAAATTTTAATGTAAAGTTAATGTATGTAATATATTTTCCAAGATTGCTAAACTGGTCGGTCCTTCAGGACTTGGTTCCTTGTAATCATGCCAATGTATTAAAATAATTTCACCGAATCTGGGTAACACGGGTCGCGGTGTTACATTATGAAACCCAAAATGTTAAGAAGATGTTTTTTCTAATTTTTCTTAATAAATTTAAAATTTATAGTGAACTAAAAAAATATGAGTAGGAAGTAAAAGATAATGTAATGTAAATGGGGAATCATATCATTCCACATGAAGATGAAATATAATTTCATGAGAAGTTTTCATAACATAACAACATATGTATCTCCCATGTAATGCGTGGATGTTTCCCGAATGATGGACATCAGAAAAAAAATTACTATTTTACAAGGCCAAATGGAGATATCAAAAATGAAAACCATTCACATGTGAATGATAATTCACAACTAGAAAAAGTATAGAAAAAAATCCACAGATGTTAAAGTTTAATGGATTTAAATGGTCCATACTATCAATGAAATGTCAAAGTGTCACACAAGGAGGAGAAAACCACAAGAAGTGTACAAGACACATTATAACAACATGGGAAGCCGTAAATGGGTTGACATAAAATTCTCATCAATTTTTCTCCTATTAAGAATATCACACTTTTTTTATTTTATTCCCTTATATTTTTTTGGTATATGTGTTCTTAAATTGGTTGGAATGGTAGGTGAACGCCACTATCAATATGATAATTTTATGAACAATATGAAGAAAAAAATATGGAGTCGTTATTCATGATATGATTATTATATTATCTTGTCCAAAGTGGATGATTTTCATCTTGAATATCATGAATATTATCTGATGTTATTTTCCACCATGATTAATCAAGGTAATTTCACTCCATAACTGAAAGAAAATATTAAAGAGATTATATCAATGATTATGTCATAAAAATAATAACATTTATACCATCTCAAGTAGTTTAATCCTATGGTATTTTTAACCCACATTAATCCCTTGTTCTTAATTGTATGTATTATATCAACTAAAGCGGTTATCATGATGATTACAAGATGTGATTAAAGGGAGAGATTTCTCTTTTCACATGAACTATTTAATATGTTTGGTGAAGTATGTGTAGGGTTTGGCATTTCATTGAAAAATTTGACTATCTCTAATCCATTGGTTAAGAATTGACAAATAATTATCATTATTTCACATATATGGTTGTTTACGGACATACTTCAAATCCATCTCAATATCAATATTATTTTAAACACATGCATATCCCCTGTAGACTAATAGTTTATCATCTAAAGGATCATTTCCATGTGAACCATAAAAAACCATATATGGTGCACGACAATGGGCCTTGCTTCACTCTTGGTTACGACACTCCCGGGGGATATTCTTATGATAATTATCATCATCTTTACAAACCATTATGAAGGGTTTATGAGTATATACATCCTAAAAGAAGACACTTTTATGATTATGGATTATATGCATAAACTGTTTAATTTATGTTATGTGTTTTACATGTTTGGGATTAGGTATTTATATTCACAAACTAATCTAGTGTATGCCATTTTTTAGAAATGGCGCCCAGTAGAAGGAAAGCGAACTCTAGCAATACGCATAATCCAGAGAGTAAGAAAGATCATATCATTCATGGTATTAATCCAGAATTTAGAAGGGAAATAGTCTCCCACATGTTATCATCATATGAAGAAATATTATCATGTGTTGATAAGAAAAGTAAAGAATTTTGGGAGTCCTATGGATTTCATGGGAAGCCAGAGAAAGAAAGGATGGTAGAGAGAAGGACAGATAAAGGGAATATGGTAAAGAAGGATTTTCCCATATGTGATAACTGTAGAAAGAATCACCATGTAAAATGCTTGAAGGGAATGAGAGTATGTTATAAGTGTGGAGAAAATGGACACCATGTACGTGACTGCAAGGGTAAGATTTTTTTTCAAATATACAATGTTCTATTTGCAAAGAGTTTGGACACTACACGAACCAATGTACCAGTCAACAAACTATGCCGAAAATGATGCTATTGGATAATAATCCAGTCATGATACTACTACAGATGAAGAGGAATGACTAGTGTTCTTATGTTGTTATTTTGGAATTATTTCATTGATGTGTCGTATCAATGATGTACTGGAAATAAATAAGGTTTGTACTATAGTACAAATTCATTGAGGATTTGAGATTTTATGTTTCTAAGAAAAGTGACTCTACAGTGAGCTAAATGTTTTGGAAATTACATGGTTGAGGAAAGATAAACCATAATATGGTCCTAATATTGAGGTACTGATTTTGGAATAAGATATGGTTGATTTGGGTAAATTATATTGGATATTCTTGACTGCCTTGAAACTTATTAATGATTTTTATATTCCATTATTGTTGGGGTTTACAACATTTTTTGATGGATGAAGTATATCAAGTATTCTATAAGAAATAAGGGATCATGGATGTAATCAATAAGGTTTCATGGTATTTCAGGATATTAAAGTGTTTTAAAAGAATACATGATGAAGGTATTCACAAGCTTTTACAGTGTAAAAAGGATCTACATTATGTTTTTCTTTCATTTAAATTTTGGAATGAGAGTTTACAGATGTATTTTAGATAAGTCTAATGGTTGGAATGGATTATGTTTGAAAGGTTATTTTTTGATTTTTATAAAATGAAAACATGCAGACTGTGTAACAAGTCATCACGTCGGACCGAACTGCGGGAATCGAACCCACAACCATAGTGAAATTGAGATTTATCACCTACCATTGTACTATATAATGTTCCTAGATGGTATAATGTAGTTTCTTTTCATAGAGGGTCAGATATGTGAAATATAAATCCCATATATTTGGAACCCTATATGATTAAGATAAATAGAGTATTTTTTTTGTTGTATTATGTTTTGGGGTGAAAGATGAGTTTGTGGTAGAAATTTATTAATGGATAAAACACTAATTATAAAGTAAGTATATCTCCTTATGATCTTAGCCAATCTCATTAATAAATTCCTCAACATTAAGAAAAGGAACTTAGAAAAAAATGTTTTCCTAGATGGTACCTTAGATCATCACTAATTTTTGGCTTTGGGATTGTTGGCCTTTTCATAGCCATGTTCTCTACCACTCTCCATCAGATATTGATGGTTATATTTCTCTTCCATATCCATAATTTCCTTCATAGACCCTAGTTTGTTTTATTTTCGGTAATCTTCATACTTACCACTCTTAATTTTTAATAGAGGCCTTATTAATTCTTTTTTCGATGTGAGATTTCAACAATGATATTTTAAAACGTCAACCCCAGGTTTCTGATACCGAGAATAAATTATGAGGATGCAACTAATTGAAGTAGGGGAGAATGTAACACCTCGATCTTCCACCATACGCTTCTCTTTGAATAATACAGTATCATGTATTGTACGCAACTTCGAGTTCTAACACACACCACAACCAATCAAACTAGCCGTTATGAATAGAAATCCCCAATTTTTGAAATTTTATAATTTTTATCTCTCTAAATGGACTTAATTTTTGGATTCAGAATATCGAAATTAGCCAAGGGTGAAATTTTGGTACTTTTTGGACAACATTCATATTTTGATGAATACTGAAAATTAATAAATTTTAATTAAAAACATCTTTTTAATAGAAATAATTAATAGTGATAAATAATGAATTTTTGTAGTTTTAAATTATATTTAGAATATTTTTTTATCATTTAATCCAATGTTGGTCATTGGACATAATTTCACATTTAAACCGAACATAAACAAGTGTCAATCTTTTGATAGTTATTGTTTCTTAAAAAGAGGGCTTTTGGTTTAACAATGGGAATTAATTTTAAATTAATTAATTAAACATCTATGATTGGAATTTGGTAAAATAGGCTTCATTATTGAATTCTTAATATCATAATTGGCTTAGGGTAAATTTTTTGAATTTTTCTGAAAACATTCAATTTTTGATGAATAGTGAAAAACACTGAGTTACTGTTTAAAACCAGCGTTTTATTTAAATTATTATTTATATTATTTCAATTTATTTTAGCTCAAAATAGATACATAATAACTATATAAATTAAATGTAATTCATTGGAGCCAGTTTATAATAATTTCATATATATAATAATTTTATTGAACTTTTTCACCGTCTTTTACCCACCACCTAGGAGAATTTGTAAATTCAAATAAAACATAATTGTACCGCTTGTGTGAGTTAAATTTCGAAAATACAAGAGACATGGTTAATATCAATGATTAATATGTGGTTTAATAAGATAAAAATAATTTTTTGTGAATAGTAACTGTTTTACTTTTATTTACCGCGATAAAACGTAAAATAGGGTAATTAAAGGTAAAAATTATATAATTATTACCCTAACACACGTCCTAATTCTATTGGATAACTTTAATTTGACCAAAAAAAACCTTGGGAATAAAATATGAACCTTTAGGATTCTTTGGATTAGATTAGCACATTATTATTATTTAATTCAATGAAAAGTTAAAAGAGTATAAATCAAAGTTTAATAACTAAAACATTTTTAACATAGAGTTATTCAAAAGATAAATTAGATTATAAATATTCACTAGAAATATAAAAAAAATTCCTAAATTATGGTATTTTAATTATTATTTTTAGACATTAAATAACTAAATTTATTTATAATAGAATGATGATGCATTAATTACCTTATTAATGAATGAATCAAATAAATGGTAATATAAATATTAAAATAATTATAATCTCAAAGTTTTTATGAGATCCACGAATTTTCTAGGTGCCTATGACATGTTAGGGATGATTCAATGTATCTTGTTCTAAGTAATAAAGTTTTTATGACTTTCACAAAAACAAAATATCAAATAGTATCAAAATTGACTAAAATTAATATTTAAAACAAATATTATATGATCAATTGATATTATTTTCCTAAAATTATACGGATCGTCCAAAGGACTTATATAATTATAGGTGCATCATTAATGGACTAATTGGGGGTCTCTTAGAAGATTATAGAATGTTTATTAATCATATAATATAAAAATACAAAGAGACATGGTAAATGTCAAACTAAGTAACTAAGGGTTAAAACTAGAATATAAGGTTAATAAAGTGACCCAAACCTGTCCAAAATCTATTGGTTGAAAGGATTTAAACCCATCCCTACCTTAGTCATTGAATAATCATCTTTTAAGCCATTAAAAACCCAATATTAATTTATTATAAAATAATACTTTATGTTTTTTTCTAAAGAGCCCCTCCTCCCCCTTATAAAAGTACACCACTTCTAACCAATTCTTCACACCTTAAAAGCCTTTTAGTTCGTCCAAACCCTGCCTAAATACTCTCTCAAATTACCTCAATTAATCTTAGAGGCCTTATTTTGATCATAAATCCAACATAAGGATCCCTTTTTATCAAATCAAAATGTAGAACTCGAAGAAGAGGTAATGTTTTCACCACCATCTTTCAAGTTCCTTTCTTCATCAACTTCTTCCTTCATTATTATTTCCATTATAAAATAATAAATCCAGTATCTCATATATAATACGATGTTATTAAAATTATGGTACAAGAAAATTCATTATTCTATCCACCGTTTGAATGACATGTCACCATACGTGCGTACGTACAACTTACTGTCTCCACGACGTGATGAGATTAATTTCCAAAGTTCACCCTTCATCGATGATTATAAAAATATATATTGCTAATAAGTACGTAATATATGACATAATAATGCTACTGGAGAAATATATATTTATATATATATTTATTTCTGTACTTACATATATCTTATTCACTTACGTGCGTTCAATATTATATGAAAACGGAAACAACGTTTATGCGTACGTACAGACTACTGTCTCCAAAAACGGTGCTTTCCATTTCATATATAGGTCTATTATAATTTTTTTTCTAAATATATATGAGAAATAAATCATGTTTTATATTCTGGAAGTATTTAAATCATGATCTAAGTGATATAATCAAGAGTAACAAGTTAAAACACGTATGATAAAGAAAGCGATTATTACATGAAATATTAATATAACATGGAAATTATTATTAAATAGGTTGTATAAAGTCATAAAGGAATAATGTATGATATAATAAATATTAATATGATTTTTTTATAATTAAATAACATACTATAGTCTTTATACAGTGGCTAAACGTACCCTCGACTAAAGGAAACAGCAAGGTATGGGGTTTACATCTCACTCCATATTCTCGTAAGATTCGTACCATATTTCCACTATTACCTTTTTGTGGTGTATGTACTGACCATAATTGTATTCTTCGTGTAATACACTTTAATTTATGTGTATTTACATATTCATTGTATGATTCCTCTTTCATGGGGTGTATGTTTTTTAAGTTACCAAATTGGTAAGTGTTAATTCCCCAATCTCATTATTATCCGAGATTGTTTATGTGTAAGTATTTACTAGGACATTTTTTTTCATCCATGACCTTTTTTCATATAAATGATTTCAAAATTAATATTTAAAAGATTTTTGAAAGGTACTATTTATCATGATCATAATTTTAAATGTTTTAATTTTTTATCTTTCTAAATCTTTTTAATCAATGTCCATGTTTTTAAAATGATTTAATGATTTATTTATATGGACAGGAATGTTTTGAAATGATAATGATTTTTATAAGTTTCAAAGTGGTATGGGACACTTTGATTCAAAAATCTCTTTTAAATTAATTCCTTTATAAATGTGTGACTTTTAAATGATTTTACAAAAAGGTTATTTCTCTCAAAAAGTTTTACTCATCATTTTCAACTATGCCAGCATCCTCTATTGGATAATATTTTTGATTGAGGTTGATTTATTATAATACAACATTCCTTATTATATTGAATGAGTTATGATATTTTTGACTGTGGATGTTCGGTTTTTATACCATTCATGGGTTATGGTTAATGTATTGACATTTCGTATGCAAGTGTTAATACGAATGTTTATGTTATGTTTCAACCATTCATATGAGGAATGCTGTGGACGTAGTATGTAACGGGTGGAGCCTGCTATAGCTCATCGATGCATCGGTAGGTCTCATGAGACAAACTAGTGTCTTGGCACGAGGCCTTGACAAAAATTTTATTTCTAGTCTTGGCACGAGGCCTTGACTATGTGGTAATGATGTCCAGCGTTAGGCATTCCCTCATTAAGAAATTAGTTATTACATGTCATTATTCAACTAGTAGAATAATCATGTGATTGTTTAAATTGTAATGTTTAATTTATTTTTACCATATTATGTTAAATTTTATGTTTAAAAGGCTGTGTTTTTTATTACACATCATTCCTTAAAAAGTTTATATCTTCCGCTAAATTATTTACCCTTATTGAGAATTTGAGGTCACCCCATTCTTATGTTTTATTTCCCAGGATTACATGAAGTGTATTATGGTTGATATACAGGGTTAAGCTACAGGGAAAATGGAATTCTCAAAGAACTATCTATGTTGTGTTTAATGTTTCAAATTGTAATGTAAAGTTAATGTATGTAATCTATTTTCCAAGACTGCTAAACTGATCGGTCCTTCGGGACTTGATTCCTTGTAATCTTGTCAATGTATTAAAATAATGCACCGACTCTGGGTAACATGGGTCGGGGCGTTACATTATGAAATCGAAATTGATAAGAAGAAGTTTTTTCTAATTTTTCCTAATAAATTTACAATTTCTAGTGAACTAAAAAAATCTGACTAGGAAGTAAAAGTTAATGTAATGTAAATAGGGAATCATATCATTCAACATGAAGATGAAATAGAATTTCATGAGAGGTTGTCAAAACATAACAACATATGTATCTCCCATGTAAAGCGTGGAAGTTTCCCGAATGTTGGACATCAGAAAAAAATTACTATTTTACTAGGTCAAATGGAGATGTTCAAAAATGAAAACCATTAACATGTGAATGATAATTCACAACTAGAAAAATTATAGAAAAAATCCACACATGTTAATGTTGAATGTATTTAAATGGTCCATTCTAACAATGAATTGTCAAAGTGTAACAAAAGGAGGAGAAAACCACATGAAGAGTATAAGAAATATTATAACATCATTGGAAGCAGTAAATGGGTTGACATAAAATTCTCATAAATGTTTCTCCTATTAAGAATATCATGCATTTTTTATTTTATTCCTTTATATTTTTTTGGTATATGTGTTCTTAAGTTGGTGGGAATGGTAAGTGAACGTCACTATCAATATGATATTTTTATGAACAATATGAAGAAAAAAATATGGAGTCATTGTTCATGATATGATTATTATATTATCTTTTTTAAAGTGGATGATTTTCAACATGAATATCATCAATATTATCTGATGTTATTTTCCACCCTGATAAATCAAGGTTATTTCACTCCATGACGGGGAGAAAACATGAAGGAGATTATATCAAGGATTATGTCATGGAAAATAATAACATTTATTCCATCTCAAGTAGTTGAATCCTACGGTATTTTTATCCCACATTAATCCCTTGTTCTTTATTGTAATTATTATATCAACTAAAGCGGTTTCTTGATGATTAAAAGATGTTATTAAAGGGAGAGATTTATCTTTTCACATGAACTATTTAATATGTTTGGTGAATTATGTGTAGGATTTAGCATTTCATTGATAAATTTGACTATCTCTAATCCATTGGTTAATAATTGACAAATAATTAGCATTATTTCACATATATGGTTGTTTACGGACATACATGAAAACCATATCAATATAACTATTATTTTGAACACTTTTTTATCCCCTGTAGACCAAGAGTTTATCATCTAAAGGATCTTTTCTATGTGAACCATAAGAAATCATACCTCCCTCAAGAAATATTCAAGATGATATTCTTCAAAGGTAAGAGAACAGTTTTTGGATAGAGCCTACTAAACTTTTTCATTGGGTAGAAATAATGGGGATAAAATATTGTCACAGATATTTACCCAAACAATGGGTGATTAGGTGATATTGAAAATAATATACAAGTGGGGGGATTTTTGAGCATAGAGTTTCATTTGTGGTCAATATGGTGTCAGTATGTGTATGGGAATGTAATGATTGAATATCTGATCATGATTGATGTGGTGATACTTATTGTAATGATGTTGACTAAATAAAGATATCACATTGATTATGATGTTGTTTTTCCATAACTAATGGATGTTGGATAATTACTATTTGATATTGGATATCATGCTTGATCATTCTCCATAGAAATTCAGACGATTGATTAAACTGATCCTAAGAACCAAGGCATGTGTCAATGAATGAAATTTTGATACACCCATATAAAAAGGACATGTAATGACTGTTTTGATGATGTATTTGGAATATTCATCGATTATTTTATTATTGGATGATGTTTTAATAAATGAGATGATTAATTTTGCAAATCAATAATATTTAATATGATTGCAATATGATTTTCCACAATGCGTACAATGATGTGACATGGGGTTCTATATTGAATTTCCTATTTTTTTATTGTTGAATTATAAAATATGTAATATTTAGTTTAATATGGGGTTTATACAAAGAATAATGGAATTTTCCCCACAAAAAAATTGAGAAGTGGCTCGCACCACTTCAGTGGGTTGTTGAGCTTGAACCCTGCCAGCCAGCTAGCAAGACAGGACACAATCAAGTTTCTGGGGAACACATGAGTGTCCAAGAATCACATGGGAGAGAAATCCTATTCTCCACCATGTAGAGCTACATGGAGTCAGAGAATAAGGTGGGATCAGATTGAATCCGTAAGGAGAACACTGTACGGTGTGGTATAGTTGAGGGGAAGAAGTATTCTGTTGGTATGACATTGTTATTTGATATTTAACCTGCATTGATTAACATCTCTATTACAATCCTTGTCATCATTATATAAACACATATGAAATCACCACCATCCATCGGATCTCATTAGATATCATGATCAGATATCTCATCCCAGGTCACATGATCTAATCCACGCCATCTGTATCTGATTTCTGTTTATCTAACATCCAAGGATACTCCATGTCATCATCTTCACCCTCTGATCATCCAATTAAAACTAGGATAGTAGAGATTAAACCAATTATCCTTGATCGAATTCTGGGCACCATTGATGTTAAAAATCACTCTATGACAGTCATCTGGATCTCACTAACACATTCCTTCAATTATAATTTCATTCATGAAACACAACTCAATTTTCATCAATGATCATGAGTAAAAAAATATTTCAAGGATGCACTTTCCATTTGATGATTTGGGAAATGAGTTTCATGAATTTATAAATACATGCACATAATGATTATACCACAAATATGTTGTTAATATTCATAAATAATATCCCACGATTCTCTGTTAATTCATTAACTGTGGATTTGAAAATTTTAAGCCGATGAACTCATTCATTCAAATCATCGATCCTATTGGCATATCACAAGGGATTTGATCAACATAATAGTCTCATCAGCACCTATAAAACAAGGTGTCCCTTGACCAATCATAGGGTCAGCATAGCTGTTGATACCACATAAGAAAACAAAAATACAATGATGGAAACTACAAATATTTCATATCCCAAGTCCAGGTTCCAACCATTCAAAAATAATAATAAAAACACTCAAAAATAACTTTATAAATGACAAGCTGCCTAGGCCTATGTGTCTGAACTGTGAGACTGAACTACGTGACAGAGCTGTGAAACTGACCTACAAGGCAGTGTACACAGAAAAATATGTTTGTGCACCTACGCGGAGCACCTGCACGATAGAGTAGTGAGGTATACCTACGTGAGCAACATTTCTTTGTCAAGGCCTCATTGGTGCCTATAAATAGAGCCTTTGAACTCCCCATTTCAGGATCGAAACAAATTAAAATATCTGAACACCCATTACATAGCTCTTTCGCTTAGATCCCTCAAATTGTCTTAGGTAACTCCCTATACCATTAGAGAATAGATAATTAAATGGGATGAGAATGTTTTTGGAAGTATTTAAAAAAAATTGACAAATTTTGGGTCCTCCTATGTAAAACATATTCTTCACTCATCATTCATACATGTGCACCATACATGTGTGGTATACCTACGCAACATATCAAAGCGGGGTACTTATGCATCATATTTACTGGAGGGACCTACACGACCAACTCCAGTACCATTTTTAATGGTTTTCATTTTAGGGTATCTCCATCCATGGTTCCCTTATCTGAAAGAGACTATGTTGAAGCCTCCAACAATACCTCCTGACTTGTCAACCCTTTGGGAATGGCACATTAGCATGTCTCTTATTTGGGTTTGTATTTCCACAGGCAGAGGTTTCCAAAATATGTTTCACAATGGGGTTATGGTTCATAACATTTATGTGATTTTGAATATCTATAGTCACATTGAACATTATCCCAAAAATAGTGTTGTGAAGTTCCTTTTTTTGTGAATTAGGATTTGGGTTATGCCCTCCCCTTCTTGTCTCTAAGACTCGGAACCATATGTCTCGGGTAGGGAAGGTATAGTTCACACATGCATTTCCATGAACGAAATGGAGAAGTCTACCTCTCCTACTGGAATCAATTTTAGTGCACTCATCCTGGTATAATCCCCTCAATATCATCCCTTCCTCCCAACATTTAACCCTTGTCCAATGTATATAGAATAGTTGGAAGGCTTATCACCTTTCCCACTTCCACGGTAATCATGGACTCTTACATCAAAGGAGGATGAAAAGTGTGAAGTGTCATTGTTGGAAATTTCAAATCCTCTTGTTTCTCACACCGATCATGACTCACGTTCACTTAGAGATATGTGATGTTTAGAACATGTGCACAAACCCTCATTAGAAGTAACTAAGAGAACGATGATTCCCACCATAACTGGGATACATTGGAAGTCTTCCTAATGACCGAGCTCACTAGATATCCACTTTAATAATCCATCCCTAATTCTCTTAATTTGGGACTCCTATTTTGGAATAATCCACAAAATAACCTCCAAATCATCATAGCATCCATTTTCGGAAGTAATCCTAAACCCATCTCTCTCAAAGGACAATACAATCCTATGAGACATATAGAACTATGTGGGATTTATTACCATTCACATGGGATACGTAGGAACTCCCCATCACGTTCAAACCCAACACTTCAAATAAACCCAATTCACCTTGGGCCAAATTCCCAACAGGGTATAATCATTCTTCGAAACACATATACCTTCAAATTTCCTTAGGCCGCTTCAGCATATGTCTCGTACTATGTTTTGATTAAGCATCATCCTCTTAGAGAGCCTTATCACATGACTGTAAAATGAATGATGTGTCCCATTCAGTGGCACCGAACTACGAGGGTTCTTATTTCATTCACAAGGGTACATAGGTAGCTCATTTTATGGGCACGATCCCAAAATCAAAAAAAACCTTCATCTTCCTAGAAGACAATAAAATTATAGAGTTCCCCATTGAATGTATTGAAAACTATTATCATCATAATGATTATTAAAATAATCTCTAAGTAGTATATTAGAGGATACCATTGATGGAAAACCTCAAATACATAAGGATATATTTAATAAAGAAAAACATGGAATGCATACTGATGATTCTAAATTTTAAACATGTTAATAAGTGATTGTAAACTCCAAGGGATAAATATGATATTAATGCTGAATTAATAAGGATTCATGAAAATATATTTAATTTACAAAGAGACTCCCGGAGTAGACAATATATCCACCCAAATGGGTGTGATGAGTCTGACCTCCCATCCTCTCGACTAATGCGCATTTTTTAATATAGTAATGTTAAAAAATTATGAATTCATGCCTTTGAAAAGACGGTCCTATTTGGATAAATATATTTTTTATGTTTTTGGTTCCTTAAATAAATCCAATGGAAACCTCCTAGAAAATGTGATTCTTAAAACTAGATCCCACGTTTCATTGAACTACAAAACAAAAATGGTGAACCCTACATAAATCCTTAACCAGGTTAATAATGTTACCCACCTGTTAGTCCCCTGTTAATTGATAAAGGAAGTCCATACAATGAAATTAATCATTCATGTATCAATCTAAAAAGATATTTTTTAGAGCTTGTTTTTGTACTCAGTTTTCTAAAGAACTCCCTTTAATCTAATGAGTGGATTTCTCCAAGACAACATCTGTGAACTTCCCGACTGCTGCTCAAGATGAATCTACATCCACATGAAAGATGACATCACCAACCCAGCATCATCAATGCATGGTTTCTAATGTTATGGTAATGGAATATCACCAACATGGTACAATCCTGACATTGGAGGCTACTCGATAAGCCCTCCCGTTAAAAAACAATCCTTGATCATATGGCCAATGGCGTCCAATGATCATGAAGAAAACCGTGCCAACCATCATCTCCAATTGTTTCGATTCTATATCCCTGAAAAAAATATAAATTACTCCCATGTTACATGGAGGTGGATAATAAGGTCACTCAATGCCGCAATTACAAAATATAGGAGTCATTTCTGAGGATTCCAACCAGCAATCACTGTCATAATCACACGGAGGTGTACCCCCAACATGATGGGGGTGTTTCCTTTAGAAATTTGGTTCAGGTATCTCAAAAATGAGAATGAAAGAGGAACTACCAGGGGAAACATCGAGTAAATAGGAAGAAGGTTCTCACCTTTTCCTCCTCCACAAAAGTCCATCAATTTAATTTGATGTAAAACAACGAGTAGGCACATAAACTTGTTCGTCCTAATTTTAATGCTCAGTAGACTCATCTGACAGCAACCCACAAATACCACTAGATAAACATTGTGGAGCACTATAAACAAGAACATACACTTACATACCAGTCATCATCCACTTGGAAGACTCGTCTGACAGCATTTAAAGAAGACCGAAAATATAATGTGGTGGAAACTGGTAAATAAGAACATACACCTTTTTACAATCACCAATTCTGTCAGATGACCCGTATACCCATATTGAAGGAAGACCATCTACCAGACATGAAAAAAAAGCTTCTGGTAGGCATATACACCTACCAATGTTCATCAAGCCTGCCAATAGTCTTATTTTGTAGCACCCGAAGAAGTCAGTCGGAATGTTTAGATGAAGAAATTAGCGTAGACCCAACTATTTTCTCCCACACGTGAGTACTGTCAATATCCAATGATAGGAAAAGGATTGAAGGATCAGGCACAAACACCTACTCCAGATACGGAAAGGACTTATATTCCTATTCAGGACACTGAAATGACCAAAAACATCTTATCAATGGTGATAGGGAAGACGCATATCCCTACCCATATTCTGGAAGCATGCAAGAATAATTTAACTAATTCATTAGTATCAGAGAAATATACACATAAATATGTCCTCATAGATGGTATGAAATATTAATATTCCCTCTCGGAGAAGATAAATATTTCTGTTCTAGTCCAAGAGAGTCATGGTTCATGTTCACCCATATCATACGGACAAAAATATCAAGAACATACACCCTTTCCAATTGGAGGTAATCAGTTTATTTTGGTAACCACTTCATGGAAGGCACATATACCTACCAATTATAACCGCTTCTCCCTGCTAGTGGACCCAACTAAGTATAATAGAACATGCAAGAAAAATTCTCTCCAAGCATTGTTGGAAAATCTAGAGTAATGCTGTGATATGGCTACTCTTAATGTTGGAGTTCATGAAGCCCTATGAAATTTATCTGATGCTGATCAAGATCATATACTTTCATTACCATATTGTGGGATTGGTAGTTGTAATTATAATGATCCTTGTCAGACACTTCATCATGAAGGCTTATTTAATGAAAATTTGGTCAATCCAGAGTGCCTATCTCTGGGAGAGAGCCACGGAAACCCTCCATGTGGCCAGAAGACCAATGAGAAAGAAGATTTACCCATTGTTATAATCCATCGTGGTGATCCTACCTATGATGGAATTCAATTTAAATTTCCTCTTCGTAGTAGTATTTCACATTGTCAAGACAATTCAATAATTAACAATGTAGCGATGAGAAATCCCTTCTATATCGAGGAACATGAAAACCCAAATCCAGTCAAGTATGCTTCCTTGTCATTTATAAGTGAAACACATTCTCAACCCGAAGACATCTTAAGGGAAAAATCATTCCTAAAACCACCTTTAAGTCATTTATCATCTATTACATAGATTCCACTATGGTCAGATCAAGTGGAGAAACCACTTGTGAATGATGATGAAGATGTGATAAACATGATGAAACAATTATCTTATAGATAAATCTATTTCATGTTTTGGACTTTGGTATGTTCTCAGTATAACATTCCAGAATTGATAAATTTAGATTGCATTCCGAACATTCATCTCATCTTATGGAAAACTCTTTTTCATTGGACCACCAATGTCTTACCATATGATGAATATATAAATAATATAATGGTTATATATGGGTTTTAGTACCAAATTGATATGGAATATCTCTCAATTTTTTAAAATCACTAGGTTGAAAAACAACAGAGAACCCTTCAGTGCACATGTCTCAATGCTCTAAAGAGGCTACACCAGTAAATTTTTTATTCCCCATGTAATGTTCATATCAAAGGATGGAGTGCATATAGACCATTGCATTTCACTGCACTCCAAATTCAGCAAGGTCTACCAAAAGTGGATTCATGAAATGTTATTTCCCTTGCTCAACCACGATCAATAGGTTTTTTATGTAATCAATTGTACGATCAAGAACAGATCTCAGCCAGTTCTCATCAGAATCAAGACCAAAGAAAAAAATTTGTAGAGCTACTTATACTTCTAGAATATGAGAATCTTAAACTGGAATCCTGTTTAGAGGATGTCAGGTGTTAGAGGATGCAAATGTACAAAATAGCACAATAATATTCCGAAATAGGTGAGTTATGTGATTGTTGGATGATGCACCAAGCTAATGTTCGAACCAAAATCTGCAAAATCAAAAGAGCAGTTACACGAATTTCCTCCATTTCAGTTCAAGAATCACATCATCTTGCATGCATGAGGGCTCATTTAATTCAACATTCAAATTCATTAAACATTTTTCAATGATTTTAAGAAGAAGAAGAAGAATAGGAAAAGCCATAGCATTCCATGCTAGGGGCTTTTTAATATTGGCAATCCCATCCTCAGCTGGAGTTAGTTTTCCCTTGATTAGGGAAGAATCCATAAGGAAATCATACAACTGAACTATCAAAGGATTCCCTTTGTATTACTATCTGGAGAACAGTTCCAGGGAATTCTTCATATAGTATAAAAGAGTCTCGTGGAAGTTATAAAGGGAGATGATCTATGAGAAACACTGACAGAATACCATCAATTCATTATACGTTAATGAATGTTAATAACACCATTGCAGAAGATCTTCTAGAAAATAAATCCAGTTTAGGGGAATCAGATGATGATGTTCATGTCAATAATATAGAACACATCTAGGAAAATGATGAATTTGTGTATACCAGAAATCATGGGCTTACCCTGAATCTTTGTATGCCATCAAATAACTAACTCTCCCCTCTCCTAAAGGAAGCTAATAAGGGTAAAAAAAAGTAAGATTGCATCGCACTTTTACACTGGAGAAAGTCAATATATTTCACTTGAAAAGATATTTAGACAACTAGAAGAGGAAATAAGGGAGTTGAAAAGAAAAAATATAGATTTACCTCAAAATAACATTTTTTCTAGATATACAGCCCAAGTATTAATACAACCATCAATGGTTTTACCAGTCACTTCACTAGTTGAAGTTCATGTTGCAATATCTAGAAAGGTTTCAGGTCACTCAGATGTTCTCCAAATGATTACGAACACAATTGAGACATTAACAGCTCGATTGGAATCTATGGAGGAACAACATGCACCCGTTTTTCTAGAAAACACAGATTACCCCGAATGGTTGGATCCAATTCCTCCCCCAACAAATTTTTGGAATACCACATTCCAAATCATTAATGGTTCAAGAGATCTGGAAGTAAAGATAACATATTTTTTTCCTCATTGTGATCCCATGATCAGAAAATCTAAATAACAAGAAGCAATTAAGTATATGTGTTTTTTGTAGTCATTCTAAGGACCATCATTTGTCTGGTATTCAAGTTTTCATTCTCGATGAGTTACTGGATGGGATGATCTCCGTCAGAAATTTCTTCTCCAATATAACTCAACAACACCAAAGATGAATTTTTTTATCATACTAATTGTAAAAAAGGGGAGAATGATAGAGATTCGGATTTCATTACACGATGGAATGGATTAACATATTTCACAAGTCAACCACTCCCTTAAGAATAATTTTTTCCAATCTGTCTGGAAAATCGGAGTGACGAATTACACACACCATTCATCCCTATGAAATACACAGGGGGGTTTCGAGACATTACATTAATCTCTCAACTGATACAAGACTATATTATAGATCCAAAGGCTAAAACTCATGTAATTATATTAGATATGGGGAGGAGGATAGGAAAATACGAAGCTGCCATAGTAACCATCAAATTGGCACCTGTACAAACTTATACTTGAAGACCCTCATCATACCTAAGGTCTCTGCCTCTTAAGCATCAACAACATTGACTGGCTCATCAAGATGATCAATGTGATCAATTGCGTAAACAAATTATGAAATTAATGACTAAATTTTATTCTTTCAGGGACAAACATGTTCTGGGTTACTTCTTTCATTATTAGAAAATAAATTAGTTCAGTTTCCAAGGCCGAAAAATCCAAATATAGATGGAGATGATGATCGTCAGGATTATTGTCACTTTCATAAGATGTTGGAACACCTCATTCATGAGTTATTTGTTTTCAACGGCCTTCTGAAAAATATGGTAGACTCTGGATAAGTGAAATTGAAAAGTTCATCATCTCAAATAGTATGTGTTACTGCTACAAATCCAGAAGAAGAGAGAGAATGGAAAGAGTTCAAAAGTAAAAATGTGCAAAAATATGATGATTGGATGATCATAATGATGATAAATCAGTCTCATGTTATTTTATGAACACAATTGAAAGAAGAAATTGTGTCTTATTCCACTCCTGCCACAACAAAACCATCTCCATAAAAGGGTTATTCTTCGAAGAAGAAAATTGAATATATGGGAATAGAGCAGCCAAAATAATACGAGCTCATGTCAAGGCCTATGTAGTCCTTAACCCTGGTAGATTTTATGCCATCTGTTTCAAAATAACGAACATTTCCCTGACAAATTATATAACAATAATTAACCTACAAAGAAGAATTTTCATCAGGTGACGAATTGATATTTGTTTTTCTAATGTTATACATTTAACAGATACTAATTCCATTGGTGATTCTTTTTATAGTGAGCCAAAATTCCTTATACCTAATTGGGGAACATGAGGAAGGTTCAAAGGTTGAGGATATAGGGGATGACATGGGAATTCTTGACACCACCATTTAAAAACTTCCCCTGGTCGAACAATTTATGCGGAAGAAACTCATGGAAGAGACCTTCAGTGGGATCAACAAGAGCATGGAGTTTCTTCCTTGAAATATAGGTTCAGTTCTGACAAAATTATTTTGGATGAACGATTTAAAGACAACCCATATTTTTCTCAGAAATTGAATGGACCTAGTTAGTCGAATTTACCAAATCAAGCTCTATTTCTAGCTTCTTCTACGATACGAAGTACATCTACATCAGAAGCATCAACGTCCAATGCCGCTGAAAACCCTCATCTCCATGCAAGGAAACGCGGACCTTTGGACAATAAGAATGATGTATTTAAACAATTAGCCCATGTAACAGCCATGTTATCAATTTTGGATTCATTGAATCTGTCAAAAGATATTCGAGAAGCACTCATTGAGGCTTTGTTAAGTCCTCATGAATTTGAAACCGATTTTCCTACTATTGAGGTTTACCGTATAAAGAATGATCTAGCAGAATCTCATGCAGACAAATATTTTATAAACAAAGATGAAGATGATGTTGTACATGGAAATATGAGGCATGTATATTATTCTGTAAATTTCAATGATGTAGACATCCGCCAAGTCTTCATTGATAATGGCTCCAGAGTCAACCTCGTTACAGTATGTACACATCATCAATTGGGCCTGACTAAATCTAACATATCTTATTCAACATTATTTTTTGACAGGATATGACGTGAATGAACACAATCCTTTGGGCGATATTACATTCAGATCTCAGTTTGGAGATCTTGGGTCTAATTCAGATGTCATGGTTGCTCATCAGGACACAACCATCAAAATTATGCTTGGATGGCCTTAGTTGCATCACCATGCATCAATTACTTCTTAATACAACCAATGTGTGAAATATTTTTTCAATGGTCAAATCAGAACATTGTATGGTGAAAATCCTCCGTTAAAAACTTGTGAATCTTAATACATTGAGGCATAGTTTTATCACAAAAAAGGAACAAAGCACATGACAAAAGAGATAACCAGAGTTAATGCTCCAAAAGGACTAGAAAATATCACAAAAAATCATTTCATACATTTTAGTATAGATTATTTGTTACCATAAATCAAATTTGATTGGGTAAAATCAAACCTAATGGCTCATCCAGTAACTTCCATAATGTAAATTATGACAATTGAGACTGACAACATTGAATAAATTATTGATTCACCAAGAAATGATGGAATCCTAAATAGACATGTTTTCATCTCATCTGTTGAACTACAACAGGCCTCCACTTCATCAACTAGAGTAGAATAGATAGTAGTAATTATATAGGAAACCAAATATGTTTATTCTCAATCCATCAAATCTTCTTTACTATCACAGAAAGATCCTTTGGTATGAATATTTCAATAATGTTCCATAAATATATAATCATTATTTTTCCTTTTCAATTTTTGGGATATATATGTTTTCGCATTGATTTTTTGAAAAATATTATGATTTTCCCAAAGAACAATTCCTTCCAAAACATATATTTTAATCCTCTTGATTGTTTTTTTCTTCATTAATTATTCATTATTCTTATGCCAAATATTTTAAACCAATATTCATTAGGGTAACCCTATGATTATTCATCAAATCGTGATTTTTGAAATCCTTATTAAACCTAGTTATTTATTTGGGATAACTCATTAAAATTATTGTAATAGCTTCTATTTTCTATTAATGATCGCATAAATCTTATAATGTGATTGGTGCGGTAAAAATTATATATCACTCTAATGTATTGGGTAATTATTTTTAATGCATGATATATTTTGTTATATATGTGAACATTATGCTATAATTATTAACAATTATGATGTTTTAATTTTTCATAAATATCACACATGATTAAGAATCTATTTTTTCACAACTATTTTTTGTACTTAACCCCAATGACAGGATGATTTATTGTTATACATTCCAATGTTCCATACCTTTATCACATGATTCCATAATGATGTTTTTTCAAATCATATTCTTCTGTTATGATGATATAATTTATGTACAACAATTTTATATTCATTGATTTCAATTATTCATCCACTTAATATGCTATTAACTCTCACTTTTATTCATATATATCGTCAGGTGATTAAATGTACATTAGAAAATGTGAGAATTAAGTATAATGATGATTTATTTATATAAATGTTTATGTTTTATTATATTAATGTAATATTTGATCCTATTTTTACAAGACACTAATCCTTATGACCCATGATTTGTATGCCTATTATGTTTTCTAACATAAAATTTATTTCATAGCCAGGTATGAAATGATAGGGCCACAATAGTTTGTAAAATAACACTATCTAGTTAATTTATGAAATATGGTTACAAAACATTTGTTGAATCCCATAGGATAAAAATGTGTATATGAAACTTTGTTTTATAAGAGGGAACATCATATTCATCCAAAAAGATATAGATATAATTTTAATTATGAAAAATAATTACTTATTCATTATTTTTTCTATTTTTTTGGTCATTTTCTAGTTATGAGTATTGTGAGATACATGAGAAACTAAGACATAAACTCATTTGAAGCACGATCAAATGATTTCCCAAACAACATCACCAATTATTAGGGATGAGTTAAAAATACCATGTTGATGATTAAAAACAATAATATGTTATGAACAACAACAATAACAGTATGGAATGTCCTCCTTCAACTATGATAGAGAAACAACCTATTGATTTTTTTATGTGGAGATAACCTCTGACATATAGTCGATATTCAGATCCACATACTGTGGAATAGTGGGTCAATTAGATATAGATTATATTTTATGTGATCCACTATTATAAGAAGGGGTAGAAGACTCTAGAAGTCTTTCATTTATATAGAGAAGTTGATCTATGCAGGATATTGATAACAAAAACTTAGCTAAAAGATGAAATTGAAGAGATAAAGTTAGATGTTTTATAGAATATATTTTTTAACATAAATTTACCTATAAAAATTTGAACAATGATGGGGAGATAATTTATAGAGGTGAAGAAATTAGATGTAGAATATATCAAATATTAGATGTAAAAAATATATGAATCAATTCCAGATATACATTTGGTGTTGTTGTCTCTATTGATATATAAATATGAAGATTCATTATGGGTATAAATTACACAACATAGAGGGTTTGGAAAACCAAGAAATTTTTATTTTTGAATATTTTGTTCAATGTTCTCTCAATGTGTATATTGTTCTTAGATAATGTTCCATTGGATTCTATTATATGAAAGGAATGATGTGGTTTCATGATTTATTATCAATTAAAAAAGGTGGAATGAATGATACACTACTGACAATCAACATTTTGTAAAGATGTTTCATTGGAATTGTCTTAAAGTTATAGAGATTAACTATTTTCGATTGAGAGTAGTCCTCTATCTTCACGAGTGATGAAGATACATATAGAATAAGAAAAATTCAGAGGAGGAATGTATATCATTTCCCATTTTTTTCATTACTTCTATTATAGGGACCAAGGTCCATATGCATTCTGGTACACTAAAACAAGGGTCCTTGAGGTTAATCAATGTCTGAATCCACTGAAACCAAATGAAAATAGAATTTTTATTCCATTACAATTTATTATGTTTCTCATTAAAATGATGTCATACAAGGTACCCTTCATATTCACTAAATAAAGGGAAATTGTTTATTTTATTCCATTACTATGCATTCATTATCATCCTACGTGTTTTATAAAACTCTTTAAGGTATTCAGTTATACCATTATGTACATATATTTATGGAGAAAAACTAGTAGTTTGAACACCGCAACACAATTTTTTTTTGACAAATATCATATTAATATATATAGGATGAATAATCCTTCGAATATCATAATCCTTCCCTTTGTGGATTTTAAAGAACTAATAGTAACATATTGGATATTTTTATGTAGATTTACTATACAATATTAAGAATCAAAGTTTCATTTCATATTCCAAAAAATCTATTGAATATAGGGTTTAAGGTTTTGTCAATATGGTGTTAATTTTTGTTTAGAAATGTATTGATTGATGATAGGATAAATATTGAAGTTTTTATTCTTTTTTTAATGTCACTGAGTGAGTAATGATTCTACTTTGATTAAGATGAAATTATTCCACATCTAATGGAACATCGAGAATTACTATCTGACATTGGATTTCATCCTCGATTATTCTCCATTGAAATTTAGACAATTGATTCAACTGATCCAAAGTTCCAAGTAATGTGTAAATGAATGACACCTTGTTACACCATTTCACAAAGGCCATACAATACATTATTGCAATATGCATTTGAAATATTCATCCACTATTTTATAATTGGATGAATTTGTTGTAAAAGGGATGATTAATGGTGATGATCTTAGAAATATAAGATGTGTGATAAAATAGTTTTCACAATGGGTACATTGATGTGTCTTGGGATTCATTCATGAAGGGGTAATTAATTTCTTGTTTAAGTACCTAATATGTATAATTTCGTTTTATATGGGGTTTATATAAATAATATTGGACATTGGCGAGCAGGAAAACCATGGAAGTAGCTCTCACCACTTGAGTTAGTAGAAAGTCATTACCCCATCCAACCAGCCAGTGTGACATGCCATAGTCGAGTGCATGAGAATTACATAAGATCCCATAGAAGTGCATAAATGAGAAATACAGAGTGCCATTATATTGGGAAGTACGATGAAAGAGAAAATGGTGGGTACATAGCATGCTCGCAAGGAGAACATGATATACGGAGATATCATTGAGGGGGATGGAGTATTTGGGTGGTATATCAGAATTCCTAAATATTTAAAAATTGATGATCCATGAATCCACTTCGATTTGGGAAATCATTTTGAAAACATGGATGTAATCCTCACCATCCATCTAATATCATGATATATTATGGATACACATATCATACCATGTCACAATATATAATCCACACCATCTGTATCTGATTTGTGATGATCTAATGTCCATGGAGAGGCCACAGAATCATCTTAACCAATGGATCATATGAAACAAAATATCATGCTAGAGATGATGCAATGCCTCATGGATTTATCTTCAGCCACCATTGATGCTCGAAACCACAATGTGAGAGTAGTCTGGATGTCACAATCATATTCATGAAATTATATTTTCATGAATGCAACTAAAAATAATCAATATCCATGACTAAGAGAATACAATGATGTTGATGCCGCACCCTCAATTTGATGTTTGGGGAAATTATATTCTAGAATTCATAAAGGCATGGACATGAGGATTATACCACAAAGGAGAAGTCTCTGTTCAAAAATAATATCCTATGATTCACATCGCATCTTTTACCCATGGATTTTCAAATTTGAAGCTGAATATCTCATACATCAATGTATCTATCCTCTTGGAATATCACAAGGTATTTTAAAATGAAAACGGTCTCAACCCTTCATAAAAAAGGAGGTTTCCCTAAACTGATCATGGTGTTGAAGATATTGAGAAATCCTTGATTTATCCATTGAAATAGAGCACCGATTACAGGTTCCGCGTATCTCTTCTATGCAATAGATAAGGGATCATATAGATGTACAACAAGTGCAATGAAACCTTCAACCATCATAAATTAATCAAGGACCACACCCACTCTGTGTGAAGAAGATTCATGTACACGTAATAGGTTCTGTCAATCCCATGCTCTATTTCATGAACATAAATTTGGAGGATAAAAAATTGGTGAAATAATACCCTTTATATAATCTATGAAGATTGAAACCACTAACCATCTTGGTTCTATAAAGAAGAACCAGACAGAATGTTTGTAAAAGATCATTGGAATTCTTGCACGAAGAAGAACAATTGTGAGCACATTGTTTTAATGAACAGAATGAGAACACCCACTGGTACATCATTTTTTCTTTTGAATATAAAGGAATTAATATTTCAAGAAGGTGGATAGTATATATAACCACACACTTTTGAATTAAACAAATCCAAATAATTTTCAATGAATATAAGCGATAGTAATTAAGAAGCTCGAGGCCTTGTTTTTTCAAAACTAATAAATTAGAATACATGCATCTGCAGTGGCTTTGAGAAATCCATGATATTGTGTACAAATACACATCCAATTAAATATATGTATAATCCTAGAACACGTAAACAATATACCTAATTTAGTTGTTTCACAAGAATAAGAAGGGGATTCACCAACATGATCTCTTCTTGTATTTGGGATTAAGAGTCTTTAACTAAACCAATAGTGTTAAAAGGTATAATGGGATGTATAATTTGTGTTGCAAAAAATATAACTAAACATATATATATATATATCCATGAAATCACATTCAAAAGTGAAGGAATTGAGTTCATAATGAGAAAGACTAAAAAATTGAAATGAATTTCATTTGATGCATAAAAAACACACATTAAACCAATATCATTTAATCTAGTGAATAGTGTTTGTTCCTATTTACAAAGAACACAATACAAATACATCAAATATTGGTTAAACGTTTTCAAGTGTTAGATGTCATTGTGATACCCAAGAAAAAGGTTTTTTAATTCCAGGAAGCCCATGCATGAAGTGAACGAGTATTGAGACAGATGCCAGGAAGAATTAAAGAAGACCATATATTTGAGGTGATAGTATATGAGATTTCAAGAACAAAAAAAAATTATGACAATGTGAAAGATCATTATATCATATTGTTATTATTTAAGAAGTTGTGTTCACTATCTGAAATCACATTATTGTGAACATGTCTTCATTATATGAAGATATAATATCCCGAACATTGTAACACTAAGTACTGGTAAGGAAACATGATCCAAATTATTGAGAAAGTCAAACAGACCTAACTATAGGATATTGATGTGTTTTGAATAGAAACACGATAATGTGTGATTTATAAATCCTATGGGGGAATAAAATAATATCAATATACAATGAGTAAATTAAATAAATAAGGAATCTAGTCATTTGACTCGAGAGATTGAATAACCCTGTGTGATACAAGGTGGAGAAGAATTATTTTGTGGGACTCTGGATTAGGATAGTGGACTCTTCTAACCCTATAGGATGTAGTATAACGACCCTCATGTAGGACTAAAGAGATATGCATTGGGACTCTGTATCGACAATTGAAATTGATAATAAGATTATAGTCATGATTCTTTTTGTGGGTGAATAAACAACACAACAAAGAGTAAGTATTCAAACTAAACCATTTAAATAATTGTCTTCAATGCCTTTATTTTAACAATATCATTTTAGGTAATTCAGAGAGACACAAGATGATTTGATCAAGTTATTTACTAGATCGAGATATTTAATTTAAAAGAATCAATTTGTAAAATATTAAAAGGGGATAATGATTCACCCCTCCATCTCTTAGTGATTCAATGTGATTTGGGAACATCAATTGGTATTATAGGGAAGGTAACCTCCAAAAGATACAAGGGATTATTTTTAAAGTGATGATTTTCGGAAATGAGTGAAAGAACTCAAATGGATATATCATTCTAGACATAGAAGAGTAAAATAACGAAACATTAAAGGATGATGATGAAGAATATTACTACTATAGGGGAGACATCTAATAATAATGGTAATATGAAAGATCCAACAAGTGATAAATCTTTTTATTATTACTCTTTGGATGAATCATATTCAAGGGGTGATAATGATTTATCAATTAGTGATCTTAAATCTCTACTCAAAGATCGTCTATGAAAAATCCCTAGAGAAGTGGAATGATAAGTTTTTTTCAATCATTAGTTGTAATCAACATGATAAATTATAGCATGAAGAAGAAGTTGATTATAAGGAAGCAGCATTGGGGAAAGGGGTTGGCATATCCCAAAATCACACAAAACATGTGAAGGAAAAGGTATAAACATTTTCACATTACAATGAATGATTTTTGATATTGCTGAATAATTAAAAGTATGAATTTTTAAGATATAATTATTTGATATGTCATTTGTAGAATCATTCCATGCATTTGAAATTTATCACGATGTTATTGTGGTTGTCAAACTTCTCAACTAGAATACAAAGAGAACTAGTTAAAGGAGAAAGATATTTCTATGGAAGATTTAAAATATATGCATGAAAACTGAATTATAAATCTAAAAGAGAATTTGGAAAGTAACATGAGATCAGTTGAGAATGAGAATAATTCCCTCAACATAATGTTTCTTGTAATGGAGGTGAAATTTAAGAATTAACCATCACTCCAAGCTAGAAAATAATAAATAACTAAAAGAAGAGATGTTTCCCCCATTTATTGTATTGAGAACTATGATTCAAAAATGAATATTAGATCATCTTTTAATCTAATGGAAACATACTCCAAGAAGATGGTATCCCATATCCTAGTTATATGTGTTTCTACTAATGTAGTTTCATCTAACAGTATAGGTTAAAAATTACAATCACGAAAGATCAGGATTGATAAAAATGTTGATACATCTATAAAAATTTTAAGGATGTATACTGGAATGATTAAAAAGAACAATTCCTAAATGGATTCTATAATTAATGAAAGAAAAATATTGAAACCAAAAAGCACTAAATATAGACATACTAAAACTATAATAACATTAAGGAGAATTATTGGCTACTTTTTCTGTTATTGTACATCGTAGAATCAGTCTAAAGGTTTTTGACATAATTTTTTAGCATATGAAATATATTGAATGCATAAATTAAGGGAATGTAAAAGTGAGAAAATGAAGAATCCTTCAACACTAAAGATGAATACAAAAATGAAGAAAAATATTTCTATCAAGAGAATATTTTAAAATATTGAAAACGTATGTGATAATTGAAACAGAATTGGTCATAGTTATGAGGTTTATTGGTTTAGTACAACTTTTTAGAATGCATATATCTATAATAATGGACGAAAAAAAATGTGTAAGAAAAAGACAGTAGTTTGAAAATCATCCATTTGGAATATGAATAAAATAATGTACAGAAATTGTGAAACAAATAATTACTAGGAAGAATATTATGTTGGATTCCATGAATGTCATCTCAACCAAGAAAAGATGCTTCTTCTGTGGAAATAATGGTCACAACATGGATCACTACAAACAAGCCATGATAATGGATGGTAGAATGTTGAAAATAAAAGCACAATCAATCCATGTGAATATTGGATTGATTGAATACATTCATGAAGATAATTTTCATATGTTTCCTAAGATAGTTATGTTGAAAACAATGAAGAAACCATGTGGATGTTATGTGCAACCCCACGAATTTCCACGATACGCTTCTCTTTGAATAATAAAGTAACGTGTGTTGTACGCAACTTCCAGTTCTAACACAAACCACAACCAATCAAACTAGTCGTTATGAAATGTAATGCCCACTTTTGGAAATTTTAAAAATATTTTCCCTCACAATGGGCTTCATTTTTGGATTCGGAATATCAAAATTATCCAGGGGTGAAATTTTGGTACTTTTCGGATAACTTTCATATTTTGATGAATAGTGAAAATTACTAAATTCTAATGAAAAACAACTGTTTTAATCGAAATAATTAATAGTGTAAATAATTAATTTGAGAAGTTTTAAATTATATTTATAATTTATATTTTCCATTTAATCCAATTTTGGCCATTGGAAATATTTTCACATTTAAACCGAACATAAACAAGTTTCAATCTTTTGACAGTTATTGTTCCTTAAAAAAATGCATTTTGTTTTAACAGCGGGAATTAATTTTAAACTAATAAATGAAACATCTATTTTTTGAATTTTGTAAAATAGAATTCATTATTGAATTCATAATAACCAAATTATCTTATGGTAAATATTTGAATTTTTCTAAAAACATTCAATTTTTGATGAATAGTGAAAAACACCGGGTTACTGTTTAAAATCACCTTTTTATTAAATTAAAATTTATATTATTTAAATTCATTTGAGCTCAAAATAGATACATAATACATATATAAATTTAATTTAATTCATTGTAGTTAGTTTATAATAATTTCACATATATAAAGAATTTATTGAACTTTTTCACCGTCTTTTATCCACCTCCTAGGAAAATTTGTAAATTCACATAAAACATACTTTTACCACTTCTGTGAGTGGAATTTCGAAAATCAGAGAGACATGGTTAATATCAAGGTGTAAAATGTGGTTGAATAATATAAAAATAATTTTTTCTGAGTAGTAAATGTTTTACTTTTATTTAGCACGGTGAAAAGTAAATAGGGTAATTAACAGTAAAAATGATATTATTATTACCATGAAACATGTCCTAATTTTAATGGATAAGTTTAATTCGACCAGAAAAACCTTAGGAATAAAATATGACCCTTTAGGTCCACTTGTATTAGATTAGGACATTTATTATCATTTAATTCAATGAAAAGTTAAATGAGGTAAAATAAAAGTTTAATAACAAAATCATTTTTAATATAGGGTTATACATAAGCTAAATTCGATTATAAATAGTAATTATAAATATAAAAAGATTTAATACATAATGGTATTTTAATTATAATTTTTATAAATTAAATAATTAAATTTATTTATGACACAACGATGATGCAGTAATTACCTTATTAATGAAAGAATCAAATAAATGGTAATATAAATATTAAAATAAATATAATTTCAATGTTTTTATGAAATAAACGAATTTTTTAGGTGTCTATGAAATGTTAGGGCTGATTCAATGTATCATTTTCGAAGTAATCGGGTTGTTATGACTTTCAAAAAAACAAAATACCAAATACTGTAAAAATTGACATAAATTAATATTTAAAACAAATATTATATGATTAATTGATATTATATTCCAAAAAATATAATGTTTTTCCAAAGGACATATATCATTATAGGTCCATCATTAATGGACCACTTGGGGGTCTCTTGGATGTTTATAGTAACTTTAATAACCATATAATATTAAAATACAAAGAGACATGATAAATGTCAAACTAAGTAACTAAGGGTCAAGACTAAAATTTAAGGTTAATAAAGTGAACCAAACCTGTCTAAAATATATTGGTTGAATGAATTTAGACCCTTCTCTGCCATAGGTTAATAATAATACACTTTGGAGCCATATGAAACTGAATATGAATTTATTATAAAATAATACTTTAAGTTTTTCCTAAAGAACGCCTCCTCCCCCTTATAAAAGGACACCACTTCTAACCAATTCTTCACACCTTCAACACCTTTTGGTTCGGCCAACTCCTGCACAAATACTCTCTAAACATACCTCACTTAATAATAGAGGCCTTATTTTGATCAGAAAGACAACCTATGGATCCCTTTTGATCAAATCAAAAGGAAGAACACAAAGAAGAGGTAATGTTTTCACCACCATCATTGAAGTTCCTTTCTTCTTCAACTTCTTATTTCATTATTATTTCCATTATAAATAAAAACATCAGTATCTCCTATATACTGCGATGTTATAATATTTATGGTACAACCAAATTCATTATTCTATCCACCCTTTGAATGAAATTTCACCATATGTGCGTACGTAAGGCTTACCGTCTCCACGACGCGATGAGATTCTTTTCCAAGTTCACCTTCATCAACGATTATAAAAATATATATTACTAATAAGTAAGTAATATATATCATAATAATGATACTAGAGATATATATATTTATATATATAAGTTTTTGTGTACTTACATATATCTTATTCACTTACATCCGTTCAATACCATATGAAAAAGGAAACATCGTTTATGGGTACGTACGGACTATCGTCTCCATAAACTGTGTTTTCCATTTCATATATATGTCTATTATAAATTTTTATATTCTAAATATATATATAAATGAACCATTTTTTATATTATGGAAGTATTTAAATCCTGATCTATGTGATACAATGAAGAGTAACAAGTTAAAACACGCATGATAAAGAAAGTGATTATTACCCAAAATATTAATATAACATAGAAATTATTATTAATGGGTAGTATAAAGTCATAAATGTAACTCCCCGACCCCAATGACCCAGAGTCGGTGAATTATTTCAATACATTGGCATGATTACAAGGAACCATGTCCCGAAGAACCGACCAGTTTACCCGTCTTGGAAAATAGATTACATACATGAATGTTACATTACACTTCATAACATACAAAACAACATAAATAATTCTATATAAATAACATTATTCCCTTGTCTTAACCCTGAATATCAATCATATTACACATCTCGGGATCTTGGGAAAAATAAAACATACAAAGGGGTGAGCTCAAATGCTCATTAAGGGTAAGCAATACAGCAGAAACATTCAAAAATAAGCATAAACATTTAAGGCAATGTATAGAACTAAAACAAAATCCTTTTAAACTTGGAATTCAGCATAATATGGAAGAAATAAAATGAAATAATGCCATTTACTTATTCACATGTATATTCTAATAATCGAATAATCACATGCAATATCACTAACCAAATTCATAATGATGGAATCCATAATTTTGAACTTTAATTTCTTTATCAAGGCCTCATGCTAAGGCCTAGGGGATAACTATAACCGGAACCCAACCAAGAGAGCTTCTGTAACCGGACTCCATCCTAGAGTGCCTCTAATAACCGAACACCAACCCAGAGAGCCTCTAATAACCGGACACCAACCCAGAGTGCCTCTAATAACCGGACACCAACCCGGAGTGCCTCTAATAACCGGACACCAACTCGGAGTGCCTCTAATAACCGGACACCAACCCGGAGTGCCTCTAATAACCATACACCAACCCTGAGGGATTACCTTTACCGGTCCCCAACCCGGAACATACTAGTCCAACACATTCATCTTAAGAAGAGGATGAAATATAACACAAACTTTTGTATTAAAACTAAAATACAAAATGTCCAAACATTAATCATAAACCATTATTGGCATAAAAATAATTCATACATAGTAAAAAATATCACAAAAACATAAATACAATATGGATGATTTGTATCATAATATATCAACTTGAAACAAGTTTAAAATTTATCAAAGGATGTTGACATAGATGAAATCAATACTATTTGAGAGAAATATCTCTTTTTTTGAAATCATTTAAAAGTCGCATAATTATAGAGAAAACCTTTATTTTGAAAATATCTTTATAATCTTGTGAAGGAAGCTTCAAATGTGTAATAATGGTAGAGAATAACCCCACCCACCGTATAAGTTAAAAAAACACATTCTTACCTTAATTTTTTCAAAAGGGTAAAAAGGTCCTTGTTTGGAAAATGACAGAAAGATTCATTTATAAACCTCTTATAAAAATTCAAACATGGGTATAAATGACATTAACCCATATTATTGTAAATAGTAAACAAAATTGAAATAGATTTTTAAGAAACATGGATGTGGATGATAAATAAATCCTAGTAGATTATTACGTATAAACAACCTCGGATAATGAAGAGATTGCGAAATAAACCCTTTCCAATTTGGTAACTTACGAAACATACAACCCATGAAGGAGGTATCATAAAATTAATATGTAAATACACATAAATTAAAGTGTATTACAAAAAGAATACAATTATTGGTATTACATACACCACACAAAAGGTAATAGTGGCAATATGGCATGAATCTCACGGGAATAAGGAGTGAGATGAAAACCCCTTACCTTGTACTTTTCCTTGGTTGGGGGTTGGTTAAACTCATGTATAATGGTGAAATATTTGTTATTAAATTATACAAGAATAATATACATTAATATTATATCATATATGATCTTTTAACATTGATTTGTTAATAATAACTTAGTATTATTGTTGTTTCGGGTGTTAACTTACTTGTTTTCTTTTATATGTTTTGTTACGTAAGCTACGTTTTTCAAAGATAGGTTGTATCTAAATCATATCCAGAATGATATCAAGTCTTTAGATACTATTATTTATCATCAAATGAGAATTATACTTGAAAGGATACGATGGAGAATGAATCCCATCGCGTTCGTGGAGACGGTAGTCCGTACGTACGCACAAGCGACAATATCATTCTTTTGATATTAAAATAATATATAATTGGATGTTATATCATATATACAGAATCATTATCATGATATATTTATTATTTACATGAGTTACACATCATTATTATACACATCCAAATAACAATTTATTGAATAACAATTACACCACGACGTGGAGACGGTAAGCCGTACATACGCATGTATGGTGACATGTTATTCAAAGGATGGATAGAATAATGAATATGGTTGTACCATATTTATAATAAAATCATAGTATATATAAGATACTGGAGTTATTATTTTATAATGGTAATAACAAAGAAGGAAGAGGTGGAAGAAGAAATGAACTTGGAAAAGGGTGGTGAAATCATTACCTCTTCTTCGGGTTCTTCATTTTGATTTGATCAAAAGGGCTCTTAGTTTGACTTTCTGACTAAAGGAATGCCTCTAGGATGAAGTGAGGGAAGTTGATAGAGTATTTGGGTAGAGTTTGTCTGAGCCAAAAGGCTTTTAATGTGTGATGAATTGGTTATAATTTGGGTCCTTTTATAAGGGGGAGGAGGGGCTCTTTTGGAAAAACTAAAAGTATTAATTTATAATAAATTCATATTCAGTTTATAATGGCTCCAAAGTGTATTATTTAAATTATAAGATTTTCATGGGTTGCAAACCACTCAACCAATAGTTTTTAGACAGGTTTGGGTCACTATATTAACCTTATCGTTTAGTTTTAACTCTTAGTTAGTTAGTTTAACAATTACCATGTCACTTTGTATTTTTATATTATATAGTTAATAAACTTACTATATACATCCAAGCGGCCCCAAGTGGTCTATTAATGATACACCTATCATGATATAAGTCTATTGGCCGAACCTTAGATTTTTAGGAATTTAATATCAATTAATAATATAATATTTGTTTTAAAAACTCTTTTATGTCAATTTTGACACTATTCAATAATTTATTTTTTAAAAAATCATAACAGAATGATTACTTCTAACAAAGTTAATTAAACAATTCCTAACATGTTATATTTACATAGAAAATTAATTTAATTCATAAAAAGTCTAAAATCAATTTTATTTGGGTATCTACAATATCAATCATTTTAATTATTCACTATTTTGGTAATTACTGCATCACCATTGTGTCATAAATAAATTACATTATTTAATGTCTAAAAATTATAAATAAAAATCCATTACGTAGAAAATCTTGTTATATTTCTAATTAATATATATAGTCGAAAATCCAACATATATAACCCTATGTAAAAATTGTTTTTCTAAAAGATATATTCTTGTGTCATTTTTGTATTCATTTTAACTTAATTAAAATAAAGTGTCCCTATCACTTACAAGTGGCACCATGGGGTTCCAAAATCGACCCAAAGATGCTCAGGGTCGGAAATTTATCAACCAATAAGTTTAGGACACGTTTTAGGGTAATATTTTATTATTATAATATTATTTTTTAACCCTTATTTACCAGCTTTACCCTTTAACCATGGTAAATAAAATATTTACCGAAGTAATTATTCAAAATGTCTAAAAATAAAAGTTAACTATTTACACAATTTAAAAATCCTGATTCCAAATATGGAATCGATTTTTCCAAATTCAAAACACAAGAGTGGCGGAAATTAATTTAAAATTAATTCCCGCTGTCAAAATAAAAGCTGTGTTTTTAAGATATAATAACTATCAAAAGATTGATACTTGTTTATGTTCGGTTTAATTGTGTAATTATGTCCAATGAACAAAATTGTATTAAATGGTAAAAATATATTCTAAAGATACTTTAATACCACTCAAATTAATTATTTATCACTATTAATTATTTTGATTAAAAAAATTGTTTTTAATTAAAATTTAGTAATTTTCACTATTCATCAAAATATGAAAGTTATCCGAAAAGTACCAAAATTTCACCCTAAGCTAATTTCGATATTATGAATCCAAAAATGAAGTCCATTTAGAAAGATAAAATTTATAAAATTTCAAAAAGTAGGTATTACTATTCATAATGGCTAGTTTGATTGGTTGTGGTGTGTTAGAATCTCGAAGTTGCGTACAATGCACACCATTGCATTATTCAAAGGGAAACGTACCGTGGAAGCTTGGGATGTTTCATTGTAAATTTTTGATGTCCCCATTATAAAAAGTAAATTTATTTAGTCAAATTGAATATATAAAAGTTTAAAATATTGGATTTAAAAAGGGTTCACTATTAAAGGTTTGTAAAAGTGAAAAAAATGAATTTGTTCTTACATTATTTCTAAGAAACTCATAATATGGATTCTAAAATTATAAGGATTGTATAATGTTCCAAATTCAGTTAATATTATTCATAACCTCTTTTGAACGGCTAGTTTGGTAAATCATCATGCGCTTGAACTTGGTGTTGCGTGTAGTGCACGTTATTGAATTATTTTAATGAAATAACGCTCTATGAAATCTTGGGGTGTTACATTCTCCCCTCCTTCAATAAATTGCGTCATCGCAATTTGAAAGTATTCTTCAAAAATAAAATGTTTAAAATAGAAAATATCCTTATGGGAAAACCCACATCAGAAATTGGGTTAATAAAATGTAGTCTTAATATGAGGAAAAGGGAAATAAAAGGGTCGCCACCGAATTATGATCTCAATTAGGAGAACATTAGTGGCAAATTAGAGACATATAATTTGACGAAAAACATAAATATTTATAGGTAGTGATTGAGGTCATAAATCACAAATGAGTGTAAATTGAGGGCCTTAAATTTCATCAATCTATGCTGATTTAAAATACCAAAGGTCAACAAAACATATGGTATTAGGGTAACAGATTTTTTTAAAGATCCCTTCACTAATGTATAATAATTAATTTCTTCATTGAATAACAGAAGAAGAAAAATATATACTTGACAAGTACAGTGTCATCCTTTAACTATGTTCTACCACAAACTCATCTTTCACTCTAAAAGATAATAGAACTCAAAAATAATATTCTATTTATCCTATTCATATATGTTTCAAAGAAATGAATTTTATAATTCATCTAACAGAACCATTAAAAAACAACATTATTCAATCCAGGACATCACGTGGGTCAGTGGTAGGTGATACACCCTTGTCGCCCTTCGGTTGTGGGTTCAAGTCTCGCTGCCTTGCCGGACACGACTGGTTGCCGCCCGACCTCCAGGTTGTCCTTTTATGGTAATCCAAAATAATCCAAACTAGAACTATCCAAAATACATCAGTCCAAAATCTATAAGGAAGGTAAACCCAATGAAGATCCTTTTTCCGCGTAACAAAATTTTAACACCTTCATCTTGTATTCTTTTAAAACACTGCAACATCCTGAATTACCATAAAACCTTATTGATTACATTCATGATCCCTTATTCCTTATAGAATGATAAATATACTCCTTCAATAAAAAAAAGTTGTAAACCCCAATAATGATGGAATATACAAATCATTAATCAGTTTCAAGGTAGTCAATAATATCCAATATAATTTATCCAAATCAATTATGTATTATTCCAAAATCACTACCTCGGTATCAGAACTATATTATGGTTTATCATTCTCTCAACCATATATTTTCCAGAAATTTATCCTGCTATTGAGTCCCTTTTCTTTGTTCCACACAATCTCAAGTCCTTAATGAAATATTACTGCAGCACAATCCTTATATACTCCATAATTATTATAACAAGTACATTGTTGATACAACACTCAAATGACATAAATGAACATAAGAACTCTAAACATTCCTCTTCATCTATGGTAGTATCATAACTTTATTATTATCCAATAGCATCATTTGCGGCATAGTCTGATTACTGGGACATAGGTTCGCGTAGTGTCCAAACTATTTTCAAATGAATCATTGTACATTTGAAACCATTTTCTTACACTTGTAGTCAGGTAATTTGTGCCATTTTCTCCACACTTATAACAGACTCCCATTCCTTTCAGGCAAGTTCCAGGGTGTTTCTTCCCATAGTTATCACATATGGGGAAATTCTTATTTTCCCTCTTCCCTTTATCCATCATTCTCTCTTCCATCCTTTTCTTCTCTTGCTTCCCTTCATATCCATAGGACTCAGTAAACTCTTTAATTATCTTATCCACACATGATACTATTTCATCATATGATGATAATACGTGGGAGACTATTTCCATTCTAAATCATGGATTAAGACCATGAAATATATGATCCTCCTTACTCTTTGTATCATGCTTACTGTTGGAGTTCTCATTTCTTCTATTGGGTTCCATTTCTAAACAATGTCATAAACTAGATCAGTTTATGAATCAAAATACATAATTTCATACAAATAAACACTTAACATAAATTGAACTATTTATGGATATAATCCATAATCATGAAAATGTTTTCATTGAGGAATTATATACTTATAAACCCTTCATAATGATTTGTAAAGAAAATCAGGGTTATCCTAAGCATATCCCCCGGGAGTGTCGTAACCAAGAGTACAACAAGGCCCGTTGTCGTGCACCAGTTCCCATTCGAGCCTAGCTCAAAGGGGTGTTTTCGAGTTTTTCCCCTGGTACATTTGTGCCCGAGCCGCCTCTACCTGCTCGTATCCAGACAGGGATGTATTTCTTGGAAAACTCACAAAATTTCTACAATACCAAAATTCTAGGATGTTCTTCTTTACAAATCCTCAAAGTCTATCTTAGGGCTATGTGCTCTAATCAGAGTTTATCTAAATATTGTTTCCAAGGTTATTTCTAAACATCCTCTGATACCAACTGTAATGCCCCGACCCCAGTGACCCATAGTCGGTGCATTATTTTAATACATTGGCATGATTACAACGAACCAAGTCCCGAAGAACCGATTAGTTTAGCAGTCTTGGAAAATAGATTACATACATGAATGTTACATTACACTTCATAACATACAAAACAACATAAATAATTCTTTATGAATGCCATTATTCCATTTTCTTAACCCTGCATATCAATCACATTACAGTTCTTTGAATCCAGGGAAAAATAAAACATAGAAAGGGGTGAACTCAAATGCTCAGTAAGGGTAAGCAATACATCAGAAACATTCAAAAATAAGCATAAACATTTAAGGCAATTTATAAAACTAAATCAAAAGCCTTTTAAACATGAGCTTCAGCATAATATGGCAGAAATAAAATGAAATAATGCCATTTACTTATTCACATGGATATTCTACTAATCGAATAATCACATGAAATATTACTAACCACTTTTATAATGATGGAATGCATAATTCTGAACTTTAATTTCTTTATCAAGGCCTCGTGGTAAGGCCTAGGGGATAACTATATCCGAAACCCAACACGAAGAGCTTTTGTAACCGGACTCCATCCCAGAGTGCCTCTAATAACCGGACACCAACCCGGAGTGCCTATAATAACCAGACACCAACTCGGAGTGCCTCTAATAACCGGACCCCAACCCGGAGTGCCTTTAATAACCAGAAACCAATCTGGAGTTCATCTAATAACTGGACACCAACCCGGAGTGCCTCTAATAACCACACACCAACCCGGAGGGATTACTTTTACCGGTCCCCAACCCAGAACATACTAGTCCAACACATTCATCTTAAGAAGAGGATGAAATATGACATAAACATTCGTATTAAAACTAACATTAAAAATGTAAAAACATTAATCATAAACTATTATTGGCATAAAAATAACTCATCCATAGTCAAAAATATCACAAAACCTTAAATACAATATGGATGATTTGTATTATAATAAATCAACTTGAAATAAGTTTAAAATTTATCAAAGGATGTTGGCATAGATGAAATCAATACTATTTGAGAGAAATATCTCTTTTTTTTAAATCATTTAAAAGTCGCATAATTATAGAGAAAACCTTTTTTTTAAAAATACCTTTATAATCTTGTGAAGGAATATTAAAAGGTGTAATAACGGCGGAGAATAACCGCACCCACCGTATAAGTTAAAAAAAGGAATTCTTACCTTAATTTTGTCAATAGGTTAAAAAGGACCTTGTTTGAAAAACGACGGAAATATTCCTTCATAAACCTCTTATAAATAGTCAAAAAAGGGTATAAATGACTTTAACCCAAATACTTGTAAATAGAAAAAAAATTGGAAATACATTTTTAAGAAACATGGATGTGGATGATAAAGAAATCCTAGTAGATTATTACGTATAAACAACCTCAGATAATGATGAAATTGCGAAATAAACCCTTACCAATTTGGTAACATACGAAACATACAACCCATGAAAGATGTATCATTAAATGAATATGTAAATACACATAAATTAAAGTGTATTACACAATGTATAAAATTATGGGCAGTACATACACCACACAAAAGGTAATAGTGGCAATACGGCATGAATCTCACGGGAATAAGGAGTGAGATGAAAACCCCTTACATTGTACTTTTCTTTTGTTGGGGGTAGCGTAACCTCCTGTATAATGGTGAAATATTTGTTATTAAATTATAAAAGAATCATATACTTTAATATGATATCATATATGATCTTTTAACATAGATTTGTTAATAATATCTTAATATTATCGTTGTTTTGGGTGTTAACTTACTTATTTTATTTTATATGTTTTGTTACGTAAGCTATGTTTTTCATGGATAAGTTGTATCGTAATCATATCCAGAATGATATCAAGTCCTTAGATACTATTATTAACCATCAAATGAGAATTATACTTGAAAGGATACAATGGATAATGAATCCCCTCGTGTTCGTGGAGACGGTATTCCGTACGTACGCACGAGCGACAATATCATTCTTTTGATATTAAAATAATATATAATTGGATGGTATATCATATATACAGAGTCATTATCATGATATATTTATTATTTACATTAGTTACACATCATTATTATACATATCCAAATAATAATTTATTGAATAACAATTACACCACGACGTGGAGACGGTAAGCCGTACGTACGCATGTATGGTGACATGTTATTCAAAGGATGGATAGAATACTGAATATGTTTGTACCATATTTATAATAACATCATAGTATATATAATATACTAAAGTTATTATTTTAGAATGGTAATAATAAATAAGGAAGAAGTGGAAGAAGAAAGGAACTTTGAAAAGGGTGGTGAAATCATTACCTCTTCTTCGGGTTCTTCCTTTTGATTTGATCAAAAGGGCTCTTAGGTTGGCGTTCTAACTAAAGGAAGGCATCTAGGATGAAGTGAGGGAATTTTAGAGAGTATTTGGGCAGAGTTTGGCTGAGTCAAAAGGCGTTTAATGTGGGAATTATTGGTTATAAGTTGGGTCTTTTTATAAGGGGGAGGAGGGTCTCTTTAGGAAGAACTAAAATTATTAATTTATAATAAATTCATATTCGGTTTATAATGGTTCCAAAGTGTATTATTGAATTTTTAAGATTGTTATGGGTCGAAAAACACTCAACCAGTAGGTTTTAGACAGGTTTGGGTCACTATATTAACCTTATCTTTTAGTTTTAACTCTTAGTTAATTAGTTTTACAATTACCATGTCACTTTGTATTTTTATATTATATAGTTAATAAACATACTATATACATCCAAGAGACCCCCAAGTGGTCCATTAATGATACACCTATCATTATATAAGTTTTCTGGCCGATCCTTAGATTTTTATGAATTTAATATTAATTAATAATATAATATTTGGTTTAAAAACTCTTTTATGTCAATTTTGACACTATTCAATAATTTATTTTTAAAAAAATCATAACATAATTATTTCTTCTAAAAAGGTTAATAAAAACATTTATAACATGTAATATTAACCGATTAAATTAGTGTCATTCATAAAAAGTCTCATATTATATTTCTTTGGGTATCTACAATATCAATCATTTTAATTTTTCACTATTATGCTAATTACTGCATCACCATTGTGTCATAAATAAATTACATTATTTAATGTCTAAAAATTATAAATAAAATACCATTATGTAGGGAATCTTGATATATTTCTAATTAATATTTATAGTTGAAAACCAACATATATAACCCTATATAAATTTTTTTTTCTAAAAGATATATGCTTGTGTCATTTTTGTATTCATTTTAACTTAATTAAAATAAAGTGTCCCTATCACTTACAAGTGGCACCATGGGGTCCCAAAATAGACCCAAAGATTATCATGGTCGGAAATGTATCATCAAATAAGGTTAGGACACATTTTAGGGTAATTTTTTATTATTATAATATTATTTTAACCCTTATTTAACGGATTTACCCTTTAACCATGGTAAATAAAATATTTACCGAAGTAATTATTCAAAATGTCTAGAAATAAAAGTTACCTATTTACACAAATTTAATATCCTGATTCCAAATATGGAATTCATTTTTCCAAATTCAAAACCCAGAAGTGGAAGAAATTAATTTAAAATTAATTCCCGCTTTCAAAACAAAAAGCGGGTTTTTAAGATATAATAACTATCAAAAGATTGATACTTGTTTATGTTCAGTTTAATTGTGAAATTATTTCCAATGAACAAAATTGTATTAAATGGTAATAATATATTCTAAATATACATTAAAACCACTCAATTTCATAATTTATCACTATTAATTATTTCTTTTAAAAAAGATGTTTTTAATTAAAATTTTGTAATTTTCACTATTCAGCAAAATATGAATGTTATCCGAAAAGTACCAAAATTTCACCCTAAGCTAATTTCAATATTATGAACACAAAAATGAAGTCCATTTCGAAAGATAAAATTTATAAAATTTTAAAAATTAGGTATTACTATTCATAACAGCTAGTTTGATTGGTTGTGGTGTGTTAGAATCTCGAAGTTGCGTGCAATGCACGTCATTGCAATATTCAAAGAGAAACGTCTCGTGGAAGCTTGGGATGTTTCATTGTAAATTCCTGATGTTACAATTCTAAAAAGTAAATTTATTAAGTCAAATTGAATATATAAAAGTTTAAAATATTGGATTTAAAAAGGGTTCACTATTAAAAGTTTGTAAAAGTGAAAAAATGAATTTGTTCTTAAATTATGTCTAAGAAACTCATAATATGGATTCTAAAATTATAAGGATTAGGTAATGTTCAAAATTCAGATATTATTATTCATAACCTCTTTTGAACGACTAGTTTGGTAAATCATGGTGCGCTTGAACATAGTGTTGCGTATAGTGCAAGTTATTGAATTATTTTAATGAAATAACGCACTATGAAATGTTGGGGTGTTACAATAAAATAATAATGTATGATATCATAAATATTAATATCGTTCTGGTATAATTTAATAACATATTATAGTCTTCATAAAAGAGGCTAAACATACCCTCGACTTATTGAAGTGCAAGGTAAGGGGTTTTCATCTCACTCTTTATTCCCATGAGATTCGTACAATATTGCCGCTATTAACTTATGTGTGGTGTATGTACTGACCATAATTATATTCTTTGTGTAATAAACTTTAATTTATGTGTATTTACATATTAATTGAATGATACCTCTTTCATGGGGTGTATGTTTTGTAAGTTACCAAATTGGTAAGGGTTAATTCCTCAATCTCATTATTATCTGAGATTGTTTATGTGTAAGTATTTACTGGGACAATTTTTTTCATCCATAACCATTTTTCATAAAAATGATTTCAAAATGAATATTATAAGGTATTTTGAAAGGTACACTTTATCAAGATTCGAATTTTAAATGTTTTAATGTTTTATCATTCTAAATCTTTTTAATTAATGTCCATGTTTTCAAAATTATTTTAACGATTTATTTATATGGACATGAATGTTTTGAAATGATAATTAATTTCAATAGTTTCAAAGTGTTATGGGACACTTTGATTCAAAAAGATTTTTTAAATTAATTCCCTTATAAATGTGTGACTTTTAAATGATTTTACAAAAAAGGTATTTCTCTCAAAAAGTTGTACTCATCATTTTTAACTATGTCAGCATCCTCTACTGGATATTATTTTTGATTGAGGATGATTTATTATAATAAAATATTCCATATTTTATTGAATGAGTTATGACATTTTTGACTATGGATGTTCTATTTTTATAACATTCATGGTTTATGGTAAATGTATTGACATTTCGTATTCTAGTTTTAATACGAATGTTTATGTTATGTTTCAACTATTCATATGAGGAATGAAGTGGACTTAGTAAGTGAAGGGAGGAGCCTTCTATAGATCCTCGATGCATCGGTAGGTCTCATGAGACAAACTAGTATCCTGGAATAAGGCCTTGACAAAAAATTTATTTTCAATCGTGGCACTAGGCATTGACTATGTGGTAATGATGTTCGGTGTTAGGCATTCCTTCATTTTTAAATTTGTTATTACATGTGATTAATAGACTAGTAGAATATCCATGTTAATGTTTAAATCGTAATGTTTCATTTATTTTTACCATATTATGATCAAGTTTTTGTTTAAAAGGCTATTGTTTTTATTACAAATCTATCATTAAAAATTTTATAGCTTCCACTAAATTATTTACCCTTACTGAGCATCTGAGCTCACCCCTTTCTTTTGTTTTCATTCCCAAGATTCCAAGAAGCATATTATGATTGATATGCAGGGTTATGCTATAGGTAAAAATGGAATTCTCAAAGAACTATCTATGTTTTGTTTTATGATTCAGATTGTAATGTAATGTTAATGTATTTAGTCTATTTTCCAAGACTACTAAACTGATCATTCTGTTGGGACTTGATTCCTTGTAAACATTCCAATGTATTAAAATAATGCACCGACTCTGGTTAACATTGGTCGGGGCATTACAGTTAGAATAAGAGGAAGTTTAACAATAACATTGGAAGCTAGATTTAGATAAACTCTGATTAGAGAACATATCCCTAAGATAGTATTTGATGATTAGTAGAGAAGAACTTCATAGAATTTTGATATTGTAGAGATTTTGTTAGTTTTCCGAGCAATACACCCATGTCTGGATACAAGAAGTTAGAGGCAACTCTGAGAAAAATGTACCTAGGGGTAAAACCCGAAAACACCACTTTGAGCAAGACTTGAACGGGAACTGGTGCATGACAATGTTCCTTGCTTCACTCTTGGTTACGACACTCCCGGGGGATATTCTTATGATAATTATCATCTTCTTTACAAACCATTATGAAGGGTTTATGAGTATATACATCCTAAAAGAAGACACTTTTATGATTATGGATTATATGCATAAACTTTTTAATTTATGTTATGTGTTTTACATGTTTGGGATTAGGTATTTATATTCACAAACTAATCTAGTGTATGCCATTTTTTAGAAATGGCGCCCAGTAGAAGGAATGCGAACTCTAGCAATACGCATAATCCAGAGAGTAAGAAAGATCATATCATTCATGGTATTAATCCAGAATTTAGAAGGGAAATAGTCTCCCACATGTTATCATCATATGAAGAAATATTATCATGTGTTGATAAGAAAAGTAAAGAATTTTGGGAGTCCTATGGCTTTCATGGAAAGCCGGAGAAAGAAAGGATGGTAGAGAGAAGGACAGATAAAGGGAATATGGTAAAGAAGGATTTTCCCATATGTGATAACTGTAGAAAGAATCACCATGTAAAATGCTTGAAGGGAATGGGAGTATGTTATAAGTGTGGAGAAAATTGACACCAAGTACGTGACTGCAAGGGTAAGATTTTTTTACAAATTTACAATGTTCTATTTCCAAAGAGTTTGGACACTACACAAACCAATGTACCAGTCAACAAACTATGCCGAAAATGATGCTATTAGATAATAATCCAGTTATGATACTACTACAGATGAAGAGGAATGACTAGTGTTCTTATGTTGGTATTTTGGAATTATTTCATTGATGTGTCGTATCAATGATGTACTGGAAATAAATAAGGATTGTACTATAGTACAAATTCATCGAGGATTTGAGATTTTATGTTACTAAGAAAAGTGACTCCACAGTGAGCTAAATGTTTTGGAAATTACATGGTCGAGGAAAGATAAACCATAATATGGTCCTAATATTGAGGTACTGATTTTGGAATAAGATATGGTTGATTTGGGTAAATTATATTGGATATTCTTGACTGCCTTGAAACTTATTAATGATTTTTATATTCCATTATTGTTGGGGTTTACAAGATTTTTTGATGGATGAAGTATATCAAGTATTCTATAAGAAATAAGGGATCATGGATGTAATCAATAAGGTTTCATGGTATTTCAGGATATTAAAGTGTTTTAAAAGAATACATGATGAAGGTATTCACAAGCTTTTACAGGGTAAAAAGGATCTACATTATGTTTTTCTTTCATTTAAATTTTGGAATGAGAGTTTACAGATGTATTTTAGATAAGCCTAATGGTTGGAATGGATTATGTTTGAAAGGTTATTTTTTGATTTTTATAAAATGAAAACATGCAGACTTTCTAACAAGCCATCACGTCGGACCAAACTGCGGGAATCGAACCCACAACCATAGTGAAATTGAGATTTATCACCTACCATTGTACTATATAATGTTCCTAGATGGTATAATGTAGTTTCTTTTCATAGAGGGTCGGATATGTGAAATATAAATCCCATATATTTGGAACCCTATATGATTAAGATAAATATAGTATTTTTTTGTTGTATTATGTTTTGGGGTGAAAGATGAGTTTGTGGTAGAAATTTATTAATGGATAAAACACTAATTATAAAGTAAGTATATCTCCTTATGATCTTAGCCAATCTCATTAATAAATTCCTCAACATTAAGAAAAGGAACTTAGAAAAAAATGTTTTCCTAGATGGTACCTTAGATCATCACTAATTTTTGGCTTTGGGATTGTTGGCCTTTTCATAGCCATGTTCTCTACCACTCTCCATCAGATATTGATGGTTATATTTCTCTTCCATATCCATAATTTCCTTCATGGAACCCTAGTTTGTGTTATTTTCGGTAATCATCATACTTACCACTCTTAATTTTAAATAGAGGCCTTATTAATTCATTTTTCGATGTGATATTTCAACAATGATATTTTAAAACGTCAACCCCAGGTTTCTAATACCGAGAATAAATTATGAGGATGCAACTAATTGAAGTAGGGGAGAATGTAACACCTCGAGCTTCCACCATACGCTTCTCTTTGAATAATACAGTATCATGTGTTGTACGCAACTTCGAGTTCTAACACACACCACAACCAATCAAACTAGCCGTTATGAATAGAAATCCCCAATTTTTGAAATTTTATAATTTTTTTCTCTCTAAATGGACTTAATTTTTGGATTCGGAATATCGAAATTAGCCAAGGGTGAAATTTTGGTACTTTTTGGACAACATTCATATTTTGATGAATACTGAAAATTAATAAATTTTAATTAAAAACATCTTTTTAATAGAAATAATTAATAGTGATAAATAATGAATTTTTGTATTTTTAAATTATATTTAGAATATATTTTTACCATTTAATCCAATGTTGGTCATTGGACATAATTTCACATTTAAACAGAACATAAACAAGTGTCAATCTTTTGATAGTTATTGTTTCTTAAAAAGAGGGCTTTTGTTTTAACAATGGGAATTAATTTTAAATTAATAAATGAAACATCTATGATTGGAATTTGGTAAAATAGGCTTCATTATAGAATTCGTAATATCATAATTGGCTTCGGGTAAATTTTTTGAATTTTTCTGAAAACATTCATTTTTTGATGAATAGTGAAAAACACTGAGTTACTGTTTAAAACCAGTGTTTTATTTAAATAATTATTTATATTATTTAAATTTATTTTAGCTCAAAATAGATACATAATAACTATATAAATTAAATGTAATTCATTGGAGCCAGTTTATAATAATTTCATATATATAAAAATTTTATTGAACTTTTTCACCGTCTTTTACCCACCACCTAGGAGAATTTGTAAATTCAAATAAAACATAATTGTACCGCTTGTGTGAGTTAAATTTCGAAAATCCAAGAGACATGGTTAATATCAATGATTAATATGTGGTTTAATAAGATAAAAATAATTTTTTGTGAATAGTAACTGTTTTACTTTTATTTACCGCGATAAAACGTAAAATAGGGTAATTAAAGGTAAAAATTATATAATTATTACCCTAACACATGTCCTAATTCTATTGGATAACTTTAATTCGACCAAATATAACCTTGGGAATAAAATATGAACCTTTAGGATTCTTTGGATTAGATTAGCACATTATTATTATTTAATTCAATGAAAAGTTAAAAGAGTATAAATCAAAGTTTAATAACTAAAACATTTTTAACATAGAGTTATTCAAAAGATAAATTAGATTATAAATATTCACTAGAAATATAAAAAAAATTCCTAAATTATGGTATTTTAATTATTATTTTTAGACATTAAATAACTAAATTTATTTATAATAGAATGATGATGCATTAATTACCTTATTAATGAATGAATCAAATAAATGGTAATATAAATATTAAAATAATTATAATCTCAAAGTTTTTATGAGATCCACGAATTTTCTAGGTGCCTATGACATGTTAGGGATGATTCAATGTATCTTGTTCTAAGTAATAATGTTTTTATGACTTTTACAAAAACAAAATATCAAATAGTATCAAAATTGACTAAAATTAATATTTAAAACAAATATTATATGATCAATTGATATTATTTTCCTAAAATTATAAGGATCGGCCAAAGGACTTATATAATTATAGGTACATCATTAATGGACTAATTGGGGGTCTCTTAGAAGATTATAGAATGTTTATTAATCATATAATATAAAAATACAAAGAGACATGGTAAATGTCAAACTAAGTAACTAAGGGTTAAAACTAGAATATAAGGTTAATAAAGTGACCCAAACCTGTCCAAAATCTATTGGTTGAAAGGATTTAAACCCATCCCAACCTTAGTCTTTGAATAATAATCTTTTAAGACATTAAAAACCCAATATTAATTTATTATAAAATAATACTTTATGTTTTTTTCTAAAGAGCCCCTCCTCCCCCTTATAAAAGGACACCACTTCTAACCAATTCTTCACACCTTAAAAGCCTTTTAGTTCGTCCAAACCCTGCCTAAATACTCTCTCAAATTACCTCAATTAATCTTAGAGGCCTTATTTTGATCATAAATCCAACATAAGGATCCCTTTTTATCAAATCAAAATGTAGAACTCGAAGAAGAGGTAATGTTTTCACCACCAGCTTTCATGTTCCTTTCTTCATCAACTTCTTCCTTCATTATTATTTCCATTATAAAATAATAAATCCAGTATCTCATATATAATATGATGTTATTAAAATTATGGTACAAGAAAATTCATTATTCTATCCACCGTTTGAATGACATTTCACCATACGTGCGTACGTACAACTTACTGTCTCCACGACATGATGATATTAATTTCCAAAGTTCACCCTTCATCGATGATTATAAAAATATATATTACTAATAAGTACGTAATATATGACATAATAATGCTACTGGAGAAATATATATTTATATATATATGTATTTCTGTACTTACATATATCTTATTCACATACGTGCGTTCAATATTATATGAAAACGGAAACAACGTTTATGCGTACGTACAGACTACTGTCTCCAAAAACGGTGCTTTCCATTTCATATATACGTCTATTATAACTTTTTTTTTCTAAATATATATGAGAAATAAATCATGTTTTATATTCTGGAAGTATTTAAATCATGATCTAAGTGATATAATCAAGAGTAACAAGTTAAAACACGTATGATAAAGAAAGCGATTATTACACGAAATATTAATATAACATGGAAATTATTATTAAATGGGTTGTATAAAGTCATAAAGGAATAATGTATGATATCATAAATATTAATATGATTTTTTTTATAATTAAATAACATACTATAGTCTTTATACAGTGGCTAAACGTACCCTCGACTAAAGGAAACAGCAAGGTATGGGGTTTACATCTCACTCCATATTCTCGTAAGATTCGTACCATATTTCCACTATTACCTTTTTGTGGTGTATGTACTGACCATAATTGTATTCTTCGTGTAATACACTTTAATTTATGTGTATTTACATATTCATTGTATGATTCCTCTTTCATGGGGTGTATGTTTTTTAAGTTACCAAATTGGTAAGTGTTAATTCCCCAATCTCATTATTATCCGAGATTGTTTATGTGTAAGTATTTACTAGGACATTTTTTTTCATCCATGACCTTTATTCATATAAATGATTTCAAAATTAATATTTAAAAGATTTTTGAAAGGTACTATTTATCATGATCATAATTTTAAATGTTTTAATTTTTTATCTTTCTAAATCTTTTTAATCAATGTCCATGTTTTTAAAATGATTTAATGATTTATTTATATGGACAGGAATGTTTTGAAATGATAATTCTTTTTATAAGTTTCAAAGTGGTATAGGACACTTTGATTCAAAAATCTCTTTTAAATTAATTCCTTTATAAATGTGTGACTTTTAAATGATTTTAAAAAAAGGTTATTTCTCTCAAAAAGTGTTACTCATCATTTTCAACTATGCCAGCATCCTCTATTGGATAATATTTTTGATTGAGGTTGATTTATTATAATACAACATTACTTATTATATTGAATGAGTTATGATATTTTTGACTGTGGATGTTCGGTTTTTATACCATTCATGGGTTATGGTTAATGTATTGACATTTCGTATGCAAGTGTTAATACGAATGTTTATGTTATGTTTCAACCATTCATATGAGGAATGCTGTGGACGTAGTATGTAACGGGTGGAGCCTGCTATAGCTCATCGATGCATCGGTAGGTCTCATGAGACAAACTAGTGTCTTGGCACGAGGCCTTGACAAAAATTTTATTTCTAGTCTTGGCACGAGGCCTTGACTATGTGGTAATGATGTCCAGCATTAGGCATTCCCTCATTAAGAAATTAGTTATTACATGTCATTATTCAACTAGTAGAATAATCATGTGATTGTTTAAATTGTAATGTTTCATTTATTTTTACCATATTATGTTAAATTTTATGTTTAAAAGGCTGTGTTTTTTATTACACATCATTCCTTAAAAAGTTTATATCTTCCGCTAAATTATTTACCCTTACTAAGAATTTGAGGTCACCCCATTCTTATATTTTATTTCCCAGGATTCCATGAAGTGTATTATGGTTGATATACAGGGTTAATCTACAGGGAAAATGGAATTCTCAAAGAACTATCTATGTTGTGTTTAATGTTTCAAATTGTAATGTAAAGTTAATGTATGTAATCTATTTTCCAAGACTGCTAAACTGATCGGTCCTTCGGGACTTGATTCCTTGTAATCATGTCAATGTATTAAAATAATGCACCGACTCTGGGTAATATGGGTCGGGGCGTTACATTATGAAATCGAAATTGATAAGAAGATGTTTTTTCTAATTTTTCTTAATAAGTTTACAATTTCTAGTGAACTAAAAAAATCTGACTAGGAAGTAAAAGTTAATGTAATGTAAATAGGGAATCATATCATTCAACATGAAGATGAAATAGAATTTCATGAGAGGTTGTCAAAACATAACAACATATGTATCTCCCATGTAAAGCGTGGAAGTTTCCCGAATGTTGGACATCAGAAAAAAAAATTACTATTTTACTAGGTCAAATGGAGATGTTCAAAAATGAAAACCATTAACATGTGAATGATAATTCACAACTAGAAAAATTATAGAAAAAATCCACACATGTTAATGTTGAATGTATTTAAATGGTCCATTCAATCAATGAATTTTCAAAGTGTAACAAAAGGAGGAGAAAACCACATGAAGAGTATAAGATATATTATAACAGCATTGGAAGCAGTAAATGGGTTGACATAAAATTCTCATAAATGTTTCTCCTATTAAGAATATCACGCATTTTTTATTTTATTCCTTTATATTTTTTTGGTATATGTGTTCTTAAGTTGGTGGGAATGGTAAGTGAACGTCACTATCAATATGATATTTTTATGAACAATATGAAGAAAAAAATATGGAGTCATTGTTCATGATATGATTGTTATATTATCTTTTTTAAAGTGGATGATTTTCAACATGAATATCATCAATATTATCTGATGTTATTTTCCACCCTGATAAATCAATGTTATTTCACTCCATGACGGGGAGAAAACATGAAGGAGATTATATCAAGGATTATGTCATGAAAAATAATAACATTTATTCCATCTCAAGTAGTTGAATCCTACGGTATTTTTATCCCACATTAATCCCTTGTTCTTTATTGTAATTATTATATCAACTAAAGCGGTTTCTTGATGATTAAAATATGTTATTAAAGGGAGAGATTTATCTTTTCACATGAACTATTTAATATGTTTGGTGAATGATGTGTAGGATTTAGCATTTCATTGATAAATTTGACTATCTCTAATCCATTGGTTAATAATTGACAAATAATTAGCATTATTTCACATATATGGTTGTTTACGGACATACATGAAAACCATATCAATATAACTATTATTTTGAACACTTGTTTATCCCCTGTAGACAAGAGTTTATCATCTAAAGGATCTTTTCTATGTGAACCATACGAAATCATACCTCCCTCGAGAAATATTCAAGATGATATTCTTCAAAGGTAAGAGAACAGTTTTTGGATAGAGCCTACTAAACTTTTTCATTGGGTAGAAATAATGGGGATAAAATATTGTCACAGATATTTACCCAAACAATGGGTGATTAGGTGATATTGAAAATAATATACAAGTGGGGGGATTTTTGAGCATAGTGTTTCATTTGTGGTCAATATGGTGTCAGTATGTGTATGGGAATGTAATGATTGAATATCTGATCATGATTGATGTGGTGATACTTATTGTAATGATGTTGACTAAATAAAGATATCACATTGATTATGATGTTGTTTTTCCATAACTAATGGATGTTGGATAATTACTATTTGATATTGGATGTCATGCTTGATCATTCTCCATATAAATTCAGACGATTGATTAAACTGATCCTAAGAACCAAGGCATGTTTCAATGAATGAAATTTTGATACACCCATATAAAAAGGACATGCAATGATTGTTTTGATGATGTATTTGGAATATTCATCGATTATTTTCTTATTGGATGATGTTTTAATAAATGAGATGATTAATGTTGCAAATCAATAATATTTTATATGATTGCAATATGATTTTCCACAATGCGTACAATGATGTGACATGGGGTTCTATATTGAATTTCCTATTTTTTTATTGTTGAATTATAAAATATGTAATATTTAGTTTAATATGGGGTTTATACAAAGAATAATGGAATTTTCCCCACAAAAAAAATTGAGAAGTGGCTCGCACCACTTCAGTGGGTTGTTGAGCTTGAACCCTGCCAGCCAGCTAGCAAGACAGGACACAATCAAGTTTCTGGGGAACACATGAGTGTCCAAGAATCACATGGGAGAGAAATCCTATTCTCCACCATGTAGAGCTACATGGAGTCAGAGAATAAGTTGGGTGCATATTGCGTCCGTACGGAGAACATTGTACGATGTGGTATAGTTGAGGGGAAGAAGTATTCTCTTGGTATGGAATAGTTTTTTGATATTTAACCCGCATTGATTCACATCTCTATTCCACAGTTGGACATAATTATAAAAATACATATGAAATCACCACCATCCATCTGATCTCATTAGATATCAGGACCAGATATCTCTTCCCAAGTCACATGATCTAATCCACGCTATCTGTATCTGATTTCAGTTTATCTAACAGTCAAGGATGCTCCATGTCATCGTCTTCACCCTCTGATCATCCAATTAAAACTAGGATAGTGGAGATTAAACTAATTATCCTTGATCGAATTCTGGGCACCATTGAGGTTAAAAATCACTTAATGACAGTCATCTAGATCTCACTAACACATTCCTTCAATTAAATTTTCATTCATGAAACAGAACTCAATTGTCATAAATGATCATGAGTAAAAAAATATTCCAAGGATGCACTGGACATTTTATGATTTGGTAAATGAGTTTCATGAATTTATAAATACATGCACATAATGATTATACCACAAAGATGTTGTTCGTATTCAAAAATAATATCCAACGATTCACCGTTAATTCATTAACCGTGGATTTGAAAATTTTAAGATGATGAACTTATTCATTCAAATCATTGTTCCTATTGGCATATCACAAAGGATTTGATCAAGATAATGGTCTCATCGACACCTATAAAACATGGTGTCCCTCTACCGATCATAGGTTCAACATAGTTGTTGATACCATATAAGCAAACAAAATGACAATGATGGAAACTCCAAATATTTCAGATCCCAATTCTAGGTTCCAAAAATTCAAAAATAATAATAATAACACTCCAAAATAACTTTATAAATGACTAGCTGCCTAGGCCTATGTGTCTAAACTGTGAGACTGAACTACGCGACAGAGCTGTGTAACTAACCTACAAGGCATTGTACATAGAAATACATATTTGTGCACCTACGTAGAGAACATGAACGACATAGTAGTGTTGTATACCTATGTGAGCAAAGATTCTTTGTAAAGGCCTCATCTGTGCCTATAAATAGAGCCCTCGAACTCCCTATTTCAGGATTGAAACAAATTGAAGATAATATATGAACACCCATTACATAGCTCTTTCGCTTAGATCCCTCAAATTGTCTTAGGTAAATCCCTATACCATTAGAGAATAGATAATTAAATGGGATAAGCATGTTTTTGAAAGTCTTTTAAAAAATTTGAGAAGGATTGGGTTCTCCTGTGTAAAACATATTCTTCACTCGTCATTCATACATGTTCACCATACATGTACGGTATACCTACACAACATATCAAAGTGGGGTACCTATGCAGCATATTTACTGGAGGGACCTACACGACCATCTCCAGTACCATTTTTAATGGTTTTCATTTTAGGTTATCACCATCCATGGTTCCCTTATCTGAAAGAGACTATGTTGAAGCATCCAACAAAACCTCCTAACTTGTCAACCCTTTGGAAATGGCACATTAGCATGTCTCGTATTTGGGTTTGTATTTCCACAGGCAGAGGTTTCCCACATTTGTTTTACAATGGGTTTATGGGTCAAAAGATTTATGTGATTTTGAATATCTAAAGTCACATGGAACATTCTCCCAAAAATAGTGATGGGATGTTCCCGTTTTTTGTGAATTATGATTTGGGTTCTTCCCTCCCCTTCTTGTCTCTAAGACTCGGAACCTCATGTCTCGGGTAGGGAAGGTATAGTTCACACTTTCATTTCCATGAAAGAAATGGAGAAGTCTACCTCTCCTACTGGGATCAATTTAGGGGCAACCATCCTGGTATAATCCCCTCACTATCATCCCTTCCTCCAAACATTTAACCCTTGTCCAATGTATATAGAATAGAGGGAAGGCTTATCACCTTTCCCACTTCCATGGTCATCATGGCCTCTTACATCAAAGGAGGATGAAAAGTCTGAAGATTCATTGTTGGAAATTTCAAATCCTCTTGTTTCTCACACTGATCATGACTCACGTGCACATAGAGATATGTGATGGTTAGAACATGTGCACAAACCCTCATTGGAAGTAACTAAGAGAACACTGATTCCCACAATAACTGGGATACGTTGGAAGTCGTCCTAATGACCAAGCTCACTAGATATCCTCTTTAGTAATCCATCCCTAATTCTCTTAATTTGGGCCTCCTATTTAGGAATAATCTCCAAAATAACCTCCAAATCATCATCGCATCCATTTTAGGATGTAATCCTAAATCCATCTCTCTCAAAAGAAAAATTTCCTCCTATAAGACATATAGAACTATATGGGATTTTATTACCATTCACATGGGATACGTAGGAATTCCCCATCATGTTCAAACCCAACACTTCAAATAAACCCAATTCTCCATGGGACAAATTCCCAACAGGGTATAATCATAATTCGAAACACATATCCCTTCAAATTTCCTTAGGTCACTTCAGCATAAGTCTCGTACTATGTTTTGATTAAGCATCATCTTCTTAGAGGTCCTTATCACATGACTTTAAAATGAATGATGTGTCCCATTCAGTGGCACCGAACTATGAGGGTTCTAATTCCATTCACTAGGGTACGTAGGTAGCCCATTTTATGGGCACGATCCCAAAATAAAACCAAACCTTCGTCTTCCTAGAAGAAAAGAAAATTCTAGAGTTCCCCACTGAATGTATTGTAAACTATTATCATTATAATGATGATTAAAATAATCTCTAAGCAGTATATTAGAGGATACCATTGATGGAAAATCTCAAATACATAATGATATATCTAATAATGAAGAACCTGGAATGCATACTGATCATTCTAAATTTAAAACATGTTAATAAGTGAATGTAAATTCCAAGGGATAATTATGATATTAATGGTGAATTAATAAGGATTCATGAAAATATATTTAATTTACAAAGAGAGTCCATGAGTAGACAATAAATCCACCCAAAAGGGTGTGATGAGTACGATCTCCCATCCTCTCTACTAATGCACATTTTTAAGTATAGTAAAGTTCAAACATTATGAATGTCTGCCATTGAAAAGAAGGTCCTCATTGGATAAATATATTTTTTATGTTTTTGGTTCCATAAATAAATCCAATGGAAACCGCCTAGAAATAGTGATTCTTAAATCTAGAGCCCACGTTTCATTGAACTACAAAACAAAAATGGTGAACCCTACATGAATCCTTAACCAGGTTAATAATGTTACCCACCTGTTAGTCCCCTATCAACTGATAAAGGAAGGCCAGACAATGAAATTAATCATTCATGTATCAATCTAAAAAGATGTTTTAAGAGCTTGTTGTTGTACTCCGTTTTCTACAGAACTCCCTTTAATCCAATGGGTGGATTTCTCTAAGTCAACATCTATGAACATCCCGACTGCTACTCAAGATGAATCTACATCCACATGAAAGATGACGTCACCATCCCAACATCTTCAATGCTTGGTTTCTAATGTTATGGTAATGGAATATCGCCAGCATGGTACAATTCTGACATTGGAGGCTGCTCAATAAGCCCTCATGTTCAACAACAATCCGTGATCATATGGCCATGACGTCCAATGATCAAGAAGAAAACAGTGCCAACCATCATCTCCAATTGTTTCAATTCTCTATCCCCGAAACAAAAATATCAATTACTACCCTGTTACATGGAGGTAGATAATGAGGTCACTCAATACTGCAATTACAAAATATAGGAGTCATTTCTGAGGATTCCAACCAGCAATCGCTGCCAGAATCACACGGTTGTGTACCCCCAACATTATAGGGGGTGTTTCCTTTAGAAATTTGGCTCAGGTATCTCAAAACCGAGCATGCAAGATGAACCACCAGGGAAAACGTCGGGTAAATAGGAAGAAGGTTCTCACCTTTTACTCCTCTACAAAAGTCCATCAATTTAATTTGATGTAAAAAAACGAGCGGGCACATAAACCCGTTCGTCCTAATTTTGCGGCTCAGTAGACTCATCTGACAGCATCCCACCAATCCCACCAGATACTCATTGTGGAGCACTATAAACAAGAACATACACTTACATACCAGTCATTATCCACTTGGAAGGCTCTTCTGACAGCATTTAAAGAAGACTGAAAATCTAATGTGGTGGAAACTGGTATATAAGAACATACACCTGTTTATAATCACCAATTATGTCAAATGACACGTCTACCCATATTAAAAGAATCCCATCAACCCGACATGAAAAAAAACTGCCAGTAGGCATATACACCTACCAATGTTCATCAAGCCTGCCAATAGTCTCATTTTGTAGCACCTGAAGAAGTCAGTCAGAATGCTCTGATGACAAATTTAGCGCAGACCCAACTATTTTCCCCCATACGTGAGTAATGTCAATATCCAATGATGGGAAAAGGATTGAAGGATCAGGCACATACACCTAGTCCAGATACTGAATGGGCAGATATTCCTATTCAGGCCACTAAAATCACCAAACACATCTTATCAATGGTGATAGGGAAGATGCATATCCCTGCCCATATTTTGGAAGCATGTAAGAATAAATTAACAACTACTTCATTAGTATCATGGAAATATACACATAAATATGTCCCCATAGATGGGATGACACATTATTATGCCCTCCCGAAGTAGATAAATATATCCGTTCTAGTCCAAGAGAGTCAGGGTGCATTTTCACCCATATCATACTGATAAAAATATCAAGAACATACACCCTTTCCAATTCGAGGTAATCAGTTTATTTTGGTAACCACTTCATGGAAGGCACATATACCTACCAATGGTAACCTCTTTTCCCTGCTAGTGGCCCCAACTAATTATAATTTAACATGCAGGAAAAATTCTCACCATGAATTGTTGGAAAATCCAAAGTAATGTTGCGATATGGCTCCTCTTAATGTTGGAGTTCATGAAGCCCTCAGACATTTATCTGATTCTGATCAAGATAATATCCTTTCATTACCAAATTGCGGGAGTGGTAGTTTTAATTCTAATGATCCTTGTCGGACACTTCATCATGATGGATTATTTCATGAAAATTTGGCCAATCCAGAGTGCCTATCTTGGGGTGAGTGCAACAGAAACCCTCCATGTGGACAGAATACCAATGAGAAAGAATATTTACACATTATTATAATCCATCATGGTGATCCTACCTATGATGGAATTCTATGTGAATTTCCACTCCGTAGTAGTATTTCACATTTTTAAGACAATTCAATAATTGACAATGTAGCGATGAGAAATCCATTCTATCTCGAGGAACATGAAAACCCAAATCCAGTCATGTATGGTGCCTTTTTATTTACAGGCGAAACACATTCTCAACCCGAAGACATCTTAAGGGAACAATGATTCCTAAAACCACCTTTAAGTCATTTATCTTCTATTATAGTGAATCAACTCTGGTCAGATCAAGTGGAGAAACCACTTGTGAATGATGATGAAGATGTGTTAAACATGACAAAAAATATATCTAATAGAGAAATCTATTTCATGTTCTGGACTTTGGTATGTTCTCAGTATAACATTCCAGAATTGATAAATTTAGATTGCATTCTGAACATTCATATCATCTTGTGGAAAACTCATTGTCATTGGACCACCAATGTCATACCACATGATGAATATAAAAATAATATAATGGTTATATAAGGGTTTTAGGGCCAAATTGACATGGAATATCTCTCAATTTTGAAAAATCCCTAGGTTGAAAAACAACAGAGAACCCTTCAGCGCGCATGTCTCAATGCTCTAAAGAGGCTACACCAGTTAATTTTTTAGTCCCCGTCTAATGTTCATATCAAAGGATGGAGTGCATATAGAACATTTCATTCCACTGCACTCCAAAATCAGCAAGGTTTACCAAAAGTGGATTCAAGAAATGTTATTTCCCTTATTCGACCATGATCAATAGGTTTATTATGTAATCAATTGTATGATCAAGAACAGGTCTTAGCCAGTTCTCATCAGAATCAAGCCAAAAGAGAAAATGTTGTAGAGCTACTTATACATCTAGAATCTGAGAATCATGAATAGGCATCATGTTTATAGGATGTCAGGTGTCAGAGGATGAAAATTTACAAATTAGAAAAACAATATTCTGAAATAGTTTAATTATGTGATTGTTGGATGATGCACCAAGCTAATGTCCAAACCAAAATCTACAAAATCAAAAGAGTTGTTGCATGAATTTCCTCCATTTCTATTCAAGAATCAAATCATCTTGCAAGGTTGAGGGCACATTTAATTCAACATTCAAATTCACTAAACAATGTTCAATTATTTGAAGAATAAGTAGATTAACAGGAACAACCACAACATGCCATGCTGGGGGATTTTTCATATCGGCAATCTCATCCTTAGCTGGAGACATTTTTCCCTTGACTAGGGAAGAAGCCATAAGGAAATCGTACAACTGAACTATGAAATGATTCCCTTTGTATTACAATTTTCCAAACAGTTCCAGGGAATTATTCATATATAAGAAAAGATTCTCGTGGAAGTTATAAAGTGAGATGATCTAGGAGAAGCACTAACAGAATACCATCAATGCATTATGCGTTAGTGAAGGTTAACAACACCATTGCAGAAGATCTTCAAGAAAATAAATCCAGTTTAGGGGAATCATAGTATGAAGTTCATGTCAATAATAAAGAACACATCTATGCAAATGAAGAATGAGTTTATACCTAAAATCATGGGCTTACCCAGAATCTATGTATGCCATCAAATAACTAACTCTCCCCTCTCCTAAAAAAATCTAATAAGGGGAAAGGAAAAAAGTAATATTGCATCGCACTTTTACACTAGAGAAGGTCAATATATTTCACTTGAATAGATATTTACACAACTATAAGAGGAAATAATGGAGTTGAAAAGACACAATATATATTTACCTCGAAATAACGTTTTTTCTAGACATACATTCCAGGTATTAGTAAAACCATAAATCATTTTACCAGTCACTGCACTAGTTCATGTTCATGTTGCTATATCTGGAACGGTTTCAGGTCATTCAGATTTTCCCCAAATGATTACGAACACAATTGAGACATTAACAGCTCGATTGGAATCTATGGAGGAATGACGTGCACCCGTTTAGCTAGAAAACATAGATTACCCCAAATGGTTGGATCCAATTCCTCCCCCCGCAAATTTTTTTGAATACCACATTCCCAATCATTAATGGTTCAGGATATCTGGAACAAAACATTACATATTTTTCTTCCTCATTGTGATCCCATGATCAGAAAATCGGAATAACAAGAAGCAGTTAAGGAAATGTGTTTTATGTAGTCATTCTAAGGACCATCTTATTTCTGGTATTCATGTTTTCATTCTCGATCAGTTACTGGATGGGAAGATATCCGTTAGAAATTTCTTCTCCAATATAGCTCAACAAAACCAAAGATGAATTTTTTTATCATAATAATTGTAAAAAAGGGGAGAATGATAGGGATTCAGATTTCATTACACGATGGAATGGATAAACATATTTTATAAGTCAACCACTCCCTTAAGAAGAATTTATTCCACTCTGTGTGGAAAATTTGAGTGACGAATTACAGACACTATTCATCACTATTGAAATACACAGGCAGTTTTCGAGACATTACATTAATCTCTCAACTGATAGAAGACTATATTATAAATTCAAAGGCCAAAACTAATGTAATTATACTAGCTCTGAGGAGGAGGATAGGAAAATCATAATCTTCTATATAACCATCAAATTGGCACATGTACAAACTTATACTTCAAGACCCTCATCATACCTAAGGGCTCTGCCTCTTAAGCATCAACAGCAATGACTGGCTCATCAAGATGATCAATGAAATCAATTGCGTAAGCAACTTAAGAATTCAATGATTAAATTTTATTCTTTTAGGTACAAACATGTTCTGGGTTACTTATTTCAGATTTAGAAAATATTTTGGTTTAGTTTCCATGGCCGAAAAAGCCAAATGTAGATGGAGATGATGATCATCAGAATTATTGTCCATTTCCTAAGATGTTGGGAAACCCCATTCATGAGTAATTTGTTTTCAAAGACCTTCTGCAAAATATGGTAGACTCTGGATAAGTGAAATTGAAAATTTCATCATCTCAAATAGTATGTGTTACTGCTACCAAATCAGAGGAAGAGATAGAATTGAAAGAGTTAAAAAGTAAAAATGTGCAAAAATATGATTATTGGATGATCATAATGATGATCAATCAGTCTCATGTTATTTTACGAACACAGTTGAAACAAGAAATTGTGTCTTATTCTACTCCGGCCATAACAAAACCATCTCCATAAAAAGGTTATTCTTCAAAGATGAAAAGTGAATATAAGGGAATATAGTAGTCAGAATAATACAGGCTCATGTCAAGGCCTAAGTAGTCCTTAACCCTAGAAGATTTTATGCCATCTATTTCAAAAGAACGAACATTGCCTCGACAAATGATATAACAAGAATTATCATGAAAAGAAGAATTTTAGTCAGGTGAAGAATTGATATTTGTTTTTCTAATGTTATACATTTAACGGATACTAATGACATTTGTGATTCTTATTATAGTTAGATGAAATTCCTTATACCTAATTGGGGAACATGAGGAAGGTTCCAAGGTTGAGGATATAGGGGAAGACATGGGAATTCTTGACACCACCATTTAAAAACTACCCCTGGTCGAACAATATATGCGGCAGAAACTCATGGAAGAGCCCTTCAGTGGGATCAACAAGAGCATGGAGTTTCTTCTATGAAATTTAGGTTTGGTTCTAATAAAATAATTTTGGATGACCGATTTAAATCCACCCCGTCTTTTTCTCTGGAAATGAATAGACCTAGTTAGGAGAATTTACCAAAGAAAGCTCTATTTCTATCTTCTTCTACAACACAATGTACATTTACATCAGAAGCATCAACGTCCAATGCCCCTGAAAAACCACATCTCCAAGCTAGGAAACACAGACCATTGGACAAAAAGAATCATGTATTGAAACAATTGGCCCATGTAACTGCCATGTTATCAATTTTTCAATCATTGAATCTGTCAAAAGATATTCGAGAAGCACTCATTGAGGCTTTGTTAAGTCCTCAAGAATTTGAAACTGAAGTTCATGCTATTGAGGTGTACCGTATAGAGAATGATCTTGATGAATGTCATGCAGACATATATTTTATAGATAAAGATGATGATGATGTTGTAAATGGACATATGAGGCATGTATATTATTCTAGAAAGGTCAATGATGTAGACATCCACCATGTCTTCATTGGTAATGGCTCCAGAGTCAACCTCGTCACAGTATGTACACTTCATCAATTGGGCTTGACTGAATCTAACATATCTTATTCAACATTATTTTTGACAGGATATGATGTGAATGAAAAAGATCCTTTGGGCGATATTACATTCAGAACTCAGTTTATAGATCTTGGGTCAAATTCAGATGTCATGGTTGTTCATCAGGACACAACCTTTAAAATTGTGATTGGAAGGCATTAGTTGCATCAACATGCAGCAATTCCTTCATCATACCACGAATGTGTGAAATATTTTTTCAATGGTCAAATCAGAACATTGTATGGTGAAAATCCTCTGTTCAAAAAATGTGAATCTCAATACATTAAGGCATAGTTTTATCACACAAAAGGAATGAAGCCCATGACAACAGAGATAACCAGATTTAATGCTCCAAATGGACTAGAAATGATCACAACAAATCATTTCATACATTTGAGTATAGATTATTTGTTACCATCATTCATATTTGATTGGGTAAAATCAAACCTAACGGCTTATCCAGTAACTTCCATAATATCAATTATGACAATTGAGCCTGACAACATTGAAGAAATTATTGATACACCAAGAAATGATGGAATCCTGAATAGAGATGTTTTCATCTCATCTGTTGAACTACCACAGGCCTCCACTTCATCAACCAGAGTAGAATAGATAGTAGTAATTCATAGGAAAACAAATATGTCTATTCTCAATCCATCAATCCTTCTTTTCTATTATAGGAAGATCCTTCATCATCAGTAAGGTCAGATATGGTGGCCTTTCTTTCGAGATGTTCAAATACTGGTTTTCCTCTAACACTGATGTTTTTCCTCGTCATCTACAAATAATGTTGAAATAGAGGATGTAATACATAATGAAGAAGAACCGAAATATCTTGAGGATGCTCCTCCATCATTTGAAGAAGATGTCCCTACCACCATTGATGAACTCAGATAAATAAATATGTGTACAAAAGAAGATCCACGCACAACTCTAATTAGTGCCACCATATCCTCTAAAGAACAATGTCTGTATAATATCATTTTAAAGAAACACTTATATATATTTTCTTAAAATTATATAGAAATTACATGTCTTAATCCTAATGTAGACACCCATCATTTGGGTTTTCCAGAAGAACATCGTGGATTTAAACAAGCAGCAAGGTGAACACACCCAACTCATGCCTGAAAAAATTGAAGCTGATGTTTATAAGATTATAAAAAATAACATTTTCAAGGAAGTTAAGTATCCCAAAAGGTTGGAAAATATTTCCCAATAAAAAAGAAGAAAGGGAAAATTAGATTCCACATTGATTTCAATGATCTTAACAATCATTATCCTAATGATGATTTTCCAGTCCCGATTACAGAATAAATAATTGATGCAATAATAGGATATGAAGATCTTTCCTTCAGGGATTGATTTTCTAGGTATAATAAAATTTCTATGGCCCAAGTGGATTAGTAATCTACAACCTTTAGATCCCCTCAAGTTATGCTTTCATATCGGGTAATGCAATTTGGTTTAAAGAATTCAAGTGCAACATACCGACGTTCCTTGCAACATAACATTAAAAACATCTGACAAGAATTTGTTGAATGTTATGTTGATAATTTGGCGGTCAAATCCAAACATTGTTCCAATCACATGGCAGATTTTGAAACCATATTCAATAAACTTTGGCAACACAGTTTGAAGATAAACCCCTTGAAATGTGCTTTCATTGTAACCTAAAAAAACATTGGCCTCATTGTAGGCCATATTTGTATCAATGTTGATCCATTGAAAACAAAATAAATCCATTGTATTTCATCTCCTCAAATTTTAATGAATTAAGAGGTCTCCATGGACACTTAGCCTATAATCGGAGCATTATCTCCAATTTGGAAGGAAATTAATTCTCCTTTACTAGATTAATGAAAAGGGTGTCACCAAAAAATGGACTAGAGATTACAAAGAATCATTTAATACCCTCAATGAATATATCTTGATTCCACCATTATTAATTAAAAATTTTAAAGGAAGCCCACTTATTCATTACGTGACAGAATTAGAGTGATCACTTGGTGCCTTCCTTGCCCAAAAAATGATGTTGGGAATAAAAACAGACATTACTATCTCAGTGGAACTATTCTTGATGCGGAAAATTTGTATTAAAGTATTGAAAAGTGATACCTAGAATTAATATTTGTAGTTCAGATGTTGAGGCACTACCTGAAACATGATGAGGTCCAATTGGTGTCTCATAATAATCCACTCAAATTTATCCTCATTCATCCTATGCTTATTGGACGTCAGGCATGGGGGCAGTTATTTCAAAACAATTTGATATCCAGTTTGTTCCTAAAAAGGCAATAAAAGGAAAAGCTCTTGCTAACTGCCTTAATGAGAATCCATATGCTGAAGATACCTCATCTAATACTGAGCTTCATGATGAATATGTCTTCTCTATTAAAGATAATTCCCAAACATGGGAAATGTATTTTGATGGTCCTTCCAGAATTCCAATATGAAATAGAATGGAAATCACAAAACTCAACACAGTTGGATTAGGAATTGTCCATATTTCCCTATAAGAGGTAGTATTGCCTTATTATTTCCTATAATCAGTAGGTGGTACCAACAATGTAGCAGAATATCAAGCTCTCATCCCTAGTTTGGAATTGGCCCTTCAGGTGAAAATGGAGAATTTAAAGGTAAAAGGTGATTCCAAATTGGTAATCAAACAAATTAATGTGGAATATTCTATTAGAAAAGAAGAATTATTTTCTTTGTGTGATACAACAGAGGGTTAATGGGAAAAAATCACTCATAGAAGAAATTTTCGTAGGTCCTGTGATCCCAAAATGCTCATCATGATTCACTGGCTAATCCAGCTACAGCCTTGGGAAATCAAAATCGAGAAGATAATGTTATCAGAATAACCCATATCCAGGTGGTGTCACCTATTGTTCAAACCAAAATGGAAGAAATTAATGAAATTTTCCTTAATTCAGAACCATATGGTCATACCACAGGATGAAGAAAATCCATCATGGAATATCTTAAAAATGAGTTACTTCAACCGGATACGACTATGAAAGAACATATTTGGCGACGAGTGGCTAATTTTACTCTTTATAACAGTCCAGACTGCCAAAATCTTTTATAATCGAGGATATGATGGAATAATCTTCATATGTATTAATGGTGAAGAGAATGTAGCTATCGTGAAATAATTACATTCAATAGCTTGTGGTTCCCACCCAACTATGCACAAATTCTATGATCAGATCTGATGGCTTGGATTCTGTTGGCCTTCAATGACTCATGATTGTACAGATTTCACTGAAAAATGTCATCCCTATCAAGTACATTCTTACTTCATGGTCATTTCCACATGGGGAATAAATGTAGTATGACCTTACCCTCCATCCATGGCTAAACAGTTCATGTATAGTCTCACTACTATTGAATTCTTCATTAAATGGGATAAGTCCATACCTCTCAAGGAAGTGGGATCCAAAATAATTGTTAGTTTGTTCACAAATAATATAATCACTAGATTTGGCATCCCATATAATATTTTTATGGATAATGGCACAGAATTTTTTTCTGATGATGTAAAAAATATGTATATGGAACATTATTTCAAGTCCAACCATTCAGCCGCTATCATGTGGTGACCAATGGACAGATAAAGGCCTTCAATAATAATATGACGAATATACTTTACAATATGGTGGATATAAATAATAAATCATGTCCTTATAAACATTTTAATGCTTTGTGCTCTTATCGGAAAACTACCAGTACTGCTACCCATGCAACACTTATTCATTGGTATATGGAACCGAAGTACTTATTCCAAATGAATTTTTTTCCATCACATAGTGTTGAAATATGTGAATAGATGTCTATAGATAAAATATCTCATAAACAGTTCGATGAGTTTGAAAGATTAGACAATAAATTATTGCATTTATTGCATCATCTAGAAGTCTACTAGAACAGAATAGCTCATGATTTTAATAATAATTTTGTCCTTTGTTCATTCCTTCAAGGAGAATTTGTATTTGTCTTTGGACTCTAATGATACCAGGAAAGAATCCTCCAAAACATGATCTAATGTTGGATGGACCTTATTCCATACATAAGTTCTATTCAAATGGAGCATATTCCTTAATCTCAATGGATGGATTGCTTATCAAAACTCCATCCAATGCAAGAATTTTGAAGATATACTTTGTGTAGTTTTGTACAAATAGTCCTCCCTGCAAGACATTAAATTGCACAATACCATTTTTCACACTGCACGACATTAAATTTCAAGTACCATGTCCTTAATACAAGACATTAAACTACATAACAGCCATCAGCATCCATGCTGGATGACATTAAAATGAGCATCATATTCATTAGTGTCACATGAAATTAAACCGCATTAAATCATTGGTACAAATAAAATTATATCTATTTGATATTAGAATCTTCCATAAACAAACCACATTAACATAATCACTACTCCTTAGTAGTACATGAGTCCCTCTCTCTTCTATGTCTGAGTCAGATCTGCATAGAGACCATGTTTCAAAAACTACGTATGGCTTGATTCTCATTTTCAATGTGGTATGTAGAGACACCTAAATCTCTATATTTTGTCCCCAACCACAATCGCAAAATATTATTATTTTATGTTCTCCTCTTATATATGAATAATATCTATACATAGTGTTTCTTTATGATATATGATTTGGTCCTTATACCAATTTATATCTTAATATTTATCATTCTCTCAGAATGTGTCAAAAATCCCACATTCTTGATGTCAAGCTTCATTAGAATTAGGAATTATTTTTAAAAAACTACATAAAACATGATTATCATCTATTTTGGAATACATATAGACACCTACATCTTAAATCATGGGACCATCCGCGATAAAAAAACCACTTTATTTCTTGTATAAGAATCAAATCTACATAAACAAGGTTTTATGAACTATGTATGGCTTGATTCTTTCCCCAACATGACATATAATGAAAATTGGATTTTATCAATTAATCTAGTTACAATATGTCTTTCCATTAATATCGGTCCATTTTCATCCTTACCACATGACATTAAACTGTATGGAAATATGATACCCCTATTCTTTATCAGTATCACTATTGTATTATAGAAATTACCCTTACTGCTCCTTGTTTCTCAAACCGAGCATAGATCCTGTGAGCAAAGTACAAAGTTTGATTTCTAAATAGTGGAATATCTTGTGGGGTTATCCATTTAAACCTAGCGAAAATAAAATTATGGTCATTGGACCCATATTATTATTTAGAAAATTTTGAGCACACCATTCTTGACATTATAATAATGATTGTCTAACATAAAAGAGTCATTATCAGCATTTACCTTTAATATTGTAATCATAGAAAACCGGCATGAAGACATATATGATTGAAGACATAAGTATTCTTAATCATATAAAATAAATGGGTCATTCACAAGCTGAAGCCACTCTATCATGTTTTAGAATAAATTCTCAACTTGACTTTTCATTTTATGGACCGCTTCAAAAGTATTATCACCTGCTTTTTGATGTTGACATAGATCTGCAACTCAAACCGCCTCTGCCTGACAAAGTGCTTCCTTATAGAAGAAATAGAAGTTATCCCCCAAGTTGGGTTTCTCCTAATTTTTGATTCAACTACTCAAGTTTGTTATGAACAACATCTAGTTGATGATGAAGATATAACGACTCATTTGTGAGTTATTTTCTTTTTTGGCTATTTTCAATTGTTTTCATGATATGATATTCCTCCATCTCAACTACTGCAGCTGGAAATCCCTCATTATTGATAAGTCGTTTATCCTATTAAAAATTTTTCGTGACATATTTTTTGGTTCCCGATGGTGAATAACCTCTTTCATAGCATCATGGATTGGTTGATAATTAAATCCACCAAATCCCATTACAAAAAACAATTCTATGAGTTTGAACAAATGGGACAACAATTTAACTAACAGCTTCTGAGAAATTATGCTCCAGATATGCCACCATGTCTTCTTAAGTTCCATTCCAAGATAATATATAATCTCTAAGTTAGAATATATGTCACTTACATGAACTAAAATGTTCTCTGGAAATAGGTCACTTATAGAGCTGCCTTGTTATACTTCTCTTGGAATAGTAGAAGCTTCACCTTCAGATCTGGGAGCTGAAAATCATAAATGATTAATCAAGGTCATTTTCAATTTAAAATGGAAGAAACATATAATACTCTAGACAGTTGATTATATTTACCCAATAATATTTTTTCTACTTGATTGGATTCATCTATTGTATTCTCAACTTCAGTAATTTGGCCTTATGTTTCTTGAGAAGCGTCATTCCCTTTCATTTTCTAAGTTGTTAAATTTGATGGACCTAGAGAATATATTGATGGAGGATACTCTAGATATATTTTTATAGCTCCAATAGAATAATAGATTGGGATACCCCATTCAGAATGATCCTTTTCAACATTTCCCGCAGATAAAGATGCCTAAGGTTAACTTTTGATGTAAAGAATCAAATAAAGAATAACAATTACATATGGAAAATCCAATAATAAGGAGTTACGTCCTTGAAATTCTTCAGGAAAATCCCCATATTCCTTGATGGATCATGGAATATCAAGATTTGTATTACGGGATTCCACCATTTTAGTATATGAAGCCTGGTATTTTATAGCATCCTCACCATTTAAGGCATACAACAAATATTGGTTCATGCCTAAATTAGCTCTATGGAAATTCTATACCATTGATTCATTAATTGGTATAGCAGCATGGAATCATTCCATGTAATGGTCAACATCATTATTGGTCTCAGATTTCCCTGGACCTTTATTCTTTTCTTTTGAAGAAATAATAATATCAATGTAGATTATTTCAAAACCTCTAACAAAATCAACTGACATTCATCAACATGATCTTGTCTTTCCCCTGGGGTTTCTTTTTCGGGCCTCGAAGAATCAGATCTTAATCCCTTGTGCGAGGAAAGAGACATAGATCCTATAAGAGGATAAAACATGGTTACCAGAGTTTATTGAGCAAATTATATTCCCTACGGACATTATAAATACATTCTCATTTGGCGAACACTTTGGATCAATCTCATTTCTCTCTTGCATTTTTTGTTCAACGTCATGCAGAGACATTGAAACACTCATTTTAGCATGATAAACTGGAGGTAATGGTTATGGATTATCCATCTCTATTACCCTTTTCATGATTCTTGCTCCTTGAGAATGTTTCGAAAACCAAGGAGTATCATTCATTGCGTCAACATGAGAGCATGTAGGACCATACATAGATGATTCAAAAATTGGTCTAGAACATCCTTCCCTACATTCAAGATGCACAAATAAAAAATCATCATATTTAATAATAATAAATTGTAAATCAGAGTTGAGAAAAAATAAAAATGGAAATACATTCTCACTATTAAGATAAATATACAACTCTTCCTTAGAGTCGATAATCACCCCTTCTGGTACTCTTAAGTCTAACATATGAGATACTCATATAGAGGCTGGAAATGTTTCATTAGTAACATATATAAAACACTCCAACATGGTAATATTATTCAATACATCATCCACGTTACTATCCATATTACAATATGAAGGAGCTTTGAAGACTCCAATATTTGGTATTTGAATTCGATGCTAGATAAATGCACATGCGTCCCTATGATCATGAGTTAAACCCTCCCAAAGATTAATGGATAAAGGTCACACAAAATTCAATCTTGGTATGGTTGACTGTTGAGGAGAATCAATGCCTTAAATATGGTGAGCTTCTTTAGGCCTCATCTCTTCAGTAAGTATAGCATATAGAATAGGAATCTATATTTTATGGTGACGCCTAGATCACCTTGGAGATGGAGGTATTCCTTCTCTAGACCTAGTCTTCCTGGTATACCTCCTGTGAAGACGTTTTGAGTGCTCTGAATCCTCCGAAACATTTATATCATCTTCGGACATGGTCTTCATAAAATGATATCCACATGTAGTAGTCATTGTTTCTTCCACTTGATATATTACTTTTGTAAAATCCCCTTGAGGATATGAAGAGGGCCAGGAATTGGCATTCCATGCTTCCAATCCAATCAATTCATCTGGTGGAGGTAGTGTAATTGATAGTTTTAATACCTCTAAAGCTATTTGGATCCATAATTTTCATGAAACCATTCAGTGTTTCTCCTATCTAACATACGTGGGTGGGAAAGTGTTCGATTGTTGAAGCCATATGAACTGACGATCCAACCTATAGGAGACGTAAGCCACGTAGATAATTTCAACATCAATCATGGTTGATAATACGACATACCTAAATTTCATCATATAACATCACTGCTCATAATTATTTTCTTTAAATTATTCAATAAATGCTCAAAATGGTAGGTTTCTAGAAGGAATGAATTTAAATTCTCCCAACACATCCAATGCCTTTAGCACCACATCGGGTCTCATGTTTAAAGGATGAATACCAGAAAAATTCTATAAAAATGGGGTGAATAGACCATTGAGAACACTAACTGAATTCAAACGTGAGTATGAATTTTTTTTTCTTCAATCCATCCCCACAACAATTGGAATTCCCCGAAAATTCTAAATGGATCCCTCCCATTATATAAATGTAGCAGCAGTTGGTAAATTCATGCCAATACAAGGGTTTCTAACCCAATATACTTCCCCTCTACTTATTTAGCTGCATTGATAATAGTCCCTGATCTTACACCACCGCCATATTCACAGACTAGATGAAAATAAATGCATAGCCACATAGCAAAGAAGGAATTTAAGTGTAATTTTTAGATCTATATCGGTTTTCACATTATAGACTTAGTGATTATAGTCACCCCTTTCCAATGTAGGCAAATATGTGCCAGAACTGGCCTGGTTATCTATAGTAGGACATCCACATGTGGGATCTTTCTCTATTTTTTGTTCTAATAAGGCTTCCATCCACACGTTGGCATGGATATATTTTTTGTCTTTGGGTAAATTCTTTTCTATCTTAAATAATTCATGGCCCAAAAGTGGTGTTCTAGTAGAATCACCCAATGTTGTATCAGGAAGAATGAATTCATCATTCATTTCCCCAAGAATGGGAATCCCATATATTTGGTAAAAATCCTAGAGACTAATACTATCTTCACCATGCATCAAATGAATGGAATTGATTTTTTGAATTCAAAGACTCAGTAATTCAGGAATGAAATCATCTTTATAAATAAAAGCTTGTCATATCCTGACATCTTCATAGATATGAACATCTGATTACCCTTTCCCGAATTCTCCACAAGTCATACATACCCATAATTCCCTCATCCACTCGGGCTTGACACATTCTCCAAAATGAAGATCATAGTCTTCCTTTCAACCATTAGATTGATTTGTTTTGGATGCTTGAAAGGAGTAATCATAGAAATGTGGTCTAGTATCAACAACATGAGCCTTCATATCAGGATTGCAACCACTCTAATGAAGGATACACCTAATATGGATTGTTCATCCTTGTACTAGAACCCCCCTTGCACTAATATACATTCACATATAGTTGGAGTATTCAAGAAACAAATTAATTGGAAATAACTTCTTAATATATGGGAAATGGGAAACATTAAAAATCATATTCATGTGCAAGTGTAAGTACGGAATTTGTAGATATTCACAGTTGAACAGAATTAAAACTTTCCATAACCCTGAAGGAGTACTTTAAAGAACATCATAATAGTCTGGCCCAACGATCATCATCATTTCATTTTGACATGCCATAGCTTCTTTAATATGGGTCATTAAATGAGTCATTCTATCCTAAAAAAGAACCACCATACATACACTGTTAGGTTGGATTTTTAAATAAGATAAAAAAAATTTGAAAATGACACTGTTCACATAGGTCCTTCAACGAGGTCCATCGCTTAGATCCTTTGATGAAGTCCATCACGTAGGTCCCTCAACATGAAGTCTAGAGTAACCCCTTTTAAGAACTACATTAGCTTTTCTCTAACACTTATATAATATTCCCTTTAAGAAATTTCTAGGAAATTACATGAGAGCACAGCGCGATGGTGCTGAGCGAACGAACAACCAAACGAGAGCCATCAAAATTTGAAAAGTACAGGTGAAGAAAATTGCAAAGGGAGATTCTTATTTATAGAGAAAAGAGGACATATGAGTCAGTACAACGTATAACATCTGCGTTGGAAATTTTCATGGGATACCTACGTGGAAAGCCTTCTATGTTCAGCAATTTATCCATAGTCTTTATCACCACAAGTTCACCATAGGACTCGATCTCCTTTCTATTTTTTAATTCAATCCTAAGGGGGGGGATATTATTGATACCAAATAAAAAAACTGGAAGACTATGATGAGAAATCTGGATATTTCAGATCCCGAGGCCAGGTTCCAATAGTTCAAAAGAAAAAACAAAACACTCCCAAAAAACACCATAATGGACTAGCTGCACAGGCCTACGTAGAGGAACTATGTGACTAAAATATGAGACAGAGCTAGGAAACTGACCTACACTGTAGAAGTGTGTAGCGGAATATGTAGGTTCACCTACGTAGATCACCTGCACGATGAAGCTGCGTGGTATACCTACGTGAGAAACATTTCATCGGCCATGCCTCATATGTTCCTATAAATAGATCCCTTGTGCTCCACATTTCACTATTGAAAAAAAATTGAAGAGACTATCTCAAAATCACTTCGTGTAGATCATTCGTTTAGATCCCTCAAATTATCTCATAATTCTCTTTAAACCATAGGAAAAGAGATAATTATATGAGATAATAATTTTTTTTAAATTCATTTTAAAAATTTTACATCGGTTTGGTCCTCCTATGTAAAACTTATTCTTCAGTCATCATTCATTATTGGGAGACATACCTCTGTGGTAAACCTACGAGGTATATCAACGTGAGGTTCTGATGCATCATTCTTACTCGAGGGACTTACGTGTCCACCTGAACTACCATATTTAAAGATATTCAAGGAAGGGTATCTCATTCGGTAGCTTCCTTATATAAAAATAACTACATTGAAGCCTCCACAAACACCACCTAAATTGGCAAACCTTTAGGAAAGGAACACTAGCATGTCTCCTATTTGGGTTTGTATTTCCATAGTCATGGGTTTCCAACATTTGTTTCACAATGAGTTTAGGATTAATAATGTGTCTGTGAGTTTGCATATTCACAATCACATAGACCATTCTCCTAGAAACATTGGTGAAATGTTCCTGGTTTTGGAAATGAGGGTTTGTGTACTGTCATCACCTTCTCGTCTCTAAGACTCTAAACCTCATGTCTCTAGTAGGGATGTTATAGTTCACACTTACATTTCTATGCATACATAGGAGAAGTATCCCCCTACTAGAAGGATCAATTTTAGGGCAGCCATTCAGGACCATTCCCTTCACCTTCATCCCATCGTCCCTACATTATACCCTTGTCCAATGTAAAAAAGAAGAGAGTGGAGGCTTATCACCATGCACTCTTCCATGGTTAATTCACCCACTTCCATCAATGGAGGAGGAAAAGTGTGGATTGTCATTGTTGACACTTTCACATCCTCTTTTTTTCACACCGAGCATGACACACGTGGGCTTAGAGATATGTGATGGTTACAACATATGCACAAAAACTCATTAGAAGGAACTTAGAGAACTCTAATTCCTACCATAACCAGGATACATAGGAAGCCATCCCAAGGCCTAAGCTCACAAGATATTCTACTACGGAATCCAACCCTACTTCCATTAAATTGGGAATCCACTTTAGGAATAGGCACTAAATTAACCTCAAATTCATCAAAAAAATTTTCTCAGGATGTAAGCCTAAACTCATATCTCTCAAAGGACCATACTCTCCTATGATAATTATTGAACGACGTGGTCATTGATCCCCATTCATATGGGATACATAGGAACCCCCCTTGAGGTTCAAACCAAACACATCATATCAAACCTATTCTCCTAGGGACATATTCCAAATTGGGTATAATATTACTTGGAAACCCATATCCCTTCCATGTTCCTTGGAATTCTTCCACATAATTCCCACACATAGTTTTGATTAAGTATCTTCCGCTTAGATGTCCTTATCAAATGACCATAAAAGGTATGATGTGTCCCATTTAGTGGCACTGATCTACAACAGTTTTGATTCCTTTCACAAGGATATGTAGGTAGCTCATTTTATGGGTATGATCCCAAAATCAAACCAAACCATCGCCTTCCTAGATGACAAAAAAATTCCATATTTCCCCACTAAGTGGCTTAAAATCTAGTATCATCACAATGATGATTAAAAAATCTATAAGATGTATATTTTTGGATACCATAGATATTAATCATCGAATACATATTGATATTTTCATTAATGTATAACCGTGAATGATTACTAATGATTTTAAATTTTACACATGTTAAAAAGTGATTCTAAATTTGAAATGATTCGTATGATATAACTATTTAATTAATAAGGATTCATAAAAATATATTAAATTTACAAAAAAATTCCTGGAGTAGCCGATAAATCCTCCCAAAAGGGTGTGATGAGTCCGACCTCCCATCCTCTTGGCCAATGCACGTTCATAAGTCTCATAATGTTCAAAAATAACAAACGCCTGGCTTTGGAAAAAAGGGCCTCTATGAATAAATATCTATTGGATGTTTCAGGATTCATAAATAAATCAAATGGATACCATTAGGAAATAGTGATTCCTAAAACTAGAACCTATTTTTCAAGGAACACAGAAACAATAGCTTTTCTATGAGAAGGAGAGGAGATCCCACAAGAATTGAACTAATGAAATGCACTCATGAACCATCATTGTAAAGAGGGGATGACCACATTTTCTATGTGCCAAAAAGTATCGTGTAGACGCAAAATTTTCATTCGAACCCATCCTATGTTGCGTGTATGTAAAATCTATTGATACAAAATCTGTGGAATTAAACCCTTTATGTACTCTATGATGACATCAAACACTATCCATTTTTTTATGTGGAGAAAAGCTTCACATAATATGGGTAGAATATCCACACACATCTTTCACGAACTAGAACAATCGTGAGACCTTCAATTTCATGATGAGTAAAAGAAAACCCTCTGATATATCATGCTTTCGTATGAAGGAAAATGAATGATGACTGCATGAAGGTGATAAATAAATATACTCAAGAACATTTGAATTCAACACATCCAATCCTAGTGCATGGAATATAAGAGATATGAAATATAATGCTCGAGGCCTCGCGTTTTCACAATGGAGGAAGGAGAATACATGCACGCATATAGGCTTTATGAAATCCTTGAGGTGGTGTAAATATACATAATCACATAAGGATATGTAGAATCTAGGAACACACAATCAATATTACCATTAGGGTTTGTGTACAAAAATAACAAGAGGATACACCTACATAATCCATTACTAGATTGGTGCATAAGAGGATTGTTCTAAATAGTGAATGTTAACAGGAATAAGGTTATGTAAAATTTGGGTTTCACAAAATATAACTAAACACACACACACACACATATATCCATGAAATCACATGATCACGTGAAATAATTGTGTACATATTAAGAATGACAAAACAAATTAAAAATATTTTGAGTTGATGCATGACAAACACACATTGAACCCAATCCATTCATTCAAGTGAATAGTGTGTGTTTGGGATTACAAGAAACACATTTTACAAGCATGAAATTGTGCATAAACATATGCACATATGAGAAGTATTTAAGAAACCAAAGACAATAGTTATTGAATTCCCTAAAACCAATGCATGAAGTGAATGTGTATTTATATTGAATCTTTTAAGAATTAAATATGATATTATATCTGAGTTGATTGTATTTGATATTACATGAAGGCAGATAGTGATGAAATTTTGAAGGATAATTCATTAATATTGATTTTCTAAAAATATGGGTACACCATCAACAGACACATTAATGAGTACAAGTCTTCATTATAAAAATAATGAATTGCCTGAGAATTGTAACACATAGAACTGATTAAGAAAAGAGATGAGAATTTTTGAGAAAGTCCAATAGAACATACCAAATAATGCTAAAGATTCAAGAATAGATACACATGAATGTGTGATTCAACAAGCCTGTGGAGTAAGAGAATAAGATCAGTATATAGTAAATCAATTGATCAAAGAAGGAAGCTTTTCATGAGACTCATGATCTTGAAGAATCATGTGTCATTCAAGGAGGATAAGAAGTCATCAGTGGGACATTGGTGCATGCTAATGGTCATCAAAAACAATATGGGATGCAATATAAACAACATATTATGGGACATATGAAAGATATAATTGGGTATTTTATCAACCATTTTAATTTATAATATTATTATAGGAATGAATCTATGTTGCGGAACATAACCCACACAACAAGGAGTAGGTATTTGATATGAACATTGTAAAAAAATGTGTTCAGTGCATTATATTTATAGCCAAATTCGAGGTAAGGTAGAGAGACACAAGATGACTCAATCAACGCTTTAACCTAAAATAGTTGATTAATTGAAAATAAACAATTTATAAAAAGTTAAAAGGGATCAATGATTCACCCCTCCAACTCTCACTGATTCACACTAATCTAGGAATTTCGATCACTATTAGCGTTAATGTAAACACTAAAAGATCCAAGGTACACATTATGAAATTAAGATTTCAGGAAATGGGTGAACAACCATAAATAGAAATATATTGCATGAATTATACAAATATAATTATGAATCATGCCAGGAATATGAAGAAGAATATTATTGCTAATAGAGAGACACCTTCTACTAAAGGTAATCTCAAAGGTACATAATCTGATAACTCTTTTTATTGTTAATGATCTAATAAATCGTTCTCATGCTTTGATAAATATAGATCAATTATTGATCTTCATCCTTAATAGAAATATAATCTTAATTAAATCCTGAGAGAAGTGGAAATACATATTGCATCACAAATTAGTGTATATTAAGATAAAATTTTATATCTAGATGAATAAGCTACTTCCATGGAAGTGGAATTGGATACAAGTTTTGTCAAATCCAACACACTCATGAAACATGTTAAGGAAAATGAAGAATCAATTTCTCATTAAAATGAATGATATTATGATGTTCCTGATGAATTGAAATGTGGAATTTGGGATAAATAATTATATGTGATAGTATCTATAGAATCATTCCATTCATTTTAAATGTTTCAAAACGTTTCAATGGTTATCAAATATTCTCAAATAAATGAAAAATAAAAATCGGTAAAGTATCTTGACATTTTATCACTGTAATTAAAAACATTGCATGAATAATAAATTATAATGAAGAGGATAATTGGATATGTAAACTGATATTATTTGAGGATTATAATATCTCCCTCAACTTGAAGTTTCTAGAGTTAGAGGTGCAATTGATTAATCAACAATCACACCAAGCTGAAACATCCCAAATAGCTAGTAGAAGATATGTTTCCACTCTTGTTATTATTGAGAACTATGATTAAAAAAACAGTATTATATCATCTTTTAATCCAATGGAATCATCCTCTAAGTATAATGTACCCCATAACCCAGTTATTTATGTTTCTACTAATACAGATTCATATATAAGTATCAGTTCAAAGTTAAATGTTGGCAATATGTGGATTGATAATAATGTTGATACATATATCAAAATATCAATGATGGATACATAAATCATTAAGAAGAAAAAATCACAAAAGGATTCTATAAATAAATAAGAACAATTCTTGAAAAAAAAATGCACTAAATGTAGCCAAACTAACACTAAAAGAATGAGAAAATGATTTATTGGGCTTTGTTGGTTTTTTTGGATGTTTCAGAATTATTCAAATTGATGTTGGAATTGTTAGAACCATGGTATTCTATGCATGAATTAGAGTATGGTTTGTGTTTGTTGACAATATTCTGTGGAAGTTCAGAATATGAACTAGCAAACTGATCATACAGTTCATGCAAACAACAGTTTTGAAGGTGGCACTGTTTCCCAGTGTTTGCCAAATTTTTGGGCTTGAAAAACGACAAATGGAGAAAAGTGTTTTTGGCAAAGAGACTTGCGCGCCGTGTACGTGAAGGAGGGGAAACATGCGCGCCATATGTAATTCATGATCTGAACATTAAAATATGGCATAGTAAAGTAGGTCGTGCATGTATTGGTTGGGTCGCGCTAGTGAGTTGCGCGATAGAGGCTAGGGCGGTTGGAGCAGTGCACCGGGACTTGTGCGTCGTGAGGACACTTGCACGCCACCACGCATGGGGTCCAGTTTTCCTATAAATAGAGGAACGCCTACCTCATTTGTAACAATGTTCAAGACTTAGAGATTTTTCGAGCTCTCGTTGCGCAAGGAGTTGAATCGTGCGAGTGGTTGTTGGGTCGCACAAGTAGAGGCTTTGTGCTGGTTGTTGGATGTGCGACCATGGCGGTTGGGGAGTTAAAGGCGCTGCGTCGCGCAAGTTTGGATTTGAAGGAGGTAGTGTCACATAGGTGGGTTGGTGACACCTGCGCACCGAATTTGTACCGCGCAAGTGACTTACGCGCTGGGATTGAAACTTGTGCACTGGGCTTAGAGAAGCGTGACAGGGTTGTTAAAGTAGATATGTCCTTTTTAAGCTGCATGAAAGTTAGAAGATTTCCCAGTACCCTCTACGCAAGGTGAGATTCATCTACTAGTGAGAGTTGTACTTCAACAGAGCATCAACATACAACAGAGGATGCATTATTATTCAATGATGAGGATACCTTCATGTCTATAAGCTGAGTGTGACTTCACCAAAGGAAGTGAGCCAGGGGAAGTCAACGGGAGTGACCCGAGGGAAGCAGTGTGTTATCCCTGAATCTTTGTAAAGGCAGGGAGCCTGGGATAGAGTGGCTATTCCCAAACCATTATAATCTACATCTATTAAAGTTTATTGTAATTAGGTATGACCGAAAACCTGTCGGCGTATGCTCCTTGTACGTAGCCCTTTGTGGTGAACCAAGTAAAAAGTGTTGTGTCTTAACTATTCATGTGAATGTTTTCTTTTTGATCATATTCATCATACAGGTTCAACAAGTTCCTACCAACATGGGAACATGATCCATCACATTAAAAGAAAAATTTCTCACCCTGATTCACCTCTCCCCTCTCAGGGTGTCCCGGGGTCCTTTAAGTGGTATCAGAGGGTAAAGGTTGTGGGTGTTGAATATGTCCTTTGTCATCATGGAAAATGAAGTCAATGTCAGGGGATTCCCTCACATCGATGGAAGTAATTTCCAGATATGGAAGATCAAAATTAGATATCTTCTAAGATCTCTTTTAATGGAAGTTCTATTTTCTTTTGTGAAAGGAATACAAGTCACTGATCCAACTGGCCTGACTATGACTGACACAGACAGAATCATTCTTAATGTACATGATAAAGAATAAAATTCACTCACCGCATCCATTTCTGATCAGATCTATCTAAAGGTGATGAATTTTACCTCATAAAAATCTATTTGGGATAAACTCGTGAATATTTAAGAAGGAGATAGAAAAGTTATGGAGGCGAAACTACAAGTGTTGCACAATAGGTTCGATGATTTGAAGATGCATCCTGATGAGAATACAGACTCCATATTTAATTGAATTACTGAAGTAGTTGGAGCAATTCGGGGCCTAGGAGAAGAAGTCGAAGACATTGACATTGTGAAGAAAATATTGTGAAGACTTCCACCCCTGTACAATGAAATGGTATCAGCCCTTGAGGAAATAGATCCTTCAAAACATTCTCTGGATGACCTTCTAAGAAGCTTGGTAGCATATGAAATGAGAATCAAACCAGAAGATGCTATGACTCGTGTGAGAAAGGAAATGGTATTAAAGGCCAGGGATAAACTAAAAATTTCTAAAGATTATAGAGGTGAAGATGATGGAGAAAAATAAATTCTTTTTCTCATTGTAATGAAGATCCAAAAGGGAAATGGGAAATTCAATGGGAAGTTACCTCTCTCATGTTTTTATTGCAGAACATTTGGGAACATTGCCACTAAGTGCTTCAGAAAGATCAATGATGAAGATAGTGAAGTTGAAAGCTTCGAGAATCCTCAGAGAAGGTTTTTCAAAAAGGGAGACTTCAAATCTGGAATGAAAATTCAAAAGACGAGTTTTGTCTGTGAAGAGGAAGAAGATGATAATGAATTCTATGAAGAGGAAGAACCAGAATTCAAAACTGGGAACCATGCTTCCATGATGGCCAATGTTGAAATGAAATAAGATACTGGTGGGGGAAAATAGTTAAAAACTTGTGTAGATCCCAAGATGCAGCATAAGGATGCTGTTAGTAGTCTTATGACTAAATGTAAGAGTTCAAATAAGTGGAAATAAATTTTAAAAGAATAAACTGAATACGTTGATCAAATAGAAGCCTAAATTGAATGACTAGAATAATTTTTGAAGGTACAGTCTAAAATAATTTATAGAAATGATGATGTAGTGGATCTGAAGCTGAGAATTTAAGAGAAAGAAATGTTCATCAATGACCTCACCTCCAGACCAGAAGAAAAATCCAAGACTGTTGAGTGTCTTGAGGAAGAAGTTGTTACTCTTATAAGTAAACATGATAATGAATCAATTCAGAAAGAATCGAGGAAGAAAATACATTTTGGAAGATTCTTAGATGCAGAATTACTGGCAAGAGCCAAGTGTGGTTCATATCGGGTAGGAAAAATATTATGTGATCAAAGACCCAATTGCATGGGAAAGAGTGGAATAGGCTGTGAAGATGAGACGTGAACATCTGTAAGTGAAAAGATCCAAAAGAAATATATAATGAATGTTGAACATGTTGAAACATTTACTAAGTGCTGAAAAAGGAACCCTTAATCCAAACCAAACAGTGAACTGAATATTATCCTCAAAAATTCAGAAATGATAGGTAGTCTAACTACTCTTCCAAAGAAGAAGGTGTGAGGATAAATTCAAGTGAGAAGGAATTTCCTCTCATTAAGTGTAAGTTCTATGGCTATCTGGGCCACACCATATCTTATTGCGAAGAGGAAAGAAGCTCTCTAAATGGAGAAGATATAAGAGTTCAACAAAAGAGAATAAATTCATATCCAAATTCTTAAAGAAGAAACAATTTCATGGATATTGTTTTAGATATTCTAAATTTGTTCATAAGGCTGCTAATTGAAGGTAGATAAGGGACATGGACACCTCATACCGATGTTCAAGACAAGTCAAGTCTCGTCAGCAAGACAATGTTTCTCATTGAAACAAGATTTCTCCTCTCAAAGAAGACATCGACTATGAATAGCCTGGGTACGCGGAAGTGATAATTGAAAGGCTGTCAGTTCTCTATACTCAATCCAATATCTCTTGGAAGTAAAGGAAGAATATTGAGAAATCCAACCTTGTAGAGGTGGACCTCAAAGCTACAAAGAACAACAGTACCTAGATTCTGGATAGAAGTTGTTCATCTCATACGACTGGTAATGCCGACCTGTTAACAGATATCAAAAGGAAGGTTTATGGTATAGTACTATTTGGTAATTATGGATCTTTGAAAATCAAAGGGAGTTGAAGTACCAAATTAGCTAATGGAGAACTAAAGAATACTGAAGTATTTTTCATAGATGGTTTACGCCATAATCTACTCAGCATGAGTCAATGCTGTGACTTAGGACATATAGTTACTTTTAATCAGAAAGGTTGACCTATCAAGGGAAAGACATGAAATTCACTTATAAAGGGATGTAGAACAGAAGGAAACTTGTATCAGGTTGATAGTGAAGAGAATGACTATTATATGACTGTTGAAGAAGAAAACAATTTGTGGCATCAGAGACTAGGACACATCAATCAACAAGACATGGAGAAAATATCAAAATTGAGGATTGTCATGGACATTCCCAACCTAAATCTTGAGGATGAAAAGTCATGTGATTCTTGCATTCATCGGAAGATGGTCTGTAATTCATGTCGGCCAAATAAGAAAAGGGAATCTCACATTTTTGATCTGATTCATACAGATGTATGCTGGCCGATAAATTTTTCTAGAACTCATTGTGAAAGGTATTTTTTTCTTTTCATAGATGATTATAGTATAATGGAATGTGTGATTGTCATTCATAGTAACCGACAAGTCCTTGACTACATGAAAACATATCGGGGAATCGCCGAGAATGATACTGGAAAAAAAATAAAAGTGTTGCGATCTGAAAACGGAGGAGAATACACATCCATTGAATTTGAAAATTATCTGGATAGTCATGGGATACAACATGAGGTAGATGCTGTGAGAACTCCACAACAAAATTGAGCTTTTGAACATAGGAATTGACAGGTGAACAAAATGGCACAAACTATGCTGATTGAGAGTCGTATTCCCTGACATTAGTGGAAAGAGGTTATTCAAGATGCATGGTATATTCAGAATCGAACAGGACTTTATATGGGTGAGACGAAGACACCGTATGAATTATGGCATAGAAGGAATCCCTATTTAAAATACTTTCGTGTATTTGAATTAAATACTTCATCAGGAACAACGAAGGAAATCAATGGAAGTATGGTGACAGTGTAGATGAAGGAATTTTCCTCGGTTACTCAATGAACAGAAATGAAGGACCCCAGGACACCCTGAGAGGGGAGGGGTGAATCAGGGTGACAAATTTTTCTTCTAATGTGATAGATCTTGTTCCCACGTTGGTAGGAACATGTTGAACCTATATGATGAAAAAGATCAGAAAGAAAACATGCACATGCACAGAGAAGACAAAACCCCTTTTACTTGGTTCACCACTAAGGGCTACGTCCATGGAGCATATGCCAACAAGTTGTCGGTCGTACCAAAATCCACTATGCTTCACTAGCTGGAGAATACAAAAGTTCGGGCACAGTCACTCTGTCCCATGATCACAGCCTTTAAAAAGGTTCAGGGAAAGCTCACTGCTTCCCTCGGGTAACTCTCGTTGACTCCCACTGGCTCACTACCATTGGTGAAGTCACACTCAGTTTATAGATGTGAAGGTCTCTTAAATAGATAGACATGAAGTTCATCGTCTCCTGTTCAGCATGAGAATTCGCTTGCATCAGATTCCTGAGTTAATGCTCTGTTAAAGTCCAAATTCCAACCACTGATGAATACCCCCTTTTCCCTTGTCCACTGGGAAAACAACCTTTGGATAAAGGCCTTCGCAAAGTACCCTACTTCGCAAGGCTCCCAATTTTTCAAAGCTCAAACAAGCCTTCGCAGAGCCCCTGTCATTTCGAAAAGCACAATCACGAAGTACTCTCGCGATGCTCCAGCCTTCGCAATGATAGGATATTGCGAAGCTCCTGCCTCTTCGTGAAGCTCACTGAGCCAACGCGGGGTTCACGTCTTTCGCAGAGCTAGAATAGCCGCCGCGAAGCTCCTCTTTCGTGAAGCCCACTTCCTTCGCAAGAGACCTTTTCAAACCGAAAGCAAAGGAATTTCTCTGAAATTATCTCTCCTTCTCTTGAAGGGGTCGGCCTCTATTTATAGGCGATTCCACCGACCCTCGACCCTTCCGTGCGAAGTCAGTGCCACGCCAGCTCAAATCGTGAAGCTCCGAAGATCCTGTCGGAATTCTGTCCAAATCACGAAGCACCATGGCAATTTTCCGTTTGCAGAGCTTGATGTAATCTCAAAGAATCATCGTCAAAATTCCTTCGCGCCTTCTCCTTTAATCTCCCTCGCAAAGCCCTTCATCGCCGCGAAGCTCTCCAGCCTCTGTCATTCGCGAAGCTTGACGTAATCGTGAAGACTCACCGCCTCCATTCTTCTGGTCTTCACGATTTCCAAACCATGCATCCTCTTTTTGTGAAATTCAAGTCATTTCCATATTTAGTTATTATATTCATGGAAATCCACCTTTCACGATGCTCAGGAACATCCAGATTTTAGACCCCAAAAATTTGGAAAACACTGGAAAACAACGCCACCTTCAATACTGTTGTCTGCTTGAACGGTATGATCTCTTTGCTGGTACATGAACCGAACATCCATTGATTATTGACAACAAACACAAACCATACTCCAATAAATGCATAGAAGACCATGGTTCCAACAATACCCCCCTTTGGGTTTGTTGGCAATCAGATGATAAATTCAATAGATCTCCATCTATATGAAAACCAAAAACACAGGAATCAACTCAGCCAACACTCTAAGTCTACGTGAGCAATGCTCAGTGTAGAAAACAAGAGAGGGGGATTGAATTGGGTTCCACTGTTTTCCTTCTCATTTTTCTCATCCCAAAAGTTGCCTAAATTTATGCTATATGCTATTCTCCTTTCTCCCCCATTGATTATAAATCCAAAGACTAGTAAATTTGTCATGTTCAGCTCAAACCATACTCCCCCTGGATAGTATCTCCCCCATAAACCTGCATCACGGCCATAAACAGATTAAAACAGTTATAACAAATGGGGAGAGGGGTATTCTGTATCCTCCGTATGCACTGGGAGGTGGTCGAACACGGAGGTTCAACCGATGCTTCTCAAACACAGCTGATGATAGTGGCTTTGTTAGGATATCAGCCACTTGCTCATCTGTTCCAACACGATCCAATCTAATCATGCTTTGCTCAACATTCTCTTTGATAAAGTGATACCGGATTTCAATGTGTTTTGTACGAGAATGCTTAATAGGATTCTTTGTAGGATCAATTGCACTCTTATTGTCACAGTAAATCACCATTGGTTGCGTCACCTCATCGCCAATGTCAGTTAATTGCTGCTTCATCCATAGTAGTTGAGTGCATGCCTTTGTGGCGGAGATATACTCGGCTTAAGAAGTACTAAGATAAGTACTTTCTTGTTTCTTGCTCAACCAGCCAACACATTTCTACACAATATAGAAAGATCCACCACTAGTGGACTTTCTGTCTACTACATCACCAGCCCAGTCAGCATCAGAAAATGCTGATAATTCACTTTCCCTACCTGTAGAAAAAAATAACCCAAAGTTATGTGTACCTTTAATGTACCTCGTGATTCTTTTTACTGCTGCCATATGTTCCTCCTTTGGATTACTCTGAAATCGGGCCGCAAGGCATGTTGCAAAGACAATATCTGGCCTTGTTTCTGTCAAGTATAGTAGGCATCCAATGATCTTCTTGTACATGGTGGGATCAACAGAGTTCCCATCCTCATTCTTTCCAAGTTTAGTTCCAACTACAATCGGAGTTGACATTGGTTTGCAGTCTTTCATATTGAACTTCTTCAGCAACTCTCTTGCATATTTTTTCAGAGAAATGAATGTGTATTCCTTCTTTTAAATCACTTGCAGCCCTAAGAAATATGTGAGCTCCCCAATCATAGACATTTCAAATTCTGATTTCATGTAGTTGGAAAATTCCTCCACTGATTTCTGCCTGCTGCTACCAAATATGATATCATCAACGTAGACAAGAACCATGAATTGATCTTTTAGAGAATTCTTGACATAGAGATTGTGATCAACTCCTCCTCTTTTGAATTCCATCATTATGAGATATGAGTCCAGCCGTGAGTACCATGCCCGTGGTGCCTACTTCAAACCATATAGAGATTTCTTCAATTTACAAACCATTGTTTCATCTCTACCAAAAACAAAGCCCACTGGTTGTTCAACGTAGACTTCTTCTTCAAGTACACCATTCAAGAATACTGTCTTGACATCCATTTGATATAATTTATATCCTCTTTGGAGTTCCATGGCAAGGAAAAGCCGGATTGACTCCAGTCTAGCCACTGGAGCAAAGGTTTCTTCAACATCAATGCCTTCAATCTGGGAGTATCCTTTACATACCAGTCGTGCCATATTTCTGATGAAACATCCATGCTCATCAAACTTATTTTTGAAGATCCATTTGGTACCAATCACATTGTGACCTTCGGGTCTCTGGACAAGATCCCATGTCTGATTCTTGCCAATCTGATCTAATTCATCATTTATGGCTTTCACCCAAGATTTATCTTTTGCAGCTTCATTGAATGAGGATGGCTCTACAACTGATAGAAATGATGATTGCATGGTATTCCTCATCCTTCTTGTTTGAGTGGGTGCACTCTTGTCCCCAATTATATTGGATAGATCAATCTCAGCTCTTCGATTTCACCTGCGAGGTTCAGTAGTATTCTCTTTAGCCATATTTTCTTCTTCAGATTCTTCTTCTGAGTCAACATCTTGATGTGACTGCTCGGTGTTTTGAACAGCTTCTTCAGCTTCCTCTATTTCTTCATTTTTATTTTCTTCATGTTCACATTCTTCCTGAACTTCTATCACATCAGCATATGACGTCCTTGAAGCATTTTAGGTTTTCTCTTCAATTATCATAACATCACTACTTTCCACAATCCTTCCCAAACGCTTGTTGAATCATTTGTAGGCTTTGTTGTTCATTGAGTAACCGAGGAAAATTCTTTCATCTGCATTGTCGCCATATTTCCCTTGACTTCTTTCTTTGTTCCTGATGAAGCATTTACTTCCAGAGACACGAAAGTAATTTAGAGAAGGCTTCTGTCCATGCCACAATTCATATGGTTTCTTTGTCTCACCCATATAAAGTCATGTTCGATTCAGAATGTACACTCCAGCTTGAACAACCTTTTTCTAGTAATGTCATGGAATACGACTCTCAATCAGCATAGTTTGTGCCATGTTGTTCACCTGTCGATTCCTACGTTCAACAACTCCATTTTGTTGTGGAGTTCTCACAGTAGCTACCTCATGTTGTATCCCATGGTTCTCCAGATAATTCTCAAATTCAATGGACATGTATTCTCCTCCATTGTCAGATATCAACACTTTGATTGTTCGTCCAGTATCATTCTCGGTGATTTGCCGATATGTTTTCATGCAGTCAAGGACTTGTCGTTTCCTGTGAATGACCATCACACATGCCATTATACTGTAACCATCTATGAAATGGACAAAGTACCTTTCTCCATGAGTTACGACAACATTTATTGGCCCACAAACATTTGTATGAATCAGATAAAGAAGGTGAGACACTCTTTTATTCATTGGCCGATATGAAATGCAGACCAGCTTCCCACGAATACAAGCATCACAAGATTTTTCACGCTCATGCTTTAGGTTGGGAATGTCCATGACAATTCTCAATTTTGATATTTTCTCCATGTCTTGTTGATTGATGTTTCCTAGTCTCCAATGCCAGAAATTGTTTTCTTCTTCAATAGTAATGTAACATAAATTTTCTTCACTATCAACCTGATATAAGTTGCCTTCTGTCCTGAAATTGTTCTCCTTTCTGATTAAACGTGACTGTAAGTCCTGAGTCATAGAGTGGTCTCACGCTGAGGAGATTATGACGTAGCCCATCTACGTAAAGGACTTCAGTCTTCTTTATCTCTCCATTATATAATTTGGTACTTCCACTCCCTTTGATTTTCAGAGCCCCATCATTACCAAATATTACTGTACCATCGAAATTCCTTATGATATTCGTTAGTAGGCCAACATTACCTGTCATAAGAGATGAACAACCGCTATCCAGAATCTAGGTACTGGTGTTCTTTCTAGCTTTGAGGGCCACCTCTGCAAGGTTGGATTTCTCAATCTTCTTCCTTTCCTTCCATGAGACATTAGATCGAGTATAGAAAATTGATGGTGTTTCAATTATCTCTTTAGCATACCCAGGTTCTTCATAGTCAAAGTCTTCTTTGAGAGGTGAAAACCTGTTTGAAAGAGAAACACTGCCTTGCTGACGAGACTTGACTTGTCTTGAACTTCGGTATGAGGTGTCCATGTCCCTTCTCTACCCGCAATTATCGGCCTTATGACCAAAGTTAGAACCACAAAAACAATATCCTTATAAATTATTTTTCTATAAGAATTAGGATATGAAATTGTTCTCCTTTGTAGAGCTTCTATATCTTCTCCATTCAGATAGCTTCATGCATCTTCACAATATGACATGGTATGGCCCAGATAGCCACAGAACTGACACTTCATGAGAGGAAATGTCTTCTCACTTGAATTTCTCCTCATACCATCCTCCTTGGGAGAATAATAAGACTGTCTGTCATTTCTGATTGTTTAAGGATAATTTTTAGGTCCCCTTTTAGTTTGGATTGAGGGTTCCTTTTTCGGCACTCTAGGAAACATTTCAACATGTTCAAATTTCATTTTATCTTTATTTTGGGTCTTTTCACTTCCAGTAGTTGATATATCAGCCTCACACCCAATTCCACTCTTTCCCATGCAAGCGGGTCTTTGATTACTCAAGATTTTTCCAACCCCATCAGAACCGCACTTGGCCCTTGCTAGTAATTCTACATCTAAGAATCTTCCAAACTGTATTTTCTTCTTTGATTCTTTTGGAACTTATTCAGTCTCCAGTTTTCCCCATAGAGTAACTACTTCTTCCTCAAGACCATCAGTAGTCATGGATTTTTCATCCAGTCTGGAGGTGATTTCATTGATGACCTTTTCCTGCTCTTCAATTTTCAGCTTCAGATCTACTACATCATCATTACATTCAATTATTTTAGACTCTACCTTAAAAAATTCTTCTAGTCATTCAATTTCATCTTCCATTTGATCAACGTATTCAGTTGATTCTTCTACAATTGATTTCCACTTATTGCAGCTCTTACATTTAATCTTGAGCTTACTAACCGCATCCTTAAGTTGTATCTCAGGATCTACACAAGTTATCAGTTGTTTTTCTCCATCAGTATCTTCTGGATTTTCAACAGTGGCCATCATAGAAGCATGGTTCCCAGTTTTGAATTCTTCTTCTTCTTTATCAAAGAATTCATTATCATCTTCTTCCTCTTCACAGAAAAAACTCTTACTTTGCATTTTCTTACCATATTTTAAGTCTCCCTTTTTGAAGCACCTTCTATGAGGCTTCTTGAGGCTTTCATCCTCACTGTCTTCATCATTGATCATTTTTATGCACTGAGAGGCAATGTGCCCAACTTTTACACAACAGAAACACGCGAGAGGTAACTTCCCTTTGAATTTCCCTTTCCCCTTCTGAAACTTCTTTTAAATGAAATAAAGACTTTCTTTTTCTTCATCATCTTCACCGCTACTATCCTTTGAGAATTTCAGTTTATCTATGGCCTTGAATTCCATTTCCATGCTCACACGAGTCGTAGCATCTTCTGGTTTGACTCTCATTTCATACGCTACCAAGCTGCTCAGAAGATCATCTAGAGAATGTTTGGAAAGATCTATATCCTCAAGGGCTGACACATTCGCATTATACAGAGGTGGAAGTCTTCTCAATATTATCTTTACAATATCAATGTCTTTTATTTGTTCACCTAGACCCCGAATTGATCCAACTACTTCTGTAATTCGATTGAATAATGAGTCCACATTCTCGTCTGGATGCATCTTCAGATCATCAAACCGATTGTGCAGCACATGTAGTTTTTCCTCCTTCACGTTGCAATATCCTTCATAAATATTCTCCTGTTTATCCCACATGGATTTTTCTGAGGTGCAATTCATCACCTTTAGGTAGATCCGATCAGAAAGGGCTACAATGAGTGCATTCTGTGCTTTAGCATCTGCATCAAGAAGTTTCTTGTCTGTTTCAGTCATAGCTATGCCTGTTGGATCAGTGACTTGTATTCCTTGCACAGTAGAAAAGAGAACTTCCATTCCAAGAGATCTAAGATGAGATCTCATTCTGTTCTTCCAAATCTGGAAATTGCTTCCATCGAAGGGAGGGACTCCCCTGACATTGACCGTGTTTTCCATGAAGAAAAAGGTCAGATTCAACACTAGAACCCTTTACCCTCTGATAACACTTGAAGGACCCCGGGACACCAAGAGAGGGGAGGGGTAAATCAGGGTGACAACTTTTTCTTCTAATGTGATAGATCTTGTTCCCACGTTGGTAGGAACTTTTTGAACCTGTATGATGAAAAAGATCAGAAATCAAACATGTACATGCACAGAGAAGACACAGCCCTTTTTACATGGTTCACCACTAAGGGCTACATCCAAGGAGCATACGCCGACAACATGTCGGTCACACCAAAATCCAATATGCTTCACTAGCTAGAGAATACAAAAGTTCGGGCACATTCACTCTGTCCCAGGCTCACTGCCTTTACAAAGGTTCAGGGATAGCTCACTGCTTCCCTCGGGTAACTCATGTTGACTCCCCCTGGCTCACTACCATTGGTGAAGTCACACTCAGTTTATAGACGTGAAGGTCTCTTCAATAGATAGGCATGAAGTTCATCGTCTCCTGTTCAGCATGAGACTTTGCTTGCATCAGAGTCCTGAGTTAATGCTCTGTTAATTCCAACCAATGATGAATACCCCCTTTTCCCTTGTCCACTGGGAAAACAACCTTTGGTAAAATGCCTTCGCAAGGCTCCCAATTTTGCAAAGCTCAAACAAGCCTTCGCAGAGCCCCTGTCATTTCGCGAAGCTCAATCGCGATGTACTCTCGCGATGCTGCAGCCTTAGAAATGCTAGGCTATTGAGAAGCTCCTTCCTCTTCATGAAGCTCACTGAGCCAACGTAGGGCGCACGTCTTTCGCAGAGCTAGAATAGCCGCCTTGAAGCTCCTCTTTCACGAAGCCCACTACCTTTGCGAGAGACCTTTGCAAACAGAAAGAAAAGGACATTCTCTTAAATTCACTCTTCTTCTCTTGAAGGGGTCGGCCCCTATTTATAGGAAATTCCACCGAACCTCGTCCCTTCTGCATGAAGTCAACGCCACGTCAGCTCAAATCACGAAGCTCTGAAGATCCCGCCGGGATTCTGTCCAAATCGTGAATCACCACGGAAATTTTCAGTTCGTGGAACTTGATGTAATCGTGAAGAATCACCGTCAACATTCCTTCGTGCCTTTTCCGCGAAGCTCCCTCGCAAAGCCCTTCATCGCCGCGATGCTCTCCAGCCTCTGCTGTTCGCGAAGCTTGATGTAATCGCGAAGACTCACCGCCTCCATTCTTCTGGTCTTTGCGATTTCCAAACCATGCATCCTCTCTTCGCAAAATTCATGTCTTTGGAATATTTAATTATTATCTTCATGGAAATCCACCTTTCTCGATGCTCAGCAACTTCCAGATTTTGGACCCCAAAAATTTGGCAAACACTAGAAAACGACGCCACCTTCAATACTATTGTTTGCTTGAACGGTATGATCTCTTTGCTGGTACATGATCCGAACATCCATTGATTATTGACAACAAACACAAACAATACTCCAAAAAATGCATAGAAGACCATGGTTCTAACAAGAAAAGCCTAAAAATGTCTCAACAAGTGTTTATGAAGGATTTTGGAAAGTAGTGATATTAAGATAATTTAAGAGAAAACCACAAATTCTTCACGGACGTTGTATGATGATGTGATAGAAAGTGAGGAAGAAAGGGAACATGGAGAAAATACAAATACAGAAATAGAGGAAGTTGTACAAAACACTCAGCAGTCACATCATGATGTTGACTCAGAAGAAGAATCTGAAGAATAAACGGTGGATGAAGATAGTGTAACTGAACCTTGCAGGAGAAATCATAGAGCTGATATTGATCGATCCAACATAATTGGGGACAAGAGTGAACCCACTCAAACCAGAAGGATGAGGAATAACACACAATCTGTATTTCTTTCAGTTATGGAGTCATCCTCATTCAATGAAGCTGCAAAGGATGAATCTTGGGTGACAGCCATGAATGAAGAATTAGATCAGATTGACAAGAATAAGACCTGGGCTCTTGGCCAGAGACCCGAAGGTGAAAATGTGATAGGTACCAAATGGATCTTCAAAAATAAGTTTGATGATCATGGAAGTGTCATCAGAAACAAGGCACGACTGGTATGTAAAGGATACTCCCAGATTGAAGGTATTGATGTTGAAAAATCCTTTTCTCCTATGGATATACCGGAATCAATTAGTATTTTCCTTTCCATGGCAGTCAAAAGTGGATATAAAGTATATTAAATGGATGTCAAGACAACATTCATGAATGTTGTACTAGAATAAGAAGTCTACATTGAACAACCAGTGGGTTTTGTTCTAGGTACTGCTGAAACAATGTTCTGCCAACTGAAGAAAGCTCTATATGGTTTGAAGCAGGCACCACGAGCGAAGTACTCACGGCTGGATTCATATCTCAAGAAGCTAGAATTCAAAAGATGAGGAGTTGATCATAATATCTATGTGAATAAATCTCCAAAAGTTCAATTCATGGTTCTAGTCTACATTAATTATATCATATTTGGTGGCAGCAAATAGAAATTAGTGGAAGAATTTTCTGATCACATGAAATCATAATTTGAAATGTATATGATTGGGGAGCTCAGATATATCTTTCGGATGAAGGTGATTCAAAATAAGGAATACATTTTCATTTCTCAAGAAAAGTATGCAAGAGAGCTGCTAAAAAATTTTAATTTGCAAGCCTCTAAAACAATGTCAACTCCAATTGCAGTTGGATAAAATCATGGACAGCATGTTGATGGGACATCTGTAGATCCCACTATGTATAGGAGGATCATTGGGAGCCTACAGTACTTGACAGCGACACACCCATGAATTGTCTTTTCCACATGTCTTACAGCCCGCATTCATAGTAATCTAAGGGAGGAATATATGGAAGCTGTAAAAATAATCATGACATATATTCAAGGTACTCTCAATTGTGGGTTATATTTTTCTGTTGGAAGAGACAGTGAATTATCATCATTTTCTGATTCTAACTGGGATTGCGACGTTATGGATAGAAAATCCACCAGCTATGGTGGTTTCTATATTGGAAAGAAATGTGTTGGCTGATTGAGAAAGAAACGAGAATGTACTTCTCTTAGTAATGCTGAAGTAGAGTATATCTCTGACATGAAGGCATGCACTCAACTACTATGGATGAAACAATAAATAGCAGATATTGGTAATGAGGTAAAGCAACCAATGGTCATTTATTGTGATAACAAGAGCACAATAGATCTTATGAAGAATACAGTTCAGCATTCCCATACAAAAGATATTGAAATCAGGTATCTCTTTATCAAAGAATAGGCTTAGCAAGGATAGATTAGAATGGAGCATGTGGGAACTGATGAACCAGGGGTGGGTATTCTGACCAAGACACTGTCAATGGCTGTGTTTGAAAAGTATCGGTTGAACCATGATGTTCAGCCACCTCCCAGTGCTTAAGGGGGTTATGAAATACCCCTATCCCCATTTATGTTAACTGTTTTATCTGTTTATGGATGTGAAGCAGTTTTTGTGGGGGAGATACTATCCAGGGGGAGTTTGGTTTGAGTTGAATAATAAACACATTACTGGTCTTTGGGTTTCTTGTCAATGGGGGACAAAGGAATAAATTCAACGTCAGATGATGATAAGTAACAAAGCTAACATGGCATCATTGAAAATTCCAAAACACTGGAACCCATTTCATGCTTCCTCCCTTTTTTTCTACACTGAGCATTTCTCAAGTAGACTTAGAGTGTTGGATGAGTTAATTCTTGCATTTTGGTTTTCACATGGATGAGGATCTATTGAATTTATTTTCTGATTTCCAACAAACCCAAAGGGGAAGATTGTTGGAACCATTGTTTTCTATGAATGAATTGGAGTATGGTTTGTGTTTGTTGACAATCCTCAGTGGAAGTTTAGAATGTGACCTGTACAGTTTTTTTGGAAAGGAGACTTGTGCGCCGTGTACTTGAAAGAGAGGAAACTTTCACTCCATATGTTTTTCATGATCAGAACATCAAAATATGGAAAAGTAAACTAGGTCGCGCAAGTGTTGGTTGGGTCGTGCAAGTGAGTTGCGTGACAGAGGCTAGGGCAGTTGGAGCTGCACACCGGGACTTGTGTGTCGTGAGGACACTTGCGCGCCACCGCGCATGGGGTCCAGTTTTCCTATAAATAGAGGAACACCCCCCTTATTTGTAACGTAGTTCAAGAATTAGATATTTTTCGAGCTCTCGTCGCGCAAGTGGTTGAGTCGTGCAAGTGGTTTTTGGGTCGCACAAGTTGAGGTTGTGCGCCGGTTGTTGGCAGTGTGACCATGGAGGTTGGGGAGTTAATGGCGCAGCATCGCACATGTTTGGAGTTGAAGGAGGCAGTGTCGTGCAAGTGGTTTGGTGTCACCTGTGCGCCGAATTTGTACCGCACAAGTGAATTGCACGCTAGGATTGAAACTTGGGCGCCGAACTTGGAGAAGCTCTCCAGGGTTGTTAAAGTAGAACTGTCCTTTTCAAGCTGCACGAAAGCTGTAAGATTGCCCAGTACCCTTAGCGCAAGGTGAGATTCATCTACTGGTGAGAGTTGTACATCAACAGAGCATCTACATACAACAGAAAATTCATTATTATTCAATGATAAGGATACCTTCATGTCTATAAACTGATTGTGACTTCACAAAGGGAAGTGAGCCAGGGGGAGTCAACGAAAGTGACCCGAGGGAAGCAGTGTGCTATCCCTGAATATTTGTAAAGGCAGTGAGCCAGGGACAAATTGGTTGTTCCCAATCCATTGTAATCCACATCTAGTGATGTTTAGTGGAATTAGGTATGACCGACAACATGTCAGCGTATGCACCTTGGAAGTAGCCCTTTTCTGGTGAACCAAGTAGAATGTGTGTGTCTTCTCTATGCATGTGAATGTTTTATTTTTGATCATATTCATCATATAGGTTCAACAAGTTCTTAACAGCATGGGAAAAATATCCATCACACTAATAGAAAAATTTGTCACCCTGATTCACCCCTCCCATATCAGGGTGTCCTGGGGTCCTTAAGGCATAAATGTGTCAATGTATCTATATTATGGATGGCTAACATTGATTGAAATTTTATGTGAAGAAATGAAGAATCCTGAAAATATAAATAAGAATACACAGACGAAGATGATGTTTTCTATCAAGAACAGATTTGAATATATAGAAGTATTATGTGATAATTGTAATAGATGTGGTCATAGTTATGATGAGTTCTGATTCAGTCCAACCTTGTAGAATGCATATTTTGATAATATGAAAAGGACAAAACAATTGTAGAATAAAAGAATTATAGTTATAAAATCATACATTTTTAATATGAAAAATAATGATGTCAAGATAAAAGTAATGAAAAAATTACCAAGAAGATGTTTAACATGGATTCCATGAATTTCATCCCAACCAATAAAATTTGCTTCCACTATTTAAAGAATGGTCACACAAATCATCATTGCAAACAAGACATGGAAATTAATGGAAGCAAGTTAAATTAATAGTAGAAACAATAAATATGATGATGGGAATGATTGAAGGCATTATTGAAGATAATTTTGATATGTTTTGTAATAAATGTTATTTTTAAACATTGATGTAACCATGTGGAAGCTCTATTCGAGAAAATTACAATGAGTATTTAGTTATCTATCATAATCAATTGAAAATTTCTAGAGAACTAATAAAGGCCGGATATGAATTACATGCTAATGAAATGGGGGAGGGTAATCATATTATTCCACATAAAGATGATTTTGAATTTCATTAGATGTTGTGAGTACATGACAACGCAAGTGTCTCAAAAGTACTTTGTGGAATTTGCATTCTGGATGAAAATGATGAAGAAAATAACTCTTTTACCAAGACAAATGGATATGTTGAAATTTGAAAAAAAAGCACCATTGGAAGCTGAATCACTAATAGAGTAATTAAAGGCAACCAATCCACCCATGTTATAGTTCAATGGGAGGAAAGGTTCCATGTTTAGAATTAATACTAATGTGTCAAATGGGGATGAGACACGATCATGTAGAGTACAAGAAACATTATATCTTTAAAGAAATGAGTTATTAAGTTGAGAGAAAATACATTATTCTATCTCCACTATTATTAAGCTCACATGTGTTCCACATTATTCCTTTATACTCTTTTCATATATGTGTGATTAAATTTTATGGAATAGAACTTGAAGGTCATTCGGATGATTATAATTGGATGAAAAAATTGATGAACTATAACATTGACTTGTTATTCGTGATTTGATAATTACATGAAGTGTTCCATATTTGTAGATTATCAATATCATTATCTTGATGATTATCTTATGATATTTTCCACCACGATGAATCAAATTGATTTCATTTTTTTCAATAAGGATTTAATATTCATATGAAAAGGTAATGAGAGAATATTTCATTGTGATTGAAGTGGTGATTCTTATGGTAATGTTGTTTAATTAGTATTATGACCACATTGATAATGATGATGTTTCTCCACAACTAATGGCTATTGGAGAATTAAAATTTGACATTGGATGTCATGAATGATCATTCTCCATAGCAATTCAAACGATTGATTGAACTGGTCCTATGTTCTGAGGAATGTCTCAAGAAATGACACTTTTTAATAGCATTTGAAGAAGGCCATGATATAAAAGATTTCATGATGAATTTGGATGATTAATACAATGTTTTAAATTTGTATATAGTTTTAGTAAATTATATCATTAATGGTTTTGATAATGAATATTTTAGTTGTGTGAAAAATGATTTTGGGAAATGGGTAAATTTAAGTGGCTTGGACTTCTACGATTAAGTGCCTATGTATTTAATGATTAATTAGATAACCTAAGTACTTTGGTTTTATATTTGGTTTTACAAAAATTATTATACATCGGTAAGAATGAATATACAGGAAGCGGCTCACACCACAAGAGTGGGGTACTGAGCATGACCCCAACCATCCGTCCAACATGATAGGCCGTAGTTGAATGCATACGTCCCACAGGACCACCCACATGAGCACATAAGCGTGAAATGTGGAGCACAACACCGTGGGGTGTCCTAGAGGAAGATCATATGGTGGTTGTAGAGCACTCCTGCTAGGAGAATAAGCTATAGAGTGGTACCATGTTGGGGGAATGTGTCTTCTGGCAGCATATCAGAGAGACATGATATTTAATCCATGATGAGTCACCTCACATTTTTGATGTGGGACAAAATTTTAAAAACATTAAATCAATGCTCGTTGTCCATCTAATAACACAAGAGATCACAGATTCACATATCATCCCACATCACACAATCTAATCCACATCATATGTATCCAATTTTAGTTAATCTAACATCTATGGATTGGCCATTCAGTCATCATTAACATCTGATTATCCAATGAAAACCATCACACCATAGTTGGGGTAGTGCATCCTTGATCGAACTCTGGAAACCATTGATGTCTAACCGAATTCATGAGTATCTTTTGGATGTAACAAACACATTCATGCAATTAGATATTCATGCATGAAACACAACTTAATGATCTTCTATGTCCAAGAGAAAATTATGTTTCTAATGACACACATTCCATTTGATGATTTGCGAAATTATTTGAATGCACTTGTAAATGCATTCATATGTGGATTATACCATAAATAATAAGTCCACATAAAAAATAAATCCACATGATTATGAGATTATCTTTTACCCACAGATCTGAAATATTGAATTCATAGACTCACACATTCAAAGCATCTATCCTTTTGACATATCACAAAATATTTGAACATGTATATGGTTTCACTCACGCCTATAGAAGGAGGATTCCATCAACTATTCATTATATTGAATATATTGAGAAATCCTGAATTTCTCTAAAGAATGAGATATCCAATCATAGCTTCTGTGTAGCTCTATTATACGATGGAGTATTGATCCCATATGAGTTGTACATGTGAAAATCACTCTTGAACCTTCATTGAGTTGAAAGGACCACACACTCCCTCTATGCGAAGAAGAATCAAGTAAATCAAACATGATCTCTTAAACCATTGTTTTGTTTCATGATGGTAATTTTTCAGATACATAATTGGTGAAATCACAACCTTAATGTACTTTGAAAATATATAAACCACTATCCATCTAGGTTCTATGAATAATTACCACACATGCTATGCATAAAAGATCTGGTCACTAGTAGAGTGAAGAAGCACACCCGTGGGCCCTTCAGTTTCATGAATTTGGGAAGTACATATACCCACAAACTTATTAATTAAACCCATCCATACGAACTAGAAGGAAAAGAATATATGGGAACAAAAAAGTTTGGTACCTCCTGTTTTCACAAAGGTGAAGGGATAATACATGCATAACCAAGGGCTTTGGGAGATCTATGTGAAAATTTAGATATACACATCCACTTTAGGAGTATTAGAAATCAATCAAATGTAGACCATATACCCATTCATGTTTGTGTACAATATGAAGGAGGGGATACACCTATGTGATCCATACATGGATTTTTTTCTTAAGATGCTTTAACTAAATTGTTATTGTTAAAAAGAAGAAAGAGATGTAAAATTTGGTTTGTGAAAAATATAAAAAAAATATATATATTTCCATGCAAGCCCATGAAAACGTGAAGGAATTATGTCCATATTGAGAAATATGGAAAAAGGGAAAAGTTTTTAATATGATTCATGAAGAACACACATTGAACCTAAACCATTATTTTATTTGAATAGTTTGTGTCAAGGATTACAAGAAACACATTTTACATGCATGAAATTGTGGATAAAAAAATTCATGTGTGAGAAGTATTTGATATACCCATGATAATAGGTATTGAATTCCATGAAACCAATGCATGAGGTTAATTATTGATACAGAAGAAGAGATAATTATTGAATATCTTATATCTGAGTTGAAAGTATTTATGATTTCAAGAGGAAATATTGTTATTATAGTGGGAAAGATAATTCATGCATACTGATATTCTTGAAGAATTTGTGTGCCCTATCTGAACACATATTAGTGAGACATGGTCTTCATCATTAGATGATTGAATTTTTTGAGCATAGATACACTGAGGAAAAATCGTGAAAAGTGATGAGAAATATCGAGGAAGGACAAAAGACCAAAAAGTTATTTAATATTTATGATGAGATACATGGGAATGTCTGATTGAGAAAGCCCATGGGGGAAAAATAAGATCAAGAAAAATTGAATCAATGGAACAAAAAATTAATTTTCTTGTGTGACTCGAGAGCTTGAGGAACCCTATTTGATTTAGGGGGGAGGAAATGACTTTAGTGGGACTCTAGAGAAGGACAATGGATTCTGGTAATATTGTGGGATGCAGTATAAATACAATCTTATGGGACAAATGAGAGATATAGTGGGAATCTGTATCGAACAATGTAATTGATAATGAGATTAGTGTTTAGAATTACTTTTTTGAGGAATAACCAACTTAATAAATAGTAGGTCATTGAATATAAACTTGTAAATCACTATTTTCTGTGCCTTTATATTTATATCATCATTGGAGGTAAGGCTGGGGGACACAATAAGATTTGATTGGGGGTTTAACTAGCAATATTGGTTAAATTGAAAAGAATAAATTGGTAAAAATTTAAAAGGGATAACTGATTCACCCCACCCCATCTTAGTGATTCACATTAATTTGGGAATTTCACCATCCTATGCTCCTCTATAAATTCTAGGAAGATACTAAATGTCCTTTGTAAAATCCCACCACGGTGTGGGTATTTTACCATATTAAGAATCAAACTATTTGAAATGGATGTGTCAATGGAAGGAATCAATGTATGGGGAATTCCCATTGTGATGGACTAAAATGATGTAATTTATGAATAATTTAATGAAAGTATGTGAAATGATGAATATTATATATCAATATAATATATAGAAAAGCATCATTTATCCCTAAATGATGATACCATATGGACATGATCGAACTGCTGGAGTTAAAGATGTAGCTACATGAGCATGGGGTAAAAGTATTCTTACTCCCAATTGCATTACCAGGGGGTGAGCGAGTCACATTCATAATGGTTAATGATGGATCAAGTTTTCAATGTATTTAATATAGGGAACTAAATAAACACCTTAATGAACATGTTCCCTATTCTATGGATTGATAACAAATTTGATAAACACTAAGGAGATCAATACATATCAAAGGTAGAATATCAATTTTGATATTATATAGTAAAGGGGATGAAGAAATATATTCCGAATACTACATTCCGTATAAGTGATGGGAACTCTTAGTTCATAGTGATTCCATTCAGACATAGTAATTCCCCTAAAATAATTATGTAATTGATAAAAAGAGTCTTAAGAGACTTCCTGAGAAAATATGACGTAGTTTTTGTCAATGATATTCTCATTTACTCCAAAAAATGGGGGATCATTAAGAGTATTGAATTATTGTGCACAATATATTAATGATTGGGAAAAACATATTCTATATTCAAAAATAAAATTTTTTATGCATAAAATCATATTATTGGGGAACATGATCATATGTGAGGGAAAATCATCAGACCCGTGAATGATAAATAATTTGAATGAATTTCCCATTCCCACTACTATCACAAATATATATATTTATATTATAATATAATGGTTCGATAGATATTTTTCTGTTAAACATATACCATCTATCTAGAAAATGAAGAAATATTACATAGAAATGGGTAATGTATGTTTAGATTGAATAATATGAGGAATGATTTAAGGATCTAAATAATAGGCTAATCACTTCACTCATACTCACAATACCAAAAAGTTAGGAAAGATATTTTGATATATAGTGATTCATTGAATAACATCTTATGTATTGTATTAATTAATAATAAAAAAGTGATATTTTACACTTCACAAATGTTGAATATCCATGTATAGAACAACATAACACATTATCAGGTGTAAGAGGCTGTAATGATTTCTAGGAGAATATAGAATCACTACCTTTATGTTGAAAAGTGGGACATATATAACAATGAAAATATTCAATACTATATATTCACAAAATATAGAGATAAACAAGAGTCATAAAATATAGATAGACATAATCATGAACATCATGTTCACTATTCACTACAATCTAGGAATTGAAAACAAGGTAGAAAATGATCTTAAAAGAAATGAACCTATCACATTATTCCAGATTTGGATTGATAAATACCCAATCATCATGGATATGTGAATGATGGATATTGAAATAATAATGGTATGGTATACATCCCAGCCTTCCAAAACAATTTACCTATAATAATTCTATGAAACGATTAACGGGACATAAAGGGATGATTTGGAGCATCAAAAGATGGTGAATGTTGTTAATAAAGGTATGTTTATTGTGTTCCACATCATTGAAGATGGTTTAATTTTCATTGGAATGAGGCTTTTTTTTCTTCAATATTTGTGAAAAAGAATGATCTATTGGATAATTCAAATATAATTGCATTATCATTCCTACCCGGAAGTACAAATATATACATTGATCATCAAGAAAAATTATGGTCGGACAACATGAAGAAAAAATTGATGAGAATATCTCATGATGTTTGGTATGTCAACAATTTATAGAGGATATAATAAATTCTATATGGATGATGGAACTATTTCTTATAAACACATTAAAATTTGTGAATATATCTATGAACATTGTCACTAATCTGAATAAGTCATCAAAATGATAATATGTGAAACAGGTCTTGGTGGTCTCACTCACAAATATTTCCCACTTCATTTGAATTCAGTAATATTTCATACTTGGAAAACATTTCAAGATAAATATGAAGGATGTGGTGAGGATGCATAGGGTACGACTTCAATAATATTTTACCAAGGTACATGTTACACTTATAAATTATGGATAATTAACGAACAATCATTGATTACCGAATTGAATTCAATCATTACTTATCACTTGCAAACAGATGACAATTATTAATGAATTATTCATATTCTTGTGGAAATTTATTGAGAGTTATTAATTGAATTAAATGCTGGATGATATCATCATCTTCTATTGCATGAGTTCTCATATAAAAATAACATCCAATCAAGTATTCAAATGGATTTATATGAAGCATTGTATGAGATGATATGTATAACTCTGACTTATGGGATAATTTTGGATAACAAATGATTCTTCAAATTTATATGTTCCAAGAGATAATATAGAATGTTCAAGCCATAAAAAATACTTTAAAAGGCCCAAAAATTCAACAGAAGAGCTACACTAAAAACTGTTGAAGATATGTGGAGTATAGTGTTGGATAAAATGTTATCTTTTGAATATCACCATTTTAGAGATCCTAATAATAAGTAATTAATTTGAATCATTTCCAAATTTGTATTCTCCCCTTTGAGATCATCAATCACGTAGGAGATGGAAAATATATTGGTACTTCTAACAGGTATAAATCTTGTTCACGAAATATTCCATTTATCCTTGTTAAATATGTATATATCAATCCATCACATGTAATAAATTTGTATGTTATACAGCTGTATGAGTAAATCTCATATGAGGTGATGCCGGTGAAAATATTAAAGAGTAAAGATAATTTTCTACCCAAATGTTGTATTGCCTTTTCAAATTTTTGTATAAGAACATAAATAATGAATACGTGACATGGGATCTAGATGAAATATTGAATCAAAAGTAAAATCAATTATTATCAACTGATTATAAGAGATGAAATTTCAGAAACGATATTTATAAAGGTGGTAAATGTTAGCACTCATTTTTTATTAATGATATTTTATTATTAAAATTAATGTTTATTGTAGTATATAAATATTTTTATAAAATCATATACATATTTGAACCATAATGATGATATTATTTTACTGAAAATGATTACATTAGTTTGTGACCAATACTAATAAAATTACTACTATTAGAAGGGGAAAAAATATAAAATTGAGAAGATAAAATTGGAAAATACGGGTCACCACAATATGCATGAATTATCCCACTGACATAAAACAATATAAAAAGTAAAATAATATGGGTACACTAGTTGATATTATATTAATTTTAAATGTTTTACCAGGAGAGTCATTGATGTGAATAATGAATAATGGAATAAAGAAGAATTTATAGATGGTAACGTGACCATTGAGAATAGTAACCTAACAATTGGAATATTAATTAATCAAAAAAATTATTGTGATATTAATAATTTTCATTATTCTTAATCTAACATAATATCTGTATTATAATGTCTACAAATTTAATATGATAATTAAAAAATTCAATGAAAATATTTAATATAATCTATTTCATAAAAATAATTTTTTTTGGATTAGATTTAAAATTACCTGTCATAGAAATTAATTTTGATAAAATATATATAATTTTTGAAATACTCACATTGATTTTATTTATGGGTGATTTTGTAGTAATTTTATGAAATACATTTTTTTCATATGAATAGTAAAACTACAGATTTTCACATAAGCATTATATTTTAAATTAAAAAAATCATGACGTAATAATGACTTAATATTTTATATAACATGATGTCCATCCATGATATTTTTTATTAAAATAATTATTCATTGAAATGAAATAAAATAATTTTTCAAATAAAAAGTTCATTTTCTAAATCTGAAAGTCAAAAGTGATTCCTTAATTGAATAGTTTTCGTCTATTTCAATTTCTATTATAATTAACAGTTGAATTATAATTAAAAACTAGATTTAATGTCTAAACCCAAATATATTATATTTATATATGATTTATACTATATACATTTCACTATTTTATGTTTTACCTTCCATATATTATTTTATTTAATTTTTTAATCTAAATAAAAACATCTCATCAATTATAAATAACCCCACTAAATCCATAATAAAAAACAATCATTAAAATTCATTAGAAGCCAAATATATTCCCAAATATTCCCAATGAATCCCATTATAATCATTATTTTAATTATTAAGTATTGTAACTCCATGCCTTGGGGGAGTATTGTAGACATGAATGAGAAGCTACACTGATGATTTTGTTAGATTCAATTAACTATTATTTTTTTCATGTCATTTTTTTCACATCAAATTTCAAAAAAAACTATTATGATTAATAATGAATAATTTTAAGATTATATAAATAGTTTTTTTGTATTTTAATTTTTATTTTTAAAATACATATAAATTTCATTATTCTCTTTACCTTTAATTTTAAAATGTTATAACAATGGTTGGTTAAACACCAATTGAGACATTACAAATTCAATTCCAATATCCACCTTCCTAGATGGAAAATATTAATTATATATAATATAATCATGTATAATTACATGTATTCAATGTTACTCTAGTTATTTAATCCTATTTGGAAATGAATATTAATGAATATATTTAAATTAATATTAAAATGGTATATTTAATGAATTCGTGATTTCAGCATAATTAACCTTTAAAATGATTGTTACAGAATAGAGTATAATAATTTATAATGGAAAAAATAAAAATGAATCATTTCGTGAAAAATTTTATAATAATCCTATATTTATTATCTAGGATATGAAAAGTGATAAAATAGTTTAGGATTTAAGGTTAAGATATTATCGAACCCAGCTCCGTTTTTGGGTTAATCCCCTTTCTCAAAATATAATGTATGAATATTGCTCTATTTTTCTATAAATATAATCTCATTATTCTATCTTTTTATTTTTTTAAATACGTGTGTTCGTATTTATTTTGTGAAGAATAAAAATATTTTACAAAATAACTCTTTCTAAAACAAATATTATATTCTTTATGAGTTGCTTATTATTTTCCAATTAATGAAAACATTTATTCCAAATGAATTTTACAATTTTTAATTAGGGGAAAACAATTTTTTTATTTTAAATCATGATTGATAAATTTATTATTAATAAAATTTCTTTACATTTTCAAATTTGTGACTATGATCGTAAGATTTTCTATGTAGAATGCATTATATTGTATATATTCTGATGCGACTGGTAGGACAATAATTATACAACCAACCAATACATTTGGTAATATGATGTATATAATTAGATAAATTGTAATATTTGAGAATATTATATTATATTTTTTCACATTGATGGTGTTATTATACTGGATATATGTTATATGTGAATATGATGTTATATTTGTTCACAAATATGTGTCATATTTAACCACTATGACATGATGTTCCATTTCTATTCATTCCCACATTCCATGAATTATCACATGTATCCCCCACATTGTTGATGTTCATCCAATTCTTCTGTTATGTGGATGATTATTATGCTCACCCATATTATATTGATTAATGTCCATTATATATCATATTACTAGGATTTTACCTCACCCCTTTATTTGATGTATATCCAATAGTGATATAATTTCTAAGGTAAACATGAGATTTAAATGACAATGAATACCAATTAAATGAAACTATTTTGTTTTATTTGTAAAAGTTATGTAAGAACCTAATTTTCATAGTACATTAATCCTTTGGAACCTGTAATTGTATAGCTATTTTTTGAATAACATAATAATTATTTAGTAATTATTTATGAAGGGGTAAGATCACTATAAACTACATCCACCATTACTAACATAGATTTAGTTCATTATATGGAAAGATATAACTTAGGATAATTTGTTTTATAGAGGCCAAAATGTAATCTCTAATGAGTTAATGTTTCTATAGCTTTTGTTCATTTACAACTTCTTCTAGCACCAGATTATGGGTGGAATAGTTTTTCTCATGTGGTCAGATAGTGAACCCAAGGGATTATTTTAAGGAAGAAATGGTTTAGGTAAAGAGTACAGAGGGTAACCCATAGGTGGTAGATGCTTGGAATCACCTGAGCCCTGATCTGGGTGGCCCTTAGTCTACTTGAAATTCTCATTTTTAGTTCCTTAAGAGTTGGTGTTTCCAATGGTATGGATTCAGTGATATCAAAAACATGAATCTATATTATGGTAGTATGTTAAATTAATAGTAAAAAACCTATTGGGGTTCTTCATCCAGATAGGGAGGGACGTTTTTTTTCGGTTCAGAAGTGGGAGGATCCATGTAATGTTAGAGGAAGTCAGATGAATCTGAGGACATTTTCATTTCCAACCTAAATAATCTCTTTGATGTCATGAGTGCTGATTGAGGGGTAGAAATATCAAATTTCCATACAATAATGGAAAATAATCGAGATTTAAGAGGGTTCAATAAATGAATGAACAATCTTATAAGGAATAATAGGGATAATGAAAACAGGGACCTATAGAGTTTCATTGTCTTCAGGATATAGAAATACATGGGGACACATGATTACTGTTTTGTACCTAGTTAAATGGAGATTCAGTGAGTCTAAAATTTAGGTAAATAGGGAATCAAGGATTCTCAAAAAAGAACATATTTTTATTACAAAAATAATAACATGGACTGTTCATAGGATATGGATATCTCGAAAGCTTTGTCAACTCCTCAAGGGAATGTATAAGAGGTGGATGAGGAGCGTGGGGAGAGAATCCCCCAATAAAAGGATGTGCAGCTAAGGGAGGATACACATCTTCCTAAACAACAACATGATAAAATATCTCCCAAATAACATCATAAAAAATTATATTTGGTTATGGAAAACATGGAACTACTCATGAACAAAGATGAAGAAATGATGGTGGATGTTCTAAAAACTAAGGCGATGGAGGAATAGGTTGACCAAATGATGGAAATATTGATCCTTGTGGACACTTATAAGGATAAATGAATGTGAATTGATGTTATGTACCTTACATTTGTTAAAGGACTCAACATGGGGATGGTTCACTAGGAGTAATACATGCAATATTGGGACTATATATCCTATCACTACGATTACATCTTAAATGTCGATCTTGATAGTCATGTAAATTCTATTCAGTAATGAATGAATTGTAATATTGTTTCCAATCGAATCAAATTTTTCATTACCTAGTCTGTGGTATGATTTGGTGATTGAAAATGTTAAATGTGGGTTTTTGACTTTTCCCTTACATGTTTTTGAAAATAAAAATGTTACAATTGTGGAAGGTTACACTCATGAATGGGTAAATTCCAAGTCAAATAATATATCACAACATTTTTCTATATCATCACATATCCTTATCCTAGAAAATAATTATATGAATCTAACTTGAACAACACCCCTTTTGATGTGAACTAGAGCACTGGAGCCCTGATCAACATCCCCTTTAATTTTTCAAATTTTTCCTAACACTTACTATTCGAGATAATATCCAAGTCACCAATAGTAAATAATGATAATGGTGCCAAAATATATGTGAATTTAGATTTGAATCTATATTAATATCCCTTATGAGAAATTATCTAGGTACATCTACCATAATCATGGGTTATAGAAAAAATTCAACATCGACAACCATCGATGGGTTTGTAGATTATCCTTGAATGGGATTAAATGAACCTCATGTGCTGATAACTTATAAATTAATAATATTCTATATAGTTTTTGGTGTCTTTTTTATGGAAACACTGATCTATGATAATCAACATAAATGAACTCTAGAATTGATTAGATAAATATGATGTCAATGTGTGATACTATTAAAACTTCCAAAATTCATATAAAATGGAGTTCTTGAGTCCCATGAACACAACTTGTCTATTCATGTCATATAACATCATAAAAAATGTCAATATTCTTAAACCTACATCATAATGTTGTGTTTGGGACATCATATTATTTTATCCTCTTATTGATATATCTTAACTCAAGATATAATTAAGGGTATAAACAATCACTCCTCAATTGGTCGAAATTATCGTCGATCATTAGAAGTTGATATAGATTCATTACATTGATCAGGTTTATACTCAAATAGAATATTCCCAATATCAAACTAGCATCTACATTCAGGTGGAATTACACTGATGAACAACATTGTGAAATAGAAGAAAAGTTGAAAAATTTATCTAATATGTCATCTATATGAATGCTCCACTCCTACAACATTGAGGGACACATAAGATATAGATATCTCAACAACAGATATGAAATGTGTGGTATTTCTATCCAAAAATTGATATCATGTTGATGGGTAGTGTAAAATGACCTTCAAAATTAAATTCCAAAAAAATAAATATACCTTAGGTGCCTCCACCATCATAGCACAAAATCATTCAATTGAAACACAGACATCAGATAAATATTTTATTGCCTATGTTTACTATCCAATATCATTTCAGAAGAATAAAAACATACCAATGTAGTAGATTTTATAATGCATTCAATACAACCAGTTATTGTAAATTCTTAAATTGTACAACTGGATTTTATTTTCTAAAAAATCCTTATTGGACATATGTTTACTCATTATAATTCTACTCCCCTAGAACACATCAATCTAACAGGTAGGACCTTCATATAGTGTAGTTAAAAACAGGTTTATGGAAATCATCTCTATGCGTAGTCCCTAAGTAAGGGATGAAGTAGAAAAACAAAATATTTTGTAGATCCTAAATCAAAAAATGAATAAACAATTGATGATGAAAATCTTATTATACCTCAAATGATATCTAAACCCACTAGTTATTCACCATCTGTAACAAGAAACTAATAATTTCCAAAAAAAAATTACCCCTTTTTTGATAGCTAAATACATGAATAATCATATGAATATTCCCTTAAAGTCATAAAATGTCATAGGTTTTTCCTTTACCTACATCGTATTCCCTCAATATAATATAATCCTACAACCCATGCTTCTCAAATATCTTCACATTAAACATCTCTTAAGGACGATGTTGAAGGAGACAATCCCCACCAAACATAACATGAAGGATCACTTGCGATCCATAGTGATTGTAGAGAAAACCCCATATAAAAAACATAAAATCATAAATCCCATTATAGAGATTGTAAAATAGTATTTCCATAATGATGAAAATGATTCTTATGAGGTTGAATCTATACTAGTTGAAACCTCAAAGGCCCAAGGACCTGGGAGAATCTTATTAAAAATCTATAGGTCGTGGAACAAATCCAGCTCCTCTCCCATTGTAAACCACTATATGAGTACATATATTAGATTACCAAAAACTTCTTCTGAACCCCATATACATTGAATGTATAAAGGGAGTAAATTCAAAATGGATTAAATCATTATGTTACTACTCAAGATTCCTCATTTGGGACACCTCATCATAAAATGATATAGGGTGAAACACGAGATGTCCTTGATCTGGTTCCTGAGATATCATATGAAAATTATCCATAGATAAAGAGCTTGAATAACCTAACTCCTAAATTCTATTATGTTTGATGGTAAAATCCCTTCATTTAACAACATCTAGTGGTAGAACCCTGAAATATCCACCTCTATCTTCTAACTATGATACAGTGGAAGACAATAATATAAAGTTCCCAATATTTGAATAAAATACAATGGTGCAAATTAAACCACAATGGATTTGGTTAAAATAAAGGTGATCTCGATCCCCTTAAACCAGATATCTATCTCCACATTTTAAACTCTATCCTCATACATCCCTAGGAATTATTTTTAAAATAGATATGTAATCTATACCACTAATCCTTATAATATATCATATCAACTATCCAACTGTCAAAAAGACCTTTCGGTTGAACAACCATTACCTGAACAACATGGATAAAATGACTTAGTTCCAGGGATTGTAGAGGAAATTATTTTCTATGAATATTAGTATGAAAATTTATTAAGGTATTATTTATTAAATAGTTATTATCAACATCTACAGAACCATCCAAATTAAAATATGATCATATGTCATAATGTTACATGTATCAAACATTGGACTATATCCTGAATATTTTGGCATGTCATTGTATAATTCTCTATGATCAGATTCATTTCAATGAATCATGAGTGGACATAAAATCTTATGTCCTATACTACATTCCAAGGCCTATTTCATGTAAAATAATTAGATAATGTGGTTGACTCACCATCCCATGAAATTCTTACCATGCCTAACTTTGAACTTCTTACTCTCATTAACCTTTTCCATTGATACCTTTATATTAAAAAATCATCCTGCCGAGAGAACTCATATGATGGATCATATTTAATTACCCTTGAACCCTACATCCAATAGGAACTATGAAGTCTTCTAGTAGTGAAAATTAAAAAAAAAATCATCAAACGTGATGAATTACGGAATATAATAATCACTAGATCATCATATAGAGTAATGAACCCCAAAAAACATGATAATATATAAAAATGGATGAATCCCTTTATCATAAGGCATGTATAAATTAAATGTTTACAATTAGCAATTTCTATTTTAAATACCCAATAGTAAATCTATTGTTTTGACCCAAAAACCATCTAAGTGTCCAAGCATGTAATGTATAGTGTGGTCAAAATTTCCCTTATGAAATAATGTTTAGTTTATATACATAGGGTTATAATTCATCTATTCTCATTAATGACATCCCGAATTCACTTGAATAAATGTAGATGAAGTACAATAATGAAATGGTGAACATATTGATGAGGATGATGTTTTAAATGATGATTCAATGTTCTTGGGTTGTGAGTATGGAAATTGGATTGTTCGGATGTGAATATTCATGAATAACATTCATGTAATGACATCCACTATGATGATTTCATGTCTCACCAGGATCAAAAGGATTTAGCTTAGGATCCATGATTCATTAGGTATATGGGTGTACAACCCTTTTTACAAGCCCACATATTATATAGTAAAATAGAGAGATATTTTCTCTAGTATATGGTCCACTGATTTATTTGTAAATATATGGTTCTCAATATGTGATGTGAAATTTATGGATTTAGGTGCTCATATAGACAATGGAAGAACCCTGCCCATTTTTTCTAATGATATTCTCTTTTGGTTCATTGATAAATAGTTCAAATCGAAGATGATATACCTAATTTAAGGTCATGTAGTAGTGACTCGTTTTTAGTATATTTTAACATCATATGAAAAAGTTGTACTCCATCTAGTTTTTAGCAATGTCTTATGCACATAGGGACTGATGTTATATTTGTTATGTTATTCTGATGAACAATATTCACAAATTACGAGAATTTATATATTGGTAACATGATTGATTTATGAACATGTATATTGGAGGGTAGATTTATAGTATAACACTTACAGTGAAGATTCAAGTCACTCATAAGAAGGTTGTACATATATCTAACTTGTATGTAGGTAGCATGATTCAGTATGACAAATCCCTTAAATATAAAGGGGTTATTAAATTTTTTAAATTTAATTACAATGGTTTCCGTATTCATATTTAATGGGAGTAAATAATTTAATATAAATCTCATTTATGGAGATCCCACTATGTAGATTATCCTTGAATTCATGGAACATGTACATTTAGATTTCATAACATAATGATTTATGACATCAAGGTTAACAAAGGGTACCCTAAATATGTCCAGCTCTTAGTTAGGGATAGTCAATATCCACGTTTCCATCTATTATGGAGCTAGAAAACACATCCTAAGAACAAATTTATTTATATGATGGCCCACTCTATGAAATTTTACGTCTTGTAGGATGCAAAATAGGCCATCTTATGTAATATCATGTGATATGATGTTTTTGTGTAGTTTAGCTTCATGAAACTAAAATTTTCATTATTTGTAATGTCATATGATCAATGAATTTTATCCATCATTTATAAATGTGACTCATATTTTATTATCCTTGTTATGATTTTCTCTTTGGAAGATATCTCGGTCTGTGTTTTCCTATCATTGTTTATTAATTTTTTTCATATTTTTATATTTTATTTTCTATATCCTGATAAACAGTATATTACATAAAAGAAAATAGATTTTGAGAAAAATATTTTTTGAAAATATAAATGGAACAATGGAAAAAAATGAAATGAGAAAAACAAAAATTAATAGACAATATAATATGTATCCTCAATATTGATACTTATGCTTCAGTCTTCATTCAAAATTATTTAAATATTTCAACAAATATTACACTCTCAGTTCAATGAATAAAATAAAAACTATCAAATATAATTTAGTAAATTAACATGAGTCTAAAATTGTGATTTCAAAATCTATACTCTATTTCTAGGAAATTGTTTAATAGACTCAATGATCACAAGAAACATTGACTCATAAAAAACTATCCATAATCATAATACTCAATAAAAATTGAAATATTTCAACACAGTGGATCTACCTATAAGTCAAAATAATTTTGAATTATTAATCCATATTCAGATATCATAATAGTACAATAAAATATGGGGTGTACTCAAAATAAATATAAAATATCTATAATATCATATGAATAAATATTTAAAAACAAAACACATTTTATTGTAAAAGAAATTATAAAGATGATTTCATTTAGAAATTAAATAAAAAATACATTGAATTATGTAACCATGTGAATCCAAAATCATAGATTAATGATAATTTAGAAGGATATATCGATGGGGAATGGGACCACTTTGATAACCAACTACATAATCTATTAGTGTATGAGTATATCAATGTAAATATAATGTTTCTTCTGCCATTTAATTACATCTAAAATCTCAAAAAACACCCTTTTCTACTACATTGTCTCTTAGATAAATATCTTAAAATGAATCCTCAATTTTTATTCTGCTAAAAATAATTGACATATATTCAATACATCATTTCAGACCCTCTAATAGTATATTTTGAGGTCAAACATCTGTCCCCATTCAAGTCAACTCAGAAAAATAAATCATCATATTGATAAATTTTCCATTTTTTTCTATTGTTTATCCTCTTTAATTTAACTGTGTCAAGCTTCTTTTTGAAATACATAATTCCCAAAAAAACGTGTCATATTTTCCTTACTAAACTATTATTGAACACCACCTCAATAAAGACCCTAACCCTAGTTTCCTTGAGTGGTTTCCTTCATTAATATATTATCATAAGATATAAGAAATCACATAATAATGGAATAAATTGTTTATTATCTTTGTAAACCCAGATACAGGCTTGATATTTAAATTAATTTTTAATAAAAAAAGTATAATTTTTTTTATTTACAATTTTGTCTCTATAATTTATTTCATATCAAACATAAAACAATTTACGGATTCGTGAGAAATAAAAAAAGGGTGAGCACATTTGACCAATAATATTTATGTATGGAAGAATATACCATGAATAAATAAGTATAATCCACATGTAAAGGTATGTAATTAAGCACACATCCCATTTAGAAATTTTATAATCCACAATCAATATTGTAAGGTATCTAACTATAAACACAATAAATTTAACCTAAAATTGAAATTTAAATCCAATCATGGATAATATTATAGAGAACATGTAACGACCCAAAGTTTCATTAATGGAAAATCCCTCTTGATCCAGTTAAATGTATCTTTATAAAAAAAAGTTTTTATAAGATGTAAACTTCTTTGGTTTTATGATAAGAGTTGTCACCGTTAGTTTTATAGCCATTGAACAGTGATCACATGATTAGTATAAATATAAGGCTTTAACGAACCCAATTTTACTCAGACAAAGGAAGCGATGGCCTCATCCAGTAGAATTGCCCCATACAAAGCCCATTTGTCGGAGCTTGGAAAAGAGGTGGCATCTTTGGGCTTCACCCTTGACCAAGCCCAAGCCTAGCTTCATTATGTCAAGCTCTAACGTGACTGTCTACGGGAAAAGTGGAAGTTCATTGAAATTACCACTCGAGCGCTGTTATCCGAGCCACCCCATGAGTCTGTCACCATTGCACACCTTACCCTTAGGTCTTATGCGGCTGTTTAAAGGGGTTATGTAACAAATAAGTAGTAATATGTTCATGTACATTATTCTTTTTATATAATAATGAATATGATTTCTAGTCATTTTTGTTACTTTGTAAATAGTTTTTAAAGTACAAATGGTGTTTTTAATTATTATTTAATTAAGACATAAATTTTATTAATTTAAGTGATTTTTGAATTATATGATATTTTAATAAATTATTATTATTAATTTTAAATTAATTTTTATTAAATATAAATGATCGTATAAATTTATGAATGCAATTAAATTTTTTATTAATGTTTGAAAGCCATTTTTGTCAAAACCCGTGAATTTTCGATAAATGTTGGTTTTTATTTTAAAAGTGAAAATTAACATATTTAGAATATTTTTTTAGATAAAATAAATTTCATTTCTTGAATCAGGATGTCGAAATTATCGGACGGTGAATTTTTCATAATATTCGTAGACAGTCACATTTTTGGGTAAAAATTAAATACCATTTAAGTATATAATGTGTTTTATGACATCATAATGACCCAATGGTGATGTAATAAAATACCATAATACTTATGTTCGGACAATATATGTTTTATCATTAAAATAATGTGATTTTGGGTTTGTTTGACTTACTTTTCAAAGCATTAATGAACCCCTCAATACTTATTCAACACTTTTCCTTTTTAAATTAATTTCCATGGCAGTGTGACTCACCTCCACATAAGCAACCCTAAATTTTTAATGAGTTCGGACCTTGGACTTGTAAAATATTTTTTTCCTCTTTCCTTTTCCAGAATCCATTTTCAAATACCATGGGATGGTTTGTGGTTTGGATTATTTTAATATAAGGGGTCCCAAACCTAAATAATAAATAATTCTCTCACCTTCCTATATAAACCCACCCAAGCTCCCACTTCCTCCTCACAAAAATCCATTGGAGTTCGTCCAACCTCTGCCCTACTCTCTCTATAATCCTCCCAAGGTGCCCCAATCTCCCAATAAGCCTCTCACAAGCCTCTCTCTAGCCTTTGGAAGCACACTTCCATGTAAGGGTTTTTTCTTCCTTTCTCATTTTTGTCAATTTTCATTAAGATGTATTGCCCTTTTAATTTCAATTAATAATGTTAGGGTATGGTTTCTCACCTCCCCCACACTGCCCTCTTATTGTTTGAATGATGGGAGACCCTTTCTCTCTCATTAAATGCCTCCCATTTACACCTGTTACTATGCCGAAATTCCAAAAGGAACTTCTCTCTATTTTTTTACATTCAAGAAATAATTTGGTATCATGAATCTAAATTCCTTTTCAAATGTTGGGACATGTATCTATATGACCTCCTTACTGTCCATTACATGTAAATATGACGAGGAACCCCTTTCTCTCTCATCAACCATTTTTTATGAATTATTATGTCACGCCGTTAGGCTGTCGAAATCGCACCGATTTTCTAAGCCAATGTCATTGTGTAGTGAATACCATGCCCATTTCTCCATCATGGGTATTCACCTTTATGCACATTTACTTATTGATTATAATTTTTCATGTATTATTTCCACATTCCTTTATCGTGGAATAAATGAATATGTTTTATGAATCCTTGTTTTATGATCCATGTGGCACACCTATGCATGAAATGAAATGTTTAAGAAGGGTGCACCCTTATAGCGCTTCAATGCATTGGGTAAAGTATAGTATCATGATATGTCAAGTGCAATGAGTGTTTACTCATGCTAATTAAAGTGCAAAGAGGGTTTACTCATTCTTCATGTTCAATGTGGGTTTACTCATGCTCCATGTGCAATGAGAATTGGCTCATGCTAATTCAATGTTAAGTGTTGTTGCCACATTTCTGTTTATGATTATCATGCTTTATCATGCATTTATGTTAATGTTTTTCTATTGATCTATTGACATGCCTATTTCCTAACATGTATTGTACTCCTCATGTTATTCCATGTGTACTCCCTTACTGGGCTTTGTAGCTCACCCTTTTCTTATGCATGTCCTCAGGTTATCTCATGCAATGCTAAGTACGAGGGAATGTAGTTGTCATGTAAAGGAAGTTTTCAATAAAGATGTTGTATTTCATGTTTTAAGTTTTTATGTAATGGTCCTAATCCCCAAAGACACTAAACCTCTCGATCTTCTTTGTTGTATCAAGTGATGTTTTATCTAATAAAGCATGTTTAAGTTGTAATAAGAAGTAGGGTTGTCATAGTTGGTATCAGAGGATTGGTTTAGTTATTTTTTGGATTAGGAAACCCTAGTAAATACTTGGATAAAAGACTAAGTATAATAAAAACATCCCTAAGTTATGGTAATTACAAATTATGTGGTTTATCAAACAAATACATCCCTGTCTGGATACGATCAGGTAGAGGCGGCTCTGGCAGAGATGTATCCTATGGATAAACCCCGAAAACACCGCTTTGAGCTAGACTCGAATGGGAACTGGTGCACGAAAATGGGCCTTGAAACACTCTTGGTTATGACACTCATGGGGGATATGTTTTGGTAAATTCACAATCTTATTATGAACCATTATTAAGGAAAAAATTCCCCTATGAATATATGTTAGAAAGTAGATCATGAAAATCCAAGATTGAATCCTATAGACTCATGAGTTAAGAAAATAAATGTTTATTTATAAGTCATAAACTTTTGTCTTTGGATTACCCTTTATGTGTTACTCCTAACTTTTCTTTTATTCCAGCCAATGGACAGTAATAGGAGGACTCGGGCTAATAACCATTGTGAAGATCAGTGTGATGATTGTACTAATGAGATGCCCAATCCAATGGGAGCATGAATCGCAAACTTTGTCACGCTTCCCTCTCAGCTAACTCAACTTCTAAATAGAAACACGGGTCAAGAGGAACTTCCAAAGCCCCCTAATAAAGAACAAGTCACTATCGAGAGCTTCATAAGACAATGGCCTCCTACTTTTAGTAGATCATCCGATCCCACGATCGCTGAACAATGGATCAACTCCATTGAAAAGATATTCTATATCCTCCAATGTTATGAAAAAGAGAAGGTTCTCCTGGCGGCTTATCGTATGGAGGGTGGAGTTGATCAATGGTGGACATTGATAAAAAATACGAAGCCTGTAGAGGAGATCGAGGCTTTGGAATTGAAGGAATTCCAGAAGATGTTTTTCGATATATATTTTCCACGCACCCTCCATCTTAAGATGGAAAGGGACTTCCTTTCCCTCAAGAAAACAGATGAAGAATCTGTGAGAGCGTACGAGGAAAACCTCACAAGGCTTGCATGATACGCTTCTGGCTTTGTCGTTACCCATGAATTCAAGGTTGACTACTTCTTTGGTGGGCTGAATCCTAGCTTGCGAAAAGCATTAGCGATCTGTGACTTCGACAGCTATGAGGAAATTGTCCGATGTGCCCTCAAGGACGAAATGGAGATCGGAGAATCACAGGGGTATCATGGGGACAAGAAGCGTAAGGTGGAATTCAATGCTGGTGGTCTGATGGATAAATCCAACGGCGCTAAGAAGTTCTAGCACCCCACTTTCCAAAAGTGCGGAAAGAAGCACCCTAGAAATTGCCTTAAGGGGACGATAAAATGTTTCAGGTGTGGAAGAGAAGGGCACCTAGCTATTAACTGTCGACAAGAAGGACCCGCAGCTGCGACAGAGGAGAGGAAAGCTCAGTTTGAATCTCAACGCATTGTTCAATGCTATAAATGCAAAGAACTGGGTCATTTTGCAAATCAGTGCCCTAATCCAAGGGTTATCGAAGGCAACCAACAACCTCCAAGACAGCAAGGAAGAGATTTTTCCATCACTTCTGCCGAAGTGAACCCCGACAACGAAGTGGTGACAGGTACGCTAGTTATTCATTCAAGAATAGCGAACATACTTTTTGATTCAGGTTATATGCATTCTTTTATATCACGAATGTTTAGTAGAACAATCCCAGCACCACCACAAGTCATGGAAGTAAAGATATCGGTGAGTATATCAATTGGGGTAATCATTGCATCCCATGAATATAAGTCCTCCCCTGTTATAATCTGTGGATTGAATTTCCTGTCGAACCTCGTCATAATCCCTTTGGTGGAATTTGATGCAATTCTTGGAATGGATTGGCTTTCCTTATATAGAGCCAACATAAATTGTCGGGAGGGGGAAATCACACTCCATATGGAGAATCGACCCCCGATTCTTTACAAGTGTCAATAGGAAGATAAATCTCCTTTAGCTCCATCATCTCAAGCATGGATATTACTGACCTATGAGCACGCGTATCTGGCTCACATGATTGAGTCCAAAGAAGAAACCATCCTTGATGAAATGCCTATTGTGAGGGAATTCACGGAAGTGTTTCCCGAGGAACTGCCTGGTCTTCCTCTAAGAAGAGATGTTGAGTTCTCAATTGAACTTATACCTGGGGCGCTACCAATATCCAAGACTCTATATAGAATGGCTATTTTTGAGCTTGAAGAGCTGAAGAAACGACTACAGGAGAATATGGATAACGGTTTTATATGCCCAAGTGCTTCACCATGGGGTGCACCAGTCCTCTTCGTCAAGAAAAAGGATGGGTCAATGCGGCTTTGCATCGATTATCGTGAACATAACAAAATCACGATAAAGAACAAGTTTCCACTCCCACGAATTGATGACTTGTTCGATCAGTTGCGTGGAGCACAATACTTCTCCAAGGTGGACTTGCGGTCGGGATATTATCAAGTAAGGGTGAAGAAGTAAGATATCCCCAAGACTGCTTTTTGTACAAGATATGGGCACTATGAATTCATATTAATGCCTTTCGGACTCACCAATGCTCCAGAAATATTCATGGACTTGATGAATAGAGTCTTTAGAGATCACCTTGACAAATTTGTGGTAGTCTTTATAGATGATATTCTAATAAACTCCAAAAACAAGGAGGACCATGAGGAGCATTTAAGAACTGTACTAGAGACTTTGCGCAAGGAGAAGCTCTATGCAAAGTATTGCAAGTGTGAGTTCTGGTTGAAGGAAGTATCATTCTTGGGCTATATCATCACAAGCAATGGAATATCTATGGACCCCTCCAAAACAGATGCAATTGAGGGATGACTAAGGCCAACATCTGTAACGGATATCCATAACTTCTTGTGGTTAGCTGGATATTATCGATGATTTGGGAGAAATTTCTCACAATTGTCCAACCCTCTTACCAAGCTAAATCGAAAGGGAGTAATGTTTTCTTGGAGTGATGAATACGAAGAAAGCTTCAAGGAGTTGAAAAAGAGGCTTATCACTGCGCCCGTGCTCACTTTACCCACAAGTGGGGAACTTTTTGTGGTATTCAGTGATGCCTCAAAGAAGGGCATACATTGTGTGCTGATTTAGAATTATAAAGTGATATCCTATGCTTCAACGCAGTTGAAAATCCATGAGCGAAAATATCCAACACATGATCTGGAGTTGGCAGTGCTGATATTTTCCTTGAAAATCTGGCGGCATTATCTCTATGGAGAGAAATGTGAGATATATACTGACCACAAGAGTCTTAAATATATATTCACACAGAAAGAGCTTAATATGCTCCAGAGAGTATGGATAGAGCTCATCAAGGATTATGACTATTCAATACATTACCACCCTGGGAAAGCGAACAAGGTTGCTGATGCCCTAAGTAGAAAGGATCCAACGATTCTATCAATGATGAGAATTGAGAAGGATCCAATCTTCTTAGACGTGATGAAGATGGACATGGGAATCATAAAGAAGGGAACATCATCAATCCATTCAAAAATGATTTCTCAACCATCTCTTTTGGAAACGTTAAAGGATGCTCAAAAGGATGATGTGGTAATTCAAGAAAAAGTGGAAGCTATCAAAAAGCGTAAATCCTCGGAGTTTAATGTTAATGAAGAATGAATTGTGCGGTTTGTGAAAATTCTATGTGTTCCATCAAGTCTGGAGCTGAAGAAAGAACTTTTGGATGATGCACATAGTTCAAATTTCTCTATTCACCCATGGAGCACAAAGATGTATCGAGATCTCAGAGAAAACTTTTGGTGGGATAATATGAAGAAAGAGGTCACTGAATATACATCAAAGTGCCTGGTGTGTCAGCATGTGAAGGAAGAGAGGAAGAAGTCTAAGGGGATGATGCAACCATTACCCATACCAGAATAGAAATGGGATAACATCACCATGGAATTTTTCATCGGACATCCGGGGACATCCATAGGCAACGATGCAATCTGGGTTGTTGTGGATGGTCTTACAAAGACTGCACACTTCATTTCTATTTGGGAGGATTTCTCATTGGATCAACTGGAATAGATATATATTAGGGAGGTGGTATGGTTTCATGGAGTACCACTATCTATTGTGTCCGACCGAGATCCTAGATTCACCTCTACGTTTTAGAAGAGTCTTCAACATGCTCTGAATACTGAACTGAACTTTAGTATGGCCTATATTCCTCAAACTGATGGCCAATCAGAGAGGACTATCCAAACACTTTAGGATATGTTCAAGGCATTCTCAATGGACATTAAAGGAGGTTGGGATCCACATATTCCTTTGGTTGAGTTCTCTTATAATAACAGTTTCCACTCGAGCATCCAAATGGCACCATATGATGCCCTTTATGGGAAAAGGTGCAGAACACCGGCATGATGGGATGAGGTCGGTGAACATAAGCTGTTGGACCAGAAATGGTCAAAGAAATGGTGGAGTAGGTGAAACTCATTCAGTATCATATCAAGGCAGCCCAGAGTCGACAGAAGAGTTATGCAGATAATTGTCGATGAGACCTTGAGTTTAAAGCTGGAGACATGGTGTTTATACGTATATCTTCATGGAAGAAGGTCATGAGGTTTTCAAAGAAAGGGAAGTTAAGTCCAATGTACATCGGCCCCTTCGAGATTCTTGATCGTGTTGGGGCTGTGTCCTATCAACTAGCACTTAGACCTACTATGGCCAAGGTGCATGATGCCTTTCATGTATCCCTCTTAAGGAAGTACATACCGGACCCTTCACATGTACTCTCTTCCGGGGTGGTACAATTGGAAGATGATCTTTCTTACAAAGAGCAACCAGTGAAGATCTTAGATCATAGAGAAAAAGTTCTACAAAATAAGACAATTCCCCTCGTAAAGATGTTGTAGATAAACCACATGTTTGAAGAAGCGACTTGGGAGTCAGAGGATATGATGAAGCTGAGTTACCCACATTTGTTTTAGTGTGGGAAAATGAAAATTTCGAGGAATAAATTTCTTAAGGGGGGAATATTGTAATGACCCAATGTTTCATTAATGGAAAATCCCTCTTGATCCAGTTAAATGTCTCTTTATAAAAAAAATGTTTTTATAAGATGAAAACTTCTTTGGTTTTATGATAAGAGTTGTGACCGTTACTTTTATAGTCGTTGAACGGTGATCACATGATTAGTATAAATATAAGGCTTTAACGAACCCAATTTTACTCAGACAAAGGAAGCGATGGACTCGTCCAGTAGAATTGACCCATACAAAGCCCATTTGTCAGAGCTTGGAAAAGAGGTGGCATCTTTGGGCTTCACCCTTGACCAAGCCCTAGCCTAGCTTCATTATGTCAAGCTCTAACGTGACTGTCTACGGGAAAAGTGGAAGTTGATTGAAATTACCACTTGAGCGATGTTATTCGAGCCACCCCAAGAGTCTGTCACCATTGCACACCTTACCCTTAGGTCTTATGCAGCTGTTTTAAGGTTTTATGTAACAAATAAGTAGTACTATGTTCATGTACATTATTTTTTGTATATAATAATGAATATGATTTCTAGTCATTTTTTCTACTTTGTAAATAGTTTTTAAAGTAATAATGGTGTTTTTAATTACTATTTAATTAAGAAATCTATTTTATTAAATTAAGGGATTTTTGAATTAAATATTATTTTAATAAAATAATATTATTAATATTAAATTAATTTTTATTAAATATAAATGATCAAATAAATTTATGAATGCAATTAAAATTTTTATAATGGATTGAAATCCATTTCTGTCAAAACCCATAAATTTTCGATAAATGTTGGTTTTTATTTTAAAAGTGAAAATTAACATATTTAGAATTTTTTAGATAAAATAAATGTCGTTTCTGGAATCAGGGTGTCGAAATTATCCAACGGTGAATTTTTCATAAATTTATTAGGCAGTCAAATTTTTGGGTAAATATTAAATACCATTTAATTATATAATGTGTTTTATGGCATCATAATGACCAAATGGTGATTTAATAAAATTCCATAATACTTATTTTCGGCCAATATATGTTTTATCATTAAAATAATGTGATTTTGGGTTTGTTTGACTTACTTTTCAAGCATTAATGAACCCCTCAAGGCTTATTCAACACTTTTCCTTTTTAAATTAATTTTCATGGGAGTGTGACTCATGTCCACATAAGCAAAAATAATTTTATAATGCGTTCGAACCTTGGACTTGTAAAATATTATTTTCCTCTTTCCTTTACTAGAAACCATGGGCAAATACCATGGGATGGTTTTTGTTTTAGATTATTTTAATATAAGGGGTCCCAAACCTAAATAATAAAGAATTTTCTCACCTTCCCTATATAAACCCACAAAATCTCCCACTTCATCCTCACTAAAAACACTTTTAGTTCGTCTAACCTCTGCCCTAATCTCTCTAAAATCCTCCCATGGTTCCCCAAGCTCCCAAGAAGCCTTTCAAAAGCCTCTCTCTAACCATCGGAAGCACACTTCCATGTAAGGGTTTTTTCTTCCTTTCTCAATTTTGTCAATTTTCTTTAAGTTGAATTTCCCTTTTAATTTCAATTATGAATGTTAGGGTATGGTTTCTTACCTCCCCCACACTTCCCTATTATTGTTTTAATGATGGGATACCCCTTTATCTATCATTAAAAGCCTATCATGTACACCAGTTACTCTGCCGAAATTCCGAAAGGAACTTCTCTCTCTTCTTTTACATTCAAGAAATACTTTTGTATCACAAATATAAATTCCATTTCAATTGTTAGGACATGTATCTATATAACCTCCTTACTTTAAATTTCATGTAAATATGATGAGTAACCCCTTTCTATCTAATCAACCATTTTTTATGAATTCTTATATCACACTGTTACGCTGCCGAAATCGCACTGATTTTCTAATCCAATGTCATTGTGTAGTGAATACCATGCCCATTTCTCCATCAAGGGTATTCACCATTATGCACATTTACTTATTGATTATAATGTTTCATGTATGAATTCAACATTCCTTTATCGTGGAATAAATGATTATGTTTTATGATTCCTTGTTTAATGATCCATGTGGATCACTTATGCATGAAATGAAATTTTTAAGAAGGGTGTGCCCTTATAGCGCTCCAATGCATTGGGTAAAGTATAGTATCATGATACGTCATGTTCAATGACTGTTGACTCATGCTAATTAAAGTGAAACGAGGGTTTACTCGTGCTTCATGTGCAATGAGGGTTTACTCATGCTCTATGTGCAATGAGCCTTGGCTCATGCTAATTCAATGTTAAGTGTTGTTGCCACATTTCCATGTTATGATTATCATTCTTTATCATGCCTTTATGTTCATGTTTCTTTTATGATCTATTGACATTCCTATTTCCTAAAATGTATTGTACCCATCATGTTTTTCCATGTGTACTCCCATACTGAGCTTTATAGCTCACCCTTTTCTTATGAATGTCCTCAGTTTATCCCATGAAATGCTAAGTATGAGGGAATGTAGTGGTCATGTAAAGGAAGTTTTCAATAAAGATGTTGTATTTCATGTTTTATGTTTTTATGTAATGGTCCTAAGCCCCAATGATACTAAACCTCTCTATCTTCTTTGTTGTATCAAGTGATGTTTTATGTAATAAAGCATGTTTAAGTTGTAATAAGAAGCAGGGTTGTCATAGAACATATAATGAATAATAACTAAACTCTTAATAAAAATAATTCGTATTTATTAGTTGTCATGTCTGGGGAAAATGAATCACTTACTATCCATCACATGCATAATACAATTTAAGCTAAATCTAAAAACTTTTATAAAGATTGTTTGACTAATTTATCTCATGTGGCCTACCAATGAATAAAGGGGTTTTCTGATAAAATCTTCCAACCATCACAGTAGATCTCAAGAAATACATTAATATAAAATATATGACTTACTTAATGAAAAATATATTCTTACAATCCAATATCATTTTTGAGTAATGATTACAAATATATCAATATTTTATAAATAAGATGTTCCTTTAAGTGTATAACCTCGTATATAAATAAAAAAAATTGTTTGAGAAATATAACTTTCCATGATAAATAAAATGAATATTTAGGGTAAATATAATATATATTGATCATATTGAAGGCATTTTTACATGGGAATGATAATTAATATGAATGTAAACCAAGATTGTGAATATTAAGACATTCCATCTTCAAATAAACAAAAAAACATATATATGAAGAATATAGATGGTATTAATTTAACATATTCTCAATGGATCAAGCATAGGGAATGCATTTTTCAATAATGAATATAAATACAATAAAAAACATTTTAAAATTTTTTTTAGAAAAACATCCTTTTCATATTGAATATAAATTTATTTAAAACAATTTGAAAATAAATTTCTTTTAAAAATTAATTGTAAGCCTAAAAAGAAATACTTTGTGAAAGTGATATACTGAAAAAAATTATATCCATAAATTCCTAAATATTTTAAAACATAATTAATTTTTCAATAAAAAATGTTATAAAAGTGTCATAATTCGAATGTGACAAATAAATTCTTTTCACATTATACATAAAATAAAACTAGATTTATATTGAAAATGAAATATATTTCATATGAAAATTGGTTGTAATGAATTAATAATAGTGAAAATTACTTTCACAAATAATTTTTAAAATGTTGAAAACATTTTTTATTTTTTTTAGAAAAAACAAATTTGGGATGAAAATTATTTCCCACTGAAGAGAGAAGTAAAGATGGACTATCATATATAATAATAAAAAATTAAATTACAAATAGAGGGAGGAGATATTATTACATGAAAAATTATTGATAAGTGGAGTATAATAAAATTAAATACATTTAGTTGGGATTAAAAAAATTAATTTTCATCAACTCGAATTGAAGAGAAAATAATATCAATTAGAGAGAGATTTTGAAATAATCTATAACAATGTTCATAACATTGATATACTAAATATGAAATGAATATATATATTTTATGTTTAATTATTATATCCACACTAAAAAAAATTAAAAAAATCCTAATGAAATCATTATTAATTATTCATGTAATCTTATAAGGATATAATCAATGAATCGTAATATTAATAAAAATAAAACAAAATGAATTTTTAAATCAATGACCACACACTTCCATTTTATATAACATTTAATAAACTCTTGTATAATGGTTTATAAAATGATATTAAATTAATCCCCAATCATATGAAAATATATATCATTATATATGATCCTTTTATGGAATCTTATCACCCGTTCATCGATAATCATTCATTGTTTTCATTTTTTTCCTATTAGATCCCTAGTTTTTTCATGTGTGTTTTATTATGAGTTATGTATTTCAAGAACATATTATATAGTTATATTTTTTCAATTTTAATTATATATAAATAAATACCATATTTATAAATCTGTAATAATTTTAAAACCAATTATTAATGATGGTTATGAAAATTATATACATTATGATCCTGGAGATGGTTGGTTATACATAATCATGAGTAAAATTTTAGAATTTCAATGATCATTATAAAAAGAAGTTATGTAAAATATATTATTTATAAAAATAAAATAATACCATATATACAATAATATATTCTAATAAATAACATCAATGTCATGTGGGGATACAAACACAATGGTAAAGATTCTTATATGTAGTTGTCTACACGTACATGAAAAATTATATCATAATTATGTGGGTGAAAAGGTAATGAATAAGAACATATATATTTAATAAATAATTATAAATATGTAATATATTTGTTTATTATTCCCTGAATCTCGTATATGATCATTAAAATTCTCTTTATCACATTCCATTTGAATAATATGTGGATGAAGAGTCGTATAGATTCTGGTGGTGGTAGTCTGTCATACACATGAGATTTGTTATAATATCCCTCATATATTGTATGGAATAAAGATATTTATTTTATATTACTATATGGGTATACATGTATTATGTATTTAATATATATATCTCTGATCCATAATTATACCAAATAGTGATATGTGTTGGTGGATGCATAAATGACTTCTCTTCACATGGAGATACTCTACCATACTTAGTAAAGATGATTTCAAAAAACAATTGATTGAAGATGAAATGGTTTTTGTTCATGAATGTATTATAAAAACATCCAAATGTATGGAATACATTGTGGTCATTATATCATCGTGTTTTAATAATATTATTAGGAAATGGATAAATAAATAATATAAACACTTTCATTAAAAACCATTACATATTCCTCATGTTTCTTCCTTAGAAATATACTAAATTCTTACTAGGTTTGATATCTACCCAAAACATGATTTTCAAGATATGTGTATTGATGTTTCCAAGTGATTTGGGATGTAATTTTACAAAAAATGGAGGTGAGAATGTTTCAAGAAGAATGGAGAGGGGTGTCCTATTATATTTTTGGGAGTGTAATCAATTTTAATTTAATATTTGAGTTATCCTTTGCTTTCCATATACAATTCCCTTTTATTATTTTAATATGGATACAATGGGTTTGGGTAAATAATGGGATAGTTTATAGGTCATTTAAAAGTTGTTGTACTTTTATAGAGGGGCATGATTTGAGCTCTATTTGCTAAAACTCTAGATCACCTATAGGAAACCATGAAAAGTATGGTAGAGGCAACAACATAGGAAAACACATAGGTGCACAATATTTCGATATCATTAATCCATCTAGAAGTAACCATTAAAATTATAATATGACGAAAACTAGATTGGCGAATGAGATTTTCTGATTGTGTGATCAAATCGTATGATTGCTATTGGGAGGCAATTGTTTGTGAACTATTAGTGATTGGTTTTCCTAAATGTGCACCATAACAATCCGTTGGAAAAAATATATCATAAAAATGTTTATTTCACTTAGTATCCCCCCCTAAAACATCATTTTCAACAATATCAACCCCTGATTGGTTTTACATCCTCATAAATACTATGGATACACTGCCATTACACCCAATAGTGATTTTGTAGAAAATAATAGTTTTTTGAGGCACGATTGCATGGAAAGTATATTTTCATGGTGGTTTTCCTTGTATCTATTCTTATTCCCTTTAATATATTCATTGATTTAGTCTTTTGGGGGTAATAATATGATCGATTAATTTAATTATTTTGAGATATGTCAGAGTGTATATTAGAGAACATTAAATAAAGATTTTTTTGGATTTTTAACCCTTTAGGTGGAAGAATTAATTAAATTATTTATTTTCACCATAGATTCCAATGTTTGTGGAATTACTCTCAGCTAATCATTCTATAACTATGCTGTTTGATTTTAGAATCCTTATTTTTTAAAATGTTATGTGAAAGTTTTGTAAAATGGTATAAGAAAACCAGATGTAGTGAATGTTTATGGAATTAAAAAAAAACATTATTTTGTAGGAAAATGGATGTTTTAAGTTGATTTTAAAACGTAAATTTATAAATTGTTTTTTGGATTTGAATCATGGAAAATTATTTTCAATAATATAGTAGTTTTATTGAATCTATTTGAGAAATAAGTCATTAACATGGTTTTGGAATTAATGGTTGTAATTAGATTAATGGGATAAGTAGTTGTCATAAAGTACCACCATAAAAGGGATATGTTTGGAGGTGAAGTTACCCCATTATTGGAAACTCCAAGATTGGGTGTGTGTTTTTGTATATTGAAAATGGAATGGATTATTATATCATTGGAATTGAAGAGTGTTTAAATATCTTTTTATCTATCACTCCTTCAAAATAGAATTGGGTTTTAGAACTATTTTTGTATGAAATTATTTTAATTAAAGATTATGTGGAATAAGAATAAATGGATTTAAATTGTTTTATATCATTTTTTATATATAAGTTCACTAATATATTCAATAATTTTGGCATGATTTGTGAAGTCAATTGAGTAAATCCAATTAAATTTCACTACCCACCCCATCTTTAGTAGTTTGGTGCATTTGGAAAAATCATTTACAAATACGCTGATACAATTTTTTATTTTTTATTTATTGACTATTCATGAAAATAGGATGATGCCTTGTAGACCTTGATCTTGGAGCATATTGGGGGTTGATGAGATGATGACCATGGATTGATGAATTTTTGTCATCTCCATTGTTTTGTGATTCTAATTAGTATATTACTTGGTAATATGATTTGGATTATGGTTTTAGTCAATATTGATAATCATTTGTAATACATTGAGTTTTATACATTTTTAACATGCATTATGTATCAATTTTCATTTTTGTTTACCTTGTTTGGTTGATTTATTTTAAAAAGGGGATAGTTTCCACCATTTTTGATGAATCCCTTGTAATATTTTCTTACCCAATTGCATATTTTGGATGTTGCCAAAGTCCTACTTATATACGTTCAATTAGTATTGATATATATTAGAAAAACATTTTGACTATTTTTCACAACTAAATTCAATTATGTCAACTATGAAAAATAAGAATGTTCTATTCCAATGGAATGATGAATGTTAGAAGAATTTTTGGGAGCATAATTCTCTCCTTACATTTACACAAATTGTTAATTTTTATTTTGAAATTTAGACATGGGAACGTGGATAATTGTGATTTTGAAGGATCTTTATTAGGTTGTGTTATTATTCCAAAAAATGATATTGTTTATTATGGATCATATTCATTGTGATTTCATGAGAAAAACATTCCAAGACATTATTTTGAGTTACCAATCATATTTTATGCTTTGATGAAATAGAGTCGTTATATATTTGGTTAAAGATTTATAGTGTTTATTAAAGATAAGATCTTGAATAGTATTTTGTCTCAAGTTTTTTTGAAAATATGACTAAGAAAATGTATGGATTATCTCAAAATTACTTATACTAACTTGATTTATACACGAGGAAAGAGTAATGTGGTAGCTGATGCATTAAGAATAAATTCATATTCTCTTATGAAATTTTTTTGTTTAGATTACTGGACATTGATATCATAAATTGATGACTAGCACATGGATTTTGCTAAATGAGGTAATGTGTTATTTTCAATCTTGTTTTTTTTTCAGGATTTGGTTGCAATTATAAAAGATGAACATATGTTTGATTCTGAATTTGTTTTGATCATCTTAAAACTCAACAATGGGGATACCATTGATGGATTCTATCTCGATGGTAGATTTGTTTTGTGGTTTCAAAAATGGATGGGTATACCAATGTATATTCAATGAAAACATTTTTCTGATTACAATCATTCGACATGGGTTTTCATCCTAGAATACATAATATATATAATTAACTAATAGAATTGTGTTTTTGGCATGTATGAAAATAAAGGTATCCTTTTTAGTTTCATAATTCTTAATTTGTTCGCAAGTTTTGGTAGACCATTTTTGGCCAGTGTGTATGTTTAAATATTTACATATTCCTATTGTAAAATAGGAGTAATTATTCATGAATTGTATAACAAGTCCCCCATGAATGGTTTGAAATTATGATTTCATGTGGGTGATTGTGAATTGGCTCACAATGTTGACACATTTCATCCATATTCATGAAACAAATACGATGCATGAATTTCCCAAACATTTTATCTAGGACGTGGTAAAGTGGAATGTTATTCTATTTTCACAAGAATAAAATATAGGAATGAGTATTATTTCACAGTTATGAAATTCCATTAAAAAATTCATAACATTTTCGTCGATAATGTGTATGGGGTATCAGGCTCAGATGAATGGGAAAATTAGAAAGGAATATAAAATAGTTGGAATACATGTATTAGGCTTTGGTAAATGATTTTTGTGGCTCATGGGAGGATCACATAATGCTATAAATTATATATTATTACAATAGTTTGTAAGGAATCAATAAATTTTTTTCCCATTGATTCTTAGTATGGGTATTTTTTTAATTATTTACTTTTGTGGGTGGAAACAGATTAGCCTTCCCTTGTTTGGTTGAGCCTCATCCCACCAAAAAAGTATAATATTCAGTTATTAAGGAAAATGATGGAGATGGGTAATAGTACTCTAATGTAATCTGTGGATCATTATTGATAGATTTATTTATTCAATGTGAGAGATCATTTGTTTTTTGGAATCTTTCCGAGGCTTCATAATCCACATTTTGTAATGTAGGGAATGTTATTTTCTCAGTACATAGGCCCTTTGATGATAAATGAATTTGTTAGACTGATGAAATATAGGATGGTATTTCCACCAAGGTTCAGTGTATTGAAAAATGTATTTCATGTCTATTAGTATAAAATGGAAATACAAAATACAAAAAATGTGTTTTTATTGGATCATTTTGACCAAGATTCAAATGATTCGTTGTTTTATATCCCTATATAGATTGTGTATATGATAGTGAAGGACATGAAATAAAAAAATCAGTCCATTTTTATTTTTTATAAATATGATTGGATTTAATAATGAATAATAGAGTGATGGAATGAAATTTTTTAAAAATATCCAGAATTTATTCATGAAAATGGTGAATTTTTTACTTTTAGTGGACAGAAAAGAAAAATGGTGTGGAGAATATAACAACTCATGATTTCATGTAAGAAACCAATTATTTATTTTATTGGGATTTAATGTAATTAGCTAATTATTAGTAGGGTATAAGAGAAATTTAAATGGTTTTTATGATTTTTGAGATGTACATGGTTTTATTACAGTTAGTAGAATTTGTGAAACTCGTATTAGAAACTATGTAATGAAAGAGAAAGGCTATTAGATAGGCACTTGGTTAGTAACATGATTTGGAAAAAATATGTGTCCACATTATATTATCACTGAAAATTGAAACATATTATAACACTTGGTGGTTACCTAGTTTTTTAACAATACAAGACAACCATGGAAAGGGTGATGGGTGTAAGTGGAAGACAAATGGTTAGAGAATGGGTTTCCTACCCATGCTACCCATCCATGCATACATTATTGTTCGAACCTAAAAAATATGATCTCAAGAAGGATTACTCCACAACATATATTATAACACTTATTTGACCCATATTTCAATTTCATATCCTTCAAACAGCCATGGAGACTCTACCTGTCAATCTGAGATGATTTTATTGTAAAATCATGGTGCATTGAATACAGGATTGTTTTGTATGTCTCCCATGGTGGTTTCCCTAGATATATTCTTATTCACTATCATGGATTCATATATGAAGTCTATTGGGGAAATACCTATGATATTTCATTAAAATTATGTTGATATAAGGTTGTGTTTATGTTAGGGAACAATATCTATGAATTATTTTTTGAGTTTTATCCATTTTTACAAAATAATTTATATCGTTATTTGTTTTCCCCATAGTTTTTAAGGTGAGTCTCTTCATACCAAACTTCTCTTTCTAAAACATGAATGATTTAATTATTAATTATTTGGTTGAAATGGATTATTCCTTTTTTGGAAAATTCATGATTGAATAACTCTATGGTAACAGTATAGAGAAATGTGAAAAATTGGGTGATTTGGTGGAATGTGAAAGTGGTATTATGATATTAAAATTGAAGATATAATATTTTCATGGTTTTTATTGGTGGAAAAAATTAATAAATAGATTTTTTAATAGAATGGTTACCAAAATATTATGTTTACATGGTTTTGGAATTAATTGTTTGAAAATAATTCAATGGGCTGGATATTGGTCATGATATAAAAATATCAAATTGATGGCTTGGTAAATGAATTTACACAAAAAAATGGAAACACCATGATTGTGTTTTTATTTGTGTGGTAATGGGATATTTAATGGCATATTCAAAAATAGAAGTTGAAAAATTTTGAATGACTTTTTTTCTTTATTTCCTTAGAAATATATTTCTTATATAACACTATTTTGGAATAAAATTTTTATACATAGAAATGGTTTTCATTGATAAAAAATATTTTTAATCTTTATATATACATTTTTTTAATGATTGTATAAAAATATTACATACGAGGGGAATATTTAGAGAATTTAGTTTGGGAAAACCTACAGAGTTTAATTGACCTCCCCGAACATGGTAACTTTTGTTCATTTCTATTTTTAGTATATATGTAATGGAAAGTTATGCCATTTCAGTAGTGGTTATATGTTCTAAATTGAGTATTTCATGTGTATTTTGAACTTGGATCTCTTTTTGAGTGATGGAGTTAGTGAACATATAGTCCCCAGTTTTTTTTGGTTTTTTCTTCCATTTTTTGATTCATGTTTTATATCAGCATGGTACTCTAATATGGATTATGGATGTAGTTGACATTGATTATCAGTATTATACATTGATTTTTATATACTATTAGCATTATTAATTTGTGGATATAGGTTATAGTTAATTTTTATTCATTATTTATTTAAAAAAATGTAGTATCGTCACACATTTGTTAATATAGCCCATGGAATTTGTTTCTATTAATTGGCATCAGGATTATGTCTTCTAAGGCCATGTTATATCCTTCCTTCTTATCATGACTAATATGGAATAGTGGGACATTTAAATATAAGAATCATATAGGTAGTATGGTTGAAATATATCATTCAATTTATTTTTAAACAATTATATAGTCATTTATACCATTATATGATTTCATTAACTCCTAATAAACACATTTTATCCTTAAACATTGTAATAGTTCTTTTATACGTTCACTAATATCTTTGGAAAAAATAAGTTTTCCATTTTAGTAATTATAAATTATTGTCAATCCAATAATGGAATCAATTTTTCATAATTAAATTAATTTATTTTAAAATATAAATATAAATTTAATCCCATATATATGATAAGAAATATGGGTTTTAATGTGAAAATACTCAAAATTATAGAAAAACTAATCATATAAATTTAATATGGATATTTTTACAATGACATGAATCGAAATAATTTATATTTATTTTATTTATTTTTAATATTAATATAAATAAAAATATAATTTAACATTATAAATTTTTTAAACTGAATGTCATTTTTATATTAAAATTGGGTATTTTTCATTAGTTATCATAAATAATTTTTTAGGGAAATATATTAAAAATACCCATAATAAATATCTTATATAAATTTTAAAAAAATTATTTTATATTTTCTACTAAAAATTAAAAAAAAATTAATATAAGTTTAAAATTATTATAACAATGTATAAATAATCTATTTTAAAAAAAATTATAGTTATTCCAAGGAAATATTTATTCTTCTTCTAAGTAATAATTATTTTACTAATTATAATTTCCTAACCATATTTTATTATAATTAATTTTTTTAATAATACAAATAATTTAAAATATATTTATTAAAAATTAATATTATAATAATAGTCACATTTTCTTCAAACATTTAGTTTTGTGTGATAAAAGCAAAAATAATTGATATGTGTACAGAAATATAAACTCAAATTTTCATATAACGAATGCTAAACTCATCGTTGTTTCAAATGAAAGTTGATAAACATATTGATTTTATTTTAGAAAATCTATATCATAATGTCTCATTTTGTTATATTTTCATCTAATCTTAGAGATCGATGACGCATAAATTACTCTATAAAATGTTATTATTTTAATATCATGAGGTGTTAAATTCTCCACAAATTATATAAATTTCATATTAAAAATTTAAACAATAGCATGGAAATCAAATGCATTATAATTAAAAAGTATTTTCGAAAAAAATGGCATCATAATAGTTCTGAATAAAACAACCCCTTAAAATTATTGATTTTGATATTCCATTTTTATATGAATATATATATATATATGTTTCCATGTATGTCAAAATTTATTGAATTTGAATATGTAAATATGGTAGAAATTCATATATAATTATAGATATTTAAATATATTAACTAAAAAATGATGATAAATGGTAAATAGAATGCTTGTGACTCTAAATGAAATATTAATGAAAAATTAAAATATTATAGAATTCATTAGATATGAATGTATTTGATAATATTTTTGTTTTAATATATATTCTATCATGTTGAATGAATTATTTTAATGTCTAAAAATATATGTGACAATTTATATTAAAGATACATTTTTATTTCATATGAACAATTTCATTATTTTGTTATTCTGAAATCAATTTCCAAAATATCCCATATTTAATGAAATTAGAAATCAAAAATAATTTTTTATTCCTAAATAATTAAAAATATCTTTTAATGGATGTTGAGATTCATAAAATATTAAAAATATTTTCATTGTTTCAAAAACTATTTTACAAAACAAATACGTCAAGAATTTTTTTTACTAAAATTCTTATACATCATAATGGGAAGTAATAAATTAATATTTAAAATAAAATGTAATGAAAATAATAAAAAATTTAATAAATTACTAAAATTATAAACAAAAATATATATTATGATTCCAGACATTATAATAAGGTTTTTTAATTTTAATGAAAATGAACATATTTTTATTCCATCTACAATATGAAGTATCTATTAATGATTTCTCATGAAACATGTGAATAATATCACCAATTATTCTCTTGATGAATTAATATAACCATAATTTCCATTAGACCATATTTAAATAATTTATGTTTTATTATTCCATATGTAAAACAAATATTAATGGTCATATTTCATCGATCAAAAAATCATCTAAAATATTGAAAAACTATTTTGTTTTTCAAAAATTCATTAATCAGTTCCAAAATAGTATGTATTATTATAAAAACCCATTAACATAATTCAATTACATAAATTTTCATTACCTGATTTTTTCATCAAGTGGATGCATCCTAGGACTCATGAGGATGGAAAAACGTTTTTGAGTAATGTTACCTAATGTTTGCGATGGTATGATTATTTGAATAAATGTTTTATTGTTATAACCATTTAGTGGATTTTAGGGGTTCTCTGAGAGATTGTATAAAACCCAAGAATGATTGTATTTTCCTGGAATGAGATTTTATTTTCATTGTCTAGATGATTTTTACACATAATGTAATGATAATAGGATGTATAATGTTTTCCAGGTTCTTATCATGACTTGAATACATATTGTGAAATATTAAATGACAGGTAAGTGTTACATAATGTTTAATTATAACAAGAATTTTTTTTATAAAAAGGATATAGATTACTCATATCATATGGGAAAAAATTATTAAATGCTTTGTGAAGGGATAAGGAACTATTTACATGTCAGGAGGTGTTGATTTTGTGGATCTTCATGGATGAATCAAATTTCATTCTACCCCAAACATCATCCCACTCAACCAAGTTGCACTCTAAACATATTTATCAAAACATTAATCCTTTTTAACTGATTCATTCAACATGTAGTGATTATAGTTCTATGTAGTGTCTCTCTATGTGATAAATTCTACCAAGTTATTCCTTTCCTTTGATACTAGTAGCAATGACTCATTAGGTTATCTGATCTATTGACCCATTTGGATGTTCTTCTTATTTTTCATCTATATCCATGGAGAGATCTCGTTTAAGGTTCCCATTACCTATTGGATATATTGTGGTGGTGTGATTTCTTGAGGAATTATGTTACATTTCCTCTTATTAAATACAAACTTTATTGATGAATTAATTATGGGATGTGTAGATTGATTCATGTCCTTCATTTTAAATGTTGGTTTCTTTATTACTATGGATCACATTGTGGGTATGTGAGACCATATTTTTGTTGTAGGTGGTTCTATCTCTAGTATGTTTTGATGAACGTCATTTATCTTTTTTTTATAAATTATTCTATAAATGACATGGAATCAATTACTATTTTTATTTCTGTGTGCTAAAATGTGATTATGATCAATGATGGATTTTACAATGTTTTACAATATTAATATTTTTTTCTTATAAGAGTGAATTGGTTTTATAAAATAGGTTTTAAAGAATTAATTTTTGAAATGGTAAATGATCTGGAAAATGGAGAACATGATAATCCATGAGATATTAGGGGGAGTGTTTAGTAATAGGTATCATCCATATTTGAGGGGGTTTTCTCATTGGTTTTTCCACTGTATCCTAGTCGTGGTGTTATAGGAAGAAGTTATACTTGTTTCTGGGTTCACGTTATGGGGTCATAATATTCTCCATTGACTCAATTCATATGTATATGTACTTGAGGCCCATTATTGTCTATATTCATAAATGTGTTTTCTAGATATAGCTCACTTGTGTAATCCCTAGTGTGATGTCACCTCAATTTTTTTTATGATTTGAAATATTATTTTCTTGTATTGTTTTGGTAGTACGTCTAGAAATATGATATGATATGTCTGGTATTATTTTGATTAATTTATATATATGTATATATATATGTATGTTAAATCATTTGAAATTGATTTACATTATGTATATAGAAATTTCAAATGAAGGGGAAATTAAAAAAATTACCTGATATAGAAATTAAATCAACTAAATTGTATATAATTACATATTTTCATTAAATTTGTTCATTCGGGGAATTTCATTCAAAGAAATGATATAAACCACCATGGTTATACTATTGTACGTTTATAAACTCATACCCTATGTAAACCTAAATTAGTCTATAGTCCTTGTGTGACATTTATTGTAGGGAAAGGCAATGTGACATACATAGGTGGCGTGGCCTTCTACCAGCAGGGTTTTATGTAATAGGTTATTGAGATGATGCTTGTTTTTCAACACTATCACATGGAGAATGAATGATTTCTATTTTATTATTTTCATCCTTTGTAGTGGGACATGAACCTTGCATATCATTTTTCTAACATCTTAGATGCTCAGTTCTATTTGGATTCTTCATTTATGACATATATATATATATATATTCATGCATTATTATTCTATATCATTATTTGAATTTTTATATATGTAATGATTTCTACTTCTTGTTGGGATAAATAATTCCGTCAGATTATTCTTGATTCCCAATTTCTAGATGTGATCATGTGGGGATCAATAATTCCCTTTTAGTAAGTGACATATCGGGTCAGTTATAAGTATATGAGGGTATCCCTGCTAGGTTCATCCCTATTTGGAATCAAACGTGGTCTTCCCACAACATTACCTATATTGAGATATTTGATAGAATGGTGATATGATTATTTAGACATGTGAGGTATATAGTGGTATGTTTCAGCAATGATCATGTCATGATCAAACTCATTATACCATGATATATTAAGATGTGTGTCTCCAAATATGAGTTTTAATCTTTATGTCACTCAATTATTAAGGATTTTTAAGTTTAAATGGAGACTATTTTGTGCCAAATCATTACTACTAGTCTGGTGTGCCAAAATATGAATATGATATGTGTCCATCATCTCCATAGGTTGGTGTACCTAAATATCTTCAATGGAATCCACCAATGGATTACAATTTTATTGTGGATTTCATTTTTGATGTGTGTGATATCGAGAAAAACCTACCACAATCTCCAAAAATAGTTGTTGAGGTACATCGAAAATTTGTATGAGATATTGGGTGATCAATCGAGTTTTTTTCTAGAAGGCCTCATCCTTTAAAGGTATGAATGAATGATAAGATGTAGTGTTATATATTCAAAAAATCTATGTTATTTGTTACATAAATGATATTATTGAGAGTATCAAGGTGATGTATGTGTAATTCATATTTTGGGATCCTAATAGTTGATGGGGGAATTCCATTATATTGGATTACAAGAACATGGGATTGTACTGGGATGGTTTGAAGACCCTTTTATTCCAATAGTTTTAACAATAAAAATGATGATGGAGAAGCCTCTATATTTATTTACATCAATGAAGTAAAATAATTTTTTATTATCATAAAATAATACGTTTTTAATTGTAGTTATTATTTATTCAAGAGTGTTTGTAAATAATGACTAGATGAAGGAACATAATTACAAACAATGTTTTTAACCAAATATCAGATCTCTAGTATTAATGACGAATCATTCCAAATATACAGAGATAGTGCTTTGGGATATGATTTATGTAATGAATTTGGAAGGCATATCATATGACAACCCTACTTTTTAATACAAACATAAACATGATTTAAAACATAAAACTTCACTTGATACAATAAAGAAGATTGAGAGGTTTAGTATCTTTGGGGCTTAGGATCATTACATAAAAACTGGAAACCTGAAAGACAACATCTTTATTGAAAACTTCCTTTACATGACCACTACATTTCCTCCTACTTAGCATTGCATGAGATAAATGAGGACAAGAATAAGAAAAGGGTGATCTATAAATCCAAGTAAGGGAATGCACATGTAATAACATGAGGAGTACAATAAATGTTATAAATTATCCATATAAATAGATTATAAGAGAAACATGAACCTAAAGGCATGATAAAGCATGATAATCATAACATAGAATTTTGGCAACAACACTTAACATGGAATTAGCATGAGCCAAGGCTCATTGCACATGGAGCATGAGTAAACCATAATTGCACATGAAGGACGAGTAAACCCTCATTTCACTTGAATTATCATGATTTAACACTCATTTCACATGACATATCATGATACTATACTTTACCCAATGCATTGGAGCGCTATAAGGGCACACCCTTCTTGAACATTTCATTTCATGCATATGTGTTCCAAATGGATCATAAAACATTGATTCCTAAAAGAAAATCATTTATTCCATGATAAAGGAAAATGGAATTCATAAATTAAACATTATAATAAATAAGTAAATGTGCATAAAGGTTAATACCATTGATGGAGAAATGGGCATGGTATTCACTACACAATGGCGTTGGCATCGAAAATCTATGCAATTTCGGCAGAGTAACGGTGTGACATAAGAATTCATAAAAAATGGTTGCTGAGAGATAACGGGGTATCTCATCATATTTACATGAAATTTATAGTAAGGGGGTCATATAGATACATGTCCAAAAAATTGTAATGGAATTTATATTTATGATACTAATGTATTGCATGAATGTAATAGAGGAGAGAGAAATTCAGTCTGGAATTTCGGCATAGTAATAGGTGTATATGGGAGGCATTTAATGAGAGATAAAGGGGTCTCCCATCATTATAAATATAAGCAGGCAGTATGGGGGATGTGTGAAACCATACCCTAGAATTTATAACTGAAATTAAAAGGGCATAATAATATGAATAAAATTGGACAAAAATTAGAAAGGAAGAAAAACCCTTACTTGGATGTGTGCTTCCAAAGGCAAGAGAGAGACTTGTGAGAGGATTATTGGGAGCTTGTGGCACCTTGGGAATATTATGAATAGATTAGGGCATATGTTGTATGAACTCCAAAGGCATTGAGTGAGGAGGAAGTTGGAGCTTGGGTGGGATTATATTGGAATGGTGAGGGAATTCTTTATTATTTAGGATTGGGACCCCTTATAATAAATTAATCCAAACCACAAACAATCCAATGGTTTTTGCGCTTGGTTTTTGGAAAAGGGAAGAGGAAACCAATACTTTATTAGGCTAAAGCCCGAACTTCTTAAAATAATAGGGTTTCTTATGTGGAGGTGAGTCACACTCCCATGAAAAACAATTTAAAAAGACAAGGTGTTAAATAAGTTTTGAGGGGTCCATTAAGGATTTGAAAAGTAAATAAAACAAACCAAAAATATAATTATTTTAAGGGTAAAACATATATTGTCCGAACATAATGATTATAGTATTTTATTACATCACTATTGGGTCATTATGAAGTCATAAAACACATTATATATTTAAACCATATTTAATTTTTACCCAAAAAATTGATTGTCTCAGAAAATTATGATAAATTTAGTGTTGGATAATTTCGATGTCCTGATTCCAGAAATAAGATTTATATTATTTAAATAATTTTCAATATATCTTAATTTTCTCTTTTAAAATAGAAACTGAAATTTATCGAAAATTCACGGGCTTTGAAAGATACGGCTTTCAAAACATAATAAAAATTATAATTGCATTCATAAAATTATAATATCATTTATATTTAATAAAAATTAATATAATAATAATATTTTATTAAAATATTATATAATTAAAAAAAATCCCTTTATTTAATTAAATACAATTCTTAATTAAATAATAACAAGAAACACTATTTGTACTTTAAAAACTATTTACAATGTATCAATTATGACAAGAATGTATATACATTATTATATACAAATCATAATGTACATGAACATTTTACTATCTATTTGTTACATAACCCCTTAAAACAGCCGTATAAGACCTAAGGGTAAGGTGTGCGATGGTGACAGACTCTTGGGGTGGCTCGGATAATGTTGCTCGAGTGGTATTCTTTATCAACATCCACTTTTTCTATAGATGGTCCCATTCGAGCTTGAAATGATAAAGATAAGATTGGGCTTGGTCAAGAGCGAAGCCCAAGGACACCACCTATTTTCTCTGCTCCGAGAATTTGGCTTCGTATGGAGCAATTCTACTGGATGAGGCCATCACTTCTTTTGTATGAGTAAATTGGATTTGTTAAAGCACTATATTTATACTAATCATGTGATCACTGTTCAATGACTATATTAGCAACGGTCAAAATTCATAACATATAACCAATAAAGATGACATTTTATATAAACATACAGGGACATTTAATTAGATCAAGAGGGATTTCCATTAAAGAAACCTTAGGTCATTACAATATCCGCCCTTAAGAAATTTTTCCCAAGATTTTTTCCATTTTCCAAACTAAAACAGATGTGGGTAACTCAGCTTCATCACTTCCTCTAATTCCCATGTCGCTTCATGAAACTTGTGGTTTCTCCACAACACCTTGAGGATGGGCATTGTCTTATTTCATAGAACTTTTTCTCTATGATCTAAGATCTTCACTGGTTGCTCCTAATAAGAAAGATCATCATCCAATTGTACCACCTCATAAGAGAGTATATGTGAAGGTTCCTATATGTACTTCCTTAATACAGATACTTGAAAGACATCATGTACATTGGCCATGGTAGGTGGAAGTGCTAGTCGATAGGCCACAGCCACGATTCGATCAAGAATCTCGAAGGGGCCGATGTAACTTAGACTTAACTTCCCTTTCATTCCAAACCTCATGACCATCTTCCATAGAGATATGAGTAGAAAAAAGATGTCTCCAACTTTAAACTCAAAGTCTCATCGACGGTTATCTGCATAACTCTTCTGTCGACTCTAGGCTGCCTTGATATGTTTCTGAATGGTTTTCAACTTCTCCACCATTTATTCAACCATTTCTGGTCCAAACAGCTAACGTTCACCGACCTCATCCCAACATGACGGTGTTTCTCACCTTTTCCCATACTGGGCTTCTTAAGGTTCCATTTGTATACTTGAGTGGAAACTGTTGTTGTAGGATAATTAAACCAGTGGAAGATGTTGATCCCATCATACTTTAATGTTCATTGAGTATGCTCTCAACATGTCCTCGCGTGTTTAGATAGTCTGCTTGGATTGGCCATCAGTTTGAGGATGATAAGCCTTACTGAAGTCCAGTTCAGTATTCAAATCATGTTGAAGACTCTTCCTAAACGTAGAGGTGAATCTTGGATCTCGGTCAGACACAATAGATAGTGGTACTCCATGTAACCTTACAACTTCCCTGATATATATCTATGATAGTTTATCCAATGAGAAATCCTCTCGAATAGCATTGAAGTTTGTAGTCTTTGAAAGATGATCCCCAACAACCCAGATTGCATTGTTTTTTTGGATGTCCTTCTGTGACAAAGTCCATGGTGATGTTCTCCTATTTCCATTCTGTTATGGGAAATGGGTGCATCTTCCCCTTATACATCTGCCTTTCCGCATTCACTTGCTAACACACCAAGAACATTGATGTATATTCAGTAATCTCCTTCTTCATATTATACCACCAAAATATTTCTCAGAGATCTCGATAAATCTTTGTGATCCTTGGGTGAATAGGGAAATTTGAACTATGTGCGTCATCCAAAAGATCCTTCTTCAGCTTCGGACTTGATGGAACACATAGTCTATTCCCAAACCACACAATTCCTTCTTCATTAACATTAATCTCCGAGGATTTCCCTTTTTGGCTAGCTTTCACCTTTTGCTAAATTCCCACACCAACCATTTTAGCATCCTCTAACCATTCCAAAAGAGACAGTTGAGCAATATTTTTTGATAGTATTGATGATGTTACCTTCTTTATGATTTCCATGTCTGTCATTATCAAGACTAAGAATATTTTAACATTCTCAATTCTCATCATTGATAGAATCGCTGGGTCCTTTCTACTTAGGTCATCTGCCACCATGTTCGCTTTCCCAGGGTGGAAATGTATTGAATAGTCATAATCCTTGATGATATCTATCGCTCTTCTCTGGCTCATATAAAGCTCTTTCTATGTGAATATATATTTAAGACACCTGTGGTCAGTATATATCTCAAATTTCTCCACATAGAGATAATGCCTCCGGATTATCAAGGCAAAGATCGTCACTGCTAACTCTGGATCATGCATTGGATAGTTTTAATAATGGATTTTCAACTAACATGAGGCATAAGATATCACTTTATCATTATGCATCAGCACATAGCCTAAGCCCTTCGTTGAAGCATCACTGAATACCACAAAAATTCCCCACTTGTGTGTAAAGTGATCTCGGGCATAGTGATAAGCCTCTTTTTCAAATCCTTGAATCTTTCTTTGCATTCATCACTCCAAGAAAACATTACTCCAATTTGAGTTATCTTGGTAAAAGGTTTGGACAATCGTGAGAAATTTTTCACAAATCGTCGATAATATCCAGCTAACCCCAGGAATCTACGAATATCTGTTACCAATGTTGGCCTCGACCATCCCCCAATTTCATCTGTTTCGAAGGGATCCATGGATATCCCATTGCTTGTGATGATACGGCCCAAGAATGATAACTCCTTCAAATGGAACTCACACTTGTTGTACTTTTCATATAGCGTCTCCTTGCACAATTTGTCTAGTACAGTTCTTAAATGCTCCTCATGATCCTCCTTGGTTTTGGAGTATATTATAATATCATCTATAAAGTCTACCACAAATTATTCAAGGTAATCTCTAAAGACTCTATTCTTTATGTCCATAAATATTTCTAGATAATTAGTGAGTCCGAAATGCATTACTATGAATTCATAGTTCTCATATCTTGTATGAAAAAGTATTCTTGGGGATATCATCCTTCTTCACCCTTACATGATAATATCCCGACTGCAAGTCCACCTTGGTGAAGTATTGTGCTCCACAAAGCTAATAGAACAAGTCATCAATTCATGGGAGAGGATACTCGTTCTTTATCGTGATTTTGTTCTGTTCATGATAATCGATGCAAAGCCGCATTGACCCATCCTTCTTCTTGAAGAAGAGGACTGGGCACCCCATGGTGAAGAACATGGTCATATAAACCCTTTATCTAGATTCTCCTATAGTTGTTTCTTCAGCTCTTCAAGCTCTACAACATCCATTCTATATGGTCTCTTAGATATTGGTAATGCCCTGGGGATATGTTCAATTGAAAATTCAACATCTCTTCTAGGAGGAAGATCGACCAGTTCCTTGGGAAACACTTTGGTCTATTCCTACACAATATGCATTTCTTCAAGGATGGTTTCTTCCTTGGACATAATAATCTGATACAAATACGTGTGCTCATTGGTCATTAATATCCATGCTTGAGATGATGGAGCTAAAGGAGATTCATTTTCCTCCTTACACATGAAATGAATCGGGGGTCGATTCTTCATATAGAGTATGATTTCCCTCTCCCCACAATTTATGATGGATCTATATAAGGAATGCCAATCCATGCCAAGAATTGCATCAAATTAAACCAGGTAGAGTATGACAAGGTTCTCTGGGAAATTAAATCCACAGATTATAATAGGGGAGGACTTATATTCATGGGATGAAATGATTGCCCCATTTTCCATACTCACCGACATCTTCACTTCAATGATTTGTGGTGGTGCTGGGCTTGTTCTACAAAAAATTAGAGATATTAAGGAATGCATAGAACCTCAATCAAAAAGTATGATCACTATTCTTGAATGAATAACTGGCGTACCTATCACCACTCCATTTTCGGGGTTCACTTCGGCAGAAGTGATGGACGAATGTTCTTCCTTGCTGCCTTGGAGTTTGTTGGTTGCGTCCGAAAACCCTTGGATTAGGGCACTGATTTGAAAAATGCACCGGTTCCATGAATTTGTAGATTTGAACAACGTGTTGAGGTTAGAACGGAGTGTTCCTGTCCTCTGTCGCAGCCGCAGGACTTTCTTTCCAACAGTTAACAAATAGGTACCTTTCTCTTCCACACCTGAATCATTTCCTCGTCCCCTTAAAGAAATTTCCAGGGTGCTTCTTTCCGCACTTTTGGCAAGTGGGGTGCTGGGTCTACATAGCACCATTGGATTTATCCATCAGACCACCATAATTGAAGTACACCTTACGCTTCTTATCCACATGATACCCCTGCGATTCTCCGATCTCCATTTCGACCTTCAGCGAACATCGGAAAATTTCCTCATAGCTGTCGAAGTCACGGATCACCAATGCTTTCCACAGGCTAGGCTTCAGCCCACCAAGGAAGCTGTCAACTTTTCATTTGGGGGTAACGACAAAGTAGGAAGAATATCATGAAAGACTTGTGAAGTTTTCCTCGTACGCTCCAATAGATTCTTTGTCATTTTTCTTGAGGGAAAGGATATCCCTTTCCATCTTAATTCAGAGGGTGCGTGGAAAATATTTATCGAAATACATATTCCAGAAATCCTTCCATTCCAACCCCTCTATCTCCTCCACAGGCTTATTATTTTTGATCAGCGTCCACCATTGATCAGCTTCACCCTCCATACGATAAGCTGAAAGGATAACCTTCTCTTGTTCAGAACATTGAAGGATGGAGAAGATCTTTTCAATGGAGTTGATCCATTGTTCATCGATTTTGGGATCGGATGATCCACTAAAAGTAAGAGGCCTTTGTCTCATAAAGCTCTCGATAGTGAATTCTTCATTCTTACGGGGGGTTGAAAATTCTTTTTGACATGTGATTCTATTCAAAACATGAGTTAGTTGAGAGAAAATTGTGACAAAGATCGTGATTCCCGCTCCCATTAGATTGGGCATCTCATTAGTACATTCATCACACTGATCTTCACATTGGGTGTTAAACCGAGTCCCCTTATTATAGGCCATTGGCTGGATTGAAGGGAAATTTAGGGGTAACACATAAAGGGTAATCCAAAGACAAAATTTGATGACTTATAAATAAACATTTATTTCCTTAACTCATGGGTCTATAGGGTTCAATCTGGGTTTTTCATGATCTACTTTATAATATAAATTCTTATGGGCATTTGTTTAATTCCCTTAATAAGGGTTTATACTAAGATTGTTTATTTATCAAAACATATCCCCTGGTAGTGTCGTAACCAAGAGTGCACCAAGGCTCATTGTCATGCACCAGTTCCCATTCGAGTCTAGCTCAAAGCTGTGTTTTTGGGTTTTACCCCTATGATACATCTGTGCCAGATCCGCCTCTACCTGCCCGTATCCAGATAGGGATGTATTTGCTTGAAAAACAACTTACTCAGTACTTACCAAAACTTATGTATGTTTTTATTATACTTAGTCTTGTCTCTAAGGCTTTACTATGGTTTTCTAATCCTAATCACAAAAATATCTAAACCTACACTCTGATACCAACTATGACAACCCTGCTTTTTAATACAAAATTAAACATGATTTAATACATAAAACATCACATGATAAAACAATGAAGATCAAGAGGTTTAATGTGTGTGGGGATTAGGATCATTACATAAAAAGTTTAAACATTAAATACAACATCTTTATTAAAAACTTCCTTTACATGACAACTACATTCTCTCGTACTTAGCATTGCATGGGATAACCTAAGGACATGCATTAGAAAAGGTCGAGCTATAAATCCCAGTAAGGGAATACACATGGAATAACAAGAGGAGTACAATACATGTTAGAAATTAGTCATATCAATAGAGCTCATGAGAAACATGAACATAAAGGCATGATAAAGCATGATAATCATAACATGGAAATGTGGTAACAAGACTTAACTTAGAATTAGTATGAGCCACGGCTCATTGAACATGGAGCATGAGTAAACCCTAATTACACATGAAGCATGGGTAAACCCATTTTCCACTTGAATTACCATGAGTCAACACTCATTTCACATGATGTATCACTATTCTATACTTTACCCAATACATTTGAGTGCTATAAGGGCGCACCCTTCTTAAAAATTTCATTTCATGTATAAGTGTGCAACATGGATCATAAAACATTGATTCATAAAACATAATAATTTATTCCACGATAATGGAATATGGAATTAATTCATGAAACTTTATAATCAATATGTAAATGTTCATAAAGGTGAATACCCCTAATGGAGAAATGGGCATGGTATTCACTACACAATGGTATTGGCTTAGAAAATCGGTGCAATTTCGGCAGCATAACAGTGTGACATAAGAATTCATAAAAAATGGTTGATGAGAGAGAAAGGGGTGTCACTTAATATTTACATGAAATTGAAAGTAAGGGGGTCATATATATACATGTCCAAACAATTGTAATGGAATTCAGATTCATGGTACCAAAGTATTGCTTGAATGTAAAAGAGGATAGAGAAGTTTCTTTTAGAATTTTGGCATAGTAACGGGTGTACATGGGAGGCATTTAATGAGAGAGAAAGGGGTATCCCATCATTAAAAAAAATAATAGGGCAGTATGGGGGAGGTGCTAAACCATACCCCAACATTTATAATTGAAATTAAAAGGGCATAACAATATGATGATAATTGGACAAAAATTAGAAAGGAAGAAAAACCCTTACTTGGAAGTGTGCTTCCAATGGCTAGAGAGAGACATGTGATAGGCTTCTTGGGAGCTAAGGGAAACTTTTCAGGATTATAGTGAGAGTAGAGAAGGGGTATAAAGAAATCAAAAGGCTTTGAGTGAGGAGGAAGTGGGAGCTTGTGTGGGTTTATATAGGAAAGGTGAAGGAATTCTTTATTATTTAGGTTTGGGAACCCTTATATAAAATTAATCCAAACCACAAAACATCCCATGGTTTTTGAACATGTTTTTTGGAAAATGGAATTGGAAAAAATATTTTATAAGGCCAAGGACCGAACCTCTTAAAATAATATGGTTTCATATGTGGAGGTGAGTCACAGTCCAATGAAAAACAATTTAAAAAGACAAGGTGTTTAATAAGTCTTGAGGGGTCAATTAATGCTTTGAAAATTAAGTCAAACAAACCCAAAATCACATTATTTTAATGGTAAAACATATATTGGCCGAACATAAAGATTATAGTATTTTATTACATCACTATTGGGTCATTATGATGTCATAAAACAGATTATATATTTAAACGGTAATTATTTTTTACCCAAAAAATTGACTCTCAGAAAATTATGAAAAATTCACCATTGGATAATTTCAACTTCATGATTCCAGAAATAACATTTATTTTATCTAAATAATTTTCTAAATATGTTAATTTTCACTTTTAAAATAAAAACTGACATTTATCGAAAATTCATGGGGTTTGACAGAAATGGCTTTCAAATCATACTAAAAATTATAATTGAATTCATAAAATTATAAGATCAATTATATTTAAAAATATTAATTTAATAATAATATTTTTTAAATTATTATTTAATTCAAAAAATCCCTTAATTTAATAAAATATAATTCTTAATTAAATAAAATCTAAAAACACTATTTGTACTTTAAAAACTATTTACAATGTATCAATGATGGAAAGAACTTATATACATTATTATATACAAAAAATATTGTACATGAACATAGAAATATCAATTAGTTACATAACCCCTTAAAAGATCCGCATAAGACCTAAGGGTAAGTTTTGCGATGGTGACAGACTCTTGGGGTGGCTGAGATAACATTGCTCGTGTTGTAATCTCTATCAACTTCCACTTTTCCCATAGATTGCCCCGTTCGAGCTTGACATGATGAAGATCATCTTGGGTTTGTTCAAGAGAGAATCCCAAGGATGCCACCTCTTTTCCGAGCTTCGAAAAATGGGCTTCGTATGGAGCAATTCTACTGGATAAGGTCATCGCTCCTTTTGTCTGAGTAAATTGTATTTGTTAAAGCCCTATATTTATACTAATCATGTGATCATTGTTCAACGGATATATTATAAACGGTCAAAATTATTAACATACAACCAAAAAAGTTAACATTTTATATAAACATACAGAGACATTTAATTAGACCAATAATTATTTCCATTAATGAAGATTTGGGTCATTACATTTTGGATATTATAACCGATTTTATTCACTTAGTGATGCATTAGTAGCAAACTGGGGAAGATATAATTTTGATGGATCATCGTAGGATTCATGGAGGTGATCTTTAGAAGAAGAACTATTCGGAATCTCTAGTTGCAGCTAATGGTGTTCTTCTAACATAATACCATTGTCTCCAATTCATACACACAACACATTCTTTTACGCTATAAAGAAAATTTGTTTAATAGTTGTAATTGTTTGGTCAATTGGATCATTTCTATCAGGCTACGTCTACACATTGATATTGTAATGGATTGATATCTCAAAAGTCTATTATAGAATAGTCAAATTCTACAATGACTACTTATCTCAATACATAATCCTCATGAGTAGATAATAATTTTAGAGTAAATAAACATTCAATTGAGTTAGATGCGAGTCCAATTATAGCGAGAGGCACCATCATTATTTGATTTTCTATTGATTCTTATTTTTAATACTACTGGTTCCCAATCGTATATATCTAAAAAATGTATTGACAAGATGATCCTTCCAAAACAGTTCATTTATTTTTTATGGAGTTAAATAAAACACTTTTTAAGATGTGTTAAAAGGGGTTTTAGTGTCATTATCATGTGCTATAAATATATGATTCAATAATAATCTAGGATTTTCATATTCTATATGTGATCATTTTTTAAATCACAATCAGAATGGATTACATTGTTCCTCATAATGTCGATGTTGATATGTATCATTGGTGTGTATTTTGTTTTTTGAAACTTATGCGATCTGATTGTTGTTTCCGAGAAATTGGAATCTGAGTTCTGGTTGTGCTTGACCTCCCTAACCACCAATATAGAGTTATTTTCTCTATTATGATTGATATCGATAAAATTTTTTCTATTTTTGTTCTTCCCACTATTGTTTTGTATTTTCATAATTATTTTCAATGTTTTCAAATATAATAATCCAAGAGGGACGTAGAGTTTAAAATTATTCAGGATCCTATTATGAATCTTATTTTGATACCATCTTATTCTATCGAACAGATGTTGCTAAAATAACTCAATATTCAGTTAGATGATTTGGATGGGGATGATTTCCCCATAATGTTTTAACATGATAAGGCATAGTTTTACCTTTTATAATGGATGATGGTTCACACTAATTATACGTGGACAATAATATGATATACATGGTAACTGTTAAGATTATTTATCTTTTCCTACTTGTAGAAGACTTTTTTGGTCATTTAAATATGGAAAATTAATTTTTATTATTGGTCATTGATCTTTGTATCATCATCTCCTTGTTAAAGAGTTTGATTTTAAGTAATATGGATTTCAGTATTAGGTAAGGATATAATTAATATCTTATCATATTGTTTGGTATGACTACAACATTATTAATTCTTATGGCCTTAATTAATTGGATATTCCAAAATTATGACAAAAATTTTGTTTTCAGTTTTTTTGGATGATATTATGGATTATTGTACATCTAATCACTTGCATTAAAATCATTTGTGATTTTATCTTCAAATCATGTGGAGTCAATATTTGTTTTTGATTTATTTCCAAAAAATTTTAAAGTATACTAGAATTGTTTTTGAAGGGGAGAAAGATTTAGGAGCATTGATTTTCAGTTGATCCTTACTAGGTAAGCCTTTTTTTCATCTAATGAACATAGAATGGATTTGAGATTCATGTCTTCAATGGTCTAAATAGATATTATCATTGGATCATAATAGTGTTCTATATGATAGAATCTACATTGATTTATCATAAATGGAATGTGGGTAAATTTATATGGGATGCAAAATGTATATCGCATTTTGAATAATTAAAATAACTTCTGGCATCGGATCTTATTTTGTTCTATCTTAATCATGGTAAGGGGTTTGTTGTTTTATGTCATGATTATATAATGACTAACGGTATTTTTCATATGAAAATAATATAATGTGGTAGCATATATATATATATATTAAGCTACTTCCACTTGAGAAGAATTACTCAACTCATTATTAAGAGAATTCATAAAGTTACACATGTAATTAAACTATAGAGGAACTATCTTTGTGGGAAAAAGATCGTAGTATTTTATGACCATAATTGATTGAAAGATATATTTTCTAGAAAATAAATGAATCATTGATAAAGTTGGTGGTAAAATACTATCAAATGATTGACATAGATATTTTCTACACACCGTGCATTGTAATGATGTTACAGATGCTCTCAATAGTATAAAACAATTATGATCTGTTTTAGAATATAATGACTGGATCCTTATTGGGCTTTTTATATCTATTGAATCAGGATTTTCATGAGAGTGTATTATAAATTTTTTGACCAATTTTCAGTTTTCATCATCTATATATGTGTCTATTTAACATAGTCCGCAATATGATGATGATTTCAGAGTAATTCTAGAAAACCTATATGATTGGGAGACCATTTCAAGTTTTTCTCTCTATTCAAATGTTATTAACATTTTTGGGCATTGTTTTTTTCCAATGTTTGAGATGATAGTGGATTTTTTATTGTCATAATTCTTCATGAGTTGTTCATCTAGAAAAAATGAATATGTATAATGAAAAGACACAATGATATAGTGCATGGTTATGAAGTATTACATTGATGATTATTTGTCTCACTATTACAAAATACAATAGATTAAGGTTTAGTATCTAAATTTTCGTCATCCAAATCTTGTTCTAGTTGGGAAATGGGGGGATGTGACAGTGGATTGTTTGATTCAATTACCATTGAATACCCGATGGAGGAATTCAATATCAGTGTTGATCAAACAATTGAAAAATTCACTTCATTTTAGTATCACTAGGGATGGTAGTAAATTTTATGATATGGGTAATCTATTTTTGAAAAAACTATGAGGATACATGCGGTTACTTATACTATTATTTCAGAAATGGATCCTAGGATTACATCATGGTTCAAATGGATTCTATAGGGAGACACATGGTTTCAAGATTGGTAATGTATATCGTATCATATATAAAAAATATTCAGATAAATCATGTTGTTCAAGTCATAGAGGGAAATCTCCAATCATGTGTTTTTGAATTCGGTGGATATAAGTATTCAAATAATTGTCTATTTGTGTTTTTTTTATAATAACAGTTTTCAATTATATTTTAGAATTAATCATTTTTAGTATATCTATGGTCACTAATGAGTGTCCTGTGTTTATTTTAAGGAGTTGGTAATTGATTCATGGGTAAGATAATGATCAGTTAAGGATATGTATGTGATTATTGAAGATATAAGTCATCATCTTGTAATAGACCATTATTGACTTAAATCTTATGTAGAACTACTACATCAATCTTTTGGGTTTTCCCTATGTGGTCATATTTTCTTTAATCATTCTCTTCTATTGGTTTATAATAATCTTATAAAACAAGGAAGGATTCATCTAGGATGTATTATACCATTTGAGTTTACTAAGTGGCTTGTGAACATTTCTTATTAGATGGAATTTATATTTTGTTTGAGAAGAATTTGGGATGTTTTCCTCGTATAAATTTTATTAAAATACCATCCCAATCCCTATAATGTTATAAAGAATATTGATAATGGGTTAGTTCTAGATTTTATTCTTCTAGATAATCATATAGGGATCATTGAATCCCATGTCAATGTCTTCTATTGGTTGATGATTCTATTTGTTATCTTGTTGTTGAGGAACAAATCATATTATCAATGGACTTGGAACAGTGATTTGTTAAAATAATATTATTGGACTCACCTTTTAAACTAATATCATTATTCTACATGATATCCAAGGGAAATAATCTCTTATTATTGGAATTTTTTAGCATCTCATTACACTCATTCATTTATTTTCCATCCCTACAAATTTTTTCATAATTAACTAGTCTTTTTTGGACTCCATAAGATGGTGATCATTTTACGAGTAAATTGAGTTTATGATAAGGTATGTATGTTTTCTTGAATGATTAGTTTCTAGATATAAACATATAATACCACTTTGTGGTTCAAATTGAGTATAAAGGATGAATAGCGGGGTTTGTGTTTTCTTGTATAAATCTATTGTTTTCACTATCTGTAGGAAATTTATGCTATGTGTAATGACTTCATGACATCTAATGTCTTACAAGATCATGTTGTGACCTGAGTACCCAATGAGAAAGAATACATTTCATCTAAGGGTTATACGCAATATAGTGATAAAATAATGGGTTTTAATAAAAAGGGGATCTATTTTTTTTAACATATTTACCACATCGATTACTCAATATATAAATGGATAACATGAATGTTGAATAATGTTAGTTGCCTAAAAAGGGAGTTTCATCGTGGAATCCGATTTATTTCTTATAGATCACTCATCCCACTTCTTCTAGAACAACACTATCATGCTTTTGGAACCATAAAACATTTTGAGTTGAATTTTTTTGGTGTTTTTCCATTAGAATTGGTCTTATAGTATCTTCGACTAAGAATATTTTTCAGGTATTCATTTCCTTTCATCATTGTGGCTTAGTTATGATGTTTTATCCTATTCATTGATCCATTTTCATGTAATTTCTATATTTCTTCTAGATCATTTGTTTGATCAATTTTATGGGGCCGATTCATTATGGGTTGTGGTGCAGAAAGAGTGTGTTTCGGTGATATGCAATTATATTTCCGTTTATTTGAGACTCTTGTAAAGATATAATTAATTATGTGATGTGTATATTGATACTATGGACTCTATTACTGTTTTTGGGTACATTCATTTAGTGGTTCATGTTGCGGGTGTGAGTAGACAATGTTATGAGGTGGGTGGTTACATATCTAGATAGTATTTTGAACTATATTTATCCATGTTTAATAAATTGTATTATTAATGAAATGTAATGATATATGGATTTTATTTCTATTTGTTGAGATTATTTATTTATTAAAAAAATGGCATTCAAGAAATTTTTTAAATTAAAAAGTTTTTTTAATGAAATGGGAACTAATTTTATTAAAAAAATTCAAGGAATGAAATGATGAAATGGTTTGGAAAATAGAGGACATGGGAAGAATTGGGTAATTAGGGGGAAGGTATAGCAGTATGTCTAATTTAATTTCACGGTGTTTTCTCGAGGGGGGGGGGGAATTTCCCATGCACCATAGGATTGTTGTTATGGAGAATTATTATACATTTTTAGGGGATCACATTCTAGGGGTCCTCTAATATATAGGTACAATACACGTGTGTAGGGACATGACATGTGTGATTGTATATGTTCAGGTATGAGTGTCCTTGCTATCATCCCATATTTAGATTCTTTATGTGATAGGACCTATTTTTTACTAGATTTGGAATACTTTCTAATTGTATTATTTTGGTTGTACTACAAGGGAATTGATATTATATGTGATTCATGATGTGGCTTATTTTATTATATATTTTAATATATAATAATACAAAATTTTTATTAAATTAATTAACTTTTTTATTTGGAAAAGTAGAATTTGTGAAAAGTACATTTTTTTTACAATTTTATGAGATAAAAAGTGAAAAATTCTATTTCATGCCCATTATATATAATGTTGATCATACTTGGATTATTGTTCTGAGACATTATATGGAACCTATTGGGGGGACAGTACTGAGCCTTTTAGCTAAAACCATACATTACCCATTGGTGTTACATAGACATTTTTATGTCATTTTGTGATGGGAAAAGGACAATGTTGATGTAAGTACAAGTGATTTTCTTCCAGGTGCGTTTTGGGTAGCTGAATGGTGAAACAGTGTGCTTTTACCCATTATATAATATAGATTCTTCAAGAGTTCTACTTTATTTTTTTATATGTTGTAGTTGGAGTTTTCTCATAGATATATTATATACAATTTTAGTTATTCCCTTTTATTATTATATATATCATTACTGTCATATATATGTAAATAATCATGTATTCATCCACTGTTTCATTCGATAAATCTGTATGTATGTCATTTTGTGATTGGTGAAATTATTCCCTCTACTTGTTTTTTATTTTTGGGTTCTAAGTTTTAGCCCATGGTGATCGAGAATTCTAATCCGATATGTGATGGCTTGGGTCAGGTACCAGTTTGAGAGGGTATCTATGTTAGGTTCCTCAAAATTATCAAATTTTTGTTCTCTGTATCAACAATCTCATTATACCATCATCATTATCCCAACATCATGAAAAAATTAAGGGTTACCCCTCTAACAATCATTAGAATTCTAAGAATTTTAATCTGAAAATAAATAACCTTTCTTTCTAAAATTTAATATACAAATCCAAATACTCAATGAATCATTACAACAATACAATACATATACATTTATTAATTATTATGACTATGATATCACTAATCAAATTATAAAATGATATAAATCCTAAATGAAAACAAGAGAAAATCAATTATTTCTTTTTTCTACAGTAATAAAATAATATTGACCATGATCCACTATATTAATTATTTAATATTCCATTATCCCTTAAAACAATGATTTTCGTAGTTCCCCATTTCTTTATAGTTGAGCTATTATAAATTGGAAACCGCTTTATTTCCCATTCAATTACTGGAATGGTTGGATTTCACCACAAACGTGTAAAAATGTTATATTTTCATAAAACACATACCATGATGTTTATATCCATAACTATCACGTGTTTTAAAACCCTTTATTTCCATTATCACATTATCTACCATTTTCAATGTCATTATGTTATTATCATTATTCTCAGTAAAGCAATAATAATTTGGGAATTTTTTCTATATCTTGGTTGAGTAGGATTTTGTAACCTTATATGATAATAATATTTGAGATAAAATTTCCCTTAAATGTATTTTCTTAATACCATCACTGAAATAAACATTCCTACACTTTAGATCATGCGCATTATTGTGGTTCAAATTCCTTCATCTAAAAACCTTTTTTAAATTATTGAAAGCATGTATAACCTGAAACCACATTAAATAAATTACAAAAATTTATTTTCATTGTATAACACATATTATAATCGTCAACATACTATATTTAGGTTTATCTATAATTTTAAATCATTCATATTTTCTTGTAATGAATCGTCGAATTATCATAAGCATGTCTATAGAGAGATTTAATCCTACTTTTCACTATGGCCCGTAGTTGTCGACCATGTTATTATCAGGTCAATCCCAATGTGTCATTTTTAGTGTTATTACCCATATGTACCGATATTATAGAACCACATACACTTTTAATAATCGATACGTGGATCTAATAAATAGAATAAACAAATATATTATACCTTAAAAAAACATTGGGATATTAGTCTACACATATCCTCAATGCCTATGATAGGTTTTTCTTCCATAATATTTATTTTCAAAAATATACATTCCATGATTTAAATCAAACATCCTAAAATAAAAAGAATTAATGATCCATGAAACCTTATCCAAGATATATTTTATTCTTTAACACATTTCCTTAATATAAATAGAATTTCATCTTGATGGACTGAATAGTTTCGTATTATTGGTAAACTAGTAACATATGTGAGTATTATATTAAATTTCAATAAAAAAAATAAATCATTTTTTTATTTTTGAGAATGATAGTATTCCTTATTGTTTATCCGTTAATATAAAACATAGTACATTTAATAGACACTGAATGGATGAATCAAAATAACGGTGAGATCATTTCATTCTAAATTATTAATAAAATGGGTGTTATGAAGTATAAATATTCATAATAAAATTGAATGTTAATTAAATTATAACAAATTACATTGAAATAAATTTATATGAAATAATAAATATGGAATGGTAAATAACCTCAAATACATTGAATTTGATAAATAAAAAAGAAATGGAATGAATCCCGAGATGATATCATATTGAAATTATCAAGTATAATGAAAATTGAAATCCTCAAGATGGAAATTCTAAATTATAGGATATCATCTAATTAGAACATGATATCTATTCATTGAATTCCATTAAAAGAGATGATTTAAAATAAACTGATAAACCAGTTTATTTATTTCATAAATGATTTGTCTCATATGACTTACAAATTAATTATGAGGATATATAACATCATGAACCAAACATTATTTTCAATCTAAATAATTTCTCATATATATAATAATATATTTATTTCATGAAAATGTGAAATATCATCCAATATATGCTTTAAGTAATGAATATATATTTATTAATATCTCCCCAGATATATTAATTTAATTCAATATTGAACACTATATACTAATATGAAATAAAGTTTAATAAATTAACATTACAACAATAAATAATATGATTAATAAAGATAAATAATATTTCTAATGTTTATATGAACATGGATATTTTTAGGGAATGTAAATTTCTATAAAATTGAGTCTAGATTGTTATTTTCAACACTTACTTTTTTAAAAATAATATTAAACTATCTAGAGGAAGAATAAAGATGGTGTCAATAAAATATATCCCTAGTGTATCATATATAGATTAAGGGGTTTTTTTGTCAAAAAATATAAATAACATTAAAATAAAATTAGAATCTTTCTTGATGATTATATACATTTCATTTTGAATATGATTTTGGTAATCTTTTTCAATGAAAATAAATTATAATTTTTTTATCAAATGGATTTCAAAAAAAAGAAATAATTAATTAAGTTATGGTCATGATGGAAGATAACACTATACGTGCTATAACCGTTATAAAAAATATAATTTTGCCTTAGTAAATAGGTTATGAAAGATAATTGATCATAAAATAACAAGAATATTCCGTTCATATTTTCATTAAAATACAAACATAAATTAATTTGAAACCTCAAAACCTTTAAAAAAATAAATAGTAAAAATTGAAGAATATAATATTAATAAATAGTTTGGAAATGATAAAAATGATTTTAATTTTTTTTAAATAAAACTAGTTTTGGAAGAATCCAAATTTCTAACTAATGAAAGAATGGAAGTCATATTTTATTTCAAATAATATCTAAATTTTCTAATTCATTGATTAGTGGAAAATGGTGAAATTAAATTAATAAGTAATGATGAAAATGGGTATAATAAATTGATATTAATTTATTAGTATATGATATACTAATTTTCATCAACTGACATTTATTACATAAAATCCCAATTAGAATGTGATTTAGAAATCATCATTTACAATTATGATAACAAGAAATAAAGGAATAAATAAATAAATATATTATGTGTCTATTAAGTAAATCCATGTATAAAAACTGTAAATGAAACATATAGAAATGAAAAGTGACTATACACATAATTATTTTTACATAATCAATGATGTTGAATAGTGGCCTGATAAATTACAATTTATTTTACAAATCCCTTAACTCATGATTCTTTTTCAATGAGTGATCATTAATCCCCTTTATTGTTGTTTTAAACATGTTATTAAATTAAATTTGATCTATATTAATATTTATAACATCTTTAATGGTCGTTTTATTTCATCATATCACATGTGCATTAATATTATTTTATAATTATAAATATAATGGGTTATAATTTCCTTATTTTCTTACATGGTTTTCAAAATGAAAGATCATGTTTTTGTAGATATTATTTAATTTTATAATATAAAGAAAAATAATATTTAAATTATTATTTTTTTAAAAATAAATTATACTATTGAAACACATCCTAAATGATGATAAAAAAAATGAAGAATGTTACCATCATGGAGTCGATAGATCATACATATGGATGAGTAATGAGTCCATATTTCAAATTTCATTATGGAAATAATATAAAGAATATATTATAATTATATAATGTTCATAGTATCATATTTAAAATATTATATACATATATATATCATTAATTAAGTTTGGTAATAAAATGATTGTCAGATCACTTTATTAAGGTGGTAGACCACAGGTACATGAATAATGTTTTCATTTTTATACTAGTGAAAATTGAATAATGAAAATGATACATATTATTTATAAATAACGACAAATATGACATGAATATAAAAATAATAACATTTATATGAAATATAATAATAATAAAAATTTTATCAGCTTCCATGTGAAGCATTGGTGAATGAAAAGTCACATCCCTTCCCAGGGTAGTAGTTCAACGTACAGATGATCATTATTGTCATGTGTGCTATAAAATTAATGATATCTATATATGATATAATTAATTTATAGTTATAATAAACTTACAAATATCAGACACAAATATACATATATATATTTTTTATTTAAATAATTATCCTTATATTTTGATGTTGTAATGGATGTATAAATTTCATTTGATCTCGAGATGGTAGTCCATTATACACACAAAAAACAATTTTGTAACCCTATTGATGGAAGTGAAGATTTATATCGGTAATTACATTTTTATTAAAAACTATATGTACAATTTTTAATTTTTTTTATTATATCATCAATATTAACAAAAATTTAATGAGGTAGACAAAAACAAACACTAATTCAAGGACATTACAACATCTTCGGGTAACCACCTTAAAATTTATCTAAATACTTAATAAGTATGATTTATGAAAATTTTAGGGATTCTAGGATCATTGAATGGATGTTTACATGTGATATGGGTATGGATATTTCAATCATAATAGGATTGACAATTTGAATAAGAGAGGAGAGTGATGGACTTTTATAAATGGTAGAGAGGATACACTTGTTGTTTTTTTTAAAATAATTATGTTTTCCCAATTATCATATTATTAAAGGGTCAAAACTAGACCATTCAAAAATAATATAGATTTCATGTGTTTAAATTATTCCATTCAACCTTTTTTATAAGTGATTATTGGTCATTTTTTCATTATATTTTTAGATTAACACCCATGAGACTCATTTTCACCATAAACGTGGTTACTAATTTTTATTGTATTCACTATTAATTTTGGTAAAAAAATTATATTTCCAATATTGAATACTATAAATTATTTAAATTCCAAAAATTTGTCCATTTTATTGTATTCAATTTATATAATTTGAGTAATATAATTTAATATTACTCTCACAAATGTGATGAGAATGAGATCATTTAATGTGAAAATATTCATCGGTTTGTAATACTTTTATATATAAATTAAATATGAAAATGATTACAAATGAATAAATATAATGGATATTTAAATATTTGACTTTTTTTCATTAAAATAGATGAAATAAGTAAATTTACATTACAAAATTTATAATTGAAAAGGTAATTTTCAAAAAAAAATATTGTATTTTTCAATATTCATCAAAAAGTGAATCTATTCAGTAAAATCTCAAATATTTACTGTAAAAAATTATTATATTTTGATTTAATAAAAATCATTTTTAAAAATAAACATTCCTAATATTTAATAAAATCATATTATATGCGCAATAGACTGAATAATACACATTCTAGATGAAGTAATGTTTTTAAAAAAACATTACATTTTATTTTAAACAATTATTATTTAATTAAATATCAATAAATAACAACATTTTTCATAATTTATTTTTAAAATTATATCCAATTGATTTTAATCCAAGGCTATAATTATTATACTATTTGATTATATTTTTAGAATATTACACATTTTTTAAGAAATATGATTCGTGTAATACAAGTTAATTTGTGTGCTTTATGTAATGCAAGATAATAGAGATTTTGTCTATAATGAAAGATAAATTCAGCATTGAGTCTAATGAATGTTATTTTAGATAATGAATTTACATAAAAAAAAATATCAACATATATTTTAGTTTTATATTTTCTTATAATTTTTGAGTTGCATGTCACATATGGTATCAAATACATTGTTCTTATTTTAAAATATCAAGGTGTCAAAATATCTGTCCAAGAAAAACTATCAAATGGAATCATCATATTCTTAAATCAAACTCATTTTATTTTTAATAATTCATCAAAACAAATCTCACATCAGAATAATATTCAACTTAATGGGAAATAATTCTTCATTAACCTGGCTCGATATCATGATCAAATTTCTTGTATCTTAGATAAAATCAATACCAGCAAATTTAATCGACCCATTCAGGATTCTAATTATAAACTGGTAAAATAAAAAATACCCATGGTATCACTGGGCAATTACATCAAATTTATTCACTAAAAATTTATTCTTCTTCATGACCATTGAAGTAGAGCACTCGAGGCCATTTATTCTATATTTTAGAACCTCCAAAAAATATAACATTCATTATAATCCAGGTTCACCTGATTCAACACAAATTGATGGATTTTACCACTAAAATAAAATCACTCTGATCCATCTTTAATATTAAAGAAAATAACAATTAATAATCATTTAATAGTCTTAACTTTGGCTATATTACATCAGAGTCAGTTATGGTCTTGTGTTGTATCAAATTCATCGCACATTTTTCATCAAACTAAGATCAAGATTCTCAATGTATATTAAATGATGACAATAATCCTAGGAAGGACATAAAATATATTTTGTCTAAATTTATATCATTAACATACTTGGTTCACAATCTCTAATCGACTACATGGTGGGAATTGGGCAGAACTAGTTCATTGATGTTATTTGGATGATCTTTATTTGATATTCTTTAATTCCATTAGTGGAATATAATTTAAAATCCAGAGAATTTTCCCCACTTTAACAGTAACATCCACAAATTTATACAGGTGAAGTAGTCATTAAAACCAATGAAATGGTACCCCCAAATAATAAAAATAAATTTTTGACCTCATCAAGAAGGCCATAAATCCACTTAATAAAATTATACTAAATATAATACATGTTTTAATGGTTCATAATAAAATTATTAATAAACAAAATTTATTTTTCCATAACATTATGATCTACTGAAGAACATTTTTTCAAATAAGGTTTGGGATTCTCTCTGAACCTCAAATTTTCTTCCAAGATACATTTTCTCTCACCTTACCAAAATGAAATTATTTATTATTTTAATATAATTTATTTACATTCTGTTTACATTTTCCATTTTCAGGTATAATGAAAAATGGTTCTTCCTTTTATGGAGAAATACATGTTTTACAAGGATTCCATTTCAATTTTCAAGATAAGAATGATCAATTAAATAGAAAACCCAAATTTAAAACCCCCATTCATGTACAATACATAATCTGTTTTAAGATTTAAATATATTCAAAATTTAAAAATGTTAGAATGAAAAAAATATTATTTTTTATTAAATTTTAATGAAAAAATCAGTTTCCCAGAGTAAGGACATTTTTATGATTTTCCATTAATCACACTGAACGGGATCTTCCCTAATGTTTCATAAACATAAAATTTTAAAATTTTCACATTATTTGGACTTTAATTATTTTCATTTGTCCTTATTTTCCATTACGAATGTTTAATATTGAGTTTAATACAATCTTTCATGGACACTGTGAGGATATGAAATTTTTTACTTATAATATATTTGTTCATTATTTATGATGTATGTATGCGTCACATTAATTTGAGATTATCATTCATTGATGATTTCATTTATATAATTTTTTTTTGATAACATTTTTGACTTAGCTATATACAATTTTTACATTCTATGTTATCATTGCATGTTTTTATAGAATTTAATCATTGTATGAATAATTCTATAGAATTTTAGTGATGGGTGGGGCCCTATTATTGATATGTCCTTGATGCATCAACATGACTGTTGAGAAAAATTAGTCGGGGAAAAATCCTGTTTGTTAATTTGAAAATAGAATCAGAAATGTTTTTATTCATAGACTTATACCATTTTAATTGAGTTATAGTACATGTTCCAGATATATTATATCCTATAAATAATATATTTTATATTTTATTATTCAGTTATAATATAAAATGTGTTTGGCATTATGAAAAAAACGTATGATTATATTTTCATTCTTAGTGTACTAATGAAATGTGTTTTTCCGATAATTTACCATTCCATAATACCTATGCCTTATTGAATTTTCATCATTTAGTATTGTTTAATATAATCCTCCCATATCATTTGATATCATCTTTTCTATTTTCCATCTACATATTGTGATGTTGAAATCATTGATTAAGTGAAAAAAAGTAGTTTTGTTTCATTGGTTACGATTAATTTCAAATGTAATAAGAGAACCATGTGTTCATATAGATATATGGGAATATTTAACATTTTGGTAATTGGTTACGTGATCTCTTATATCTATAGCCATGTAATAAAATGACCACGAATCTGGGCCACTAGGGTCGTGGTTTTTAAAACCATCATTAACATTTATTTTCACTTTATAATATCACATTATGTTCCTAAAATTCATAATTTATCATTAAATGTTGTTTATTTTGGTCAATTGGATAATGAAAAATAGTATGTTGGGTTGATTCAGTAAACTTTTCCTAGTTTCATTTGTATGTTTTACCAAATCAGTAGCTATTTTGAAATTTATTTTAGATGATGAACCATTATTTCATGTCATTAATTAATGTTTTCATCATGGGGAATAAATATTTCAATTCCATATATTTAAAATATTTCACAAACATTCACCATATATATCAGTTTAATTTTATTTTGAGATGGAAATTTACAACATCATTTAATCAAAAAACATTGATATCGTTTTCTGTTTGACCCATTTCAGTCATCATATTTTTTGAAACTCTTTTTGTTTTGTGGTATATATTCTTTGTTTTTACCTTATATTCATGGTTTGAATATTTTTTTAATAACTTCTTTCTTATGAATTTAATGATTCTTTAAATTCAGTAAATTTAATTTGAATAGTTTCTCAATCATATTTTCATTATAACTAGAATATTTATTAGAAATTTTGGGTCAGAAATTCCTATATAGTTGTTATTTAGGAACAAAACTATATTTATATTCCTAATTTATACCATATTTGAAATTCTGGATTGATTTAAATTTCCTATGCTGTAAATTCTATTTGCGTAACTACCAATTTGGATTGTTCTAGAACTGTTATATTGGAATGTTCCCAGGAATTTTTATTGAAGATTGATTCAATTATGGAAGTCGATCATGGTATTTATCATTTGAAGAGAGAATTTCACAATGAATTTTAATGTGAAATAGAGGATGTAGATTTTATTGAGAAGGGGTAACATTATTTATCCCTTTCTTCATCATGGTCATAGAATCACTATTGTGACTCGAAATTTGGTTATTTTTAGAGGATGTTGAAACTCCATGTCATTATAAACATGATTTAGTCAATTATTAAAATTTTGTATTTTGAATTTTGGAAATTTTTTGATATGTGACTAATATCATTAACTGTAGTTTTATCAACTAGTTATAAATCAACAGTAGTATCTATCATGATCTTATCTATTAAAAATAAACATTCATATAAATAATCGATTAAGAGATGGTCAGAAATCATCTAGTGAGGGATACTACAACACAATTTATTAAATCTATCCTAATAATCATGTAATGTGTCCCCTTATAGCTTCATAATACTACATATGTCTTTTATTATTGATGTAATCCTAAATATGGGAAATAATTACCATCTAAAATTTAATTTTTCAATTTCCAACTTTATATGGTAATGGATTGTGAGTATTATAACAACAAATTTATCAATAAATATTGAAAAAATGGAATATCTGTCATTATAATAAAATCCAATAATATAAATTATTGTTTCATGGAGCTACACACCATATGGAATTAATGAAGCTGATTATGAAGATATGCTCCCAGAAAAAAGCGAATTTTTTTTATGACGATGAATCACTCATTACATATCTTCAATACCAGTAGTGATTTGATGATATCCAATATAGTCTTTTTTGGTTTTCTAAACTAGGAAGGTATTAATCATTCATATACCTTCACTTATATATATTATTATTATATTTCATGTTTTTGGTTTCTGTGATGTATGATTATGGTGCATCTTTTATGTTCATTTAATTTTTTATATGATTCCCAACCCTAAGGATTGATTATTATATTTTCTACTGTTATATTTTTCATATTTAATGAATTTTATTTGATGTTGTACCTAATGAAATTATTTTTAAAACCCTTTTTTACATTATATATATATTTTACGTAGATATTGAATTTTTTTATTTTTTCTTAGAATCAATTGACATGATCCAAGAAAATAGTTCAAATTGATAAAAATATTTTATTCTTCATTTTTATACCTCTGTGAAAATTTTAAATCTTATGCACTACAATATAGCAGTGGCTTTGTTGGTATCCAATAGATACTATAGTTTGGGAGCATTCTATTCATCATTTCTTAATTATTTTCTTATTTATATTTTTTAAATTGTTTTTCAGATTAGGAAATCTAAATTATAGTAAATGATTAATTTTTTAAAATTATTGAAAATAGAATAAATACAATAATGATGAAAATGAAACGACATACAATGGAATAAACGAAATAGATAAATAGGCACCTAATTATCTATTCTTATGGAACTGTCTTCCATCGTCATTTTTAAAGGTCTTCAAAAATATAGCACCATAAATTCTAATACTAAAATTAAAAATCACACATATCATTACTTTTTTATATTATTTTAAAAATATATTCAAAACGAATAACTCATTTCTATAGGATTCAGAAAATTCTCTCAACCATCATGAAAAATCAAGACTCGGACAATAGTCATTGTACCTAAAATCAATGATCAATGATAGATAAATATAAACATGGCGGATCAACCATACTATCGAAATAAACACTTATTAACAAGATTCATTCATAAATAATAACACCCAATTTGATTTTTTATGAACTCTAAATGGATGTGTTTTTTTAAAATATAATTAATAAAACAAGAATATTCAATCACATTTTCATGTTCCGAAATTATAGAGAAAATTTAATTGAGAATTCAATGAAATGAAATATCATAATACCATAACCATGTTAATAAAAATGAATTATAATCATAAATTTCAGATGCAAATCTATGAGTATTAGAGTTGCAATTCGATCCACAGATTTGTTGCCTCCAAGAGTAGATGGAAAATCATAAAATGAATCTGACTTCAACTCCTATTTCACCAAATCCAAAATATCGGAAAACAACATGAGTAATATTTTACATCTATAATAAAAATAACATAATGACTAAAATACATTTATGAATTCCAAAAATCATCGAAATGAATTTTACACATAATTTTGTTATTGTCAAATGGAAAAATTTATTTTCATCCATCTTTCACTACTCAAGTGAAATAAAAAACTATCTTTTTCATCTTCTTACATAGTATATGATACAATATATACTCCATATGGCACACTTCATTAAATATATCAGTTTCAGAATCCTTTTTATTTACATGAGGCCAAAAAAATATTTTCATTTAATTCCCTACTCAACTATATTTAAACACCATATAAAATAAAGAAACCGTAAAACAAAAAGTCACATATCATCATTTCCTTCTTTATATAAAGTCCTTTTTTCTACAAAAATTTTAAAAAACCATAATTAGATTCATTTTAACCAAATTTTACATCCATTCATGATTATCCACATTCAATATAATTATCTCATCACATGATGTTTAGATGATAAAATATAACCCTGTTATAATTGAACCTTTCTATATCCCAACAAAACTCTGGTGAAATAAAATTACCCAAAGGGTTTACTATTAAAATCTATCAAAAATCAGAAGATAAAAATTCTTTATTATGGGGACTATAAAATTTATGCATTTTAAGCCCATCAGTCAATTATTTGAAACAATAAAATATAGTCCATATACCCCAAGTGCAATAGAGTCAACCAAGAATGATGAAATCAATATTTACATCAAATCATTGGGAACCATCTCTGATCTTTTAGAAATGATTCATCACGAAATATCATCAAATATAACAAAACTCAACAATAGATATGGTCTATTATGGATGAAATTATTATCATCTGGTTTACAAAAACAATGATTTGATTACTTATTGGGATTTCATTTACAACCTTCACTGAATGACTAGCATCAAATCAGGGTAGACGTAATCACTAACTTCATCCGACATGGATTGCAGTCATCAATCGGCTACCAGTTGTGACTCATCCATTTCTAGTACATTAATGATCTATGAATTTTGTTAATATTTATTTATCTTGTCATCTTACCGATATATAATAGTTGAGTTATTATTCTGTATGGTAGTACTATTTGGATTCTCACTAAATGTTGGATCATATTTTTATAGTAATTTATAGAATAAAAATGTACTCAGGGCCCCCAATTTACATTTTTTTATAAATGAATGGCCTCAAATTAATTGATCATTATTCTTATTTAGTAAATTTTTTTACAAAGGGAAAACAATATATCATAGTCAATTTAATATTTATATATTGAACTTATTCGAATACAATTCATTCACCATAAATTCTTAAGCGATATTAATGCCAAATGTATCATAAAAACAGTCATCTAATTGACCAATTATATGTTCCCTTATGGGCCATCTTTAATGTATATTATGATTCCATGAAAATGATATTCATTTTTTACATTGTATAACTGGAAAATCATACGTGTGAGATTTGGCTAAAAATTTCATTTCTAAGTAAAATATAGTAAAATATGTTAAAATCTCCCAAAAATAATCTTATGTGTGTGATTGAAATTATTTATTAAGTGGAATCCCTCCAAATCAAATAATTCTAGTCAGTTTAAAATAAATAAATTCATGATAAAATTAAAATAAATTTCCACAATAATTCGTAAATAAAAAACATTGAAACAAATGAATTGATAATTAATAAGACATTTAATTAAATATTTATAAAATAAATAAAATAAATAATTAGTTAAACACTTAGAATAATAAAAATAATAACTAATTAAAAATATAACACTAATATAAAATAAATAAAAATTCATTGATGTTGGAAATAAATATTCATATTTCAAATATGGATGAAAATAAAATAAAACATAAAATTAAAAATAAAAAGGGAATAAACCCTAGATTATATTATTTAAACATCAATTTTTATTTAATTTTAATTTTAACTAATTCATTAATAAAATCTAAAATTGATCATTAATTTTATACACAATTATAATTACAATATTTTTCTCATATTTCACAATTAAAAAATATTAATTCAATAAAATACTGGTAAAAGAATCATTCAAATAAGAACACATCATCATGAAGTTAGGACACTACCATAACATTTAACGTCCTATAACTATGATTTATTACAATGCTGAATGGCATAATTAGATAAATTCCTCCCTCAAATATGATGCATAGAACCAAATTGAATGGTATAATGATAAAATTTTATAATAACTCTTTGAGAATGGGAATTATATACTGACGTGTAACATCAAGAGTGTCAGAATCAACTGGAATAGTTGGGCTGTGGAAGGTGTAAATCATAATCCAAGAATATATATGTTTACTATATGAGGAAAATTTTTAGGTACAAGTAATCCATTCATAATGGTGAAAACCTCAATTCTATAGAGTTTGTAAAATATGTCATAGGATTAAGGCAGACGTCTTATCATTGGCCAAATGTCTTCTAGGTATAAGATCTTAGGAATTATATCATTATCCAATGTATCCTTGCAATCCCCCTTTATATAATCTTATCCATGATACCAATAATCTATAAAGGATTACTAGGAGAAGAGTTTACCAAGGTGTGTGGGATTCAATGAGAAATAAAACAATTAGAGTAATTAGTTTCTATCATTTCATATTCTGATTATATTAATTTGGTTTATTGAGAATATAATATTTATTAAGGTTCAATCACCCTATAGGATATTCTCTTATTTATTAAATTCATTTATATGTGAAGGGATAAAAAATGTTTTATTTTATTATAATATAATGGTATATGATTATATTTATAATTTGAAGGCATCTAATAATGAATTTTAACATCATGAAACTATGATGTTGTGACATAGTTTAATTCCATGTTACTATAATGTTTATATGTAGCATAAAATCATCTAACTAATATGATGTTGTGTAGTTTAACATCACTTGTCATGGGAAATTGACTTTTACTCAGAGATGTTCATGATTCATAATTTCATGAGAATATGATATAGTTCCCTAGAAATGACATTTTATGGTCATGCTTTCTAGTGTCACATTACTGGTTCCCTAAGATCATTGGAGACATGATCGATAGAATAAAAATGGGATATCTAAAAAATTGATAATGATGTGTGAGAATAAATTTCATGGAACACATGGAGACATAAACTTTATATTTTGGATTTGATCCTCTACATAGATCTAATTCTCATAGAGGATCCTGAGTGGTGGTGGTGATATCTCGGGGATGGTCATGGAATTGAGTGTCCGTGTGTCGCTTTAAATCTCATCATGGTATGCCTAAATTTGCATGTAGATATCAAATAGTTAAATTTGTATGTCCATCATAAATGTTGGGTAGGGGTTATTTTTTTCATAATATATGTTTCTTCGAGACCCATCAATTGTGATTTGGGTGTCACAATGTCTTCAATGGTAATATGAATCATACAACCCATAGTTTATGAAATTGAAAATTACATGTATAGGCCCAACCCATAATTATAGAGGTAAAATATTTTTTACAATAAATATAGTTTCTTGGAAAAGGATGTTAGATTTTATAATAATAAAAAATCTTATTGTAATAATAATTATTCTACACAATGTTCTTGGATAGAAGACACTCTAATCTGGTTTGAAAAATGTTTATATGGGGAATTGTTTCTATTGATATTATTGATGTAATAAGGATTTGAGACCTATGAGTCATTATGTATCTTGTGATATAAGGAATTAATAAACATGTAGTTCTTTAATAGAAACATCTTCATTGATGTCTAACCTATATTTATAGGTGGTGATTTGTTCTCTATATTTTTTCTTTGGACATAAGATTTAAGATATGGTGGGTAATTATATATAATCTAAATATATGAATAATGAGTCATACAACTCTTAAGTGGAAATGTTTTGAAATTATTTTTCCCATACCTATATTATTATTCAATTCCATTTAAATTTCATCTGGACACAACATATCATATTTGGGCATTACTTAATTTACACATAAAGCAGCAATCCATCTACACGTAGCTCTGGAATGGGAAAATTATTTATGTGGATCTAACATAGAAAAATTAATTGGAGTACTTCATTTTCATTTCTAAAATATCAATCTCATGTGATGTGAAAAATTTTATGAGGTAGCATTATCATTTCTATTTATAATTATGTGTTACTTATGAAATATGTGTAATTTTATGTCATTTATCTAGTATGTATTCTATTTAGATTAATTCTCTATGTGAGGATGGAATATGATATAATGTTTTGTAGAATTCTCCCATGACATGAGATTCTATGTTGTATAATTTTTTTCAATGATGTGATTCAATTCCATATAGTTTAATGTCATACTGACATGATGTAAGATTCCATGTTGTCTTATTTCTCCCTTCCATGATATAGGATTCAGTGTAGTTTAATGTCGTTCTCCGAATACATATGATTCCATGATGTTTTATGTCATTTATCAAGGTCCATGGATTTACAATGGTAGCTATGAAATAAAATTATTGAAGAACCTTGTATTTTTTGAGGTTTAATTAATTCCCAATTCACTATATACAATGAGTAAGATACATTGGAAACATACTTTTGAATGATTCAAGTACCTTCCCCAATAAATTAAAACAATGATTGTTTTTATTAGTATTAATGGGTTTCAGATAACCAATAATTTTATCATCCAAATAGATACTAAGGATGAACCTTTTTTTGCTAGCTCACGAAATATTCATCGAATGAACGTTGAGGTTATTGAGTGTATACAACATTTTATAATTCAAACATTCCAACTCACACAACTAATTCATTGGTTTTTCTTCTTCTACAAGTTTTCCACATATAACTATTTTATGATATGTCAAATGGGATTCAATTAGAAACACTATATTATTTCCATAAACCATTGAATATAGAGTTCTTGTGTTAGTATGCATGGTGGTATGGTAGGCCCATAAAGAGTGAATGATCTAGTATGGTTATGAATTCTTTTCCTTTTCCACCATTTTCTATAGTTTTTTTGATATGGTCCTACTAAAGGACACTATTTAACTAATTTATATTTGATGATAGTAGGATTAATTTTTGTATTTTTTTTGTAGTCCAGATATAATTTTTTCCCTGCTTCTATATCAATATTTTGGGACCTTTTCCATCAATATTTTTTGAGGGGAAAGTTATATAGTGATGATTTTGTATATTATGATGTTACTAATATTGTTTTTGTAAACATCCAATAGGGGTATTACCTGATCGCATTTGGAAGAGAAATCAATAGAAGATAATATATATCTAATTTGTTTATCTTTGATTGGGGATATTTCCTCATTATGTAAATTATCTATATGAAAAATTCCTTGAAATATTTACAGATTTATAGAATGAAATGGGCTTGATAGATGAAGTTTTAATAAATCAATATTTGTTGATGTTTTATAGTAAATTCGAAAAATTCCTATATAGTTTTTTCCTATGGAAACCAAGACTCATAATTTGGTGGGATGTTCTAGTTCAATACTGTTGAGTGTTATAGGATCCTATATGGACATATTCCATGATAGTCAGTAATCTCTCCATCATTTATGCTTTTGATGAGGAATCCATAGAATCCTTATGTTTTTATGTTTGTTTATTAATTTTTCTATAATAGAGGTTGAATTTAACTACCCAATATCAATTATTTTCATTTTTATGATGATTTATTAGAAGGGACTAATTTTTTGGTTATAAGTTATTATATATATCCATTCATGGGTGGGTTTTGTTCATCATTATCATGGGAAGTGTATCGCAAATTGATTTATCCATGTCCCAAACAATGAATAATGGTACCACATGTAACACCCCAAGCTTCTACGGTACGCTTCTCTTTGAATAATGTGATAGCGTGTGTTGTACGCGACAACGAGTTCTAACACACCATAACTAATCAAACTAGCCGTTATGAATAGTAATACCTACTTTTTGAAATTATATATATTTTATATTTGAAAATGGACTTCATTTTTGGATTCGGAATATCGAATTTAGCCTAAGGTGAAATTTTGGTACATTTCGGATAACTTTCATATTTTGATGAATAGTGAAAATTACTAAGTTTTAATTAAAAACAACTTTTTTAATCAAAATAATTAATAGTGATAAATTATGAATTTGAGTGGTTTTAAAGTATATTTAGAATATATTTTTACCATTTAATATAATTTTGGTCATTGGACATAATTTTACAATTAAACCGAACATAAACGAGTGTCAATCTTTTGATAGTTATTATCTCTTAAAAACACGCTTTTTGTTTTGACAGCGGGAATTAATTTTAAATTAATTTCTGCCACTTCTGTGTTTTGAATTTAGGAAAATGGATTCCATATTTGGAATTAGGATGTTCAAATTGTGTAAATAGGTAACTTTTATTTTTAGACATTTTGAATAATTACTGCGGTAAATATTTTATTTACCATGGTTAAGGGTAAATCCGGTAAATAAGGGTTAAAAAATAATATTATAATAATACTAAATTACCCTAAAACGTGTCTTAACCCTATTGGTTGATACATGGTCGACCATGGGAATCTTTGGGTCTATTTTGGGACCCCATGGATCCACTTGTAAGTGATAATGACACTTTATTTTAATTAAGTTAAAATGAATACAAAAATGACACAAGCATATATCTTTTAGAAAAACAATTGTTAAATAGGGTTATATATGTTGGATTTTAGATTATAAATATTCATTAGAAAGCTAAAAAGATGTCCTACATAATAATATTTTATTTATAATTTTTAGACATTAAATAATTTATTTTATTTATGACACAATAATGATGCAGTAATTACTATAATAGTGAAAAATTAAAATAATTGATATGGGGGGGAAATGCGGGAGAACTCTCTTGCGGCGATTTTTGGGCGATTTCGACAAGGCGATTGATGGCGGCGTTGCTGGATTGCTACTTCGATCCTAAGGACGTATTCGTCCCTCCCTCGAAGGTGGTTGCTTCGGGTGTTGATTGTGCTTCGGCGGAGAAGGTTGGTCCATTAAACCCTAAGAGGAAGTTCGATGCCTCGGCTTCCCGTAATAGGTTTTTCTCTGAATCTATCTCTGATTCTGCTTCGTTAAATAAGAGGATCACAAAAAACGGTTCGATTACCTTTGTTGAAGCTAGTTCGAAGGTCCTAGAGGATCGCCTTGAGGAATGTAGGTTTTCATTGCTTGCTAGGATGACGGGTATTCGTAGCGAAGCCCCTGTGAGGGTTGAGGAGGTGCGCAATTGCTTGGCCAGAAGCTGGGGGTTCTCAGATTGGCATTTGATTTCCATAGGCAGAGGTATGTATCATGTAGTTTTTTCCTCAAAGGAATTGCTGAATATCGCATGGAGTTTTGGACCTGTTTCATTGAAGCCTGGGTACATAATGGTGCAGCAATGGGATCCGTTATCGAATCCCCTTGCCACTAGGAATTCTTCCACTCAAACATGGGTCCGCATTAGGGGTTTGAACTGGTTTTTTTGGCACCCTTCAGTTTTATGGGAAGTTGCTTCAGCCATTGGGTGTCCGATTAAGGTGGATAAGGAGACTGAACACCCTAGATTTGGTCATTTTTCTAGGGTCTTAGTAGAAATTGATATGGCACAGGTCTTGATTGACACTGTCTTCCTTGTTGCTGGTGAGTTTAAGCTAGAGCTTTCTATTCAATATGAGTGGTTGCCTACTTTCTGTAAATATTGTCTTTGAATTGGTCATACTTCTGTGCAATGTCGTCGAAAGTTGAATTGTACACTTTGTAAGTCTGTGGGGCATACTTTTGATCAGTGCAAAAGGAATTCGGTTGTGCAGGCTGGTTCCAAGTTGGTTTCCAGAGTTCAAGAGCCTCCCAAGGTAGGTCCTTCCTCCTTTGTTGAGGCTGTCCAGCTTGGCTTGGGTAAGCAGTCTGCTTTCCAGCCGGCTGCTGCTGCTGCTCGATCAGTGGATAAGGATTTGGAATCGTCTATCATTGGAATTTCTAGGGGTGATGTTTGCAGGTCATGGGCTGACATTGCGGAAGAGGAGGAAGGGTGTCATCTCGTGCTTACGGATGCTGCCACAATGGATGCTGAGGTTCAACATGGGGCTACGGTTGATGCCCAACAGGGTGAATATTTGCTTGTTGATGAAGAGGAAGGGGCCCAATCAGAGCATGAGGTAGCTGTTCAGGACGATGTGAATGCTGAGCTTGATCGTGCTCCAGTGGCCTCGGCTCGTATGAAGGGTAAGATGAAGGTATTTGATGAAGAAGGGTTTCAACTGGTGACGTCGAAGAAGCTGAGGGCTGGTTCAGCCCAGGCGGATGCTGATATTGGGAAAGCGGTTGTGTTGGAGAGCTCCCCTCTGCCGGTTGCTGCTACGGAGGCTGCCCCAAAGCATACTCTGGTGACGTTGAAGAAGCTGAGGGCAGGTCCAGCCCAGGTAACTACTGTGGGAGCCCAGTTGGAAGGTGCGGTGATGGTGGATAGTGATAGTGTAGGCGAGGATGTTGCCCAGCAGGCAGATGCTGATATTGGGAAAATGGTTGTGTTGGAGGGCTCACCTATGCCGGTTGCTGCTATGGAGGCTTCTCCTAAGGATTCTCTGAGTGCTGAGCAAAAAACTCCAGCGACAGGAGTTAGTTTCATTTCTATGCTGGAGTCCATTAATACTCCAGAGTTTGATATGCTTAATTTGGAAGGGCTAAAGAATGCAGGATGCAGCAATCATCGAGCTATCACCTTGTGACCCGTTGTTGATAAGGGGATGGAGTCCCCTGTGGTAGTGTCCAACTCTGCTTTCCCCTTTTCTGGGACGCAGGTGATCTAGGATACAAAGGAGGCTCGGCCAGTTGATGAGATGAAGGTGATCCAGGATTCACAGGAGGCTCGCCCAGTTGATCTCCCTGCTGCTGTAGCTCGCCAGGAAGGCAATTGTGAGGGGTCTTCTTCTGGGAGAATGCAGGTGGATGTGGACGGCACACTGGATGAGCAGACCTCTCCAGGGCATGTGTCCCAGCCTACTCAACAAGACTGGCTGGTGTCTCAGACTATTCCAGAGGATCAGCAGCAGATTGCGGCTGCAGATCATGTGGAGTATCCGGTGGAGCCAGGAGCTGGAATTTCACGGGGGTGTGGGCGCCCTCCAGCCAATCGAGGGGCTAGGGGTCGGGGACGTCCTTGAAAAAGGTGATTTCTGTTTGTGGTGCCTTTATTTTGATGTGGTTTTCTTCATTTTAGCATTTCCCCTGTATCCTTCTCCTTGCAACTTTTATCTTTTTAATAAATTTGGGGTCATGGGTCTTTGTGCCCATGATCGAGCCTTTTCGGATTAAAATAATTGATATTATAAATACCCAAATAAATATAATATGAAACTTTTAATGAATTAAACTAATTTTCTAGGATAATATGATATATTAGTATTGATTTAATTGACTTTGTTCGAAGTAATCAATCTGTTATGAGTTTCACAAAAATCAACTATTGAATAGTATCAAAATTGACATAAAAGAGTTCTTAAAACAAATATTATATTATTAATTGATATTAAATTCCTAAAAATCTAAGGTTCGGCCAAGAGACTTATATCATGATAGGTTCATCATTAATGTACCACTTGGGGGTCTCTTGGATTTATATAGTAAGTTTATTAACCATATTATATAAAAATACAAAGAGACATTGTAAAAGTGAAACTAATTAACTTAGAGTTAATACTTAAAGACAAGGTTAATATAAGTACCCAAACCTGTCTAAATTCTATTGGTTGAGTGGTGTTCGACCTATCCCCACCTTAACCTTTGAATAATAAGCTTTGGAGCCATTAGAAACCGAATATGAATTTATTATAAATTAATATTTCTAGCTTTTCCAAAGGTGCCCCTCACCCCTCTTATAAAAGGGCACTCCTCCTTCTCATTTCTTCACACCTTCAAAGACTTTTGTTTCGGCCAAACTCTTCCCAAATACTCTCCCAACATCCCTCACTAAAACCTAGAGGCCTTAGTTTGATCAGAAAGCCAACCTAAGGATCCCTTTTGATCAAATCAAAAGGAAGAACCCGAAGAAGAGGTAATGATTTCACCACCCTTCTCCAAGTTCATTTCTTCTTCCACTTCCTCTTTCTTTGTTCTTACCATTCTAAAATAATAACTCCAGTATCTTACATATACTGTGATGTTATTATAAATATGGTACAACCATATTCAGTATTCTATCCACCCTTTGAATAACATGTCACCATACGTGCGTACGTACGGCTTACCGTCTCCACGTCGTGGTGTAATTGTTATTCAATATATTATTATTTGGATGGGTATAATAATGATGTGTAACTCATGTAAATAATAAATATAACATCTTAATGATACTGTATATATGATATATCATCCATTTATATATTATTTTAATATCAAAAGAATGATATTGTCGCTCGTGCGTACGTACGGACTACCGTCTCCACGAACGCGATGAGATTCATTCTCCATCGTATCCATTCAAGTGTAATTATCATTTGATGATTTAAAAATGATGTTTAAGGACTTGATATCATTCTGGATATGAATAATATACAACCTATCCTTTACAAACATGTCTTACGTAACAAAACATATAAAAGAAAACAAGTAAGTTAACAACCGAAACGACGACAATTCTAAGATATTATTAACAAATCAATGTTAAAAGATCATATATGATATCATATTAATATATATGATTCTTGTATAATTTAATAACAATTATTTCACCATTATACAGGAAGATAACCTACCCCAACCAAGGAAAAGTACAAGATAAGGGGTTTTCATCTCACTCCTTATTTCCGTGAGATTCATGCCATATTGCCACCATCACCTTTTCTGTGGTGTATGTACTGCCCATAATTATATTCTTTGTGTAATACACTCTAATTTATGTGTATTTACATATTAATTGTATGATACCTCTTTTATGGGTTGTATGTTTCATAATTTACCAAATTGGTAAGGGTTTACTTTACAACCTCTTCATTATCCAAGGTTGTTTATACGTAATAATCTACTGGGATCTCTTTATCATCCACATCCATGTTTCTTAAAAATGCATTTCAAAACATTTTTACTATTTACTAGAATATGAGTTAAAGTCATTTATACCCTTTTTGACTTTTATAAGTGGTTTATAAAGGAATCTTTCGGTCGTTTTCAAAACAAGGTCCTTTTTAACCTTTTCGACAGAATTAAGGTAAGAATGTTTTTTTTAACTTATACGGCGGGTGCGGCTATTTTCCGCCGTTATAAAATCTTCAAAGCTTCCCTTACAAGATTATAAGAATATTTTCAAAGAAAATGTTTTATTTTATATGGATCTTAAATGATTTCAAAATAAAAGGAGATATTTCTTTAAAAAGAATTTTGATTTCATCTATGTCAACATCCTTTGATGGATTTTAAGATTATTTGAAGTTGATTTATTATGATACAAAACTTCTATATTGTTTTGAAGGTTTTGTGATATGTTTGACTGTGGATGTGCCATTTTTATACCATTCATAGTTTATGGTGAAAGTATTGACATTTCATATGCTAGTTTTAATATGAATGTTTATGTTATGTTTAAACCTTTTCATATGGGAATGCATTGGACTTAATATGTGACGGGTGGAGCCCGCTATAGCTCCTCGATGCATCGGTAGGTCTCATGAGACAAACTAGTGTCTTGGCACAAGGCCTTGACAAAATCTTATTTGTAGTCTTGGCACGAGGCCTTGGCTATGTGGTTATGATAGTCTGGCATTATGCATTCCAACATTATGAAAGTGGTTATTGATTTTTGCATGTGATTATTCGATTAGTAGAATATCAATGTGAATAAGTAAATGGAATTATTTCATTTTATTTATGCCATTCCATGTTGAAAGTTCATATTTAAAAGGCTTTTTTTTAGTTATAAATTGCCTTAAATGTTTATTCTTATTTATGAAAGTTTCCGCTATATTGTTATCCTTACTGGGCATTTGAGCTCACCCCTTTTCTATGTTTTATTTTTCCAGGATGTGAAGAAGTAAGTTATGAATGACCTGCAGGGATTTTATGAGGGGTTAATGGTGTGGATTGTGGAAACATTATGTTGTTGTAGTAGTTTTTCATTTTATGATGTAATGTAAAACTTATGAATATATCTAGTGTTTCCAAGGCTACTAAACCAATCGGTCTTTCGAGATTTGATCTTTCTTGTGATCATGCCAATGTTATTTAATAATGCACCGACTCTGGGTAACTGGGGTCGGGGCGTTACAGTTGGTATCAGAGGAAGTTTAGTACAAACCTTGGAAGCTAGATTTAGATAAACTCTGATTAGAGCACGTAGACCTAAGATGAACTTTGAGGATTAGTATAGAAGATCTTCCTAGAATTTTGGTATTGTAGAGATTTTGTGAGTTTTCCCAGCAATACATCCCTGTCTGGATACGAGCAGGTAGAGGCGGCTCTGGCACAGATGTACCTAGGGGTAAAACCCGAAAACACTGCTTTGAGCTAGACTCGAATGGGAACTGGTGCACGACAACGGGCCTTGCTGCACTCTTGGTTACGACACTCCCGGGGGATATGCTTAGGATAACTCTCATTTTCTTTACAAATCATTTTGAAGGGATTATGAGTATATAATTCCTCAAAGAAAACATTCTTACGATTATGGATTATATCCATAAATAGTTCAATTTATCTTAAGTGTTTTATAAGTATGGGATTATGTATTTTGATTCATAAATTGATCTAGTTTATGCCATTGTTTAGAAATGGCGCCTAGTGGAAGAAATGGAAACTGTATCAAAGCACGCACTCCATGTAGGGATTGCCCTCCTGCTCAAGATAATTATAGTGGGGCTGGTGATGCAACTGGTGCTGATCAGCTAATCACCATACTAGGACAACTTACTCAGGTTATGAATAATAACCTTACCCGTATGGAGCACCCTGATCCGCAACGTGGAGGATCAATGTTAGATCGATTCATGAGGCAACAACCACCAACGTTCAATGGGAATACAAATCCCTTAGTAGCTGAGAAATGGATATTTTCCCTAGAGAAAATATTTCAGGCATTGGGGAGCAGTGAAAGGGAAAAAGTTATCATGGCAGTTTACCGCCTCACTGGAGATGCTGATCAATGGTGGTAATTGATTCAAAATATGAAGGAAGATGATGAAGTATCAAATATGGAATGGAGGGAGTTCAAAGATCTGTTTTTAGAAAAATAATTCCCTCGCGACCATCGAGCAGATATGGAAAGGCAATTTCTGAGTCTGAGAAAAAAGGAGGATGAGAATGTCACAAAGTATGAGGCTAACTTTACAAGGTTACTGAGGTACGCTGGTGATTATATTCGTAACCCAAGAAGTAATATTGATCGTTTCTTTGATGGGTTAAAACCATTTCTCCGTCGAGCATTAGTCTCACAATCCTTTTCATCGTACGAAGACATTGTCTCATGTGCTATCAAGACCGAAAAGGAATTCTCTAAGTCTTATGACTTTAAAGCAAAGCAAGAGAAGAAGAGACCTGCTGATCAATATGGGAATGGAAATAAGGGGAAGAAGGGAATGGTTGAATATCCATCTTGTGGTAAATGCGGGAAGAAACATCCTGGTACTTGCTTGAAGGGAATGGGAGTCTGTTACAAGTGTGGTGAAAAAGGCCACCAAGCTCATGATTTCAAGGGGAAGAAGGAAGCTACCAACGTTCAGTACTATAATTGCAGGGAGATGGGGCATTATGCAAATGCATGTCCTAAGCTTCAGGAGAACTTACCTCAGAAAAGGCCAAGGGATCAAGGCCAGGCTTATGCTATCACTACTGCTGAGGTAGAATCTCCGAAAGACGTGGTGGCAGGTAATTGAATGGTTTCCTCAAGTTTAGAAAATGCATTATTTGATTCTGGATCATCGCATTGTTTCATATCTTCCCAGTTTGCTTAGAAAATTAGATATTTCCAATTTGATTTAATAAGGGAGTTGTCAGTTAAAAAACCTAAGGGAAGTATCGTTGCAACAAAGTTTTTTGAATCAGTCCCCATTAGAGCACATAAATTTTCATTATCTTCTGATTTCATCGCCATACCTATGATTGAGTTTTATATAATCCTCGGTATGGACTGGCTTTCGGACTATGATGCGAAGATTTATTGTAAGAAGAAATAGGTTACGATTCTTGATGATAATGATAAGGAGCACCTTATTTTTAGAGCAGAATCGTCACCACCTAATTCTTATTTAGATCCACCCCCAGTAGCTCAACTTAATTCAATTATTGGGGAGGAAGAGAATGAAATAACTTTTGGTGAGGAAAGGAATGTTCAAATAGAGGATGTACCTGTTGTGAAAGAATTTGTAGATGTATTTCCGAAAGATTTACCTGGACATCCTCCAGAACGAGAAGTTGAGTTTTCTATTGATTTGATTCCTGGATCAAGGCCTATATCGAAGACCCCTTATAGAATGGCCACTGTAGAGTTAGTCGAACTAAAGAAACAACTAGAGGAATTGAGTAATAAGGGATTTATTCGCCCTAGTGTTTCTCCATGGGGAGCCCATGTTCTTTTTGTTAAAAAGAAAGATGGATCTATGAGGTTATGTATCGACTACAGGGAGATCAATGCTATAACGATAAAGAACAAGTATCCCCTACCTCGTATTGATGATTTATTTGACCAACTGCATGGAGCTCAATACTTTTCAAAGATTGACCTTCGATCTGGATACCATCAGTTGTGTGTGAAGAAGGAAGACATTCCGAAGACAGCATTTCGAACCAGGTATGGGCATTACGAGTTTACTGTAATGCCGTTTGGATTGACTAATGCACCCTTTGTATTCATGGATCTAATGAATAGAGTTTTCAAGGAGTATCTCGATGAATTTTTGGTGGTATTTATTGATGATATCTTGGTATACTCCAAAACCTACGAAGATCATGAAAATCACTTGCGCATTATCTTGAAGACTCTGAGGAGGCATGAATTATATGGGATGTTTAGCAAGTGTGAATTCTGGCTTCAGGAGATTTCTTTTCTTGGCCATATTGTCTCTAAAGATGGAATCTCTGTTGATCCTTCTAAGACCAAGGCAATCCAAGAATGGCCAGAACCTACGATTATAACTGAGGTACGTAGTTTTATTGGTTTGGCAGGTTATTATCGACGTTTCGTCCAGAATTTTGCCCGATTGGCTAACCCATTAACGAAGCTCACACGTAAAGGGGTTAAATTTGTTTGGACAAAAGAGTGTGAAGAATGTTTCGAAGAACTGAAGAGAAGATTAGTCAATGCTCCTATATTGACTCTACCATCGGGGAATGATGGGTTCGTTATTTATAGTGATGCATCGAAGAAAGGACTTGGCTGTGTCCTTATGCAGAATGATAGAGTTATTGCCTATGCATCACGACAGTTGAAAATTCATGAACAAAACTATCCTACTCATGATCTCGAGTTATCAGCAGTGATCTTTGCTTTGAAGATATGGAGGCACTACCTCTATGGTGAAAAATGTGAGATTTATACTGATCACAATAGTTTGAAGTATATTTTCTCACAAAAAGAACTCAACATGAGGCAAAGGAGATGGCTTGAATTACTCAAGGATTATGATTGTACGATACACTACCACCTAGGGAAGGCAAACAAGGTGGTAGATGCTTTGAGTAGAAAAGACCATGGAGTTTTGAACAATATGTGAATTGAAAGGGATCCAATTTTCATGGATCTAGTGAAGATGGACATGGGAATAACCAGGGAAGGTGAAACATCAATGCTTTTTCAAATGGTTGCCAAACCATCTTTACTAGAAAGGATTAAGAGTTCTCAGACCCATGATGAAGAATTCCAAAAGAAGATTAAAGCTGTGAATGATGGGAGATTGAGAGACTTTGTGTATGAAGATGGAATTTTGAAATTCGGGAAGAGACTTTGTGTTCCCAATTTACCTGATCTAAAAAGGGAATTTCTAGATGATGCTCATAGTTCCAATTTCTCTATACACCCTGGGAGCACCAAAATGTATAGAGATTTGAAGGAACATTTTTGGTGGGACAACATGAAGAGGGAGATTGCTGATTTTGTGTCAAGATGTATGGTTTGTCAACAAGTGAAAGCTGGAAGGCAAAATCCTGGAGGAGTCATGCAACCTCTTCCCATACCGGAGTGGAAATGGGACAATATTACGATGGACTTTGTCATGGGGCTACCAAAGACTCCTAGAAGGAACGATGCAATATGGGTTATTGTTGATCGTCTTACCAAGTCAGCACATTTTCTTGCTATAAGAGAAGATCTACCCATGGAACGTCTAACAAGACTATACATTAATGAAGTTGTGAGACTTCATGGAGTACCCCTATCGATTGTTTCTGATCGTGATCCCCGTTTTACTTCAAGATTTTGGAAAAGTCTTCAGAAATCCCTGGATACTGAACTTCATTTGAGCACTGCTTACCACCCTCAGACAGACGGACAATCAGAACGGACTATTCAAACCTTAGAAGACATGTTGAGATCTTGCTCACTTGACTTTCAGGGTATGTGGGATCAATATTTACCTTTGGTAGAATTTTCCTATAACAATAGCTTCCATTCGAGTATTCAGATGGCACCATATGAAGCGTTATACGGAAAGAGATGTCGTACACCAACCTGTTGGGATGACATTGGTGAAAGAAAACTTGTAGGCCCAGAACTGGTGGAGGAAACGGTGGAAAAGGTGAAAGTAATCCAAAATCACATCAAAGCATCTCAAAGTAGGCAGAAGAGCTATGCCGATAATCGAAGGAAGGATTTGGAATTTGAAGTCGGTGATCATGTTTTTCTGAAGGTATCTCCGTGGAAGGGAGTCATACGTTTTGGTAAGAAAGGTAAATTGAGTCCCAGGTACATCGGACCTTTCGAAATTCTAGAACGAATTGGGGTTGTAGCTTACCGATTGGCAATGCCGCCAAGTCTCTCCAAAGTTCACGATGTGTTCCACGTATCTCTATTGAGGAAATACATGCCTGATCCGACGCATGTACTCACCTATGAGGAATTAGAACTGGAACCCGATCTGTCTTATTGCGAAGAGCCCGCCATGATTCTCGATACGAGAGAACAAGTGCTGAGAAACCGGACGACGCGTCTGGTAAAAGTTTTGTGGAGAAATCATAAGATGGAAGAGGCAACGTGGGAACCCGAGGAACTTATGATGAAGAACCACCCGAGTCTTCTTATGCAGTAATACCCTAGAAATTTCGAGGACGCAATTATTTGAAGGAGGGGAGAATGTAACACCACAAGCTTCTACGGTACGCTTCTCTTTGAATAATGTGATAGCGTGTGTTGTACGCAACACCGAGTTCTAACACACCATAACTAATCAAACTAGCCGTTATGAATAGTAATACCTACTTTTTGAAATTATATATATTTTATATTTGAAAATGGACTTCATTTTTGGATTCGGAATATCGAATTTATCCTAAGGTGAAATTTTGGTACATTTCGGATAACTTTCATATTTTGATGAATAGTGAAAATTACTAAGTTTTAATTAAAAACACCTTTTTTAATCAAAATAATTAATAGTGATAAATTATGAATTTGAGTGGTTTTAAAGTATATTTAGAATATATTTTTACCATTTAATATAATGTTGGTCATTGGAAATAATTTTACAATTAAACCGAACATAATCGAGTGTCAATCTTTTGATAGTTATTATCTCTTAAAAACACGCTTTTTGTTTTGACAGCGGGAATTAATTTTAAATTAATTTCTGCCACTTCTGTGTTTTGAATTTAGGAAAATGGAATCCATATTTGGAATCGGGATGTTCAAATTGTGTAAATAGGTAACTTTTATTTTTAGACATTTTGAATAATTACTGCGGTAAATATTTTATTTACCATGGTTAAGGGTAAATCCGGTAAATAAGGGTTACAAAATAATATTATAATAATACTAAATTACCCTAAAACGTGTCTTAACCATATTGGTTGATACATGGTCGACCATGGGAATCTTTGGGTCTATTTTGGGACCCCATGGATTTACTTGTAAGTGATAATGACACTTTATTTTAATTAAGTTAAAATGAATACAAAAATGAAACAAGCATATATCTTTTAGAAAAACAATTGTTAAATAGGGTTATATATGTTGGATTTTAGATTATGAATATTCATTAGAAAGATAAAAGGATTTCCTACATAATTATATTTTATTTATAATTTTTAGACATTAAATAATTTATTTTATTTATGACACAATAATGATGCAGCAATAACTATAATAGTGAAAAATTAAAATAATTGATATTATAAATACCCAAATAAATATAATATGAAACATTTAATGAATTAAACTAATATTCTAGGATGATATGATATATTAGGATTGATTTAATTGACTTTTTTCGAAGTAATCAATCTGTTATGAGTTTCACAAAAATCAACTATTGAATAGTATCAAAATTGACATAAAAGAGTTCTTAAAAAAATATTATATTATTAATTGATATTAAATTCATAAAAATCTAAGGTTCGGCCAAGAGACTTATATCATGATAGGTTCATCATTAATGTACCACTTGGGGGTAGCTTGGATGTATATAGTAAGTTTATTAACCATATTATATAAAAATACAAAGAGACATTGTAAGAGTGAAACTAATTAACTTAGAGTTAATACTTAAAGATTATGTTAATATAAGTACCAAAACCTGTTTAAATTCTATTGGTTGAGTAGTTTTCTACCTATCCCCACCTTAACCTTTGAATAATAATCTTTGGAGCCATTAGAAACCGAAAATGAATTTATTATAAATTAATATTTCTAGCTTTTCCAAAGGTGCCTCTCACCCCTCTTATAAAAGGGCACTCCTCCTTCTCATTTCTTCACACCTTCAAAGACTTTTGTTTCTGCCAAACTCTGCCCAAATAATCTCCCAACATCCCTCACTACATCCTAGAGGCCTTAGTTTGATCAGAAAGCCAACATAAGGATCCCTTTTGATCAAATCAAAAGGAAGAACCCGAAGAAGAGGTAATGATTTCACCACCCTTCTCCAAGTTTATTTCTTCTTCCACTTCCTCTTTCTTTGTTCTTACCATTCTAAAATAATAAATCTAGTATCTTACATATACTGTGATGTTATTATAAATATGGTACATCCATATTCAGTATTCTATCGACCCTTTGAATAACATGTCACCATACGTGCGTACGTACAGCTTACCGTCTCCACGTCGTGGTGTAATTGTTATTCAATATATTATTATTTGGATGGGTATAATAATGATGTGTAACTCATGTAAATAATAAATATAACATGTTAATTATTCTGTATATATGATATACCATCCATTTATATATTATTTTAATATCAAAAGAATGATATTGTCGCTCGTGCGTACGTACGGACTACCGTCTCCACGAACGCGATGAGATTCATTCTCCATCGTATCCATTCAAGTATAATTATCATTTGATGATTTAAAAATGATGTTTAAGGACTTGATATCATTCTGGATATGAATAATATACAACCTATCCTTTACAAACATGTCTTACGTAACAAAACATATAAAAGAAAACAAGTAAGTTAACACCCGAAACGACGATAATTCTAAGATATTATTAACAAATCAATGTTAAAATATCATATATGATATCATATTAATATATATGATTCTTGTATAATTTAATAACAATTATTTCACCATTATACAGGAAGTTAACCTACCCCAACCAATGAAAAGTACAAGGTAAGGGGTTTTCATCTCACTCCTTATTTCCGTGAGATTCATGCCATATTGCCACCATCACCTTTTGTGTGGTGTATGTACTGCCCATAATTATATTCTTTGTGTAATACACTCTAATTTATGTGTATTTACATATTAATTGTATGTTATTTCTTTTATGGGTTGTATGTTTCATAATTTACCAAATTGGTAAGGTTTTACTTTATAACCTCTTCATTATCCAAGGTTGTTTATACGTAATAATCTACTGGGATCTCTTTATCATCCACATCCATGTTTCTTAAAAATGCATTTCAAAACATTTTTACTATTTACTAGAATATGAGTTAAAGTCATTTATACCCTTTTTGACTTTTATAAGTGGTTTATAAAGGAATCTTTCGGTCGTTTTCAAAACAAGGTCCTTTTTAACCTTTTCGACAGAATTAATGTAAGAATGTTTTTTTTAACTTATACGGCGGGTGTGGCTATTTTCCGCCGTTATAAAATCTTCAAAGCTTCCCTTACAAGCTTATAAAAATATTTTCAAAGAAAATGTTTTATTTTATATGGATCTTAAATGATTTCAAAATAAAAGGAGATATTTCTTTAAAAAGAATTTTTATTTCATCTATGTCAACATCCTTTGATGGATTTTAAGATTATTTGAAGTTGATTTATTATGATACAAAACTTCTATATTGTTTTGAAGGTTTTGTGATATGTTTGACTGTGGATGTGCTATTTTTATACCATTCATAGTTTATGGTGAATGTATTGACATTTCATATGCTAGTTTTAATATTAATGTTTATGTTATGTTTAATCCTTTTCATATGTGAATGCATTGGACTTAATATGTGACGGGTGGAGCCCGCTATAGCTCCTCGATGCATCGGTAGGTCTCATGAGACAAACTAGTGTCTTGGCACAAGGCCTTGACAAAATCTTATTTGTAGTCTTGGCACGAGGCCTTCGCTATGTGGTTATGATAGTCTGGCATTATGCATTCCAACATTATGAAAGTGGTTATTGATTTTTGCATGTGATTATTCGATTAGTAGAATATCCATGTGAATAAGTAAATGGCATTATTTCATTTTATTTATTCCATACCATGTTGAAAGTTCATATTTAAAAGGCTTTTGTTTTAGTTATACATTGCCTTAAATGTTTATTCTTATTTATGAATGTTTCCGCTATATTGTTATCCTTACTGGGCATTTGAGCTCACCCCTTTTCTATGTTTTATTTTTCCAGGATGTGAAGAAGTAAGTTATGAATGACCTGCAGGGATTTTATGAGGGGTTAATAGTGTGGATTGTGGAAACATTATGTTGTTGTAGTAGGTTTTCATTTTATGATGTAATGTAAAACTTATGAATATATCTAGTGTTTCCAAGGCTACTAAACCAATCGGTCTTTAGAGATTTGATCTTTCTTGTGATCATGCCAATGTTATGTAATAATGCACCGACTCTGGGTAACTGGGGTCGGGGCGTTACACCACACATCTATGTGGGATGTGGAAATCAACTTCATCGTGATTATGGTTTATCAAACTATAATGAATTTGAAAATACATACTCACAGGAATTATTTGACAATGGTATCTGATGAAATGTTGGTCCAAAATGAAATTGTTCATTAATTCCCCAGACCTAACTATTGATAGATGAATATTTTTCATTTTTAAGGCATACTACTAATTGATTTTGTAGAACAATAGATCTTAATCTCCTTTGATGTTCAGGTAGTGCATTCTATAGATATGGGGATAGTTCAATGCTATAAATGGTGGCTAGGGGTTCTACCTCATTATTAATGTATCCTTTAGACATTGAAGACAATTAAATAATGTTTTAGGAATCTATATATAAAAACAATATCCTAAACTATCGTAGTTTTGATTTATATTTTCAAGAATATATATAATTGGACATCATGTGGAATTTTCAAAATAAACTAGTAATGTTAAGTTTCTCTCATGGGAATAAAAAACCAAATTTTCTTGATGTTCAGTGTCCAGATGTATCCTTTACAAGGTTGTATATTCCTCAAGGAAATTAGCCAATCCCCTGAATGTAACTATCTTCTATGACATGAACAACATGTCATGTTTTTGTATAATAGGATCTAATTAGTCTAAATTCCATGATAACATTATGAATATAAGGATATAATTTAGTTGTTCAAAATGATATTTCACTTGAACAGTTGGTTTCAATATGTAATTTCATATCATTTTCACCAAAATTATGTATCCAATGATGTTATACTTTATATCTTAATACCAATTAGTAGTTTTAAGAATCATATTACAAAGTTAGTAGTGTTTTTCCCCATTTCACACATCATATTTCTATGAGAGGAGTGAACAATGTGATCATTTCATTGTGGCCAAAAATAAGTTAAGAGACATTACCTTTTCTAGTGTTCTTGAGACTGGTGGGTGTTGTTAGCACCTCTTGAGATTAAGAAAGAATTTTTAGAATTTATCAACCTTTTTTTGGGTTTCCCATAGTTCTATACATTTGATAAGGATGTATATTTTCTATCTAGGTAATCCATAAGACCAATAATGTATTTTGGTCCCCAATTGGATATCTCTCAGTTCATTAGGATGTTAAGAGGGTAAAATTTAAAAGGTGTCAGTTTTATTTATTTTTTCATCCATGATTCCATTGTCTCATACCACATTGTCAACGAATTTTATGTGATGATACTCTGAAATCACTTTTCATAGGATTCATCTTTTATAGGTGATGTTAAGATTTTCTAAAAAATGATTTACGGTTAATAATTTGATCACATCATTTGTGAGGACTGAAAAACAATTCATCTATATAACAAAATGTTAGTCATCCCAATAATGGTTTTATGATATGGTGGTTCATACATTTTTATCTAGTAATAATTTAATTAACTAAAAGTGCATGAAATTATAATAAAAGATCTCATGAGGTGCTCTAATAGATATTTATTTTTAATATTCAGGGGCTATAGTAATTTTACTATACCTAAAATAACTATTCCTAAATGAAGGTACTTGGAATCCAATAGTTTCATTGATCAAATATTATATGACTGAAAATCGGAAATCATTCATTGATATGTTTCTATTAAGATTCATGAAATTGATGCATACCATGATCATCCTATTCTAATCCATCATGGTGATGAGGTTGGGGATATCTTCTTTTGGATGCAATGAAATTTATAGATTGAAAAAATATCTATATTATGTTTGATGTAAATCTACACTTGATTGATGTTTTAGTTTTCAATGATGGTGAGTACAATATGCAGGATGATTTTGTGCGATTTACTCTTGTCAGTTATGGTAAAGATAACAGTATTATGATTACTATGATTCATGAACACTGGATTCACAGATGTTTGAGCTTCAGGATAATGTAGATATTAGAATACGTGATATTTAGATATGGTGTTCAAAATTACATTAATAATCATCACGAATCCATGATGGGTTGATTTTGAATATTAATGACCATGAGAAACTTCCTGTATTGGAGAAATGTTACTATATAATCATTAATCGAGGACCTTCATTTATATGATTTTAGATGTTCTAGAACAGGAATATGGAGGAATTGAATTTCCACTAAGGGTTCTTCCACTAAATATGAGTCTACATAGACATTATATTATGTGAATCTAATTGGATAAAATATTCAATTTCTCTATTATCATGAAGTTCATGGGTGTTTTGAGTCTAGAATTCTATTTGAGCTTATACAACATAAAAATAAAGGTTCTGTATTTATTGGTGTCAATGCTTTTGAATTATTGGAATTTCATGAATATAGAGTGTTTCACAAAGACATAGTGTTAATAGAATGAAATGAGATTTATAATGTTAGTTTTTTTAGTTAATTAAATGAGCTTCTCAAAGATTGTTTGTTCTAAAAATAAATTTTTTTTTCATAAAGGATGGGAGTTTGGTGTTATAGTATGGTTTTACGATTAATGTTACTTTATAGATTCATAATATTGGTTCCCAAAATATTGAAAAATTCTTGGTTTATTTGAATAGTTCATTCAAGTGAATCAAATTAGCAATATGATGGAAGAAGATCGTCATGGATTTCATGGGAAAAGGACCAAATTCCAATCTACTGAGGAACATTCATGCCCTTAATTTTGGTAATACTTCACCCAAATTAACAAGGTACAAGGATTCAATAGAAGGGATATGATGGAGGTAGTGTGTTATCCCTAGTATCTTTTAAAAACATGTGATTTGAATAGAGTCACTATGTCTAAAAATCTGAATTATATCAATAGTGAAAATATATCTAATTGTTTTTGCAAAAAGACTACCAGGGTATGATCCTTAGACTATCTTTTAGTATTGAATCATGTAAATCTATTATTTTTTATCTCTTAATGTGAATTTTTAAATGTTTTTTGATTTATTTCGAAGTGTTTAACAATTTCATATCATTGTGGGAACATCATATATATTTTTAATAGAAATAGTTGACGCCTGAATTCACTCCTCCACTATTAGGGTGATCTAGGGTCATAAAAGTGTTATAATATCAAACTTTTACATATACTAAATCCCATATAGTAATTCAATTAACTATTTATGATTTGTGTGTCCTTTTTGAGTCAATAATAAAATGTATGTTTTGTTTATTTTCAGTTATCTATGAGAACAAGTCCATATCCACCAATACCATGATGAACTAGAAAGAATAATTAGTTTATATATTAATGATGTCCCTATTATCTAAAGAAATTGTGTTATCTAGTTCACAATTAATTTCTAAAAATGATGATATTTCAACATTGTATTGTAAATAGAAGTTGGCTTAGGATTCCAAAAAAGAGATGGGTAAAAATTCTACCTCATTAAATCAAGATATTTGAGTGATCATGAGGTAATTGTTATAACAATTTAGATACTATCTCAAAATTATGATCCTACCATATGTGCTGATAATGAACTATCTAGAACCTCCTAATAGTTCTTTTGTTGAAAATTAAGAATTCTACTTCATGATAATTCCAAATAAATTGACTTAATTGTTCCAGAAGACATTCAATGTATATAGGTAGAGATCATTGAAGATGAAGGAGAAAATGATTATTTAGAAAAGGGATTTCATTTAATAATTATAAAATGTTTAATGATATCTAACAACATTTGAAAATTTGATGAAATAAAGAGGGAATATGAAGAATGGTAATCACAATACCACGAAAATGTAAGAAATATTGTAGGATTCAGAAGGACACTTTATGAAAAATTCCATGAATATAAATTGAAATTTAAATATGGAACTGATGTTAAGGATTTATAGTTGGAAACCAATCCCATGGTGATCAAGTAACTGGAAACTATGTTTTAGAATAATGTAAAACAACATAAAGAAGAAGATGTGAGAAGGAAGAAGGCTTTTTAAGAAATGATGATTTTGATAGGTGATCAGACATTTATTCACAATATGAAATTTTACGATTCATAACATGATTAGGAAATTTTTATATAGTCTTATATTAAGACATCACAAATGAAGGAAATAATTTTTTTCATATACATAATGTTGGTAGTATGATTATAAAGCTGAAATAAATTTAAAATATTCTATGAAGATCAGGACATATTTGGATGGACTTTTGTAACACTCTGGATCAGGGTGCCTCCCAAAGGTTCCCCAAAATCGGTTGGTAACATTACCTAAAGCGCATATCCCAAAACATCAAAGGCTACCAACTAACAGTGATGGCCAAGGTGTGATATTGGTGAATAGATGCCCCCATTGGCAGAGTATATAGAGCAAAAAACAAATAGTAAACATTAGTTGAAGCAATAATACCAACATGAATAATAGAGGAAGAATGAATCTAAGTTCCACAAAATCCATAGCATATATATAATTATACATTCCATACGTGTCTATGATAGTGGAAAAAAGAGATGAAAATTTTTAAAATACTATAAAATACAATACAGTTGAAAATAAATTAAACTCCAACAGCATCGAAAGTCTCATCTTGGTCCCATGCTCGCCCACTCCAACCACAATCTTGTACATGATGAAGAAGTGTTCATTACCTTATCTATAACATAAATCATATACTATATTTGGGAATATAAGCAAGACCCAATTAGTGCGTGAGATGAATCATTGTAGGAAACAACCAAAAGTCATATTCGTAAATGTCATTTAATATATATAGTAGCTAATATGCAAATAAATGAAGAAATAAACATGAATGTAATGAAAGGTAACCCATCCTATAGTTTTAAATATCATTCATTTAATAGTTATTATTCCTATTCGAAATCATTTAAACCTAGGATATAGTGTAAGCATTGTATCCCAAGTGCAACACATCAAAACATATGACTCATAAGACTATCTATGTAATCAAGTATGAATTAATCCAAAAATGTCCTTTGGCATGGTAGACGCGTCAGAATGTTTCAATTATTCCGAAATGACCCTCTAAAAAATCCCTCATGTTCAATCCCATATGGCCCAACATAGAATCAATTCATAAAAAAATGAACCCCTTGTAATTTTTTCATGATATGACTCCTTTTGTACTGCAAAAAATCAATACATTAAAATAATTACCCTCTAGAAATTATCTCTTTGTTAAACACAATTAGTGAAAGTTATACCCCAATGATCTCACGGTATATTAAATATAATCTGGAAGTCCCCTTAGTCTTCTCAATACAATGCTCTCATTGTCAATTGGATAAATAATATGGAATTCCCCAAAGTCATCCTAGTCTATGGATCTCATGGTCCATTGGAAAAATAATATAGAAGTCCCCATAGCCTTCTTAGTCCAAAGATCATATGATCGATTGGAAAAATAACATGCATATCATTTCAGAGTATCTCATGTAATCAAAAACTACTTCATGGATAAACATTAAATATGAATATCACTGGTATTTCATATAATAAAAACACTCCATCCTAATAAAATTAGGCACTAAACACAAGGTATGCCTCATAGGAAAGCTGGACCAAATGGCCATAAATTTTCACTCAAGGGGAAACACACCCATGAAGTGTCCCATTAACGAGGTATCTAACCTTACACATAATTAAAAACCCATTATCAATTAATCAAACCATAATATGTAATAAAAGGTTAAAATAGAAAATTATGAAATACCTAAAAATGTGGGAATACGCCATTTTTAGCATATATAATCCATATTCCAACAACGAAAGGCACAAACCACCTACATAGATGTCGTATGATCTATATACATGAATTTATTCCCATCAGTCTTCCATGATCATCATGTATCTACAAATAGGTGATAATATATAAACCTTGAATAACTCTAAATTAAGGATAAATCATGAATAAATGATCTAGGGGATTTGAGAACTCACATGTTATTTTCGAACACACCCTAAAAGGTATCAATAAATGTTTTGATAGAGAATTGGGAGGTCCTAGGAGTTCTTCAGCCATACTGCAGTACTCATATACCAAATTCATGGAGAAAGATGTGTTTTTGGCCATTGGATATGACCCCCGTCAGATATATTAAATAAAAAATAAAACTACACAGTAAGTTCCCTAAAAATACCCATCGTGTAGTAGCATTTACCATCCCCTATCTTAATCATGTCATCCAAGTCATAACATGGCCATGTGATCAGCAGTTACATGGTTAGTATGCGGTTGTGCATATGTATTGGGTACACGAGATGTACATGGATGTACACTGTGGGTACTAAAAAAATACTCATTTCATAATTTTTCTTCAAAATAACCCGATATCAAGATCCATAATAGAAAATAACATCTATGTTCTTACAAATATCCCCCCTTAAACAATTCATCCATGAATTTCCCTTCAATGGTGCCGAAAAAGAATCTGTAAACAACTCTGGCCACTACGATCGCACATGGTCCTGCAACTCCCAATTCCTGCCACAAACATGATCATGCTTCCACAGAACCTATAACAAGGAAACATACCAGCCCTAGTGATCCTTTATTATATTATCCAAAATCCGAATAGGGAGCTCCTCGAAGGTTGATCTCACCTCCAACTCATCCCTCTTGGGTTGAATAAAAATAGATAGATATGAAAAGTAACGTCTTAGCTGATGATATGAAGGATGTTATGCATATCATGGTAACTCTTAGGTAACAACAACTGATAGACAATCGACTTGACTCTCTCCAAAACCTCAAACTTCCTAGCATATCTTGGTGAATGCACCTCCTTTCTCTTAATCCTGTTGTGTCCCAACATTTGTGTGGCATGCAGAAAAACTGATCCCCAACCTCATACTCCATAGGTCATCTCCGTTGATCAACATATGTCTTATGAAGAGACTGTGCAGTGGCCATCCACTTATGAGTCCACTACACATACGCAGTTGTCTCCTAGAGAAGATAAGGTCCCATCATAGCTGCCTCTCCTACCACTAGCTAACATAGGGGTGATCAGATTGGCCTACCATATAAAGCCTCATAAGATTCCATCTGAACCCATTTTTAAAAATACTATTGTATTGAAATTCCACTAGGTGTATGTGTCTTTCCACAGAGACCATGAAATCTAGGACCAATTCTCAAAGCATGATTCCCAACTCTTAAATTATTAACATGGACTACCCATCTTTTTAGTGATGGTATGTTGTACTCAGAATTACCTGTGTACCAAAATCACTCTATAGTACCTTCAAAATAAGAAAAATTAAACTCGTCATCAATGTCTCAAATAGTAAAGTTCATAACCATGTTCCAACTTACCATCACTCGGATATACAACATTCCATTATCATTAACAATAATTCTTTCCTTTGTAAGCATGAAATGTGTATCTTTCGTGAGTCTATCAACAAAAACTTATATGAAATTATTTCCTCAAGGAGACCTTGATAAACCCATCACAAAATAAATCCTTACATCTATTCAATTCCACTGGGTAATGGGTATCTTCTGTATTATCCCTACTAGTCGCTAATGGTCTGACATCACATGCTGATAGGTCGAATATCTCATTAAAAACCATTTATATTCCATTTCATTCATGTCCACCAATACTGATGATGTAGATCTCGATACATGATGGAAGCACCAGGATGAACTGCCCATATATATGAATTACAATCATGAAAAACATACTCACGTGTGTCTACTAACACCCATATACACCCATGGAAACATAAAACCTCATCCTATTCTACAATCCCCTCAGGAGTAGATTCTTCACCTGACACACTCTCCCATAGGACTAGCCCATTGGAATCTGATATCTTCCTCATTCTTACTCGATCTATACGAGTAGTGGGAACATCAATAGATGAAATAATCTACATCCCCTTTCTATCATTCACCTCTAAATTTATCTTAGAGAACATATACATAATTTTACACTCACTGATATCCTCCGAATATACTTGTATATGAGTCCTCCTACTCAAAACATCAGCCACTCTATTGCATTTCTAAGCCATGTAGGCATGCTCAATGTAAAAATAATGAAGGTAAACAACCCATATTAACCCTCTTAAATGAAGATCATTCTGAATATAGTAGTATTTATGGATTTTTTTCCTTGTACACCAGAAAATGCTCTCCATATATGTACTACCTCAAACATCATAAAGCATGAACAACCGAAACTAACTGAATATAATGCATAGAGTAGTTCCTCTAATGTGGAATCAAATGAAAAGACCCATACGCAATGAACCCTCCCACCAACATAAGTACTACTCCCATACCAATATCATATGTGTTGTAGTAGACGATGTAACTCTTACTTGGATTAGGAAAAATCAGGATTGGTGCTGAAGTCAATCTCTATTTTAGCTCCTAGAAGGATGAATCGCCTGATTCTTTCAACATGTACTTATCACCCTTCTTAGTCAAGACAATTATTGGCAATGTTATACATGAAAAATACTGAGTATAGAATATTATATAACTAGACATCCCCACAAACATTTTACCTCAATAGAGTTATTCGGTAGTTTCTATGAATCTACAGCTCTCACCATCTATCGTTCTTTAGATACTTGTGTCTTTGAGATGACATGACATATGAAATGAATCTAGTCCATCTAGAAGATTATCATTGAGAGAATATCATATAACTGGTTCACTGTCAATATACTAAATATGATCTCTAGATGGATGGAATGGTCTTGTCGAGTTTGAGAGTACACCAAGATATCATCCATGAAGAATGCCATTAAATATTATAAGTAAGGATAAAACAATTGGTTCATTAGTGTCATTAAAACTACTGGAACATTCATTAGACCAAACAACATAACCAAATATTCATATATACCATACCCTCTACTAATGTCTACATGATGTATATCAGATGGTGTAACACAAAAATGGTTATAACCAGATCTCGAGTCTACCGTAGATTTCAATTGGTCTTCTTGAAGAAGATTAAAGAGATCATCCATCCAAAGAAATGGATATTGTTTCATGATCTTCAACTAGATTTGCATTATATAATTCAGAAAAGGACTGAGGGTACCATTAACCTTATTTGAAAAAAGAATAGGCTAACTCCAAGGAGAAGTACTAGGTCCAATGAAACCCTTTTCCTGCAAACCCTCAAACTGCTTCATGAGCTCTGGTAACTCGATTGTAGCCATCCTATAAGGAATAATGGAAAATGGTTCAACTATGGTAACAAGATCAATAGATAAATATAATTATATCTATATAGGTAAACCTAAAAATTATTCTGTAAAGACATCTGCAAAATGATCCAGCACTGGTGGAATGTTCATCCCTAAAGTCCCATGGTCATCCAGATGTCATCTAGAAATATGGGCTATAATTCTTCTTAACCCATGATTATCTGGTCCAGATCTACTTTCTGGGACACCCCTTTTTCCCTTGTGTAGAAAATATCCACCCTATAGTGACTTCAAGCTCACCATACGATGACAGTAGTCAATAATGACCTGCAATGATACCAACTAGTCTATTCTGGGAATGACAAAGAAGCTTGTCATCTCTAAGTCATAAAGGTACCACAAAAATTTACACGCTCCAATATCTAATGGGATCTCATTGACAAGTGTATACTATCCATCATAATCCCCAACATATTTTCTAGCTTCTAGAAATCATCATAAGTAATGATACACAACCTAAGTCACTATAAAATGAAAATAGATAAAAAAACTAAAAGAAGCCCCAATATCAAAAAGAGAAGAATCTAAAACTAAGATAACTATAATCATTACATAATTGAAGAGAATCCTGGATCGTATCCCTACTGACTCTACTCCATCACAAAATTCTATCCTATATCTTGTCCCTAAGACCATGCCAAGATACCCTGAGTTGATCTTCCCTATAGTCGTTGAAAATAAATCTTACGGATACCATAGCCACATCTGCCTCTTAGTCTTGAAAGGAATGACAATATCCATTTCCTGGACTGATTAATAACTCGTGGACCCACTTCTATATGTTGAGTCATAAAAGATCCCCTCTCACTCTCTACAGGTGAGAAAATCTAATAAAAACAATAAAGATAACCCATCTTTCTGCTAGATCAACAATTAAATGGGTCTTTAGGGAATTATGGTCTCATGTGACCACATTTACAACATTAGTATCACCGCACATGACTACTTGGTGATACATACATGCTACAAGAATCACCATGTGAAGGCTCTATTCGACTATTCTTACTATCAGTTAATGAGTACTAGCCCTACAAGATGAACAACCCTATCTCACCACTGCAATCTCTCTAAGATTGCACTTAGTATTCAGTGCCTAGTTTTCTATAGATTTCACAGAAGTCAACCTATTATCATTCAAATCTGATAGGATGTCATACCTGAGAAAATCCTCAAATCGCCTAGCCAGAGATGAATCATCAACCCCCAGAACAGGTGTGAAGTGAAAAAGAAATGTAACATGAGAATAATAATCCATCGTTGAAGGGATTCATTGATCCACATAAATGAAGTTCCATTCTCAGTCGGCCCTCAATGTCTCAAGGTAGATGTAAAATATAAGGACTTTTGAAAATATTAATATTTTATATCCCGATGGTGTCACACCTGTGAAACAACATCCCACCATCTATTGATGGAATCACCTAGTATGTAATTCATGAGATTTATCCACCTCTAAAGAGGTGTCTCCAGATGCTCGAAGATTTAAATCTTGGACTCCAACCATGACTACAAATCCTATGGCCCATTATCCCCTAAAAAAGTGTGAGGATGCTGCTGCTAGAACAACAGTGTCCACAATGTCATAGTCGAGGCAGGATATGGTGCTTCTTGAAAAGTGTGCATCATCCTCATAATGCCATCCTGGAACTATATATCATCATATATGTCTAATATGATACCTTGTGAAAATACAAACACAATTGTTGGATCTTCTGGTAGTCTATGATCTACAATTTACATTTTTTGTTCATCGCCCACTACATGGTGTAAAAATAGAGGATGACTTGGGGTCATGAATCATTATGTTCAACCACACACCTTAGTAGAGGATTTACAAAAAAAATACTATTTGATGTGAAATAATTTATCATGTGAAGGAAAGCATTAATGTTCTCTAAAATATGGTTACACTGGGTGTAGAACCAGTACATGACATGTTCCCTAAAAAATTAACATGGGTATGTACCACTACTAACCTTGTCGTGTAACAACACATACACACAATGTGTTGTTCCTGAGACACAACATGTAATTTAATATTCCATCATACCTAGGTACTACTAAATGGCTAGATTGACACAGATATGCTTTTATTATATTACATGGATTGCACACTTTGGACATGATGTGTAAAACAATGTTTCATACACCCATTTATTTAGTCACACTATCACATACACGATGGGTTATTTCATGGTGTGTTCTCCCAATTCACAATACGTTCTACAAAATTTTCCCAACTTCATCATGTCTTCACACAGTCAGTCACAAGATCAACAACTACACGGTGTGTACATACAACACATAGTGTGTACAAAAGAAAATATATTTCGTCCATAACAACATAATCAATGGAATGTGTTCATAACATCACGTGTTGTGTTTTCTAGGTTTTCTAGATAGTAAGATGATGAAACATCTTTGAAACCCCTTAATCACAATATTTGGAAAGTATTTCCACATTCAAATTCATGAGAGAACATACTCTCTACGAATCAATGGTTGGAATCCATATTCATATCATATCTTAATATAATTGAATTAATGTTCAATCATGATCCAACAGACACAAGTCCATGTGGTCCTATAACCCACATGTTCTACGATTGAAACACGACTGTCATACCACATTTTATCATCTAGTATCTAGTTGCCACACAATGGTTCCCCGAACTCAGTTGGTCACTTGACCTCAAGAACATTTCCCAAAATGCTAGAGGATTCCGACTAGAAGAAAGGGACAAGGTTTGATATTGGGGAAACAATGACCTCATTTTTTTAGTATACATGTTAGAATACAAATATTAAACAATAGAACAAGAAATAATACAATAGGAATAACAGCTGAATAATGAAATTAAGTCGACAAAATCCATATAATATATATATATATATTTATTTATATTATATGTGTCTATAATAGTTTCCAAAATAAATCACAAAGCTAGAAATATAATAAAATCTAATACAAAGGAAAATCATGTAAACTCCAACAACATAGCAAGACTGACCATTGTCCCATGCTTTCCAGCTCAAAATGTAATCAAGTAACTAATGAATAAGGGTCCTTTCTCTTATTTATACCTAAAATCATATATTATTTTGGGACTAAATGCATGACCCAAAAAAGATGTGAGATAAATCCCAGTAGAAACCCACCAAAATATGTATTCCTAAATCTCAGTAAATATATATATCATGTAATATAAATATAAATTATGAAATAAACTATTAAGTAGTCAAAGGTACATAATCCTATAGTTTTTCATTTCATTCATTAAAAATTTATTATTCATCTGTTTAATCATGTAACTAGAGGAACTATCCTAAGTTATATATCCCCCACGGAAATCATCAAAATTGATATCTTACAAAAAGAACTAAGAAATCTTGTATTCTTGAATCCAAGCTTGTTATTTGTCTTGGAATATGCGCCACAATCTTTCAATTATTCCTAAATTTATTTATGGTAATGATCCCGTAGTCTAATCCCTTTCCCCCACATAGAAACAATTCATTGAAATAAATAACATCTGGGAATTCTCTCATGGTGTAACCCCTCTGGAAGAGAATATTATCAATTCATTAAAATTATGGCTCTCTGGGAAAGCACTCACAGTCGAACCCATTTCCTAAAAGTTCTACACTAATTCTCTCATAATCCATTGTAAATAATCTATAAGACCTCTAAATATTCCTAGTTTAATGCTCTTACGGTCCACTAGAAAATTATTCTAGAAGACCGCACAGTCTTCCTTGTACAAGCCTCTCATGGTCCATTAGAAAAATAATCATAATGACCCCACATTTTTCCTCGACCATTTCTCTCACAGTCCATTGGAAAAATAGAATGCATGTCATATCAAAGGATATCATGTAATCTAAAACTACTATATGGATAAACATTCACAATGAATATAATAGGAATTTCATATAATAAAATAGACAACAACCTAATCAAAAAAGGAAAGGAAAACATGGTATTCCTCATAGGTATCCTGGACCAAATGGACATAAAAAATCAATCAAGTGGAATTGTGCCAATTGGATGTACAATAAACTATGTTTTTAACCATATGTATAAGAAAAAACCCTTTATAATCTATCAAACCATAAAAGGTAAAAACATGGATATGTTTCAAATAAAAAAACCCAAAAGGTTGGAATGTGTCACTTTTAGAATATATAATCCAGAGACAAACAACAAATGGCAGAAACTACCAAATTTGATGTCTTATGATTGATATAATCAAACGTAGAATGAAAAATCATCCAATATTGGCATAAATCTACATAAATGGTGAAAACATGAACTTGTGAATTACTCACAATAGAGGACGAATCAGGAAGAACATATTAAGGGGTTTTAAGAATAGTATTGGGATTCCAATGCCCTAAAAAGTGTTTCCATGGATGTTTATAAAAATAATTAGAATGGGATTGGGGTTTTTCAGTCACTTGACAGCTCTCCTATATGAAACATGGGGAGAAGAATGTTTTTCAAGACATGAGACATGACCCCCTAATGATATATCAACTAAAAAACTACCTAGTGTGTTCTTTAAAACTGCATTCCATGTGGTAGGCCTAACTGTCCCTTAGAATAAAATTCTTTTCTAGGTCACCACACTGTAGGGTACTCTAGAATTAAACTTTCTCTAGGTACTCTAGAATTACACTTTCAGTACATGACAATACTAATCATATGAGTTCATGTAATTTATATGGATGTACACTGTGTATTCTCAGAAAATCACCATTTCTTCATTTATCCAAAAAAAACAACACAAAATCAAGATCCAAAGCTAAAATGATGATTCAGGTTATTATTACTTTCTCCAGAAGCTCTGATGAGACATAAAATAGATATAAAAAACATTTATTAAGTCTTATAATCTAGATATCATAAAGATTAAATGTTGTAGATAATATATTGAACATGTATGAATGAATAATGGTTATAAAAAAACCAACCACCAACATTATGGATGAAGAAAAAATGATTATTAATTTTTGTTTACCAAAAATAACCCAACAATTAATGAGTAAATACTAAAAACCATATATAGAACATATATGATATCATGTTATATTAGAAAATGATTTTTCTGCAATATATTTTGTAACTGTGCATTATATTTTTGGTAAAATCCTATAAATGAAAAAAATGAAATCTTATTTATATGGGGAAACTCCAAAATATGAAGAATAAACATCCATAGATCAATAATACATTAAATATGGAAAACAAAATTTGGAATCATGACAACATCTGTGATGTCTATAAGGGTAGTGGTCACATTGTTGGTACATAATTTTTTGCACAAGAATTAAATTTTTATATGAAAAGTATAGCTAAAAAACTAGCCAATTCTAAATAATCATCCTTGAGAATAAATTAAAAGAAAATATTGAACACAAAATCTCCTATGAAGATCTCATGTATTGATGTTGGGATGTCCCTGGAGTCTAAATCCAAAAAATAAGAACTGTAGTGCTTCCCAAAATATACTAATAGGAATGAAAAACATAAAAACGTATGTGGAACATACAAACACCGTGGTACATTTTCATCTGAGATGTTATTTATTCGTAATGATGATTTTTAAATAATGAGGAAATAATTATATTCAAAGTCTACGTCTCATGAAAATTAAAAATAAAATATTACACATAATTCATAAAAATTGCATGAATTTTTTTAAATAATAAAAAATACTTCTGTTATAGATTATATGTATTATAAATACATGAAATCTTGTCAAATTTCATAAAGTTGTTTAAATATTTTAAATGAACATGAATCAGTACATAAGATGAGTAAGAATGTATCATTAATCTATGAAATTTATATGGAAAGTAATCTATGCAATAAATATGATAATATTAAGAAATCCATGCTCCCAAGATAATAGTTGGAACAGATGATCATAGGTGGAATCATGATGACTGAGAAAAATGATGAAAATCAATGAGGAAATCATCTCAACCGTGATTTTCATATTGATAAAGTTAGGATGGGCAACCTCATTCTGTTATAACTTGCATATTGTATTTGTGTTTTTAATATAGGGAATTTATGTTAAAGAATAGTCTCATAAAGATATCTTTATAACTAGTGAGGTAACCCAATTCTTGATACATATGCTGAAGAAGGAACCATCTTTGAATTATTCCCCGTGTAGGTATTCAAATATAGATTTGATGGAGGAGCATTTTTGAAGAAGCAGAAGAAGTTAAATTTTATAAAAATATTATTATGATATTTCAGTATTGTATTGATTTTATTTATATTATTCAGAATAAAATGTTTTGATGAATTTTATCCTTTATGATGTTTTCAAAGATCTCTAACATGGATAGTCACAAGTTGAATATTCATTCCATTTTATTCTCCATACTAATATTTAATGTAATAAATTCATGTTGAGATCCACCATTATATATATTTATGATATGTGATTCACATTAGGTGTTGAAAATGAGGAATGATGAAACAAATTGATGAATAGTAATATCAATTGTTTTGAAACATTATTATTTTGAAAATTCGCTAGAGGTCATGTAATTGGAAAATGAAAATCGTGTTGATTATTCTTTAAAAATTTCTATAACATATAGATTAGTCATGCTGGAATGAATGGGAAAAGAACTCGATGAAATGTATATGCATTCTCTTCATAGGAGAAATCATGATTAGTGGGACAATGAAAAATTTAGATGATTATGAAAAGGAAGTCCCAAGAATGAGAAATATATGTATCCCGCCCAATATAAATAAATCATATGATTTAAATTATATAAGAATATAATATGACTAGATATCTCATTTGAAACATTCATATTTTCCCAATTTCAATGTAATATGATGGAATAATCTTTCGATATTGTTAAAATCACCTTGAATTATACTCATAGAAAAAAGAATAATGAATAATACATGGAAGCAAAACAAGATAATGAATTTTAAGCTTTTTCTGATTATGACTGGGCTAGAGACATGGTTTATATATTGTAACCATGTAGTGGTGTATTTTACATTTGAAACAATTGTGTTCGATTGATGAGTAAGAAATACGAAATAACTTCAATTAGTATGGATAAATCCAAGTATATCTCTTCTACAATGGTTTGAACATAGATATTATGGATAATGATATTACTGACTGGTATTGGTGATGAGGTGAAATAGAAATGGTTTTTAATGAGATAATAAAATTGTGATTTATCATATGAAGAATCTAGTTTATCGCTCTCATTCCAAACATATAGGGATACAATATAACTTAATCAAACAAAATTTTGAACAATGAGTGATTACATTGGATCATAGTAGAACTGGTCACTAATTGTATTACATTGTGACTAATCATTTTGTGGAAGAAAATGATTGAGGTACATCCATTTATCCTCGATTTTCATCCACCTCCCAGGGCATGAGGGGGTTAAAATATGTCCCCTCTCACAATTTTTTAACTTTTCTATTCTGAAAATTTATGTGATTTAGGATTATAGGAGAGATAAAATCTCGGAGGGGTTTTTTCGATCACTAAATATATAAATATAGTTAGATAAGAATATATTTCAAGGGGGTGATATTTGAAATTACACAAGTATCAAGAAGGGATTCTCATGATTGGTTGGGGTTCTATGGGAAAATTAAATTATTGTTTTTCAATCTTGATTTCGACCCCAAAAATTACTAACATATACACAGAGTGATGGAGGAGTTATTTCAGGTTTACAAGGTTATTTTATGATGATAATGTTTTCTAAATTAATATATAGACTTCCAACAAACAAAAGGTGGAGGAATGGTGGATTCAAGGACATTCACAGCTTTAAGAATATTCACTTTCTATTAATCTACAATAATCATCATAGGTGTGTAGTGAGTCCACAACGAATCTTCTCAAAAATGAAAATCATAATGAATAAGTTTAATTGAAATGAATAATTTTTAATAGAGGATCTTCGTGAAAATGATTTTGGAGGTTCCCGAAATGGATTCTGAAGGTGTGGGATATTCTTGAATATTTTTTCATATATAAATGTCCTAACATCCAATTAATTTAATATGATTAGAATTTGGAGAAGAGTAATAATCAATCTGAAATCATGATGTGTGATTAATGAATGAGGAAATATATGAAATATTGAGGATCATGGAAATAATGGTTATGTCATAACTGATTCCAATGATTTTGATTTATTTCTATTTCACAAGGATTGTGAGTTATATAAAGTCTTATAGTTCTATGAAGGTAGTTAGATTTGTGAATCCAGCTTGGTATACATAGGTAGTGAGGTTTTCAATGGATTTTTTTTTTCAAAAAGGATGTAAGATTCAAAATAGTTAGGATCATTGAAAAAATTGTTTGGTTTCATGAATGTATGTATTTATTTGACACATAAATATTCTTTCAGGATGGTTGAGATATTCATGAAAAGTGGTGTTGAATATATGATTTCCTTGAATAATAATTTCTAGTCCATCACATCTGGACTATTATAATGTTAGAGTCTCATGATATTTTGGTAAAATACATAAATTTCAATATACAAAAGATAAATTCATTTCATTGAATTGAGTGATACATCACCAAATGAATAGATCTAGGGGAGTAAAGGGAATAGTTCCTAATGAATTTAATGTGATATCCCTAAAATATTGTATAAGAAATGTTCTCGTAAAAGCTTGATAGTGCTTGAAATGTTATATTAATTAAATACTGAATATTAATGTGTTTTTGGTAGAACTGAATCACATTTTTTGTACGATCCTAGGAATTGAACTTAGTGGTGATCAATGTGATGAATTTATGCCACCTTACTTCTAGTTAATTTTTAATTACTATAATATTACTCTAGGAAGGATTAATAAGTTGCAAATAATGTGGGGACAGTATTAATTGTCTTAAATGATGTATTTGACCCTCAGTTTACCCCTCCCATCTGAGGGGGATCTAGGATCATAAAAATTTGCATACTCATCTTTTTGGAAAAAAATTTCGTTGACCAATTTGTTAACATCTAAATATTAATTAAGTTATTTGGTGGGGTGCACCCTCAAAAATGTATTCATGAAAACTAAATGTTCATCAGGTATGACATGGTAATGTCTAATCACATCGATGTTCATCATAGGAATTCATGTATAATTCTATGTGAACATATTCTGATGGTGCTTTAGTAATGAAATATACATCGCCTTCGCCTTTGAAGAAATGGTGACACATATCAGTGTAGGATTCAGTTTTTAATTGATTCCTATATTTACATTTCTGATGTCATCAATGTGGGAGGAAATGCCTTATTCAAATTTGTGACTATATTTCTTGGGATCAGCCTCTTATGTTTTCTATATCTATGTCGACAATATAATTCTTATATATGGTGGATATGTCAAGGGAATATCTTTAACTATAGAGGAATGAGGGGCCATATAAAGAGAAAATTTAATCCTAATCAACCTTCAAAATAAAATAGTTATTTTGTGGGTTGGTTGTTTCCCTTTATCATTCCGATAGTGGTGAAATTTTCTAGACATTCCTTGTGGAGAATAATTTATATGTAGAATAATCAAATTTTCCTAATGGTAAGTGGTAATTATCTTATCCATGTACAGTATTATCCTAATCCTCTTGATGATGTAAATTTTGATGATCAACTATACTCACATGCACATGAGATGATGAATATTTTAATTCATGATATCCTAGTGGTATTAATTCATATTCCTAATTTATGTTCATTGGTAAGACATTATCATTATTATGAATTCTCTCAATTGGTATATCACCATTTCATTAGGAGATGAATCCTTCATACCATAATAAATGAATGGATGTTATCCTCCATTCTTGTAGAAAACTACTTCATGTTATACATCTGGAAAATAATGTAGTGTCATGGTGAAAATATAAATTGTTCCAACCATCCCATAGATGTAGTATTTTAGGCATTGATGAAATTTTTATGTTACTATTATAGGTCACTAAGGACAAGGTCATCCTAGAATGAAATTATATTTTCTTTTTGGTAAAATAATCATGAACTAAGAATTGGATTTGATAAACCAAAAATGGGCATGAATATTTAATTTCAGATGGTTTTTTATCACGCTTATCATACCATTTAATGAGTTATATTGATGGGAAAATTCTCCCATAAAAATATCCTAAAAATCAGAGGGTCCAAATCATGTCGAGGTGCTTCTGGGAACAGTTTAAAACCATGGATCATCAGATGATAACATTATTTAGTATTCTTAACAAATACATCTATGTGAAATGACCCTGTATAACATCTTCCAAATAGTTTTCATTTATTGATATGGTGATACTACTTTCTTATAGAATGGTATTCACTCAGTATTCATCAAATAAAGGAAAATATATCTTAATGTAATATGGGATATTTTTTTCTTGATGAGTTCTTCTACGAGTACTTTTGAATGATGGGGAGCATAAATTATTGAGATTTTTCCTATAAACCCCATGATATTTAATATAATTTATTTAATTTGTTACATAGGTAAAAAGAATCAAAATTTTATGTTTCCTGTTCATATGTGTTTGAGGAGTTGCAGATAATGAGGTGTAAAGCCCTGGTGATCGGGAACATGTTGATGGAATATTTTATACACGTGATGTGGGTTGCACAAATCATTCCATACCGTATTGGATGATCATAAAATCACACCCCTACTAGTTATTTGTGTAACATTAATACTACTAAATAAAAACCTAAATGATATTAAGGATCTCCATGCATCAATTGGTATTATTGGTTTTCTCTTCGAGGCTTCACAGATTCATATATGGATTTTTTTGGGGATTTGACCGAAATATTCAGTTTAATGTTTCATGTGTTTCCCCTAGATCATTGGTTAATGAAAATTCAGACAACATCACCCATGTTAGGTGTCAGAACTCACACTCCATGTAATATTTGGAATCATAGATGATATTTGTTTTTAGAACAATGTTAACATAACATAAAGCGTTCTTCTTTATATAAGGTTTCTGTTTGGTGTGGTTGTTATCATCCTTTTTAAATTGATAGAATGAAGTCTATATGTGTTACAACTCCTGTAGGAGTTGGAAATGTATCTTTATATTATTTCATTTATTATTTATTATAGAAGTATATAAACTTGAGTGTGAGGGGTGTATTTATTGATACCTCCCTAGATACCATGTTTTTAAATTATTTATGATGTGTTTCCCTATGTGTGACAGGGATCGGTCATAAATATTTTGTGTCATCCATTAATCAAATTTCTACCCATACAAGCTAGAACAACTTTTTTATATCCAACTTTATCTAGTAGAGTGGCATTTATAAATGTCAATTGTATTTTAGAAATCTTCAATATCGCCAATCCTAAATCTACAATGATCTAGGTTAACTAATTTAATTAAATGTAATATTTAATTGTGTTCCAAGACTCCAATAAAAATATATTTACTCAATCTAATCATTGAGGTTAACCTCATTATGTTTTATTTTTACCTGTACCTTTAATATTTTATTTTCTATAGACATAAAGAAATTTATGGGAACATGATAATTTTTTAATGAATAATCATTATTAACATACTCCCCAAATAATAGGTGACCTTGATATCCTATTTCTTCTATCCATTGGTGGTTATTTTCTGCTACGGCTCAATAAGATATATCAGATGATTCATGTACAACATAGTGGTATGAATAGTAAATTATTCTAGTTTTAGGGTAATAATATAAATATCTTCCATACCAATCATTTTATCATTGCGTATATGATATGGGAATAGAATTTTCCCATGTCCACTGAATCGAATTATCGAGGTGATGTGCCGTATTTCTGAACTCGAGGAATATTCCTTGATACATTATTGAGATAAAATGTGTTCTCACCCCATCATTATGATTTCCAGAAAATTTATCCTGCAGTATCCCATGTGATGGATGGATAATGAGTGAATTTTTCAAAACCTTACATGTATATATAATGTAAATAAACACTCTCAATAACATATTTTTTGTAGGTTTTGAGGTATCATTTTCATTAATGTAGAGTTTAACTGATTATGTAATTGATGATAGTGGTCATCCAATCTAGATATTTATTTTTATTATGGTATACTATTATAATAAAATATTTGACCAATCATTGTTTTTATAAAATCACATATGTTTTGACAACCATTATTGATATCAAGGGCCTATCATTTTGTTGTATCAAAACCCAATTTGTGATTGAAATTGTAATATATCTCAAATTCCATCCATGTTTGAGAATACTAGATTAAAAAAATTGAGTGGGGAATGTTTCATCCACCAATTAGTGATAAAACTTCCCACTGTGCTATATTGGTGAGCACATCTGTTCAGTTTTTTTTAATTTGTGAGGCTAGATATTCAATGTTTTTGAGAATTTATGGATTCCTCATTTTCTGCACCACCTCTCGTCTATAGGGATATGTTGTGGCATGATGAGGTGGACATATTTTCATACAAAACCAATTCTGGAACTATTATGGTATATAATAATAACCATGAGAGTGAAGAGTATTCCTCTATAATTATGTAATGTCATGATCATCCAAGAATTCCTCATTTTGGTAGCCGGAATTTCTATACCTAAAGGCTGATTAATGTTCATATTATACACATATAGGAATATTATTTATATATATATATTTAATGATGGATTTTTATCTATCTTATAATGATACCAATAATGTATGTTTCCAATTACTAGTTCTTGATTGTGCTCTATGAGGGTCACTATATCATTCTCATCTTATTCTAACCACAACCCTTTATTTGATATTTTATCTCCTATATCCAATGAGTTGGATGAAGACACATATTTCCTTTTATCCTTTGTATTATTCCACATTGGAGATGGATATTCATCATTTATAGGTTAACTATTTTAGATCATTCTCTTACATTACATATATATATATATACTTAGTTTGTGATTTTAGATCCCCTACCCCCCTAATGTCCATTATATATATATCATCCATCTATGTCTATATCATCAATCTATGTCTATATCATGGTATTCATGTCCTATTAAATTGACGGTGATGATGTTTAGTATGGTGTATTGGATGATGATATTTATCCAATTATTTCCCTACAATACGGTTATCCTGCACTACTTTCTCATCCTCTGAGTGTTGCATCGGGTTCATTTATGTAACTCTATTCCATTTTGAACAAATTTTCCTTTGAAACATACATGGGATGAAATAATTTTCAAAGTGATCAGGCTATCATGTTATTTGAAAATTGACATTAATGGAGTTTTTTTAATTCATTCCAAAAATGACGAAAATATAAAATGATGGTCTCATAACAGGAGGACTAGATGTGATTCCATCTTCCAATATTTATGTACAAATATATACTATAGTGATTATTTCTTCGATTATAGTGATTATAAATACTCCCCTATACTTTTTAGATTTATATTATTGGGGGATACAAAATAATCATTATGATAAATTTTTTGTGGATTTGATTATTCATATCATGGATCTCGTGGTTCCTAAGACAAAATACAAATTAAAATTAAAACCCCCATATGTGATAGTGTTAATCTAGAACTAATTATTATTAATCTAGGACACTCTTAGATAGTGAAAAAACAAGGGATACATTTTGAGATAAAAATCACCCCATCCATATGGTGTAGGGGTGGATTGAAATTCCACTAATATTTCTTCGATCTACTTAGGGACTGATGACCCATGTTGTTGTGTCAGTTGTAAAAACACTCGTAGACAATTTGGAAGGATTTAGAACTATATAATTTTTATAATGATCACTTTTATTTGTAAAAATTGCTATCATGTATATTATAGCTGGAATGATTTCTTATACTGGAGTAATATTTTATTGGCATATGCAGGGTCTCCAACAACAATGACTTTAATATGAGAAATAAATTCCCATTTTCAAGGGTTCTATCTTAAGTGTTTCTTAGTGGCCCTCTACCACAGTTCAGGACGCCATTGGGTCATTAATGTTGGCTAATAGTGATTAAATGTCTTGCAGACCCATGCAATACCTAATCCTCTAAAATATAGAAAATCCAAAATAAAAAAATATTATATTTGGTTTTTTTTCTAGGGATATAGTGAGGAGAAATTATTCATCATATCTTAATCGTTATATTAATAAATTTAGGGGGTCTCATGAAATTAAATAATAGAGAGTTGTAATTAAATAGATCCAAAATATTCATGTTACCCTACCTTGATCTTTATTCCCATGGACCAAGGTTATTATGAATGAATCCACGTATACAAGATAATAGATTGTATTTATGATATTTATATAACCATAATATCCTTGATATATGGAGTTTATGCTTCAACATTTAATGATTCAGCCACATTTCATATCATATAAAAGGATTTCACTCATTCAAATACTTTGTTTTCTCACATTTGGAAATGTATCAAACATCCTCTATGTCACATTTACACTATATTCTATCCTTGGTTATTCTATTTTGTGGTCCCATACAATTCATGGGATAAGAGGCTGAAAAATATAACTTGGTAAAAAATGGAAAGATGAACCGTTATAGAACATAATTATTTTTACTATATGATAAACCTTTAGGATGCCTCTATAATTTTCCAGTTTAAAATTTTATTTGTTTATAAAGGGTAGTCAATTCATGTGACACACCCAATGAATAGTACGAGTTGTCTAGTGGGATTCAATGGGTATCAAACTACATGAGCTTGGAATACCTAAACCTTGCGGATTATAGATCAAATAATTATCGATTTTCGGAAGGGTTTATATAAAAACTCATAAATGGTTTAACTATCTATTTGTAAAATTCATTCCAATCATAAAATATATTTTATGGGCACTTGATTAAGATGTTTGGTTAGTTTAAAAGAGCATCCTCTTCTTGGAAAACATGTTACCCCTTTTAAACCACAAATTTTGAGATTTTATACATATTAACTTAATTATTGTTAAATATAATCACCCATTAATAACATTTTATTTAATCCTAAAACCTCTAAATAAATAGGAGGTCTCTACTTCCTTCATTATTTATGGACAATATCAAGGTTTGTTGTAGTTTTTTATGGAATCGTGTCTTCTTTTTTTATTTATTCATTATATCATCTTCTAAAATCCTATTGTAACCCAATTGGTAAGTGATGATAGATATAGTGGATTTTAGGGAGGAATGATATTATTTCATATGGATCGAGTATCATGATGACATAATCTACTATTCCCTAATCACCATTGTCAAAAGTGAATTCTTCTATATCTAGATGAGTTAGTTGTTTCTATAAATCCATTTAATTCTATGAATACCACATAAATCTAGAAATTTATTTGTGTAATTAAATTAATTTATTTGGTATTTATATTTAAGTGATATCATGAAATGGTATATGTTTTTAAACTTTTATTCCTTTAAATTTTGTTTTTCACACAATGTATTTGAATAAATTCTTAACAGCGATACTGATTCATAATAGGAATATCATACATAGAATCAAATATACTTGGCTTAAAAAAATCATGAAAAACTATGATCATGTTATTTAAACTAATTTTGACCATCGTGGAACATTTGGAACCTTTGGTGAATTATTATAAGGAATTTGTTGACACTAGTGTGTGTGGAACCACTAGGGTTTTACATTGTGATATTGATGGACGATGGTCGGTCTCCACGTTGGTGAATACAAACCAATTATCAGCCTAGGATATTGTATGTTTAGAACATATTCTCATAGGATATGGACTAAATTAGTATTAATTTTTCATTTATTGATGATAATCAACTCATATATTTCATTGTGGATTGTTTATCTAAAGTTCTGTCATTGGATTGTATCATAAGGTTTCACAAGATGGGGAAAATTAAGGATATTTCTATATATTATTACATTATTCTGTCTTTATATGGATCTGAAAATTATAACTTATGAATTAAATATTATAAGAATATTTAGATATAATTTTTTTAAGAAAATAAATTTAAATTGATTTAAAAATGAGATTTTATTTATGAATATGATATTTAAAAATATTTTTTATACAAATTAAATTATTGAATTAATGATATTGAACACTGAATAGACTCTATGGTGGTATCCTACTAGTCAATATTATCATACCCAAAAAAATTTCCATTATGTGGTTGTGGGTTTTTTAATGTAGGATCCTGAAAATGTGAATGGAATAATGTATAATATTAGTTTCTATTTTTGCGGATTCCATTTTTATGGATTATTTTTTATGTGATGGTTGGTCACATATATAAATTATGTAAATTTTCTTTTTTAAAGTATTATTGTTTTCCATGATTATCACGGTTTTTTCGAAATTGTTGTATATTATTTATCCATATAGTTATTTAGTTTATTTTGTATTTATATTCTAAACCTGTTTACATAATCATTGTTATACCTCAGCATGACATGAAACATTGGGTGGATGGTGTAGAAAAATCATGTTTGTTAATTATAGAGTAGTTTTTTAGGCATTAATATTTTGTCATGTCTCAATATTTATAGTGTTTGGTTATATATCATGGTTTATAGGGGTGAGGACCATCAAAATTTATGTAGTAATTAGGGGAGGGATCCTATCCATATCACATCCATTTCTAATATATGGATAGAATGGATGATAGAAAAAATTTACCATGTTTGAGACTTGGAGTATGAGCTCATTTGAATAAAATGAAATATAAATTTATTTAAATAAAGTTTTTACTTCATAAATTTTTTATATCCAATCATATAAATTAATACTTCTTCAAAGTAATGATGGTTTATATCAGGGACATGAATTCTAGAATTTAGTAAAAATATATTTGTTACGCTCTAAATTATATTTGAAATTTTTTTGAAATTTTTTTTCAATGAATTTATCTTCCAAACCATAGATATTAAACTATGAAAAATTGTCTATATATGAGTCCCCTAGTTAAACATTATATGGTTGATGATATAATATGTACAATTTTGAATATAGGTCAACTGATTGTTGGAATCCTAGGTCATTTAGTGGAGATTGTTTTTTAATTAACAAAGTAGAATCCCCCAATCATCAATGGCGACAAGTGAAACCATGAATCACAGGATTTTCGTGAACATATTGAAAGGACCGCCAACGTTTAGAAGACTCGTGAGGTCTTTATGGTTGGTTAATTAACTTTCATAAGTGGTTCTGAATGAGATGACATGACACTATTGTTCATCAAAATTTTAAAAAGTACATGACATGCACATAAATCATGAAAATAATCAATGTTTAGATTTACCAAGATACATTTTGTTCAAAAAATAACTGAGAGTTTCATACCTAATAAAAATGAGAGTTTGACGATCAAAAGAATAACACTCGTAATTCTATGATGGTCCATATGAAACTAGAGCTAGTCAGTAATGAGTTTCTAATGGATTTGAGGTCTATGATAAGAATGAGATCATATATTTGATATTTTTTGTATTCATATATGACATATAGAATTAATGGAGGTAGTAAAAAATATAAAACGCTCTGAGACAAATATAGCTGGAAGGATATGCTTGTGTAGTGTTTTTGTCAGTGTAGTTATTGTCCAGGGTGTATCTTCTAAATTAAAAATGATGTACAGGGATCAATTTTTTTAGGATATATTATAGGGTTATAATTATAACCAAAGGTGTTTTCGTAATATTAGTTTGATTTTTATGTTCATGCATACACTATCTATATTGAGGCTCCTAAGGCTCTTCATCATGGTTGACTATCAGACCATTTTATGATGTTTTTTGAATGGATATCCCATGATATTAAGTAAATATCAACAAAAACCAAGGGCTATCACTTTCATAACTTGCATTCCATGTGTGGTGAGTTTAATCCTCAGTTTATGGGGGATTATCATATGTTATAAAAATAATGGATTTATTTAGATGAGTATACAACAGAGGAATATAAAAGTAAGATAAATAGTGTTATAGGTATGATATGGATTCTAAATTTTATAGTGGTGGTTTTTTTGATATAGATTATACTAAATATTTTAAATAAAATATTTTAGTTTATTTATTGACTTTAATTTCAAAACATATGAAAAAAATTATGAGATATTCCTTTCCTTTGGGAAGGAGGCCTGAACAATGCTTCAATTTCCCCATATGTAATTAGATGATAACTGACTAAGACAATATACAAAAAAATTTGTCCTTGATAATTACATATTAGAATCGATATATTTATTGTTTTAGATGATGAATTTTTAAGACCATATATATAGTCATTATAATCATGTTTATTTTGTATCTAATGATGGTGTGAATGATATTTTTTAGGGTTAGTGGGACTGTATAGTTGAAAAGTTGGGGCCAATTTCTCCCTATGATGGTTTAATTTCATGGTAGTTTGTATATTTTTTTGGAAATTCAATTGACCATTTATGGGTAGTACTCTTCTTGAAATGATATACTTGTACCCTGAGGACATTACAAATTATTTCTATCTGTTACCATAATAGAGATATATTGAGTTCACAATTGACCTTTTAAATTGTTCAATTACATTAATATTAAAAATTATCAAAATTCACTTACTATGTATTTGGTTTATAATGTCCATCATGAGTATCTAGAGTCTATATTATTTATTTTTCCTACTATTTCACAGTGATATTTACTTTTTTTGCTTCACTATGAAGGATGCTGGGAGATTTAGATTTTATGTTGATTAATAATGTCAAATTGTGTGAATGTATGGAACAAACATCCTTTTCTTGGGATTTATGACCTCTTTGACTAGATTAATGAGGAAGTTTGGATTTAAAATACTGAACTATATTGAGGGTGCCACTTGTTATGGTTTTCATAAAGTGATATTCCTAATACAACAGCTTTGAGCTTGTATATGAAATCTGAATTTCTTATTATTCCATTCAGTATCACTATTTCTCTAGTGGTATTAATGTATTTAATGAAGAAAATAATTCATCATTTTTTATAATATTATGTTATTATGTTCATAGATGATATATTAGTAAAAACGTGACATATGTGGAGAATAAATAAAATTTTAATATCAGGTTTTATGAATGAAGGAACATAAAGTATTTGGTAATCATTATAATGGTGTTTTTTGGATATTTGAAGAGGAATTTTAGGGAACATGATATCAAGGAGTGGTGTGAAGAGTATCTAAAAATTATATAATCCATTTTTATATGGAGAATCCTAGAAATGTGTCTATGATTTGAAGATTCTAGGGTTTTACGGAATACAATAAATTATTTCGTGATGACTTATCGAAGCTCAACTATTTGATAGAATCATTAATTCATATTTTCTTAATTATTAAATGGAATTAATAATATCATAGATTTTTAGGATCTAATGGTGATGGTTTTTTTATTAATGTTTAATGCTTCCTAAATCGGGTACACGTAATTATTTGTTCTACGTTTCATCTAGTAACAATTTGGGTTTTGTCTTAAGGAAAATTAAATTGGTGGTGGCCTGTGGATGTTGTAAGTTATAAAATCATGAAAAGATATAAAATAACAAGGATCATTATTTACACCCAATTATTCTATAACTCCAAATATATAATGAAATTCAAATTGGAGATTAATTTATAATGTATTATAGTCATAAGAGTTTAAAATATATTTTTACTAAGATGTATACGATATTACTAGCAAGGCACTAAATAGAGTATCTTAATAATATTGTTTTGAAAATTCATATAGTCCAAGATAATATATTTTTAATATTAATTGTGTATAAAATTATCAAGACAAGAAGTGATGGAATATATTGAGTATTGGTTGATGAATAATTGGTTATCCATGATCATCTAGGGAAAGGAAGAGGTTTTTTTAAATTTGTAATATTCATTGATGAAAGTCGACTCATCATTGGTTATGACTTTTTATCTTTTGTGGGTGATAGAAAATAGGTTCTATTGATTATATAAAATCTTCTATAATTGGGATACCTCATATGAGTATTTTCGGTCTTTTGGTGGATCTCATTTCTTCAATAATGGGGTATATGTTCCATATTTCGCCGATACATGTGAAGATACAATGTGGATACATGTCATTTCATCCATTCTACATAGAGAAAAAAAGATGTTTCACGACTTGATATGCATGTATGGGTGGAAGGAATTAGGAATTTGATTACATAATTTTATTAAATATGCATCCCTTTTCAGAATACTATGGTGTAAAACAAGATACATGTTGGTTTATTGTAACCTCACCCTCTTCTGATTTGGAAATATGATGAGATTTCAATGGGATTCATTGATGTGTTCCAAAATATATTATTAGGAAGTATATGATTTTTTGTTCATTGATCAACATAAAAATACTTCTTATTTATTCCTTGTTGAGTTGATAATGCCTGTAGAATAGCTCAGGTACTTATATGACTTAGTGATTTTGAGGATTCATGGGGCTTCCACTACCTCTTATTATGATTGGGAGCAAAGGATTACATCTTGGTTATAGAGATATTAATAGGATATTATGATTTCCCAGTTGATATAGATAACAATATACCATCTTTGGATTGATGGATATATATGGCTAGATATCAATGTTATTTATGATTTGATAAGTGACATAATGATTGTTTTTGGTTGATATTGGGAAAATCATTTACCAATAGATGATTAAACCTATGAAAAATAGTTATCATGTTTTTGATAAATATGTAATATTTTTATGAATTTTATTCGAGGAAATCTAAATATTCCATGTTATTGAATGATTTTAGAGAGTAGTACGTATTTGGGATAATTCTAATTCCAAAGACAATGAAATAAATTTAACATGATCCAGAAGAGGATAATCACGTCATATTCCAATCATAAGTCCTATATTGAAAATAATTTTAATCCACTTGAATATGATATTAGTGATTTAAATTTTCACAGAGCATCACGTCTCTAGAAAGATCAATGTTTGTGTAATAATGGAATGTTCCCATCGATATCTGTTAGCCAATTGGAGATCGGGAACACATTCAAATGGTGGAATATTTTTTTGACACACCATATTTTTTTCCAGTAATTACTCAAATAGTTAATGTTTCAAAATTGATGATATATCACATAGACCATTCCCATGTCATTGAATGGGATTTTATTTATCTGGAACTGGATTACACTGTTATTGATCAACTAGTTAGATTATGGTTCACAAATATAAGTTTCAATGTTGTAAAATGAATCCACTGGTCTGGTTACAATGGTAGTGTGTACTAGGTATCTATGAAATGTGGGGTCATGAATCATTGATATGTAAATAGTTGAATTCTCTATTTACATCCCTTGATTCATAAAGACTTTTTATGGATATACAATACATATTATGTGGGGACTTTAATACCCTCTATACTACATGAACACCATGGTAGATACATTGGTTTTAGATTTTTATTTATGAGATGATTTACAATATTGGAGGGTAAAATTAAGGTAATTTGGAAACCTAAATTTTGTTTCACCGTAATGGATCACAATAATTTAATCCATGTGATAACCATCTAGCTTACTTGTGTGAGGGTAAAAGGGGGTTTTTCATTTCTAGATCCTAGTTAGCCAAATCATTGGCATTACATGTGGGCCATGTGATGTTCTTTATGGGGTTTCAAGGGTTTAAAATGGTTTTATGATGATATTAAAAATTGGTGTGGTCCATAGAAAAAATCTTGCACCCTATAAAAATGGTCTTTATCGGTCAAGGCCCAGAGTTAGTTTCAACATGCGACCTCTTCCAAGAAACCATGCCACCATTGAAAACAAATAAATGTGTTATTTTTTATTTTTACATAAGAATATATTAAGAATAATGAATATATAATCTCATTTGTCTCATCCTCATTCTTCCCCCAATTCAATTGGAGGTATGTCCGCTTAGATTTTATGTGAAATATCTTAATTTTTTTAGATCACTTCGATGTGTCCTATGTATTTTCTTCAATATCCAATAAAATTTTTAATATATTATAGTTCTATTCTATTAGAAACATATCAAAAAAATTAGAAAGTGGTGTTGGATATAATTGGTTTTATAGATGATGGATTTTGTTTATTATGGAAATGGGAACGTGAGAAGTTAAACTACTCTTCCCCGAAAATCGTTGTTGAAGGGAAATTTTTATAAATCCAGTTAGTTAGAGGTATTTATATATAATTTCTATATTATATGAATATTATATAACTCATGTAAAAATACATTCGTTTATAAATTGAATTGATGTGTTTTGTGATTTGAAGGTATTTAATTCAATGATACATGTTTTAAATGTTTTTTTAAAAAACATATGGTCTCCATACATAGTGCTTGTTTATAAAGGATTGGATTTTTTTAATGATAAGGAAATGGTAAAACATACACCAATGAATACTGAATTCTTAATGAATATATTTTATAAATTTTTATCATTGTTTATTGGACAGATTCATAGATGGTACATTTATGTGTGGAAACTCTAGAGGTTACCTTGTGATAACGGTGAATTGTGGAGGGTGTATATGAAATTTATAACCAACTTATTCATGGTTAAGGATGATTTATATATGGCACCTCTTCCATGATTTTTATCCAACAATGTTGTGTGATTTTATAATTATGGTTGTCTATTAGACAATGAATTCTATTTGGGATTGTTGCTCACATATTTCCTCATGAGGTTGTATCAAATTTTTTCAAAAGAAGGGTTATTTCATTAGAATGTGTGTAATTTTATAATTTTATGTGTATGGATTTGAATCCATGTTTTTTCACTTATACTTTTCAAATGCCAATATTTTTGGATGTGATATTATTTTTAGGAAAAAAAGGAAAAAGATTTATAAATGAGTTTGTGTTTATGAAATATATTCATAAATGTATTTCAATTTTAAAATCAATAACTATTTAAATATTGATATTAGAAAATATTTATAAATTATCATGTTATCCTAAATATTTTTATTATTACTACATTTGTTTCTTTAGGTGGTTTTTAGATATTGAATATCTAGATCCATGTAATGGGATGTTCATATTACAGTACGTTTTCATCTCTCGTTACAAATTAAAATAGGATATAATGGTTTAGAGGAAACAATTGGTCACATTAAATATATTTGGTCATTTTTGATACATTATCTGTTGGTTCTGAAAATTGTTTAATTATTTTTTTGATCATGCTATAAATTCTTATTCATCTTCATACTATAGTTTTATGTCTCGATATAGATATATTAATGACTTGTTTCCAATATCTTTTCCATTCATCATAGTGATTGTCGAGCATGGGTGGATGGTTTAGATTCATAGATTTGGTTTTTATAGTCTTGATGTGACAAAACATTATTGGGAAGTTGTTTCCAAATATCCCTTTCCATATATCCATGTTAGCCTTATCATTATCAATATTATATGCCTCCACCCATTCTGACCATTGTGGTTTCTTCATTGGGATTCAAGCTATCAATAGTGAATAAATACAGATTGTTTGTGGAAAAATATACATGGTTAACCCCATTGAATATAAGTTCACTCAATAAAAATGTTTATGAATTTATCAAACCTCTCCTAACAATGGTTTCTGGGTTAGGGGATGATTTACTTGTTTGGGAGAGATATTACAATGCGGGGCTTCTCTAAAGTGGATATAAAGAGTAATATACCTAGGATCCATCATTTCACTTCCCTTAGGAGGACTATCAAGAAAAACCTTTCTCTATATACCTTGAATAATGAGTCTACACACAATATAGATGTTGCATATATGCATCATACAACCTTCAGGACAATGGAATTCAGTAGATCATTGATATTGGGATCATTCTGATTCATGGATGGAATATGATAATCTTCCTATTATGGTTATGATAGGATGTGATCCAACTAAAATATGGTTTCTCTAATATATTTTTTACTATCCAGTATAGCGGGGAAATGATCCATCTAAGGAGAATCTACCCGTGTTTTCTAGTGATATACTAAATAATCTGTAAGAATATTAGCCTCTATATGGGTGGTTTTCAAAATAATTCAGTCAATCCAGGATGATGTTGATGAATGTGAATGAATTAAATATACATTACACATAATAAATTTCTGATATGACATTTAAAAGGGTTAATTGAAATGATCGTCCTCCTTATAGACTCTGAGAATTATGGGGTAGTCCTTCATTAGTGGAAGTAGGGTAATGATCATGGAATTAATAAGCTATTAGAATATTTATGGTAGCATCATTGGGAATGATATGAAAATTATATTACATTATTTAGATATTTTACAATGGTAATACACATTAAATTGTGATATGATCCCTATCATGTTCCATTAGTGTATTATTGTAGGCTTTTTTGATAGGAACATGCAACGTTTTTGGCGTATGTTCCAAATGAGCTAGTTACCCATGGTCACAATGAAGAAATGATGTCATACATGTGCCAATAGAGTATGATTATTTTGTTTTTTAATCTAAATTTGTGCCAATCATGAGGCATGTTCCTAACTGAGTAGATGACACCCATTTAGAATGAAGATATGATACTGGTCATATGCCCCACCCGTTATATAAAAATAACCATAATTCTAAAAAATGATATCTATAATGTTATATCACATTGATGTATCTACCTTTTCATAATGATCATGTTGAATTTATTCTCTATCTATTGGGATGGGGTAATCATCTTTCCACATTTTTATACAAATGCTGGAATATGCCAATAGAGATCTTCAGATATAACTAGAATGTAATGATAAATAATCAATGTTTGTGAATGAATATCGGTATCTCCATTATCAATAAAAAATATATAATATAAAATTTATATGATATAATCATATATATAATCCCACTCTTTTCCTCCTTGTACAATTAGAATATTATTATGTGATTTATGCTAAGGGGAATTGATATACTCACCCCATATACATGTTGTAGGAATATGTGTGCAGACATGATTTGATTGAGAAGGGATATAAGGAATCCCATTGTACACCAATATAATATGAGTACCTAATTTCATAATGGATGTATGGATATGATCCCACTACTATTTAACCACATCATTTTGTGACATGTGATTTCATTCTGGTAGTCCTTAATCAGTATATTTTTTGGAAATATTTTATGTGGTGCTCTCAGTAGGGTATTGAGGAAAATAGGTAAGATGAAATTAGAGAAGGTGTTTGATAGGATCCCTCCTTGGAAGATCCTTAAATATTATAGTTTTTCTGGAACAGTTTTCCCACCATATAATTATACGTAATGATATGATTGTCATGGTCATGGGATAAGTTTATGATGATTTTTTAGTGGTGAATGTTACCATATGTATCATTGCATGTTTACCTAAACGGTATGAACTTTTCTACTTCATCATTTCAAGACCACCAAATATATCTATGATTTTAGATATTGTTCCATGTTGGTAGAATTCTGATTCATCATGTTCTCTACCCAAAGATTAAAATATCAGATAATTGGGGTTGTTTGGCGACCCACTGAGGCTTCTAATACCAAAAATGATTATGTAAATTCTCTTGATAATGACATAATAACAGTTAAAGATATACTTGAGATTAGATTTTTATGTAACAAATAAAAAAAATAAGAATTTAAATGATCATTTTATTATCCTATGTGTGAAATATGCTCAATTATCTCTGCACATGGAACACAATTCCCTTTCCTATTCATGATGGCCTCATTATTTTTTATGAAATGTTATCTGTACCAAATGATAGTAATCTAATTTTCCATAATGATGCCCAATGGATTCATCAAACCATACCAACTGATTGTTTATTTATATCAAAAAAATATAATTTTTCATCGAGTGAGAGTGACCTATTTTTTGGTAGATATATTATAATTTATTATTTATTTATTTATTATCATAATTTTTTTTCGTAGGAGAAATAAAAAATTTAACATTTAATGGTGAACATATTTTTTTATTAATTAAGATATTTGACAATTTTTCCACCAATTTGGGTCTTTCAAAAGACATGTGTGTGATAACAGAATAGTGTGACCTCTATAAAAAATTTCTATTTCATAACAATGATGTTCATATTTGGTATATCATTTTTTCCACGTTGGAATAAATAGTGATGAAAATTATATGTTGGAGGTTCATGTATAGTCGGACCATCATTTATATCATGTCAACCCATTACAAATCTCAATGAAAAACCCAACATCTCAAAAATACATAACACAGTTCAACCAAATTATCAATGGAAGACTGTCATTTGGGACTTCAACACGAATGACACTAAAGAACACACATTGTCTGAGAGGATGGGAGGATATCCTCATAAATTTATTTGGGGTGAAATTATTTCTTACTCTACGTATATGTCATATATATGTTCTATTTATTTGAATCTCTTCCAGATCCTGAAATGGGACTAGTTACCATAACAAAATGATCATGTGTTGAATAGTTTTATGTGTAAATTGGTCTCTAATAGCGACATCATCTTTATTTATCACAGATTCATAATTTGATTCATGTTATTTCAAATAAATGGGTATATTATTATATTTTTAAGTTGTATGACCAGGAACACATGTTTATAATTCTATCCCTAGACAAAAAATTTATCTCCAATATGGATTGAGCCCTAATTTTTTTCTCCATATTTTGATTATAACAAAAAAAACCAATGTATTTAGTTTGAGTCTACGTTGCCAACTTTAATGTCATATAGAATTGAAATATATGAGGGAACATATGAACAATGTAAATAAGGGAATATAAGGATGGATTCAGACATTTGATTCATATATAATGATTTAAACACTACACGGTTTGATCTACCCTCATCCCAATTATGGCCAGTGATATATAATTAATGTTTGTCAGGAATATTTCCATTTCATTTAACAATTTGAGAATTCATATAGGAAATACACCAATATGTATTCCCTTGTATTGGGTAGTCATATAATTTTATTACATATGGACTAATCATTTAGGTTTACCTATCTAGTTAATTTTTCAAATGGTTGTATTATTTTTTATGAAAATACCTATTTCCCCACGAGCCATTATCGTTATGGAAAATAGTGGAATAATTTTATCGGAATAATTACATATGAATATTTTTTTTAACAAGGTAATCCTCCATGGCTTTTTTTCATGGATCATAGGTTTTATAAAGGCATCCTATGTATCGTTCATATAGCTATAATCAATGACCTCCTATTAAAATTTGACTAACAATCCTCGATTTGTTGAGGAAAGAAATTAAACCCCTATGAGAGATTTTGTACCATCGTTTAATGTGTCTAGAACATAAATGTTTTTAAATTTAGGTATTTTATGATTTGATAATTGTACTTATTAAGGAGTAGTATGTATACTTTTTGGACTAGAATCAGAGTTCTCTAAATTTAGTTAATATTGAACACACTTATTAGTTGGGATTGGTGATTACACTATTTAATATTATAAACACCCCTAATTTTTGGAATGTTAGGGGGTTATAATGGGAAGTAAGTAGAGGATACTTATTTTTCATCTATATGGTGATTGATAAAGATAGATAAATCTCACAAAAATGTCGGTTGAATATTCCTAGTATTAATAATGGCACATTCATAGAGATTGAAATGGATAAACTCACATGACTGTGTAAAACTAAACCATTATAGACCATTCCCATGTAAATGGTATTATAAGTAAAAGATTCATAACATGAGGTTAACATGGGGTATTTCTATGTTTTTAATGGAAAATGTTACATTGTCCTGGTTTCCAACCTAGAGTGTCATGAGTGTCTTTCAGACATGTCTAGGGTGTCTTGCAGAAATGATTGACAAATGGAAGGGAATCATACCAACATGTACATGTTGTCTTCCTGATATATTTGAAATGTAATAGGGTTTCCACAAGATATGTCTATAGTGTCTATTATATATATTTGTGATGTCTGCCTAACATGTCTGGGGATGTATGTACATATTTTCATTTTCTAGAGGACACGCCTGAGTATGGCCACATGATTGTAGAGACCCGAAGCTTATCGTACATGGACATTACATTACTTTTGCGGAATACTTAGTACATAACAAAAACACACACACACAAGGATAGTAATAGTTTAGTGTCTTTGGAAACTCGGAACGTAATCTTCTAATAGTGGTGAAAGATCTTCAATATCTCCCACAAAGATCTTCCCTTTTTTTCCTAAAACCTTTCTTTATATCTTGGGGAAAAGAAAACATAAAAGGGTGAGCTCAAATGCTCTGTAAGGGTAAGCAAAAGAAAAAATCAATCACATCATATTCATAAGAACATAACTTTTGGAAATATTAACCTGCAAAAGAGAGCATAATCTAATATCATGGGATAAATCATAGTAGTGAAATGAAATCTCAATAAGCATAACGTAAAACATGAAACTTTGTGGCATACACACATAATCATAGAGAATCATTTCTTGTTAGTCATGACTCATTTCCAAGACTATCTTAGTGGACAAATTCCCTTTCTGAATCGAGTCACCCTCGTTTCAGTCCTGTTTCACTGAACCGGTATAACCTACCATTCCAGCCATGTCTATCTCATGAGATATGAAATCTTTACCCAATGCATTGGAGGGAGATATAGGTCCCACCCATCTTATAATGAATCCTTTCTTATGTGTGCCACAAAATCATAAATTATACATCATAGCGTAACCCATGTAATAAAAATGGAATTCTTAAACAACATGACATCATAAAACAATTCATATAAGATAAAGGAATTCATAAAAATATAATTACATCACAAAATAATCAAATCAATGTAATTATAGGGATAAAAAAAGAACCCTTTATTATCTTAGATGGAAAATAATTTTGATAAAACACTTGAACTCCATTCTTGAGGAAAATATCCTTTCTACTTCAAAAACATTTTTCCTTTCATAAAATGTCATACGACTTTAAAATAAAAGAAGTTGATTAAAAATAAACATGAAAACTTGTAAAGTATGCTTCTTGGAAATAATTTTTTAAAAATCCATTCATGTCGTATAAGTTAAAAAAAACATTCTTCTCATACTTTTGTCGGAAAAGTCAAAAAAGTACCTCGTACGAAAAACGACAAAATATTCCTTTCATATTATTTAATAAAAACTCACCGAAGGGTAAAATTGGATTTGAAATATTTTAATTGGATGGAAAAAATATTACATATTGAGGGAACATGGATGTGGATGATAAAATACACCCCAGTAAATGCCAAAGTAAAAACAATCTCGGATAAAAATGAGATTGTGATATTTCCCTTACCTTAGGTCCGACTTGCTTTGTAAGTGTCCAAACCTCCTGTATAATAATTTAAATCATGTTATTGACTTATTCCAGAATCATATTCATTGTTATTATATCATATATGGTCCACTGATGACTTTATATTACCCGTTCTTTTGTAAATTCATGTTAAAGTAGCGTTTTGGGTAAAATCGTCTCATTTGTCGTTCGTGTTTTTAACTTGTAATTATTCATATGATTACTTAGATCATGATTAATTAATTCCAGAATATAAAACATGATTTATATATATATATATATTCATAATATACATGTATAATAAATCATTAAATGGAATGAAATACACCGTTCATGGAGACGGTAGTCCGTACGTACGCATGAACGTTGTTTTCGTTTCCTTATTGAATTGAATGGAATTAAGTAGATGACATACATATAAATATAAATAATTCCAGTATCATTATTAGGTCATATATTTCATTAGTACTTATTATATATACATTATAATCATTCATGAATGGTTAATCATTTAGAATGAATCTCATCGCGTCGTGGAGACGGTAGTCCGTACGTACGCACGAGCGATGATATCGTTCCCATGGTCGTGGAATTGTTTTGAAGTGTATGTATACTATTTCAGTATTAATATCAATTTATAATAATCATATATAGTTACTCATTACACCTTTATACCCATCCAATTAAGGTGGTGGCAGAAAATAGATTACACCACGGCGTGGAAACGGTATTCCGTACGTACGCACGCGCGGTGATTTCCTTTTTCCGTAGGATGGATAGAAGGTTAATTAGAGTTGTTTCATATTTATAATAATATATCAGTATATAATAAATACTTATGTTATTACTTTATCATGAAAAAACTAAATAAGAAGAAGTTGAAGAAGACAGAAATTGAAAAAGATCGGTAATGGATATTACCTCTTTTTGACGCGCCTTTTCTTAGCCTCCACTTAAAGAACTAAGGATGGCCTTTGAAGAATACCAGGACCTCTAGTATGATACTAGGGAAGTGGAGAAGGGATTTGTTCAGGGGTTGGCCGAGCTTGAAGGATCCAAGTTGTGTGAGGAAGAGAGGGAGGAGGTTCCCTTTTATAAGGGAGGAGAGGGGCACCTTAGGAATATCTCAAAATATTATTTTATAATAAAGTCAAAATCGGTTTATAATGGTTCCAAAGGGTCTTATTTAGAAGCTAAAGTGGGTATGGGTCGAAATACTATCAAAAAATAGGATTTATACAAGTTTAGGTTATTATTTTAACCTTATCAATTAGATTTAACTTTAAGTTAAATAATTTAACTTTTACCGTGTCTTTTTGTTTTCTTACACTATATGGTTAATACACTTACTATAACATGCCAAACGAACCCCAAATTGTTTATTATTAATATATATATCATTATCTAAGTCATTTGGCCGAACCTTAGATTTTTAGGAATAAAATAACAATTAATAATATAATATTTGATTTAAAAACTATTTTGTGTCAATTTTGAAACTATTTGATATATGATTTTTGTGAAAGTCATAACAGAATTATATGTTCTAAAAAAGTTTATTAAATAAACACTAATATATCATAGTAACTTATAAAATTAGTGTAATTCATAAAAAGTCTTAAATTACATTTATTTTGGTATTTATAATATCAATTATGTCAATATTTCATTAATAAGATAATTACTGCATCATCTTTGTGTCATAAATAAATTAACTTATATGATGTCTAAAAATTAAAAATAAAATACCATTATGTAGGAAATCTTTTTAGATTTCTAATGAATATTTATAATCGAATTTATCTTATGTATAACCCTATATTAAAAATGGTTTAGTAAATAAACTTTGATTTTAACTCTTTTAACTCTTCTTTGAACTAAATAATAATAAATGTCATAATCTAATCCAAGTGGGCCTAAATGATAATATTTTACACTTAAGGTTGTTTTTGGTCGAGATACATTTGTCCAATAGGATTAGGACATGTGTTAGGGTAATATTAATTTCATTGTTACCCTTAATTACCCTATTTACTTTTAACCGTGGTAAATAAAAGTAAAAAGTTACTATTCACCAAAAATTATTTTCATCTCATTGAACCACATTTACTTACTGACATCAACCGTGTCTCTCGGATTTTTGAAATTCCATTCACAGAAGTGGTAAAATTAAGTTTTATGAAAAATTCAGTTTTTTTAACTACCACTTAGTAGTTTCACTATTCATCAAAAATTGATGTTTTTCATAAGAATGCCGAAATTTCATCCTAAGCTATATTTCATATTCTGAATTCAAAAATGAAGTCTATTTTACAAAATTCATAACATAGAAGTTGCATTAATTAATTTTATAATTAAATCCCGCTGTTAAAACAAAGAGCGTGTTTTTAAGAAACAATATCTATAAAAAGATTGACACTTGTTTATGTCTGTTTTAAATGTGAAATTACATCCAATGACCAACATTGTATTAAATTGTAAAAATATATTCTAAATATACTTTAAAACCACTCAAATTAATAATTTATCACTATTAATTATTTTGATTAAAAAAGTTGTTTTTAATTATAATTTAGTAATTTTCACTATTCATCAGAATATTAAAGTTATCCGAAAAGTACCAAAATTTCACCTTAGGCTAAATTCGATACTCCGAATCCAAAAATGAAGTCCATTTTGAGTGATAAAATTTCTAAAATTTTAAAAGGTGGTTATTACTATTCATAACGGCTAGTTATAATAATATTTTAATAGCATATTGTTGTTTAGTGAAACTCGGTATTGCGTACTATACACGCTATCGAGGAAGGCCGTGATTGCGTGTAATGCAAGGAAAGTCAAGGATGTGTGTTGTGCAAGCTCCTTTTGGTGTAGCGTACAACACAAGACATTAATAAAATTAAAAATAATATTTTTCATAAAATCTCGGGCTGTTACATTCTACCCCCCTTAAAATGAATTTCGCCCTCGAAATTCGTCGGGGTTATAAATGGTTTACTATTCGAAAGTTTCTTTAATAGAAACCCACATTGTAAAAAAGAATACCAAAACTTGGCTTTAAAAACTAAAGTATGAAATGTAACGATTACCCAAATAAACTAATCACTGGGTTTCCACATAGGTGAAAATATGGATATGGAAGAGAAATCTAACCATCTTGTTTTGATGGAGAGTGGTAGAGAACATGGATATGGAAAATCCAGTAATCACAAATCCATAGATTTGTGATGATATAAGGTACCATCTGATTGATCAGGTATAAGATCACTAGGACAACATTTTTGGTTTTCAAGATCATTTCCCTAAAGTTGAAAATTTTCGTAGAATAAATACTTACTTTATTCTGGTAAAATCTCACTGTTGTTCGTGCCTTGAACAATTTCCACTTCATCTCTTAAATAAATGAAGTTTAATTTGTTATTCGTGAAGTGTTAGCAGATCATGTGATAGAATGACGGGTCATTCCATCTGTCTCAAACAAAAGGTTAGCAAAAATTATTAAATATAAATAAGTCATTCTATAGTGATATTAATCATATATGGTTCCTAAAATGGACTTATACTTCATAAATCATACTGATTAATATAATAAGACTAGTTTCTACTAAACAGGGACTTCCTGTAGGCCAGTGGTAGGCGATAAAGGCTAGTCGCACTTCGGTTGTGGGTTCGATTCCCACAGCCTTGTCCGACGCGATGGGCTATCGCCCGTCCTGCAGGTTGTCCTTTTTCTAAAACTATATTACTATAACATCCAATCAATAATATCGAAAAAACTTCTATCATTAAACAATACTTACTTATGTCCAACATAATCCATTCCAATCTTTAGGCTTATCCATAATACTGCAGTCCACTCTCATAACATAGTGAAAATGATTACCAGAGATTTAACACCATCGTCAATCCCCATATACCATAAGATATGTTTTGTTGGTCACATTCCAAACATTCAAAGTCCATAATCATGTATTCTCTTGAATACCTTAGTGAAAACATGAATGAAGTTAAATTTTAACACCTTCCATATAGCAAAATCCTCAAAATTATATATACTCAATCCATGGTATCACTTAGTCCTTATATCAATCATGAGCTCATGAATACTGTCAAACATTTTGTTTTCTCATTTTCCCTTCATTATGCGCATATCATCTTATTTCCAAAAATATCTCAATTACTTTGAATACCACATTAGACCAATACATAAATATTCCAATACTCCATGATACAATATTATTTTGGAATCCCATTACATAAACACTTAATCATTCCACCACATCGTTGTCATATTCAACATCGCCAATAGTGATCGCATGTGACTTCCCTTTGTCATTTGCCTTCAGTGGTTGCTCATATTGATCATCACTAACCCTTGGATAAGGTCATTTATTAGCATAATTCCCCATTTCCATGCACTTGAAGCATTGAAGTGTTGGTGGTGCGTTCTCTGCAGTGTTTTCTTTATTCACATCATTAGAAACCCTTTTTCCATTACTTCGACACTCAGCTGCTCGATGACCTTATTTTCCACACTTAAAACATTTTCTAGTCCCTTTAAGACAATCTCCACCATGCTTCTTTCCACACTTTGTGCATAAGTAAACATTTATCTTCTTTTCACCATTATTCTGAGATTTCTCCTTGAACGCCATCTTTCGTTTCTTGTCAAAACCTTGAGATGGATATGTAACACCAACATCCATTTCTACCTTGATAGCACAACGCACAATTTCTTCATAGCTACTGAAGTCTATTATAGCTAATTCCCTTCGAAGACTTGGTTTTAAGCCACTGAAAAATCGAACAACTTTACTATCAGGTTGGATGATAATGCCAGATGCATACCTTGCAAGTCTTGTAAAATTCGATTCGTATATACCAACAGATTCATCATCCTTTTGCTTTAGTTCAAGAAACTCCTTCTCCATCTTTGTTCGAAGAATACGAGGGAAGTACTTACTGAAAAACAAGTTCTTGAACTCGTCCCATTCCATGGACTCAATTTCATCTCTTGGCCTTGTATTCTTGATAAGATTCCACCATTGATCATCTTCACCTTCCAAACGATATACTGCTAAGATGACTTTATCATGTTCAGAACATTGAAGAACTGAAAATATCTTTTCAGTGGTACTGATCCATTGTTCAGCAACAAGTGGATCGGAAGTCCCACTGAAAGAAGGTGGACGTTGCCTCATGAAGGACTCAATAGAATACTATTCCTTTCTCTGCTCATTTGGAATTCCAGAATGATTCATAGCTTGTGTAACGATAGCAAAAAGATTTAGCACTCCATCTCCCACAACATTTGTTTTTTCAGGAGGACAATCATTGCATTTTCCATCGCATTGATCAACACGGTTCCTTCGGGTTCCAGCCATCGTCTAAAACCCAAAAAGAATAGTGTGTGAGGCAAAAATCATGCTAGGGAAAACAACATAATAAAGGGGGAGTACCTTCAATATATAACATCTTAGGTTTAATTCTATGATCGTTAGCGTAGTTCTAGTACTATAACCTATACGTATTCTTAACCTTAGGGACATCCCTAGACATACCGTAGAAATATCTCTAGGGATCTCACTAACGTTTTCGCATCCTAGTTTCCAAAGGTTGACTAAACATTTCCTTTGATACCAACTGTAGAGACCCGAAGCTTATCGTACATGGACATTACATTACTTTTGCGGAATACATAGTACATAACAAAAACACACACACAAGGATCGTAATAGTTTAGTGTCTTTGGAAACTCGGAACGTAATCTTCTAATCGTGGTGAAAGATCTTCAATATCTCCCATAAAGATCTTCCCTTTTTTCCCTAATACCTTTCTTTATATCCTGGGGAAAAGAAAACATAAAAGGGTGAGCTCAGATGCCCAGTAAGGGTAAGAAAAAGAAAAAATCAATCACATCATATTCATAAGAACATACCTTTTGGAAATCTTAACCTGCAAAAGAGAGCATAATCTCATATCATGGGATAAATCATAGTAGTGAAATGAAATCCCAATAAGCATAACTTAAAACATGAAACTTTGTGGCATGCACACATAATCATAGAGAATCATTTCTTGTTAGTCATGACTCATTTCCAAGACTATCTTAGTGGACAAAGTCCCTTTCTGAATCGAGTCACCCTCGTTTCAGTCCTGTTTCACTGAACCGGTATAACCTACCATTCCAGCCATGTCTATCTCATTAGATATGAAATCTTTACCCAATGCATTGGAGGGAGATATAGTTCCCACCCATCTTATAATGAATCCTTTATTATGTGTGCCACATAATCATAAATTATACATCATAGCGTAACCCATGTAATAAAAATGGAATTCTTAAACAACATGACATCATAAAACAATTCATATAAGATAAAGGAATTCATAAAAATATAATTCCATCACAAAATAATCAAATCAATGTAATAATAGGGATAAAAACAGAACCCTTTATTATCTTAGATGGAAAATAATTTTGATAAAACACTTGAACTCCATTCTTGAGGAAAATATCCTTTCTACTTCAAAAACATTTTTCCTTTCATAACATGTCATACGACTTTAAAATAAAAGAAGTTTATTAAAAATAAACATTAAAACTTGTAAAGTAATCTTCTTGGAAATAATGTTTTAAACATCCATTCATGTCGTATAAGTTAAAAAAAACATTCTTCTCGTACTTTTGTCGGAAAAGTCAAAAAAGTACCTCGTACGAAAAACGACAAAAGATTCCTTTCATATTTTTTAATAAAAACTCACCGAAGGGTAAAATTGGATTTAAAATATTGTAATTGGATGGAAACAATATTACATATTGAGGGAACATGGATTTGGATGATAAAATACACCCCAGTAAATGCCAAAGTAAAAACAATCTTGGATAAAAATGAGATTGTGATATTTCCCTTACCTTAGGTCCGACTTGCTTTGTAAGTGTCTGAACCTCCTATATAATGATTTAAATCATGTTATTGACTTATTACAGAATCATATTCATTGTTATAATATCATATATGGTCCACTTATGACTTTATATTACCCGTTCTTTTGTAAATTCATGTTAAAGTAGGGTTTTGGGTAAAATCGTCTCATTTGTATTTCATGTTTTTAACTTGTAATTATTCATATGATTACATAGATCATGATTACTTAATTCCAGAATATAAAACATGATTTATATATATATATTCAGAATATACATATTATATAATAAATCAGTAAATGGAAAGAAATACACCGTTCACGGAGACGGTAGTCCGTACGTACGCATGAACGATGTTTTCGTTTCCTTATTGAATGGAATGGAATTAAGTATATGAAATACATATAAATATAAATAATTCCAGTATCATTATTAGGTAATATATTTCATTAGTACTTATTATATATACTTTATAATCATTCATGAATGGTTAATCATTGAGAATGAATCTTATCGCGTCGTGGAGACAGTAGTCCGTACGTACGCACGAGCGATGATATCGTTCCCACGGTCGTGGAATTATGTTGAAGTGTATGTATAATATTTCAGTATCAATATCAATTTATAATAATCATATATAGTTACTCATTACACCTTTATACCCATCCAATTAAGGTGGTGGCAGAAACTAGATTACACCACGGCGTGGAGACGGTATTCTGTACGTACGCACGGGCGGTGATTTCCTTTTTCCGTAGGATGGATATATGGATAATTAGAGTTGTTTCATATTTATAATAACATATCAGTATATAAGAAATACTGATGTTATTAGTTTATCATGAAAGAACTAAATAAGAAGAAGTTGAAGAAGAAAAAAATTGAAAAAGATCGGTAATGGATATTACCTCTTTTTGACGCGCCTTTTCTTAGCCTCCACTTAAAGAACTAAGGATGGTCTTTGAAGAAGACAAGGACCTCTAGGATGATACTAGGGAAGTGGAGAAGGGATTTTGGCAGGGGTTGGCCGAGCTTGAAGGATCCAAGTTGTGTGAGGAAGAGAGGGAGGAGGTGCCCTTTTATAAGGGAGGAGAGGGGCACCTTAGGAATATCTCAAAATATTATTTTATATTAAAGTCAAAATTGGTTTATAATGGTTCCAAAGGGTCTTATTTAGAATCTAAAGTGGGTATTGGTCGAAATACTATCAACCAATAGTATTTAGACAAGTTTAGGTTATTATTTTAACCTTATCAATTAGATTTAACTTTAAGTTAAATAATTTAACTTTTACCGTGTCTTTTTGTTTTCTTGCACTATATGGTAAATACACTTACTATAACATGCCAAACGAACCCCAAATTGTTTATTATTAATATATATATCTTTATCTAAGTCATTTGGCCGAACCTTAGAATTTTAGGAATAAAATAACAATTAATAATATAATATTTGATTTCAAAACTATTTTTTGTCAATTTTGACACTATTTGATATATGATTTTTGTGAAAGTCATAACAGAATTATATGTTCGAAAACAGTTGATTAAATAAACACTAATATATCATAGTAACATATAAAATTAGTTTAATTCATAAAAAGTCTTAAATTACATTTATTTTGGTATTTACAATATCAATTATGTCAATATTTCATTAATAAGATAATTACTGCATCATATTTGTGTCATAAATAAATTAACTTATTTGATGTCTAAAAATTACAAATAAAATACCATTATGTAAAAAATATATTTATCTTTCTAATAAATATTTAAAATCGAATTTATCTTATATATAACCCTATATTAAAAATGTTTTAGTAAATAAACATTGATTTTAACTCTTTTAACTCTTCTTTGAATTAAATAATAATAAATGTCCTAATCTAATCCAAGTGGGCCTAAATGATAATATTTTACACTTAAGGTTGTTTTTGGTCGAGATACACTTGTCCAATAGGATTAGGACATGTGTTAGGGTAATATTAATATCATTGTTACCCTTAATTACCCTATTTACTTTTAACCGTGGTAAATAAAAGTAAAAAGTTACTATTCACAAAAAATTATTTTCATCTCATTGAACCAAATTTTACTTACTGACATAAACCGTGTCTCTCGAATTTTTTAAATTCCATTCACAGAAGCAGTAAAATTAAGTTTAATGAAAAATTCATTTTTTTAACTGCCACTTAGTAGTTTCACTATTCATCAAAAATTGATGTTTTTCAGAACAATGCCAAAATTTCATCCTAAACTATATTTCATATTCCGAATTCAAAAATGAAGTCTATTTTACCAAATTCATAACATAGAAGTTGCATTAATTAATTTTATAATTAAATACCGCTGTTAAAACAAATAGCGTGTTTTAAAGAAACAATATCTATCAAATGATTGACAGTTGTTTATGTCGGTTTTAAATGTGAAATTACATCCAATGACCAACATTTTATTAAATTGTAAAAATATATTCTAAATATACTTTAAAACCACTCAAATTAATAATTTATCACTATTAATTATTTTGATTAAAAAAGTTGTTTTTAATTATAATATAGTAATTTTCACTATTCATCAGAATATGAAAGTTATCCGAAAAGTACCAAAATTTCACCTTAGGCTAAATTCGATACTCCGAATCCAAAAATGAAGTCCATTTTGAGAGCTAAAATTTCTAAAATTTTAAAAGGTGGTTATTACTCTTCATAACGGCTAGTTATAATAATATTTTAATAGCATATCGTTGTTTAGTGAAACTCGGTATTGCGTACTACACACGCTATCGAGGAAGGTTGCGATTGCGTGTAATGCAAGGCAAGTCAAGGATGTGTGTTGTGCAAGATCCTTTTGGTGTAGCATACAACACAAGACATTAATAAAATTAAAAAGATTATTTTTCATAAAATCTCGGGCTGTTAAAATGATCCAGCTATCTTGTGTGGGGAATCATCAAGTTATTTTTACAAGAAAATTCCAATGTTATTAAAAGAACAAAACTGGAATGTTAGAGATCAACTTCATGATATGATTAACTGGTTTGGTGTTTATCTCATGACTTGTCTGACATGTATATGGGAAACCACATGATAATTATAACATGTCCATGGTGTGTTGCATGATTGTTGTATTAATGATAATGTTATTCAACAAAATTTTTAATAATATTTCATTACCATCAAGTGATAGATGTATATAAGTGAATTGGTGCCACATTGTTAGGGTTGTTATGTTGGAAGGACTTAATTTGACATGGATGATATGTCACGATCTCTTCATAGGAAATGAAATGAATTTTTGGAGGACTTTGTGAGATTTTTACTACAAAACTATATGACATCATTTGACATGGATTACATTGGAAATATATATTTTATGACTAACGAATGTGTTATTGGAATAAAAAGACTCATTTTCACTTAAATATTCTTATTAGTATACACATACATATAAATTCTTTCTCAGACATTATCAAATTAGATCCCCAATTTTTGTCAATATCTTTCCTTAGATGTCCTCATGTTATCATGTGGATAAGTGGAAACTCCATTTCAAATTCCATTCATCACAATAGAAGTCTTCCACATGATCAAACGGTTGATCATTGGTTTGATATATAATTTACACAAAATCCATTATTTCAATCCCTAATATTACCTTGTGTATGCCCATAATGATTTTTTAAAATTCCAGTCTAAGAAATATTATATCATCTATACAATCATATTTGATTTTCATGAGAATGGTGAATTTATAGAAATCCCCACCATTTATCTATGTCACCTCACATGGTGAATATCTCAAAGATAATTTCTTCAGTAGGTGGATCATCACACATTTCATGTGAACCTTCCATGGGTTATCGAATGATTCATATTTGTGTTGCATGATAAATATTAACACTTGACAACTCAGTCATTGCCATTATTTTTTGAATCACATATTTACAAATATTTTTTTATAATAATATTTATCTATCATATGGCCATTATAATATTTGGATGATATTTTACAGAGTCTTCATGAGACTAGGATACCCATCATAGTAGACGAAAAATAACAAAGGGAGACCTATATATGTCCCATAATGATATCTTGTTCCCTCTTCAAATATATTTTACATGAATAATAGTTTAACACTCTTTGTCACAATGTTGCCAATTTTTTCCACATTTATTTTATAATTTCTTCGGAACACTCCCATAGATTTTATATCCAGGTATTTTGTGAAAATTTAAAAATGTCTGAGATCCATCACCTACTAGAGGAAACTTGTCCAGTGGACATCACCTGATGTGGCTGGTATGTTAGTCGGGATTTCACATGATCAAGGGAAAAATCCTTTGTACCACATATACCCTTCCGATAATAATCTCGTCACATATATTTTGAATCATTCCTCTAAGTATTCCAAATTTCTTATACTATTTTCCCTTGACATGGAATTTTTTATTGGATGAAAATTGTAGATTCACATGATCGTTACTAAATCAATATATATCTTGTTTAATTTTTGTGATGGTCACTCTGTATATTTTGGTTGTATCACATGACCATTGTTGGATCTCAAGATTACACACATACTTTTCAAAGGGAATTTTCTCCTACATTTTTTTGGTATGATGAGTTATCAAATGGGATGGTATCAAATTATTCATATCAAGGACATGAAATGTGTAGCAAACATGAAGTGATTTTGTTGAAATGATGAAAATTATTTCATGTGATCAATTTACTGATCATATGGGATGGATACACCCTTTTCATAAAAAAAAAGTTACTCAATTTTCCATGAAGCCACCTCATTTTTCATCATGTATTTTATTTATTTTCTCATTTATTTTATATAAAAAATCACATTAACGAATTGACGAGTTAGAGCGACTTTACTTGATAAAGGTTACATTATAATAGGGTTTCACTCAACAAATCTAACATTTCACTAGGTATCTCGCTTGATGTTTGAATTGTCACATGAGTCGTCTAATCCTATAATTTGAACATATAAATAACATAAATCATATAATGATATACCATTTCTATATTTCAATTTATGAGGTCATTTGGGTTACCAATTCGGAGTCTATTAGTTGACATGCCTTTGGATTGGAGTAACAAATATAATGATGGTTCATATATTCTGGAAGACGTGTCGAAAGGGATTCACGCGATGTATGGGATTCATGAAAATAATTTGTGTGACCAAAGGGATTCTCTAAAGGGAAAATTAATGATTATTTCATGATAACACATAATTCATAATCATAATATATGACATTACTAGGGTTATGCTATCACATTTCATCTAGGAGTCATGCATTTCACATGATCCAACCTCCTTATCTTCTTGTAGCCTTGATAATACATCGATTCTTCTACATAGAAAATAATTCCATATCTTTAGGTATTTGACTAGTCTTTAATTTGAAGATGCATAATAAGATGGCGTCAATAGTTTGGAAATAATTATTTTAATATAAATATATTAAAAAAAAATTATTTCCAATGGAAATGGATGTAATTTTTCAAACATAGGATGATAAAAATTGGAAACTTTTATAATTTATCTTACTATTTAAATTATTAAAAAAAATATATTTTTGGATGAATTATGGACATTTTATTCCTGTTTGATTTTTGAGATTATTTCATATTTTTTATTTCATTTATTTTTGTTCAAGAAAAAAATCGTTCATTATTGTGTATCATTATTATTTATATATATATATAATAAATTATATTATATAATTATATATATATATATAATATCATGATGGGAAAATATTACACCATATCATAGTATATAATATTGTTAGTTGAATAATTTCATATAGTATTGTTATTTAGAACATATAAAATTATACAATTGTTGGAAGGTATAATAAGGAAAGAGTGTAGTCTATTTTTTATACCATGGGAATTACATTAGGATCTTATGTAATTATTTTTTTCTAAAAATAACATACAGTCGATTAATATGACATATTAGTAATGATAATTGAAAACTACTCGTTGTATAGTTGTGTGTTATATTATAGATTACAAATAATTGATTACTGTTTTTAGGTAACATGGTATTAAATTTTAATGCCATATATAATTTTTTAATTTTTATCTCATATAATTTTTAAATCTAGTAAAAAAATTATTATCAAGGTATGAAAAAATAATCAAATCCAAATTTTTATTATATATTATATTTTGAATTTTTTATGTTGGGAAAATAATATTTATTTTGTAATTATTATGATATACTATTAATATAATGAAATTAAAAATATTAAAAGACAAAAACTAATTTTTAATTCAATAATTTAATAGTTTTACTTTGATGGATGTGAAATTATGAATAAATACTAGGATACATGTAGCATTGAATTTGGAGAGTTTTCATCAATATATAAAACATTATATTTTAGGTGTATCCAAATGAATATGGTATCCATGAATTGGGAGAACATAGTGGAAATGTATATAATCTATAGATCACGTTTTCAAATAACAAAATTGTATATTTTTGCTTAAATTTCATTTAATAAATGACATGTTTGAAAATATGGATATGGAGATAATGGAAACACAATTTTTAAAAATGGTTATTGATTTGACTTGGTTAATTTATTATAAATAACATGTTTTAATAATATTATATTCATATAATGATGTATTTAATTGATATATATGAGAGTAAAACGATCCTTTAATTTGATAATGTTCTATTCCAAAATAATGAATTTATAAAATACTGAATTAGATGTTTTTGAATATTTTAAAAAAAAATTTAAGTTGATGTATATAACACTTATGAGTGAACCAGGAAAAATCATACAATTTTTGGATATATATATATATATATATTATGTTCCATGTGATTTTTGTGGACTGATATAATAATGTCTCCATACAAATACTGGAAAAATTTCTATTCTATTCATGAATTCATAGTTTCGGTTTACCCCCCTATAGGGTTGACCTATGAATTAAGGAATAAATATGTGGTATTCGATATAAAATATTAAAACCCATTAAAAGTTTTCTAATAATTTTTTGACAGTATTTATTATATCAATAATATGTGAGCAGTTTTAGATTTTCTTAATTGATATAAATATACATATATGATTCACAATAGATCATTTTTTGATACGGTAAAAAATAAATTTTCATTGACTGTTTTAATGGTAATAAATTCATTGATCTTATAGTGATTAATTTTTAAGAAAATCGATAAGTAACTCATTGGTGATACAAATTTTGAATATTCTATATCAATTTTTCATTTGATTTGAGAAATTCATTGAGCTGAAAATTTTGTATAATATTAAAAAATAGGTGATAATATATCAAACATTTCTATAGTAGAAAACTACAACACGTGAGAAAATGTTAATGCAATTAAAAAATTTGAAAATCTATAACTGAATACAAATGTGATCAGTATTTCTTCTTTATCTGTATCACTAATGATTATGGACCAATTCATGTGAATTGTATGGTGATGAAGTATGTGTAATTTTTTAATTATAAATTTTTTATTCTCTCATTATCTTATAATCGAATATATAATGTTCGAATGGAATTTAAATTTCTATAGATTTTTTTCAATAAATATAATTTTATACTTTTTGGTTTTGACATTTTATAAAATGGATTCTGGATTAAAATCCATTTCTAAATTAATATTTAATTCAATTAAATGATAATAATCTTTTCTTAAAAATTATTTGGTCAAAAATGTGACTGAAGAATTTCTCTCACATGCTATTTGTTGGGTGATTCTAGATAATTTCATGGTTTAATGAAAAATAGTATTCTGATGTTATAGATATGATATGGATTCCAACAATGTAGTTATGACCCTATAAAATATTAATTTAATAATCTATGGAATCATTTAAATGGATTGTTAATAAAAATATACAATGGGTTTAAATTAGTGAAATTAACAAGAAAAATTATAAATTAAATTATGGTTCGATAACATTACTAGATTCAATATTTATATGGAAATATATAAACCAAAATATATTTTATAAAAATATATAAAATTATTGAAATAAATACAATTTTCCAAATATGAAAAGTAAAATTTTGTGATCTATTAGATCACATGGGGACTAATTATATATAGTTGAAAAGCTACCAATAATTGGATGATATTGAACCCAAACAATGAAAGATGGGATCACAATTAAGAAAAAAAATTAAACTAATTTTAAAGGAGTTTTCTTTCTACCATAACATAGGAAAAAGAAATTTAGATAAAATGTAAAAAAAATATGAATTAATATTAATAATGACCTCGGATCAATGGAGATCCATATTACAAAACAATACCATTTGAATAAAAACATTATCTTGTAAAATAAGTTGATAATAAGGATTATATAATAATAATATTTTTTTAATACACCTAATTTTATCACCAATGATTCTGAAATTTAATTATTATATTTTAAAAAATTATATTACTATAATTTCTATAAAAACAATGAATGATATAATGAACAACAATATATAGAAGCATTTTTGTGTGTTCACACACTATTAAAATTAATAGGATCTTTTCAAATAATATAATTTGTGATTTTGACGGAACTGATTTAGAAATGATATATCCTTAAATATCTAATTTATGATTAAATGAAATATATCCTAGTAAAATATTTAAAAATAACATTGTTCTCTCTGGGGATGTGATTCAAAAAAATATGTTCTGTTTGTGACAACATTCTTACTAGAAACACAATGTTGTATTCAATTATAGAGGCAAACTGTGAAATTGAATATTCTAATATACCATGATTAATGGAAATTGAACCAATGATAAATCTTGTGGATAAAATGGATATATCTAGGTTTCACAACATTGATGAGGATACCAACTAATGGTTTTGATGGATTCAAAACATTCATATAAAATTCATTTAATTTATTTAAATGAAATGTTTTCTGGAAAGGTATTCTTAATTTAATGATAAATATTAAGTAGAATTATGATATATGTGCAATAGGTAAGAAATTAATAATATATAAAAACCCTAAAGAATAATATCTTCACCAATTAAAAATTTGTATCCTATAAATATTTGAGGTATGGTGACACATATATGAAAACAAGGGTGTGTTATTTCATCGTATTTTTATATTATTATATTCTGAATATGATAATCAACTTAATGAAAAAATAGAACAATGTGTTACAGTTTAACGAATGATATAAAATTACAACTAAAAATAAAATTTATTGGATAATTAAAAAATAGAATTAACTAATGAGTAAGGTAATTATCTTTTGATGTTAAATACTTATAATAGTGTCATGTAATCACACATATTGTGGAAATAGAGAGAAATACATTTTTATTTTTTTTCGTTAGTGTTAATATGACACGTTAAATAATTTTACTTTTTGGTCAGTAATATTTAATTAACAATACATAGTTAGAGATATATTCCATAAAACTATTATATATAAGTTACTTAACATCACTTCTTCACCCATGTCATGGAATTGATAAAAATTAGTGATTATATTAAACCATTTTAAATATTCAATGGTAGGTATCATAGTCAAAATAAGATTATATTTTACATATACTTCTTCTACATTAAATTTAACAAAGAAATAATTGGTAAATATGGTTATTTAATGGGATAAGAACTTTTTATATATTAATGAACCAAAGAAACCTTATATGAGTTTTTGGAATGGTATTATAAATAATTTTTTTCAAAATATTGAGAAATTTATTTCGTTAAAATAAAAATAACTAATGATTTGAACATTTTGGAAATGTTAGATGAGGATGAATATTACAGTAAATTTTCCCCAAAATTTTTGTTATCCCATTTGGAATGTTTTTTGAAAAATGATGACATGAATCTATTTATGTTATATGTAATTAAATTTAAAAAAATAAAAATGATAATATATTTTATTAATAGTTTTAATATTATTTATGATAACACTCCCCTAAAACAATATTAGCGTAGGATATGTGTATATAAAATATTTTTTATTACAAGTTGATTTCATATCATTTGAAGAAAAAAATAATGGATAAATAAGTAATCAAATACATACATAATAATTTATTTAGAAATGGAAATATAAAATTATAGATTATTGCATGATGACATGTCATTAATAAATTATTAGAACTATATGATATTTCAATATTATTTCTAATTTGAATGATTGTCATCTGAAATACAATATGATAGATTTATAACATCTATAATATAATTATATTTAACTAATATTTATGTGATTTATTAACCACTTCCTAGACATGAATAATTTATTCGATTTTTGTTAGTAATAATTCATATTGTATTTAATGATCAAAAGATTAATGTGATAAGGAAATTATTTAAAAATTTATATAAATTATGGTATTACTTTTTTTAAGTTACAGGGTTATAAATATATTTGTATAAAATAATTTTATATATTCTTATGATGGATATATATTTAATTAATTATACAACTTGAGATTTCTGATGTTTTGTGAATTCATATGTGATGAAAATGGTGTTGAAGATATCTAGTTATTTTCAAATAAAATATCTCATAATCATGATTAGAATACTGTTCATGTTTGTGTTTTGTGTAAATTATATAATATTTTGATGTAAGAAGATAAAATATGTACCTAAATAATCATGAATAATTAAATAAAGAATAAGGATAAAAACGATTTTAAAAATAAATTTTTTATGTATAATATGAAAAAAAAATATTAATTTATTATATACCCAATTAGATGTCATAATTAGCTATTATTTAGATTTTATTTTCAGCATTACATATTATAATCATCTCTAGTCACTAAATGAATTAAATATATTATTCAATGAATTAATGGCTCGTCTATATTAATTCATATTTAAATTTTTAGTATGATATCTTCGTCAAACTAATGAAAGTGTAATTAAAATATAATTAGATGACTTATTAAATCACATGGAGGATTTTTCTATCTTTATAGGGTGTTTATTAATTCTCTTAGGGAATCAGCTGAATCACTATATTGTTATTTTTCAAAAAAACATTAACATAACATAATTGCTGGGAACATAACACATACTTATGGGTGAAATAAAAATAAATTATTCTAATGAGGGTTGAAAAACATATCTTATGGACTCTTTCCACGTGACAAGTGAAGTTATATCCCATTTAATTAAGTTATTTAAAAAATATTTCAAATGTTATAATTTAATCATATTTTACCCTCCAATAATTTATGGATTTGAGAGCAAGATGGCTCTTCCCAAACACTAATCATTTTCTCCTCTCGATCCCTCCCCTCACTAATATTTTACTGAATTATAAACTATCTATAGATTATTGATGTATATGATGTATGTGGTATTGTATGTTTTGTCCATGATAATCCCACGGTTTTATATTTATATTTTTATGTAACATTTTTATTTGGATACAATCTATATTTTATGAATTGTTTTAAGGTTTTTGTAATTATGATATATTGATTATGATCTGAGGTGTGATATCTAAATAAGAATGTCCTATTATTCTATGGTATCTATTTTTATTCGTATTTTTTAATATTCAAATCAATTTTTTGAAACATGAAATCAAGTAGGGGGTGTTCTGGGTTTAGTAATATGGTGGGGGGTTTTATTGGGAATGGAAAGCCTCTTATATATGAACTATGTGTGTCAACAATGGATTGGTAATTTTATAGTAACATTACTGAAATTACACAAAAGAGAGAATCTTGTATATTGGTCCAAAATAACTATATGTACTGGGAATCTTGAAATTATATATTACATGTATTGGTTGAGGGTAAAATGGGATTATTAGTCTCGCTATTGATGGGATGCATGGGTTGAGGTTGTAGTGATTAATGTGAGTTTTGTATCATATTAAAACTCATATGAGTGTATCCCCTAAAACATATTTTTTTGGGATTAATAATTTTTAGTATGAATTATCTACGATAAACTCACTCATTGAAAGAGTTTATCATTTGTATAGTATATGGGAATAAGGTAATGTAATATCAGTTGTTTTTGGTGTAAGATTTATAGGTTCCTAGTTGGTAAAAAATAGTGGAATAGAAAACATTTTGTATATAATGTTTATTCCTTGTGAATCATGGATGGTATGAAATTTTATCATTTTCATTTGTCAAAAAATATATATTGTTCCAGTTCAAAGTGATCCCAATGGTTATGTGATCCCATGATGGATTTAATGAATTGCTATAACTAAGACGATCAATGAAATGGGATATAGATAAATTCATGAATAAAAAATTTTGATTCCTTAATGGGTATTGAAAAATTATTGTGTAGATATTAGAGTGAATTATGATTTTGTATCATGATATGGTGACTAATTTTGAGATTTTTTGATTAATCATCATGAAATGAACTATTTTGGTAACATAATGTAGTTATGAGATTGGAGTTACGATCTTAAATTAATAATATATAACTTTTACATTTTTTATGTATATATGTATCTACTACCTAGTCACTTATGGATTGGGTTGCATATTTCCAATATATATTTTAAATAAATTCATATGTAATTGTAAATAATGTGTTGTGGTTAATTCCTAGGTTTCATTTTGATTGATATGATATTGATAACCTTACACAATGTGTTGATATATATATTCACCCCTATAAATACTTTTTTCTGTGTTTATAATTTATAAGAGTCCAGTTATTTTATTCCATCATCATAATTCAACATGTTTTCACTAGTGGATATGAGGTATATCCACATTAACATGGGTATGAACATATTTTTATAACTAAATATTGATATTGTTTATATAACAATATTTATCGCTTTAATACTGGATATGATGCTTGTAAATGTGGCCCTATTGATTAAGAGAATTTATATGTTGCCTATTGAAATGCTCATAAAAATTCATGTTTTAAACAATAAGAATTTTAAGATCCTTACCATTCCTAGAGGTATAATGTGTAATTTGTTAAGTATTTATTTACATTATTTTGATATTATCTTGTTTTGGTTTTACATTGTGGTGTTATTGGGTTAAAATGAATATTTCTAGAGAGAATGGGTGTAGTTCACGGTTTCCAGGTGATTGTTCAAAACTGTACTCCCATCCCAATAAACTGTGTGAACTAAGTAGAGGAGAATCTCATGGATATGAAAAAGTTATTAAAATTGGGCACCCTATATGGAGAAACTATGTGATAACCCTATGTGAGGTGCATGGAATGGGAATATGTTTAGGGGAAACAATGTTCCACATATAGGAAACCAATCATGGGGGATTTTAAACCCCTAAAAATAGAATATAATAACCAAAACACACAGTGTTAACTCAAAATTTTCCTTAACTCATACGTAAATGAATTATAAACTTTTTATGGCTTCGGGATGGATTACATTTCCTTATAACCATCGTTCAGGGGTACATGAATCTTGTGTTGATGGTATTCACCAATAACGATATTAGAATATAAAACGGTGTAGTTTTTTCGGCATTCCTATCCTTATTGTGTTCGTTTAAGTAATGATTTTATCTATTTTTGAATATAGATATAGATTTTGGTATATCTAATTTGATTGATTTTGGAAATAGGTTTCGGATCTACATATCATTCTTCAATGTGATATTGAATGATCCACATCAATTTGGGTATTTTTGTTTAACATTGTTCGTCATAAAACTTGAGTTAGGTGATCTAAATTTAATTCCTATAATATTTATCCCAATTTAATTTGTTTTATGTTAGAATTAAATTTTCATATTTGTGAAATGACTCTAGATATACTTAAATGAATAAATTATTTACTTTATGGAATCATGGAAAAGGATTAGATTATTGATGAATTAATTAATGGAATATGTGAATGGAGAAATGATTAGAAATTGGGATTTTGAAATTAAATTAGTTAAATTGTGAATTAATTAACGATATAATATGAATATGGAATTATTAGGATATCAGTATTGGAGGAAAACATGTTAATTCTTTTTTTAATTTATTAATTGGATATATGGTTGGAATTTTTATTAATTAATTATTTAATTAATTATTTTTTAAATGAGGTAACTTTATTATATGACAACTTCCTCATTTTATTCATGCATATTAATGTATTAAATAATAATTTAATTTGGTAGCTGGAATCATATACTGTGTTTTTAAATTTGATGAGTGTTTTAATGTTGATTAACCTTTATGGATGTGGTATATGTGATCTATGAATGATTTTTATATATATATAAGTGTTCGGAATAAACCAAGTTTCTAAATACCAATGTTGGAATAATGTGTGTGGGAAAGGGTCGGAGGCTCCAAATACTAATGTGTGAAAATTGTGAGTGGGACAGGGATGGAGGTACTAAATTACAATATAAGATAAGATCATGGGATAAGGTCATAGTCACCGAATCCCCATGTGACATTAAGTTGTGCGATAGGGACTGTCACTCCACATACCCACGAGGTATTATAAATATCATTCTACACCATTTAGTTATCATTGGACTATAGTTGCAATTTGATATGAGATGATTTTGAAATGAAATGACATCTATTGACCATGGTTATTTATATGGTTCAGACTCTGGCATTATCTTATATGGGTATTTATTGTTCGAGTGTTCTATTGAAACTGTGTGTTTATATCTTAAATTAAGGAATTATGAAACATACTAATTATTTAATTATACATTATAATTTATTATTTATATAACTCAAATCACTATTAATGAATAATTTTTTTAGAGACAATTTGTGGTTTAAAAATAATTTTTATTCACACCCTTCTCTACACGCTGATTGAAAACCGAATAGGCTTCATGTTTGTAATATATGATAAGGGAAGGTGTCATAAGATAGAGGGATAATAGCGATATGGTATGGATGATAGATGTAGACATCATTAAGGACCCACATGGAAGTAATCATTTTCCCTATATATTTAGGGTTTTAAAACTGAAACAAGACACATAATTTTACTGAAATATCTACTATTTAGTTTTTTATATTGTGTTTTCATGTTTTGTGCATCATGTGACACTAGTTTTGTTGTATGTAGTTATATCATTTGTTTTTTGTTTATTTCATTTCTGTTATTGAACTAATTTGATAAAGAGGTTATAATATCCCGATTCTCGATATTTTCACATCAATTCATGTCATAAGCCTATGAAATATAGGGTGTCACAATAGAGGTAATGTGATCATTCGTTTCGAGGAACCACTTTGTGGCACCTGGTTTGGGATATTAAAATGTAGTATGAAAGTAATTTTTATTTTGTTACATTTTCATAATATTTTTGGAAGGGTTGAAATGATAATAGTCTGATTCAAGACATGGATAAGAGCACATGGATCCATGTAGACAACCCATTTATGTGTGTAAAATCTACATTCCCAAGGTGGGATTATTGTCACATGTGCGTTGTTGTAGATGATGTAATTTCTCCTCGTGTGATGAACATGATGTGTTATTTTTTTACTCATTCGATGTTTTATAAGATTTTAATTAGATCCCAACATAGTGCTAGATCATATATTTCATTAATTTTTCTGGGAACGGAGGATTGTTTTGTGACAAGAATATCATTATGAACTCAAGTGAAAAAGACATTTGGGTAATGATTTAGAATATTTAAATTATTTTACATTCCCTTGAAATTGAAATGAATAAGGATCCTAATATGTATTGAAAATTGTTAAATTATATTAGAAGTGAATAAATTGTTGTCTAATATGACTTTAATAATGGGAATATTATTACGATTTTATAATAATTTTATAGATAGAGCATTGTTAAGGGAAGTTATAATAACATAGTTTTGACTATATAGTGGAGAAGAGGATAATGAATTGATATAGATTACATTAATCTCTTTTTTAATTATATTAATGTTTTTATGTGTCTCGTGATGTGTGATTGGAATTATAGAGACAAGACTCCTCAACAACAATTGTTGAGAAGATGAAATGACAACTTGGTTAAAGATGATCTACTTGTATTGGAACTCGATATAGTAATAGTGTAGGTGAAGAAGGACGAAATATGTTGTGTGATATCAATTATCCATTAACTAAATTTATAGAGAGATTCCGATATTGAGTTATGAGGAGTATTTATAACCTGAAATGGGTGATTCATTTAGAGAAACATACGAAATTTAACTGGGAGTGTCGACCTCGTGTAATAGAGTTCTATATTTATCCCATCTAGACTATACAGGATTGTTTGAGACTCCTATTGAGAAGAGGGTAAAGAAATAATTTTATATGTTATGAGGATTAGTGAATAACAAGTGAGATGTTCAATCTCTCTCGGGACATTATAATGTTTTGTTATAGAATAATTTTTTAGAAAATTAAATCAGTCAACATTTTCTAGTGACTCTGAGATTTAAAAGAGTAGCTAATTTCTGGAGATTGACTTTTGAGATTATGTTTGTAACACCCCAGGTAAATAAAGAATAGAAAATTTTCATATTTATTAATATTTTTGAATTAAATATTAATTTTACTTTTATGGGTTGGCTATGTTCGATGACGTACCTGATACACAACAACAGATTTATTTATAATCTTACGTTGCACACTAATAAAATAATAATATTATTTTAAATGGTAGTTAATTCCTAGATGATGTATTGTTGAGATTGAATATAAATAATTAAAATATGATTAAATATATTTTTTAAATGTTTTTACATTTATCCAATAAATGTTAGACGCCTAAAATGCAAATGAATCCAATTTTAAAGCATAAATACTCTAATATTCACTAAAAGGTCAATTTATCACCTTTTCCTGGAGAACCATCATTAAATATAGTTCTGGTCACTCTTATACATTCTATTGGACAAAATAAATTTCATTTTTAGAATCAAGACAATCAAAATTTACTTTATGTATGTTTGTGTAATTTTTCCGATAAAATTCATTTTTAAATGAATAGTGAAAAATGTTTTATTTTATTTAAAAACCACATTTTTTATCTAATTTATTTATATGGTTAGATTATATTTTAAATTGGTTTAATTTGTAATTAGGATATATTTTTACCATTTAATCCAATGGTGGTCATTGAAATTTATCTCACCTTGAAATTGGACTTAAACAAGTGTCAATCTTTGGATAGATATTGTTTCTTAAAAACACGATATTTGTTTTGACAATGAGAATAAATTATAAAACTCATTAATGAAACTTATATGTTTTTAATTTTTCAAAATAGACATAAATTTTGAATTCAGAATATCAAATATAGCTTAGGGTGAATTTTTGGTATTTTTCTAAAAACCTTCAATTTTTTTTAATAGTGAAACCACTATGTTGTACTTAAAATACTATTTTTTCGTTTAAATAAAATTTTACCATTTCTAGGAAATGAATTTTAATAATCTGACATACATGGATGTCATTATTGAGTAAAATTTCGTTCAATGGGATGAAAATTATTTTTGATTATTAGTAACTTTTTACTTTTATTAACCGCGATTAAAGGGTTATTAGTGTAATTTAAGGTAAAAATAATGTTATAATAATATAAAATTAACTTTACATATGTCATACCCATATTGGATGAATCGTGGCTGACCAATAAAAACCATTGGTCAATTTTGGGACCCCATTGAGCCACTTGGGTAAGATAATGACATTAATTTCTTTTTTATTTAATGTAAAAATAATAATGTCACAAACATGTAATATTTTACTAAGAGAATTTTTACATTGGGTTATATAATTGATATATCTGACGAAAAATTTTCATTAGAAATATATAATTATTTCCTACATCATGGTAATTTTTTTATAATTTTTATACATCATATAAATAAAATTATTTATAACGCAATGTTGATGTAGTGTTTATGTCAATATTGAATAATTTAAATAAATAAGAAGATAATGTTTAAAACAATATCCAACACTTTTAAAATTATTATTGGATGATTTTATTTCTAACATGGGCCACCTTATATTTGAATTTTATTATTTTGGGACTATTAGAAACCGAAAAGCATGATATAATAAAATAATATTTTCAATCTTTCCAAAAGAGCCCCTCCTCTATCTTATAAAATGACCCCACTTCATACCCTTTTAAAACAATTCTCAAGCCCTTTTTGTAACATCCCAAGTAAGTAATTAATAATTGATATTTTTATCTATGTCTTTTAATGATTAAGATTGTGTTATATAGGCTTAAAATGAAAATAGATACAATCTTATGCATGGAATACACTAATATTGTTTTACTGCCTTTTGATGGAAAACCATTTTTGAATCTATATATTGACAATTTTATAAACTATGTCTGTCAAAATAAACTTATCCTTTATGATTGGGACATCAAAATTTACCTTGTGTGAATTTTTGGTATTTTTCTGACAATGTTCATTTTTTAATGAATAGTTAAAAATACTGCATTTTACATCAAAACTGCTTTTTAATCTAATTTATTTATATGATTAGATTATTTTTTGAATTGGTTTTGAAGTGAAATTAGAATATATTTTTACCATTTTATCCAATGGTGGTCATTGGAATCAATTTCACTTTGAAATTAGACTTAAACTAGTGTCAATCTTTTGATACTTATTGTTTTGTAAAAACACGCTATTTGCTCTGGCAGCGGGAATTAATTATTAAATTAATTAATGTGACATATATGATTTGAATTTTGTAAAATAGACTTCATTTTTGAATTTGGAATATCAAATATATCTTAGGGTGAATTTTTGGTAATTTTCTGAAAAACTTCAATTTTTGATGAATAGTGAAACCCCTAAGTGGTAATCAAGAAAACTGATTTTTCAGTTAAATAAAAGTTTACCACTAATGTGTATTGAATTTTGAAAATCCGACATACATGGTTGTCATTAAGAAGTAAAATGTGGTTCAATGAGATTATAATAATTTTTTTGGTGAATAGTAACTTATTAAGTTCTTAATCGCGATTAGTGGTAATTAGGGTAGTTTAAGGTATAAATAATGCTTTAATAATAGGAAATGACCTAGACACATGTCCCAACCTTATTGGTTGTGTCATGGGCGACCAAGACAAGCCATGGGTCAACTTGGGGACCCCATGGAGACACTTTGGTTTGGAAATGACATAAATAACTTTTTATTAAATGTTAAAGTAAAAATGACACAAACAAGAAATGTTTTACGAAAACAATTTTTACATGGGGTTATAAAGATCAGATTTTTGATTATAAATAGTCATTGGAAAGCTAAAAAGATTTCCTACATCATAGTATTTTTTTTATGATTTTTATACATTAAATAAAGTAAATTATTTATGACATAAGAATGATGCAGCGATGACATCATTATTTGACGATTTAAATAAAATGGAAAGATAATGTAAAATCTATGAACTACACATGTCCAAAACCAATTGGATGAGTGTATTTCGAACCCTTATCACCTTATCAATGAATTATATCAATGTGGGACCTTTTAAAACCTAAACACATTTTCAAATAAAGTAATATTTCCTTACTTTCCAAAAGTGCCCCTCCTCTCCTCTTATAAAAGGCCCCCACCTCTACCTCATTTCACACACTCCTCAAGCCTTTGGCTCGGCCAACCCCTGACCATTTACTCTCTCCACATCCCTCTACTCATCCTAGAGGATTCCCTTTGGGAATAATCCTTTCAAAGGAAGCCTTTAGGCTCAAATCGAAAAGAGTTACACTTTTAAAGGTAATTCATTCTCTCTTGTTCATTTGTTTTATTTTGCTTCTCCAACCCTCTAAACTCTTTTTATTTACTTCTTTTGTAACAACAACAGTATCTTCAATATACTAGGATGTTGTTATAAGATTTATTCGAGCTAAACTCTCACACAACTACATCAAATGGTTAATGAACATACGGTTTCCGTGGATGGTGAAATTCTGCCTCCCGAAACGATGATTGTTCAATACTCATTTAACACCTTCAAAGTTGGCCATTATGATGTCACTATTTTTATATATGATATATAATATGTTTATTTTTTCTTTAATCTTCTGTATTTTTCATTTTGGTCATACCTTTATGGTTTCCATTATGGGTAAACACGATATCTTCATTTAAGGAAGTGCGGACTACCGCCCCCTCAAAGTGATGTGATTCGTTAATGCCATATCTGGGACGTGTAAAGGATGGATTTAAAGTTATTATATATGATTTTATACTGGAATTATAATATACCTCTATATCATTATTATTTCTTTCCATTAAAGTATGAGATAGAAATGAAAGTAGCGTTAATGCGTACGTACGGCTTACCGTCTCCATGAACGGTGCATTTCATTTCTTATCCCCAAATGTAATGTAATATTAAAACTACATGTATATAATGGATATATATAATTAATGATATATCTAAATGATGAATATAATTCTGGAATTAAAATATACATACCTCTCATTTAGTTTTCATTCCATTAATATGACAAAGAAATGAAAGTAGCGTTCATGCGTACGTACGACTTACCGTCTCCATGAACGGTGCATTTCATTTCTTACCTCTAAATGATTATGTAATATTATAAATACATGTATATGCTGGATATATATGATATATATGATATCCAAATCAGGAATTTCATTCTGGATATAAGGAACTTTTGACCACACAAACAACATGTAATTGTAAGAAGTCAACTTTCGACTTAAGAACCAAATATTGACAAAACAAAAATTATTAACTTAAAAGGTTACATAATGTTTATAACATGGCGATAAGTGATATAAAAGGAATAATGAACTTGAAAAAGATTCATAAGCAAGTAGAGATTAACTCAAGTTTATTATTCAGGAGATTAAAGAACGGTCGGGTCAAGTCTGATACGAGGTATGGGACTTCGTCTCAATCTCCTTTCGTTGAGGCATATTTTATTTTATACACAACTTTCTTTTATACGGTGTATAAACCCCTTTGACTTTTAATTTTATTCAAAAGGAATCTTTTTTATACGAAGCGTTTACTAAACGACAAAAGGGAATGTTTTTGTCATACATATGCGGCGACAACGACTTCTCCGCCGTCGTGGCCGTTATTTGAGTTTCGGCTTCCTCTACAAGCCATACCTTCTTTATAAAAGGAAAATAAATACCATGTTTTACTTTTCTTTTATTTTAGTATTGAAAATGGTTTTCATAATGTTTTTATATCAATGTGTTGTATTGATATCTCGTGATTGAAATGTGGAAATTTTATGTTTCCTTTATGCATGTTTTATGTGATATGATTATGTTATGGTTCTTGGGAATTATTATGAAGACGGGTGGTTCCGTGATAAACTAAGGGCGGGTGAGCCCGTTATAGCTCTCTAATGCATTGGGTAACACGAAGGAGTGAAACGTTAAGGTTTCTCCGAAGAGATTTTAGGGAATATACTATGATGGGTATTCCAAACGTAACCAAGAGGGTTACTCCCTACGTAAGAATGTTATGAATGCCTCAAGTTACCTTTATGTGTTATGATTTCTATGATTTATTCATGATTTTATGAGGTATGTTAAAGTGCCTATGTTTTATGGGTAAAGTATGATTTCATTCTTATGTATATATGAACTCATGTTTCCTTTCCATGTTTTTTTTATAACCCATACTGTGTTTTTATGCACATCCCAAGTTTTTGAAATGTTTTTCACAGGTCAAGGGAAAGGTACATGATAAGATGATAGAGTTAAGGATGTGTCAATAAATAATCCATGTTTTATTTTAAATGTGTTTCCATTGATGGGAATGAAGAATACTATCTTTCTGTAACCACTTTGTTTATATGTGGAATGTAATGCAAGTTTTATGATCTAATTCTCTAAAACTATAAACCCGAAAAGATCCTCAATGTGTAATCTTGTAATAACTCAAGATTAAGTAAGGTTTAAGGCTGGGGCCTTATAGTTGGTATCAAAGGTCGGTTTAGATAACTTTAGGATTTAGAATTCTATTAAATGATTATCCAAAAATATTTTTTTTCGAAATAATATAGCATTTATGGATTACCATGTTGCTTCGCCTAAGATATTTCTGTGTTCAGAATGGTTTTCTGCAGGGGAAACAAAGAAGCTATGTTGGGATGACATCAGGAGAAAGATAACCTTCCAAATCAGCAACCTGAGATGGTCGGAATCGGAACTGAATAGTTTGTTGCAGTGATGGCACAGTTGACTCAGGCTATAAATAGTGGTGGTATCCATGCACGAGATCAACTAGATCAACCGCAGAGGAAAATGTCAGTGGTGGAACATTTCATGAGGCAACATCCCCCATCATTCAGAGGATCATCTGACCCTGTGCAAGTTGAAGGGTGGATTAAAGCACTGGAGAAGATTTTTGATGTCATGGGGTGTTCAGAACATCAAAAGGTTAGTCTTGATGTTTACCATTTTGAAGGTGAAGCTGATCAGTGGTGGTCGATGGTGAAAAATATAAGGGATAGTGATGAGATTGAGGATCTTTACTGGGACGAATTCAAAGGTATGTTTCTTGAGAAATATTTTCCTAAGGTTGTTCATCTTAGGATGGAAAAATAGTTCCTAGAATTGAGGCAGGAGGATGATTCAGTGGCTGCTTATGAAGAAAAGTTCACTCGATTGGCAAGGTATGCTCCAAACTTCATACGAGATCTTGATAGTAAAATAAACCATTTTTACTCAGGGTTAAAGCCAAAGTATCGAAGGGCTTTAGCTTCTCGTGAGTTCAAAAGTTATGAAAAACTTGTTCGATGTGCGGAGAAGGTTGAAATGGAGTTTGCCGATGATCAGGTGTTCTATGACAAACAACAGAATAAGAGGTCTAGTTGGAAAGCAAAGGGGAAGAATTCATCAAAGAAGAAAGGAGGTAAGAAAACCAAATATCCATCCTATGAGAAGTGTGGTAAAATGCATCCTGGAGAATGTTTATCCAAGTCTGGTAAGTGCTTTCGGTGTGGTAATTCTGGTCATATTGCTCGTAACTGTAAGGAAGACGATCAAGCAGGAAATGAAAAGCCAACGGTAAGATGTTTTAAGTGTAATGAAATGGGTCATTATGGAAACGAGTGTCCAACGAAGAACTCAACTAGGGGAATGAAATCAGACTACAAGCAGAAAGGGGTGGTGAAATCCTTTGCAACAACTTTAGCAGATGTTGGGCCATCGAATGAAGTGGTATCAGCTCCAGGGAGCTCAGTATTTTTCGATGATTGACTTGAGGTCGGGGTACCATCAGTTGAAAGTAAAAGAAGCAGACGTTCTGAAGACTGCGTTCCGTACTAGATATGGCCATGATGAATTTGTAGTTATGCCTTTTGGGTTTTCCAATGCACCTGCTATATTCATGGACCTTATGAATAAAATTTTCCATGAGTTCTTGGATAAGTTTGTGTTTGTGTTTTGAGGTTTGGGAAGAGGTTATGTGTGCCTTGTGATTCACAGTTGAAGAGAGAGTTTTTTATGTGAATCTCATAGTTCTCCGTTTTCAGTTCATCCTGGAAGTACTAAGATGTACAGAGATCTGTAGGAGTATTACTGGTGGGATGGAATGAAAAGAGATATTGCTGATTTTACTGTGAAGTGTTTGACTTGTCAGCAGGTTAAAGCAGAGCGGCAGTTACCGAATGGGATACTTCAGCCTTTACCAGTGCCAGAGTGGAAATGGGAGAATATATCCATGGACTTTGTTGTTGGATTACCGAAGACATCTCGAGGTAATAATGCAATCTGGGTTATTGTTGATCGCTTGACCAAATCTACTCATTTCCTTGCTATACGAGATACTTTATCTCTTGATCAACTTTCCCATTTGTATCTTAAAGAGATAGTCAGGTTACATGGAGTTCCTCTCTCCATTGTATCGGATCGTGATCCCAGGTTTACTTCTAACTTTTGGAAAGGCCTTCAGAAGTCGTTGGGTACTGAATTAAATTTTAGTACAGCTTTTCATCCTCAATCAGATGGGCATTCAGAATGAACAATTCATACCTTAGAGGATATGCTACGAGCTTGTTCGATGGATTATCAGGGAAGTTGGGACCAACTTCTTTCTTTGGTTGAGTTTTCTTATAATAACAGTTTTCATTCCAGTATACAGATGGCACCATTTGAGGCATTATATGGGAAGCGGTGTCGAACTCCAGAATTTTGGAATGAAGTGGGTGAAAGGAAGCTGATGGGACCAGAATTGGTAGAAGAGATGGCAGAAAAAGTTCAGTTGATTCAGAAGCACATGAGAACAGCTCAGAGCAGGCAGAAGAGTTATGCGGATAACCGGAGGAAGGATCTATCTTTCGAGGTAGGTGATCATGTTTTTCTCAAGGTTTCTCCATGGAAAAGTGTGTTGAGATTTGGTAAGAAATGAAAGTTGAGTCCAAGGTTCATTGGACCATACGAAATTCTAGAGAGAGTTGGATCAGTTGCATACCGAGTGGCTTTACCTCCGAGTTTATCTCAGGTACACAATGTTTTTCATGTTTCAATGTTGAGAAAGTATATGCCAGATCCATCTCATGTTTTGAGTCCAGAGGTAGTTCAGCTAGAAGAGAACCTATCTTATGAAGAACAACCAGTCTAGATTCTTGACCACAGGGAGCAGGTGTTACGGAATAAGGTGATTAAGTAGGTAAAGGTTTTGTGTAAAAACCACATGATTTAAGAGGCAACATGGGAATCTGAAAATGCAATGAGGGATAAGTACCCTCATTTATTCGATAAGTAAATAAATTGCGGGGACGTAATTTTCTAAAGGGGGGGAGGATGTAACATCCCATGTAAGTAATGAATAATAGATATTTTTATCTATGTCTTTTAATGATTAAGATAATGTTATAGAGGCTTAAAATGAAAATAGATACAATCTTATGCATGGAATACACTAATATTGTTTTATTGCCTTTTGATGGCAAACCATTTTTGAATCTATATTTTGACACTTTTATAAACTATGTTTGTCAAAATAAACTTATCCTTTATGATTGGGACATCAAAATTTACCTTGTGTGAATTTTTGGTATTTTTCTGACAATGTTCATTTTTTAATGAATAGTGAAAAATACTGCATTTTACATCAAAACTGCTTTTTAATCTAATTTATTTATATGATTAGATTATGTTTTGAATTGGTTTTGAAGTGAAATTAGAATATATTTTTACCATTTTATCCAATGGTGGTCATTGGAATCAATTTCACTTTGAAATTAGACTTAAACTGGTGTCAATCTTTTGATACTTATTATTTTGTAAAAACACGCTATTTGCTCTGGCAGCGAGAATTAATTATTAAATTAATTAATGTGAGTTATATGATTTGAATTTTGTAAAATAGACTTCATTTTTGAATTCGGAATATCAAATATAGCTTAGGGTGAATTTTTGGTAATTTTCTGAAAAACTTCAATTTTCGATGAATAGTAAAACCACTAAGTGGTAATCAAGAAAACTAATTTTTCAGTTAAATAAAAGTTTACCACTAATGTGTATTGAATTTTGAAAATCCGACATACATGGTTGTCATTAAGAAGTAAAATGTGGTTCAATGAGATTATAATAATTTTTTTGGTGAATAGTAACTTATTAAGTTCTTAATCGCGATTACTGGTAATTAGGGTAGTTTAAGGTATAAATAATGCTTTAATAATAGGAAATGACCTAGACACATGTCCCAACCTTATTGGTTGTGTCATGGCCGACCACGACAAGCCATGGGTCAACTTGGGGACCCCATGGGGACACTTTGGTTTGGAAATGACATAAATAACGTTTTATTAAATGTTAAAGTAAAAATGACACAAACAAGAGATGTTTTACGAAAACAATTTTTACATGGGATTATAAAGATAAGATTTTTTATTATAAATAGTAATTGGAAAGATAAAAATATTTCCTACATCATAGTATTTTTTTTTTGATTTTTAGACATTAAATAAATTAAATTATTTATGACATAATAATGATGCAGCGATGACATCATTATTTGACGATTTAAATAAAATGGAAAGATAATGTAAAATCTATGAACTAAACATGTCCAAAACCAATTGGATGAGTGTATTTCGAACCCTTATCACTTTATCCACGAATTATATCAATGTGGGACCTTTTAAAACCAAAAAACATTTTCAAATAAAGTAATATTTCCTTACTTTCCAAAAGTGCCCCTCCTCTCCTCTTATAAAAGGCCCCCACCTCTAACTCATTTCACACACTTCTCAAGCCATTGGCTCGGCCAACCCCTGCCCATTTACTCTCTCCACATCCTTCTCCTCATCCTAGAGGATTCCCTTTGGGAATAAACCTTTCAAAGGAAGCCTTTAGGCTCAAATCAAAAGGAGTTACACTTTTAAAGGTAATTCATTCTCTCTTGTTCATTTGTTTTATTTTGCTTCTCCAACCCTCTAAACTCTTTTTATTTACTTCTTTTGTAACAACACCAGTATATTCAATATACTAGGATGTTGTTATAAGATTTATTCGAGCTACACTCTCACACAACTACATCAAATGGTTAATGAACATACGGTTTCCGTGGATGGTGAAATTCTGCCTCCCGAAACGATGATTGTTCAATACTCATTTAACACCTTCAAAGGTGGCCATTATGATGTCACTATTTTTATATATGATATATAATATGTTTATTTTTTCTTTAAGCTTCTGTATTTTCCATTTTGGGAATACCTTTATGGTTTCCATTATGGGTAAACACGATATCTTCATTTAAGGAAGTGCGGACTACCGCCCCCTCAAAGTGATGTGATTCGTTAATGCCATATGTGGGACGTGTAAAGGATGGATTTAAAGTTATTATATATGATGTTATACTGGAATTATAATATACCTCTATATCATTATTATTTCTTTCCATTAAAGTATGATATAGAAATGAAAGTAGCGTTCATGCGTACGTATGGCTTACCGTCTCCATGAACGGTGCATTTCATTTCTTATCCCCAAATGTAATGTAATATTAAAAGTACATGTATATAATGGATATATATAATTAATGATATATCTAAATGATGAATATAATTCTGGAATTAAAATATACATACCTCTCATTTAGTTTTAATTCCATTAATATGACAAAGAAATGAAAGTAGCGTTCATGCGTACGTACGGCTTACCGTCTCCATGAACGGTGCATTTCATTTCTTACCTCTAAATGATTATGTAATATTATAAATACATGTATATTCTGGATATATATGATATATATGATATCCAAATCATGAATTTCATTCTGGATATAATGAACTTTTGACCACACGAACAACATGTAATTGTAAGAAGTCAACTTTCGACTTAAGAACCAAATATTGACAAAAAAACAGTATTAACTTAAAAGGTTACATAATGTTTATAACATGGCGATAAGTGATATAAAAGGAACAATGAACTTGAAAAAGATTCATAAGAAAGTAGAGATTAACTCAAGTTTATTATTCAGGAGATTAAAGAACGGTCGGGTCAAGTCGGATACGAGGTATGGGACTTCATCTCAATCTCCTTTCGTTGAGGCATATTTTATTTTATACACAACTTTCTTTTATACGGTGTATAAACCCCTTTGACTTTTACGTTTATTCAAAAGGAATATTTTTTATACGAACCGTTTACTAAACGACAAAAGGGAATGTTTTTGTCGTACGTATGCAGCGACAACGACTTCTCCGCCGTCGTGACCGTTATTTGAGTTTCGGCTTCCTCTACAAGCCATACCTTCTTTTTAAAAGAAAAATAAATACCATGTTTTACTTTTCTTTTATTTTAGTATTGAAAATGGTTTTCATAATGTTTTTATATCAATGTGTTGTATTGATATCTCGTGATTGAAATGTGGAAAATTTATGTTTCCTTTATGCATGTTTTATGTGATATGATTATGTTATGGTTCTTGGGCATTATTATGAAGACGGGTGGTTCCGTGATAAACTAAGGGCGGGTGAGCCCGTTATAGCTCTCTAATGCATTGGGTAACGCGAAGGAGTGAAACGTTAAGGTTTCTCCGAAGAGATTTTAGGGAATATACTGTCATGGGTATTCCAAACGTAACCAAGATGGTTACTCCCTACGTAAGAATGTTATGAATGCCTCAAGTTACCTTTATGTCTTATGATTTCTAGGATTTATTCATGATTTTATGAGGTATGTTAAAGTGCCTATGTTTTATGGGTAAATTATGATTTCATTCTTATGTATATGTGAACTCATGTTTCCTTTCCATGTTTTTTTATAACCCATACTGAGTTTTTATGCTCATCCCAAGTTTTTGAAATGTTTTTCACAGGTCAAGGGAAAGGTACATGATAAGATGATAGAGCCAAGGATGTGTCAAGAAATAATCCATGTTTTATTTTAAATGTGTTTCCATTGATGGGAATGAAGAATACTATCCTTCTGTAACCACTTTGTTTATATGTGGAATGTAATGCAAGTTTTATGATCTAATTCTCTAAAACTCTAAACCCGAAAAGATCCTCAATGTGTAATCTTGTAATAACTCAAGATTAAGTAAGGTTTAAGGCTGGGGCCTTATACTTTGGCTCGCCCAAACTCTACTAAATGTATCCCCCAATATCCCTCTCTTTATCATAGAATCCTTAACTTAGTGTAAAAGCACTTTAAGAAACCCTTTTGGTTTAAACCAAGGGGAGTTACCCAATTTAAAGGTAGCGTCTTCTCTTATGTTCTTCTGTTTTATTTTGCTTCTTCCACCCCCTAAACTATTTATATCCCATTATTTTTTAACATAAATAGCATATTAAATATAATAGGATGTTTTTATGACAAGGATTAGAGATACACTTACACACACCTCCATCTAATGGGTGAAGAACATTCTGTTTCATTGGACGGCGAACTACTACCTCATGAAATGATGATTGTTCAATTACCTCTAATCACCTCTCATGGTGGAAAATAAGATTTAAATGTATTTATATATGATATATATTATGTATATGTTTTCCTTATGCATCCGTATTTATAATTTATGGAACACCATTATGGTTTCTATAATGGGAAAACACAATAATTTCAATTTAGGAAGTGCAGACTACCGCCCCATCAAAGTGATATGAATTGTTAATGCCATATGTGGGACATATATAGGATGGAGTTTATAATATTATATATGATATTTTACTAGAATTATATTGTACCTATATATCATTATGTTTTCAATCCATTAAATGCGAAATATAAATGAAAGTAGAATTCAAGGTTCGTACGGTTTACCATCTACATGAACGGTGCATTTCATTTCATACCATAAAATGTTATGTATTGTTATAAATACATATTATAATATATATATATGATATTTATTATATGTAAATCCTGAATATCATTCTAGATATAATGGATATTTTACAACACGAACAACTTGTTATTATAAGACGTTTATTTTTGACTCAAGTACCAAATGTCGACAAAACGACCGTTATTAACTTCAATGATTACATAATATTCATAACATGTAAATAAGTGATATAAATTGGATAATGAACATGAAAAAAGAATTCTAATAAAGTAGAAATTAACTTTTTTTCTTATTCAGGAGATTAAAGAACGATCGAGTCAAGTCAAACAGGAGTTAAGGGACTTCGTCTCAATCTCCTTTCATTGAGGCATATTTTGTTTAAATACAAGACTTTCATTTATACACTGTATAAACACCTTTTACTTTTCATTTAATTCAAATAGAATCCTTTTCTATGAATCATTTTACTAAATGATAAAAAGGAATGTTTCTTTTAACTTACGCGGTGACAATAACCTTCCCACTGCCATGAGTATTACTTGATCATTGGCTTCCTCAACAAGTCCTAATGTTTTTAAATGGAAAAATAATTACCATATATTCTATTATATATTTTGGTATTGAAAATATTTTTGATAATGGATTTGTTTTGTCAATATATTTAAGTGATATATTGTGATTGAAATGTGGAATGTTTTCATTCCGTTATATTTTTTGTATTTGTTATGATTTTATAATGGTACATGAACATTTGACGGGTGGTTACATGATAAACCAAATTATGGGTGGTGTTGTGATAAACTAGTATGGGTGGTTACGTTATATCCTCCAATTCATTGGTTATGGATGTCGGTCGTATGGAAATTCCATTTAGTGACATCTGTGGAATTCAACCGTACGGTTATTACATTTAAGTATGTTTATGTTCCAAGTTACCATTATATGATATGTGTTCTTTATATGGGTTTTATGGTTATCATTTGGATAAAAAACGATAATAAATTATATATTATTCAGTAAAGAGTATTTACAACATAATATAGTTGAAAAGTATTACATATGATTATGTATTCATGGTTTATTTTTTGTTTTGAAAAACTAACGTTTTCATTCTTTGTGTATCCCTTACTGAGCTTTTTCTGCTCATCCCATGTTTTTGAAATGTTTTTCACAGGAAATAAAGTGGAAGAGGGTCAAGGATGTGATCAAGGAAACTCAGGCTGTCTAAAACATGGAACTGCTCATGGCACTTTTTTTCAAAAGTTTATATTTTATGAAAAAAATTGAAACTGAGTAGAAGTTTTTACCTTGTAACATTTGAGATGTAATAGTTTTGGCCTAATTCTCTGGAACTCTAAACCTAAAAATATCTTCAATGTTAATTATTCATATAATTCAAGATTATGTAATTTTTTAAGGCTGGATCCTTATAGTTGGTTTCAAAGGTCGGTTTAGATAACTTTAGGAGTTAGGGAATTGTTAAATAAATGTCCTTAAATTAATTTATGGTAATATTGAAATGATATAGCATTTACAGATTACCATGTTTCTTCGCCTATGATATTTCTATGTTAAGAATGGATTTTCGTATAATAAATAGTGAAACTTTTCTGGGAAAGAATACTGAGGGAAATGACCTTTCAAATCAGTATCTTGAGATGGTCAGAATCAGAACTGAGCATTTTGTTGTAGTGGTGGCTCAGTTGATTCAGATGATAAATGAAAGGTGTGTCCATTTTTGAAATTTTGGTTTATTATAAAAGTAAAGAGGATCATGAAAGTAATATAAGGGTGCTCTTGAAAACATTGAATGAAAAGAAACTATTAGGGAAATTTAGTATGTGTGAGTTTTGGTTACAAAAAATTTCATTCCATGGTCACATTAATTCAAAAAATTGCATAACTGTTGATCCTACTAAAACAAAAGTTGTTGATGAATGAAAAAGACCAACATATATAACCGTGATTCGTAGTTTTCTTGGTTTGGCAGGTTATTAATAGAGGTTTGTTTATAATTTTTCATGTTTATCTAGTCCAATGACTAAGTTAACTCTAAAAGGTGTTATGTTCCGTTGGAAAATATAATTTGATGATTGTTTTCAAGAATTAAAAAGAAGATTTGTTAATGCTCTAGTTTTGGCACTACCATCCAGAAATACTAAGTTTGATATCTACAGCGATGCTTTATTTAAAGGATTGGGTTGGGTCCTAATGCATAATGTTCAGGTAATTGCTTATGCTTCATGTCAGTTGAAACCACGCGAGTTAAATTACCCTACACTTGATTTAGAATAACCTTCCGTTGTTTTTTATTTAAAAATTTAGAGCCATAATTTGTATGGACTGGAGTGTGAAATATATGCTGATCAAAAAAGTTTTATGTATATATTAACTCAAAAATAATTGAACATGAGACATAAGAGATGGTTGGAATTAATCATGGATTATTATTTCAAGATCCATTACCATTCGAGAGAAGCAAATAAAGTGGATGCTGATTTATGTCGAAATATTAATGCTTCATTAACTATGTTATGTTTCTAACAAGATCCATTGGTTTTTGATTTGATGGACTTTGGAATAGATGTTTTGGTGTGGGAAATTATTCTGTTTTGTATCAGGTGTCAATGAGATCATCTCAATCAGAAAGAATAAAGCAACCACAGAAAGAAGACAGTGAGTTATAGAAAAAGGTAGAGTTGGTTCATAAGGGTATGTTGCCTGAATTTAACATTGATAATGATTGTGTTTTAAGGTTTGGAAAGAGATTATGTGTGCCTAGTGATTCACAGCTGAAGAATGAGTTATTATGTTAGTATCATAGTTTAGTGTTTTTAGTTCATCCTTGTTGTACTAAGATGTACATAGATCTGCGGGAGTGTTACCGGTGGGATGGAATGAAAATGGACATTGTTGATTTTAATATGATGTGTTTGACTTGTCAGCAGGTTAAAGAAGAGTGGCAGTTACCAAATGGAATTCTTCAGCCTTTATCGGTGCTAGGGTGGAAATTGGAAAATATATCCTTGACTTCGTTGTGGGATTATCGAACAAATCTTGAGGTAATAATGCAATCTGGGTTATTGTTGATCGATTGACTGTATCTTCTCATTTCATTCCTATTCGGGATACTTTGTCTCTAGATCAACTTGATCAGTAGTATGTTAACGATATAGTTAGGTTACATGTTGTTCTCCTCTAAATTTTATCTGATCGTGATCCCAGGATTACTTATAACTTTTGGAAATGCCTTCAGAAGTCGTTTGGTACTGAATTAAATTTTAGTATAGCTTTTCATCCACAATCATATGGGAAGTCAGAATGAAAAATTCAGCCATTGGAGGATATGTTACGTTCATGCTAGTTTGATTATCAGGGATGTTTGGACCAACATCATTCTTTGGTTGAATTTTTATATAATAACAATTATCATTCTAGTGTACAGATGGCTCCATTTGAGGCATTATATGGAAACTGTTGTTGAACTCCGACTTTTTGGGATGAAGTAGGTGAATGGAAGCTGATGGGACCAGAATTGGTAGAAGGGATGGTAGAGAAAGTTACGTTGATTCAGAAGAACATGAGAACAACACAGAGCATACAAGAAAGTTATGCAGATAACTAGAGGAAGGATCTTTCTTTTAAGGTAGGTGACCATGTCATTCTCAATGTTTCTTCATAGAGAAGTCTGAAGTGTTTTGTTAAGAAGTTAATGTTGAGTCTGAGGTTCATTGGACCTTATAAAATTCTAAATATTGTTGGATGAGTAGCGTACAGAGTGGCTTTACCTCTAATTTTGTCCCAGGTACACAATATTTTTCATTTTTCGATGTTAGGAAAGCATATGACAGATCCATCTCATGTTTTGATCCCAGAGGTAGTTCAGTTGGAAGGGAATATCTCTTATATAGAACAACCGGTTATGATTCCTGACCATGGAGAGCAAGTGTTGTGGAATTAGGTAATTCATCAGGCGGCTGTTTTGTGGGAAACCCATATGGGTGAAGATGCAACATGGGAATATGAAAATGCTATGAAGGATAAATACGCCCATTTAATTTATAAGTGAATAAAATGGAGAGGATGCAATTTCCAAAAGGGGGGAAGGATGTAACATCCCAGGTTAATAAATAATAATACATTTTCATATTTATTAATATATTTGAATTAAATATTATTTTTTACTTTAATGGGGATTCTATGTTTTATGGCGTACCCGATACGCAACAATAGATTTCTTTGAAAACATAGGTTGCGCATACTAATAAGATAATTATATTATATTAAATAGTAGTTAATCCCTAGACATTGTATTGGAGGGAATGAATAGAAATAACTAAAATATGATTATATATATATATTAAATGTTTTTACATTTATACAATGATTGTTAGAGGTCTAAAATGCGAATGAATCAAATTTTAAGCATAAATACTCTAATATTTACTAAAAGGTCGATTTATCATCTTTTGATGGTGACCCATCTTTAAATACAGTTTATTTCACTCATATATGTTTTATTGGATCAAATAAAATTCTTCTTTAGAATCGGAACATCAAAATTTACTTTGTGTATGTTTTTTTATTTTTCCGATAAAGTTAAATTTTTAAATGAATAATGAAATTTTTGTATTTTAATTCAAAACCTAATTTTTCATCTAATTTATGTATATGGTTTGAGTATCTTTTTAATTGATTTAATTTTTAATTAGAATATATATTTAATATTTAATCCAATGGTGGTCATTGGTGTTAATTTCACTTTGAAGGTGGACTTGAACAAGTGTTAATCTTTTCATTGATATTGTTTCTTAAAAACACGATATTTGTTTTGACAACGGAAATAAATTATAAAATAAATTAATGCAACATATATGTTTTGAATTTTATAAAACATACATAATTTTTTAATTCAGAATATCAATTATATCATACGGTGAATTTTTGGTATTTTTCTGAAAATCCAAAATTTTTATGAATAGTGAAACCACTAAGTGGTTGTTAAAAAACTATTTTTTCGTTTAAATAAAATTATTCCTCTTCTGTGAAATGGATTTCAAAAATCCGATAGACATGGTTTTCTTTAGTATGTAAAATGTGGTCCAATGGGATGAAAATAATTATTTGTGAATAGTAACTTTTGACTCTTATTAACCGCAATTAAGGGTAGTTATTATAATTTCAGTTAAAAATAATGTTATAATAATATGAAATTACCTTTACACATGTCCTACCCTTATTGGATGAGTCTTGTCTGACCAATACAAACCATGTCTCAATTTTGCGACCCCATGGTTCCACTTGGGTAACATAATGAAATTAATAACTTTTTTATTTAAAGTAAAAATAAAAATGTCACAAAACATGTATTGTTTTACTAAAACAATTTTCACATGGGGATATATAATTGATATAATTTACTATAAATATTCATTAGAAAGATAAAATTATTTCATACATCATCGTAATTTTTTTATTATTTTTAGACATCATATAAATAAAATTATTTAAGATGAAATGATGATTGCACTGTTTACGTCATTATTGAATTATTTAAATAAATAATAAGATAAAGTTTATAAAAATATCCAAAACATGTCCAATTATTATTGGTTGATTTTATTTCAAACATGGTCCTGGTTATATTTGACTTTAATGATTTTTGGACCTTCAGAAACCGAAAATCATTATATAATAAAATAATACTTTCAAGCATTCCAAAAGAGCCCCTCCTCTCTCTTATAAAAAGACCCCACTTCATACACATTTCACACACTTCTCAATCCCTCTGGCTCGTCCATCCTATACTGAAATATGATCCCAATATTCCTCTTTTATCATAGAAGCCTTACCATAGGCATAAATCACTTCATGAAACCCTTTTTTCTCAATCCAAGGTGAGTTGCCCTATTTAAAGTTAACATCTTCTCTTATGTTCTTTTGTTTTTTCTTCTTCTCCAGACCCCTAAACTCTTTTTATTCCATTATTTTGTAAGAACACCAGTATCCTCAATATACTAGGATGATGTTATGAGATGTATTCGAGCTACACATACACACACCTCCATTTAATGTATGAAGAACATACTTTTTATATAGAGGGCGAACTACTGTCTCACAAAATGATTATTGTTCAATTATATCATTCTGTCTCTCATTTATGGCATAACATTATAGTTTCCATAATGGGTAAACACGATAATTTCATTTTAGAAAGTGCGGACTACCACCCCCTCAATGTGATTTGAATCATTAATTCCATGTGTGGGATGTTTAAAAGATGGAGATTACTATATTATATATGATATTATACTGGAATTATAATGTACCTCTATATCATAATGTTTTCATTCCATTAAATACAAAATAGAAATGAAAGTAACATTTATGCGTACGTACGGTTTACCATCTCCATGAACTGTGAATTTTATTTCATACCTTCAAATGTTATGTATTTTTATAATTACATATTATATTGGATATATATGATATATATGATATCTACATCATTAATATCATTCTAGATATAATGTATATTTTACCACAGGAAGAACTTGTAATTATAGGAAGTTAATTTTTGACTCAAGTACAAAATATTGACAAAATGACCGTTATTAACTTAAATGATTACATAATGTTCATAACATGATAATAAGTGATATTAAAGGGTTAAGGAACTTTAAAGAGGATCCTAAGAATGTTAAAATTAACATTTGATTATTATTCAAGAGATTAACGATCGAGTCAAGTCATACACGAGGTAAGAGACTTCGTCTCAAACTCAATTAATTGAGGAATATTTTGTTTTAATACATAACTTTATATTATACGCTTCATATACACCTTTTAAATTTCATTTCACTCAAAGGTAATCTTTTTCTATGAAGTGTTTTACTAAACAACAAAAAGGAATGTTTATTTTAACATATGCGGTGACAACGACCTTTATCTTGCCGCAAGTATTACTTGATCATTGGCTTCCATAACAATCCATAAATTTTTTAAAAGGAAAAATAAATACCATATACTCTGTTATGTATTTTGGTATTGAAAATGGTATTGATAATGTATTTTTTATGTCAATATATTTAAGTTATATATTGTGATTGAAATATGGAAATTTTTTCTTTCTTTTATAATTGTTATATGTGTAATGATTTTATAATGGTACTTGAACAGTGGATGGGTGGTTACGTGATAAACCAAATGATGGGTGGTGTGGTGATAAACTAGGATGGGTGGTTACATTATAACCTCCAATGCATTAGGTATGGAAGTCGGTCGTATGGATATTACATTTAGTGACATGTGTGGAATTTGACCGTACGGTTATTCCATTGAAGTATGTTTATGTTCTGGTTACCTTTATATGTTATGTGTTCTTTATACAGGTTTTATGGTGAACTTTAGGTTTCAAAAGGGTAATAAATGATATTTTATTCAGTGAAGAGTATTTACAACTTCATATAGGTGAAAAGTATTACTTATGATTAGGTATTCATGGTTTACTTGATGTTCTGAAAAACTAACAGTTTCCTTCTTTTTGTATCCCTTACTGATATTTTTATGCTCACACCATGTTTTTGAAATGTTTTTCACAGGACATAAAGTGGAATAGGGTCAAGAATGGGATCATGGAAAGTCAGGCTATCTAAAACATTGAACCGGACATGACCATATTTTTCAAAAGTTTTTATTTTATGAAAAAAATGGAAACTGATTAGAAGTGTCTAATTTGAAACTATTGAGATGTAATAATTATGGCATAATTCTCTAAAACTCTAAACCTAAAAAGATCATAAATTTTAAGTATTCATTTAATTCAAGATTAATTATTTTTTTATGGTTGGGTCCTTATAGTTATGAGATGTAATTGTATCTTCACGAAAATGCAGTTCATTTTTCATTGTTCGGAAAAAGGAGAAAAAATGATTTTATAGGATGTAATTAATATTAGTATTAATTCCCATGATAAAATAATTTTATTAATGAAGTTTCAAGATGTGGTGAACATGGCTCTCATATATTAGGGTTACAGGAAGGGTGATCTATTGAAAGAGATGTACTTTCTAGGGGAAGATGAAATGACATATCTTCATATGGTAGGATTATTTTCATCGATCATGTTATCAAATAATTCTGAGATATAGTTCCCATGAGAAAGGATAAGGTACACAGGATCATACAAGAGTTCTTTTCCAACTGTTCAGAAGGTAGGGACACTATGGTATACACTGACTTCAACCACCGACATTGTTTCTACCTTTATTTAATACAGTACATCTATAGAGATTATGTTGAAACCCATTATATATGTGTAATTATATAGAAACTATGGAAAATAATAATGTGGTAAGGGTGTCTTCTACAACATATCTTTCTAGCAGTTGAATTTTAACTGGTTGGGGGGGGGGTGGGGTAGTTGACATGGTTCTTCTAGGAGAGAGTGAATATAACTACTGAGTATTACAGCTTTGTGGAATTATATTGCATCACATGAATATGTATATGACGGTTGAATGCAGTTGATCTTACACTTGTGGATATAGAGGCAAGACCAATCATAAATCATGGTAATATTTTTGTAACTTATAAACTTTATAGTTGATTATTTGATATGAGTTCATCTCAGTATTTTATTTCTTCACATCTTGTTGTTGGTTTTATCATAGAGGCATTGTTCGTGATTTTAGTTATGTCAATAGATACATATTTGTGAGTATGGTAAAGCGACATATATTTTTGAATGGGATGTTCTCTCAAGGATAGATATTATTATTTCAGTTGGGATATTTAAAATCAAAATAGTTTAGCCTTTATACATATTATTTATATGGATTGGTTATTGGAACACATAAAACCCATTGGTTTTTATATTAGGAGAGTGAATTTAATGTCTCCTGAATGTGAAATTATATTCAATGTGGGAAGATATATATCTAGGCGGGCTATGAAGGGCCAGTTCATCAGCAATTGTAGGAGCTTACCACCTTGGTTGCATGTATATTACTGGAGGATGGGAGTGTATTGAAGGATTTATTTCCACCAATAATGGACATTCATAAGGATTTTTTTCCTAATGACATCTCTGGCCTTCCTCTTGAGAGATATGTGGAATTTATGATTATGTTGATTCAAGGTATTGATCCTGTTTTAATTCATCTATTCATAATGAACCAAACATTGCATTATGATCTAAGACACCATCTGGGTATGATTATATATAAGGCGTTTCTTCATTCGATTATACCACATTTGGGTTCTCTAGTCTTGTTTTCTGTTAAAGATGGAATGGCACAACACTTATGTGTTGATTCTCAGTCGTTGATTCAAATGAATTTCAAGAACTAATATCCTCTTACACAATCTAGAGTCTAATTTAACCTATTTATGGTAGGTTTCATTTTCTCTGATGATGAATTGAGATTGGTGTATCATCAGTTTAGAGTTTAAAATTTTGATATAATTCAGACTGTTTTTAGAATCATGTACGGCCAATATGATTTCAATGTGATTATGTTTGGGTAGAAGAACTGTAACGCACTGACCCCAATTACCCAGAGTCGGTGCACTATTTTTATACATTGGCATGATTACAAGGAATCAAGTCCCGAAGGACCGATCAGTTTAGCAGTCTTGGAAAAATAGATCACATACATGAATGTAACATTTGCACATTAAGACGTACAAAACAACATAAATAATCTTTATGAACGCCATTATTCCCTTGGCTTAACCCTGCATATCAATCACATTACACTTCTTGGAATCCTGGGAAAAATAATACATTGAAAGGGGTGAGCTCAAATTCTCAGTAAGGGTATGCAATACAGCGGAAACTTTCAAAAATAAGTATAAACATTTAAGGAAATGTATAAACCTAAAACAAAAGCCTTTTAAACCTGAACTTTAGCATAATATGGCAGAAATAAAATGAAATAATTCCATTTGCTTATTCACATGGATATTCTACTAATCGAATAATCACATGAAATATCACTAACCACTTTCATAATGATGGAATGCATAATTCCATACTATCATAACCACATAGCCAAGGCCTCGTTCCATTACTAAAAATATGATTTTTTCAAGGCCATGTGCCAAGGCACCAGTTTGTCTCATGAGACCTACCGATGCATCAAGGTGCTATAGCGGGCTCCACCCGTCACTTACTAAGTCCAATGCATTCCAATATGAAAAGGTTTAAACCTAACATAATCTTTCGTATTAAAACTAGCATACGAAATGTCAATACATTCTCCATAAAACATGAATGGTATAAAAATAACACATCCACATTTAAACATATCAAAAAACCTTCAATACAATATAAAAGTTTTGTATGATAATAAATCATCTTCAAATAAGCTTAAAATCCATCAAAGGATGTTGACATAGATGAAATCAAAACTATTTGAGAGAAATATCTATTTTCTCGAAATCTGTGAAAAGTCACACATTTAAAAAGGAAGTAATTTAAAAGCTATTTTTGAATCAAAGTGTCCCATACCACTTTAAAACTTTTGAAAAGAAATATCATTTCAAAACATTCATGTTCATATAAATAAATCCTTAAAATCAATTTGAAAACATGGACATAAATTGAGAAGATTTAGAAAGATAAATCTTTAAAACATTTGAAATTTTGATCATGATAAAGGGAACCTTTCAAAATATTTAAAATCTTCATTTTGAAATCATTTTTATGAAAAATTGACATGGATGATAAAATTGTCCTAGTAAATACTTACACATAAACAATCTCAAATAATGATGAAATTGAGGAATTAACCCTTACCAATTTGGTAACTTATGAAACATACAACCCATGAAAGAGGTATCGTACAATGAATATGTAAATAAACATAAATTAAAGTGTATTACACAAAGAATACAATTATGGGAAGTACATACACCACAAAAAATGTAATAGTGGCAATATGGCATGAATCTCACAGGAATAAGGAGTGAGATGAAAACCACTTACCTTGCACATTCCTTTAGTCGAGGGTACGTTTAACCTCCTGTACGAAGATCATAGTATGTTATTAAATTATACCAGAACCATATTAATATTTATGATATCATACCTGATTCATTTATGACTTTATATTACCCATTTAATAATAATTTCCATGTTAAATTAACATTTTGGGTAATAATCACTTTCTTTATCGTACGTGTTTTAACTTGTCACTATTGGTTGTATCACTTAGATCATGATTTAAATACTTCCAAAATATAAAACATGATAAACATATCATATATATTTAGAATATAAGTATGTATAATAGACATATATATGAAATGGAAAACACCGTTAATGGAGACGGTAGTCCGTACGTACGCATAAACGTTGTTTTTGTTTTCATATAGTATTGAACGGAAGTAAATGAATAAGATATATGTAAGGACATAAATCATTATATATATATATATATATCTATAGTAGAATTATTTTTTCATATATTACATACTAATTAGTAATATATATTTTTATAATCTTCAATGAATGGTGAACTTGGAAATGAATCTCATCGCGTCGTGGAGACGATAATCCGTACGTACGCACAAGCGAAAATATCATTATTTTGATATTAAAATAATATATAATTGGATGGTATGTCAGATATAACGAATAATTATCATGTTAGATTTATTATTTACATCAATTACAAATCATTATTATACCAATCCAAATAATAATATATTGAATAACAATTACAGCACGACATGGATACGGTAAGCCGTACGTACGCACGTATGGTGACATGTCATTCAAAGGATGGATAGAATACTGAATATGGTTGTACCATATTTATAATAATATTACAGTATATAAGAGATACTGGATTAATTATTTTAGAATGGTAATAATAAAGAAAGAAGAAGTGGAAGAAGAAAGGAACATGGAAAAGGGTGGTGAAATCATTACCTCTTCTTCGGGTTCTTCTTTTTGATTTGATCAAAAGGGATCCTTAAGTTGGATTTATGACTAAAAGGAAAGACTCCATGATGATTTGAGGGATTTTGAGAGAGTATTTGGGCAGATTTTGGACGAACCAAAAGGCTTTGAAGGTGTGAGTTAATGAGAAGGGAGAGTTCCATTTTATAAGAGGGGTGAGGGGAACCTTTGGAAAAGCTAGAAATATTATTTTATAATAATTTCATATTAGGATTATAATGGTTCCAAAGTAGATTATTTAAAGTTTAAGGTGGGGATGGGTCGCAAACCACTCAACCAATAGAATTTAGACAAGTTTGGTTGATTATATTAACCTTAAATTTAAATATCAACTGTTAATTAATTAGTTTCACTTTTACAATGTCTCCTTGTATTTTTATATTATATATTTAATAAACTTACAATATACATCCAAGAGACCCCCCAGTGGTCCATTAATGATATAAATATTATTATATAAGTCTCTTGGACGAATCATATATTTTTAGGAATTTAATATCAATGAATAATATAATATTTGTTTTAAAAACTGTTTTATGTCAATTTTGACACTATTCAATAATTGATTTTTGTAAAACTTATATCAGAATGATTACTTCGAAAAAAGTTTATTAAGTAAATCCTAAATTGTCATATTAACCTAGAAATTTAGTTTAATTCATAAAAAGTATAAAAATATATTTATTTGGGTATTTATAATATCAATTATTTTAATTTTTTCACTGTTATGGTAATTACTACATCATCATTGTGTCATAAATAAATTAAATTATTTAATGTCTAAAAATTATAAATAAAATATCATTATGTAGGAAATCATTTTAGTTTTCAAATAATATTTAAAATCGTATTTATCTTATATATAACCCTATATTAAAAATGTTTTAGTAAATAAACATTGATTTTAACTCTTTTAACTCTTCTTTGAATTAAATAATAATAAATGTCCTAATCTAATCCAAGTGGACCTAAATGATAATATTTTCTTCCTAATGTTGTTTTTGGTCGGGATAAAATTGTCCAATAGAATTAAGACATGTGTTAGGGTAATATTATTATCATTTTTACCCTTAATTACCCTATTTACTTTAAACTGTGGTAAATAAAAGTAAAAAGTTACTATTAATCAAAAATTATTTTCATCTCATTGAACCACAGTTTACTCCTTGATATTAATTGTGTCTCTCGAATTTTAGAAATTTCAATCACAGAAGCTATAAAAATATGTTTTAGGAAAAATTCAGTTTTTTTAACTACCACATAGTAGTTTCACTATTCATCAAAAATTGAAGTTTTTCAGAACAATGCCAAAATTTCACCCTAAGCTATAATTGATATTCCAAATTCAAAAATTATGTCTATTTTACAAAATTACCAACATATAAGTTGAATTAATTAATTTTATAATTAATTCCCGCTGTCACAAAAAATTGCATGTTTTTAAGAAACAATATATATCAAAAGATTGACAATTTTTTATATCCAATTTCATAGTGAAATTAATTCTAATGAAAACCATTGGATAAAATGGTAAAAATATATTCTATTTATACTTTAAAACCACTCAAATTCATAATTTATCAACATTATTTATTTTGATTAAAGAAGTTGTTTTTAATAAAAAATTAGTAATTTTCACTATTCATCAAAATATTAATGTTATCCGAAAAGTACCAAAATTTTACCTTATGCTAAATTCGATACTCCGAATCCAAAATTGAAGTCAATTTTGAGAGATAAAATTTTTAAAATTTTAAAATGTAGGTATTACTATTCATAACGGCTACGTTGATTGGTTGTGGTGTGTGTTAGAACTCGAAGTTGCGTACAACACAAGCTACTGTATTATTAAAAGAGAAGCGTACCATGGAAGCTCGAGGTGTTACATTCTCCCCTCCAATAAATTGCGTCCTCGCAATTTGATATTTCTTTTTGAAAATAATGGTTGAAAATAGAAAATATCTTTGTGGAAAAACCCGCATCGGAAATTTGGTTAATAAAATTTTGTCTTAACAAGATGAAAAGAGAAATGAAAGGGTCACCACAAAATTATGATCTCGATTAGGAGGACATTGGTGGCAATTATAGACATATAATTGGAGGAAAAACGTAAATATTTATAGGTAGTGATTGAGGTCATTAATCACAAACAAGTTTAAAATTGAGGTTCTTAAATTCATCAATCTATGATGATTTAAAATACCATCAGTTCAACAAAACATAAGGTATTATGATAAAACAATATTGACGTTTCAAAATATATTAGTTGAAATCCCACATCGAAAAATGAATTAATAAGGCCTCTATTTAAAATAAACAGTGGAAAGTAGGAATATTACCAAAAATAACACATACTAGGGTTACATGTAAGAAAATATGGATATGGAAGAGAAATCTAACCATCAATTATCGGATGGAGAGTGGTAGAGATCATGGCTATGAAAAGGCCAACAATCCCAAAGCCATAAATTAGTTATGATCTAAGGTACCATCTAGGAAAACATTTTTGTTCTATGTTCCTTTTCTTAATGTTGAAGAATTTATTTATGAGATTGGCTAAGATCATAAGGAGATATACTTACTTTATAATTAGAGTTTTATCCATTAATAAATTTCTACCACAAACTCATCTTTCACCCCAAAACATAATATACCTCAAAAATACTCTATTTATCCTAATCGTATAGGGTTACAAATATAATGAATTTATAATTCACATATCAGAGCCTTTATGTAAAGAAACTACATTATACCATCCAGGAACTTCTTGTATCCCAATGGTAGGCGATAAATCCCAATTGCACTATGGTTGTGGGTTCGATTCCAGCAGCTTTGTCCGACATGATGGGCCGTCACACAGTCTGCGTGTTGTCCTTTTATAAAAATCCATAAAAATATAACCTTTCAAACATAATCCATTCCAACCATTAGACTTATCTAAAATACTATTATCCAAACTCACAGTCCAAAATTTACAAGGAAGTTAAACATAATGAGGATTCTTTTTGCTAGGTAATAACATGTGAACGCCTTCCTCATATATTCTTTTACAACACCGCAACATCATGAATTACCAAAATCAACCATCTCTTATTCCAAAATCACTACTTCAATATTAGGACTATATTAAGGTTTATCTTTCCTTCAACCATGTAATTTCCAAAAAAATATAACTCTCTATAAAGTCAGTTTTCTTCGTACAATAAAATCTCAAATCCTTAATTAAATATTAATGTAGTAAAATCCATATTTATTTCCAGAACATCATTGATACAACACATAAATGAAATAATACTAAAATATCAACATAGGAACACTAGTCATTTCTCTTCATCTGTGGTAGTATCATAACTTGATTATTATCCAATAGCATCATTTTTGGCATAGTCTGATGACTGGGGCATTGGTTCGCGTAGTTTCCAAACTCCTTGAAAATGAAGCATTGTACATTTGAAACCATTTTCATACCCTTTCAGTCACATACTTTGTGCCCCTTTCCTACACACTAATACCAAACTCCCATTCCTTTCAGGCATGTTCCAGGGTTTTTCTTCCAATAGTTATTACATAGGGGGAAATTCTTCTTTTTCCTCTTCCCTTTATCCATCTTTCGCTCTTCCATCCTTTTCGTCTCTTTCTTCTCTTCAAAGACATATGACTCAGTAAACTCTTTTGTTATCTTATCCACACATGATACTATTTCTTCATATGATGATAATATGTGGGAGACTTTTTCCCTTCTAAATGATGTATTAATACCATAAAAGATATGATCCTTCATACTCTTTGCATCATACGTATTACTGGAGTTCACATTCCTTCTACTGGGTGCCATTTCTACACAATAGCATAAACTAGGTCAGTTTATGAATTGCAATGAATAATTACAAATTCGTAAAATACCTAACACAAATTGAATAGTTTATGGATATAATCCATAATCATAAAAATGTTTTCTTTGAGTAAGTATATACTCATGATCCCTTCATAATGGTTTGTAAATAAAATGGGAATTATCCTAAGCATATCCCCCGGGAGAGTCGTAACTAAGAGTGCAACAAGGCCCATTGTCGTGCACCATTTCCCGTTCGATTTTAGCTCAAAGGAGTGTTTTTGGGTTTTACCCCTTGGTGCATCTCTTCCAGAGCCGCCTCTACCTGCTCGTATGTATATTAGGATGTATTGCTCGGAAAACTCACAAAATATCTACAACACCAAAATTCTAGGAAGTTCATCTATACTAATCCTCAATGTCTATCTTAGGGCTATGTGCTCTAATCCGAGTTTATCTAAATCTAGTTTCCAAGGTTATTAGTAAACTTTCTCTAATACCAACTGTAACACTCCGACCCCAGTTACCCAAAGTCGGTGCATTATTTTAATACATTTCCATGATTATAAGGAATCATGTCCCGAAGGACCGATCAGTTTAGTAGTCTTGGAAAAATAGATCACATACATTAATGTTACATTTTCAATTTAAGACTTACAAAACAACATAAATAATATTTATGAAGGCCATTATTTCCTTGTCTTAACCATGATTATCAATCACATTACATTTCATGGAATCCAAGGAAAAATAAAACACAGAAAAGGGTGAGCTGAAATGCTCAGTAAGGGTAAGCAATACAGCGGAATCTTTCAAAAATAAGCATAAACATTTAAGGCAATGTATAAAACTAAAAAAAAATCCTTTTAAAAATGAACTTCAGCATAATATGGCAGAAATAAAATGAAATAATTCCATTTACTTATTCACATGGATATTCTACTAATCGAATAATCACATGCAATATCACTAACCACTTTCATAGTGATGGAATGCATAATGCCAGACTACCATAACCACATAACCAAGGCCTCGTGCCAAGACTACAAATAAGATTTTGTCAAGGCCATGTGCCAAGACACTAGTTTGTCTGATGAGACCTACCAATGCATCGAGGAGCTATAGCGGGCTCCACGCATCACATACTAAGTCCAATGCCTTCCCATATGAGAAGGTTTAAACATAACATAAACATTCGTATTAAAACTAGCATACGAAAGGTCAATAATTTCTCCATAAACCATGAATGGTATAAAAATAACATATCCATAGTTAAACATATCACAAAACCTTCAATATAATACAAAAGTTTTGTATCATAATAAATCAACTTCAAATAAGCTTAAAATCCATCAATGGATGTTGACATATATGAAATCAAAACTATTTGAGAGAAATATCTATTTTCTCGAAATCATTGAAAAGTCACACATTTATAAAGGAATTAATATAAATGATATTTTTGAATCAATGTGTCCCAGTCCACTTTTATACTTTAGAAATGAAATATCATTTCAAAACATTCATGTCCATATAAATAAATCCTTAAAATCATTTTGAAAACATGGACATTAATTGAAAAGATTTAAAAAGATAAATCTTTAAAACATTTGAAATTTTGATCTTGATAAAGGGTACCTTTCAAAATACTTAAATTCATTATTTTGAAATCAATTTTATGATAAATTGACATGGATGATAAAAATGTCCCAGTAAATACTTACACATAAACAATCTCGGATAATGATGAGATTGAGGAATTAACCCTTACCAGTTTGGTAACTTACGAATCATACAACCCATGAAAGAGGTATCATATAATGAATATGAAAATAAACATAAATTAAAGTGTATTACACAAATAATACAATTATAGTCAGTACATACACCACATAAAAGGTAATAATGGCAATATAGCATGAATCTCACGGGAATAAGGAGTGAGATAAAAACCCCTTACCTTGCACTTTCCTTTAGTCGAGGGTACGTTTAACCTCTTGTACGAAGATCGTAGTATGTTATTAAATTATAACTGAACCATATTAATATTTATGATATCATACATGATTCATTTATGACTTTATATTACCCGTTTAATAATAATTTCCATGTTAAGTTAACATTTTGGGTAATTATCACTTTCTTTATCGTACGTGTTTTAACTTGTCACTCTTGGTTGTATCACATAGATCATGATTTAAATACTTCTAGAATATAAAACATGATAATTATATCATATATATTTAGAATATAACTATGTATAATATTAATATATATGAAATGGAAAACACCATTTATGGAGACGGTAGTATGTACGTACGCATAAACGCTATTTCTGTTTTCATATAATATTGAACAGAAGTAAATGAATAAGATATATGTAAGTACATAAATCCTTATATATATATATATACAGTAGAATTATTATGTGATATATTACATAATTATTAGTACTATATATTTTTATAATCATCGATGAATGGTGAACTTGGAAATGAATGTCATCGCGTCGTGGAGACGGTAATCTTTACGTACGCATGAGCGAAAATATCATTCTTTAGATATTAAAATAACATATAATTGAATGTTTTATCATATATAAATAATCATTATCGTGTTATATTTATTATTTACATGAATTAAAAATCATTAGTATACCCATCCAAATAATAATATATTGAATAACAATTACACCACGACGTGGAGACGGTAAGCCGTACGTACGCACGTATGGTGACATGTCATTCAAAGGATGGATAAAATACTGATTATGGTTGTACCATATTTATAATAATATTACAGAATACAGGAGCTACTGGATTCATTATTTTAGAATGGTAATAACAAAGAAAGAAGAAGTGGAACAAGAAAGGAACTTGAAAAAGGGTGGTGAAATCATTACCTCTTCTTCGGGTTCTTCCTTTTGATTTGATCAAAATGGCTCCTTAAGTTGGGTTTATGACTAAAGGAAGGCCTCTAGGATTAATTGAGGTAAATTTAGAGATTATTTTGGCAGAGTTTGGCTGAACCAAAAGTATTTGAAGGTGTGATTTAATGATAAGGGAGAGTGCACTTTTATAAGAAGGGTGAGGGGCACCTTTGGAAAAGCTAGAAATATCAATTATAATAAATTCAAATTCGGTTTAATGGATACAAAGTGGATTATTTAAATTTTAAGATGGCAGGGGTCAAAAACCACTCATCCAATAGAATTTAGACAGGTTTGGATCATTATATTAACCTTATCTTTAAATATTAACTCTTAGTTAATTAGTTTCACTTTTACAATGTCTCGTTGTATTTTTATATTATATGGTTAATAAACTTATTATATACATAATGGAGACCCCAAATTGGTCCATTAATGATACACCTATCATGATATAGGTCTCTTGGCTGAACCTTAGATTTTTAGGAATTTAATATCAATTAATAATATAATATTAGTTTTAAAAACACTTTTTTGTCAATTTTGACACTATTAAATAATTGATTTTTGTAAAATTATAACAGAATGATTACTTAGAAAAAGGTTAATTACTTCAATACTAAGATTTCATATTAACCTAGAAAATTAGTTTAATTCATAAAAAGTCTCAAATTATATTTATTTGGGTATTTATAATATCAATTATTTTAATTTTTTCACTATTATGGTAATTACTACATCATCATCGTGTCATAAATAAATTAAATTATTTAAAGTCTAAAAATTATAAATAAATATGAATTATGTAGGAAATCATTTTATCTTTCTAATGAAGATTTACAATCGAATTTATCTTATGTATTACCTTATATTAAATTTTTTTTAGTAAATAAACTTTGATTTTAACTCTTTTAACTCTTCTTTGAATTAAATAATAATAAATGTCCTAATCTAATCCCAGTGTACCTAAATGATATTATTTTATTCCTAAGGTTCTTTTTGGCCGAGATACACTTTTCCAATAGAATTAGGACATGTGTTAGGGTAATATTAAAATGATTTTTACCCTTAATTACCGTATTTACTTTTAACCGTGGTAAATAAAAGTAAAAAGTTATTATTCACCAAAAATTATTTTCTACTCATTGAAACAAATTTTACTCCTTTATATTAACCGTGTCTATCGGATTTTCGAAATTTCAATCACAGAAGCGGTAAAATTATGTTTTATGAAAAATTCAGTTTTTTTAACTACCACTAAGTAGTTTAACTATTCATCAAAAATTGATGTTTTTCAGAACAATGTCAAAATTTCACCCTAGGATATAATTGATATTCTAAATTAAAAAATTATGACTATTTTAAAAAGTTCCAAACATATATGTTGCGTTAATTAATTTTATAATTAATTCCCGCTGTCACAACAAATAGCATGTTTTTAAGAAACAATATATATCAAAAGATTGACAATTGTTTATGTCCAATTTCAAAATGAAATTAATTCTAATGAACACCATTGGATAAAATGGTAAAAATATATTCTAATTATACTTTAAAACCACTCAAATTCATAATTTATCACTATTAATTATTTTCATTAAAGAAGTGGTTTTTAATTAAAATTTAGTAATTTTCACTATTCATCAAAATATTAAAGTTATCCGAAAAGTACCAAAATTTTACCTTAGACTAAATTCGATACTCCAAATCCAAACAATGAAGTCCATTTTGAGAGATAAAATTTCTAAAATTTTAAAAAGTAGGTATTACTATTCACAACGGCTACTTTGATTGGTCGTGGTGTGTGTTAGAACTCGAAGTTGTGTACAACACACAATACTGTATTATTCAAAGAGAATCATACCGTGGAAGCTCGGGGTGTTACAAGAACACCCTAGTTATGTTTATGGACTTAATGTGCAGAGCCTTCCACCCTAACATGGATCAGTTATTAGTAGTGTACGTGGAAGACATCATGGTGTACTCCAATTCACATGATGATAATTCCAAACAACTTAACATCATCATTAGTACATTTAGAGAGAATCATCTATACATCATGTTATCAATGTGTCATTTTTTGGATTGATTTTATAGTCTTAATAGGTCATTTAATCGGAGAGGAATGACTATCTATGGACCCAGATATGGTGTACAAGGTTTTATATTGCGATATTCCTAATAAAATTATTTATAACCATTGTTTTCATGTCTAGAGGGTTATTATTTGAGGATCATATAGGAAATTTAGAATTTGAAATCAACACATTTCTTGTTTATGATAACAAATATGATTTTATTATAGTATGGCTAATATTATAATTATGTATTGGTGTTTACCATGATCATGTCAACAATAATAATCTTGGTCATACCCTATCCTGTTGAGGGGGATAGAATGTCTTTTTATTATTCTAGATTATATCATGGAGATGTTTTGATGTAGGGAGACAAAGTTGTGGAATATTGGTCTCATTAGTTGTGTCTAATTTAACAAAACTAGAATACACAAGAAGTATTGTTGGTATAAGTGGTTTATTATTGGGTTTGTTGGTGGAATTAACTATGGGGAGAAATTTTTACTATGTATGCTAATCAAAAGATCTTAATGGATATATTTTCTCAGAATGAAATTAATATTCATTGGCGTATGTTGGTTGAGTGTTTATAATATTATAATTTTGTTCTAGCATATACACCTAAGATGGAAAACATTATGGTTGACTATTCATGTAGGAAAAATCATATCCATGATATTTGGGAATCTATTTCTGATAAAAAGATGATGTCTCACTCCCTTTAATTTTTCTTGTGGTTCATGAGATCAAGGATACGATTAATCTTGAATCTTTTTTAGTGGAGTCAATACTTTTCATTAGGAGTAGAGATAAGAATTATGCATATCTCGAATGGTTGCAAGGTGGGAAATCCTTGAAGGTAGAGAGTATCATTCTGATCAGACCCCATAAGATGATGATATCATTAATGCTAGGAATATTATTCTTTACCTATTATTATACAAGAATAGAAGGTGTTGGAATTTGAAGAATCAATGTTGGTGGTGAATCTGGGTGAGACAAAAATGAACCATGACCTACGATTTTTGTTATCATTATAAAAATGAATATTAGAGGTTTTGTGATATGAGGTTACACCTATAGAATGGTTAAGTCGAATAATCAAGGATATGTAGGGTTATTACAGCCATTCCCAATTCCAGAATGTATATAGGATAAGGTTACCATGGATTTTGTGGTGGTTCTCTTAAGAAATCACTGGATGATTGATCCTATTTGGGTAGTTGTGGACATCTAGTCTAATGTAGCACATGAATTTCTTATAATGTAAATATCCTCATTGAAGTAGTTTGGAGACTTGTGCATTGAAAATAAAATATTTCATCATGGGGTACAGTAGTGTATAGTTGAAACCCATTACTCAAATTTTAAATTTATTATTTAATATGGAATATAAAAGTTATTTGTTACAAAAAATTTTCTATGTACAAAATTCAACCCATCATCAGAAGTTAAGTTGGAGCTTAAGGTACTTGTGATAGAGGATATGCATGTAGTGCAAATCATAGAATTTTATGGGTCTTGGGGGAAGAAACTATCCTTTATAGAATTATGATATTAAAAAGTTATATGGAAACTATATAAATGGAACCATGTCATTGACTTTATGGTTGTCCATGAAAATCATATGTTTGTTGGATGAAGGAAGGTGTGTCATAGGTGTTGGGGCTATGTCTCATGAAGGAAACATTAGATCATGTTTAGTTGATTCAAATAAAAATGGGTGTGAAGTAATGTATACATAATTCTTCTTATGATATTGTTTGATGACCCCTAGTGTTTGTAGAGTGGAATCATGCATTCCTTCTACTTTCACCTAGACTAGGTGAACATAGGATACCGAGATAGGTAATGTTGGTTCCTGGTTATGATGGATCATTTGAGGTTGTGGAGAGGATCTGGATTGTGTGTATATTGACTAGATCTTCCATTCAGGTATGTTTCAATGCACTATGTATTTCAATTTCCACAATTTAGAGGTATTACCCTGACACTTCTCATTGATCAATGTTGATGATGCTATGTTTGATATCGATGAATCTAACGAGGATCATCTGATATATTTTTCGGATCATTGTGATAAGTTTTTGCTATGAAATTTGATGTCTATAGTAAATGTATTATGACAATATGGACATGTTATATAAGAATTGTTTTAGAGATAAGAATATATGCAGTCCTAGTGGTTGGATCAATGTTACATATAATCGTAGATATTCATAGAAGAATAGCTCAATGATGAGATGTTATAAGTTCTATAGATTGTAATATCTCGACATTTTATGGAGGTTTCTAGTGAAATTTTATAGGGTTCACATACATTTTTTTGAGTATATCATGTTTCTATTTTACCATGGAATGGTTTTGGGTGATATTAATGAATTTTTTATGGAAGTTAGTTAGTGCACATTTGGTGAATTTTTTACCAAAACTGTGCACCCAACTCAAAAAAATGAGAGAACCCAATAGAGAGTATTCACATGATTTGTGCATGGTTTTTAAAATTTTCCTCCCTATTAATATAAACTGTATGAAATTTCTAGTTTATGAACATGACTAGGGTTTATGGTAATTTGAAACCATGCACCTGATGCAAGAAACTGTGTTTCTGGGATTTTAACCCCCATAAAATTAGATTAAGAATACTTGGATCATTGATATTAACTCACAATAAATCAAAACTAAAACATAAAACAATTCACTAATTTTCAGTGGTTCTCATACCGATTTTAATCTCTTATGGCCTCCATTCATAATGATTCAAAGAAGGGATTAAATAGTATCACCACCCGTGATATGATAATATCATCCCATATATATTCCTCTCACACACTCATCCTTTTCTAATTCAATATGGATATAGTATAATTTATGTATTGTCGATCATGATTTATATTTTGGAATATATAATACGTTTGATTTTGGATCTAGGTATTAGATATAGATCTCATTATTTGTTGGGTAGTATACCATTGGACATCATTCGATATCATTCTTGAGTTAGGTTGTCTCAATTAAATTCCCATTGTTTTCATCCCAATTGTGTTTCTAAATTGTTTTAATTCCATTGTAATGTTTATAAATATTATTTTAATATTATTATATTAATTTATTAATGAATTAATGGAATCGTGGAATTGGATTAATAAATTTTCGAATTATATAATGGATCATGGAAATAGTTAGTTAAATGGATATTGGGATTGTTAAATTTAATTAATTAATTGGCGGATTAATTAATAAAATATTGATATTATGGAATTAATAATATATTGGTCTTATAGAAAAATATATATTAATTATTAGGTGAATTAATTAATATGATATGGGGTGGTGGATTTTGATCAATTAATTATTGAATTAATTACTGGATTTAATAGTTACATGGTTCAAATGGTGAATTACTAATTTTATTCCATGTGATTAATGTATTAAATAATAATTTTATTTGATATATGGAATAGTATATCATGATGTGAAATTTAATAAGATAGTTATTGTTTTGATTATCCTTGACTAATGTGATATATGTGATATATGTGATATATGTTTTAATGATTGATATATGATTGTGGGACATAGACTGGGGCTCAAAATACATCTTTGTGATACATATGTGAGGGATAGGGACTGAGGGTCCAATTAACCATTTGTGAGAAATATTGGTGGGATAGGTTTTAAGGCTCTAAATACCCATATGACATGGAGGAGTGGGATATATACTAAGGATTCAAAGACCCACAGGGTGTTATACACAACATTCTACACATATAAGTAGGCATTGTACTATGGTTCTATTTATAAATGATATAATTATAAAATTAAATTACAACTTTTGAAGGTGGTTTTTTGGAAATTTTCTGTACTCTAGAATGGGTCGACGAAGATATTGATGTGTTGGGGGACCATGGGAACTCAAATTATTATTTGGATAATTAATGAATGATGAAATGTGATAACTATTTAATTATTCATTGTACATTATTCTTTATACATCCTCAAACACTATTATTGAAGGGATAGTATTTTATATTTCATATTAAGTGGGCTAATGATTTTACTAATGCCATACTCGAGTTTCCTGATCGGTACTCGTGTAGAAATTATTTTCGCAGGACATGACAAGGGAAGATAAACATTGTTAGAATGCTTATTTGGATTGAACATGGATGAGGGAACAAGATGTTCTTGTAGACTTGTATGAGAGAGTTATGTGTACCGATTTATTTTGGGTTTTTTATAGTGACACATGACACATATTGTTTTTGAAATAAATACTCTTTGGTTTTTGAAATATTATTTTCCTACTTTTGTCATCATGTGATGGTAGTTATAATAGATTTAGTAATATCATATGGTTGATTTTTATATGTTTTCATTTCTAAAAACCTTGATAAAGAGGGTATAATATCTCTATAATCACTATTAGACCTCTAATTTTAGTAGGATGCCTTTGAAATTAAGGGAGACATGACTGAGGTCACGTGGCTAACCAATTAAAGGAGCTGGTCTGAAGCACCTTGGATGTGATGTTACATGTATAGACATCGACATATTAAAATTCATTGAAATTGTTGGTTATCCTAATAAGAGATTAAATTATACAATTACGAACTAGTATAATTATTTTTATAGTGAATATTGGAAATAAATATGGGTTGAACACCTATAATGGTTATTTACTCCACCATGTTTAGTCATGTGTTATGGTGGCCTAGTTAGGACACAAAGCCAAAAGCACAATCTTCTGTGATGTTTGAATAATTTTAATCATGTACATTACTAATATAACATTATTGTATCCTATTTGGGTCCATTTATGGAGTATGAATATGATAATTACTAATAACTTGAATGGAACACTTTTAGGAATGTATATCACAATGTTTCACATTCAAGAGGTGGGTTTTATTAGAGATGTAGACTAAGTATCTAAAAGGAGATTTGGGAGATTGTTCTGAAAAGGGGACTATGGTTTATAGTTATTCATCCCTTTACATTATCATTAAATAAATACAATTTTTTATTATAATATTCTAATTCCATGTTTATAATTGTATGTTGTCTATTATTTGGAATCTTTTTAGTTTTATCATGTTGTTATGGTATATAGTTGATTGTTTGAAATTCATTTTAAATATATTCATATAATATGTGTATTTTTTATATTTATATATATTTTTTCATTCTAGTTTCGTAGATAATACATAGTGATTGGAATCATTATATTGATTATAGACTCTCAATCCATGTTTGTATCTTAAATAATAAGTGAATGTTTGCATGATGTATTTTGGGGATTCAGAAATCCCTCTCAAGATAATATCTATTTTTCCATATTGGATCTGTATTAAATATTATAAAAACATTATTTTTGGATTTATTAATTTTTAAGGACATATATAATGGGGATTTCAATATACCAAATCACTGATATTACATTGAAATATTTTCTGTTGAATGTAATTACTGGTAGAAACAAAAACATTTTTTTAGATGTCCAATTATACTACATTATTCTATGTAATTTAATTGACGTGTTATTTAATGTATATTGATATTAAAGGTATATTTAATATAATATTTTTCACTTTTATGTAAAATATGCATCCCTTTATCAAATACTACATGTTGTTTTTTTGGGTTGTTCAATGTCTTCTTATATTTGAATAATTATATTAAAATTGAAGAATGGATTTTCATGAAAATGATCAGGAAAGATGTTTATGTGTATTTATTTGAAAACTGATTTCACATTAAAAAAATTCCCCAAATAAATTATTTCATATCATTCATAATTTCATATTCTTTATTATTAATTTAGAAACATATTTTATTATTTTGAATGATATTCCAAGAGATTATTTTGGGGTTTTCAATATATATGGATGTCGATTGATATTTAATTGGATGGATGGGTTGGTTGAATCCTTGAATTTCTATTTTAGGTGATAGTTGATAATGAAATGTCATATTTCAATTTGGGATGCCTAAATTTATAATAGACACCAAGGAGTGTAATATTTTTATTTGAAATTGGATATAGATGGGTTTTTTGGATTAATCTGGATTGAATATATTGATATGTGAGTGATTTCAATTATTTAATTAACTCAATTGGTGACAAGAATAAATTTATATTCTGAACATATGGGTTTGTGAAAACCCTCTAAAAGATACATATCTATGTTTTCCATTAGGTTATGACCCATATCTGAAGTTGGTTTTCATGTGTTTCTAGACTACTATGTTTTGAAGCAACTCATTCTATCATGTTCTGGATAGAAGTTGAACATAGATTAATGGTATTCCCATCATTAACAATTTATTGAATTTTTAGATATTATGATGGTCTATATTACGAAAAAATAATGAATTATTTCATATTTCTAATATGAATGTGGGAAATTGAGTAGTGTTATTATAAAATTAAATAGTTGTAGGGGGATACAACCTTGATTGAAGGAATCATGTGGTGATTATTCATGAGTTATAGTGAATGATTAGTGATATAAGATTCTGTGTTCTATTTTTTTGATCATATGATTACATAGTTAATAAACTAAACATTGGAAATTCATGTGATAATTGTTATTATTTTATTTAATGGGTTAGTTGAACTGTTTGACATTTGAATTTTTTATCAAAAATATTGTCATGCATAAAAGTGGATGAGGAATATTTTTATTCCACAGTGTGGAATTGATCATTTATGATAAGATTCTATTTTGAAGATAGATGATACAATTTAAATGGATATTAATTATTAGAATACAAATAATCATTGTAATATAGGGTTCATGAAAAACTCATATTTTTGATTGGTTAGTGGGCTATGACATTGATGTCGGTAGTATATTTTGTGTGTGGCATTTTAATTTGGATGTTATAAGGTTAAAATTCCCATGACTAAAACATAATAAAAAATATATAGAGAATTAAAACTAATCTATAGATATATCATTAGTGATATCATAGTGGGATACATATTTTTTTCTATTTAATATCCCATTCTAATAAATACATTTCATTGGGTACTATATTACACACGTGATGGAATGTACATTAAAATATTGTATTGTAATGTTTCCCAGTGACAGTGATATAGTTTTGTCGAAAATAAATGTTAATAATTTATTATTATTATTCAATAATATTTATAGAAACGATGTCTGATTTATGTTTTTGTTGGACTTTTTGAAACCATTATCAGTTTAAAAAAAATGAATTATTATTTATCAATGTGTTCTGGGATGGTGATTTTTATATTTAGGGTCCCACTAGAATTAGTTTAGAAGTAGTTACAGGGGTGTATTGTTAAGTTCCCATTGGAATAGATGTATGTACAGAAGAGTTGTTATGGTCCATGAATTAATGGGTTATGGGATGAAATTTTGATAGAGATTGGCATCATATGTCTAAGTCTATAAGCTAATGGGAAGTTTATATAATTTTATAATCAGTAAGTATCATATTTAAAAATAACTAAAATATTATATTATTAGGTTTCATGGTTTCATTAATATGGTTTTATGAATATTTTGATAGTTGGATGAAATCATCTGATAATATATTACTAACTGATTCATTGACAATTGTAGTTTATATATTTCTGTATGATTACAATATTGATTGTAATGGATATTTCTTTTCAATCTAGTTATCATATGTAATGATTAAAATATTTAGATTCTATGGGAGTAAATGATTCAATGATTCAAAAATATTCAATGGTACAATCAGTTAGTTGAAAAAACAAATGAGTGCATTGATTTGGTGTTTAAGAAAAGGTGAAGTCCTATTTTTCAATAACGTTAATGAAATATATGGATTAATTGAATCTGAATTGTAGGGAATAATAGAATAAAAATAAATACAAGGGGATTATTACTGTTAGTTTGATTAAAGACTAGTTTCATTGGGATTTTGATTCAAGCTTGGTCCCAGGTTGGGCTCATGTGTGAATAGTTTTTATTGAAGATATTTTCTATATTAAGTAACGATTATAAATCCAATACGAGATATAATAATTTTTTTTGGATATGATGATCTCTAATTTTTTCAATATGGTTTGGGAATGATGTTTCATATAAGACATAATATCTCACTAGGGTCATTTGGTTTTCAGGAAAGTATGTAAATTGGGATACCAAATTAACGAGTTTATATAACTTTTATGTGAATATATGAATTATATATTGAATATCCCATTCCAAAAGGTGTTAGGACCAATTATCAAGTTGATATATAACTATATGGAAATAGATATTGTTGCGATATTGTTTTTAATGATAATTTGAAAAAATATAGTATATATTAAGAAAATATTAGTGGTTTTTGGATTATATTCATGAGTCTTATGTTCTAGAATCAGGACAACTGCTTGTTGCAGAATAGAATCACTTATATTGTGAAATTATTATGCCCGTAAGATTAATAAATTATTGTTTTAGTGGGATTTAAATTCCATTTTTTGATGATTTTTATTGTTAGTATTATGTTTTTTTCATAATTCCAATAGTTTATGAAACTATATGTTGTATTGACACACAAAATCAAGTTTTATGGTTGTATCTAAAGCATATAGTCGAAGTATAGACAGATAATTGTATATTTTCATTAAATAAGAATACATATGGACACACAATATTTCAATAAAATTCTTCTTATAAGATTAAAAAATATTATATAAAACATAAGGTATTATTGGAAACCTATGGTAACCTAACTAGTTACATAAAGACCCATTATGTGTTTTTTCATTATTTAAATTAACTAAAAGTTTCAAATAAATCATTTTTTACATCCACATTATATATCATGTCAATTAATCAAACACTAATGCTATTACTATTGGTCACACAATGAAGGAATATGGATGATAACAACAGATTCCTTCCACTAATTGGTCATGAGTTGGTGACATGAACTAATTGTATTTTATAAGAACAAATGGGAAGAATTATACTCTATGATGTGAATTTAAATAGTTATATATTAAAATAAAATCATGATAATCATAATGAAAATATTTTCAATGGAGAACACAAATACCTGCTTGATATGACATAAAAATAGAAAAAACACAAAAGGAGAAACTATATGTACTAAATGAAAAGAAAACATTAGTAGATATCATGAATCCCACACTCCTTTTAGAAAACTCCTTTAATTAGTTTTTTATATCCTGATAAAAAAATCGTATATAGATTGGTAAATATTTTATATATATTAGCCTTGAGAATAACTGGTATATTTGAAAGGATTCACCATATAGAGTCTAATGATAATGTCAAGAAAGCATACTATTTCATAATGGATAAATAATGAAACTATATTTTCACCAATTCATTTATTCTATTTTCCAAGCCTCCACATGGATCCCTCACCAATTTCCACAATCAATTAATTTTTTGACATCAAAAAAACAAAAAATTAATTGTAAACCACCACCACATCCGTACTAGTTTTTCAATATTCACCCATGTCAGAATTCATGATAAATAACCCTCTAAATAATAAATATGCCTCATTGAAAACAATATAATAACATGTATCTTGTGTCTCTTATAGTATCATCATCATCACCACCACCAACATGTAACTATGTATTTTTCACAGAGATACAACTTCCTAAACAAAATTCCCTACACATCAAGCCATCACAGATCATATGTAACAAACCAATAATGATTCTTAGAATTCCATTTTTATAGATACATGTGTGAAAAATAACGTAATTACACTATATACATCAACAAAGATATATATCAAGTTACCTGAAATGCATAATAGTTCATAATACTATGTAATGAATGTATATTTGAAAGAGGGGGTAGTCATCCATTTATTTATTGACAATTTAATATTGAGGGAAAAACTTTCCCAAAGTGAGCTGGTTAACATCACCTAGTTGATAAGTGTGGGGTATCATATGAAATGACATAATAAAAGGAATAAATAAATCATAAACCAAAAAAATGGTAATTTAACTAGAGATAAGCACAATTATAGTTATCCTCTCTCAAATAAAAATCATTCATTATTAAGGAATAAATATACTATATTCATATAATCATTTCATGGAATTATAATCTTATTTTCTCTATACATTATTTCTTATTAGTATTGTTAAAAAAATAATGATAAGTCAACAATTTATATCACCATCCCACTGATTATTAAAATTAATATTCAACAAAAGTCCATAATTATATGTACTCTAATACACGTCATTAGCTATAAAAAATATATTTATAAACACACACATCAAAATATTTTATGTATTAATGAAATGAAAAATAATATTTTAAGAAACATGAAAGTTCCTACTATAATGAATATCCATTAACATGTATGAATCCCATATATTAATAAAACTTCCCAAAATAAATCCTAGTATCATTACAGTCCAAAAAAATTGTTGTTACCCTTGACAATAATATGCATATCAACATCCACACCAAATTCACGGGTGTCAAATTATCTCAAAAAACCAATAATCCACTCCAATTTTATTTAAAACAATCATAAATCTAATGGTCACATATTATTGTATATAATTGTTCAATATCTAAAGATAATAATGATGACACCATATAAGCATATATCACCTATAAAGTAATTTAGGCCCTAGAACGAATGAATATTTCATCTATAGAAAAATGATAGTTCTCTTAAAAAAATTTATTTTAAAATATAATATTTTTTTTTAATTTAAATTAATTGATAATTTTATAACAGGTTACAAAAATAATAAAACTATGGAATCACCTATAAAAAACTGGTAAATAATTTTAACATTATTTAGTTGTAATATATATATAAAATTATAGTAAAGGAATAATGATAACAATTAAACATGAATATTTATTATTTACTCATTTAAAATTTTATTCATTTCATTCATTATACAATGTCACTAAATAACAAAAATTATAAACCCTATAAATGAAAAATATATACCACATAGTTTTGATAATAAATAGTTAGACTTCCATCATGGAAGAAAAATATGTGATCTCAAGAACCTAAATCTAATAAATTCTATAATAACATTGTAATCTTTATTATGGTTAATTACACAAGTAACAATTTGAATAATTATTTTTTAATTATTTTTTTCACATAAAAAAATCAGAATCAACGAAGCCACTATCATTACGATTTTCAATGTGCATTATAAAATATTTTTATAAAAACCATAAATATTTGATCATAACTCTCTACTAGAATATATTTATATCCAAATTCTTCAAACATTAAATTCAAGAAAATTCCAAATAACACAATGATAATTAAGTATAAATATTATAACAATATTGAAGGGTAGAAAGGGGTAAAAGAAAACTGAATTCTAAATATACTATTATATAAAGAGGGATAAATAACCATAGATCACCACATCAATATCATCATAAATCATTGATCAGTTATAATTTAATGAGATTTGAAATATAATAAAATATTATATATGATTTCCTTATATTTGAGATAAATGTTTTAGAGAAATCAATGTTTTTAATGGGGTTCATTAATTTATAAGAAAATAGAATATTAGAATATCATTTCACATAACCCTAAAAAATGACAACAACATGATAACAAATTATGATAATATTACATAATATAGTACAACATTATACATCAGATGAAGAAAATGTCATTTATGAGAAAAATATAATATTACATTCCTCACATAATATTAATTTAGTGAAGTACCATGGTATAATTAAATAACTATGTCAATATATTCTAGGGAAAAAAATTTTCTACCCCATAAAATAATTATGGTTTGAGGCCTGCAAAATGAAAGAACAACTAAAACACCCACTCTTGAATCTATATAACTCAATTCCCAATCTATAATATATCCACATTTATTGATTTTAACAAATGTAAATATACAATCCTAAAAACTAGAATCCTATTATAAATATGAAATCTACACATAATGGCCCTCTATTACATATATATCACCCTCTATAAAACTACAACACCTAATCAAATAATTTAATGAATGATAAGGGTATGGAAAATTACATCCAATGCTTAACCATAGTGTTATCCCATCCTTTCCCTTTCATTTATACATATTCGACTCTTATTATCTCTCTATATATAAAATCATAAAATATATTATTTTAATGGATAAATTATCAAGTAAATAATATAGAATTACATATAAATTTTATGGTTGATCCCATGGATTCAAATATTTATTTTTTATTCATCCATTAATTTATTGAAAAAAATCTTTATTGTAATTTTTTTTAGTTTCAATATTTAAATTCAATTTAGATGATCTTGGATTCTCTATTAGATGACTAAACTAATATATAGAAGGGGAAAGTGGATTCATTCATATTTCAATATAAAAAGTTTTATTTTGTTGGTATCTGTGAATTTGTGTTTGATTTGATGTTTAGAAATTACATGAGGGTTTACATGGACATTTAATTTGGAAGAATGATTTAGTAAATAATTTTTTTTTGAAATATAGATTTGATGTGTAATTTTATTTTTGTATTTTCCATGGGATATTCCACAAAATGGTGTGAAATATAGATATCTTATGTTATCAAATTATTATTAGGTCTCATGTATTTAATTTAATATGTCGAATGGCAAGATATTATGTGGGGGTAAGTGTCCTCTCACGTAACAAGTGACAAAGATCAGTTTTTGGAATGTATAGTTCATTTGGTGTTAAAGGAGAAGTGGGATAAGTTTTCATTATAGAAACTAAACCCTATAATTAAAAGTGGTATTTTTTAATGTGGTTGCATTCTATTAAATTATCTATATAAAGAAAGTAAATTATAGTGTGACGGTTTAGGGTGAATGTGGGATGTTAGTTATAGTGTTGTATTTTTATATATATTATGATACCAAGAGGGGATGACTCATTGGGTGTTGATGTATGAGATATTTTATGGATAACTTGTTATTTGGTGTTGTTGTATAATGTCTCAAATTGGTATACTATTAAAATGTGAAACCTCTATGAAGTTTAATGAATGAAATCCCTATTGATCACTTATTGGAAATATTCATGGAGTTGTTTGAAATTTATATATTATTTTATTATTCCCAATAATGATATAATACATTCTGGTAATTTCATTTGGAGTAATGATGTGAGTTTATAGTGACTGTGGATATTTGAAGGTTATTGGGAGATATGTTTGCATGGGAAAATCCAATAGTAATAGATGTGTTGGGTTATTAATGATTTATAGACTAAGGGTAATTGGAAAACTCATTTATTGATATACATCCATATATTAGTTAGAATTTTATTTAGAGTAGTGGGATCAGATATATCTATTAGTGTTAATTTATTATGGGCTATCCACTAGAAATGTTCTTTGGTCAGACACGTGGCTAATTATGTGCTTGGATGTATCAACATCTATATATGGTAAATATATTAAACCAATATCTGTATTATAATTTTTTTGTGTCTCTGATAATTCAGAATCAAACTATATTAAAGATCTAACCATGTTATCCTCATTCCAATGTTATGGGAGATTGTGTTTGGATGTTCAACTATAAGTTTTCTCATTACTATGATAGTCTGACTACTATTGAAAATTTTTTAGATACATTACCCAAGTTATCTACATTAGGTTCATTGTTTGAATATTAAAATTTAATATTTTATGATACCCTTATAGGTCGACATCCAATTTTGAGAAATCTATATGAATTCATACAATTTTCAATTATGGTTCGAGTAGTAATAGTATTTAGCTTTGTTATTACACATAATATGGGATCATATGTTGATCATTAACTGTGGGGCATGGACATGAATAATAAATTTACATTATGTGTGAGTGGTTGTATATCTAGATTACATGAGAAAATCCCACAATTTTTTGACTATACTATCTGATATATGGTCATGAGACCATATATTTAGGGGAATATTCACCTAGTTAAGTATTTTTAGTCTGTTAAGATGCATCTTATATCACATCATTGATACCACATATGCATTATCAATTCCTAGTATTACAGCATTTTATATTTTGAATGATTTATGTATGGTTTATTGTACATTGTGGTATATTTAGTATATAATGTCAAGAATTTCTTAAATATTTATATTATTACTTATTTATATCACTAAATAAACTAGCATGTTATTTTCATAAATTTGAAGAACCTCACCCCTACTTCTGAATTGTAATTTTTCTGAAATAATATATATTTAACATAATTTCAATATATATATTTGTTTCTCATATCCCCATGATAAGTTTTATAGTATATTTTAATGGGAAACAAAAATTATATTTAGTTTAACAGTCTCAGGAAGGACCCATGATTTATATTGAAGTTTGAGATGGTTTTCTCTACATTTTTCATTGTTTTTAATCAATTTGGTGGATCTTCTATGAGTTATTATTATGTGGAAAATTATTTAGAATCATTTATATTATAGTATGTTTCTATGTTATAATTTTTATGATGGGTTTTTCACTCTAAATCAATATTCATATTAAAATGTTTTATAAAAATTAAATAGTTACATTATATTATAATATATATGATGGTAGTGTGATTATTATGTATATGTTTTTAATAATGAGAGTCAGAAATACTCCAAACCCACAAGAGTATATAAGGGAATAGATTAAATATTCTATATTCATAGACATAGGTAAACCGATATCTTTTAAAAATTAAATTAAATTAAACTAATGTATTTATAAGGTGGACAATTATTGATCCAAAATTGTTTCAAATAATGATTAAAATATTCTATAATGTAATTTTCATGATTTGAAACAAAACTTATATAACATAATTCAAAAAATGGTCATAAAATATATAAATATACTTTTTGTTAGAATAAATTATGTGTTATATGATTTTTTACATTAATTATACATTTTTCATTCTTTTATGAATTAAAATATTCTGTTTCAAATAAATATTTTTAATATATATATATATTGTTGATAGATATGACACTTTTGGGCGAGTTATTTGTTAAATGAAAGTTTATTTTTTGTATAAATAGAAATTATAGAATGAAATGCATATTTATAATATAAGGTATGAATATCTTATTGAAACATGTATATAACTTATTTTTTTTTCAAGAAATAATAAATATCAGAAAGAACATGTCTTCATGAGCATGAAAACATTATTATCTAATATAATATAAATTTAGAATATATTTAATTTGATAAAACATTTTTATATATACATGATCAAATATAATAACACATAAAAACGAAATAATTTTCAAAAATATTATAGTGAATCGCATTTTATCCAATCAATTTTTTCTAGAGAATTTTTTTAAATCATTTTCCATAAATTTTAGATATAAATATAAAATTATAATTATAAAACTACAATAAAAGTTTATGAATCATTTATAGAATATCACTCCTAAATAAATGTTCAATTCATAACATGTTTACAAGTCAAGGAAATTTTTTTCTTCCTTCCAATTATTGTTCAAATAAATTGAAACATTATGAAATAATGTATATTTAAATTTAGTTAGGGAGTATATTGTTATGTTTTTTTGGCCACATCAAATTGAAAAAATATACTCTAAATGTGTGGTATTTTGATTGAAAATCATGGTAATATCTAATTAAATTTGATTTTAAATAATCCTTGACGAATATTCAGACGAAATGATAACATAGTGTTTCAAAGTGCTGTATATATATTTTAATATTGTGTGTTTAAAGGATATTTATTTTTGATTCATGTGTTATATCCTATTTTTTTATTTTATAACATGGTATTTTTATAATTATGAGGTTTTTAATCTTATATGTTTCGAGATATTTTTTCAATGATTATATGTTATGATTTTTAGAACATTAGATTATAATATAACAGAATGGTATGACTTTTTATTTAAAAGGGATTAAAATAAATATTAGGCAATCCTATGTGTTATAGTATTTGTTCCAAAACAATATCGAATCTATAGATTTTTAGATAACATGAAATTATAGAACAAAATTATAAAAAATTAATTATATTTGTATTTCATTAATTTATTTGAATTAAATGTCAAAGAGTATATATATATATTAAATAAATAAAATACAATTCATTTTAATATGAAAATATTAACTGTAATCTATTACGTGGTATTACTAATCATGTATATAAAAATTATTCTTAACTGAAATAATATATAAATTTGAATATAATCTAATAAAAATATATTTCTATAACTAATAAATGTATTAACTAAAACATTATATATGTGATTTTAAGATAAATATGACTCAGATATATGAAAATTAAATGTCACGACCTGACCCTACCCGGGCTCGACCCACAACTAGCCAAGCCCACCTCCATAGGCCAGGGGCTGGCAACTAGTGCTGAAGGCACAACAAATCAGGGAGGTCGTTGGATAAGCACCCGTACACACACACGCAGCACACTCAATGAAAAAGTGCAGAGTAATAGAAAGGAAAAGAAGAGTAAAAGAGAAACTGCTATATATATATAAACCATATATGTGCATCGAACTCTAAACAATAAAATGTACAAGATGAAAGTAAACTGAAAAGAAATGGGAAAAAACACATGCCCAACCAAAAAGTGACACAACCCAACAACATGTAAAACAACAGCAAATATTTGGGAGGGTCCCACACCTGGAACCTAACAATGACCAACGCACGCGGTCCAAGATCCCGGCTCCTAAGCTCCTCTGACATCACGACCAACATGTCCATCCTCCACAAGGTCACACCAAGTGCGGGAAAATACCAAGCAAGGGTGAGTATAAAAATACTTCCTAGGATACCCCAAAGGCTCGAGGGAGCAACAAAAGAGGTACCGAAGGGTGAGCAGTAGATCAAACAGGAAAAGTAAAGGAGTGAAACTGAGAGTGCAGTAAATAGTACAATATTAAAGGGTCCAGCTCAACCCAACAAGAGAAAGGAAGGTAGACTCTTCCAGACACAAGCAGATCGAAATGGTGATAAGATAAACTTATCATCGAGTCTTCGGTACCTATAGAAGAAGAGTAGACTCGTCCAACCACGAGAAGCTAGACACAGAAATCATGTTGCATACCCCACGCGTCTTCGCCTTTCCTGGAAGGAGAGTAATCCAAAACCCAAGAAGTGGGTACCAGAACAAGGTATATACATAACCATATGCTCAAACAAGAAGCCCAAACAAGATTGGAAGGGGATTTCCATCATGTAGATCAGCCCAACAAAGTGAGTATCCAGTAGTCCCGGAAGAAGATGCCATCGATGCCCAGCATCCCGGACATCTTCCCCGAACAGCAAGTCAAGGGGATCAAATCACTGCACCTTGACACTATCCGATTTGGGCGGCACTGACTAGCCCGCACGGTTTTAGGTCATGTCGCAAAGACGCATCTCTTTCGGGAATGTGCTCCTCACACTTGAGAGTTCTGGGGGAACGACAAACCACACCATGTCACTGCCTCGCAGTCGAGAGGTCTGCTCAGAGTCAAAGCTGTTACATCACTGAACCGTACAAAGGAGGGTCCCGCTCTGGTAGTCACAGAGTAATGAAACAGACTAGCCAAGTGGATAGGACTGAGTCTAAAATGTCAGCAGGTGACCCACTGCCCACCCCTGCTAGAGGGTAATTCATAATATGATATCGGGTGACCCACTGCCCAGCCCTGCTGGAGGGTAAACCCTAGTAAGATATCGGGTGACCCACTGCTCAGCCCTGCTGGAGGGTAAACCCTAATACATCATTAGGCAACCCACTGCACATCCCTGCTGAAGGGAAAACCTATAATAAGTCGTCAGATGACACACTGCCCAACCTTTTTGTAGGGTAGACCTGGAAGAAGTTGTTGAGTGACCCACTACCCAGCCCTGCTGGAGGGTAAACCCAGAACAAGTCGACATGCGACCCACTACCCAGCCATGCTGGAGGGTAGAGCTCAAACAAGGAAACAGGTGACCCACTGCCCATCCCTACTTGAGGGTAGACCCCCAAGAGTCGTCAGGTTACCCACTGCCTAGTCTCTAGTAGAGGGTAAACCCAGAGAAGTCCATGAGAAACCCACTGCACAGCCCTGATGGAGGGTAAACATGAAGAAGTTGATGAGGAACCCACTACCCAGCCCTGCTGGAGGGTAAACCCAGAATTTTTCTAGCCACCTCTACTGGATGGTGCAACACTGGCCAACCGAACACGGAGTGGGTATCCCACAACCACCCCACTCCAGAACAAACTAGGTGAAACCACTCAACCCTGGTGGTTAAACAAACAAGCACAGAGCTAGGGGAAGACTCAACCCTGCTAGTCAAAATTCAAGAACCGAGGAACACTCTATGTTGCGAGGGGTCAAAAGTACGCAAAGCAGCACACTGCACACACATAAGGGCCCAAACGATGTGTGGCCCCAAGTTATTCCCAACCAAGTGCAGAAACATTCTCAGGTACAACCATCCGAATGTACCTCCCATCGTTCTCACATACTCCCATAGTATGACAAGTCTCCAGACCAAATTCTAACATGCACACGGCACCCAACGTCCACACGAAGGTCGTAAATGTAACAAATCTAACTTTCCAACTCAATGGGCCATGCATGACCAACTACATCTCTTAAAGCATACACATCACTCACACATTAGTGCACAGGATCACACGCCAAGGGTCCGCTACAAACACGGTAGAAGAACCACCACCGTGGAACCTTCATAATTCCACATATAATAAGATTTCTCAAGAGGCTCCAAAAAACCAAAAGGATAATTTCGTTGTAATCCTCATGGAAAAACACGCGAGATAGATGACTTACTCGCCTAAAATGGATATCCGACAGAAAGGACGCTGACACCGCCTCATGCCCCAACTGCGTCCCGTGATCCCGAGCCTCGGCCCCAAAAATAGTTGGGAGCATCGCACCATTGCGAACCCCTCAAGAAAACACATCAAAAGCACTACTCAATTGATTGCAACAGATATCCGAAGAAAAAGGTGCATTCTGGCACACCGCACACAAGAGGTGCTTTGTGGGACCCGCAACCATGTCCCGAAACACAATGAACGGATCACACCATTGCGATCCTCTCGAAAAATTATACAAGTTCGACTAATCCTTTGTCCAAAATGGACACCCGGTGATAAAGCTAGAAATCAATGTCAACTCCCGAAACGACCCTCGTGGGGCCTGCACTGTCGTGCGGAATTAAAGCGGGCAGACTGCGCTAATGTAATGCCCTCGAAAAAACACCCACAAACGACTGCTTGTACGCCCCGAATGGACGTCCGATGGAAAAGACGGTAAACACTGCTCGCTGCTCAAACGATGGGCCATGGGGCCCATGTCTTAACTCCAGCTTCAACCTCCGAAGCCACACTAGAAAACTCCGACTTGATGCCAGGGTCGCAATGCCATTGACGACGCCCAAAACGAACTCTGGATGTGTCTGCGCCGCCCGAAACAAGAATTTCGGGGAAGCTCGCTAAGCTAATTTACGCACGTGTCGTGCCCTCGAGCCCCTCGTCTCCAAATCTAAAACTCCAAAAACCACCTCAAAAAGTCCACCTTGGCATCATGAAGACACTATTGTAGACCCCATGTAAAATGGACATTTGTAAAGAAAATTACAGATGTCCGAAGAGGGGATGAATTCCCCTCTTGGGCTGGATCGGCCTGGACCTGCCGGTCCGCCTGGCCGGGCCGGCCCGCGGAGACCGGCCCGGATCGCAGCACCAGCCTGCAGCCTTGCCGCGCGGGCCGGCCATGGACCTTCTGTCCACGCGCAGACTTTCTACGAGGGGCCGGTCGCGCCGGCCGCGTGAAGACCCACCGAAGGCGGGTCTTGTCTCCCGTGCGGGGGTCGCACACGGTGACCCCTCGGTCGTCGTGCTCAGTCGGTTCCACTGAAGGGAGCCGCCCCCCGCCACCGCACATGGATCCCGCGACCGACCGCCCTACTGAAGACGCCACCAATGGCCTACATAGCCCTACTCCTTAGTCGTACCGCCGTCCGAGAGCCCCGCCAGCGCCTCCTAGGGTCGCTGCGCCGCCGCTCGAACCCGCCAGATATCAAAAACCCACAAACTTTGGCTGATGATTACAGATGCCACAGAGCACAAAATTCGAATCCAAAAGATTCATTGGAAAGGGAATAAAATCTACTACGCGTTCATAGTCAATTTTCAAAAATCAGACAACAATTATATGTGATTAAATGGGCTCAAAGTAGGGTTGGGGAGAATGAAACAAAAACGACAAATCCTACCTCTTGGGCGAAGCCCGACGCTTTGCGACGAACCGCATGAGTTGCCTCGCCCCGCCGGAGCTGCATCGCTGGAGTGGAGGAGGAGAGGGAGTGTACCAGCTGCTTCTGTGCAGGCGAAGACGAAAAAGAGGGATGGGGTGGGTAAAGTGTTTAAATAGAAAACACTTAAACACCTACCTGTCGGCCCGAACCCGAACTCCCGACGGGGTCGGGATTACGCCTCACCTGGTCTAAAAAGCATGCTCTGAACGCAGTGGTGGTCTCAGAATTTTAATCTAAGGCCCCGTTCAAAAGTTATATAACTAAACGCCCAAACCCGCCAAATTATGAAAACGCCCCTACAACCGTTTTTCACAGACGGCCCGCACCCTCGAAACTTACACCCCTCCTTGGGAAACGGCACGTTCCGGACACAACGGTTCCCTCGTTTTTCCAATCCGAGCCACCGTTTAAGATATAATTGAGTTTCACAATTAAACGAATAAATAAATAAATTAATTTTTCTATTTAACATTCCAAAAGCGAGCGAGGGGTCCAAACATCCCACGCCAACATGTTTTATGTCGTTCCTAGGGAAAACACCGCAATCCCAACCCATCCGTACACTTGGATCTCTGATCTAAAGCACTGTTTAGGTGTTATCCCATTTATTTGGAGTTTCCTGTGTGAAAGCACTGAAATTTTAATTCTGGCCACTCCGGGGCTCGGAATCGCACGCCGTCTAAAGGCGCTGCTCTATAATAATATCAAGAAAATTCCAAAGTCTTTCACAGAAAAAATTGGGTTCTTACATCATTCCCTCCTTCAATATTTTCATCCCCGAAAAGAAAAACCAGGGAACAACACAAGGTACTAAGCCCACACCTGTCTCTCCCATACCTAGAAGAACTCTCGCACAGCTCTACGCCACCTCACATAGACCAAAGGATTTGATCGGTTCACGTCAGGTCTTCCCTCACCGATGTCGTGCATAGAAGCACACACACCTCTTCTCGGGTGAGTCACGTGGGAGATGTCATGCACCCATACCAGCCTATGGGGTTATGGTAAGGCTGTAGAGAACCTCATCATCACTCTTCATGGTTTCAAACGGTATGAAGGACCTCGGGGGTAGCTCACATCCCCGAACAAACCTCTACGTTGCATGCCGCAACTGGAATCATCGCCCGCACCTGGAACAAGGCCTGGTGATTCCCTACTTCAGAATATCCATATGCTGAAACACCCAAGGATATCTGGTCATGCAAGGTTCCATATTCAAGGATCTCTTACACGCTCGAAAGGCGAAAGAGTCGACACCATCGACTAGAGAAAAATTTTCCATGCCTTTTACCTTACCAACACAGGGTTACACCTGACTCCCTGCGTCAACCTAGTAACACCTCAAGAAAGTTGTAGGGAGGAATGCATTCCACACAAAGAGTCTAACAATTCTACTACAAAACTAGAAGAGCTGTAGAGCGTACCTTTTACCACCTCGTGCTCTGCATGATCGTAGACATACAATGCTCGCGGCTATCTGCGGTCCCAACTGTCAGCTCCCGGAGCCTGAAGTGGACTGCCTAGTGGTGATGGGAAGACCTCGTAAGGTCTTCCTCCACTACCAGTTCCTCCCGCTCCTCTGCTAGCACCACCTCTCTAGGCGCTACTCTGATCATGGTGTTGCCTATATCATGGTTGTGCACCTGCTGCCTGCCCGAAGATCTCTGCATGCCTGGTCGGGCAGTCCCATGCCAGGTGACCTCACCCATCACAAACATAACACCGACTCTCTCCGGGATGCACTGGTTCCCATCGGCACCACTATGGTGTACGACCACACCCCTGAGTCCGGTTATCAGAAATCCACTTGCGTCGAGGTTCTTCTTGTCGATGCCCGCTAGCTAGGCAGACGTCTTGGCTCCAATGTGTCTCCTACCACCACCAACTCTAGAACGTGATGGGAATCCATCTGTCGCTAGTGCCTGCTCTAGCACCCCGGTATATGTCGAAATTCCAAAGGGTACTATGAAAGAATGAATCTCTCAGTGGAGACCCTACTCAAACATATGCTCTTGGATGTTGTCTTTATGGACCAAGTCTGGGTAAAAGCATGCACGGTCTACAAAACTAGCTACGTACTTGGCCACCATCATCCCTCCCTGCTGAAACTGCAGGAGATCCTGAATTTGAATGGAGCGCATGCAGGAGGGAAAAAACTCCTCATGGAACAACAACTTAAATTCACCCCATGAAAGAGATGACTCGTCAAGAAACAGAGTCACCAGACTCCATCAACGCCAATCTTCTCCATGAAAAAGTTTGGGTACCAAAGCCACTCTTTGATCTGTCGGTGTCTGCACAATCCTGAAAAGGAAAACTACTGTCTCTATCCAATCCTCTACTTCCAGAGGGTCTGGCTCACCACTGAACCTTAGCGGTCTCTGCTGCTAGAACTCACGGAGGGTGCTAAACCTGCGCTCAGACTTAGCCTGCTCCGCTGAACCTGTCTGCTACTCAACATGTGGGGGAGTTGCTATCGGCCCACCCGAAGAAAGGGGCTCGCCTAATGGGTCCTGTACTGAGGCCTCGTAGCTCACAGGGTCATCGTCATGATCCCAAGCTGGTATCATGGATGGATGTCTTCGCGGAGACATCCTGAATATCATCAAGGAGTGCCGCGATCAAATGAGCATATGTGTATATTACAACAACAACAATGATGGGGAGCTTACTCAAGAAGTGCAGTCAAAGAATTAATCCTATTTGACGCACAAACCAATTTTCCCTGCAATATGTGTCTCAGCATGCCGAGTCTACAAGCGGGTTATCAAGGTCCTGGTGAATGGATATTTCGGCTGCTGCACCATCACTAGACTCCCTGGCCTAAGAGTCGCTCTCGAGACACATTTACACAGCTACCCAAAATCCCAAAAAATTCCTTTTTAGGGATGTCCGAACAATGTCCCAAGGAACGAACCACCTCTGATACAACTTTTTCACGACCCGACCCTACCCGGGATCGAGCCACATCTACCCCAAGCCCACATACATAGGCCAGGGGCTGGGGACCAGCGCCGAAGGCACAACAACTCGGGGAGGCATGTGCCTATAAACCCGTACACACACACACACAACACAATCAATGAAAAAGTGCAGTGTAAAATAAAGGACAGGAAGAGTAAAATAACAACTGCTATATATATATATATATACCATAGATGTGCATCGACCTCTAAATAGTAAAAAGTACAAGCTGAAATTATACTGAAAAAAGGGAAAAAAACGCGCCCAGCAAAAAACAGCCACAACATGGAAAAAGGTAAAACAAAAGCAAACAGCTGGGAGGTTCCCACACCTAGAACCCTACAACAACCACAGCACGCATTACAAGATGCCGGCTCCTAAGCTCTTTTAACATCACGACCAACCTGTCTGTCATCTGCAAGGTCAGACCATGTGCGGGCAAAGCCGAGGAAGGGGTGAGTATAAAAATACTATGTAGGATACCCCAAAGGCTCGAGGGAGCAACAAAAGAGGTACCGAAGGGTAATTAGTTGATCGAATAGGAAAATTAATGGAGTGGAAATGAGAGTACAGTAAGGAGTACATCAGTAAACAGTCCAACTAAACCCAACAAGAGAAAATAAGGTAGACTCGTCCAGACACAAGGATCTGGAAACAGTGAGTAGATGAACTTCTCATCATGTCTTCGCTACCTATAGTAGGATATTAGACTCGTCCAACTACAAGAATCTAGACATGGAATCCACATGGCATACCTCGCACAACTTCAACTCTCCTAGAAGGAGAGTAATCCAAAACCCAAGAAGTGGGTCCCAGAACAAGGTATATAAATAACCATATGCTCAAACAAGAAGCCCAGAAAAGATAGTAAGGGTATCTCCATCCCGTTGCTCAGCCCAAGAAAGTGAGTAGCCTGCAGTCCCAGAAGAAAACACCACTGATCCCAGCATCAGCACATCTGCCCCGAACCGCATGTCAAGGGGCTCAAATCACCACACCTTGAAATTATCTGCTTTGGGCGGAACTGAATCACCTTCACGGTTTTAGGTCGCGTCGCAAGGACAAGTCTCAGTGGGGAAAGTGCCCCATCACACTTGAGAGTTCTGGGGTAATGTCAAGACACAACATGTTACTGTCCCGTAGTCGAGAGGTCTACTCAGAGTCAAATCTGTCACATCGATGACCTGTAATGATGAGGGTCCCGCTCCGGTAGTCACAGAGTAAAGCCATAGATTAGCCTAGTGGAAAGGACTGCGTTTGGAATGTCAACAGGTGACCCACTGCCCAGCCCTGCTAGAGGGTAATTCATAATATGATATCGGGTGACCTATTGTCCAGCCCTACTAGAGGGTAAACCCTAGTAAGATATCGAGTGACCCACTGCCCATCCCTACTGGAGGGTGAACACTAATACATCATCAGGAGACCCACTGCCTAGCCCCGCTGGAGGGTAATCCTGGAATAAGTCGGAAGGCGACCCACTTCCCAGCCTTGTTGGAGGGTAGACCTGGAAGAAGTCGACAAGTGACCCACTGCCCAACCCTGCTGGAGGTTAAACCTGGAACAATTCGACAGGTGACCCACTGCCCAGCCCTGCTGAAGGATAGACCCGAAACAAGGTGACGGGCGACCCACTACCCATCCCTACAGGAGGGTAAACCCTCAACAGTCAACTGGTGACCAACTGCCTAGTTTCTTCTAGAGGGTAAACCCTAAGAAGTCCATGACCAACCCACTTCCCACCCCTGATGGAGGGTAAACCAAAAGAAGTCGATGATTAACCCACTGCCCAGCCCCGATAGAGGGTAAACCCAGAACTTCTTTAGCCATCTCTACTGGATGGTGCAACACTAGCCAACCAAACACAGAGTGGATATCAAACAACCACACGACTCTAGAACAAACTAGGGGAAACCAGTCAACCCTGCTGGTCAAACAAACGAGCACAGAGCCAGGGGAAGACTCAACCATGATGGTCGAAAGTAAATAACTGTGGAACCCTCTATGTCGCGAGGGGTCAAAAGTATATAAAGCAGCACACGACACGCACATAGGGACCACATGATGTGTGGCCCAATGTTAACCCCAACCAAGAGCACAAACATTCTCAGGTAAAATCATCCACATGTACCTCCCAACGTTCTCGCATACTCCCAGAGTATGCCACGTCTCCAGCCCAAAGGCTAAAATGCACACAGCACCCAACGTCCACAAGAAGGGTATAAATTTAACAACTCCAACTTGCCGCCTCATTGGCCCATGAACGGCCAACAACATCTCTTCAAGAATACACATCACTCACACAGGTGTGCACACGATCACACGCCCAAGTTCCGCTACAAACACTGTAGAAGAACCGCCACCGGGGCACCTTCACAATTCCACATTTAAAAAGATCGTGCAAGAGTCTCCGCACAACCAAACAGATCGTATCGTTGTAATCCCTGTGAAAAAACACGTGAGATAGACTACTTACTATCCTTAAATGGATATCCGATGGAAAGGTCGCCAACATCGCCTCATGCCCCAACGGCGTCTCGTGATCCCGATCCTCGGCCCCAAAAACAGTCGGGCGCATCGCACCATTCTGATCCCCTTAGGAAAAGACGTCAAAAGGACTCATCACTTGAGTGCAATGGATATCCGGAAAAGAAGGTGCATTTTGGATCACCGCACACTAGCGATGCTTCGTGGGACCTGCAAACCGGTCCTGAAACACAACAAACAGATCGCACCATTGCGATCCTCTCAAAAAAGTACACAAGTTTGACTAATCCCTTGTCCAAAACGGACACCCGGTGATAAAGGTGGAAATCACTGTCAACTCTTGAAATGGCCCTCACGGGGCCCACGCCATCATGCGGAATTAAAGCGGGCAGACTGCTCCAATGTAGTACCCTCGGAAAAACACCCAAAAAACGACTGTTCGCACGCCCCGAAAGGACGTCTGATGGAAAAGTTGCTAAACGCTGCTCGTAGATCAAAATGTGGGCGATGGGACCCACGCCATAACTCCAGCTTCAATGCCCAAAGCCACACAAGAAAACTACGATTCAGTTCCAGGGTCGCAATGCCCCTAACAGTGCCCAAAACGGACTTCAGATGTGTGCAAGCCACCCAAAACATGAATTCTCGGGAAGCTCGCTAAGCTGTTTTATGCACGTACCGTGCACCCGAGCCCCTCATCTATGAAGCTAAAACTAATGAAACCAACTCAAAAAGTCCTCCCCGACTTCATGAAGTCATTTGTGTAGACAGAATGTAAAATAGACATTCGTAAAAAAAATTACGGACGTCCGATGAGGGGACGAATTCCCCTCGTGGGCTGGACCGGCCTGGGCCGGCATGCGCCGGTCGGCCCCGCTCGCAGTGCCGGACCGCGGCCTTGCCGCGTGGGCTGGACGTGGACCTGCAGTCCATGAAAAGACCGGCCATGAGGGGCCGGTCGCGCTAGCCGCATACAGACCCACCAAAGGCGGGTCTTGTCTCCCGTGCGGTGGTCGCACACCGCGACCCCGCGGTTGTCGCGCTTGTCCGGCTCCACTAAAGGGAGCCGCCCCCGCCGCTGCACCTCGAGCCCACGACCGACCTCCATGATGAAGTCGCCGATGACGACTGGCGCCGCCCTACTCCTTGCCACACTGTCGTCTGAGCACACCGCCGTCATCTCCTAGGGCCGCCGCGCCGCTGCTCGAACCCGTCGGAAATCGAAAACCCGCAAATATCGATGGATGATTGTGGATGCCACAGAGCTCGAAATTAGAATCATAAAGATGCGTTGGAAAGGGAATAAAATCTAATACATGTTCATATTCTTTTTTAAAAAATCCGACAGCAATTAGATGTGATTAACCGGGCTCAAATTAGGGTCAGGGAGAATGAAACAAAAACAACAAATCCTACCTCTTGGGCGAAGCCTGACGCTTTGCGACGAACCGCCGGAGTTGTTGCGCCATGCCGGAGCTACATTGCCAGAGTGGAGGAGGAGAGTGAGGCCTACCGCATACTACTGTATAGGTGAAGAAGAAGAAGAGGGATGGGGTGGGTTAAGCATTTAAATAGAAAACACTTAACCACCCGCCCGTCGGCCCAAACCCGGACTCTCGATCGGGTAGGGATTAAGCCACCCCTTGGCTAAAAACCACACTCTGAACGCAACAGATGTATCAGAATATTAATCCAAGGCCTCGTTCAAATGTTATAAAACTAAACACCAAAAGCAGCCAAATTATGAAAACGCCCCTTGGGCCATTTATCACTGATGGCCCGCGCCCGAGAATCTTACACCCATCCTACGGTAAATGGCCTGTTCCGGACTTAATGGTGCCCTCAGTTTTCCAATCAGAGACACCATTTAATAGATACATGAGTTTCAACATTAAACAAATAAATTAATTAATTAATTTATCTATTTAACGTTCCTAAAATGAGCGAGGGGTCCAAACATCCTGTTCCGACATGTTTTATGTCATTACTAGGGTAATCCCCCCCATTCCGGACCCATTCGTACAGTCGGATCTCTGATATGAAGCACCGTTTAGGAGTTATACCATTTATTTGGTTTTTCCCATGTGAACGCACTGAAAATTTAATTCCGGACACTCCGGGGCTCGGAATTGCACGCCGTCTGAAGGCACTGCTCTGGAATAATATCAAGAATATTCCAAATTCATTCACAAAAAAATATGGGTTCTTACATTTAAATATTTTTGTTTTTTGGGATATGAGTATAAAAATTAATTTATTGTTTATAAATAGATGGGGAAAGAATATATTTGAATAAAAAATATAGGTCAATAAAAAACATTTAATATTTTTTTTAGAATTTTTATAATAATTATGAATAAAATACCAAAGAAAAAAGATAAATAACTAATCATGAAAAAGGTTATAAAGAAACACATTTTTTATATGTTATATTTGATAGATTGTAATCATTCATTATAAATGGTCTACCAATTATATCATAGTTTCCATATCTAATAGAAGTGATTTGAGATTTTGGATGTGGTTGGGAACATTTTATTTGATTGGGGTCTATTAGTTGTGGTTGTATCCCCTCAACAGACATCCAATGGAAAAATAAGAAAATAAAAAATGCATTGATGTAAATTATGTAGAGAAATTAATCATAGGAGAATAACTGAAAATCTATACGACCCTATATATTATTTTTGGTGTTTTTATGTAGTCAATTTTTATGTTAATACGCGTTTATATATTTTTAAAATTCATATAATAAATGTTTTTAGAGGATTAATTTTTTACAAAATATTAAACCACACCACGATGTTTGTGGTCATGTTATTAGAAAATTATATAATATCTCCAGAATGTTTTTTCCCTTTATATCATTTAAACAATCCTCAAATATAGAAAAATTTTCTTCTATCTATTATTAGTGACTTGAAAAAGTAACATATTTATTTTATACGTAGTCACAATCTATCTCTGTAAAACCCAAAATTAAATTATGAAATGATAATTTATCCCCTTTTTTCAATGAAAAAAAACATCCTGAATATTCAAAACCAAAAATTAATATTTTTCATGAAGATCAACCCATTAATTGTTTATCATCAATTTTGGATATATAATATACTATTAGACATGATATTAGATAATTACAGTCATATATCTCATTCAGATAACTTATTCATTCTATTTATAAATGATATCCCCACATGGTTATCTCTCTTAATTTCCACTATATTGATTCTTCTTCCTCTACTCTTCCATGAGTTTATATTCCCTGGGAATAAACCATGGTAGTCCAATTTTCTTATTTATATTATATAGAAAATTGATATTTATTTAAATATTTATCTAGTATTAAATTATTAATTTTTTAATATAATTTTGGTAATATTTATTCTATACTCATTTCATCTCTATATAATGCAAATCTCTCACCAAATTGATAATTACTGAAACCCAAAAAATCATTCTTAACCAAATCAAAATCAATGTCTCATGTATGGGAATATGTATAATATAGGATTACCAGCCATGATTATGAAAACATATATCCTCAATATATAAGAAAAATATGACCTAATAGAGCAAAAATATATCACACCAGGCCAAAAAACCCTACAACCTAAATATATTATATATTATTCAGTGTTGAGGTAATCTTGCCCACAAACTCTTAAAAAAATTGAAAAATTATAACATTTAAACATCCCTCACATGTTATTATTTTTATTTATAGATTTATTAAATTTTTAACATTATAGAATAATTCTATTATCATTTCATTAAAAATTAATAGATTTTTTAATTCTCATTAATCTCCAAATACAACATGGTGTTACCATTTTCAAATCCTAGGGAGGTTTCAATATTAACAAAAATGTTCCAAAATAACATCAAATCATTTTGTCATAAGTAATATAAGATGAAAGTATCATATATCAAGTGTACAAACAATTACAATAAGAAAATATCCATCTCAGTTTCATGAAAAACCATTTATCATAAAAAAATTTGGACACTATTCGAATGTATAATATGAAATCCATCTTTATAAATATGAAATATATGAATAAATAATGTCATAAAAAATATATGTGAATGTAAATGTTTTAATATCATATTCATTATTTCATAACATATATAATGACTATAAAATGAAGTTATTTTCAAAAATGTACTCCTTCCCCCAAATATAATAATGTATAGTTAGTATATAATCCTATATAACAAATTACTTTCTTTTAACATATCCAACATATTATTAAATCAATGAAACATTTATTTTCTAGTCACAATTAAATAAATATATATTCAAAAATCAAATCATAATAGTAGAATATAATATTCCATACATTAATATAATGTCGCTGTTGAGTATAAGGAAACAATCTATAAAAATAAATCCAATTTTATTTATTTTCATCAAACGATATATTTAGTACATGTAACATTAATTTTTAAATTTTGGTGGAGTGTAATGAAATTAGTTTATTATAGGAAATTTAGTAATTATAATCCAATAATATTTATGTATATATAGTATCGAATAATATTCCAAAAATGTATGTTAATATTTTTTTTGATTACTGTATTTATTCAAATTATATAACAATAAATACTCATGAAGCATTCATAGTAACTAAATGGAAGTGAAAATATTTTTAATAAATAAATATTACGAATTTGATAAGTATTATGTACATCAGAGTTACACAAAAAATAAAACAACATATATACTCCTGGCCATAATAATATTACCAAAATTCATTCAATATATGAAAAACAAAGTCATAAATTCATTATCAAAATTCAAAATCTTCCACTGAATATAGAAAAAACACATGGCATTCTAATCCATTTAATATATATAATAAATCATGTAGTAAGGCACATGGTGACCATAATAAAATCATCCCCCATGATAATCAGAATACAAAAATATGAATCAACTTTTGCATGTATTTGATTGGTTGAACATCTTCTGGGATTACTAGACAAAAAAAATCAAATATGTTAATAAAATCTATAGTACAACATAATAAAATTGAATAGAGGGGAATGATCAATTTTTATAATAAAAATAATACATTTAGTTTTACTATAAATAATTATACCATATGACAACCAAAATGAACTCATACCCCCTACTATGATTTCTCATTATATATTTTGAATCCACTACTGAAATACCATATAAAAATAAAATTAAACCATTCCCAAATAAGAACATATACAATCATTCATCACTAACTAAAATGAATGTTATAGAACACCATAATGACCTCTATCCTATCATTATATTCAACGTGAATATTTTAATAAATATATGAATAATAATTGGATCAAAAAAAATGCTCAATGGTGTATTTCTTATTAATAATTTGTAACACTGATATTTTTAATATTTGAATGTTTTATTCATATTGAATACCATTGTGAATCATATTTCGTATACATCTCAAATAATATATTCTAAAAAATATTCAATCCCTTCATTAAATTACACTGAAGATAATATCACACCAATTCCATTCTAATTAATAATCTAGAAAATGTTCATGATGGTTGTAATGATTTTGAATAGTTTCCAACTAAGTATTATACTATCCACTAGAAATAGTTGTAAGAAGTTTCCCATTAACAATAAAAATATCCAAAAAACACACTGTCAATGAAAAAATGATCTCTATATTTCCGTACCAGTTTAGAAAACTCAATATAATCATATTTAGAGAAATATAAATTGTAATGTGCAATCAACAAAAAAAAATATATTGTAATCCAATATCCACATGTAAAAACATGGGATTATAATAACAACTATAAACCAAGTAATTTCTATTTCAGATTATATTTACCACAATACATTATAATATATCACATAATCATTCAATATAAAAAGATGCATTGTTTTACTCCAACTATATAAAATCATCATGAATATCAACTGAATAATGACAATTCCATTTCTAATTATGAAGTTAATTAAATTAATATCCATAGTAAGGATTAAGTATCATATTATACTTGGAATTATACTTATTTTTATTATAACAAATTAATATATTTCATGGATATTCATTCAAAAACACCAAATTCATTGTAGATTGATTCATATGAACATTGTTGTATTTAACTGTACTATTAATTCCGAAAAACATGATTTAATAAGCCTAATAATTTTTTGTATATGAAATCTTGTATTTTCTAAATTTATTTATTTTATACCAAATAAAATACCTATTGTGGCCAGTATTCATTCTATTGATTTAAATTAAGAGATTACTATCCATCCCCGATATATAAAAATATAATATTATATATGATTTATATATATATATATATACATTATATTATAAATAATCAGTCTATATGAATAAGAAAAAATTTGATATTTCAACTTACCCACTATTAGATGATTATAATTACTAAATTAAACTATATGAGAAAATGAAATATCAAGGTATTTTACATGGTTGATAACCTCTAGAAAATTAATATTATAATTGATATTTATTATGAACCCATAATGTCACCCACATAATAATGAATAAAATTTATTATCATTTGAGGAGTGACATAAAGATATAAAAAATTCAATCCAAATACTCTCAATTTACCCACTTCACCATTGATCCAAATTGGTAAATAATAAAATATTATCCATAATCCTATCAACAGATATGTAAATCCTACAAAACAAATAATGAAAAGTAAATAAAATAAATCATAGTGGAATATGAATGAACTGTTTAATACTTATCCATAATAAAAATAATATTAAATGTTGAAATAGAAACCCCTATTATTAAATATTTTTTATTCTTGAAAATTTCAATATGTCATTACATTTATAATATCTAAATTATAAGTAGTGTCAAAACAAGTTATGATACATTAAAATACATTTTGAAGATTATATAAACCCAATTGAACATCCTATAAAATTATCCATGACAGATATCCACATTCCATGGGAAGTGAAATTTATTTTACAGACAAAACGTATAATGATTATTTGATTATAATTCAAAAAAATAATAATTTACGTGGAAATATTTTTATTGTTATCATTCCAAGATTGAAATTTAATCATCTATCCACTAATATATATTGGAATTAATATTTTCAATTTGGGGGCTAAAAACATATAATGAATAATATATATCAAAAAAAATATAAATATATATAATGTTTTTTTAGATTTTTTTCAATAAATTTGGGATTCTGAATGTATATAAAACAATAAGAATTTGAAAAAAAAATTAGATTATGAAAAAATTAGCTTCATAATCAACATTGAAATCGTGAATTGGATAAGCTTTTTTATTGAAATAATTACTGAACTCATATATTACATTTGATTATACATTACTGATATGTTTAATATAATTCTAAATTAATTTTTTTGAGATATTGTAAAAATATATACAATTCACATTCCTTAATTACACTATCATATTCAAATAAATCATTTTTATACCATTTTTCGGTGTAGGAGAACCTAAAATAGAAATATAAGAAACCAAAAAATAAATTTAATATCATTATAAAAACTATCCTAAAACCCCAAGTTATCAATATTAATCCCAACAAGAATATTTAAATTCCTGGAAAACGTTCCAAAAATATCAGTCAATTTAAAAAGATTGTGTAGATCTATTTGAATAAGGAATGTTTATATATATGATATCAGATAAAATAATAGATTAGTTTGTTTGGTGGTTAACAATTTAAGATATTAAAACTAATTCATTATATTAGAATAAATTTATAAAACCAAAATGGGCCAAATCGTTAAATTGATAGTCAATATAAAAAATATAAAAATAAAAATTTAGATATTACAAAACACATGTGTAATTTTTTATACATTCAACCGGGCCACTATTTCATAGATATTAATTATTAATAATATGAATTTCAGTTCCCATTTCTCATAATATCTTTTAATCCATTGAAAATTTGATATTATTGTCGATCTATTAGGTGTTATCATAAAGACATGATATTTCATTGGCAACCGAATGATGATAAATAATGAATATCTCTATCTCATGTTTATATTAAATTATATTTATTTAGTTTTATAATTAGGACAATATTTCAATGAGATGTCATTATTTATAATCGTAGGGAAACCTATTTAATTATACAATAAATCAATGATTATATCTAGTATATAATAAAAGGTCAATCAAATTTTCCCTATACCAAAATTTAACAAAATGTTGATAAAAATTTCATAGCATTTTATAAAAAAATTATTTTTTTTAAGAAATAATAATATAATTTTCTTCAATTAAAAAATTACAATTTATTTACATATTGATTAAAAAAATTCACTTAAGGATCACTCCTATGAAATAATTAAATATTCATGATTTATTTCTTATATAACACGAGAATATGATTAGAAACAAAAATTTACTTTTCTCAATCATTAATAAATTTGGATGGGATTATGAATGACATAACATAAATATAGATTCTAACTATAAAAATGATAAATTATATTCAAATTGTTATACCCATATAGTGGATAACACATTGAGATAGTGGGAGAGCTGAATAAGAGTAAACAATCTAAAATCAATTCACTCTTGAGTGAATATATATTTCAATCTCCTTGAAGAACATATAAAATTAATATCCTATTAAAATAAATATTATATTAATGAGTAAAATGGAAAAGTTATTTTTATTGCCTCTTATTTAGTTTGTTATGTCCAACGATCACAAGTGACAATGTTATGATGCACCAAATTCTCCAAAATGTAATAACACTATTATAATTTTATTAATCTCATTGACCCTCTATTTCAACTACAATGATCAATTAGAGAAGCCAGTGCACTCCATCAAGAAGGAATTCATTGTACCATCTTTTAAAATTCTATTTTTTCCATGATAATGATTCATACACTAATTATTTTTCATCCCATCGATACCTAAAATCTCAACTTCTAGTGAGAATTACACTCTCCAATCAATATCTTCTTTGACCATCATTTTTATATATGTGATTTTGGAAAACCTTTTGGTATTATCAATCTATATCTCACTATCAGTCCTCATACACTAGATGTTCCACATCATTCAGATCATCAACACCAATGTTTGTTTTCTCAAATGGGTGTTAAATCCTATATTAATTATCTTTAGGTATTATATTGTTCATCATCAGACCTTGCCTATTTTTATTAAACATTACCACAATAGATAATTTCATATTTATAAAAAATCATGGAAATAACTCAATTTTAATAGAATATACTTGTGTAAATATAGAAATCATGATTGTCAACGCATAATTATTATTGTAATGATACTGACAGTTCATTTATAAATTATAATAAAAGTTCACTACATTTTTAGATAGGTAGGGATCTTTTAATTTCATCTATTAATAACCCATATTTTATTAATGCATAACCTTCACTTACATGGTGCAATATCGTATTTGATTATAAACCTATGTCACAATAAAGAATAATTTCAAATTTGATACCACGAATAATTTTTTAATATGGTGTTGTCTATACATCCACATCATGGAGTTATTAAAATATTCAGAACCACATATCCAGTAACATTTCTATAGGGAGGATTTTATCCAATGATATAGGAACCTATTAGATGGAAATTTAATAAAAATAATCAATATACATATTTTAGTAGTAGGAATAATCTCTATATGATAACGAAGTCCATAAAGAATTTTACAATAGTCATTCACAGTGTGTCTCCAATCATTAAAATGTGATCTATTATACTATGGAATGAATTCACACCATAGATTAAATACCCAAATATAAGATCTAGATATACCCTTATAAATGTTTTGGATACCCATATGTGTGTCTTAGTAATTTTCCAATGTCCTCTTATAGTGCCCTCACACACAACGTGGATCATCTTGGTTTCCCTTGTGCATGTCTCTTTATGTGTGAGGCTACCCATATCTGAACCTCACTAATACCCTTATGTATCACAGAACCCTTATAATGTATTTGATATAACCAATATATTGCCTAGTATACTAGCATTTTTACACTTAATCAATATTATATAACCCTTATGAATTGGTAATGATAAACTTGCTTAACATACTTAGCCTTATAAAGACATGCACTACTATTATGTTATGATATGTACCTATATGAATCCGGATGTTATAAAATTACACAAATACACATCCTCAACTATATATCTTCATGAATCACCATATCCTCATGTTACAACACATAAGAATTTCATTTTCATTATTATTATATAATTCCATAATTCCACCAACCCAAACAATGAATTCAAATACATCCACATATCAATAAATCCAACAAAAATGATTCTTGGGTCAATAATATCACCAATGAAATTTGATGACAATATCCAATAATATTTAATATCCACCACAGAAAATCACTTCCTAACCAATTGAACATCTCATTGGAAATCTCCCAATTATTTGAAATAAAATGAAAGGGGATAGTCTATATTAAATTTCACCACATTACAGTGTGAATTGTGTATGAAAAATTAAATTGATTAATGAGTGATCTATTTCATAATGAAACATCTGAGAATAATCATCTCTTATAACATGAGATGTCAACAAATTCTCTACATGTAATTCCTCGGAATACAATGATATTTTTTAAAATAAATGGGATTAATATGAGACAATTCTCTGAGATGGCTCGTATTTTCTAGGCCTGGGGTGGCTGGAACATATTTTTGAAATTTTTGGGGTTCAGTAAATAAATTTGAGAGATGGTTTTTTTATCATTTAATCTGATCCATGGATTAAAATTATTATAGAACCGCTGATCTTAGTTCATCCAGATTCGTATAGAAAGGGTTTAATATTGGTTGGCGTGGGCCATTAGTGGAAAGTTGTTTTTAGTTGTAAAAAATATAATGATGTAAAAGATATATTATTTTCAAATACATATAAATCATAAAGGGTTACATGGATTGGATATTCAAGTGTATTTTTTAGCTCATGAGGGCGTTTTACCCATTGGTGGAGCATTACCTCTACCAGTGTAGGTCGACTGTGAATGATAATTATTTTACACTTTACAATATTATAAAATAAAATAATTTTTTTTCTTTTGATGTTTCAAAATTTTTTCATTGAAAATTCCATATAAAATAATAAAACTAAAATGTTGATTCATAAATAAAATAGCATCAAATAATTACATTGCAATAGTTATGGAGAAGTGTTTCATCCTTTAATGATTTAACTGAGGGGTGAATCATTGAATCATTGGGGGAAAACATTGAAACTATAGAGGATCTCTATTGATGATTGGAAAATAGATAAATGTAATGATCTTGAAAACATCCTCTACCATTCATGATATCCCATCCTCGATGATGGAAAATGTACCCTCATAGATGGATCATGTTCAGTGATAGATTCTTCATTCGATCAAAATCTAACCAGGAAGGTTTTTAAATTCTTATTTAATTAATTTTCCACATTCTGCCCCCTCATAAAAAAAACTTATCAAATATTTATGATTATGATCCACTGATTGATTTTCCTTGTAGGGTTGGGAAATATAGTTTCTTGTTGATATTAGGATTAAATCATATAAATTTTTAACATATACATCATGATACATTTAACACAAATGACTTCAGACCAACATGAAAAAAAGAATGGTTTTTCATTTGAGTGTTTATTGTGACATCACCCATCTCTTCCTCCCAGTTCATTGTGGCATAATGAATGATGGTTCATCAACCATTGAGGGATAAGGAAGAAGGGTCGCAGTTGTAGTCCACCTCAGGTGTGGAAACCAGTCATGGGGGAAGGCAAGAGGCACTGAGCTGGTAGCACACAACACGGGCAGTATGAGCCACCGATATGAAGGATGGAGGTTGCTAATAGGTGGACATGGCCACCTGACCATGTCTAGGGTAGACGTAGTTCAACTAAGGGTTTAGCAGATTGTGGTGGGGATCTGGACCCGTGATATAATTGTGGGTCATGCTAAATGACTGTTTCATGTTAGTGGACCTCGGCTGTGGGTAGTGTCGCTCGGGCACCACATTAGAGGAGTAGCCTATAATGGAAGGCCATGATAGGAGTTGGTACATAGTCCTAGACTATGTGTGGCACAAACCAAATGCTCCACAGGCATTTGATTATGAGTAAAACTGGAGATTCATGCGGGCTGGGCTAGTGGCATCAATTGTGCCACTAGGGAGACCGAGATCGAAGCACGTTGATCCACTACTATGTGCTGGGCCTATGGGGGTGGAATCTGCCGCAGGGCGGCCCGAGCTACAAGTAGAACCAACCTGCCATTTTGTGTGGGGCCATAAAGAACAGGGTTGCTGGGCAACCTACTGGGCTAGACCAACGACCCATCAGATGAGGTCTAGCATGGCCCATGGGCCATAGCCAAGTGGTCATGCTAGACTAGGCCAACATAAACCCCATAGGGCTGGGTGGGGTCGGTCAAACCACGTATGGTCTTGTGCAACCCTTGAGCTAGGTTGTTCTGTTATGTCCTTACCAGGTCAGATCGATCTCAGACACAACAGCCCCTGTTTTCTAGAAAAACAATATTATTGAAAAATGGCATCTGATTGAATAAATTTTTTTGGCCTTGGTACTCTTGCAATGAAGATGTCCTTTTGGAAAAATATATGTGAGATATCATGGATGTTGTGATGAGACTAATTCAATAAGGAGTATATTATCTCCGAATCAAGTTTGATATGAGTAGGAATCCTACAAGTGGTTGCGACACAACGAATATGAAGAGAGAATCTTAGTGATCTAGCTGGATAAGTGACAAGCATGTCTAATTTATCCACTGTTGAATGAGATGATTATGTCCAAACGGTCTAGCATTCCCAGATACATGTATGGTTTAGTGATCCCGCCGTCCTAGTGATTAGTGGGTCTATGTGATCTAGCCAGCCCATATATGAGTGGGATTACATGATCCTGCTCACCCTAGAGACGAGTGGGTCTCAGTAGTCCCGCAGGCCTAGGTGATGAGCAGACCCAAGTGATGAACCCCTAAATAGTTTGAATGTTCATATTTACAAATAATAATTATACTTTCTATATATTTAGTTCTACCATGTGTTATATATCTATTGAATATGATTTCACTATGTGATATTGCTTTGTGGTCATACACTATGGTTTATCCTTTGTGGTTAGGGGTCACTGTTGATTATTGTGATACTCACCCTTGCACATGCCTCTCCCAAACATGTCATGTCCCATTAAGGTGATAGATGCTTAGATAGAGACCTTGGTTGTCTAGGACCAGGTGGTGCCCAGTGGGATGGGAAAAATGGTACATAATTATATGGTTATCGATAGCTATCCTCCATATAAAATTCAGGTTGTGCTTGAGGAAATGTACCTTGGGAGATATACTAATATTTTGGTTCTGGGCTTGTATTATGGCCTTTTGTACTCTTTATTTGTATTGTACTTCATTTATTTTCCTCAATAAAAATTTTGGTTTTCTTATTGTTTAAATTTCATCAGTTTGACCATTCGTCATGTATATAGGTTTAAAAAATATGCATTCCAATTTTTTTATCTACTTATTCAGTGCATGTTTCCAACCCCTATCCTATGGATGATGGGATTGGGGTAGTCACAACATGATCCTGGGGTGACTAGACCTGACAACATTGTATCAATGGAGGTCAGTTCTACCAGAAAAACATAGAGTCTATAAATATTTATGGGAAACATTGTTTTGTGTTTCCTATTCAGCTTTCAGGATAGGGAGTTCTATGTTGGTGAGGTAGTCGGAATATCTATATACTAGGTCCTTTAATACTATTTACTGACTCGGTACATGACAACATATGTTGAATGTGTCATTAAATGCTTCCTCATGTTATTTCATGAGTCATAGCCAGCCCACCATGTATATTATATTTATTGTGGTTTATCTTGATATATTTTAAGCTGCCCCCACATTGAAAACCAACTTGGATTCCAGTGTGTGACCCTGAGGATGGTCCACCGAGTGATGAGGCATCTATACTGGGATCATTGCCTGAGATAGAACCTTTATTCATTGGACTAGGGATATTGTTTCCAGTTACTTATCAGTTACTACCAGTGCTACTTGTCAATGATGTACGTAGGCTCAGTTCCTTAAACGAGTTCCAATGATTGTGATATCCCATATACAGGGGAGAGATAGATCCTTAGCTCAATGAGGATTGGTTGGAGGCGGTGATGTGTGCCATCTTCTATATGAGGACACTAGATGACTAGATGGATGTTATAGAAGTGAGCCTTCTACAGGGCTTATGGGGGAGATGGTGGAGTTTTACAATCCAGACTCATGAGGAGGCGACCCTCACTTGGTCATACATTGAGTGACTTATCACGGATGAGTTATTCCTTGTGAAATTTCACTCAATACACATAGTGGATCTGATTCACGTATGGAAGGTCAGTCAGACAATATCTAATTACAATGTAAGGTTTACAGACCTCTCCCAAAACTCAACAGATATGGTTCATGACCATATCATTAGGTCCTAGATATTTGAGAAAAGTCACCAGTGGGAGATCAGGGTATTTATGATTTCCCTCATAATCTCTATGTTGGATGGATTATTGGGGTTATCTCCACAACTGGAGTGATTTTTAGCAGATAAGGCACCAATAGAGGGATCCAGAACCAGCCAAAAGGTTACTGAGTCATCAATTGAGGGAATATAACTAATTATGTAGAGGCCTAATAAGGCTAGAACATCTATAGTACTACACCAAGACCCATAGTCCGTGGTATGAGACCCCCGTGGTAGTGGGAGTTAGTAGATGAGTATGGTGTGCTACTCGTGCAGCGGGCAGGGACACATGGCTCATGATGGACTGACATTCCATTGAGATAATCTATAGATGGCCAAAGGGATTTAAAGGGAAAAAATGTGGTTAGAGTGAGGTGTTATGTAGGTTGGAATATGTGGAATGGGAGAGGGAATATAGGCATGTGGTTCACCGAGGTTTGAGATGCTACCCCTCCATGTGGTACAAAAAGGATCTCGAAGTAGTGGGACAGAGTCGTGGACAACTTTAGGAGGCAATGGCCTACGACCATGGTGATCCAGATAAGACTAAAGGTGTGATCTGTTTCTTCTATAACATTGTTTCAATTCATATAGACATAGGTTCCAGTCATACCATGTTTTTGATAGAACTTGTTCGAAGCTCATAGATTCTATTGGAGCCATTGGCTCGATCCTTATTGTGAGAAACTCTTACTGGATAGGATTCAACAGTGACACACTAGTGTCATCAATGTGATCTTATTATTGGAGGTGAGTGATTAATTTGGGATCTTCAAGTCGCAGCGTTGAGTCCTTAAAACATCATCATGTGTATGAATTGGATATCCACAATTCATTCCAAGATTGATTGCTTTAGGCACAGTTTTTTGTGTGTCAACAAGAATGGGACCATGTTTTCCTTCACTAGAGAGAAAAGATCCCTTGTAGTGTGTTATGGACTTTCACATGTGAGGGTGTATATAATCACTCATCATTTGGATAAAATAACTCTCAGTATAGTGGATGAGGAGAGTCCACATATTCTTGATGTGTTGGATGATTATGATGAAATTATTACATAATATGTTCCATGACTACCTCCTTGTAGAGTGCTATACTTCTACATTGTTATGTGACACATGAAGACACAAATATCTACACTTGAATATAGGATATTTCAAACATAGCTCTAAGAGATGATGGTATAGTTAGAGGACATGTAGAGGAATGTATTTGTAAGGCCATGTGTTTCATCATGGGCTTCCCCAGTGTTGTTCTCCAAGACGATAGAAATAATCCAGATGTTATGCATGGACATCGGGATCCTGAATCATGTGACCATGAAGAACAAGTATTCTATATCGGATATTGATGACCGATTCGATTAGCTGAAGGGAGTGAGATGGTTCTCATCGATGGAACTCATACATAGCTATCACCTGCTTTCATTGTGAGATGATGACATCACAAAGGAAGAATTCATATTTCTCTTTGGACACTATGCATACATTGTTATGTTATTTGGAATGATGAACACCTCATATATGTTCATGGGACTCATTAATTGGATCTTCTTGTTGTGCCTGGACCTGTTTGTAGTGGTCTTTATTGATGACATTATAGTTTATTCAGTATCAGAGGAGGAACACGTGATACAACAGTAGATGGTTTTGGACACAATATAAGAGAACCATATTTTTGGTAATCATTCAATGTGTGAGTTCTAGATACAATAGGTCCAAATCATGGGACATGTCTTCTCCGAGGATGAAGTTGTTGTGGATCTAGGGATGATCGAGAAGATTCTCTCTTGGGATCTACCCTTGAGAATTAATGAGGTGTGTAGTTTCTTTGGGGTGGCTTGGTACTATCAGAGTTTTATACCCAACTTATCTGGAGAAGAATCAACCATCAATGAGTTAGAGAAGAATATAAAACCCTTCATATGGATATAAGGATTCCAGTAGTGATTCTAGTTGGTAAGGAATATCATCATGAGTGCTCCTATCTTGAGGTATACAGAGGAGGTCACGAGATATGTGTAGTACAATGATTCATCAGAAACTAGCCTTGGTTGTGTCATAAGGTAGGGCAAGGAAGTAATATATTATGGATAACAATAGTTGAAACCACATGAGTATAACTATGATACTTGTGACTCTGTGTTTGCATCTGCATTCTTCACACTGAAGATGTGGCGACACTAACTCAGGGGAGAAATATTCATCATCTAATCAGAACACCAGAGTCTCAAAAATATATTTTCTAAAAAATATATGAATAAGAGACATTTAAAGTGGATTTATTTTCTTAATGACTACAAATTTGAGATATTCTATAATCCCATGATTGGGAATGTAGTTTCTAATGCTCTTAGTAGGACATCGAGTTCACAACTACTGAACGAGGTCATCGTGTAGCTGGACTCCATTTAGATATCCATTGTGGATAGAGATGAGGTGGTTTATATTCAATCAATGGTTGTTTCCCCTCCACTCTAAAAATGAGTTAGGGAGGAAAAACTCAGTGACGATAGCTGCGGGACCACATGTTCCCAAATATCCTTAGGGAATTCCCCTGGTGGATATTCGAAATGTGTTTAGAACACCATCCTTTTCAATGGATGCACCATTTCTCAATAGCATTGTTGGTAGAGGTGTCTATGGATCTCCATAAATATTCTTTGGTGGTATATCCAGGTGTGACTATGATGTACTAGGAACTTTTTTGTCTGTATTGGTGGCCAGAAATGAAGAAGGTAGTAACAAATTTTATCTCAAGATACCCCACTTTTCAACAAGAGAAGGATGTGCACCAGGTTCTAGTAGTTTTGACAGAACCCCTTGATAACCGGAGTGGAAGTGGGATGTAATATCGATGGACTACATGAATATAATACCAAAAAAGTCCAAAGGCCACAAAACCATTTGTGTTATCGTAGAAATACTCACCATGTTAACCCACTTCCTACCCATTTGAGAGAAAGGATTAGTAGGGAGCATGGGAAGACTCTACATGCAAGAGATAGTTCAAATCCATGGAGTCTCATATATTATAGTCTTATATTGGGATGCATGATTTATATCCCCATTGTAGAAGATATTGTATGAGGATTTGGGACATAGTTGTGGTTGAGCATAGCATTTTATCAATAGGCTGATGGAAAGATGGAGCAGATAACAAAGACCATGGAGGGCATTCTTCATCCATGAATTCTTGATTTTAGATGCCATTGGGATAACCTCTTACCACTAGTAGATTTTTCATACAACAACAACTACTACTGCACCATCGGTACAGTGCAATTTGGGGAACTATAAAAAAGACCATGCAGTCACCATTATGCGAGACAAACCCAAGGGAGTCGGCACTCATTAATCCAGATTTGGTACATGATACCACTGAGAAGGTAAAGGTCATCAAAGAGAAGATGAAGAATGCACATAAACGATAAAAGTAATATGGTGATATACTACAGTGATACTGTGTAGATTGGGTGAGGTGGAATACCGCTTGATTTAACCCAAATGTTTGAGAGGTTGTACGATGTCTTCCACATATCCCACCAAATGGGATATGTGCATGACCCTTTATACATAATCGACCATGGTGAGCTAGATATAGATGATCGGGTGACATTCCCAGAGTATATGGCGGAGATAGAGAATCGACATGAGATGAACCTTCTTGGATGGTCGATAAGTCTGGTCTATGTTTTTTGGAAGCACAGAATCACCAAGAGAGCACATTGGAGAAGGAGTCTCAAAGTCATTCTCATTACCCCCATTTTGTCGATTAACCATATTTTGTCATACGAGGATGTAAATCCCTAAAAATATGGAGTAATGTTATACACCATAACTCCTTGAAATTTTTTATTTTAAATTACATGGGATTATTATGAGGTTAGGCTAAGAGAAGACAAGTAATTTTGAGGCTGGAAGGGGCAAAAATGTATGTTTTAACTTTTTTATGTGCATTAAATAATCATTTTAAAGGGTTTTTCTAACTTATAAACCAAATAAAATATAAAAAATTGGGGGGAACTGTTGAACTCTGAATGTTGAGTTTCACATATAAAGGGTCTAACATTGGTCGGGGACGGTAAACCATGGTAAGTAGTTTTTGGCTGTAAATAAAATAATTAAGTAAATAATTAGTTTATTTTAAAATCATTATAACTATTATTTTGTATCTAAAATTTGAAATCCTACAGTTCCATTGATCTTTTTAGTTCATTTTCCCATAGGTGGAGCATAACCTCGGCTAGAGCGGGTTGAGGGTGAATGAATTTTTGGAGACTTTTGATGAAAAATTTAATAAAATAAACATGATTTTTTTGTTGTTTTAAATTTTTTGTAATTAAATGTTCTTGTATCCCAATTAAGCTGAAACACTACATCATAAATGAATAAAAATAATGGCACTACAATGAAATGGTAGCAGAAAATAATTTCCTTTTTGAATGATTTAACCAGGGGTGCATCATTGTCATGTTGGGATAAACACTCTGAATCTCTAGAGGATCACTATTTATGAATGGAAAACGATGATCTATAACATTATTGACCTCTTCCTCTATTATATGAGAGATACCTACCTCAACAATGGATTGTGTACATTTTCGGAAGGATCGCCATCAGTGACAGATTCTTCTTGTGATCGAACTCCAACCAGCTAGGGGTTTGAATTCTTAGTGAATTGGTTTCCCATTCTCCACCCTCTAATTTTATTTAAATTATCATCTCTATAACACGATTATATGTTTATGGATATTACTTGAGGGGTTGGGAAATATAATTTAGGGTTGATATCTAGAATAAATATTACAGATTTATAATTTATACGTCATGATCCCACTAACACGAACAAATATGGAACAATTCAAAGAAAGACATGATATGAATTTTATTGTTCTTTGTGATCACCTTCATCTATCTCTCCATGTTCTTCATGGTTTAATAGATAGTGGTGAAATGACCATAGAGGAAACAAGTGGAATGTTCATGGACCGGTGGGCTGTATTACAGGCAAGAGACTGTAGTAAGAGGCTTCCATTGTAGGCGGGATGTGGGGTGCTGGAAGGGTACCGTAGCGGCAACATGATCTGCCATAATGAAAGTATCAAGACGCTGACACCCAACCACATTGTGGGAACACATGGTGGAAATTCGTGTTCTATAGACCTCAGTGGCAGCTGGACCCCGTGATAGAGATGAATGTCACGTGAAATGATAGCTTTGCATGATCGGACCAATGCTAGAGGGAGGCACCTCTAAGGTGTCTTTTAAAGAAGCGTCCCACACTGGAGAGCCACTTTAAATGCTAGCACGCAATGCTAGATTGCATGAAAATGTGTTAGTCAGCCTCAACCGACCTAGTACTATGTGGACTAGACACACCGCAAGTATTCAAGATGTGGTGAAACCGGCCTGCCCTGTGTACCAGGCTGGGGGAGAGAATTTAGCAGCTAGGTGGAATAGTATGGAAGCAACCTGGACCACTTATTCGGGTTCTGTTGGTGGGGTGTTTGGGGACATTTGGTGGGTCAGGTTGTGGGTAAATCCAGCCCACTTTTGCGGGCCATGCCATATGGAACTAAGTCACTGGGCAACCTGGTGCATGGGGACCACCACCCACCAGGGTAGGTCCATCTTGAACCAAAGGCCCAAGATGGACCAAACCCTATTAGGATGGGTCTGGTCAGCCAAACCAGGTTGGGATATGTAGGACACCCAGGGTGGTTTGGTCATGGTGGTCTAACTAGGTTGTGTTGGGCATAGACACAACGAGACCCTTATTTACTAAAACTCCAATATCATTTAGAATGGGCATAAAATTGACATGTTGTCTACAGAGTTGGGACCCAATAAAATAAATAGTAATTTGGGCATACTCTATGTGATATTTCATGATAGTTGAGATGGTACTGATGGATTGAAGAGTTAAGTCTCCCAGAATCAAGAGAATTATGAGCTGGAATCCCATTACGGTATATGACGTGAAGGATATGACGACTAGGCCATAGTGATATAGTTATACCGGAGGAAATAGGGTCTATGTGATCTAGATGGACAATGGATATTGAGGTCTTAGTGTTTTTGTTGGAATAGATGTGAGGGGGTCTTAGTGATCCAGCTAGCTGAGAGACGAGCGGGTCTAAATGATTCAGCTCGCCCCGAGATAAGCCGGTCTAGGTTATCCTGTTCCCCAAGAGACTAGAGGGCCTCTGTGATCCATTTTTCATAGGTTATAAGAGTACATAGATGATAAACCCCTAATTAGTATTAATGATCAACATTACCATTGATAATTCTACTTTCTATACCTTGGGTTATACCTAGTGTGAGTTGTCTTTGATGTGTAATTTTTCTATGTGATCTTGTTGTGTTTTCTCCATTGTGGTATTTATTTTGTGGTTTGTATTACCTAATGAGTATTATGTTACTCACCCATACATGATCCTCAATTACATGTATCATGTCTCATTAAGGTGATTGATGATTCAATAGATACCTTGGTTGTCTAGGAATAAGTGGTGCCCACTGAGATGGGACGTATATGAGGTACTTTTACAAAAACCAACAACTATCTTCCAAATACCCTTCAGGTAGGGCATAAGAAGACAATAATTGGTAGCTTAACTATTATTTTTTGGTTTTTGAATTGTATTCTTGTCCCCTTGTAATTTTCAATTGTATTGTATATTCAGTAGTTGTGTTAGTGATAGTTGTGGTTTTCATTGTATTTAACATTATACAATTTAGATATGTGTGTATATAAAGGTTAAAATAAAAATTACTTCCGTTTTTCAGATATTACCATTCGGTTCTAGTCACCTGCCCCTAGACTTTGGAAGGTGTTCTTGGGATTGTTTTGACACAGGCCTGGGGTGATGGGTCATCACACTACGCCTAATGCACATGGTATAAGTGTTGTAAAAATGATCATTATATAGGAAAAAAATTCCATTCAATGAAACTCACTAGTTTATTTATTATTTTCATCTCCCATCATATGTTCATTAAATTTATATTAATGATCATGGAACATATCTCACCATAATTATGAACCACTATGTAAACTCATAGAAACAGTAATGAATGTGGGAAGATGGATTTCATTGCCTTAATCATTTATTATAACTGTTATTTTTATGTTCCTATAACGAAAATAATTTTTTCAAACCCCACATTTGGTATTCAATTATTCATGTTATTGAAAACAATATATTATGTTTAAAAATACTCCAAAACCATGTCTTATAACTCTTAATTCATCAATATATAGGGATATTCGATATAATTTTCTTAATATGTGAAATTTGGTTATGGATTTGTAGTGAAATTGATATAAATTTTGTAGTCACACATGATTTTAATGAGGTAAATCACTTCATAAACCAAGTCATTATGTTTTTCATTTATCCATATCCATTATGATAATGTAAGATTTGTTTAAATGGAAACAACTTCTGTGATTTTCAGTTATATACAATCAATATTTTTTTACTTCGATGGTAAACTTAAACTCCATTAATAAAACACACCAACTGAAATATATTTCTTATCTACTAATAAACCATCACAATCTACATAAGATAATCCATCAAAATTATTCTATGAATTGTATATTTAAAATAACACTGAGCCCATTGTATGATTTTTATATGAATGTATTATTTTCATAGCACTCTGGTTGTTTTTCAAGGAGTCACAGTGAAAATCATCTTTCTGACAATGTGAGAAATAATTATTTAGTTAAAATTCAGAACAATTAAAAAATCTATTTATTATTTGATGATATGTGATCATATTGACCATGATTCCATGCTCATTTTTTGATAATTTTACTCTAGTATATTTTAGAGATTATTGGGCCTATAATACATCATTAAAAAATAACATTAAACATTATACGGATATTAGATTTTGGAGTTAAATATCTCATCCACACTTTTATGAATCAATAAGACATGAAAATAATCATTTCACAAAATAGATACATATTAAAATCACATTCCATTAGTTATGATAAATTTCTCCATTAATATTAATACAATAAAAAAAATTATTGAATATATGAATAGAAGAAACATAAATCCCAAGTCATTCTCATTTCTTCAAATAGTTGTTGACATCAACTTCTCTTCTATAAATAGAAAGAATCTTTTTGAAATTATTATAAAATAAAATATCATGCCTTTCAAATTCATTTATTCAATACAATAAACTTATTTTTAATCATATATTTCCTCTATGTTCATGAAAAAAATCATATGATTTATTATTTGACACTTATTATTTAAGGACATCATTGAAGATATATTATTTTTTTGATCTTACTATATACAATAATATCTGTATGGATCTACATGAATATAAATACTCAATAAATATTATGTTGTGAAAAACAAGATTGCATCTTATAAACCTCAATTCCATCACATTGGGAATAATCCTTTTACCGATGATGTAATTTATTTATCACCTAGAATTTTTCATTATGATTATTTTGTAACATCTAATTTATTTAGTTGTAATTATTTATACTTTAACTTGGAACAAATTCCAATGCATAATTTTTCTAGATATTATAATGTTATTAATTTATACGATCATCATAAATCCCATATTTTTCAACATTATTAAAAGATTTTGGTACAACCATGATAATAAACAAAACTACTATTGATCCTTCATTCTTCTAGATTGAAGTAGAAAATTAAAAACTCTAATTATGTTTTCTACATAAATTTTATATCTTCACATTTGTATTAATAATCATGAAGGTATTTTACATTTTTTTACTCATTGGGATACATCCGAGGAGAATTCACGATCATTCACCAAAATAATATATACACTAAAATGACATTAGTATAACTATAATTTGGTGTGGTGTAACAGACACTTTATAATCGCTATCGAAACAATTAGTGGACTCACTATAGTCCATTAAATAAGAACTCAGTACACTAATTTTTAAATTCTTACACTTCAAATAATATAATTCATATAAAAAATTGGTATTTCTCTTCATAAAATACAATGTGGACTTCATGTGATAATGGGAATTCAAGAATAATAACACTTTTTACCATAACAATTCTTGATGAGATTGTGAATAGTATCCTGGAATTCTCCCAAACAATGAACTATCTAATTAATTCTAATACCATGAAATGTTTAATGTGACATGGATCATCATATATTATGTGGGTCAAACTATATTTTTTCAACATAAATTATTAGATTCATAAATTACCCTTAAATTCTCATTGATACTTGTCTATTTTTTATCACATAAAAACATTATATATTTTATTCATTTAAAAAAAATTAATGAAGATATCTATATGAATCTATTTTCTTCCATATAATATATTAAACTAAATGTTCACCCTTGATGATCATGATATTTATCTTGACTCTATAGTTAATTATAACCACACATGTTCGCTACATTTAATGAATGTTTGGGATCTTGCAATTTCCCCCTAAAATCATGCGTGGCCTACAAGGTAAAAGTCGTAAATTTTATAATGTCATCTGTAATTTTAAAATATTATTATAACATGGAAAATAAATCTGGAAGAATGGATACCACAAAACCTTCTGTGATATTATTTATCCATTTATTTCAGAATAATAGTGACATTCAACTCATCAAAAGAATACAAGTGAAATTATTTTTATATTCTATCTCTTTCTCAATAGTGTGGAAAACACTAAATTGATAATAAATTGAATATATGATGTTATAATATTTATAAAATGAATAAATAAAATGAATGGTTAAATTCCATCTATTAACACTTTTAAAAATATCTGTCATTTTGAAATTCATGACTCAATGAAATTAAATCCTTCATTATGGTAGGAAAACATGTAGATTATCAAATATCCATATTCATGTCACAATTACACCCTTAAATAGGTAAAATTTACGCTCATGATAACCTATTACTATACCCATACACTATCTATTGATCTTGTAGGTATCCTTATGCTGGTACCCTTACATGAATGGTTTCCCTAATTCGTCCTTCACTATTAACCTTAAGCTTCCCAAAACCCTAATATATATATGTTACTTTTTACTAAATGTCCCCTAGTGGGATGGCATATTAACCCACACACTGCTGATTATTAAACATAAACTAGGAGAATTATATTTTATCATAGTCGAATTAACTTTTCCTTACTAAAAATTACCATTACATGATATTTTCTACCAAATGAATGCTTTTGTAAGGACCATTATACTACTTTCTATCATTCAGCAGATACCCTTAAACATCTCCATATCCTATTCAACTTAATATAGTGTAATTCCATATCATTCTGTAAATATAATTCACAATTCCTCCAAATGAAACATGTATCTTATGTAATACACATATCAATGAATCCACCAAACCCACTATTTTAGGTTAGAAATAATGCAATATAAAATTAAGATCTTCTTGGTACACATAGTGTGTAACTAAGTGAAATTTTAAAAGAGAAAAGACATTCTAGAAAGCATATGTGAAAATGGAAACATGTCTTCAATTGTAATGTTACACAGTGAAAATTTACAATAATTTTTTTATTAAATTCAATCACATTTTTATATTTAGAGGTACCTAACTCTGGTTTTCAATGAAACATAATACTCAGTAAGAATATATTTATCAAAACATGCCTATTAAAACTTATTTGTTAAAATAGAGGGTATGTCTAGGACTACATAAAATATGAATCATAGTTTTTCACATTTATAAAATAAATTTCGAATATTTCAATCTATTATAAAAAATAAGAACCATTCTAAAGATAATTCAATGAGTTTATATAAACTAATTATTCTAAAAGAGATTTTTTTCATACATTAATGAAATAATATAAAATTAATTTTGAAATTTTTTACATAAATTATATTGAAAAAACGTGACAATTTCAAATATAAGAGTTAAAATTTTCATTATGGGAATATTAATGAATTTCTCAGGAGTGTTATTTTTTTATTAATATTGAACAATAATATATTTATTAAAAAATTCCTACATGTATAAATTATATAAAATGTAAACTAATATTTAAAATTGGTTTAATCATAAAATTATATTAATATTATTAATATTTATCACAATATGGTTATTAAATTCATTTTTTAATTATGATGTATAATTTTTTTAAATATTTAATGTTTTTCATTGAAAACCGTTCTATAAAACACATCTAGGTGTTAATAAAAAATTATTATTTCCCATGTATGTGAGTTGAATTTGAAAAAATATTCTCCATATAAGGGATAAAAATTTATATTATATAATATGTTTAAGGTAATTTTTAACAAAATAAATATAGTAAAAATAATTTTCTGTTGTTATGGTAAAAACACGATTACATATGGTTAAAATAAAAATAAAATTGTTAACAATGTCTAAAAAATTTAAAAAATTCATATTGTAAGTTAATAATGATTAAATATATATTCTAATTATTTAAATGATCAATTCAGATATTTTTTCATATTAAAATATTAGTGGAATTCATTATTTTCAAAAACTTATGAGTGTATAATTTAAATAAAATTTAAAAGGACACCCCATCTCTTATCCATTACACAATTCCTAAACCCATTATATTATCCAATACGAGAAAAATTAATTTGTTACATAATTTATCTTTACCAATTATAATTTTCATTATTAAAATCTATCCATTGAAGGTGTTTTGCATCCATGAAAAAATGAATTTCAAAAAGTGGTAGACTCGATAATCAAGTCTGTTATTTTATTTCTAATTTTTTCTCTGTAAAATAACATTAACCAATGATGATATTATATACTATTTATTATCCATATATTTATAATTTTTTATTTTATTTTTCGGAATTACAACCATCTCCTCTTCTATTGAATTGGAAATAAAACAGTTGATCATGCCTATGGTGTACTACCCCATTGTGAACTTACATAATTAATTTTCCATCAGTAAATATCATTGATTGATATAATAATTTATATAATTTTCGAAAAATTATATTTATAATATAATTATATTTATGGAATTATAAAATCCCATATATCATCTTATATTCCATTATATAGAGAATTTTACAAGGCCATTCTTGTGAAAGGAAGACAATTATCATCTAATGTGATGTGATTCAATTTTTCAGTAATGTTATTCATTGAAGTTTAAAAAGGTTAAATTTAAGGAATATATGTTATTTATTTGAAATTATATCTATTTATTAAAAATAAATAAAAACAAATTTCCATACCCCATATCCCATTATGAAATGATAACACAAATCGAGAATAAATCTGATCAATCGTCTCTATAATTTGATGTGATTCATTATACATGAAAAAAATTCAATAATGATTCTGAAGATGTATAAAATGAGAACAATTATACAACTAAAAAATAATTAAGTGTATATACTATTTAACTAAAATCTATTTCTATGATCGATAATATTTTCTAGGAAATGGGGAGGAGATACCTAGGAAATAAACACCTAGAAGAATCTAGATAATGCAATATTACTAATGAATGTTTAACAAGATATTATAAAATTAAATTATATGATATTATAATTACAATCTCTAATATATAATAAATTAATAGAATGCTTAAAAAATATACATGAAGTTAATGTGCACTCAAATAATTGTAGGATGTATGTAATGGTTCCATAACTAAATTATATTTTATTGGGTTATATGTCCACTATATTTATTATGTTATGAAACAATTATGTTTGATGAGATATTTTATTGGAATTTTTTTATTTAAACAATAATAATAGTTTTGATTCATTTTGTACATGTAAAAACTAAATTTTTTTCTCTATCCTCAATTATATAAACATTTTAATGGAGTCATCTCAAACAACCTTCATTGAGACACGCGGTTTTTTATTCCCTAATATATTTTACAAATATATTATACATATCCTATAAATATAATATTAAAAATAATTACTACTTCAGTATATATTGGGTTACAATTGCAATTACTAATTCATGGAATGTTATTATAAATAATACACCAAATGGGTAAGGGTTTATGTTTCAATCTCACTATAGTTGTGGTTGGTTGTGTCTAAATAACTTTTTGTGAAATTATTTTATTTTGATACAATAAAACATGTTTATTTTTTTTCATATAGTTATTAATTAAATTTTCATCTAACATCTCAATGGTACTCTAATTTGTACATAAAACATTTTAGAAAATATTTTCAATAAAAGTTCACATAATTTCTCATTTAATTCAGAAAAACATCTTAATACATATAATTTTATTCTTTAAATGAGCTGAAAAATATTATTCAATTTATCTTTGATTTTTTAAAATCATTTTTTAACTTGTTTTTATTTTAAAAAACTATTTACAGGGAGTATTAATAATTCTTTTTGAACATGGAACATTTAAAAGTTTAACAAAAGATTGAATGTAATCATTTTTTAACATGTACTACATGAATGGTATGTTAAATCGTCATAACAATTATATTACCTAAAGATTACGTTTTTATATGACGATGATATTTTAAATGACATCAGTTTCCATTTTATTTTTTGAATTTCAGTTATTCAATGTTTTTTTTCAATTTTGATGTGTCTTTTTCTTCCAGAGTGTTCTTAATATATTTGATGGTATTTTTATTCATCAATGATAATATCCATTAATAATATGGAATGATTTAAAATTATTTATTGATTTTCACCTCTTGTATTTCTTACTTAAATTACCTTTCCATGATGGGGTAATACATTCTATATGTTTATTTCTAATATTCCTACATTTTGGAATTAAATTTGATAATGACATGGGATAATATTATTCAACCCATTTTCATTCATTAGGTTATTCATATGTTCATGAATTATTATTGGTATCTATATTATCAAGGAATATTCATTTTTGTAGATTAATTTGACCGGTGATCCAATATTTATATATCCTTTCAATGTTTTTGGTGATGTATTAATCTCACTAGTTGTCATATATAATATTTGAGTTTGAACGTAATATAATTTGGGACTCTATCCTCCATGTTTTGTTGTCTCTTAAGTTAACATTGAAATATTTGTATGTCAGGTTTTATATTTCTTAAACATTTTCTATGAAACCATGATCTTATGTTGCAATGATATTTATAATTTTATTCCATTTTATTACACATGATCATCACCATTTATGATATCATGATATACATGTTACAACCATGTTCTATTTCTTTAACAGTTTTATTCCAATGCTATGATTTTTAAACAACCTGTATCATTTTGTATTCCCCATGTTATTCCAAAATAAACTGGAGCCAAATATGTTTTATGATATCACTTAACAAGATTATAGAAATATCACATGTTTAAATTTCCTTTATTATAATATAAACTAGTTTTCCAATGACACTTGGCCTTTAAGATCCATGTGTAATATTAATGGGTATTTTTGTTGAATAATCATGTAATAAATTGTGTTGAAGGAATTGGTACCTATATTGAGGATACCCACTATGTATCATTCTCAGTACTTCCTAGTCCAACTCTTATACCATTAGTTTTAATTTGGAAAACACCACTACAATGATATTGAAAGAATAAATTAATGTAAATAAAATTTATCCAATGAACACTAATAGTTAAATATAATATATATAATAAAAACCATAGAATAAAATCATCTAGCCATATAAAATTAATGTGTGACCTAATTCAAGCCTCCTCGTAATTTATCGACATCCTGCAACTATAAAGGATGTGACAACTAGACATATAAAAACTATACCCACTAGTTCTATCCCATAACAATTCACAATATCAAATAAAACAATAAATTAATAAAGATTATGTTATAACATATATATTTATATAAAAAATGGAAACAATTAAATTAAAATAAAACATTTCATTCATAGAGGATGTCAAACAACATTTCATTATTTTATGGAGGTTGAATATAAATTTTATAATAATAAAAATTAAATGTAAAATTTAATAATGAACTATGATACTCATCTCACATTCAAAAGTTTACTGAAATATTAAATTTTCTCCCCATGATAAACTATAGATTATATTATCACGGTTACCACAACAAAATCCATCCATCACGACTACATATGCCATAGGGTTTCCTTTGAGTGTGTGTGAAAATAACTTTGTAGGGTTACCCGATGGTTTCCCTAGTAAAAAATACCATATATATATATGATTATAATGATGGATATGTTATATAAAAACCTCAAATAAATAATCCTTTCACAAGATTATTACATAAAAATTCACTTGGATTGTTAAATAATCCTTTCTACAACTATTATTTTAGTATGTAGTTATGTATATAAAACTACCTCAATGAAACTTCAAATATATATTTTAACTCGTATGGTTATATAATCCCCTCACATATTAGAATATTTTCCTTACAACAATTCATTGATGATTATTTTATTATGTAGTTATGTAAATAAAACTACCTTCTCATTCGGATTCCCATGCCCCCATAATGTATATAGTTAACCCAGCCGCAAAAACATTTTTCCCATAACATGGATTTGTTTTAATTATAACATTAATACATGCTTCATTTCATTCCATCATTACACCTTAATATCCAATGCACTGTTGGAAAGAAACTATTCCAATATTATACAAAGAAAATGGGTTTCCCCCATTGTAATTCACTATAATATTGCTCCAAATGATTAATAGAAAATATAATTTTTTATTGGATTTCATTAGGGTCATACTATAAAACTATTAAAAAATGAATAAATTAAAGATCAATTAATTACATATATCTCATCAAAACTATTCAATTGAATCAATCATGATAATTAATATTTCATAAATCAGACCAAAATAAAATGAACAACATTTTATTTTACCCAATTTCATCCTCAAATGTTCTTTAAGAATCAAACATCAAAAAACTATATCAATTGTGCTTATGATACGACCCATAGTCATTCCCCTAAACAAGACCTCAAAAATCAAAATGCATCATTTATAGGAAAACTATGCCTCACCCCATGATAGTCACCCATATAAATTACACATTTGAGTTTTACAAGACAATCAATTATGTTATATTTTCATTTAAAGATGAATACTAACTATTAAAAAAACAATTTTTTATGGAACTAACATTACCATCATATCATATAAATCATGTTTGAAATATCTTATAGTTATTAATCTTTAAAATCATGAAAACTAACACATGATTTAAATATCAAAATACTGGGAAACTCATATAAATATGCATTATTAGATACCAAGATCTATATGAATACTGTTATATCCTCATGTATTATGCATCTATACACCTTTTATAAATCCCAAAACACTCTCCACATCCACATTTCAATAAATATTCAACGATTATCTATAGTAATTTTAAAAAAATATTTATATTTTTTATTTATTAATTTAGGGATTCATAATAAATAAATATTCATCATGAAATGTCTCACTATTAAAAAATAATCTATATATTTGTATACAGACCATGGAGATATTATAACTCCTATATAAAAATACAATTCATTAGATACATGAAATACTAATTTTTTTTAAAAAGATTTATTTTTTTGATAATGATAAATAAGATTAAATATTTGTCATATTTTGGAAAATATATTCATGATTTTTATTTATATAAAAATATTATTGATATATTTAGAATGTATACCCATGTTTTATAATAACCCATTTGTTTTAAATATGTTATTATTTTTATAACATATTTAATAGGATATTGGTAAAAAATCACATGATTTGTTAGTTTTGAATAATAAAACTATGAATGGATGTATATAAAGTGATTTATTTGATATTACAATTAGAGGGTTTGTTGAATATTATTTCATTTTTTACATTATGGGGAAAAATATTAAATTTATTATATTTTCTTGTCAAACGTATTTTAGCTAAAAATAATTTCAGATATGATATGGAAATTTTCTAATATTTGTTAAAAAGAATAATGTCTTGTTTTTTGTATAAAAATGATATTTACTCCCCAATGTAACTACCTAACCTACTAGCCAATTAAAACTACAGTAGTCTATTTGGCCTCATGTAATCAAGTGTTCCTCCACTTATTCAATATGAATCTAAATATTATTGATGGTATTAGTTGGTAAACTGAGGAGACTACAACATCCTAATTAGTGCGTATCATAGTGGTGTAATCAATATTATGAAAAGTATAAAAATTTAAAAAAACAAAACCAAAGAAGATAAATCCAGATTCTCATAATAAAAAAAAGGTCGAGGAAGTATCATATACAGATGGTGTACATCATATTTCTATAATATATTTCAGGATATGTATGGAAATAGAAATATTACAAAATAAATTGTCAGTGTACGAATATACAAAAAAAAATATAACTCTCACCAACTAGCATAATGATCATTCCATGATCCAGTTCTCCCTTCATTTTAAAAATACATATCAAGTATCATAATATAGTCCCTTTCCATTGTCCCTACCTAATTCAATGAAGTCTATCTAGATAACTATTTATGGCCCAAATAGGTTTTGGGATTATACTCAATAGGACAACCACAATGATTTCTATAAAATTTCCATTCAATGTTATGTAAATAGTTGTTTGATGAGACACATATTATAGTGATATGAATAAATAATAATGTGCTACATTATTAAAAAATGAATGGTCACCGAATAATAACAAGATTTACATATTATAATTGTAAAACATGATAATTTTGGTGTTATACTATACATTCTGAAAACAATAATCAAATACAAATTCTATTTCTATTATTAATTCATGATAAACATCGAGTATTGATTATACTGAGTAATCCAATGATAGAAACCATGTTCCGCATCCATGGTGTAGAAATATACAATGCATCATCAATGACCTATGACATAAAATAATGTGTCTTTCCCTTGGACACATCTAGTGACTAGTAATGTAAAAAGAAAGCACATCTAATATGAATCCATGGACTATAATGTTCAATATTATAGTGGTTTATATTATAATATCATATTGAAATATCATGTTCTTATGTTGAAAGTTTTATCTTTGGAAATATTATGTTTCATATATAGACACCAATACAAATTTATTTTATTTATTTTATTTTTTTTACAAATATCCTCACAATACAAAATCCCCTTCGATAAAATTTATTTGAAAATATTTATTAATAGTTGTGACGACGTTGTCCCTTCAATTTTATATAAAATCATTCCCTTGAATGTTCTTGTTACACATTTTATTTTGATGGTTGTATATATCATTAATTATATGATATATTTTGTTCATTTTTATAGTCTGTATCCTATGTCCACAATCCATTTTTTTGTATTGTCAAAGAGAACATTTAACAGATAACTATGAACCCTAACTAATTCATACAATTAAAACAATAAAATGAACTTTATGACCGATAGATACCATTAGAAATGTCCCTACCTAGAGACTACACCATAATTCCAAGCCCCCATAGTCGCATGAATGCTTAGCGAGCTATCCAGTGGAGGGTTTCACATTCCAGATACTAATGAAAAAAATCCATACCCACTAGTTTATCCAGATTTGAGTTGTAAAACTCTATTCAACACTTTATGCTCTAAATCATCATCTTGAGTTGTTCCTTGTAGGGTTTCTATAATATTTCACATTCTAGAATAATAATACCATCAAATCCAAACATGATGGAACAAACTGTGAAGATTCAAACAAGGGAATGCTCAACTAAAAGAAAACCCTTCATCAAGTAAAATTAAAATAACAAATACAAAATTATTAGGACCACAATTTTCATCTTCGAGCCACTAGTAATCCTCATCAGAATCAATCAAAACTATTATAGAAAATCTCTTGGATCCAATAGTGATGGATCCAAAACAAGACACCATCAGTTGCATGAACCCACATACCAATACACCATGAATACTACCACTTAAATCTGCCTTGGAGAGATTGGTTGAGTACATTAAAATGTGAGTAGCAATGACTGTTCAATGACCTTGATGGTGCTTATCTTCACAGCCCTGGGTACTGTAGGCCACCACTAAAATCAAAGACAATCTTTCATGAAGAGAAAATTACTAATCGTATCTCATCTAACCAACATCAGATCACTCAAATATTCATATTAAAAAATCATTATGTTCTATTGTTTTTATTCACACCACATGGAACAGTAGCATATAATCAACGTATACATCCCAAAACCACTTTGAAATATTTTAAACCAACCCGATTAGGGGAGGATCCAAGGAACCTAAAGAAATAAAAGAGATTGAAATGCACTCAACCCAATAGGATGGACACAAACTACACCAGAACTGTTATATCCATTAAAACCATCCCAATAAGACATGATGGTCACCGTCATCATCATACCATTAACAAATAATCGATAGTAACCAGTTGAAAAAAAATCCACCAGGAATGAGAAAAAATATTCAATAACAGAAAACACACCATCTTCAATGCCCACCAAAGAGAACATCAACTATATCAAATTTCTGAGAAACACCAACACATCATCAAACCATCCAACCATGACAAGAAAAAAATATCATCACGAAGAATAAGAAAATGAAAAAAATAATCATTGGGAGTACTGATACAAAAACGAAATGGAACCACTAAGGTCCTATCTTGAATAACCAATTATGAGAAGCATCGAATTAATCTTGAATAATAAATCTTGTCAAGATCTAGAAAAAAAAATGTGACAATCCCTAAATGGTGGAAAAGCATAGGAAATCGGAGTATATGAGGAAACCGAAACACCTATGAACCAATACACCAAATAAAGGGTAATCAATGAATGAAACCTATACAAAATCATGGGGAGAAAAAAATAATATTGTAATACTGAAGAATAATGGACACTGGAGTCGGAACCCAAAATGGAAGCATGAGTAGGAAACCCTAAATCGATTGAGAGAGGTGGTTAGGATAGTGTAACAACATAAATATTTTATGTCTGACCATACATGATATTCTTTCTATGAAATATGTTTTCCTATTTTTAAAATCATATAATCCATGCTTCATTTTAATTAATATTGATAATAACAATCTTTTTATGTATTTAGGGTAATTTATACTAGGTTTATAAAATTTAATTAATTATTAAGATAAATTAATTATTAATTTATTCTTTATTAAAATGATTATAACATATTAAATTATATATAATTGGTTAAATAAAGAATTTATTAAATGAATATAATTTATTTTACATCAATCCATGCAAATCAATATTTTCTCATATTTGTTACTATGAATAGGTTATAGTGATACTAAACACTTTCAGAGTGTTTTAGTATATTTATTTTGTTTTTTAATTTATTACAAACCATGAAATACTCATTATTTAATTAATATTTGAATATATTTATTAATGTTTTCTTATTCATTTAGAACATATATAAATAATTATTTGTTCTGTGACTTTTTTGAAATGAAATTACCATTAAATGAATTATGTAAATCAAAAAAATATGTATATTTCTCGTACGGGAATAGGGTGTCAACCCAATCCCATTTGTTTTGGTGAATTGTGTATAGACATTGTCAATTACCTAACTCATTCTAATATATGTCATTTTCTATGATAATGATAATTGAAAAAGAACTTGTTTTTTATTTTAATGAATAAGATACATCATAATACCTTATTTCATTTCAATTTCATTAAAAAAATAAATTTAATGGTTAATGGTTATTATATATGGATTTGAAACTCCAATTACGTATTTATTCAAATAAATAAAATAAATAAACATTTATTCATGAATTTATATCAATTTTTTATGTTAAATACTATTTATTTCGAAATGATCATTTAAAATTCATATATTAACTTATCCTCATGTTTATATGTCCTAAAAAAGTTTGTTTCACTGATATATATTTTGATTACATTTTTAGTTATCTGGTCACATGCTATTGACAACATAGATTCATTAGGAATAGACAAAGAGTATTAGGTCTATTATGGATTGAAGAGTATCATTAATTAATATTATATAAGGTAACTATTTTTTAATGGATTTAAAATAAATATGTATGGATCTAATTAATGAATCGATACAACATATAATTTCTTCATTGTATGGTATTATGATATGTAATTATAGTGGATGTATAAATATTTAATATTTATATATAGGTTATGAATTAGTATTCTACATTATTATTGCATATGAGATTACTTAAATAGGTGGGGGATGTTATTAAGAACAAATTGATTAACCAAAAATTGAACTGTGTTGAACCAATGATAATTTTAGATGTACATAAAATCAAAATGGTTGAAATCATGGGGGAAAAGGTATTATATCATAGGGTTAATATTCATTATAATTTTATTCACTACTTCGTTTTATTTTCATAATACTCTTAGTATCATTATTGTTTTTATCCGTTAGGTTCAAAAAGATGGAATCTTGTAAATAATATAAATATAGATTAACTAATTAATATTCCCAATGTGGAACAAAACAACCTGTGATATAGTGTAAAAAATATCAGAGTGAGGTAGACATATCTATATCCTGAAATTTTCAATAAAACTAACCATGTTGATCTTTCAAAAATTCAATGGAAGAAATACTACACATTTTAGTACATAACAACAATTTTCTCTCACTCATTATATTGGTTTTCTAAATCAATAATTATCAAGGAATATATTTTCATAATGGAAAATATATCATTCATTATCTAGTATATAGAGATTGAGAATTTTATTTTAACCATTAATCAGTTGGGATTTTACGTAGATCATTCATTGATCATAATAAAGAATTTTAAGAAATATGGATAAATCTAATCCATAATATATTATGAGTTCAATTATGTATAAATAAATATTTAATTTCCTTAAACACACTATACTAAAATAATGAGAGAAATAATGGAGCTTAAATAAATTTAGGATGAATTTATTGGTACCTACAATTATAAATACATGATCATTTAAAATTATCCATAATAATAAATTATTGATTGGGATTGAAAATTATAATTTCATAAATGTCTTAATATATAGTCTTTGAATGGTGTTGGATATAAAGGGAATATACAATAATGAATTTTTTCTATGATATAATAAAGAATATGTAAATTAGCCAATCTATTTAATTTAAGTGTTTTTTTAGACAATTAGAAAAAATGGATTTTTTTGGGATCAAATATGAGAAAATTAGAGGAAGATTTGTGATTCAAAATAATAAAACGGAGAAAATATCCAAAACAAATATCTGAAAAATTAATATAGGAATAATATTATAGTTCAACTAAAGAATTGAATACAACAAAACAAGTCAATAATGGTGGGATTGGAATAGTAAAAATAATAAAATTGATGAAAATGATTCTTTAATAATGCACTGCCAACAATTTAGGGATACAATTATAAGTAATATAGGAAATAAACCAAATAGTGAAATGGTTCAATGGGTAAGTATTATAATTCACTTCATAAACCATTAAATTAATGGGATAATGTGAAATCATTTATAATATTAAAAGGATAAATAAGTAATTAAAATTGAGTATTCAAAGGTAAACATTTCACGCACTAGTAAACATAATAAAATCACAATTATAATATGTTTTATCGATTATATTCTATTAACTATAATATATACAATTCTAAAAAGACACATCATTGGATTGATATTGAATTATAATGAAAACATTAATGCGCTTACATGATGGAATCTAATGTATTAAATTGTAATATGATTAATGTTTTGATATTTATATTACAATGAAGATTATATATTAGATTTAAAATGGTTCTAGAATAGAAAACAATATATGGATTCAATATATATTACAATTAAATTGATAGAATAATTTTTTTTACTAAATAAATCCATTATCATCTACTGATACACTGTTAATTATGAATATTTAGTTTGAATAAAAACCGTTTAATAGAGTTTAATACCCAATAAAAATAATTTTTGAGGTTAAATAATTAGTAATTAATTAGATAATTATGAAAATACTCTAATAAAATAATTTCTGAGTGTATTTTTTAAAAAATGGTTACAATTACCCACGAATGTGGGATTGACATATGAACTTATCCCAAAAAATTATCAATACCAATATCAGTTAATCATTTTTGAATTTACTGATTTAAATTAGATTAATTAAAGAATAAATTATAGGAAAATCATTAAAATGGATTTATACATACTTTTGATTCATCATGTGGGTCACTAATCCACATTTAATGATTAATAGTAATGTACTTTATCATTTTATTAGTTATGATTACCATAAATGGCCATGAAATTGACTATGTATCTCTAAATCCATATAGATAAATTAATTGATAAAATAAATTAGGTTAAATTTGTATCCAATGTAAACATCCAATCAATATACATTTGATTTTGGTAAAAAAATAAATGATATAAATAAATCAACTATCTTTAATACATATTGAATTTAAATATTATTATTATTTCTTTTGGATATACCGATTCCCCTTATATGTAAATTGATATAATAAATAGCTTATTTAGTTATTTCATAAATAATTTTTTTTGTTTTATATAAATATATAATTTTAATATTTTCTCTTAGGATGTAATTTCCTGAAACTAGATTATAGTTATTTTAAAAACCATGGAAGATGAAAAGTTTAATGCTAAATTTTTCATGTATGTTTTCTAGGTATATATATTCATTCTTTTTCAATGTTATCAACTAAACGTTTATATTTGATTATTATTCAATGAAAGTTACCTTTAGAGAATTTATCAAAAAATTGTAAATTCATATAATTATTCTTCAGATATATGAGACAATATGGTACCCTATTGATAAATTTTCTAATCAATGTCAACTCCACCAACCATGATAACTCATTTGGGATTAATGTTCCATTTAAGGGATTATTATGATGAAATATTAATGGATATGAAGATATTTTCGGCAAGTAAACATAAAGAGACAATATATTTTAAAGGGATTTTTTTAATATTGTAATAATTTGAAGAATGGATAAGGGGTTTCCATTATAAAAATCATGTGTTTTTATAATATCACACACATAAAAAATGAAACTATATAAAATTACACATCATAATATTTTGGGCTTGTATCGATAAAATTTCCATTGATGCTGTAAAAAATTATATATATGGTTATATTTGATACATATATATATTTAAATGGATAATAATAGATATATTCAAAAAGAAGGAGTGGTAAATTAATTGAAGGATATGGTTGGAGTTAATCAATGAATCTGAGTGAAAATTATTATACCACCATAGTATTTTAAACATGGTGGTGAAATAATTTCATAAGAATAATCGTGATACCATATATTTGTTATGAATTTATGGAGACAAAATATAAATACATTTCCATAGGATAGACCCTGAAATCATATATTAATGAATGAAATATTTTTCTTCTTATTTGGATGGAATATATCAATCATTTTTGAGAATACTATGGTAGATAAATATAATATAGACAAATATATATGATATTAAAAAAAATTCAAGATCCATCCATTAGAATAGTGAAATTGAATGTTTTCTAAATTAATATATCTACCTTTAAACTAAAAAATAAGGAATGATATTTTGGAAAATACACATGTCATTCTAATCTCCATCCATCATGGGTGTAAAAATATTCCTAGAGATCCAAATATTAATTTTTCTTGAGATCACATCATGGGAATATATTAATATTTTAATCCACTTATTTTATATAAAAATAAGTTTATGCTATGTTTAATATACCCAAGGGGTTTATTAATCTTTTATGTAATAAATTTTTTTAAAATTATAACGTCAAAATTAAATAAATTATTGATATTTCAATGATTTTGAATGTATAGAATTAATTTTTTATTAATATGACTGGTTTTTGAATTTTTCATGATTTAATTATATAATTTATGATGTATCAAAAAATAGTCATATAGTGGTATAAATAATGGTAGTTTAATCGATGAATTGACTATGACATTCAAATTTATTGGATCAAGATTATAGTTTTACAATGAATTTTGATAGGAAACCCTAAAAAATAATAATGTATCATTGTATATTTAGTTTCATATCATTAGAATTATATATATAGATATCCATATAACTACAAGAACATATGCTTTACAAGATTTCTAAATTATAAATTTTGAAATAATATATTCTACTATTGTGAAATATTCACTACAGTTGTCACCACACTAAACCACCTTCAATAGTCCTTATATGACATAATCATCATCATAATGTTTTCATGAAATCATAATAATGTATGATCCAAAAAGCATTATATGAAAACATAACAATAAAATAATTATGGGTTGTTCATAATTATTTGATTAATGTCCGTTATGGGAAAAATATATAAATAAAATAATTATTGAGGAAAAAGTGTATTGATAATCTATATTATAAAAAAATGTAAAGTAAAATGATCAATAATATTTAATAGAATAAATAAGTGGAATCATATGAAAATAATAATGTGACCTGGAATATATCAGCATTATAAGATTTGGAAATGTACAATATTATGTAAACATGTAAGAAATACAAGCATGGAGAATCATTACATTGTTTTAATGTCTAAGAAGTTAATCATTTCTAATTTAAAAGATACACATAATGTCCCTCATTCTATTTTTAGATGTGAATAAATAATATTACAAATGAATTGTTGAGAGATATTGGAACCCACATAAAAATTTCATTTAATTTCATTTCATAAAAATATAAATATTTATTAATTTCTTAATGAAGAAATTGAAAAAAATGGGGTTTATAGCATTTGAAAATGTTAAAAAATGACTTTAAACATTTTATAGTATAGTAAAAAATAGTCAAATAAAAAAATAATTATTTTATAATGTAATTTTGAGTTTGAATAATGATTCATAAACCTATATGGAATACATATTATGGCTAGAAATAGTGCAAATAATTTGATATAATCCATGATAATTTGAAAACAAAATCTATCATTTGCAAAAACAGATAAATCTATGAGTCACATTTTGAATCCATTTTTCATAAGTTCATGTGGATAAAGATAAAATATAATTATTAATAAAATATATAATAATATTTTCATAATTTAATATAAATATAAATCCTATAAAATATACTTGAAGATAAAATTATAATTTAGAAATATTAATTTCTTTTTAATATTTTAAAATATATATATTAAAATTTACTTAATTAATAATTTATATTAATATACCAATTTCAAAATATTTATATAGATTAATAATTTACACAATGATAATAATTATTTTTTCACTCAAATACGATAATATCACGTTCTGGGGGAGGAAAAATGGCAACGATGAGAGTTTTGCTCTAAATATGAAGTTAAATATGCCTAAAAATATAATTTTTTATATAGGGAAATTGATGAAAGAATAGTCATTATATTTAATTAATTAAATTATCCTAACATAAATTAAAATAAAATAATTATAAGTGAAATTATATTATATAATATATTAAAATTTTCATACAAATAAATAATTTTATGGATAATGGAATAATACTTTTTATTGAGAAAACCCTTACCATGATTTCATACTCTGTTGAACTCACTATAACTACGTGTATAATAATCTTTTATTAAATGAAAATATATTTTATCATCATATTTATATTTATTTATTATTTAATATATTTTTATGTTGATTAATTACATAATTTCAATTTTATTAAGGTTATAATATGTATTTCTTGTAATCTTCATTAAATGATTATAGTATCCATTAGTATAATGGTTCTAAAAATTAAAATATGTTTATGATTAAATAATATAAAAAAAACTTATGGTATTGGAAAAATTTTATCCATAATAATTTATGAAGTTCTATATTAGTCCCATGTAAATTTTAGGTATGATTGTCATTTTAAGAGAGTCTATAAGATCATATTTAATTATGTATTTGATTCTGAGTAAAATAATTTCTGTTTATATTATGTATATATAAATATTTCAACTCAATATAAAACAATATTTTTTTTGTATCTTATTATTATATATCAAAATAAATTAATTTTATATTATTATCCTGGAAATTAATTCATAACATCATTCATGTTGTAGTCAATCATAACTTATGATGAATATTATACAACATATAGGAAAATTATGATTATTAAATTACTTTTTAATTGTATAATCTTTCATTACTAATTATATAAAAAAAATTCATCAATATTATGTAATATAATAATTTATGAAATATATTTCTGAATAAATTTATGAAATTTAAAACATTTTTTATGTAGTTAAAAAGACTGAACCATACACAAGTTGGTAATAATAAATTAATGAAGAAAAAAAGTCCATTTAAATTTGGTATTATTGAATTTATACAAGTTTCATTATTTCAATAAAATTACTCTATTGATAAATTAAATTTTGTAGAGTTACAAGCATATGAAATCGAAAAATAATTAGAGATGTGAAAATATGAATGTAGATAATTTAATATTCTCCTATAATCCATACCAATTTTGAATGAATCTGAGAAATATCATGGGACCAAAAGCCTAAGAAACTAAGAAAAGTCTATTTTGAAATTTAATTATAAATAATGGAGGGTATAATTATAATTTATTAAGAGTACCTTATGTGTGGTTCATAGATGGTTTTATAATAAAAGGTAGTTTTAGTTTCATAAATAAAATTTCATAATATAAAAGACAAATGTCCTATTCAATCCAAGTAATAGAAAATTTGAAAATATAATTTGATAAGATGATTTAATTTGATGATGAGTTTTAGTAATTCGTAATAGTATTATAGTTTGAAATAACGGTTTTCGTATGTATAGAAATTTTTTTTGTAAATATTTATTACACAATGAAATTTCATATTATTCTTATAAAAAAAGTAGGATTTTTAGCTAATTTATACCATCTAATAATAAAATGAAATATAGTCTAATTTTATTATATTTAAATCTAGGAAAAATAATTAATTCAAATATAATTAATTAAAAACTCAATAAAAAGGATTTTTGAAATTATTTTTCTTCATTCATATGATATTAAGATATAATTATTAATGATTATAATTTTAATAGAATCATTTTTACTATTATTTTAAAAATAATTTTTATGTTTCATTGAAATATACCCAAAACTAAATTCAAAATTTTTTATTATACTTATTAAAAATGTTCAAAAATATCTACTATTACATTAATACATTATCAATGCTTCAATGTCATACATAAGGGTTTTATATATTAAAATAAATTTAAATATATTTTAATTATATATTTCTAGAATAAAATCATAATAAATAATATATTTAAACATACATTTCGATAGTGGAATATATCTTTGGGATTTCTGAATATTTTATTTTTCACTACTGAGAAACATTTTATAAATGATCAAAAATTCTCAATTGAATAATATTTTGAAATGAAAAATAAAAAATTTATATTCATTATATTACAATTATTCTTCATGAGTAGTAATACATATTTTAAAACATAATGATAAAATAATAATAAGATAATTAATATTAAAATTTATCTATTTTTATACATGAATTGAATAGATTTCTATTAATTTATTAAAAATCTTTATTTACATAATTTATATGTGTTATATGATATATATATATATATATATAATAATTCTCCTTAAAATAATAAATGAATTGAGATTAATTAAATTAATTTAAAAAATTAAATTACAGACATAAAAAAATTAGTAGGCAAATTATTTTTATCGAAATAATAATTAATCATTATTTATAACAAATTACTATAAAATAAATGAGTCATATTATATATTATTATATGTATATAAAATATTTTAATAAACAATTAATATGTAATAAGATAAAAGATAATATATAATTAATTATTTATTAATATAAATGGTATTTATGACATTATTTGTTCTATAAATTTTTCAAAATAGTTTATAATTTAAATGATAAAAATTTATTATATAAAATACAATACACATATCTAAATTGTTATTTATAAATTTATTGTCATTTTATAATAAATTTATTAAATAACAACCCATTATTTATTTATCATTAATACGTCCATAAACTTGTATATAAAATGAAGAATAATTACTTACCAAAAAAATATTAATTTTTAAGGAATTATAAGAATAAATTTTATTTGTTATAATTTTTTGTACCTTAGTATTTACTCTTGTTATAAACATTTAAAATATATTTTATTCTAACCATTTTTTATTGTTTTATCATATATTTTTATAAATTATGTATAGGATCATTTCAGATTTCTTTAGGGTTGAACCTAATTACCAAACATAGTATTAATATAAATGATAATGTATATAGAACTCTATGTTAGTTAGATTCAACCCCTTGTAGTCAAATTCCATACTAAAAACATAAATCGCTATCATCTATGAGTAATTCTAAGGAAACGTTAATCATAATCATGACTTGAGGAGTAATATTCAGTGGGGAATCAGCCTAACTATGTTGGGAATGTCCATGTGAATCATAATTCTGCAATCTATTTCATGAAATAATCACTCATGAATGGGTATTAAATCCAATGTAAGAGAATTATTTTTCAATATTATTTTAGGTATATATTTACATTTATGGGTTTATTAGTGGTTGATTTAAAATATGATATGTGACTACCCAATTTAAATAACTAATATAAAGCCCATGATTAAGTAACATAGAAATTTTAAAATAAAACAAATTATAATATTAAAATTTATTTTCAAAAATAATTTTCCAATGATGTCAATATTATTTCCAATACTCATTAAAATATTTTTTATAGTTCACTAAATATAATCTCATTTGGGTACTGATTTTATTTCTTATAAATATTCTGACCTATAATTGATTTACCAAAAATAAAATATATTATTACAAACATACTTATAAATATTGTGGGATATGTGTTCCTTATTTTTTATAATCCAATTCTATGATTTTAACACACTCCAATGGCATGATCGTTATAATGGATTTTCATCTCACTTTTAACATATTTGTGATAAATTTCATATTCAACACAAACATATTTTGTGTACTAAACCAACTGACTCTATTTATATATTATATCACGAAATAATTAATCATAATTATATTTAAATGATTTATATGATGATTATAATTTTGGGGATTTTGACCCTGATGTTTCCATAGTTATAATGAGTTTGGTCTCAATTTACCATCAATTGAGACTTGTTTGTTATTTTTTTTTATCAAATTAATTTGATATTATTTATATATTTCTACATGAAAAGTAATATAAGTAATTAAATTGATTTCATGATATTCAATTTGTCAATTAATATTATTCTTTCACAAATCTGATTATTCAAAACTAACTCTTATAGATTGGACATTTTAGCCTCATAATCATTTTTTAAGAATTATTCAATATCAAACTATAAATTTTTCTTATGTTGTATATACTACCCATAAATGTATTATATGATAATTATAATTTTCTTTATGATGATTAAAATATCTATTCGATGATCTCTCATTCTTCGGGTTTATGGTTTTAATGTTACTAAATGGGCATTTGATTTTTTCACAATTTTTCTTCATTGAGATGTTCTTTATCTTATACACATATAATACATTATGAAGTGTATAAAAAACTGAAATAATATTATATATCATGAATATTCATATTATTATGATATTAAATGTTTCGTTTGATTTTATCCCTTTACGAGGTTTGTGATTCAGCTGTTTCAAAGTGGTGTTGGTCACTATGGAATGTTTAATGATTATTTTCATAAAAAATGTATTATAGATCCTTTAAGGGAATTTATATTCACCATAATAATCAAATATTCTTTTACATATCCTCCACTATTGATATATTTTATTGATTAAATCCCCATTATTTTATTATACGAATTATAATTATTTCAATGATATTTTTAGGGAACAAATTTCATTCCATGAATTAATTATATTTTGAAGACATTATTATACAAAAAAATTCTTTTTCATTGGTTAACCATGATTGAAATTGAATTTTATGGAACCCATTTCAATTATATGGGATAATAATGTATCAAATTTAATTTTGTTGAAACCTTTTATATTCCATTAGTTATTCAACTATCAAAAATGTTCTCCGGGATGTTCTTTCGTTTCCATAGTTTAATATTATTTCAATGAGTTTGTTATGGAACCAATTTATTTAGAAAGGGAATTTTTTCCTTCTGTGATATTTTTATTTCAATAATTGTTTTTCCATGGGTTAATCAACATTCAATGATATTTTAATTTAACACAATTTTTTTCTATAATAGAATTATGATTCAATGAAACTATAATGAAACACATTTCTTTTCTGGGGGGTAACCATATTCCAATAATATTGTTTTGGATCTCATTTTATTTCCATGGAATATTGATGATTTAATAATATTCTTATAGAACTCGTTTTTCTCCATAGTTTATTTATTTTTAACAAATATTTACATTATCCCTATTTAATGTTCATATGGTTTCAATGTTTTTATGATTTTTAAGATGAATGTGTTTTATTCCTGGATCATGATAATTATATGTAAAAGATGAGAAGAGTATGGATTATATGAATGTTTATCCCTCTTATAGTTCTACAATTTATAGAGTAGTGATAGTAATTGATGATGGTATTATGGATGTGATGCTACAATTTACTAGAAAAATATTAATGTTTATTTTCAAGTTTAAAATGTTTCTTTTGGATGATATTTATATCACATAATTCAAGATTGTTTATTCTGAGATCTATTTACTTTTTTATTTTATATTTTTTGATCTATTTATTTATGATTGTGGGTTCCTCTATTATTCCCACATGCACATTGATTGTAACATCATAAAATTATGAAATCTTCTTCTCAATGATGATATTAATTTGGTTAATGTTTCTATTCCCCCATACTATGTATTTGAGCTCAGCTATATTATGTTTATTTTTCTACAATTTTATATTAATTGTGTTGAATTATTTTCATCTATAATGGAATTCACATGGATTATGTGAGTGACCTATTGTGGTACATAAAAATATTGATTAAATGAGGGAAATGATCTATTCATAAAATATAATTTTTTTTATAAATGAGTATTCCATAATTCTTTATATTAATGAACATATAAAGTCCTCAAATATTTATGTGATCCATGTTTTTATTTTAATGTTTAAATATTGGATTGAAAATTTGGATCATAATAATCATTCTTGAAGTTGAAAATGTAATATTATGGATTTCAACATAAGATCCTAGAGTGTAGGTTAGGGGATGTTATAGATACTATAGGTATAGTTATTGATGAAGATTTTGATATATGGATCAATTAAAATGGAGGATAATTCATAGAGAAATGAGACCAAATAAAGATACGTACATGTGTTTTGTTGATGGATATGAGAAGACAACTCTTGGTGGATGAATAGTGTAGATTGATAGTTGTGTTTTTTCAAGAAGAACTGTACACAGATCATTACAATTGTTTATTTTATGTAGTAGTTAAATTCAGATCTATGGATTCTATTATAAAACATTATGGGGGAATAATTGTATGATTACAGAAGAACAAACTAAGCATTACATAAATTTATGGGCAACCTAGTGTATGAATTGGGATAATGCGTCATTTGAGACCCCCACCCTGTGGTACTATGGTTGAAACATAGTTTTATGTACCACTAATCGTGTGACCTTTTCACACATAATGTAACTCTTTTTAAGAACATCATTGACATGACTATAGTGCATGATCATTATTTGATCCGCATGGGAATGAAGAAACAAAACATTATGGGTGATAGAATACCTCTACACATAATGTATGACCAAAAAAATAATATGTACATCCCAGAGGGGATTGAATGGGTTGGTAAGACACATGGATTACCCAAAACAAACCCCATATATCCAATTTTTAATTGGTGTTTCAATCCCCTATTTTCATCATATAAGAATAGTATTAGTATATTATGTATAACCTATCTATCCCCTAAATAGTATACTATGGAAATACATCCACTACTCTGGATTGTGATCCCCTATGAAGGATGTGTCTTAGATAGAGTATTTGGTGTCCCACTACGAGACCAAATTGTGAAGATCTACCATTTTATACAATTGGTGGGGGTTTTGAAATTAGCTTAACATCAACAAGTTAATAGTTGATCCTCCAAGTAGAATTTTATTTTAATAGGGTTCTAGATATCCTTCGATTTTAATCCCCAACACAATAGCTTGATCAATATTGGGTTAGTACAGTCCCCTATAAGTCTTGGGAGAAATACTATTTCTATGTATCAACTTCTCTAGACCATATTAAGATTACATTAGTCGATTCCAATTATCATGACATCCGGTACAAATGTCTTTAATTATATAATGATTCATGGAGTGTGTTATTTAGGATTGAGAAACACATCGGGTTGAATCATGTACCTAAAAGTTCATTTGGGATTTCATGTAGATGTGGTGTCCTTATGGAATATATATGAATTTAAGTTATATATTTATTTAGTTATCATTGTTATGATATTACCAGTACTAATTCTTTATGTTTACTTTTTTCACAGTTTTCTACAGTGGAATTATTATACTCACCACTAGATTGGCCATATCTTCAAGTGTCTTTTATTATTTAGAAAAGAACCCTTCTGACATTGTCCTGGGAGTATAATGAAGAGGTAGATGATATCATGAGCTACATAGATCAAGGGGTTTTCTTGGAATATTCAGTTATCATTAGTACTCATAGATAATTTAGGTTGGACTATTATTAGATTTGGTTGGGCTTTAATTTGGACCCTTCTTTCATATTCCACATTTAATATTAAAAATATAGATGGGGATAATATATATATATATACATGAATTGATTTCAGTTATTTATATTTCTGCAATATATGGCCTTGTATGTGAGTGTGTGTGTGTATTGGTACATTAGGATAATGCATCCAATGTGTTTAATATGGTTAATCGACGTTATCATCATACCCCAAGCCTTTGGAATTTATGTGTGGGCTATATTCGATTATGTCCCAATTCGGATATGTTGTGATAGGTAATTCAACAACTCAGATATATAAATCAAAATCAAGATCATCATAGTTGTAAACATGATGGGATGAGGATGATACTACATATGTAGAGATACAGGTATTAAATTTTTAATAAATGAATACTCTAGAGTTTATTCAAACTACAATTCCACTTCACCAATTCAATCATTGATCTCAAATAACCCCATTTAATTAACTTTTAATTTTCCTTACTTCTCAACCCAATGTTGACCCAATACAGTGGAATAAAAAAAATAAAACATGGTCTTCTACAAAAAAAATGATATGATAGAAATGCAGTTTCACATTATATTTTGGTGAACATTAAGATATTTATTGTCATTGCGGCTTATTTTAATTTTTCATCAGTGTCTCATAAACATTTCCATTACCTAAATGAAAAATATCACCCACCTCAGACCAATAAAGACAATAATTACATAGTCGATCATATAAATCCCCAACAAGATCCATTCTAATAGATTAAATTAATATATTGTCTAAGGATAACTCATACAATCTTACATAGCCATCCTATGATATCTCAATGTAAATATTAAATCCATAAAGTATTTCCTCAAACATTATAGTTGGTTACTCTATTATTTCATTTTTCTATGGATAATAATTTATTTTTAATTTTATATGAAAAAAAATCCTGCCTAAATGAATTTCTAATAAATTGTAAACCAAGGGTCCCTATATAAAACTATAGTATAAAACAACCCATGATTCAATAAAATATCCTTAATATATAATATTACTCATTCTTCATCAATGTAGGTATACCATATATGAATGAAAGGATTCATCTTGGTATGTAAAAAAATCACCCCATATGATATTATTCCCTTATAGAAACAAATGATATCCTGATGATGAAATACAAGGAGATATATTCCTATATATAGATGATCATGTGGAAATTTTAATAAAATAAAAATTGATATTATTTTCTGTTTGTTATTAATAATTAAACATGTTTGGAAATAAATCCAAAAATAAATTATTCCATATTTCTATCCATTCCAATATAAACAATGCATCAATTTATGTTAAATATTTTTTATAAAATGATGAACATATCAATAAGAAAAATGATATATTTCCAGCAATCATTTCCTCTTAGATAATGGATTTAAATAATGATTTATAGAAAAATGATTGTCTTCTGGGAATTTATACCCATCAATATTTTTACATCTAATATATAAATTGTAGCTAACGATTCTAAACACTATATATTATTAATCCTCCAGAAAATTAAAATCATGAAGAAATAATGTCAAAAGAATACTATTTTAAAAAACTAATGTCTGTTTCTCCACCACATAATGGAGTATCCATTCCAAGAGTAAAAATGTATTCTATTTATTTTTAGATTCATTCTTTTACTATGAATTAAATATTCTATATTGAGATTCATAAAAAACATTCACCTTCCATGGTGTTTAAATAATTTTAATATTTCATGAATGAATATTCCCCATCTGTAAACGCTATCTACACTTCCAATCCCTATTAGAAATTTTTTAACATAAACAATTCTTCCATAGATACACAATTAACTTTTCTAGAAATATTTAATGTTTTTAATTATTGAGATCATTCAGAACTACCAAATGACTGAATTCATGTTTAGGATAATTCATCTGTTTAGTGAAATATAATATGTTTCCAATGAAACTAAAAGATAAAAATAAATAGGAACACTGCCCAAACAACAACATAAAGCATATAAAAAACCACAATATCCATTTTTTATTCCAAGTAAAATTAATATGGGTGTGCAGGTCATATTTCCCATTAATTCATTATATAATATCTCATACCTAAAATACCCTATTAATTTTACCCATATATCCTCTATGAGATATCAATGAAATCATATATTAAGTTTACCACCTGAGACTATATCATTCACCATTAAAGATTCAACTGAGTTGTCAATTTAAAATATTAAAATTCTATCCAATATAATTCCCAAAATTTAAGAAATTATAATTTTCATAATACTTCATGAAGTATGTGATACCTAAAGACACCTAAAATTGAATTAATGTGAGTCCCAGACTATTAATTAGTAATTTATTTATTATTTTGGTCATACACAAATACCACGATAAATAATAAAGGTTCCTATGAAAAATAAAATTTTTCATTTCCATAAATATTGTTAGCACAATAGATATAAAAACAAGAATAACATGACATTAATTGTGGTCATACCTACTCATAAAGGTATTATTTTGATTATGTAACTACCTAACTCTAATTAAATTTTATCTAAATAGAAGGTAAATTTTAAATTATATACTTGAACATATTAATTGATCAAAAATATTATTGATATGGGTGAATGGATATAATTTCTTAATCAATACACCATAAAGAACTTGGTGATGGAAACACATAAAAATAGTGTCATCATACTTTTTCAGAAAATGGTCAAGGGACTCCAATGAGGAAACTGTATGATGAATTTAGGATATTATAATTGGAATATTCTAATTTAATATTTAAGTCAATCAGTTCATCTTATTCTATATGAAATAATGGAATAAATATCAACTAAATTACAATAAAAATATTGGTTAGAAATTCATTTTCCATCTTTGGTGGAAGACCGTAGTAATTTGACATAAACACATCACGAAATTACATAATCACCAATGGATTATCATGACCTAAATTTTTATTCCCAAGTTATAAAAAATTATGAATTCTATTTTCAGTGTTCTGATGATATAGGTTATTCTCGACAATATCATAGATACAAAACACCATTAACCATATTGAATCTCCATTCAAATGTCATAATTAACACCCCTAGATGATAGAAACCAATCTCAACAATATTAGAAATTGAAAAATTCAACACAATTAAAACAACAATGAAATCCTTGTTAAGATCTAATTAAAACCTAAAAAACAAGACTTTTAATATCAATTGATGACATTAGGCACATAAAATATTTCCCCCTTATTTATTAGGATGTTGATTCATTAACTCCATGATCAACAATATGAGTTACATTGAATGAATTTAAATAATCATGAATATGACCATATAAAATTTTAGAGGAACCATTCTAAAAATTATCAGTCACTAATGGTGATATGATAAAGAAATTCCCCCTCACAGTTTTATGACCCATATCAACTTCCACGTAAGTCTCTTCCACTACATAAACCATCATCATTATCAAGTATACGGACTAGAACCAAGCTATCCATGATCTATCTAACTACACCATGTACGATTTATCTACTGAGGATCTTGTACCATAAAATGTATTATAATGATATTCTATAACTCAATGTGTAATTAGTGCCTATATGAGTTAAATGTTTTGGGTTGTGAAGGAAATATATGTCAATTATTCCTTATCATGTCATAGTAGTATATATTAAATGATCTACCATAAAATACTAGTGAATATGTTGTATAATTTTACTTCCATCATCAACTTCTAAATCCCTTCTAAATTTAATTCATCATCAAATTTTATCTATAGGATATGTTGAAACCCTCACAAGGTATAAGTGGAATCACATCCATCTGTGCCTTACTTTTCATGTCAGTTTATATCATCAATGATATATCTATATTATCGAAATTAGTTGTATTGTTTTCATGAATATGTATTATTGAAAATTTATTTGTAGGGCCACATTATTCCTATTATACATCAAAATACCATTATATACAATATAAGGTTAGAAATATAAATGTTTAGTGAATTTTCCAATACTTTTTATTACATTATTGGTGGTTCATGAACACTTAGGTTTTATCAATCGTCCAATATTGAGGGGAATGATTCTAAAAAATGAGGGTGTTGATGTATTTCTACTCCACTATTTTAAATTTATTTTCTTAAACCATGGTGTCTCATCAAATTCATCACTAAAATTATATCATAATTTTGGAATAATTCAATTTAGTAGAATACAAAGTTTCAACATTTATGAAATCATCTTTTTTTACAAACCAATGATCATATTTATAAGGATCAATTGTTACTTATATGGATGATGGTTTCGAGAGAGAATATGTTAGTCATGTTATTTATCTCTTGTAGTCTCTATATTACCATAACTAACATGATTTGGAGTTTAATCCAAAACCTTATCCCTGACACAATTAACTCACACTGTGACTAAAATGAATCATATCCACTGTAGTTTCTTTCAAATAACAACATCAACAACATGCTCTGTAATAATTATCAGAAAACCTATTGGGTGAATGGTACTACATTATTGAATGAAAATATGTCATTTTAGAGGATATTAGTCTAATATTGAAATAAGATATTACAATCAGAGATATGATATTAAATCAAAACCCAATATTATAGATTTAAAAACATATCTATTCTTATTTATTATATATATTTTAAATTTTCACAAAAATATCATTTATCCAACAAAAAGTTGTCATTAATGGTTAATAGAAGGGATATAGTGTGTCTAGAGATTGGTTAGATCCAGATGCACTAGTTTTTAATATAACATAATGAGTAACACTATTAAGTCATGATAAGTAGTTACTATGGGGCTTCTATTTTTATCAATATTTTATGTAGTAAATTGTTATTAAACTATTCGCTTTAGGTCTCATGGTATGAAAAAATATAATGTGGATATTCTTAGGATACACATGGTATTAAAAACTATGTTCATGGTGCACATGATTATTTCAAATTATGTTGTTGGAAAACAATGATGGTTTACATTTATTCCAAAATATGGGGCGTTAATATGATCCCATAAAAAATTAGAAGAAAATAAAAATTTCCCTTAACTATTCAAATCTTTTTACCAAAATCTTCATCAATTTAACACACATCATCCTCCCTCATTATTTGGATCTCCCTATTATCCATCACCTTGGGTTTGAGATATATTATTCATATGATGTCATAATTTTGTTCTCTCAATTGCAATAAATAAATTCTAGTAATATTACATGTTCTTTGAATAAATATATTAGATTATCATGTTTTATGTAAGGATAAATCAATAAGAAATATTTTTTTCGTTTTTTAGGGTGTTTATATATTTCATCAATTTCTCTTTATGGTGATTAAATTAGAATCTAATATCATATGGGGAATCAATCACAAATATTTGGTATTCAGTATCATTCTTATAAATAAATGTATACCTATTTAAAAATTGGGTCATTTTACATCACCTAAATCATTATATGCATTAATTCTAAAAAAATGGTTTCTATGATAATAAATGCGTGCCTCATGACCTATGAGTCCCATGATGCCGATTTATACAATTTGAGGGTGAGAACCTTAATTAGAACAACCCCATATCTGTATTGTTAAATATGATATATCATGAACCCATCCCCATAATTATACAATAATGAGGGGAGATATATGTTGATAGACCAAGTATCGACATCCAAAATAATCAACATGGTTACTATCATCGAGGGAATAATACAATTATATTTTGGATGTATTACCCATTAATAGAAAAATGTAGAAGATAGAGACAAGAATGATACTACAATTTCACATGAATATACATGTGTAAAAGAAATATCATGTGAAACCATGAAATTTAATTTAATATTAGTAATATAGAATAAACAGTATGTATCATAAATAAAATGTTAGTAGAGACAATGAATCCCAAACATCTTCTACTAATCACTAAACTTGGAGTATACATCCTTGGCACCTTCCTAATCTAAAATACATTAAAAATTAAATATAAACATTTTGAGTATAACAATATACACTATAAGATCCTATTGTAAACACATGTGATAAAGATAATGATAAAATTACAATGCACTATTATCAATAGTTGGGATAACTCATCACCTAAACAGGTATAATATATTTTCAACCTCATCATGGAAATCTCTCACAATGAAATGTATAAGTGATAGTATATAATTTAATAATATAAAATAAAGGGTACCCTAATAGCATGTCCCCATTGTCTTTCCACTCCTCCCCAATGCCACACATCCTTATCATATCTCTCTAAATTTGAGATATCTAGAAAAAAACATGAATGGGATGGAAAACTTGAAATTCATGAATCAAATAACCACATCATCCCACAGCACCAACCAAAAAGAAAACCTGAATTTTCTAGGATCCACCGCATCCCGTAGGACATATTTCAAACATTTGGTAGTATTCCTCAAGCCTTTACAACCCACACATTGAGTATGTACCTCTACAAAGAACAACCATTACACATCATAATTATAATGACCAATTAATACCATTTATAGAAATACATGTCTATGAAATAGCCACAAGCCACCACATATTTATATTCACATATATCAAAAAACTAACCACATTACTACCATTTAAATTATAAACAATGAGAAGATGGTTCATACATAAAGAATAGTTATCCATCAATCCTCCCACAAGAATGCTGGATAAAACACCATCCTATAGTCTAATGGTTGTCAATTTTCTAATTGACAATAATGGCGTTGAATATGAAATCTCTAAATATACATCGTATAATAAAGCTCACAATCACACAATATGCATAAAATATTTTTAGGATCAACTACAACTAATTTAACTTGGACTCTAAGATTACTCTACTCAGAGAAGATATCCTATAAGCCCAAAATCATATATAGGACATAAAATAAGTTCAATCATTACAACATCATTTCAATTCATTAATTATTTCAATAGATTCTAATTTATAATTATTTTCCGAATTAAATTAAATTAAATTATATTACATTACATTAATATTTATATTAAAGTTATTTATCTCTAGGAATAACCCAAATCATGTCTATGGTTTATCAAGAATAACATCTTTTAAAAAATTTCAATCTATTACCAACCAACCCCAGTTGTTACCCATTTAAATAATCATTTTTAGAATTATTTGACAAAGTATGTATTCTAATAAGACCATCCTATGATACCACTAAAAGGAAACATGAATCCAATCACTTATATCATACTCAATTAGTGGGGAATGGAATAAAAAATACATGGACAATAGCCAATAAATGGATAAAAATTATATCATACCTACTCTTAGTATGTCAAAAATTGGTTAGAAAATATTCTACCTATTCCATAATGTAACACCCCAAGATTTCATAGTGTGTTATTTCTTCAAAATAATTCAATAACTTGCACTACACGCAACACCGAGTTCAAGCGCACCATGACTTACCAAACAAGCCGTTCAAAAAAGGTTATGAATAGTATTAACAAAATTTTAAACTTTATATAATCCTTATAATTTTAGAATCCATATTATGAGTTTCTTAGACATAATGTAAGAACAAATTCATCTTCAGTATTATAGTTTTACCAACTTTTAATAGTGAAGCTTTTTTAAATAAAATATTTTAAACTTTTTGACTAAATGGGGACATCAAAAAAATTTAAAATAAAACATCCTAAGCTTCCACGGTACGCTTTCCTTTGAATAAAACAGTAGCGTGTGTTGTACGCAACTTCGTGTTTTAACACACACCACAACCGATCAAACTAGCCGTTATGAATAGTAATACTTAATTTTTTGAAATTATATATATTTTATATTTCAAAATGGACTTCATTTTTGGATTCTGAATATCAAATTTAGCCTAAGGTGAAATTTTGGTACTTTTCGGATAACTTTCATATTTTGATGAATAGTAAAAATTACTAAATTTTAATTAAAAACAACTTTTTGAATCAAAATAATTAATAGTGATAAATTATGAATTTGAGTGGTTTTAAAGAATATTTAGAATATATTTTTACCATTTAATATAATTTTCGTCATTGGACATAATTTTACAATTAAACCGAACATAAACAAATGTCAATCTTTTGATAGTTATTATCTCTTAAAAACACGCTTTTTGTTTTGACAGCGGGAATTAATTTTAAATTAATTTCTGCCACTTCTGTGTTTTGAATTTAGAAAAATGGATTCCATATTTGGAATCAGGATGTTCAAATTGTGTAAATAGGTAACTTTTATTTTTAGACATTTTGAATAATTACTGCGGTAAATATTTTATTTACCATGGTTAAGGGTAAATCCGGTAAATAAGGGTTAAAAAATAATATTATAATAATAATAAATTACCCTAAAACGTGTCTTAAACCTATTGGATGATACATGGTCGACCATGGGCATCTTTGGGTCAATTTTGGGACCCCATTGATCCACTTGTAAGTGATAATGACACTTTATTTTAATTAAGTTAAAATGAATACAAAAATGGCATAAGCTAACATCTTTTAAAAGAGCAATTTTTACATAGGGTTTACATGTTGGATTTTCGATTATAAATATTCATTAGAAAGATAAAATGATTTCCTACATAATGATATTTTATTTATAAATTTTAGACATCAAATAATTTAAATTATTAATGACACAATAATGAATGCAACGTTTACCTCATTAATAAATCATTTAAATAAATAAGATTATAATGATTAAAATATTATCTAAAACCTGTCCAATTCTTATTGGTTGATGTTATTTAGAATATGAGTCATCTTATCTTCGACCTCAATGATTTTTGGACCATTATAAACCGAATATAATTATATTATAAAGTAATACTTTCACTCTTTCCTAAAGAGCCCCTCCTTTCCCTTATAAAAGGAGACCACTTCTACTCATTACTCACACCTCTCAAGCCACTTGGATCGTCCAAACTCTGCCCAACTAAGCTCCCCACATCCATCTCCTCCTCCTTGAAGCTTCCCCTTAGGCAGAAAGCATTTCAAGAAGTCCTTTGGTTCCAACCAAAGTGAGTTACCTAAATTAAAGGTAACATTTTCTCTTAAATTATTTTCAATTATTTTGCTTCTCCAACCCCCAAACTCTTTTTATTTCCTTTCTTTTGTAACAACACCATTATCCACAATATACTAGGATGTTGTTATAAGAAGGATTCAAACTACACATTCACACAACTCCATCTAATGAATGATGAACATAATGTTTCTGTGGATGGAAAACTAACGCCTCACGGAACGATGATTGTTCAAATACATCTTACCGCCTCTCATGGTGGCCATCAGGATGGCACTATAATTAAATATGATATTAATGATATATATTTTATATATAAGCTTTTGTAATTCCATTTTATTTCTTACAATTATTCGTTTCATGTTGTATATACATACGATAATTTCATTTGAGGAAGTGCGGACTACCGCCCCCTTAAAATGATATGACTCGTTCATACCACACATGGAACGTATAAAGGATGGTGTTAATGAACTTAAGTAACATATATAAAATATTATATTTTACTGGAATAGTAATATACCTATGTATCATTTGGATTCGATTCTTTTAAAATAAAAATAAAATGGAAGTAGCATTCGTGCGTACGTACGGACTACCGTCTCCACGAACGCGATGAGATTCATTCTCCATCGTATCCATTAAAGTATAATTATCATTTGATGATTTAAAAATGATGTTTACGGACTTGATACCATTCTGGATATTAATGATATACATCCCATTAATAACGAATATGGCTCACATAACAAAGAATATAAAGTAAAATGAACCCGTTAACACCTGAAATGACGATAATTCTAAGATATTATTAACAAATCAATGTTAAAAGATCATATATGATATCATTTTAAAGTAACTGATTCTTGTATTATTCAATAAAAATTATTTCACCATTATACAAGAGGTAAACCTACCATCGACCAAGGAAAAAGTACAAAGTAAGGGATTCTCTTATCTCACTTTCAATTCCGTGAGATTTCCATTGTTCGCTACTAAATTATTGAAAGTGGTGTATTGTGTACTTCCATTTGATATATATTATCATGATTCACTTTATATTCATGTTATTCTGTAAATAATTTGGTGGTTATTAACTTTTGGCCATGCTACTCAGTTGATTAACGTGGTAAGGGGTTTCTTGTCTCACTTTTAATTCCGTGAGAATTCCATTGATCACCACTTAATTATTGCATGTGGTGTATGTGTACTACACATGATTGTATTAATTGTGTTATATACTTTATTTTATGGGTATTTACATCATCATGGTATGATCTTTCTTTCATGGGTGTTTGTTTCTTAAGTTACCTAATCAATAAGGGAATTTGAGATTTCAATTTCCACTCATTTGGATTTACGCATATTTCATTGATTATATTACCCCAAGATTATGTGTGGAATCACTATTCATTTGATTATGTCATAATTTCCACTCCCCTTCCTGTGGATATACTTTTGATACACATAATCACTCCATTGAAAATTCTCAAGTCATTGATATGAATTTGATAAGAGTAATTTTAACTCTTTCACCATTTGTTGATTTAAACATCCAATTCGTTGGTGTTGTTTTTACAGGAATATGTGTGAATATACTTTGATTGTTTTACACTGAATATCCAATCATATTTAGTGTATTTATATTTTTCACACATAATTATGTTATTGATTTATCCTTAACCTAAGGATATGGCCTTTATGAGAGATTTCATCTCAACTTACATTCCATTGAGACTTCTTTGTTGATATACACCAAATCACTTTTATGTGGTGTATATAATGTACTTTGACATAGTATATCATGAATTACCTTTATTCTCATGATATTACAATGTTTTGATTACCTCAATTATTTTCATTCAAGTGTCTCTCTTTTGGTTAGAATCTCTAACTAAAATACCATTTTTAAATGTTTTAAAGACTTATTCATCTAAATCTTTCTCATTAATGTCCATGTTTTAAAAATGGTTTTAAGGATTTATTTATATGGACATTAAATTTTAGAAATTAAAAATCCTTTTAAAAGGTTTCAAAGTGGTATGGGACACTTTGATTCAAAAATCTATTTTTAAATGGCTTCTTGACAAATAGTGTGACTTTTAAATGTTTTCAAGAAAAGGGGGATATTTCTATCAAATAGTTTTGATGATTATTTTCATCTATGTCAACATCCTTCATTCTTCATGATTGAGGTTAATGTGATACAATACAATCTTCCATATTGTATCAAATGAGTTATATTTGACTGTGGATGTTCTATTTTTATACCATTCATGGTTTGTGGTTAAAGTATTGACATTTCGTATGCTAGTTTTAATACGAATGTTTATTTTATGCTTAAACCTATTCATATGAGGAATGCATTGGACTTAATAAGTGACGGGTGGAGCCCGCTATAGCTCCTCGATGCATCAGTAGGTCTCATGAGACAAACTAGTGTCTTGGCACAAGGCCTTGGCAATATCTTATTTGTAGTCTTGGCACGAGGCCTTGGCTATGTGGTTATGATAGTCTGGCATTATGCATTCCATCATTATGAAAGTGGTTATTGATATTGCATCTGATCATTCGACTAGTAGAATATCCATGTGAGTAAGTAAATGGCATTATTTCATTTTACCATTGCCATTTTATGCTGAAGTTCAAGTTTCAAAGGCTTTTGTTTTAGTTATAAATTGCCTTAAGTGTTTATGCTTATTTATGAAAGCTTCTGCTATAATGTTATCCTTACTGAGCATCCGAGCTCACCCCTTTCAATGTTTTATTTTTTTTCCAGGATTATGAAGAAGTAATTTATGAATGACCTGCAGGGATAGTATGAGGGGATATGAAGACAAGATGTTTTTTTATGATGTAATATAAAAATTTATGGATGTATCTAGTTATTCCAAGGGTACTAAACTAATCGGTCTTTCGAGACTTGATCTTTCTCATGATCATGCCAATGTTATGTAATAATGCACCGACTCTGGGTAACTATCGTCGGGGCGTTACAGTTGGTATCAGAGGAAGTTTAGTACAAACCTTGGTAGCTAGATTTAGATAAACTCTGATTAGAGCACGTAGACCTAAGATGAACTTTGAGGATTAGTATAAAAGAACTTCCTAGAATTTTGGTATTGTAGAGATTTTGTGAGTTTTCCGAGCAATACATCCCTGTCTGGATACGAGTAGGTAGAGGCGGCTCTGGCACAGATGTACCTAAGGGTAAAACCCGAAAACACCGCTTTGAGCTAGACTCGAACGGGAACTGGTGCTCGACAACGGGCCTTGCTGCACTCTTGGTTACGACACTCCCGGGGGATATGCTTAGGATAATTTACATTTTCTTTACAAACCGATTTAAGTAATATATACATAAGATGAGAGTAAATGACCTTGGTTAATCCTAATATGTTTCAAATTGAGAATATGGTGACATTTTAATCTCTAAATGATTTTACGACTACTATTACTCACACAATGCTTTCTGGTTTTAGTCAATGGCTGGATTCCAAGGAAGTCATAGTGACTTTGAGAATGATGTACAAGGTGGGAACGGTGGTGGAAATGAGCAACAAAATGGAATGTTGATAGGCGTAAACGATATCGTCTTTATGCCAAATCAGTTTTCCAAAAATATGATCAACAACATATATATTAACCAACTCCCAGACTCAACAAGGAAGAGAAAGGTGATAAATGATAAGATCTCCAGCAATGGAGACCATGGAGAAAAGAATCCTCAATTTTCATCATGCAGGAATTGTGGAAAGAGAAACCCAGGAAAGTGTCTCAATGGGACAACGAAATGTTTTACGTGCGGGAAGGAAGGACATAAAGTGAAGAATTGCCGAAGAAAAATGAAGAGTACTATGGAAGAAGATAAAAATGGTCCCAAGAGTCCATTTACAGTCATTTGCCGTAAATATAGGGGACCTGGCCATTACCCGAGTGAATGTCCTATTTTATAGGATATTTTCTTGCTCAAAGAAGAAGCTATGTGGAAATAAATGGTTGGAGAAAAATTTAAAAAGTATTAGCACTCCTTGTTGATGGGTTTACTTTGGAATAATTTTCTCTTGTATTTGTAACCCCTCAGTTTTCCATGTGAGAATGATATTTGAGGAATAATTGTCTCTTCTCTTGTGGATATAGGTATAAATAACCATTTGGTTTTATATGATCATTGGGGTTTGAGAAAATGATAAGTTATTATAATTTGGGATGAAAATGCAAAGTATGATATAACATTTGTGGTTAAATTATGGAAAATTTATCTCATTTTGGTAATATTATAGAATATAGTTTTTGAAAAAGGACAACACGTAGACCGTGTGACAACCCGTTGCGTCGGACAAAGATGTGGGAATCAAACCCACAACCAATGTGCGATTGGGATTTATCGCCTACCACTGGACTACGTGAAGTCCCTGGTTAATATGACTATTTTTTTTGTTAAATGATTTTATTGATCAATAATAAGATGATTTGGGTTCTTATGTCTTATCAAATGAATACCCTTGGTATAGGAAAATGATTTGGTGATTAAGTGATAAATGTTATTTTGGAAGATGTTCGTTTTGTTAGGAACACTATATGCCCAAGGAAAATAGAAAACAATGAGGTTTCATTTGTAGAGAAATGGTGGATTTTTATCTACATTTTTATTGTTGATTTATAGTGATTTAGGTTATTTATGGAAATGATTAACATATAACAGAGAATATGTGATGGTGTTAATTAATTTTAAGTATGTGACTTTAAGAGTATTTGATGTCATTTGGAGATACAATGTAACATGGGAGACTACATAATCAAATTCTTCTATGTTTTGGGTTTCAATATTAGTTTGGATTATATTAAAGGATTTTAAGGACAATTGGTTATTGAATGGTATCTATTTAACTTTGGGGTATTGTTGGATTAATTTTAGAAATTAAGATTAGTGCATATTTATCTCAATGAATATCCTTTTGGGGGATCATTAGATCATTCACTGACCATTTTGGTTTTGATTAATCTTCAAAGACAATGTAAATATATGGTTTATCCTGCATGGATCATGTGATTCTATAGATGTTTATTCTAACTCTTCCAGTGTGACCAAGTCTTCTTGGATACTCATCGTTTAAAAAAAATTGAGTTAGTGGTGGAAATTTATTAAAGAATGAAAATCTACTTAAAATTTAAGTATATCTCATAATGTTCTTAGTCAATATCATAAATGAATTCCTCTTCCTTATGTAATGTAACTTTAAAAAAAATGTTGTCCTAGATGGTACCTGAAATCATCACTAATTTATGGCTTTGGGATTGTTGGCCTTTTCATAGCCATGTTCTCTACCACTCTCCATCAGATAATTGATGGTTGGATTTCTCCCCCATATCCATATTTTTCCTACATGGAACCCTTGTATGTGTTATTTTCGGTAATCTTCGTACTTTCCACTCTTTATTTTAAATAGAGGCCTCATTAATTCATTTTTCGATGTGGGATTTCAACTAAGATATTTTGAAATGTCCAAAATATGTGATCCCAATACCCTATATTTTGTTGAACCGATGGTACTTCAAATCATCATAGATTGATGAGTTTAAGGACCTCAATTTTATACTTGTTTGTGATTGATGTCCTCAACCACTACCTATAAATATTTACATTTTTCCTCCAATTATATGTCTCTAATTGCCACCAATGTTCTCCTAATCGAGATCATAATTTGGTGGTGACCCTTTCATTTCTCTTTTCCTCATATTAAGACTAAATTTTAGTAAACCAATTTCCGATGTGGGTTTTCCCACTAATATATTTTCTATTTTCAACCTTTTATTTTCGAAGAACAATTTCAAATTGCGAGGACGCAATTTATTGAAGGAGGGGAGAATGTAACACCCCAAGATTTCATAGTGTGTTATTTCTTCAAATTAATTCAATAACTTGCACTACACGCAACACAGAGTTCAAGCGCACCATGACTTACCAAACTGCCGTTCAAAAAAGGTTATGAATAGTATTAACTAAATTTTAAACTTTATATAATCCTTATAATTTTAGAATCCATATTATGAGTTTCTTAGACATAATGTAAGAACAAATTCATCTTCAGTATTATAGTTTTACCAACTTTTAATAGTGAACCCTTTTTAAATAAAATATTTTAAACTTTTTGACTAAATGGGGACATCAAAAAAATTTAAAATAAAACATCCCAAGCTTCCACGGTACGCTTTCCTTTGAATAAAATAGCAGCGTGTGTTGTACGCAACTTCGAGTTTTAACACACACCACAACCGATCAAACTAGCCGTTATATATATTTTATATTTCAAAATAATTAATAGTGATAAATTATGAATTTGAGTGGTTTTAAAGTATATTTAGAATATATTTTTACCATTTAATATAATTTTGGTCATTGGACATAATTTTACAATTAAACCGAACATAAACAAATGTCAATCTTTTGATAGTTATTATCTCTTAAAAACGCGCTTTTTGTTTTGACAGCGGGAATTAATTTTAAATTAATTTCTGCCACTTCTATGTTTTGAATTTAGAAAAATGGATTCCATATTTGGAATCAGGATGTTCAAATTGTGTAAATAGGTAACTTTTATTTTTAGACATTTTGAATAATTACTGCGGTAAATATTTTATTTGCCATGGTTAAGGGTAAATCCGGTAAATAAGGGTTAAAAAATAATATTATAATAATACTAAATTACCCTAAAACGTGTCTTAACCCTATTGGTTGATACATGGTCGACCATGGGAATCTATGGGTCAATTTTGGGACCCCATTGATCCACTTGTAAGTGATAATGACACTTTATTTTAATTAAGTTAAAATGAATACAAAAATGGCATAAGCTTACATCTTTTAAAAGAACATTTTTTACATAGGGTAATACATGTTGGATTTTTGATTATAAATATTCATTAGAAAGCTAAAAAGATTTACTACATAGTGATATTTTATTTATAATTTTTAGACATCAAATAATTTAAATTATTAATGACACAATAATGAATGCAACGTTAACCTCATTAATAAATCATTTAAATAAATAAGATTATAATGATTAAAATATTATCTAAAACCTGTCCAATTCTTATTGGTTGATGTTATTTAGAATATGAGTCATCTTATCTTTGACCTCAATGATTTTGGGACCATTATAAACCTAATATAATTATATTATAATGTAATACTTTCACTCTTTCCTAAAGAGCCCCTCCTCTCCCTTATAAAAGGAGACCACTTCTACTCATTCCTCACACCTCTCAAGCCACTTGGCTCGTCCAAACTCTGCCCAACTAAGCTCCCCACATCCCTCTCCTCCTCCTTGAAGCTTCACCTTAGGCAGAAAGCATTTCAAGAGGTCCTTTGGTTCCAACCAAAGTGAGTTACCTAAATTAAAGGTAACATTTTCTCTTAAATTATTTTCAATTATTTTGATCCTCCAACCCCCAAACTCTTTTTATTTCCTTTCTTTTGTAACAACACCAGTATCCACAATATACTAGGATGTTGTTATAATAAGGATTCAAACTACACATTCACACAACTCCATCTAATGGATGATGAACATAATGTTTCTGTGGATGGCAAACTAACGCCTCACGAAACGATGATTGTTCAAATACATCTTACCGCCTCTCATGGTGGCCATTAGGATGGCACTGTAATTAAATATGATATTAATGATATATATTTTATATATAAGCTTCTGTAATTCCATTTTATTTCATACAATTATTTGTTTCATGTTGTATATACATACAATAATTTCATTTGAGGAAGTGCGGACTACCGCCCCCTTAAATTGATATGACTCGTTCATACCACACATGGAACGTATAAAGGATGGTGTTAATGAACTTAAGTAACATATATAAAATATTATATTTTACTGTAATAGTAATATACCTATGTATCATTTGGATTCGATTCTTTTAAAATAAAAATTAAATGGATGTAGCATTCGTGCGTACGTACGGACTACCGTCTCCACGAACGCGATGAGATTCATTCTCCATCGTATCCATTCAAGTATAATTATCATTTGATGATTTAAAAATGATGTTTAAGGATTTGATACCATTGTGGATATGAATGATATACATCCCATTAATAACGAATATGGCTCACATAACAAAGAATGTAAAGTAAAATGAACCCGTTAACACCTGAAATGACGATAATTCTAAGATATTATTAACAAATTAATGTTAAAAGATCATATATGATATCATATTAAGGTAACTGATTCTTGTATTATTCAATAACAATTATTTCACCATTATACAGGAGTTAAACCTACCATCGACCAAGGAAAAAGTACAAAGTAAGGGATTCTCTTATCTCACTTTCAATTCCGTGAGATTTCCATTGTTCGCTACTAAATTATTGAAAGTGGTGTATTGTGTACTTCCATTTGATATATATTATCATGATTCACTTTATATTCATGTTATTCTGTAAATCATTTGGTGGTTATTAACTTTTGTCCATGCGACTCAGTTGATTAACGTGGTAAGGGGTTTCTTGTCTCACTTTTAATTCCGTGAGAATTCCATTGATCACCACTTAATTATTGCATGTGGTGTATGTGTACTACCCATGATTGTATTAATTGTGTAATATACATTATTTTATGGGTATTTACATCATCATGGTATGATCTTTCTTTCATGGGTGTTTGTTTCTTAAGTTACCTAATCAATAAGGGAATTTGAGATTTCAATTTCCACTCATTTGGCTTTACGCATATTTCATTGATTATATTACCCCAAGATTATGTGTGGAGTCACTATTCATTTGATTATGTCATAATTTCCACTCCCCTTCCTGTGGATATACTTTTGATACACATAATCACTCCATTGAAAATTCTCAAGTCATTGATATGAATTTGATAAGAGTAATTTTAACTCTTTCACCATTTGTTGAGTTAAACATCCAATTCGTTGGTGTTGTTTTTACAGGAATATGTGTGAATATACTTTGATTGTTTTACACTGAATATCCAATCATATTTAGTGTATTTATATTTTTCACACATAATTATGTTATTTATTTATACTTAACCTAAGGATATGGCCTTTATGAGAGATTTCATCTCAACTTACATTCCATTGAGACTTCTTTGTTGATATACACCAAATCACTTTTATGTGGTGTATATAATGTACTTTGACATAGTATATAATGACTTCCCTTTATTCTCATGATATTACAAAGTTTTTATTACCTCAATTATTTTCATTCAAGTGTCTCTCTTTTGGTTAGAATCTCTAACTAAAATACCATTTTTAAATGTTTTAAAGACTTATTCATCTAAATCTTTCTCATTAATGTCCATGTTTTAAAAATGGTTTTAAGGATTTATTTATATGGACATTAAAGATTAGAAATTAAAAATCCTTTTAAAAGGTTTCAAAGTGGTATGGGACACATTGATTCAAAAATCTATTTTTAAATGGCTTCTTGACAAATAGTGTGACTTTTAAATGTTTTCAAGAAAAGGGGGATATTTCTCTCAAATAGTTTTGATGATTATTTTAATCTATGTCAACATCCTTCATTATTCATGATTGAGGTTAATGTGATATAATACAATCTTCCATATTGTATCAAATGAGTTATATTTGACTGAGGATGTTCTATTTTTATACCATTCATGGTTTGTGGTTAAAGTATTGACATTTCGTATGCTAGTTTTAATACGAATGTTTATTTTATTCTTAAACCTATTCATATGAGGAATGCATTGGACTTAATAAGTGATGGGTGGAGCACGCTATAGCTCCTCGATGCATCGGTAGGTCTCATGAGACAAACTAGTGTCTTGGCACAAGGCCTTGGAAAAATCTTATTTGTAGTCTTGGCACGAGGCCTTGGCTATGTGGTTATGATAGTCTGGCATTATGCATTCCATCATTATGAAAGTGGTTATTGATATTGCATGTGATCATTCGACTAGTAGAATATCCATGTGAGTAAGTAAATGGCATTATTTCATTTTACCTTTTCCATTTTATGCTGAAGTTCAAGTTTCAAAGGCTTTTGTTTTAGTTATAAATTGCCATAAGTGTTTATGCTTATTTATGAAAGCTTCTTCTATAATGTTATCCTTAATGAGCATCCGAGCTCACCCCTTTCAATGTTTTATTTTTTTTCCAAGATTATGAAGAAGTAATTTATGAATGACCTGCAGGGATAGTATGAGGGGATATGAAGACAAGATGTTTTTTTATGATGTAATATAAAAATATATGGATGTATCTAGTTATTCCAAGGCTACTAAACTAATCGGTCTTTCGAGACTTGATCTTTCTCATGATCATGCCAATGTTATGTAATAATGCACCGAATCTGGGTAACCAGGGTCGGGGCGTTACACATAACATATTCTTCCTCCCCCGATACCCACATGCATATACCAATGAATCTATCCGATATAGAAACAAACTGCTTCCATATAAAATTTCCCTTCCAACCCATATATGATGATAACTATGCTAGGATCAGCCTCTGCTAGTTCAACCATCAAAGACTCACATCACATCTAGACCTCCCAAATCCATATCACACATTATCCAACATGGATTAGTCAAACTAGGATCACAACACAAGGAAAATATGTATATATCATTTCCAATGAATCATGAACTAAAAATAATGCAACATGGGAACTGGATAAAAAATCAACGAATTTCTCCATCTCATGAAAATGATATCCCACAACTCTAAATCAATGGATTCAACCATCCCCTAAAAATGGTATATTTATTCCCTAGAAAACACTATCTATCAGACAATAATTTTTTTTCAATCATGAATTATCCAATTCATTTAAACAATGATTTTATCAATGACCAACCTCAGGCATCAATATATCATATGATATCAATTTTTAAACATGATAATTTTATTTTTTTTTTCTAGTTTCAACAACCAAGAGAAAAAATATTCTAAATTGTCATTCATTTTAAAGTGTTAACAATAATAATCAAAAAATTATTCAGATTATTAGTCAATTTCACTATGAAAATGGATGATCCACAAAAATTACACATTCCTTTACCATTAATTTTGTCATCATCTAATTAAATTAAAAATCAGATCCATTAATCATGCATCGTTATTCATAATCAAATTATTTATCAATTGGTTGATGGATATATATTTTGTAAGAATTTCCATCATGATAAAAATTCTTGCAATGAAAATAAATATATATCACCCTATCTATAAAATCAAGAGTAAACTACTATCACTATATAATTATACTGTATGTGATCATTATCTATTTTCCATAAGCCAACTTGTACAATTTTTAGGTCAAATTCACCTCTACATATGAGGATAAATTATTATATGCATATAGTTTCATGTGAGTAGTAAGAGAAGAAATGATTTCCCTACCATAAATGTCGTTAACATTATTCGCAGAAGAATATATCATGTCTCATATCTATGATCAACATTTACATGAGAAGTGAATCCATTTGGTGATGTAACAAAACAACAACAACAAAAAATAATAAATCTCAATTTTAATCTTGGGTGATCATGTGACATTGTATGGAGATAATAAGCCAAGGGAAATAAGATCAAACATGGAGAAACATCTAGAAAATGAAATAAAGGAAACTTTGATCAACTCAATTAAACAATTTTTTAATATATTAGACCATTAATATAACCCCATTGAATGGAATAAAAATGATGAATGAGAGGGTCATCAGCCACCTAAAGTGAGATAGGTAACTTCTATAGCCAAAGGGTTATGAATAACCCGATAAACTAGATCCCTAATAACAACATTATAGTGTGTAATAATATGTGGTGTTATCCCCAATCAGATCATGTAACACTTGTGGAGAAGACGATGCCTAAAAATGTACACCATTTATTATTAAATTCAAAAATGATACACATAATGAACCATAACTACACATGTTGTGAATCAAACTTACATGATGTGTAATCAACCCACGTTTTTTATTTTGGAAACCTAAATACTCTATACCACTTCTATGAATTCACTAAGAATCACTAGAAATAATAACAAACAACAGGATATCATAAATTGATCCATTCCCATACATTATATACCTCATCAAAAATTCACACCACCTAGGATCGAATCCATAAAACTGTGAAACTAAATGAGGTAATCTGAATAGATATCCCATGAGATGCATATCAATGATCTCTCTACCAAGTTTCCTCAACCACCACACTACACGAAAAGCATTTAAAATCCATGGAACAACCTAAACCATATCCTAAACTATATATGGGTGTAGTTTCATCTCAAGTGAGTACAATGAATCAAATTTTAAAAAGAGAATATGATCTCATAAACTATAATGATCATCATCTATATGATAATTTCATTAAATAGGAATTTATCAGCCTCAAATAGATCAAGGTACTGAGTGTGCATTTTGAACTCATGTTCCTTGTTATACTATTTGATACTATTGTTCCATTATGAGACAAAATCAAATGGAAAAAAATGACCACAAAACATGTCCTCAATGTTGTCCTAGATCTCCATTGGATTATCAACGAAGGACACATCATTATCAATATAAATTTCATCCTAATAGACAACATCAGATCAATCATGAAAATAAATATGGAGTTCTGACATATGGAAAACATCGTGTTTTACTCTTGTATTTGGGGAAGTTCTATCAGATATTCCATGACTCCAACATGAGCCAACACATTGAAATTCTCAACAAACTATGCGGAAACATTACTCCCACTACCAATCAATCGCAACCCATGATGAGGATTCGACTTCCAAAATACATGATCAACATATTTTAAATACATAGGTATCCTTTTATGAACATCATATGGTTTATAATCATCATGATCTATAATTATCCTATAGTGAATTATCTGAACCATGTTCGTCATGTTATATAGTAGTTTGATCCTCAGAAGCACTGTATTACTCCCAATTTTTGGAATGTAATCAATATTTATGCCAAATTATATCTATAATTGGGTTGGGTATGGTTTGGGACACTTTCATGCGCTATTGGAAATGTTTTGGATCTTTTCAATGGTTTTACATTTTCAGCACAGTGAGTGAAAACTAGGTACCTTCTCGAAAAAAACCATTCACAATGAGGCAATGAGCAATGGAATGGCTCACAGTTAAGGTACATGGATTAAAAAATAGTATGGCCACCCCTGTAAATCATGAATTATGAGAAAGTTGTATTTTTCATGCTTGGTGAATGGTTTTTCAAATCATGCATGCCAAATCTTATGGGTTATCATTTGGGGAAGTAGGAGGAGCATGTTTGGTGCAAGGGTTTCTTACTAGTGTAGCTACACGACACACAAGGTGGAATGTGCGTTTTTAAAAAATGGATCCCATGTGATTTTTACAATAAATACCTAATTTTTTCCCCATTTCAACTCTCGCTCTATACATACAGTTCCCTATGTTTTGGGATCCTCTCCCACTCATTTTGTATATATTGTTTAATTGTATTTATGATACAATAATGCTAGATCTCTGTTGGATGTTCTTAAATTATTCTACCTTTTTTATTTTTCTTTGATCTACTCTCATATCTCTCCCATTATTATATATATAGTTCTACTGTGTATAAATGTATGGAATTTGTTTCAAATAATTGTTAGTTTCTGTCTGTTTTATGTTTAGATTATGGATCCAATGTATTATCAGTGATGTTTTCACTACGATGGATGATAATTTTTCTAGGACAGTGGTTTTCGCTAAAATCCATAATGTTAGGTGGAAACAATATCAAATCCTACTTTTAGAACACGATGGATTAATTAAAATGTAGTATTTTTTTAATATTTGTTTTGAAATTGATTTATATATATTTGTTGTGTAACACATTGATATTTTAATGAGATAGATTATTATTTTTCATTTATGAATTATGTTGTACTATACACAATGATTATCATGTGTTAAATGGAACACCATATTATATTTCTATATACACAACTCTATGCCTTTCAATTTTTACATGCAATTTAATGATATTTTGATAGAATTAATTTCATGAATGATTGTGCTTATGCGATCAACTAAATATTATTATGTTAACTTACAACATTGCCATTATTATTTATTGTACGAATATTCTTAAATTAAAAAAATTAAACACTACCCATGATTATATTATAAATCAATTGGTGATCAATTAATTATGAATGAAAATATGAAATTTTTTAACTAAAAAGAAATGCTTCTTTGAAATACAATTTATATCAAAAAATGTGAGTTTATAAAGTCATTAAATCACTCTTGATGTATTTTATTAATGAAATTTTTATGTAATATATTAAATATAATGAATAAATGATACCTTATATTATTTATAAACATGATATAAAAACATTCAATTTTTCAAAAAAATTATTTTTAAAAAATTCAGTTTTTCATCTTTTGATGGAGAACTCAATTTAAATAATTTTAAAGAAATTATAATCAATTTTAAAAAATAAATATTTTTATTTAAATAATTGTTTCAGAATTTCTATAGTATAATTTTTCGTTATTTTTCTGAAAATATACATTTTTTGATGAATTGTAAAAAATATTGCATTATTGTTAAAAATTGATTTCTCATTTAAATAATAATTATAAAGTAAAATGAATTTTAGTGTCATGGAAAACAAATAATACATGTGTTAATAAAATATATTTCATGGGATTATTTTTATATTTATAAATAATATTAAAAAATATTGATGGTTTGAATGTCTCTTTTACCCGCCACCTAGAAAAATCTATGGGATTAGTATTTAAAGTAATTTTACCACATCTGGTTATTGAATAAAAAAATACACTATATTTATGAGAATGAATATTTTGGTCTAATAGGATCAAAATAATATTTTGTGATTATTATCATTATTGTTTTTCACCATGGTTAATCTATATATCAAGAACACACGAGTAAAATTAATATTATTATATTAAAAAATTACCCTAAAACATGTCCAAATTTCATTGGATCAATGAGGATTGAACTAAATCATTTTAATATATAAATTATAATCATTTTAATAAATTAGGTTTGGAATTTGTACTTTATTATTTTTTAAATAATTATTTGATAATCATGGAATTATCATATTTTTAATAAGTAATTAATTTTAAATATAGAGTTATAAAAAACAATATACTATAAATAATAAATTTAAATATAAAATTTAAATCTACATCATCATAAATTATTTAAAATTTTTAGATATTATATAATTAAATTTCATTGCGACACAATTATGATGTAGTGATAGATTTATAATTTGAATAATCCAATAAATGAAATTAATATTATCAAATTAAGTATCTATTGAAATATTTGATGTAATAATTTAATCATAAATATTAATTTTACTAGTTTGGGATAAGTTTATGTAGTTTTTTTTAAAAAAAATCTTGTTGTTATGATTTATTAAAAAGTCATTTATTGAATAATTTCAGAATTGACATAATTCATATCATAAAATAAAAAATATCTAATTAAATGATATGAAATTTATAAAAATAAAATATTTGTCCAAAAAAATTGATATATTTCTAAAAATTTCATTAATGACTCATTCACGTTTACCTTTCCATGTTGTGGAAATTAATTTAAACTTGGAAGTGAATATGACATGATATAATGGTATGAGTTAAAAGGGGACAAAAGAAAAAATAATGATTAAAAAAAATCGTAACCATTATAAATTTAATTGGATTTTGGAGAAATTACTGCAAACATAATATATTTTAAATAAATCATTTTTCATTATTTTTTGTTTTAAAAATTATTTAATATAAATTTAATACATTAAATAATTTCAAGAGTGCCCCTCTCATTACAAATAATGGGAACCCATTCATCTATATTCCATGCACATAATAAACAATTTTTTATAATCCAAAACTACCCATTTGTACTCCCAAAATCCCTCACTTGATCCCATAGGACATAAATTGAATTTAAAGAAATTCAATGGATTCATTTTGAAAAAATTGAAGGGGGAAACTCAAAGAAGAGGTAATTTTTTTACCATATCTCTCAAAGTTATATTCATCATCTACTACAATTATATATATTTATTTCCATAATAAAAAAATAACACCAAAATATAGTATATTATATTATTTTTCATGATAATGAGAATACCATATTTCTACATTTACTCATTCTACGGTAAACAATAACATAATGCTTGCGTACACACAGCTTACCATCTCCACATCATGGCGTAAACCGTTTTTCATCACTCCTTCATTTAGACAGGTATAATTATTAAAATGATTGATATAAATAATAAATATAGAATGATAATTATTAATTATAATTAATATACTATCCAACTCTATACCATTGTATCATCAAAGGAATTATATTGTCGCTCGTGCGTAAATAAAACTTACTTTATTCACGTAGTGATGATATTCAACATCTACTAAAACCATATAAGAATTATTATAAAAATGAATCAAATAAATAACTTTGTAATATATTAAATAATAATTATATAGGTATATTATATATATATATATAATATATTTCATTTCCTTTCTTCAATTCAACATTATAATAAAACAGAAATAGTGTTCATCCGTACATATGGCCTTACATCTCCATGAACGGTGTAATATTTTTCATTTATCTATCTATTTTATATATTATATAATAAAAATATATGGTATATGAATCATGATTCACTGTATATATGTATGTAAATAAAGAATTATATAATAATATCTAGAATTAAATGTAAAATCATGTACGATAATCAAAGCCATTATTAATCGAATTCTTTCTTTTACAATGAATTATTTTATTAAAGGGTAATATAAATTCATAAATAAATTATACAAGATATCATAAATTTTATTATGATATAAATACAAGTTAATAATATTTTTGAAACCACTATATAGTATTTTTTTATACGGACTAATGAAATCAGATGTGGGGTAAGGGGTAATTTCACAATCTGAATATTATCCATGTTTTTATATATAAGTATTTACTATAGTATATTTATCATCAATGTACATGTTTCCTAAGTTTTCATTATAAAATATGGTTTCTATCATTCAATGATTTTTAACAGTATGTTTTACAAATTTTTTAAATTATTTGAATGAGAGTAAATGAATTTTTTTTTTCATTTTTTATACAAGGTACATCATGGAATTCTGAAAAAAAGTACAAGATGAATGTTTTATTCTTTTATCTGTTACAACATGAAAATATTTTTATATTTAATAGCATGATATTTACATAAATCATACGTTAAATTATTTTACTTTTATTATTAAATAAATTACTTTCAATTAAAATTATGGAATCATTTCTTGAAAATAAATGTTTTTGAAGAAGAAAATATAGTTTCCTCATAAATAAATTTTAATTTTTTAATGAAAATTATGTTCTATATATGATGAAATTATTTAATAATTATATTTTTAGTACACTATATCTATTATTCCTATTTTTTATTATATATATTATATTTATGAAATCCATTTTTATCTTGGATTAGGTTATGATGGAGTGATGATTAAGAAACCCATTTTACTCATTGGGTTATGCTATGATGAATGTTTTATGTTTTTGTGGTACACATAAGAATGAATTCATTATGAGATGGGTGGTACCTATATCACCCCCTAATGCAACGGGTGAAATGTAAAACAATTAAGTTATATATATTATGTGTGAAACATATTTTTTGTTCACCATTTTATGCAAGGACATTGTTTACATAGTCATAATTTCATGTGTGGACATTGTTTTCATTTTTATATGTTTTGCAAGGGCCTGATTTCATGTTAGTAATTTAATGAGTGAACCTGTTATAATTTAAACATATTGACAACATTATATGATTTTGTATATTCAATAATTTCATAAGTTTTGTAACTTTAATGATCTTGTGGATTATGTTATTTGATTTTTATATGGATCATGTTTACATTTGATATACATGTAAGGAACCTATAATGTTTTGATCACGTTCTCATAAACACTATGTGCATGATTATGTTAATATACCCCCATTGGTTACTATTACTAGGAATATAAACTCACCCATTCTTCTTTCATCTTTCCCCCAGGTTATAAATAATGGTTTTAGGTTGTAGTACCAAATGATGATGATCATTGTGGGTAACATTGATGATCATATAGTAAACTATGTTTTTTGTGTCCCATGTCCCAAAAGGAACTATAATAACATATTCTCTGGTAATGTGTTTAAATAAATTATTAAGTATTATGAAAATATGATGTAATATTCATATACATAATTCATGGAACTTTATAGTTGGTATCATAGTAAATGTTTAGTTAACATTTGGAAAATAAGATAAAATAAATTAGTGAGATCGCAAGAGATATTTCTATTGATATGTCATGAGATGTGCCTATTGATAATTATACAAATATGTTTTAATCCTAGAATTTATTAATGATCATGAAATACAATGAAATAAACATAATAATAACTTGATTTCATTTAATTTCACTTTATTTTCTCATTTTATTCAATGATATGTGTTTCTCACACTGTGATTTCTGGTTTTAGTTAATAGAGGAATCTAGAAAAAGTGTCTTCAAATATAGTCTGATGGAATGTTTGTTGATTTTGAGCTATAAAATTCGATAATGACTTTAGAAAAATATTTTATTATTATACCAAATTAGCTATCAGGGTATATAATTAACAATGTGAACATTGGTGAAATTCTTAAAATATCCCATATAATGAATATGATCTTTTATAAATTCTCAAATTATTTGGAGTTTTGAGGAATAGATATTTGGATTCCTAAATATCAATAAAATGGGATGAAAATTGTAATAAATACCTCCAATACATAAAAAGATGTTATCATTGAAGGAAAATGAGTCATTGGGTGAGGAATTGTTATGGAGTTAAATTTATCTTCTATGTAAAGCATAGGAATTACCCAACACAATGCCCAAACAAATGAAACTGATTCTTAACCACGTAAATACATACTCTATTAAAACCATTAAAGACAATGTATTGAATTATTTATATATTTTTGTCGATGAATTGTGACTAGTGAATTATATAAGGATTTTTTTAGTTTATATTTTTTCGTATGTTGTATCATCAATATGTTTAATTGTTATAATGGAGAAGAAATGTTATTTATTTAAATAGTGATATTCATAAGAAACAAAATATTAAGGGAATGATAAACCTTAATGTTTTCATCATGTTAAGATAATTTGTCTTAAATTAGACATGTGTTGGATATTATTAAATTAATTATATGGTATTAATTACCCTAGATCCGATTATTAATTAGTTTCCAAAGTGGACTATGTTATCATGGACAATGTTTTAAAATTATTGGATTTATGGAATATTCATAGTGACTTATTCATTAAGTAATCTTGACTATTTTCCAAAAATAATTTGGTAATTTAAGTTATTATCTTGTTTCAAGATAATACATGATTGAGGTATTCACTTGGTTGGAATGCTATAACTATGAACTACCTTATGAAATATGAGATATAAATTATAAGTAGATTTAGTTCACCTATTTCTATAGTTTTTTATTTTAATCACCTAGAAGGGATGTATGTATATCCACTAAAGGATAGTATATGGAAATCACTAAGTGATATTTGTTAGATTAATTAATTATCTCACTATAGGCGGACTTATTCAGATTTAATAACATTTTATTACATTTTTCAAGTGGTAAATAGATATGTAATGATCTATCATTGTATTTTTAGATTTCATAATCTGGTAGCACTTGTGGAATGTCAAATTCAACTTCATTTCATTGTATAAGAGATTGTGTGGAATGTTGTCAAGGCATGTCAAATGGTGAGATCTAGCTGAAATCAAGTAATCATATCTTCTCATGAAAATTATTCACCATTAAGAAAAGGGATATCTTATTATCATAATTTTTTATGATATCAAAGACATCTTTCATTCTAATATTAATTGGGTTTTGTGAGTATTATCATTCCTTGTTTCACCCACTTTTTTATGATCAGTGATATTCACCAATCTCTATGATTATTTACACTTTTCCTCTATGTCCAAATCATCACCTATGATTTCTTATATAGATATGTAGTTATGATTTACTTGGGGTAACTACTATTTTCCAACTATTACATTTTATAAGGATCTTTTAGACATCAATTTTATGATGTGTATTTACATGAATGTAACATTCGTGTATTTATAATTTTATAACTTAATTGAATTTTGATTGTGAAATTAATTTTAAAGGTGGTAGAATGTAACAGCCCAAAATTTTTATGAGATATTTTATTTTTAATTTCATTTCTGTTCTATATTGTATCCTATAAAAATATTATCATTATATATAAGTAAAACTGTATTAGCTATCTTTATATACAACACTATACTTGGATCTTTGAGACTCATTTAGATCTTACATTGATAGAAATAATTTCACGCAAGATAGAATTTATGAAACAACTAAATATTATTATAACCTATAAAACCTAACGATTATAATTTTTTTTATGAACAATATTAACTATATTTTGAAGATAATCTCTACACTTGTTTATATAATTAATTCATTGGTGAGCTGTTTATTAAAAGTAAAAACACAACAATATTTAAAGAAAATAAATTTTTTTCAGATAAACTATTTAAATACAAATAAGTGTGTTTATAATGTTATAAAATCACTATTTATTGATTTTATTAATTCAATATATATATTATATATTCATTATAATGATTAAAAAACCTCTTTTATGTTTTTAAAAAATGATATATGACCAAATTCAATTTCTGAGATAATAGATGTATTATTTAAAAAATGATGTTTTTCTACTTTTTGATGACATAAAAAATTTAAATCATGTTTTTAAAACATTATAACTTTATTTTTTTTTAAAATAAACCTCTTCTTTTAATGAATAGTATCAAAGAATTTTAGAGAGATTTTTGGGTATTTTTCTAATAAGAAACATTTTTTATGAATAGTTAAAAAATCTACATTATAGAAGAAGATTTTTCATTAAAAATTTGTATAAAATTTGAAATGATTTTAAAGAAAAAATAGACCAATAATACATGTATTAATACAATGTATTTCACTGAAACCAATTTTATATTGAAATTTGATTTTTTTTTTATATTTTGAAAGTCTCTTTTTATAGCCTTATAGACAAATCTGTGGGACCATAATTAAATGTATTTTTACAACTTATGTGAATTTAATTATGAATCATACACATATATAATAATATTTAGTATTAAAATTTAGGTCTAATAGAATTAAAATAATTTTTGGTTATTAATAAAATTAGTATATTATTTAACACAGTTATAGGGAAAATTGTGTAAATAAGGTTTAAAATAATATTATAATATTATAGAAATCCATAAAACTTGTCCTAATTACATTGTATTTGTGGTTTTCAAAAAAGTTAATCCTTAAGAATGAATTTTAACCTTTTTATGTCATTTTTGGTAGAATATTACAATTATTATGATTTATTTAAGGATAACCTAAAAATTTCACAATCATATTTTTAATAAGTAAATAATTTTTAATATGGGGTTTTAAATAAGAAAAACATGACTCTAAATAGTAATGCGAAATATAAAATTTCTATATAAATAATGATGATTTATTTATAATTTTATTTCTTTATATTATTAAATTTAATTTTGACCAAATGAATATGATGCAATACAATTATTTAAGGAAGAATCCAATAAATGATATTCATAATATTAAAATAAATATAATTTCTAATATTTGATTCTATACATGAATTTAACGGATGTTTGTGACATTATATGGATGATTCAATGTAATTTTTTGAAAAGAAAAAATTTATGTATTCTTTAAATATAAATATAATGAATATAGTCAAAATTGACCTAATTAATATATTAAAATATAAAATTTTTAAATATTGATATAAAATTTATAAAAATATATGAACTATCCAAAAATTATAGATATGTATAAAAATTTCATTAATGACACATTATCATGTCTTTTGTTTTGATATGGTAATATTTTAACATTCAAATAGTGAATTACTTGATAAAACGATAAGAGATAGAAGGTGTTAAAACAAACATATAAGGATTAAATATTATTCCAAACATATCTAATTTAAATTTTGATATAGGGGATTTGACCAAAAAATCAACCTAAATTTGGAATAAGTCGTTTTGGGATCATTGGGATTTAAAAATGAAATTATATTAGTTAAAAACTTTTTAAAATTCTTTGTGTTATCCTCTAATCCCTAATAAGATGGTAGCCATTCATCTCTATTCCTTATACATCAAAAACCATGAGATTTGTCAACATTCTAACCATTTATCATCAAAAATTAAATTACATCGTCTTAGAGGCCACATATTAGGAAAAAATTTGATCTATAAATTTATTCTATCGAAATCGAAATGAGACACTCAATGAATATATAATTCTTTACCTACTCTCTAAATGTTTTTTTTCTTATTATACTTCTTTATCCTATGTTTTTTCTGTATTGAAGTAACAAATAATACATATAATATATATTATTATATTTTTTTATTATAAATGTAAAACCATATTTCTTATTTTACCATTCCTACATAATGTAATACCTTTATAACTGTGTAGGCATCGCTTACCATCTCCAGCAATGGTGTAATATCCATATTACTCATATGGTTGGATTCTGATGAAGCAATTTATGAAATCAATTTTTATCTCGGATTATGTTGTAATGGAATTGTGCTTAAGAAACCCATTTTATTCCTTAGGTTATGATTTGTTGAATATTTTATGTTTTTTTGGCCCATTTAAGAATGATTTATTTATGAGATGGGTGGGACTTATATCCCTCTCCAATTCATTCCTTATAGATTAAAACACTCATGAGGTAATTTTTTATTGAACCTGATTTCATGTTCATAGTTATATGCATGGACATGGTTTTCATGTCCATACATTTAATTATGGACCTAGTTTTCATGTCCATAAATTTATGTAAGAACATTATTTCAGGTACTTAATTTAATTAGAGATCCTATAACTATTTATACATGATCGCAAAGTTATATGTTTATGTTTATTTTATAATATCATGTCTTATGTCATTTTTAGGAAATTATGGATTATGTTCACTGGTTTCCTTGGGGTTCATGTATATCTATGACATCCCGGGAATTATCATTTAATATTATGATGACTTTCTCATACTATTAATGCTAATTTTTATGTTTATATATCACTATTGTTTACTCATACTGAGCATCCAAGATCACAATTTTTTATTTTTTATTTTCCCTCGGTTATAATGAATGGTTTTAGGTAGTCATTCAAAAGGGATGATTTTTGTTTATAATATTTAAGATATTTCAATAGATTATAAGTTCATATTACATTATTCCAATGTAATGAATATTATATGGTATTTCGGTGTCTGTTTATGTAATATATAATGTTCTTTCAAAAACCTTTTTTATTGTTCATATACATCAGGTTTTAAATTTACATTGTAGGAACCCTCTTTACTAATAGTTTGTGGGTTATGGGGGAACATGTGATATTCTGGGGAAATATGTTTTGTTGATTTATTTTAAAACCATGGTTTTAAATTCAGCTTCTTGGATTGATAAATTGAAATAGATTTTGAAACTTTATTCAATAAAACTAAATTTTTATTAAAATATAGTTTCTCATGGTTGTGTATTATGATTTTCATTAATAAACAAGTGATTTTATTGGAAATGTTTATTTAATAATTAGTTAAATTTTTGTTTCTTAGTGGGTTGATTTGGATTAAAAAATATGGATTGGTGTGATTTTTGTACATGTGGATATATTTATTTTTCTTAGGTGGTAAAGAATGAGTTGGAATGGATGAACAATGTTTGTGATAGACCTCCATCAATGGGTTGAAATATGGAATGCAGAAGAACTATAATATAGGTACATGGTATTGTTGTAATGTTCCACCATTATTGGAAATATTGAGATCAATTTGGTGGATTTTGTATATGTTTGAAATGATTTTTGCGGTCACTCAATTTGAAATGGGTTAGGCAAATGTGAGATGAAAAAATGTTTAATGACATATTATTTTTATTTCCTTGAACATATTTATGTTTGAAATTGTTTTTGTATAGATATGTATAGATTTTTGGGAATTGTTGGTGTGTATAAATGGTTTTATATAAATTATTTTACAAAAAATTTCATCCACATCCTATTCTTGTAGAATGAGTCGGGAAGTCCTTTTGGGTAAATCCTTTTGTTAATTATTAATCACCCCCTACTTTAACACATTGATGGTTTTTATGATTCTTTATTCATGGAGACTTGTGAAGAAAAATAATCTCATTTCATTATTATTTCATCATGATGTGTGGTGGTTATGTTGTGTTAGAGCATGGAGAATTGTGTGAAGCATGAGAGATATGTTGTGGTCTCTTGAGCTTTGTTGTTTTTGTAATCCTCTTGGAAGAATGATCTTGACTCTTGGTTTTTGTTATGATGGTTATTATTGTACCTTGGAATTTTTCTGTTGTTACATATTGTTGAAATGAATCAGGTTGTGGTTATTTTGTAATGAGATGTTTTTTCGGTTGTGTTTACATCAAAGGGAAAATCATCCCCCAATCGTTCATGAAGCCCACATCATTTATTGATATCCTTCATTTAATTTGGAATTCCTCTTAAGTCCATGTAGAACTTCCAAATTTAGTAAAGGAAATAATGGGTTGTGATATATTACAAGTGGTATCTATTTGTTCGGCCCTTGACATAGAAATGATTTCAATTTTGTTTTTTCCATTTTCATTAATTTTTGGTCCTAGAGATCACATTCATTATCCATTTTTTCTTTTTTTTGAATCTTATCATGTAGTAGGATGGTGGGTCACAAAATTAATAGAATAAAAGCTGTATCAAAACATTAAAATTTGAACATCATGTTATTAGGGAGTTCAATACATAAGTTTTGTGGAGACACATATAAGATAATTATATCATTTTCATGTTATTAGAAAATAAGAAGAACATTTCGTTCATTATATAAATTAATTTAAACAAGGATTTAATATCTAATACGAACTGGTGATTTATTTTATCCTATGATGGCTTAATTATTTTAAAATTCTTTATGGCAGTTTTCAAATGTTTGATTTTGAAAATATGTGGTTCTGGCATCTTAGAAATGTGTAGATCATCCAAACATTGAGGGATTTTTAAAAATTAGTTTATAATGGAAAATTTTGAATTTTGGAAATCATGTTTGTGATATTTTAAAAGTGATAAAATTTAAAATTTAAGAGTTTAGTTTCTAGTGAGTTATAATTGTAATGTTTGTTTTATTGATTGAAATGGAACTAGGTGGGAATCATTGACATAGAATAGATGAAGCTGCTGAAAATGTGGTTTCAGCTAAGTCTCATTTGAACCATCATATAGTAAATAGCATAGTGAATTCATATCATGATTTGGATAGTGGTGATAAAGGGGATGAGCTGAGATATGTGGAATTTTCTGTTCAGTTTGAGAAGTAAAATCTGACCATCATTCTGGGTAATCTGGAACCAAAAAAGTTAGAGGTGTGGATGATTAAGATGAGTTACATAATCAATTTCCACTGAACACCATTGGAGTTGAATTTCAAGAATTCAACAAAAATATTTTCTTTTATCTCATTTCAGGGGTGGGAGTAAGTGGTCAAGGGTAAGATGTACCAGGGTATGGCATGTGAGGATGTTGAGGAAGTTTTAAACAAATAATTATATCCTTTCATTATTAGAATTCATAAAATAATAGACATAATTTTCTTGAAGAAGGATAAAATTTAAATGATGGTGTATGTGGATATATTAATGATTTTTTTCTTGTTTAACTTGAGGTTGTACGTAGAAAAATGTTAAAGGCCTGAATTTTTGTTTTAGGGATAAGGAAAGAAATCAGTTTGATGATTTTAGTGAAATATATAACTCAATATACAGATATGTTAAATAGAGATTAATTTTCAAAAATTTACATCTATGGGGATATGAGAGGGGGAGGTATTGTGATACATATGAGATATTATGGGAACTATAACATTGAGAGAAATTGGAAGAGGAAACTAATTTCCAAAGGGGGAGTATGGTTGAAAATCCAAAGGCAAGACGATGAATCTTCCAAAAAACCCTAGAAGAATATTGTCATGTTTCCAATGTTATTATCTAATCCATATTAATATATAGTGTCTATAACCACCTATAGTATGAAAATATTTTAATAAGATGATCAATCATTTGTGTTATTGTCACAATACTTTTAATTATGTTGTTCTTTACAATTCTCATGGGTCAAAGGATTTTTACACATCAATGGGATGATGGTAGAAGCATACACCACATCTATTGAATATTGTTATCAATGGCGATTCTGGGAACACCATGAGTCTATAACCTAGATAGTTTTAACAATGTAGTTAAGAGAAACGTGTGTTTTGTTTTCATGTATATAGAGTTAAGCATGTTATAGTAGATGTTCATTTAGGACCATCTATGGAGATATGGGTTATTACATTCAAATATACCATTATGCTTGTTTTGTATTACACTGGTGTGTCTCATTCTATAATATATTATAATGATTTTTATTTGTTTAATTTAACTATGGAAATGATTCCTTCTGTTTTGAGTCATCAATCTCATCTAGGTCAGTTAAATTGTTCAGTATTTCACTGTTGAGTATGTAGCATAGTTGTTGATGTGGATGATTTGATGTCTGACATCCGAGTGCTTGAGATGGATGTTCATTATATTATATTCAGTATGGATTGGTTAACAATGATTACATCCTCCATCAAATTTAATGAAAAAAATGTTTGTTTCACAATGGATAGCAGAGTCGATAATCTATTTAGAGGAGAGTGGAAAATAATTATGGTTGTAGTGGTAATGATAGCCCTAGTAGTTGGGAAGATCATTTATATGTCGAATTCATTTTCATTGTAATCTATAAAATATATTAAGAGAGGTATTTTTCAATGGGATTTAATATGTATATGGATTGTTTTCTCTAAGAATTATCAGGGTTTCCTCCCATAATAGTAGCGGAGGTTACTATTGATCTCTTTATGAGGAGTAGTCATATCTCACATATATATTATCAAAAAGAACCAATATAATTGAGGGAATTGTAATTGCAGTCGAAAGATCTAAAATAAAAGTGTTCAATCGGCCTAACACAACTCTCTAGGAAGCACCTTTTTTCAATAAATGTGTAGATGAAACTCTACAATTGTGTATTGATTATCATAATCTTAACCGAGTTACAGTAATAAAAAAATATCCACTAACAGAAATATATGATCAATTATATTAGCTGATAAGATCTTGGGGGATCTCCATAATTGAATGGTGATTAAGATATCATCAGTTGTGATTATAGATGGTTGATAAACCCACAACAATGTTAAAATATAGACATGGCCATTATGAATAAGTGGTTGTTCCCTCTAGTATTACAAATGAATATGTGGGATTCAAGGAATTGATGAATTATATATTTTAGTGTTATCTGGATTTTGTCGTTATGTTTTTTGTGGAAGACATATATTTTTATTCTAATACTGTTGTTGAGCATGAACAACACATGAAAACAATGTTGGGAATGTTGTGAGAGCATCAATTTAATTAAAAATTATCAAAATGTAAGTTTTTGATATTTGTGATATGCTTCCTTTTCCATTTTCTTTATGAGAGAGGTATTTCAGTATATCTAGAGAAGATAGTGGATGTGACGTCATTCCAATCTAAAAAAACATTCTTTAAATATCATTTTCCCATGGTCAATTTAGTGATTACAAATGATTCCTTCATGGCATCTCATGATTTTCTTCATATATGAAATTTTAATAATTTATGAATGTTCAAGATCAATTAAATGTACATTTTATGAAGTCTTTTTAAGGGCTTCAGGGTCTCCATACATCATCACCAATCATAGTTCTTCTAGAACCAAGGAAATGACACATTGTGTATTGTGATGCACCCTTATTTGGGTTGGGTTATAATATCATTAAAGGGGGTCATGATGTGGCATATAGATTATGGTAGTTGAGGTTTCTTAATTGTAACTACCCAACACATGCTTTGGAGTAGGTAAACTTGGTTTAGTTTTTGATAACATGTTGTCACTATCTCTACAAAAAAATTTATAGTTTTTAACGATCATATGAGTTTGAAGAATTTTTTAACATAAATATATTTTCATATGAGACAAAGAATATAGAGGGATTATATCTGAATTTTTTTCATTTTGATTATATACACACCTACAAATAAGAATTTATTGGTTGAGGAATTGATCATAAAGTCATATGCCCAAGGGAAAATGAATATTTAGATCAATGGAAGCTGATGTCAGTCATAGTGGACATGTTCTTGAAATGTGAATACTGATATGAGATAGCAGTACTATTTCTAATTTTATTCGATATATATTTGGTTGGATTGAAAAAATATGAAAAGAAGTTTTAATAAAAATGTTTATATATGAGGTTGAAACTCATTGGTGGGGATACCATTAAATGATAGAAACTGTATGAGAGAATAGTTTAGGGGTTTTGGAATGAGATGGATGTAATAGTGTATTTTCGGTAACAAATTCTTAGTGCATGACATAATTCCAGACTAGTTGTCCACACTATAATTCATAAAATAATTATGTTTTTGAAATCATATTTTTTGTGGGAAGGTATGAAAAGGAAAGTAGATGAATTTGTATTGAGAATCTTGACTTGTCAATTAGTCAAGGTAGAGCATCATTGACGATAAAGTATGTGGTAGACTTAGCCTATCACAATGTTGAAATGAGAGAATGTAGCTATGAATTTTTCTATAGGCATCCCATGAATGGGTTGGAAACACGATGTCATATGGGTGTTTGTGAATGGGATCACAAAGTCAATGCTTTTCATCAATATTAATAAATATGACACGGTAGAAGATCAATCCAAAATCAATATTTGTGAGGTGGTAAAGAGGCACTGTGTTCCAATTTTGATCATATGAGATTGATATTTCATGTTCGTGTCTTTTTTTTTGAAATCATTTGTACAATCCCTCGGGACGTAGTTGATAAATAGTATGGCATATCATCCATATATGGATGGTAAATTCATGTGAATGATACAAATTTTTGATGATATATTGTGGGATTTTCTGATGGATGTTTATCTTTCATTGGGGGAAAATATACACTTGTTTCATTTCATATATAACCTTGGATATTGGTCCATTTTGAGAAGCTCGATTGGGGTAGAAAGGTAAAATATTATATGTATTTCTCACCATGATTTATTGGGGATCACAATGTGTCCCATGTATTTTTGTTAAAGAATCATCAATCAAATCCTACAATTTTAAATTAATGGGAAAATTCTGAATTAAATATTTATGATTTATTGGTGCGCATGATAGTGAAGATTTGGATTTGAATAATAATTTATTGTGTGGGAAAAAAATATAATGTTGCGGGTTTTGTGTAATCATGGTCAAATTCAAGAGGATATAAGGTAATAAGAAAAACAAATCATCAAGAAATGAACTAAGCTCTTTAGAGGAAGTGATAGCATTATATATTCTGATAATGGAATGTCTAGTGGTGTGGAGAATATATAACCCCCAATTAGAGGTATATAACCAATATTTTGTTATAAGTATATATGGATTGGGTAAGGTTTTGGATTTTTTGGTGGGTTTTGGGATGTTTTGTTGTATTTTCTATGGGGTCATAAATTATTCACAGTAGGTGAAAACATTGTAGATTATACAAGAAATCAGGAATAAAGAGGACGTGGGCTATGGGTTGGAACAATTTTATAGTGCACAGTTTACCAATCCGTTTTTACACCCTATGTAAATCATTCAACTATAGATAGTTTTCTATCACATGTCTAATGCTTGTTATATCTAACTATGTGGCCCATCCATGTGTGGTACAATTTATGGAAGTAGTTGGCACACAATTAGAGCATATTTTTCCCAACAGTGTAGCTAAACCATTTACGTGAAACAATTTGGATTTTTAAAAATTAGATCTTTTATAATTTTAACCAAAAACACAACATTTTATCCCCTTTTTGACCATCACGTAGGATTTCATCTTCTCCGAGGGTTGGGAAGCTCTCCCACATGTTATGGAAGTATCTCTATGGGTTTTCATAGTTAGGTTTTAGAAGATCTAATTTCGTAATTATCTTTTCAAAAAAAGTTTATTAGTTTATCATAGATCTACTACCATATCCCTCTCATGTTTTTTTAGATTTAGTTTCATTTTGGATAGATCTAGGGATTTTTTTTCTATTAATGTTGAGTTTTGGCATTACTAATGTAAGTAAGAGTGATCAAAGTTGGAATAATAAAATTTTACCCTAGATTGGTGACAATTCGCATCGATTAGTCATTTTCATTAGAAACATTAATGATATGTGGCTTCACCTTTGAGTCCTTTTGATAAAACTAGAAGTAATAATATAAAATTAGTTTTTATCATTATATTTCATCTGAAAATAATTTATGAAGTTGGTGTAAATAATCTATATTAATTGTTTGTGGGTTATGTGGAAAATGTTATTTTGATGGACAATATGATTCATTGTTTGATTTTAAAATAATGGTTTTTAATTAGATACTTGTTTTATTTATGGAACTAGTTTGAGAAACATATTTTAAACAAAATTATGTTTTATTGAAATGTATTTTAGTAAGGTTTGGACTTAATGGTGTTTTCAATAAATTGTTGATTTTATTGGAAACATTTTTTCATGTAATTGGTTGAAATTATTTTTTTGATTAATGGATTGATTTTGTTTGGAAAATATGGGATGATGTGATTTTTGTACATTATGATTTTAGGGATGTTTTTTTGAGGATAAATATTATTTTGAAGGGATGGATAGTGGTTGTTAAGGACCACCATTAAAGGCATAAAATGTGGAATGAATCCCCACTATAAAAAGGGGACGTTGTATGAATGTGAAGTTCCATCATCAATGTTAACTTCGATATCATGTGGTTGGATTTTTTGTGTGGATGATATGAGAATTTTGTCACCCAAGGCCAAATGGATTAGAACATTGTTAGATGATTAAATGTTTAATGACTTGATTGGATGCATTACTTGAATATTTGTATATATGGGAAATTTATTTTGGAATGGAGGTGTTTGGATTATTTTTAATAGATTGAATTTTTAAAAATATTATATATGTATTTTAATAAAAGTGGTCTAACTTATTCCAACCAATTGGTTATATTATGTTTTTTCTTTTGGGGAAAGTCTGCGGAGTATTGTTACTCACCTCAAACATTGAAGCTTGGGTGATTTGGCAGACGACGTATCCTGGGACACCGGTAGAGGTAAAAAATCTCATTTCTTTAGTGGATGATAATAATCCTAGATGGTCTTGTGGTATTGGATCATGAAGATTTTCATGATTCATGGGTGAAATGTGGTTGTGTATTGAGCATTGTCATTTTAGTTTTCGACATGGTTCTCTAATATTGATTATTTGTATGTTTTGGTTTGGTTATTATTATGTCTTGGTATTTTTGTAATATATTTTTTATATGAATAAATTAGTGGTTATTTGGTAATGTAAAATTTGGTTTCTTTTTTTCAAATGAAGAATCATCACCCTTTCATTCATTAATCCATTAGAATTTATTTATATCCTTTCATGCCGTCAATATTTCTTATAAAGAAAATTAGCACTTCCAACATGACTAAAGATAATGTTGAAGGGTGATATGTTAAAATTACTACCTCTATGACCCCAATACATCACAATGGATATAAGAAAGAGTGGCCTCACCAAACCTCAATGGTAACCATACGAATGGTGGTGTGGAAGCTATTTTTGTATGCACACTATACTAAGTATAAGTGAATCTTCAATGAACCTAAAAAATCTATGGAAAAAGACAACAACATGTATTTTAACGTCTATATGGTTCTCTATATCAGGGAATCAATATGTGGAGGTAATTAAGTGATAAGGAATACATTAGAACCAAAATCATGATGGAAAACTCTCTACACCATATAGTTAACATGAGGATCATAATCAGAAATTTCATTCATACGTATTCTGTGGAGTCACACTAACTCTTCTGTATACATCCACGAAGAAAACCACTATTGGAAATTACTCCATAATCACTGTAATGTGTTGGGATTTCATCAAATGGTCAACTACCACCCTTATATAATCATATCCTCATGTTACATGAGGTAAACTCGTAATAAATTCCATCAATATATCCTTCTAATTCCCTTGGTGGACATCCAATTGCTTGAGGAAACCACCAGGAGAACAATTTTATGTCTTGAAATTCATGAAGACCAAACATTATGAAATAAACTATACAACTACAAGCTTCACCCTAGGCCACAAAAATCGACCCCTCAATCATAGAACATATTATTCACACTAGGATGTACCACCAAAGGAGAACTATTGTTCTCAAGAAAACCATATAAAACATAACTAAAGGAAGAAAATAAGTCTCTAAAATATTACCTCATTTTTTCCATCATAGTACAAAAATAAGGGGAATCGCAAAAAAACAACAACACAATCTATCTAGAACTAGACATTGGAATCCAAAAATTGTGACTCCTACAACTGTTGAACTAAATATGGCTGAAATTTAATTTTTTAAAGTCATTCGATTCACCCGTATACATTAATATAATGATTCATCACTGTATGTTCCTCCATAATGCTCTAGTAATCTATAGATTCACAAACATCATCACTTGGTGACTTCTTTGATAGTGCATCTACTTTAATATTAACCAATACATGCCTATAATAAATTTAAAATCAATATCATACTATAATTTAATCAAATAATGGGGTACCATATTTAGGTCAAATTGTTATAAGGCATCCCTATGGATCATAGGGTTTGAAAAACTAAAAAACAATTACTGATGAGATAATTTCACCAAAACTTCAATTAAAATAACACTACCAACTACTTCCTAAAAAATGTATAATTAAATTTCTCATGTATATGTAACCACTGATACCCATAAGAAACAACATATCTATTCTTTAATAGAACAAATCCCATGAAATGACATGAAGTGTGATAAATAAAACAAAACACCATGATCTAGAAATAAAGGAACTTTATATCTAACCAACATCTCCATCAATTACTAAAAAGATACAAGAAAATGGTCAGTCCATCATAACTATAGATCCACTCTAGTAAAACTGTTAAAGGAATCATGACCAAAGATAAATCATCTATGAACATCACGTAATATCCTAAATGAACAAGGAATATCCTCACCTATCATACTATCTTGGGGGCATCCGTATACGCAACCTCCTATATTATCTAATGATCCAAGACTACTCGATGTTGGGATTCAAAAAAACCCAGATAAAAAACCTTGAAATCCAATAAATTAGATTTTGATAAATTTCCATATAGATTATCTTATTGAAGAAATATCAAAATGTCATTCTATTGAAACAAAAAACTGTGTTTCTTTCAAATTTTAATTGAATTCATCATGTGACACTAACTCAGAAAATAAATGTCAGCTTTGTATATAAAATGTGTCTGTATGCTAGAAGAAGATATAGGATGGACTTAAATATTCTAGACAACTACCCCATGAATAGAAGATTTTTTGAAATCCCCCATAGGATTTGGTTGTGGATTTTTAAAATTTATTTTAAGAAGGGTTCTATGAATTACAATAAAATTTCTATATTTCTTCAAAGAATAAATGATTTACTATCAAAAATAATAATCATAGATCTCTTCGAGATCAACAATATGACTAGTAATTGACCCCAAATTGACCCATGTAACAAATGTTATAGCGATCATAAGATTGAAAATAATGATAAATGAATGGCGTCATCCTGCAAGTCATCCTTTCATTCCATTTAAAAGGTACCTCTGCGTAGGACCATCGATCTAAGCCCATCCGCGAAGGACCATCAATGTAGTCTAATCCATAAAAGTCCACAAGAGAATATTAATTGACCAATCCACCTCAAATTTTCAAGGGATGACCGAACTCCTAGACCATGAAACTAGAAGAGGTCCATGACCCCATAGGTCCTCCAACCATGTAGATTGTCACCAATTGGGTGAACTACAATAGAAAACCTACACTATGGCAAGTCTCCCGACCCATACATGGGTGACCCGTACCTAGGATAGAGTATCTAATCTTCCCTAATACTACATAAGCAATGTACCACCTGTGCGGCCTACTTGCACAACCAACCTAGGAAACCTAGATGCCAGACACATCTATTTGACCCACCTGCATAAACCCACTAGGAAATTCTGTGGGGTTTTGCTACTACACCCCTCCATTCAATTTTTGTTTCTTCCTTCACTAACCAATGTGACATGTAGAGACATGCAACATGAACATTTCATGATAGGATGAGGACGTTTTCCCATTTATATTATGCATCCATAACAACCTCCTCTAGAATACCATGACATTAAATAATAATCTACACTCCATGAAGTTTGTTCAGTTGGCATACAATTCTTTCTCCATTTCACGTGTCGCGAGTTTAAATTATTCTCTTAGATTCCATGAGTAACTCGAGTCGAAACACAACTCAATAAACTCCTAAAATCGTATCTATACCATGTTGATTTATAATTAGGCATCCTCATTAGAAGTAAGGCCCGACCAAACATCAAATTAGAATCATTTTTAGGAGTATGAACCAAATACTCTTCCACTAAATGAGGAAAAATGTGATGTTTTTCAAATAATATACTTTTTCTTGTTTCTCACACTGAGCATCACACCCATGTGGTTAGAGATTAGTGATGATCCTAAAATTCATACATTCAATCATATGGGATAAACTATAAAAACTATCATTCATGATAAAAATGACACATAGGACACCCACCTAGATTCTAAGAACAATAGGGATCCTCTATAACATTAAGACCCATTCATAATCCCCTTAATCTAGTTCTCTTCAATAGGGGTAAACTCCGAGTTAATCCATCAAATCTCATTGAATGAAAACATCTATCATTTCTCCTTCACATTGGATATCCATCTTAGAGATAATCCACAATCTATCATATCAATAGGTCATACCCCTTTTACAAACATACACATGAGGGCCTCCATAATCATGGTTCCTCACCAATGAACAATATTGGATCTTTTTCTCTTCAAATGGTAAACATAGGAATACTGCTATAGGTTCAAACCCATCATTCTAAAACAAAACTTTTATTTTGGGAAACATACCCATTATGGTCTATTTAAACTCATAAATTCATATACCTTGCATGTTCATTAGGTTATTTTGACATAAGTCCCACACCAAACATGACAAGGAATCTTCTTCCTAGACCTCCATTCCACATGATATTAAAGTGTATGATCGAGTCCTCATTACAAGAACAGAAATGGTAAGATGTTCCCCAGAATGACGCACTAAACTATATGAGTTCTAATTACATTCAAAAGCATATGATGGAATCCCATTTATGGGTTTGACCCCCAACATGAAACAATTCTCATCTCTTTGGATGACGATAAAATCTAGAGTGACATTAGTCTACCAGGTTGAAAATAAACCCATATATCCCAAATGGGTGGATAGAAATCCATCATTGATGTAATAACGATAGAAGAGTATCTATGTACTATATCAAAGGATATAATCAATTGAAAACCTCAGATACATACATATATCTCTATTTTTGGGGAACCTGATATACATACAAATGATTCTAAATTCCCATCATACAATTTGTAAATAGATTATTTGTGATGACCATACTCATACATGGGAATTAATGAAGGATTCAAGAATTTATCTAAAATATATAAGAGATTCCAAGTGTAAGTACTATTTCTCCCCCCAGGGCATGATGAGCCATACCTCCCATCATCTCAATCAATTTTAGTTCTTACGCCTTGTGGGTAAAAATAGCTAATGAGTTTCTGCAACTGGATTGTGGGTCACTATGGATATGGAACCATTTGGCCTTTCTAGTTTCATTAAAAAACAAATTGGAAACCATTAAAATATAATAATTTCTAAAATGAGGCTATATTTTCATCTAAAATACATAATGATAATCTACATGACCTCCCACAGACAATGAGTACCTAAATATGTCATTGATGAACACCACCACTATCATATCCAATAACTATTTAAAAACTCTATTCATCTACTCCATTAACACTACACGATAATTTTTCACACTAAATAAAATTACAAAAAACTCATGGTGATCTTGAAAAAAAATGATTGTTAGACTTCTAAATAACTATAACATTCACCCACATCTCATGATATCCAAAATGGAAATTAGTCTTCAAGAGTAAAAATTCTCCAATCACTAAATTGAAAAAATAATTCATCCATGTTAAATAGATGTACTTCATCATTTTCATATGCTTCAAGTGAAAATATTAAATACAAAGACATTAATTTCTAAAACCCATCTATATTAACAATATTTTCTCACCCAATGGTTAATAACTCAGTTGAATAAAACCTCACTAAAATGGATCTTCATGTTGTACTCTCAACTATCACTTCTCATATGGAACTATCAAATATAGGTAAATTTATATAAGGGATATTCATGGTTGTATCTCAATCTCATATATAATCTCCCATATATGTGGTAAAATGATAACCACTTCGTGTAAGTCATCATGGAACTCCTACAAAACCATTTGAAATTTCAACTATTGATCCTCCAACAAAAATAGAATCACTGAGTAAATTAAATTATATAAATATGGAGCTTTCCTCTAAACCAATTGAGGGACTTTGTAGAAATCAAAAACCATAGAATCATCATTGGAATCATACCACACAAGCTTCCTCAAACACAATCTCAGGTCTTCCAACAATGAATGCAACCAATCCATGTCAATGATAATTTCATTTGGATGTATCTGTAATCATTGAAATGTCTCCAAGAGTTGTATTTCCCCATCGCATGCTTCCAATCTCTCCATACTTCAAACAAGTAATCTTAAACTAAAACTAATGTAATAATTTCAAATGGAACTCTAATTATCTCTACCTCAGTTACAAATGACTGGAATATTGTAAGTGATATAATTGATCGTGTCACTCCATTATCTAACAATTCCTAAAACAAAGTATAAAACAATATATTGTAACCATGAACTATGTATGGGTCAGTTGCCGCTCGAAACTCTAAATATTGAAGTAGACCTCATCATTCTCTATAACATCTATGACTGAGTTTAAAACCACATCCATGAACACACATTACTCTATAAATATGAGGACTATATTGGGGTTATCCTCCACTTACCCAATATCCTCTATACTATTCCCAAAGTGGAAAACGCTATTACTACTACCTCGACTGAAACTGCCTCAGTGGTGGAACCTAAATAATGACACAAAAAACACTATCCCTAATGAAATGATATGATGGGGGTTGGGTTATATAATTTATGACAAAAACTATGTTGTCTTAACATTTGGGAACCCCGAACATCAAATTATCTATATATGTAATCTATATGACTTCCCCACATTACGATCTAGTTCCTCCATGAATCCTACTCAATGACTTATTCTCTCCCTGTACCACATGATATTTTGTCATCAGATATTTAGTCATGTAGTTATAGATATATGTATGAAAAATACCTTTCAAATTTCATATCATGGGTCACATCACCTAGATATTTTTTTATGAAATACCACAATTGGATAATGATATATACCCCGAAAACTCACACACTCGATCTCTACTTCTAGTGGGAATAGTCTTCCTGGTGATGGGAAAACATCATTTTCAAAGAAAAGAACTATAGTATGAACTAGTCTCAAAACATCTACCCTCAGATCAATGACATATCATGATCCCTAAGTAACAAGAACAACCATTTCCTTGTAACTTCACATATCATCGAAAAAACCAATGAAACTGGTGGATACTATCAAGAACAAATCTAATTGAAGGCATCATTACCTCAATCAACTAGTCTTATATGACTACATATGAAATGGAAACCTCGTACATACGTAGAATCTAGACTGAATAATGTTGAAGTGTCATGATATATGATTCTTCAATGCCAACCTCTACTCAGTGGTGATTTTCTACTACATTTTACTGTAAATCTTCAGTGTGAACAAGATAAAGATGTTGACTTGGATCCATTCCTTCATGAAGTAAAAATTATTTTCCCTCTTAAACCCGAAATATAGAATAAATTATACTAATTAATTTATTAAATTATTATCTTGTTATTGTTTCATCCCAACAAAATGTATACCCCTTTTAGTAATAGTAATAAACAAGAATGAGGCATGATTCTTTCCGGGATCACATCCCTTCAATCAGTACCACATTTTTTAGTAGATTCAGCAGACATAAAGATATTTTAATCAGGTCACAATGGATCCAAAATAGACATGTCTTAGATGATCGTCCATTTTTAACCTTACATATTAATATATCAGATGTTTTTTCCTTACTGAACTATGAGACCTCACTTGTGCCTAAGTCTAAACTCTATCATATCCTTGAAACCTAAACCTATGTTAACACTCATTAATGTCCCCCTCCCATAATGCTACTAAAATGATGGATGTGAGACATTGAATACACGTGTCCCACCTCTTGTAAGCCTTGGGATGACACTGAGGTTATGTTTTAAATTCATATGGGAGGCATTAACATCTAATATAAATAAGAAAACTAAGGATATAAGAATGATACAACAACCTAAACTAGATAATACAAACATACATATATATATATATATAATAATCACACATTTAAACCATTCAATTTTATACAATAATAAACATCTGGAATAATATATTGATATAAAAATTGTACAATTCCAGTGGCCATGAAGCCCATACAAGATCTACAGGTCCTCAAGATTGTAATATATATCATGATCCCCTACCTCCTCCAACTGACCTATAAATAGTTTATATATACATTGGTTGAGTATAATAGTATACTGGAAAGGATCATCCCTAGATCCACTCCTGATAATGATTATGAAAACTTGCTAATGAAATGTGAACCATAATGAATCTAACTTTTCCTCTAAATTGGTATATTATGTTTCAATCGCCACCATGGCTATATATTTCCATGTAACAAATAAAATATTTCCTATAATATCCTAATAAATCGTCTGATGTACTTTTATCCATCATCCCTTATAGTTTTTTTCCATTCCCCAACATTTCACATCAAGAGCATCCATCTCTTTAAAATAACACCATCTCAAAACCACCAAGGATGGGTCTCACAACATGCATCACATGCATCACATAACCCACTATACCATACAACACACCAAATAGTAACTGAGTAGTTTCTATCAACCACCATACCTCGTATGAAATATATCCAACATAAGGTATTATAGAACAAGCCATTATAGATCATATAAAAAGAATATACCTCATGACATCACAATAGATACATTTCGTACCTATAATACTCATTTTGATACAATTTCTAGTAATAAATGTATGTCAAATGATCATAATCCATCAAATCCCTCTACAAAATTATATTGAAAACAATCGTCCATGTATAATAGACAAAATGGATACCATGGGAAGATATTATCGTTCGAGCGTTTAGTGATCTATCCATCCTCCCACCAGGATGTTGGGGAAAACACTCTATTGTAGTCCACTAGGTGTCAATATCTCAATGTACATGGGAGGGGATGTGCACAAAATCACATAATATACAAGATATAAGATAGCTCACTAACACCATATATTCTTAGCAGAGTCCTACTCCCATCTATAACTAACATCACCCAAATTCTTGTCTGCCAATTATAAGACATGATATCCTATATGAACATTAGAATATAGTAGTGAAACATTATTATCATTATTTTCATTATCATTTCTGTCAGTTAATAAATTCATAAACAATTAATTGATTGTTAGAATTTTTTAGATTACAATATATTGAATTAAATTACACGATGTGGATCATCATAGTAAATATCATGCCCTCAGGGAATAACACAAACTATGTACATAGTTTATCATGATTAAAAACTATTAGGGATATTCATTCCATATCAGAACAACCCCATAGGATAGAAAATTATTTAATCAATATTATAATTATAATATAAACTATGAAATCCTCGGAAACCATCCAATACTACCACCAATAATAATCATGAAGATATGAACCTCATGCTACCTCATGAAAAAAAGAATGTATGGATTATTAAAAATAAAATCATCTAATAAGAATTAAAAAGTTCAGAATAGAGCATCCAAGATCTCATTATCTCATCAACGGGTATCCTAAAAGGTAACCCTTTCCATCACCTTTTGTGTCATCCCTGATAACCAACTGCATATACTGATTCATCTCACTATCACATGTGTCTAATTCAAGAAAATCAATAGGGACATCATGTAAATATTTCAAAATAAAAAAACTAAGATCATTTATAATATGACAACATCACATATGGGAAATGCCAACCCACATCACACATTAACCCTCTTGGTACAACCATACTATGATCATAAATCTGTGCCTGTAACTATCACAAATCATAAGAAACAGGAATAAATTTTAGTTAAATAAGGAAAATGGGTTAAAAAATCCATTAATCCATCTTAATTTTATGATCTCTCACAACTCTAAAAAATGGCACACGGCCCACCAATGAAAATAAGATAATAAGTTTCCTAGAAAACAATCTTTAATACATAACACATTTTATTATGTCGTGAATTGATTAATTAGTTTATTAATAGGTTCAATCTCTGGTAGCCAAAGGCATCAAGCTATAACAATCTTTCAAAGGTAAAACATGATCCTAGGATTTATTTTGGTTTCAAAAACATAGAGACATACCATTAACAATTAATGTGTCTTTATAAATAGTAAAAATAACATGAATAATCATGCTTCATTCTATTTATAAATTAAATTATGAAAATTGAAGAACAAAATTAAGTAATCATTTCTTTAGATTCATTTTAATTATCATCCTAATAGATTTTAAAATGAACTAATTTGATATTTATTTTAATTCCTAATCCAAATAATTATCATATAATTCATGATAATAAAATAATTACTAGTTACCACTAAGAAAAATATTATATCAAATAAATCCTTTTATATCACAATATCTATGAAACCAAGAGGCAATCTATTATCACTGTATCAAGAAACAAAATGTGATCTCTATCCAATATGACTAATATGGATTAAATAATTAGTAGTTCAGTATTATTACAATTCATTGGGATAAATAATTATTATTATATGATTTAATGAAAATATTAAGATAATAAATGAACCCACTACCTTAAATGACACTAATATTCTTTGCATGACAACATAACATGCAACGGGTCTCTGATCTCCTATCCTTTAAGAACTACATTCATTTCAGGATGACAAGGCAAAACCACAGAAAAATAAAAAAGTAAAACCCCACTATTAACATAGGATATCAAATTAAAATTTGGGTATAAAATAATCTAACATAAACAATATCAAACATATATTATCAACAGGAAGAAAATTGAAGAACACGCCATAGATCAACTCAGATCAGAAAATATTGATAATAAAATCCCAATGATTGGCCCACATTAAATGGATTCCTTAACATTGAATGGGTGGGTCTCCTATCACATGAAATGAGAGGGGGATTTATTGTTTCTTTACAGTTATGAGTATCCTATGATTATAAAATGCTTATAGAAGATGTGTAGCAGGAAATTACAAGATGTGTAATCCTATTCATTGTGGTGTAATACATGGTTTTAAATTGGAACCAAATAATGTATCTCATTTTTTGTTATTTAACCTCAAAAAATTACAACTGAAGAACCTAAACACTATATGTTATGAATCAATATTACAAGACATGTAAGGATTGAACGTCCTGTAATCTACCATGTTAAAGCATTTTCATATACAAACTCATCCAGAAGTCATCCAGGAATCCCCCAAGATCTGTTACCCTTGGGAACACATTAAGGGTTAGGATATATGGATATGAGACATTAAAACATAAATTATTAAATGATGATTACATAATCAAAACTCACATTATGAGGTGTTCTTATTGGCCCAAAAAATATGAAGGGTGTGTTTAAATAAATATTATGAATAAATTTTTTAAAATAGATATATTTTAAACAATCATAATACCTATAATAGGAGTCTATTAATTTTAATAAAAATTGAGGTGATTTTTTATAAATTGAATGAACATTGTTAATTAAATGTGTTATTTAAAAATTTATTAAATCAAGACCCCATAGTCTTTTTATATGTCATGGTGTGAAAACCTAAAATTTTAGAATAATAACATTATATATTATATCAATTTTGAAAAACAACAATGATATTAAATAACTGACAATATTTATTTGGTAAAATAAAATATCATGAATTGGTTGGGGAAGATGAAATCCAATTCCATTATGGAACGAAATATAGTATATTACTATAAAATATATTATACCCCTAAGGGAATAAATAATACTTACTAGATAATGATAATTATATGGTTTAAATATTTGAAAAAATATTTAGTAATTAACTAATTAAATATATGGGGAATTATTTTGAATTTTTAGAAATATTACATTCTTCATTAATAGTTAAATATATTAATTTTTATTAGAAACTAAATTTTCATTTAAATAATTTACAATAATATAATTTTTTTTTAATTTATTTTTATTTAAGAATGGTTAAATTTTTTAAAAATTTGACTAATTATTTTCATTTTAATAAACATCATATTGTTTATTTATGTTAAAACCATTTATACATATAAATATTTTTTTCTTGAAAATCCATTTTTATATCATTTGGGAGTTTTGAATCATAATTTTTTTTCAGATTTTAAGAATATAATTTAGTATAACTGATTAAATATTTGTAATAAAAATATTTTTTATTTTCTAATATGGTATTATTATATTTGTCACTTTAATTCATTGTGAAAATATTAAAAATTAATTATCACAGTAATTGTAAAAATGTTTTTACCATGATTTAAAATAAAAGGATAAAGCTTAAAATGACATGAAAACCTATCTAAATCAATTTAATATCCATATTTTAACCTTTTAATGTATATATATTTAAATATATATTTATTTACCTTTTTCACATTTTAAAAATATTTGTACACCATTTTTATTTAAAAAATTATATGTGTACATTCATCTCACTTATAAATTGCCACCCAATCTGCTCTCTTATTCATAGGATAAAATAATTTTGGTCATCCAAGACCTAGAAAAATCACTTCCGAACATCAATCTAATAACCCAATATTATTTCATTTGGTCTGAAATCTATTATATGAGTAATTTTATTATAATATTACTCTTGTGGTCCTATAAGAGGTAAAATTACAAACTATAATTTTATATTTATTTTTAAAACCCCACCAAATTACATAATATAATCATATATAATTACAATAAATATCTACCATATATTTATATGTTATTTTTTTGGTTAATATTTCATATCCACTTCATCATTACTAAATAGGTAATGCATAATTTCACTCATGTGTATAGCGGACAACAACCGCAAAAACTATTGTTTAATATTTTCTATAAAAACCTCTCATTACAGGGTATGAAGATTGATATCGAGTATATATATAATAATTATTGTTACATAATTCTATATATTTAGTTAATATATCATATATACCTTTTTTACATTACATTCTATATGGGATATGATAACATCACTCATGACTATGATGGACTATACCCCAACAAAGAGATAAGATTTGTTTTTTACTAATGTTTTAGTTGGATATTAATAAGAATAATTCGAATAAAGATATGTAATATAAATGACTTTATATTGATATTTTAGACGTATTAATCATTCTGAATAGATAATATCTCAATTTTTTCTAACCTTTTCATGAAATGAATGTCTATATTTTGTTCGTGTATGTGCATAATGTCATCATCTCAATGTGATAAGACTCTCTATTAATCACCTAACCCCATTGATGATATATATATATATGTAAATTAATGAAACATATATTTTATTTATTTATAATAGTATCAGTACTTAGTGACAAAATATAACATACCTATCATTACATAATGATCATTGAAAATTCGAAAAGTTATTCATGTGTATGATTAACCTAACATCTCCTTTATTGTATCTCTAACACCCCCAAGGATTTAATAATAAATAGAAATGAATGAAGCAAAATTTCTATACATAATGAACTATTATTTTTAGGTGGATTTTTTTAACTAGTTGTATTGTATAATTTTCATGCTTCTATTATTTTAATTTTAAAAAAGGACTTATTCAACTACGATAAGTTAGTTCTCTGGAGTCTTGTTGGGAAAAAAATTTTATGAATAACATCCTACCCTTATGAATATTAATGTATACTTTATGAATATTAATATGATAATATTAATAGCAACATCATAAATGAATTTATTTCAAATAATTTATGAGACATTGATTAATTTTTTAGGCTTTTATAAAAACAAATATATATTTTTTTAATCATTATTTTTGAGTAAATATTTATTTTTTTAAAAATTATATTTCTCAGATTTAGAAAATTATTTTGATAAAATGGAGTTCATTTTTGAATTATACATGTCAAAAAAATTAAGGGTTAATTTTTGTGTTTTTTTAAATACATGATTTTATGTTGAATAGATAAATTTAATAATTTAAAAAAAATTGATATATAACTGATTTTTTGACTCATTCATGAGTCATGGCATATGTAAATGTCTATTTGATCGATCAAATATTCACTTAATACAAATTTTTATTATAATAATCAATACTATTCATTTTCATGAGAAATAATATTAAACTAATGATAAAAATAATGGAAAACCCCTCATCTCCTCAACTATAAATACAAACTGCACCCACCACTTACTATCACACATATCAATAATTCAGAGTTCTCTACATTCTGAAAAACCCCTTCCTTACTCTATTAACCACGTCCAAGAACATTTCGTGTCACTAGAAGGCCAAAACCAAAGGCTTTAAAGAGGATCTCCAGGAGTAGAGATCAAGAGATAAAAATCCACTATCATTTTTTCATGTTTTCTATTCAATTCTATTATTTTATTGTACTATATTATCCACATCTTATCCAAGAGGCATTAATGAGCTAATAATATATATATTTAATATTTTAATAATGTTTTTTGGTAAAAATTTATCATTCATAATCATATTTTAAATATAAAAACACCTTCTGTGGTGTTTCGATTTACAGACATCATGGATGATGTGTCTTAAAATTCATTTAATTATTCTAAATTTGATAATAAATCTATTTTAATGGTTTTAAGATATTTAAATGTGTATGAAATAACTTTTTTTGTTATGTAATAAACATTGAAACATAAAATTAGGTAATATAATGATTATATTTTGTGATTATCGTAGAACCAAGAAATTGACCTTAAAGAAAATCACTAATGATTTATCTAATGATTAATCCTCATACCATATACACAAAAATATTTACGTAATAATTTAAAAATATGAAAAAATAAATATTCCACTTCATTCCACTTCGGGGTTTTTGTTACATTTTATATGAAAATCCTTTACGATCAAACCATGGAAATATTGTAAAGCACACACACTAAACAATAGAAATTAAAAATTATTATTAATAATTGAGTAAAATTATGTTATAAAATGATCATATATATATTTATAAACATTATTATTACTATTTAAAATATTGATAACTCCCTATTAAATATTATAATGTATGTTTGACAACGTTTTTTGTATGATAAACCTAATGAAAGGAAAATCTTATATCGAATTTCCATTCATTAAGTTAAAAATCTAATTCATTAATTATGGGATACCTATATTAGTTTCTTAACAAATACAATTTTTATTATGATTTATTGTGGGGATTGACATTATATAAACAAAATACACTCTTTCTAATAATTTTCACATTAACTAGACGATATTTATAACATACTTCAGTTTAAAAATAATTTTTAAAAACACTATTGATATTAATTTAAAACAAAATGTTTTAATGAAATTGTTCAAGTTTTATGATTAATTTCTTGTTTGTGCAATTACTTTTTATTTAGTTTAATACATATATCTCCATCCAATGTATTAGGTATGTGAATATTTGAGGTTCGTTGTATGGTTACTCCATGTGTAACTATGATGGTTACACCATATGGTAGCTCTAAGGGTTACATTGTAAGGTATATGTGAGGGTTGAAAATAATAAGGTAGTAATGAGGGTTACAATATATGTATATAATTCTCCAATATATCTTTATGGTATTATATATGTAATTAAATTATTTGTGGAAATCTCATGTTTCATAGGTTATATATAAATGGGTGAGTAGTATGTCCTGTGAAAATGATTTAATGTGATTATAATTATTCATGGATTAATGGTTATTTTTTTAATTTTCATATCCCTTAATGATTTTTTATGATAATTTATTGTTATTATTTGTTTTTCATAGGTAATAATGACGTATATGATAAAGAAGGAAGTCATGTAAAATATTATGATGATTTGTCAATGAAATCATGCTCTTGTTTTATGTTAAGAACATTAGGTTTATGATGAAATGGTTACTATTTTAATGGTACCCACTTTGTATTATAGTGGTTTGATATGTAGGAGTTCTATCCTAAAATTATAAAACTCTAAACCAAAAAAAATATTTTTGAAATGTATAGAAGTGGAATCTTGTATAAATAACATGATTTTGTAATGTTTAAGCAGGTGTCCTTATAGTTTGTATTAGATCATGTTTTAGATAAAATTAAGAGTTAGTATTATGTTAATATAATACAATAACTATTTTGTAAAATATGTGAAGTGCACTGTGTTGCATTTGTTGTCAATGAGGTATGGTGTATTCAAGGAATGAATGGAAGGATGTCATGGAGGTTCAATATGTGAATGACAAAGGATGTGATGGTGTTGGTGAGGAAAGGAGAATGGCCATGGTACTAAGATGCATGTCACGTAGGAGATTCACTAAGTGACATAGGATGTTGTGGTTGAAACATTCTCTATGTATATCAGACGATTGAAGAACTGATCTTAATGTTTCAATACTTGTATCAAGATGATACTAAGTTACACCACTTGAAGAATGGATGATGATGGAGTATCATCATTATATCTGACGATTGTTGAGCAGTTCTTAAAGTTCCAAGAACTTGTATCAACTGGATACAATGTCACAACAATGTTTGAAGACCATGCATTGTCATAACAATGCTTGAGGAGATGAAGATGATCTATCCACAATCACTGAGTGGATAATGTGCATTAATGAAGACCATGCACTATCTCTTAGGGCATGATGAATTGAAGATGATCCAACTTGATCTCTGATTGGATCATTGAAGAATGTTGATGAATTATTTGATTCAGGAGCATCGGTTGAAGGAAGACCCTTCGGGAATTCCATTCTTAAATATTGAATACATGATGAAAAGAGAATAGATGAATTCCTAAGAAGAAGAGAAATGGAAGAAGAAGGTAGAAGAAGAATGGCTTAGAGGAAGAGGGCTTGGCATTTGGCTTATACTCATAGGAGAACTTTGTATTTGACAAAGTCTTATTCATGCCTTTGCCAAAAAAATATGGCCAGCCAAGGGTACCTTGAGGGTTCAACCCCAAGGCACATGTGGGCCTAAGGCGCCACGCCCAAGGGGGAACTCGTGTGGCAAGCCCAGGGTGGCAGGTCCACGCAGGGGTGTCACGCCCGCGCGGCAGGGGCGTAGGAGCACGCCCGGAGTGCATAATGGGCGCTGGAGCGCGCCCGCAGGAGGCATGAGTGGGCGAAGAGCGCGCCCGCAGAGAGAATACGGTGCGGGGCGGCACCGTGGAGTTTGGAGGTTCAATTGAGCCGGCAGGGGGAGCGCTAGGTTGATAAAGCGCGAGAAACCCGCGTGCGGATTCGATGTGGGACGCGCAAAATTCACCGGGAGCACATCCTGGCCGTCCGAATGATTGCGCGGCAGATCTTGGCCGCCCGATGCATCGCGCCGCTCGCGATCAAATCTGAGCCGCCCATCTAATCGCGCGCCAGATCTTAACCGTCCGATGCATCTGCGGATCGTCTTCAACCTCGAGCCATGCCGAGGCCTCCGTCAATACAGGCGCCTCCCGACGACAGATTTTGAGATCCCGACCACCATAAATCGAGTCGAAGCATCCATGGAGTTCGTCTGAGCCGTATGAACACAACCATGCAATAAAATATGCATGAATGCAATGAGATGATGAATTCGGTCGAGGCCGAGGAAAACAAAGTTGCCGAGGGCGTGCCACGTTGCTCGAACTCCTAAACCGAAGGCTTGCATGCGTTCTAAGTCGCATGCACGTGAAGAAGATAAAAAATAAAGAACCCGCATTGAAACAGAGAAGAAATCAAGATTTGAGGGAAATCTTGAATTCCCGAAATCTTCGGGAGATTATAAATATCTCATGCGGATGAACCGCCTCTTCCTCTGCGTATAAAAGGAGAGCCCGAGGCATTGGAGAAGCTTGCTGAAAAACTTAAGAGGTCCCGCGAAGCCTTTGTGCAAAGTGAATTCATCCCTGCATGCATCACTTGCACGGCAGAAGACCGGAGCTCCCATTAGCTCTGTAAGGATCCTTTCGCGCACCCCTTGCGCAAAAGAAGAAAGGGAGAGGTCCCCTGCGCGCACCCCTTGCGCGACAGGAAGGAAAAGTTGGGCAGCGCACTTGCGCGCCCTTCTTGTGCCTGCGGCAGTAGCACCTGCGCGTTGTTTCACTTGCGCACCCCGCGGTGTTGCACCTTGCACACCCGAGGCATTAGAAACCTTTCTTGCCCAAGGTGGTTTCACTTGCCCGCTTGATCCATCATGCACCCTTTGTGTGTCAAGTGAAGGAACCCTACGCGGCAGTGGGTGTGCACCAAAGAAGACCCGAGGCCTTAGTGCATTTGTGTGTGCATTCTTGAAGGGTGAAGACCACCACACTTTGTGTGTGTGTGAATTTGAAAAGAAGGACGAGGATAGCTTGGGTGTGTGCAAAAATAGTGAAGGCCAAATACACACTCATTGTGTGTGTGCAAATCAAAGAACAAAGTTGTGTGTGCAAAACAACAAAGTGAAGTGGCCGAACCTATCTGTGTGCTCTAAGTGGAGTGGACACACTTAGAAGAAGAAGAAGACTCACAAAAAGTATAACACACATTTAAGTGTGTAAACACATTGAACAATGTGTGAAGTTCAAGTGAGAAGGTGTGTGCTATAGTTGACTACACCCTCTGAGGGTTTACTGCACCAAGAAGAGAAGAAGGGGAGTGCATGCATGCATGCTTGCACGTGCACACATGAACAAAGCTAAATCAGGCTATGTGCAATTGAGAAGTCCAAGACCAGAAGATCTTGAAGAATCCGAGTTTCCATGCATTCAGTGTATGAAGTTGAATTGTAGTGAGATTGGACCATACTAAAGTTAAAGACATCAATTGTCTGAGTATTCAGTAATTGGAGAGAAGCCAGGTCATCCTTAGAAGAAGGAGATAAATCCTGAGCAAGACGAGAAGACCTGATCATCCCAAGTGATCAGAGGTACAGAGCAAGGCCAGCAATCTTTATCCCAGGCTGCTAAAGATACTTGAAGAGCTGAACAAGAAGAAGAGCTACTCGTGCGACTCGAGGAGCCAGGAGAAGCCCCCTGTGAGACTCAGGGTGGAAGAAGTCTTTAGTGGGATTCTGGAGCAGGCCAGTGGGACTCTGGTAACACTGTGGGACACATTATAAAGACCCTCATGTGGGACTCAGGAGAGATACAGTGGGACTCTGTATCGACCAATGTAATACTAACCGATTATAATGGAGAAACCATGTTGGGGTGTATAACCAACATGGAAAGGACGTAGGCCTTTGGTTCCAAACCTTGTAAATCCTTGTGTCCTATGCCTTTACATTTACTGCATCATTCGTGGAAAGGTGAGAGATACAAGAAGAGTGGATCGAGGCTTTAACCAGCCATAGAAGTTTAATTGATAAAGAATCAATTAGTAAAAAGTTTTAAGGTATCACTGATTCACCCCCTCCCCCTCTCAGTGATTCACACTGATCTGGGCACTTCAACTGGTATCAGAGGCAGGTTGCCTCTAAAAGATCTAAGGGAGTCTTTATGAAGTGCAGATTTGAGGAAATGAGTGACCAGCCTCAAATGGAGATATCTGCCAAGACTCAGAAAAATAGAAAGAAGAAACAGGCGAATAAGATGAAGAAAGCATGTCCTATCTGTGATGAAGTTGGAATAATGAATGATCTTCAAAATGAAATCGAATATCTTCAAAAGACAGTCCCCAAGGAAGTGGCAATGTGTATAGCTACAGGCATCCTTGATCTTCAAGAAGAAAAATCACAGTTAGAAGAAGAAGCCAATACAATGGAAGATCAGTTGGCTAAAAGGGTGGGCATAACCAACACTCTCAGAAAGCTGGTGAAGGCTAAAGATGAAACCGTTTCTCTTTGAAATGAAAGATTTGAAGACACTGCTAAAGAATGGCAAAGAAGCCTTTCTGAGAAATAATTTTTTGAAGTAATAATCAAAGATGTTTACCATACACTAGAGAAGAGGCATAGAGTATCAATGGTTGTTAAAGATTCTCAACTTGAAGGCAAAGTCAAAATGGTGAAGGAGCTTGACAACTCATTGCATGAAATAAAGAAGGTGCATGATGACCAGCTGGAACAGCTGAAACAGAATTGGGAAGGTAGGCTAAGATTGGTTGAGGATGAGAAGAATTCCCTCAACATGAAATGCTTTGAACTGGAGGTGATATTGAAAAATCTGCAATCACCCAAAGCTGAATCCTCCTAGTCAGTTGAAAGTAGAAATGTTGCTACACAAGTGTGCATTGAGAAGGATGATTCCAAAAGAAGGACTTCCTATAATAAAAGGGCAACATCTTCTAAAAATAAGGTACCATCCATACCATCTTGTACTCATGCTTCTAAAAGTGTTTCTACTAAAAGTCCAGGATGGAAGAATGAATCCAAACAAGTATGGATGAAGACAGTTGAAGAAAGAATTTTCTCCTGAAGCAGCACAACAATTCAAGACAAGTACCCTATAATCAGAAAGAATCAAAAAGTCAAGATTTGTGGGTCAATGTTGGTGTTGTAACCAGTATGGGCATTGTGCAAAGGATTGCTGGTACAATCCACTGAATGCCAAAGCACAGAGGAAGCCCATGCCTAGGGGGAGCAAGCCAGAAGAAAAGAAGCAGCATCCACAGGTCCAGAGACATCTGTTTACTGCAAATAGATTTGGATTGCTTGATAACATCTAGGATGTGTGCAAAAGTGGTCAAATAGATACATGTCAATCTCCAACTGTATCCAGAGCTCAAAAGAATAAAATATCACAGAACCTGGCTCAGAAAGAATCCTTGGGAAGCAAGAAGAAAGTTGAAGATGCTTCCAAGAAGGTTTTGAAAAAGGAAAAGAAGTCCTTAGAGTCTAAATCCAAGAAGGGTGATGCATCCAGAAGGACCACCAAGAAAACATGCTTCTACTGTGGACAGAAAGGACACACCATGGATCTTTGTGAACAATCCATGGAACTGAATAGAAGTAGACTGGACTCAAAAGGAAAATCAATCCAGAAGAAGCAGAAGGGATTGATTGAAAATAAGTTGCCTAAGAAAGGTAGCTTAACAGCATCAAAAGTACCATGTGGAACTTCCAGAACTGAGGCCACACTTCCAAGTGACTTACTAGTCATATGTCCTAATCATTTGCAACTTTCCAGATAACTACAAAGAGCTGAAGATGAAGCACTGGTAGTTGCTAAGGCAAAAGGGAAGCAGAATATTTCACATGAAGATGTATTGAGATCCACACTAGCACCAACATCATTGAAGATGAAATGTGCAAGTGTGAAGAATGGTGAAAATGGGACATCTCGGTTGAGAGAATCTTCTCAACCTTGTTGTTCACATTGATGAACCAAGGAGGTTCCATCTTATTCCCTAACCACTTGTATTTACATGTGCTAACATTGCAGGGAATTGAAGATGATGATCATTCTCATCTGGAGAGTAGTTTGGACAGAATGGAGTGCACCCCTTAAGGGGGAGCCAATCTGTAGAAGATGGGATTCTGAAATTTAATACCATCTTGAGAAAAGTGAAGGTATTCCAATCATACTTTCATCCCTTGTTTCTTAATTGTATTCATCATGACAATTGAGGGGGAGTATTGATTGAAGACAAATGGTTGAAAGGGGGAGCTTTATCTTTGCACTAAACTTTCTAATGAGTCTTGTGAAGTATGTGCAGGATTTAGCAATTTATTGTTATATCTGAAAAATTTCAACCCCTTGGAGCATGATCTCACATGTACAGTGAATGTTGGATAGCATTGAGTACATTGGTTACATCACTCTTGTTTTCTACATCGGGTTAGCCCAAGTAGACTTAGAGTTGATTTACTAAAGGTTCTTTGCTAAAGAGAACATGTGACATCATCCCTCTCTCAGTGTTTTTCAAGAAAATACTTTTCATAGGGAGGAAGAGATTTTTGAAAGAGAACCACACCACACCATTGCATTTGGTTGCCAATAAGGGGGAGAAATATTGGCACACATATTGACCCATTCATACGTGCTCTAGTGTATTTCCAACAAATACAAAGGGGGAGATTGAAGTGCACTGTGTTTCATTTGTTGTCAATGAGGTATGTTGTTGTCAAGGAATGGATGGATGGATGTCAAGGAGGTTCAATATGTGAATGACAAAGGATGTGATGGTGTTGGTGAGGAAAGGAGAATGGCCATGGTACTAAGATGCATGTCACATAGGATATTCACTAAGTGACATAGGATGTTGTGGTTGAAACATTCTCTATGTATATCAGACGATTGAAGAACTGATCTTAATGTTTCAACACTTGTATCAAGATGATACTAAGTTACACCACTTGAAGAATGGATGATGATGGAGTATCATCATTATATCTGTTGATTGTTGAGCTGTTCTTAAAGTTCCAAGAACTTGTATCAACTGGATACAATGTCACAACAATGTTTGAAGACCATGCATTGTCATAACAATGCATGAGGAGATGAAGATGATCCATCCACAATCACTGAGTGGATGATGTGCATTAAAGAATACCATGCACTATCTCTTAGTGCATGATGAATTGAAGATGATCCAACTTGATCTCTGATTGGATCATTGAACAATGTTGATGAATTATTTGATTCAGGAGCATCGGTTGAAGGAAGACCCTTCGATAATTCCATTCTTAAATATTGAATACATGATGAAAAGAGAATAGATGAATTCCTAAGAAGAAGAGAATTGGAAGAAGAAGGTAGAAGAAGAATGTCTTAGAGGAAGAGGGCTTGGCATTTGGCTTATACTCATAGGAGAACATTGTATTTGACAAAGTCTTATTCATGCCTTTGCCAAAAAATATGGCCAGCCATGGGCACCTTGAGGGTTCAACCCCAAGGCACATGTGGGCCTAAGGCGCCACGCCCAAGGGGGAACCCGGGTGGCAAGCCCAGGGCGGCAGGGCCACGCAGGGGTGTCACGCCCGCGCGGCAGGGGCGCAGGAGCGCGCCCGGAGTGCATAATGGGCGCTGGAGCGCGCCCGCAGGAGGCGTGAGTGGGCGCAGAGCGCGCCCGCAGAGAGAACACGGTGCGGGGCGGCACCGTGGAGGTTGGAGGTTCAATTGAGCCGGCAGGGGGAGCGCTAGGTTGATACTGCGCGAGAAACCCGCGCGCGGATTCGATGTGGGACACGCAAAATTCACCGGGAGCGCATCCTGGCCGTCCGAATGATCGCGCGGCAGATCTCGGCCGCCTGATGCATCGCGCCGCTCGCGATCTAATCTGAGCCTCCCATCTAATCGCGCGCCAGATCTTAACCGTCCGATGTATCTGCGGATCGTCTTCAACCTCGAGCCATGCCGAGGCCTCCCCGCATGCCTCCGTCAATACAGGCGCCTCCCGACGACAGATTTTGAGATCCCGGCCACCATAAATCGAGCCGAAGCATCCATGGAGTTCTTCTGAGCCATATGAACACAACCATGCAATAAAATATGCATGCATGCAAGGAGATGATGAATTCGGTCGAGGCCGAGGCAAACAAAGTTGCTGAGGGCGTGCCACGTTGCTCGAACACCTAAACCGAAGGCTTTCATGCGTTCTAAGTCGCATGCACGTGAAGAAGATAAAAAATAAATAACCCGCATTGAAACAGAGAAGAAATCAAGATTTGAGGGAAATCTTGAATTCCCGAAATCTTCGGGAGATTAGAAATATCTCATGTGGATGAACCGCCTCTTCCTCTGCCTATAAAAGGAGAGCCCGAGGCATTGGAGAAGCTTTCTGAAAAACTTAAGAGGTCCCGCGAAGCCTTTGTGCAACATGAAGTCATCCCTGCGTGCATCACTTGCGCGGCAGAAGCCCGGATCTCCCATTAGCTCTATAAGGATCCTTTCGCGCACCCCTTGCGCAAAAGAAGAAAGGGAGAGGTCCCTTGCACGCACCCCTTGCGCGACAGGAAGGAAATGTTGGGCAGCGCACTGGCGCGCCCTTCTTGTGCCCGCGGCAGTAGCACCTGCGCGCTGTTGCACTTGCGCACCCCGCGGTGTTCCACCTTGCACACCCGAGGCAGTAGCAACCTTGCTTGCCCAAGGTGGTTGCACATGCGCGCTTGGTCCATCTTGCACCCTTTGTGTGTCAAGTGAAGGAACCCTACGCGGCAGTGGGTGTGCACCAAAGAAGACCCGAGGCCTTAGTGCATTTTTGTGTGCATTCCTGAAGAGTGAAGACCACCACACTATGTGTGTGTGTGCATTTCAAAAGAAGGCCGAGGATAGCTTGGGTGTGTGCAAAAATAGTGAAGGCCAAAGACACACTCATTGTGTGTGTGCAAATCAAAGAACAAAGTTGTGTGTGCAAAACAACAAAGTGAAGTGGCCGAACCTATGTGTGTGCTCTAAGTGGAGTGGACACACTTAGAAGAAGAAGAAGACTCACACAAAGTATAACACAAATTTAAGTGTGTAAACACATTGAACAAAGTGTGAAGTTCAAGTGAGAAGGTGTGTGCTATAGTTGACTACACCCTCTGAGGGTTTACTGCACCAAGAAGAGAAGAAGGGGAGTGCATGCATGCAGGCATGCACGTGCACACGTGAACAAAGCTAAATCAGGCTGTGTGCAATTGAGAAGTCCAAGACCAGAAGATCTTGAAGAATCAGAGTTTCCATGCATTCAGTGCATGAAGTTGAATTGCAGTGAGACATGACCAGACTAAAGTTAAAGACATCAATTGTCTGAGTATTCAGTAATTGGAGAGAAGCCAGGTCATCCTTAGAAGAAGGAGATAAATCCTGAGCAAGATGAGAAGACCTGATCATCACAAGTGATCAGAGGTACAGAACAAGGCCAGCAGTCTTTATCCCTGGCTGCTGAAGATACTTGAAGAGCTGAACTAGAAGAAGAGCTACTCGTGCGACTCGAGGAGCCAGGAGAAGCCCCTTGTGAGACTCAGGGTGGAAGAAGTCTTAAGTGGGATTCTGGAGCAGGCCAGTGGGACTCTGGTAACACTGAGGGACGCAGTATAAAGACCCTCCTGTGGGACTCAGGAGAGATACAGTGGGAATATGTATCGACCATTGTAATACTAACCGATTATAATGGAGAAACCATGTTGGGGCGTATAACCAACATGGCAAGGACGTAGGCCTTTGGTGCCGAACCTTGTAAATCCTTGTGTCCTGTGCCTTTACATTTACTGCATCATTCGTGGAAAGGTGAGAGATACAAGAAGAGTGGATCGAGGCTTTAACCAGCCATAGAGGTTTAATTGATAAAGAATCAATTAGTAAAAAGTTTTAAGGGATCACTGATTCACCCCCTCCCCCTCTCAGTGATTCACACTGATCTGGGAACTTCAATATGTTTCAATTGAAATGATATTGAATTTAAATATTACCAATGTTAATTTATCTATTTTTTCTTTATTCATAATGGTCATCCATAAAAGATATTGGGAAGTAGACATTGGAAGAAACTGATATGGTCATATCATTATTAATCCACAACCGATAATGGTGGGAATTGGATCCATGTAGTTTGTTATAGTAATGGATATGATGAATCACCTAATTAATATTGATCAAATACAAGAAACAGAAAAAATTGATCTACCATAAAAGGAAATGACAAAAACTGATCATTTTACGAGGCAACACCCTCCTATATTCTGTGGATATTCAGAACCAGTAGCATATGAAAGAATTATTAATGTCTATATAATGATATTTTATGTTATGTGATGGTCTAATAAAAAATATGTTAGTCTTTCCATTTAATGATTCAATGATTATGATAAGCAGTGGTGTTCAATGAAAAATATTATCTCGGATACATAGGTTATTGGGGTCGTAGAGTGGGATGGATTTAAATGTCTATTCCCTGAAAAAAATGCCTTAAGGTAGTTTTACATAGGATGGAGAAGAAATTCCTTGGATTGAAAAAATATTAGGAATATTCATTGTATGTGAATGAAGAAAACATAACATGACATTCAAGGTATGATCCAAAATCATTAGGGATCATGGAAGAAAAACAAATCAATTTTCTTAAAAAATAAACGCATTATATCAATTGAAATTGGCCTCTCATGAATTAATGAATTATGAGAATCTTGTCTGATTTAATGAGAGGATAGAGAGGGAGTTTGATGATCACATGTACTATGACAACAAACAAAAGAAGATGTCCATATGTAATGAGATGGGTATGAATCAATAATATAAATCTGATGGTATGAATGTCTAGTTTGTAGTTAGAGAGAACTATAGTAAAAAGCACACATTGGAGTGTCATACCAAAATTGGGAGTGTAAATGATTTTTTATATTTGGACATATAGCCCTAGATTAAAATGAAAATGTTATTAATATCAATTCTGATAAGAATAATGTAATGTATATCTAATGTGGGGATATGGTTCATTATGATAATGAATGCCCAAAGAATGATCCATGTGATTGAAAGAAACAAAGATATATATCGAAATGTGAAATGATATCCTTTGTGAATATGTTAGCAGATGTTGGGCCATCAAATGAAGTGGAATGAAGAACTTTATATATTTACTCAGATTTTTCTGAAGACAGATTTGATACGGGGTCTACACATTCCTTTATTTATGAGAAAAAATATGGTAAATAAGAATGATTACATCAATATATTAAACCATAAATTATTGATAAATCTCCAGGGGGAAATGTTACAACAAAAAAGGATTTTTGGAGTCTTTGTTTGTTTATCTGTGAAATGATATCACCATCAAGTCTAGTTTTTTTCTCCTTAGTAGAAATTTATGTCATTCTTAGTATGTATTGGATTTGTATTTATCATTCAAATATTTTTTAGATCAAATGAATATTCTCTTCAGATAGATTATTTTTTCATACAAGAATAAACCATACAATTAATAACGTATTGAGATACTGAAAATCATTTGAAATACAGAAATGAAATATTTTATGCTCTGAATATTGAAAACAAGGGAACTATTCATTTTAATTTAGTTTTAGTAGTAAATGAATATCTTTTTGTTTTATCTGATGAGTTACCCAGTGTAATACCCGATCAAGTAGGTCAATTCAAAATTAACATCATTCTGTATAATAATCCAATTTCAAAACCCTCTTATCAAATGGTCCAAATGGAACTTCTTGATTGAAAAAATATATTGGGGGATATTCTTTAAAAAGGAATAATTCATCCAAGTGCATCACCATTAGGAGCTCTTTTTTTGTTCTATAATAAGAAATATTGTTCAATTAAACATTGGATTGATTATAGAACATTCAATAATAGTACTGTTAATAAAAATTATATATTTCCTCGCATCGATGGATTATTAGATGAGATCTATGGAACTCAATATTTATTCATGATTGACTTGAGATCCATATATAATCAATTGATTGTGATGTAAGATGACATTATAACAATATTTTTTCATACTAGATAAGTGAGTTATGAGTTTTTTGACATTTGGATTCGAAATTAACCATTCAGTATTCATTGATATTATGAATAAAATATTTCATGAATATTTGGATAAGTTTTTTATTTTACCTATTTATGATATTTTGGTCTTCTCAAAATGTTATTAATACCATGAAATAAATAATGGATTGTCTTGGAAACACTCAATGAAAGTAAGATATATGGATAATTAGAAAAATATACTTTTCAAATAAATTTATTTATTTGATTGGGAACATTGTAAATAAATATGTAATGAATTATGATCCTACCTAATCAAAAGTGCTTACAGGATAGCAAATACCTACCAATATTATTGATATTTACATTTTTCATTGAATAGCAGGTTGTTACAAATAGTTTTTAAAAAAATTCAAGGGTATCTAGCCCGAAAACTATGTTATCCTGAATAGGGGAAAATGTTATTGGATATAGGAATGTGAATATTGTTTTTAGGAACTAGAGAAGATATTAGATAATGTTATATTTTTGGCCTAACCATCCATAAATTGTGAGTTTTTTATCTTCAATGATTCATCATTAATGGGACATGGTTTTTTCATGATGTAGAATGGTCATTTAATTTCTTATTATTCAAGACAACTATAACCACATGAGTTAAATTATCCAACTCCATATTTGGAATTTTTAGATGTGGTTTTCACATTAGAAACTTAGAGACATCATTTATATGGATCCTTATATGAAATATATACTGATCAAAAAATATTGAACTATATATTTACGAAAAATAAATAAACATGAGGTACAGATGATACCATTAATTGATAAAAGATTGTGATTTCATGATCAATTGCCCTCTTGGAGATGCAAACCATATGGCAGATGTTTTGAGTCAAAAACATAATGTATCATAAACTATGTTATGACTAGAACATGAATCTTTGATTAATGATTTAATGAATTTTATCATGTAAGTTGTTTATAAATAACATTTCATTGATTTTTTAATGTTTAGGTCAATTTTTCTTATCAATATATAATTATGATAACATAGAATAATGATATGGAGATACATAAAATAGTAGAATTGGTTAAAGATGGTATGTTTTTATTATTTATCCATGACAAAGAATGTGTTTTAATATTTCGAAAGAGATTATGTGTTCCACGTGATTCTCATCTGAGGATTTTTTTATTAAATCTCATAGTTAATCATTTTCAATTCATCCAGGAAGTAATAATATGTATTGGACCTTTAGGAGTATTACTGGTGTGATATAATGAAAAAAGATATTGCAGATTTTACCTTGAAAAGTTTGACTAGTAAACATATTAATGAAGTGTGGTAGTTACCAATGGGGATTCCTTAGCTATTACCAGTACTAGAGTTCTAATAAAAGTATATATCCATGGGATTATTTGTGGGACTACCAAAGACATCATTAGGTAACAATGCAATCCGGATAATTATTGATTGACTGACTACATATGCTAATGTGTTTCCAATTTTTGATAATATGGTTTTCGATCAATTTTCTCAAATATACCTCAATGAAAATGTAATATTACATGGAGATACTATTTACATTTAATCTGACTATGATCAAAGGATGGAATATAAATTTTCAAAAAGGATTGAAATGTAATTTGGAACAAATTTAATTTTTTACAGTTTTTAATCCCCAATCATATTGGAAATCAGAAACAACGATTCCGACTTCAAAAGATATGTTATTATTTTGTAAAAATGATTAGTTGGGAATTTGAGATAAAAATATTCCCTTAGTTTAATTTTCTAATATTAACTTTTTTCATTCATGTATATGGATAGTTCCTTTTTGAGGCATTATATTGGATGTATTGTCAAACTAATGATTTTTGGGATGATGTCAAGGAAATCAAGTTGATGGGACAAAAATTAATAGAGGAAGTGAGTGGGAAAGTTAATGTGATCTGGAAACATATGAGGACACTATATAACAAGAATAAAATTTAGGCAAATAATAGGTGGGAAGAATTTTCTTTTTATGTAGGTGATCATATTATTCTTATAATCTTACCCTGGAAAAATGTTATGTGATTTTGTTCAAAAAGTTATGCTGAGTCCATAGCTCAGTGGGAAATATGAAATCATGGAGATAGTTAGACTAGTTGCCTACCGAGAAGAATTTACTATAATATTATCTCAGGTACATAATGTCTTTCATGATTCAATGTTGATAAAGTATGTACTAGATTCATCTCTTGGTTTTAACCAAGATACAATTCAACTAGAAAATAAAATTTCTTATAAAGAGAAACTAGTACAGATTATTGATCAAATAGGACGAGTATCATAGAATTAGGTAATCCACTAGGTAATGGTTTTTAAAGAAACCACATAGTTAAAGAAGTAATATGGGAATAATTAAATTCTATTAGGGAAAGTCACCCTCACTGGTTTAATTTGTAAATAAAACTATAATGACACAATTTCCATAATGTGGGGATAATGTAACACCTCATGGTATTAGTTTTTTTTGAAATGCATGAAGCATTGAGTCTCTAAATAATGAAACGTTGATTTGAGGATATATTTTTAAATGAAATATTCTATATAATTTTTTCAATTATTTTATTTGAATTTCAAAAAACAGTCATACATTGTTGTGAGCAATACTTTTTTTGGAGTCTGATTAAAAAAAATTAATTTTTGTTTAATAGTAACATACCCTTATGAATAATAATGTATCCCTAAGGAATTTTAATATGACCAAATGAATTGTAACCTCACCGAATAATATATTTCAAATAAATTACGAGCCTTTGATTAATTTTTCATGGTGATATAAAATTATTTATAGTATTAAATCTGTTATTTTTTTGAATAAATGTTTAAAAAAAAATTAAATTCCTGATATTTAGAAAATTATATTTATAATATTGAGATAATGGTTTTATAATTCTCACTGAATAATGGATTGGGTGAATTTTTCGATTTTTTATTAAATTACATGAACTTATGGTTAACAATTAAATTTGATAATTATTGATAAATGATAATTGAATGAATTTTGTCATCATTCTAGATTAATAGATGATAAAAATGGACATCAGTTGGAAATAAAATGCAGTTATTACTATTTTTTGTCATAAGAATCAACACTATTCATATTATTGACAAAAATTATTAAACTAATGATTAAAATAATGGAGAACCCCACCTCTCCTCCACTATAAATAACACCCTCACCCCCTTTTCTATCACACTTATAAATTATTTAGAACTTTCTAAATTATACCCAATAACATTACTAAGTACCTTTCCCAAGTCCAATTCATTATATTATCACAAAAAGTGTAAAAAATAAGGCCATAAGGTGGATCTTAAAGATAAGAGATCAAGAGTAAAAAATCATCTTTCATTTTCATGTGTTTTCTTTTCAATTCATTTTATTTCATAATATCTCTTCAAATCCCCTTATCCAAAAAGAATGAAAGATAAATTATTACATATATTCTAGATTTTTATCATAGTTATGGATAAAATCATCATAATTATTGTACTCCTCTTTCTTTTATTCAAAAAATAATACACCATTTGTGAAGTGTCAATTTACCGACATCGTGGAAGATATTTCTTCAATTTTCCATAGATCACTGAAATTTATTCATAAAACAATTTTAATGTTTGAAAAATATTATTAAATGAATTATATAACATATTTTATGCTCTATAATTATCATATATACAAAATATTATGTTATATCATGATAATTATTCATCATTATCCAGGAACCGAAAAAATGATCTAAACAGATATCATAAATGATTTATTTAATGATTAATTCTCTTAAAATGCACCCCAAAATGATTTATTGAATAATATATTATTATTTAAAAATACTAAAAACACTACATTCCACTTCTGTAGTTTCTCTTTCACTCAACAAGAAAAACCATTACAAACTGACCATGGGATTCATGTAAAACACAGACATAAATAAATGAAAATAAAAAAATATTACTAATAATTTGGTTGAATGATTTTATAAAATTATCATATAAGTTATTATAAACATGATTATGATTTTATGAAATATTAATAACTCCATATTATAAATTATATGACTGGTTCAACCATGTTTTATGTAAGATGAACAAGAGGTAAAAGGAATTCTTAACCCAATTTACATTCTTTGGTTTAACCATATACTACATTAATTATGTGCCACCAGGAATACTTGTGTAATGAATTTAATTTATATTATGATCTATTACATGGGTTTAAATTATACACACATATTACTTTATTTATATCAATTCACACATTAATTATATTATATTTGTAACAGACGTTCCTTATAATATATAATTTTAAAATTAATATTTTTTATTTTCAAAAGAAATGTTTTTATAAAAATTTTCCCATTTTATAATTATTTTTTAGTTCTTGAAAATTTATATGATGAAGGGTGGGTCATATATATCCATCCAATGAATGGGGTATGTTTAATTTGGTGTTCATCAGTATGGTTACTCCATGTGTAACTATGATATTTACTCCAAAATGTTTCCAGGAGTATGACATTATTGGTAGATGTGAGGGTTACAAATCAAAAGGAAGCCAAAAGGGTTAAAATAAAAATATTTAATTACCCAAAATAACTATATTATTTTATATGGTCCTTAATGTTTTTTGTAATTCTCATGTTTCACATGGTAATTATATATGGTTGAGAAGTATATCATTTTGAAATTGATTTTATATATTTTTAATTATTCACGGACTAATAGTTTCTTTACTACTTTCTATATCTCCTAATGATAATTTTTTCATAATTCCATTTTTTATGTTTTTTCATAGGATAGAAGGCTGTCTATGAAAAATAATAAATTATAGTTTAATGTTTTGTATATTTGTTAAAGAATTTATGTTATTGTTTTGTGTTAAAAAATTATGTTTTAAATGAAATGGAAACCATTTTATTGGTTCCAAATTTTTATTATTGTAGGCTTATATGTTTGAGTTCTGTAATAACATTATTCAACTCTAAACCTTAATGATATTTTTTAATGTAAATAAGTGAAATCTATTTGAAATAGCTAAATTGTGAAATTTTTATGGTTTGTTCCTTATAGTAACATACTTCATTTCTCAATATTATAATTAATTACTGTACATAATAGTATATTTTATGTTTAAAATTGACAATTATTTTAGTATTTTAATACTTTAGATGATGGAAATATATATTTATCTCAAGAGTTGGTACAAAAATGAAAAATAATGTATAAATAAAACAATATCATTAACATCCAAAATATTGAAAAAATTGAATGATTATTAATGAAAAGTGGATAATATGTCAAAATGAAATCATATATGATATTAGAATTTTTTAATTATATGTAATAAATTAATAAATTTTTCTAAATCCATCATGTAATGTGATTAATCATGTTCAACTATAAGGAAGTGTGAGTTAAGAGACTTTGACTAATTATCTTTTTTATGAGTCATATTTTTTTATTCAACAAATAATTACTTTTGTATAAAATAGGTTCTTGTAATTTTACATGAAATATCATGAATCCTTCATAATTAATTTTATTTTTTCCTATAATATTAATTATTTCAAATATTGGGATTTTACATAAATGTTATGAAGTGGTAAGAAACTTTGTCAGAATTTATTTTCCTTGATAAATATTATTATTTTATGCACTTAATTTATTTTATATAGTGTACATACTGACACATTAAAAATCTATTTTATGATTACCAAATTATTTTATTATTGTGGTTTTTACTTATCAATTTTAATTATTTCATCAAATTGATTTTTTCTTAAATAATAAATTTTCGTAAATAGTTTCATTACTCAGTTGATTTTCATTTGATTATATTACATCATCATTGACTTTGATATTCAATAATTATGTTTGTATTGTATTTTTAATACATTTTGTTTTATGTCTTCTTTTTTATCTTTATTTTCATTTGATACCCATAATGTATTCATAAGTTAATTCTTACTTCAATGTTATGACCATTATAATAGTGTATTTCACAATATAATTTTAATATGATTTGGTTATACAATAATTTAAAATGAATAAAATTACATTATAATTATTTAATATAAAATGTTGTTTTCTCATATGGCAATTAATTATGATATTATGTAATAGTACTATTTTCCACAATTTTAACATATAATAATTATTAATACGTGTCTTTGAAAATTTGACATTGTTTCTATCTTCTATCAAAAATTCATTTTCATACAATGCCATTTTATCTAAAATTAATATCAATTTTTTAAAAACATTTCAAAATGATTTATTAATGATATTTTTCCTATTTTACCTTTTAAAAAAATGAAGGGAATATTCATGATATTTTAAAAACAAACCCTATATCGAATTTGTTGAAAAATTGAAGGTGATATTTGTTTTAGTTTGTGTGGCCTGGATATAATTTATAACAATCATAACCAGTCAAATCAATTATGGAATATTTTATATGTTTCAAATGATATTGTTAATAAAAACTAATTTGAATTTTTTTTTGAATTTTTCATTTTAAAATCATATTTTTGATGTGCAAACGTTATTTTCCTAAGTAATTTTTTAAATGTAATTTAAATTGAATTTGTATTCATAAGAAACAAGAACCCTTATTATATTTATTATCTACTAGGGATATGTTGTTTTGATACCATCGGTTCTCATTATATGAATCATTTTTTTTGGATAGTGTATTATTTTTAAATTTACTTTCATAATCATTTAAAGTATTCAACATGTATCCCTTGAAATATTAACCTTCTAGTGTCCATTTGATATTAAATATCCCTGAAATATATATATTATTTTTCATGTATATGGTTTTCATTTAAGCATTATCAAATTTCTACATATGGTTTTCTGTATTGATTGTTATTTTTTACCTAGGGAAATATTGATGAATCATTATTCATTACATGATATAGATATTTGATGATAGAGAACATTTTTCATGAATTAAATTTATTAATATATGTATGAGAAATTCTTTAGACAGGCAGTAAATGGTTGGAATAGAATTTTATAACTCCAATATTAATTATTAATCAACTAAGTTGAATTAATAAGCTCTAATTAAATTGATTGCAACATACATTATAATCCATCGTTTGAAAGGACTTGACAGTATATGTATCAATTTCCTTTTAAACTGACATAAAATGATTATTAACATCCTTCATTGATATTCAATTATTATTATTATCCATATTATATTGGAAATGATATTATCTATGGATTAATTTCATTATGGGATTTTGATTTAAACGGTACATGTTTTATGTAAATCTTCATTACATATTGATGATGAATTATATTGTTTAGATATTCATGATTTTGAAAAAATGTAATGGGTTTCTTATTATTTACCACTTCATATTTATTTTTCATGTAAAATTATTTAAATTGAATTAATATCTATTTATTTATCATTGGTTGATTATTCTAATTGGTTATTTATTTATTTATCAACATAACCCTTCTGAGATTTTGATGCCACCATTATTTTTTTCTGATTCTATTATATTCACTCTGAATTATATGAAAGGATGTCTTATAGGGAATAAATCTTTTCATCAAAAATATGGGAATTTCTATTTTCCAATGTAATATATGGCACACATATATGTGTAGTTTTCCAAAATAAATAAACTATTTAGTCATTCAGGATGTGATTTCTTGTAACTTATGCCAATATAATAATGAATAAATCATCTCTAGGCTACTATTGTTGATGTAAAAATAATTTATATCTATGTATTTTTAGTATAAACCATGAAGAGTAGATTTTGGAAAACATAGAATAAGGATCATAACCCTTTGATGGTCTTTGGGGATAATCATTGATGTCCATCCTAATGTTTCGGTAAGGAATATATTATGTAGTTAATCCTAAAAATATATCCTTATCTAGATAATAAATGTAGATGTTTTTCTTGAATATCTGTAACTAGGGGTAATAAATCCAAATATAAATTGTTGGTCTTAGCTTAAGATTTACAAGGTTAATGAAAGTGGGCCTTAATGGGGACCAAGTTTGACACTGCTATCAAATTTCCATTGGAAAATTCCTATTTAAATCAAACTATATTATATTGTTTTGGAATAGGTAATGAAAATAAATAACATTATTTAATCCAATGGTGTTGTAAATTTAAAATAATTCCTATGAATGGAAAGGTAAACTGTTTTAGTGGAGAAAAATAAGGGAAAAACAGAAATGTTTAGTAAAAATAAATAGTGTAATGGATGAAATTACATTTCATCAAAGGGAACTAATAATTGTTTACTATGTAAAATATTGGGATATTTGTATTTATCCAATTCAATTCCATATTATAATGGATAACCCATATAACATGGAACAAATTATGATTAATTAAAATGGATGGAGTGTTTAGGAATTGAGCATATATAAATATATTTTATTATTATTTTCACCATTGGTATTTTTTATATTAATGAATCATATAATGATTTTTCAAAATATTGAATCATATATTTTATCATCAACATTTGATTTTTGTATAGAAATGTGGATTTATGATTTTAAGTGTGATCTAATGTTTAAAAAATTACACACCCATTTTGAAAAAAATTATTATAGTAATATATAATGAGTTTCAATTATTTTGAATTTAATTTATGGGAATAAATCCCAATGGATTAGTAAATAAAAAATTTATTTTAATAATAATTACATTACATTTTAGAAATATGATTTAATTTGTGAGTATCATTTAATTATCATCTTATCTTTGATGATTTATTAGTTATAGTTCCTCATTATTTTGAAATTAAATAGGATAAATATTAATTTAGTTCATGAAAATTATTATCAAAATTAATATACAGAAGGCCATGTGATTTGAACCCACTACTGAAGGACGATTAGTGTTTAGAACCGACCATTGGTTTATATGATGTCTAGATTAAATTGTAATTTTTTGAGTAAAATAATATGATATATAAATATTAATGTTAAACTAGAAGTTTTATTAATCCATTTATGTTATTAATGTATTATATTAGATTAAATTTCTATACATATATGATTTATAACATAGTTAGAGAATGATAAAAAATAATTTCAATCACATATGGACCTTAATATCTATAATAAGATATATCCGATGCTTAATTAATGAAATAAAATTTCTTATTATTAAATTAAGGTAGTAAGTGATCAATTAGATATTCATCAATGAAAAATCAGTGGTTGAAATTTTTCTTATGAAATAGAAGCATATCAGTTATATAACTTTCCTTATATGATAATAAATAAAAATAATACCAAACTATTTGGAAATGGGTTTTGAATTAATAATTTTAACATATTACCTTCATATCTAATCAATAAAATGAAATTTTAAATCAAAAAATATTTCAAATTGTTATACCTTAACATTACATTGAAAATTCACATTCTTTTTATCAATGACCTTGATCAATGTCTATATTAAATTACCAATTTATTCCATGTCCATTCCATCAATGTCAAAAAAAATTACGTAATAAAATTCTTTTAATGTGTCATTACATACAACATTTATACTTACATATCTCCCTTAATAAGAGGGTTTTTATTATCTCTCAATAAAATGTGGTTATTCAATAATAGTATATAAAATTACAATCCCAATATTACGGTTATCATGTTTAAATTAAGACGAAACAAAAAATTAAATATGTGGAGGATGAAACATCACATAATTTTAAAATTTGAAAATTTAATTCAATATCATAATATAAATGAAGAACCCTTCTCAATAGTCCCATAAAATAAATTTATTTAAATTTAAGGACTTTGATATCATGTAGATCATGAAACTAGAATCCTAAATGAACCATAATATATTTTATTTTTGTAATCTATTTCATAAATTGGTCATCATTAATAGAAATAATAATATTATACGAACGTTAATGGTAAAAAATTTAAAATAAATTAATTTTTTAAATATTGATTAAAATGATATAAGAATAAATTTAATGTGAATTAAAATATTTATAAAATACAAATTTTATTAAAATACTTTTTTCACTCATTTAGAACAAATAATATAAACATAATTTTTAAAATATTTAAAATACATATTTGAAATATAAATCTTTTCATTTATTAGAATATTTAAATTTTCATATTTTTTATTTTTGGTTTTTTCATAAACAATAAATTTATTGTAAATAGTAAAAAATAATGATTTTTGTTGATAACTATATTTTTCCATTAAATAATTTACTATGTTTAGATGTATTAAAAATATTATAAAATTATAAATTAGATTAAATATATTATAATTTTCATAGTCTAGTAATATTTAATCAATTTTATTTTGAGTTTTTATAATAAAACATATTACAATTATGTGAATCCACTTCTCAAAATCCCATTTTTCATCATATCATCATGTTTTATTTTCGATTTTTTCTGCACATATAAATATTATTTTTAAAAATTGATTCCATAAGTGATATAATTATATTTATTATTTCATAATAATAAAAATTTAATTTTTAACTTATAAATATTTTATATATTCAAAATTAATTATTAAAGTTATGCTAAAAATGGATTTATATGGTGTTATCTATAATATAATGGTTAAACTGATCGTAAAAAAATATCTCAATTATAATTTAGGGATGTTATCAGACATTATCATCTTTGAGAAATGTTTTTATCCCAATTAGGTCAAATACATTCATATGGAGGTGAATCAGGTTATAAATGATTAAAATTTATATCGGTTCTGATTTGTTTCATCATTGAACAATAAACTTCTCTATCTCTCTCTTTCCCTGTGAAAATATTTGAACAAAATTTATATCATTCATGAGACACAGAAATATTACTTGGTTCTCCCTTAATGTGAAGTTTTCATGGAGGATACAATGATAATATTTTGATTTTTTAAAATACAGTATTTCTCACGGCAATGAATTGTGGTTCATGCTAGATCTCATCTATACCCCAGAATTTATCATTTACATGGTTAATGATATACCCAATGAATTCCTAATGGTCACTGCCTATGTCAATTCATTGGGACCCTTCTGGTGGAAATATTTATTGTCTTCCACTTTATTTGTCATTACTCTTGGACGGGATTCCCTAATAGTTTATAGACATATTAGTCCTATCATTATCTCAAATGAATGCATTAAACACATTTTGTAGATTCTATATTGATTTCCCACATTCATCAACTAATGAATACAACTCTACCATAGATGTACTTGGAAAATTAAAACAATAACACCACAATAAGATGGATTGCACATAACCATATACCTTTCTCCGAATACTTACCTCTGGTCAAGAAATTAAATTTAGGCACCACAAACATCTTATGGCCACATACATTTATAAGTGATATTAGGTACTTGCGCTTAACTCAATTCTTATGCACAACTTCTTACTTCAATGAATGTACCTTCATTCATGAAACTCACCTCTTTAATGATCAACAGTACCAATTATCTCTATGTGTTGAACTACTATGATTTGGTTGGTAGCCTTTTATTTATTAGCCAGCCCGACACTACACGCAAGATCCAAATGTGTCTTCCCTTGTTCTTATATTACCCTCCTTAAGCAGAAAAATTGAAATTTTACTTCACATTGGGTACATAATACTATGTCACACAACCAAATCATTCATCTAAATCCAATAATTTACACGCATTATTCTTTTTCCTTTTATTCATGTGGTGATACATAAACATTCCTTCCTTGAATAATTCTGAACCCCCTTATATCTTGTGCACTACATCCCTTCAAAAAAACTACAACCTCTATTATCACAGTTTTGGACCCCGAAAACATGAAAAACTATAGGAAACTACACCACCATGTATACACTCTATTTGTACGACTTTTCAATCATCCATTGCATCATTATGGTTTCTGTCAACATATTTTTTCTCCAATATCTCTAGATCTCTATAACAGATCATGAAAACATGCATTTTAAAAATAACACAATCAACCGAAAAATGAATCAACATTACCTTGAGGGAAATTTTCCCAAAAATGACCATACTCTATTTTAATCCATTTTTCATGTGAAAATCATTGGTATGCCTTTATCCATTAAAAATTTACATGTGTGCCACTCATCTCACTTATAATAGGCCACCTCCTCTCTTATATTATTCAAATCATCAATTCTTTTGGATAATACAATAAGTTCCCAAATCACATCCCAAAATACATATACTAATTATTGAAGAATTTTTCCTCCAAAATATATTCTATTATTACATTAGTTATTATCCTAAAGTGCTTTACCGAGATGATTTAAATGCTTAACTATATATTTTTATTTTATTTCTTCTTCCTCATACATAAAACATTCATTATTTATTTTAATATAAAATAAAATATCTCCCATATAATATGATGTTAGTAATTATTGTAATTATATACATACATATATATATAAATATCTTCTACCATAAAATGGAAAATTATAATGTCTCTCATGTGTTTGGAGGAAGACCTCCTCACAATCTAATATGACACAATTCCTTGAAAATTACTAACATTATGGTATGATTATAGTTTCAATATATTAAAATATTATATTAATAAAATAATTATAAAAAATTTAATGAAATTATTTAAATCTTATTAACATTAAATTTCATATCGTATAAGATCACATCAATCATGTCTATGGTAGACTACTTCCTCACGAAGTGATGTGATTTTGTTTTCAATAATGCTTTTCACGGTTGATAATAATGATAATTTTACTGAATATATATGAAATATAGTAAATAATTATGATATTCATGACATATTTATCAATATTAATAGATATTGAATAATTTTATTTTCTTACCTTTTTTATCACTAAAATGTGATATTACTGTTCAGGTTCGTGTGGACTATCGTCATTATAATGTGTTGTGACACTCTTTCCATAACCACACCACATGGATGATAAAAATATATATGTATGTTTAATGAAATATATTTATTTTTATTATGTTATTAGAAATATGTAATGATAAAATATTAAATTCCCCATTTCCATACAAATCATTGATAAATGGTAACATTACTCATGGGTATGTACGACCTACCACATTCATGACATTACCATACTTCATTTATCAATCCCACATTTCATGATTGCAATTAAAAGTTTAGTTAAATTAAAAATATGATAATAAATTTAGGATTATAATTTTTTAGATGATTTAACATCATAATATTCAAAATAACAAAACCATTCACGAGTAAGCCTGAATTAAAAAATTAAGAAAATAACACACTAAAGAGTGATAATAGTAAATTAGTATAAACAAATGGATAATAAGAAGACATAAAATGATAATATATGATATAATTAATATAAATATTTTTATGTTCTAAATTTATAACATTATAAAAACAATTATATATACAGATAAAAAGAAATCACTCTAAATTAATTGACATGAAAGTGAATTTGTCTCAATTTCACTTCATTAGGGCTTATTTTATTATTGTAAAAATAATCTGATTTACTTGGTGTAAATAAAAATAAATTTAAATTTATTATCTTGAATAATTAAAACATTATATTATTTAAATTTTAAATTTTAATTATTTCATCCCATGTGGTTTTACATGGACCTTACCTTGTGTTGAGGGAAATTGTCTCAATTCTCCTTCATCGTGGCATATTGTTATGTTATGAACTTGATATCATTTATATGGTGTATATGGTTCCAAAATTACATATAGTATAATGAATAAATACTTTTTTTGTTATTTTATGTTTCATGTTTAATTATTTAATCGAAGTATATATGAATTCAATATTTTGATGCAGTAATGAATTTCATTAATCAATTTATTTCCAATGGTTTATATTTCATCAAATGTATCATTGATATATTATGACTGTTGGTGAAATTTATTTTAACTATATTATGTTTTATATCATTATTTTAATTAAATTTTATATACCAAATTTATTCATTTGTAAATTTTTACATCATTGTTACTACTTTTTAGGGATTTATTTCACAAATTTTTTTTAATATGTGTGGTTGATATAAGAATTTAAATTAATGGAAATAATGCGATCATTGTAAAATAAAAAAATTAGTTTTATTCTACTTTTGATATTCATTATGGTATCACAAAATATTTCTATTTTACCACACTTTGAAAAATAAATTAATAGGGAAATTTATTTATAATAAAATCAATCATAATTTCTATATTTAGATAGAGATATATTTTATCCTAAATTCATTTTTCTTAAAAATTCATTTAAATATTTTAAAAAAAATTCTATACGATTTATCAAAGTCATATTTAATAATAATTATAAATTTAATAAAAATTTATGGTAATATTTATTTCATTTTGAAAACAATGCATGTTTATATTTTTTAAAATAAATAAATAAATAATATTTATTATATCTACTATTTAAGGAATACAATTTACAACATTCCTAACAACTCAATCTTTTTATAGATTATTTTATTCGTTTGAATGATTATTTTAAATTTAATTTTTTTTCAAATTTTATTATTAAATCTTTTTTTGAATTGGTGATTTTCAATGTGCATGTGTTATTTTAAGAAAATGATTTATAGTATATTTTCATGGAATTTATATTTGTCAAGAACAACAATACTTGTTTTTAATATTCAATAATAAGGATATATTTAATTGATACCATCATTACTAATTATATTGATGGTTTATTATAAATTTGACTAATAAATGTATTGAAATTTACTTTCATGATACATTTTTTCCATCATTGACAATTCCATGAAATATTCACTTTCTAGTTATCATTGGACAATAAATTTATCATAAATGTCACTAATATTTTTCATTGAAAAGTATAATTCTTAATATATTTAGGATTATAGCATAGAATCTTCTATATTGAATATTTTTTTCTGAATATATGAATTTTTTTAAAAAATCATTATTCTTTACTCAATACAGATATTTCTTAATAGGGAACATTTTTCATAGGTTAAACTTATTATATGATAAATATGGAATGACTTTTACATATTGTGATTTTTAGGCACCAAAATTATATTTCTTCTCGATACGGTAATAGTCTCATGTGGTTAATCAGTATAGTTTAATTATATGTGTTCGACCTTGTATTTGTAAACCATCTTATAAAATTTTTTACAGGAGAGGAATCATGGGACTAATTACTTGACATATAATGATTACGAATATCCATAAATAAAAATTTATGTATTGTTTTACAATAGATTTGTTAAATGTTATTATATCTGGATTCATTTCATTATATGTTTGTTGATAAAAAATGTGTTCTCGATTGATAAACATGACATATTTATTATTTCATATCCATTTGTTATTATAATTTTTCCACTACAATAGAATTATTTTTTTAGTTATTTATCTTTCCATATTGATTATGCTAGACTATATATTTACATGGAAAGTATTTTTAGAAAATAACCATTCAATTATTACGAATATTGACTAATTATAGCTTCCAATATACATAATCCTTCTTGAGAATTTGACATCAAAATTATTTTGTTTCATTTATGATGAATGCATGATGTTTTATATGATTTATTTGAAAGCATAATCTATAATATGTGATGTTATTTAAAAAAATTATGTTTATTTTTTGTATTTAGATGAAATTCAGGACCCAATAATATATATATTATAAATATAATAATAAACTATTCATACCTTTGGGATACTATGCCTTTTATATAATCCCAATGACATAAATAAGATATCAACTTTGAGATATTATGATTGGGGTATCAATACATGTTGAGGGTTATAACTGGATTCTGATTAATAATTCTATGGATAGATGTATTGGGAATATTGAGAAAATATTAATTTTCAATGAATTTAACTAATCATATGGGAAATAATAGGGTTAAATAATATATTTATTGGTGGGAACACAAGGGAGAATAGATTTACATTATGAAACAAGTAATACATGGCTTCTAGTAATGGGAATAAAGGATGGGAATAGAGCAATGTTCATTATATTATTCCAAAACTGAAATTTTGGTTCCTTAGGAGGAACAAAAAGGATAGACATAGAGGGTGATGTATTTATACAATGAATATACATATACCTAATTCCAATGTGGAATCCCATGGACTGAAATGAATGGTGATAGGTTCATAGTTCACATAGTGTCACAGAAAAATTCCTTATATGGAATTCCTTGGATTGGATCATAATTCTACATAATAAACAGATGATTTATTTTAAATGTAATGCCTTCTAAGATAACTAAAATACATGTATTCAGACATATATAAACATATATATTGTCCTTATATTATTAATTTATAATATTTAAAGGGAATGTTATATGATAATCCCTTACCTTGATATAATATGTGGGGAAATACTTTTTTACAAGCCATCTCCATGGACCATTTTTTAAATTAAATAGAAATTATCAATCAACAATAGATATTAAATATTCTACTAATGATGGTGGTACCAGACATGTGGCATGATTTCAAACTGGTGTGATAGGATATTTATATGCTTCATTGAAAATTTTTATTTTACCCGTCACACTTCTTCATTATACGTTCAGGTGAATAATATATTTTGACATCATTGGTTGGGGATAAAGAGTTGATAACACAACCTATTTGAGCCATCAAGTGATACCTGGGTAGAATTCCTTAATGCAATTTTCGAACAGGAAACTAATACTTCTCTAGAAGATTGATTTTATGTATAACAAATTATGGTTATTGAGGATATAGATTATGATCATGTTTCATTTGATGGTAAATTTTGATATTTTCTATGTATCATGTTCCATATCTAGGTCGCTCCATTTCCCATGAAATACACTTGTTTTATCATGGAATGATAATAAAAATTATATATGATAATGGTTATGATTTATAATACAATATTTTCATATGGATGATGTAATCTACTAAATCTGTATATTTAATTTTATTTTTTGATTATTGCTATTATGATACTGTTGTTTGGCACTATGATCGTAAGGGTATAGTCAACTGAACATAATTATCTAGACGTAAAATTATTGTGATCATCCTCTAGGGTATGGGGAGTTATGATTGTGGCTATGTGCACATCATTTCATCTATAATTTTACTATTTAGGTTATTTGAGTGGAAACTAGAAATGTTTCATAATTGTGTAATTTTCCTCTTCCTAGAAGTACCTTTTCAAAGTATATGGAAAATAAAATTTTCAAAGGATGGTAATTTATGATCTATATTAATTTTTTTATAGTTATATTATTTTCAATGTGAGATGATGCACATGATTTTTGGATATAATTATCATGTTGGATAACATTACATGTGGCCTTGTAAGGAATTGTATAATTCGTACATGCACCATTATTGTAACATAGATATTTACAAGTCATTCATATTCCATCATATGTGTATTTCATTTCATTACATCTAGATTATGATTACTGTATATCATAATATCATGCTTTTGTTATTATATCTATTTTTATGGTATTAATTCATTGTGATAGATTAATTTTCTATGGTTTTGATATAAGATTGTTTATTAATGATTCTCCATTAACCAATTTTTTTACCGATAAATATTAACTAAGGAACCATAATTGTATAATTTTTACATGTTTTTTCATGAACCATTGATCATTTGTGCGGAATAAATGACGGGTGTAGTAAAATAGTAGTCAACATAAATTTATAAACTTGAATTTTCATTATAAATTAGGATGTGCAGCCCATATATCTACCTTTAATTTAAAAAATTAATTCATTTTTATTATGAATGAATAAATTAGATATGAATATATAATTTTAAAATAGAAACTTTGTAATTATTAAACATTAATAATTCGAAATAGGAACTCCTTTGAATAGATATTTATATTCATAAATGTTTCTAAATAATTAATTTTTTTAAATATAATTAATGTGTTTTTGTTAAATAGTTATTAAAATTAAAACATGAAAGATATTTTCTTCTATAACATGTAATTGAAAAATAGTATAGCATAAAAAATATACACAATAGAGAACCTAACACATGATTTAGCAATGTTGTGGGAATCATGATTATCTATTGTTTTTCTTTATAATATGAAATATCTCTCAGACTTGACTATACAATCATGAAGATAGGTGAGACTCTTATTTAGAATTTTAAGCACCTTTCATATCGTAGTTTCTTTGATAAATATTATTATAAAATATTTTATAATCCATGTTCTAATAAATTATAATGTTATTCCACGATGTTATACCATGGTCATGCTCAAGGAGGGTGGCAATGACCATGCTACTAAGTTGGTGGGCCCTGAACCACCGGTATTATGTCATATAGTTCCACATTAAAAATTCATTTTCTCATTTTCTATGGAATTTATTCCTATTTTATAGATGGATTTTAGCATATTATTAACACCATATAGGGAGATATATGAAATTTCGCCACTATAGAAGTGATAATGTGGGAATATAAGTACCATCATTCACCCATGTTTTCAGGAGATGGCAGTCCCCTATCTGTGGAATCATATATATAAGTCAAGATATCTATTTTTGATCATATTTAGTATCATCCTTAGATGATGTTGATTACCTATACACACAAGCCACGATATTATTATAATATATAGATGGATGTTATCACCCAAGAATATTTTTAATGTGATATTGTAATGAAGGAATTGTAGATGTCCTTATATGATAATTTATATCCTAATACAATGAGGGATGATACAACCATAGATCTTGTAAAACTAAAACTTGGAGATTTATTTGGGAAAAACTATACATCTCATTTCGGGGAGATTTTGTTCATCATGAATAATTATTTTATTTCAAATTCTATGTTGAGAAAGGTTATTCATATATATTATATAGTACCAAATTTGATCAAAGATGAATTTATTTTTACAAAAGAAACATATCTCATCTATTGAATTGATTACTCATTACATAGTCTAACATGACAACAATTGCGGTTGTCAGGCTTGGTAGCATAGATATTTATGTTTTAACTGCATTGAATTGAGGAAGTATGTGATATTATGAGTGTTGTCAAGGGAGTAACAATACAGATATTTTTCTCTCATGTATTAAGGTAGAATTCAATTAGTATAGTGGACTATGACACATAAATACCCAACAAATAATAGTCTAGACCAGTGATGTGATTGCTGATTGATGGGTTATTATCATCAGTTTTTAGTGGAATTCCTCTAATGGTTAGTGACTGAGGATCTTCACCATATCATCATCCAAGATGGATTCAGAAATCCCTCATCTAGAAGGGATATATAATACTACCAAAATATTTAGCTGAGGTGTTTGTCATGGCTGAGGTAGCCACACATAGAACATATATCTCCATCATATCGGTCATAGAAATTTTTGTTAGGATATATCATAGGGCTAGGAATATAGATTGATATATATAGTTTCAATGATCTAGGAGTATTATAGTTTCAATTCATCTATATTTAGTAGTGTTATCTTAATGTAATATAAAGATGTTGGTAATTTTTTTGATACATGCATTTCTCACACCTTTATAAATATTTTATTTATATAGAGCATTGTTGTTGAGATTCAGTACTCATGTGGTGTTATGAAAAACTATACCCAATTTAGAATTTTTTCCATATAATTTACACCATCCATTGCAGTTCATTATCAGACAAGTGTGTATCATGTATTATGGGACCACCTCATCTTTGAGATGCCCATATTTGATATCAGTCATGGGATGGAAATGTTAGTTTCTTATAATTCCAATTTAGATTTTTATCACAAAATTGAATGGTTTACATCACAATAGGATATTATATGTTCTCATAAGTGTTAATGGAATGTCTAGGTGATTCAATATGGATGCAAGCATTAGGGGAAGGGTAATATGGAGTCAAAAATATATAGAATAGATTTGGATGATCAAAGAACATGTTTGGATAACTTCCATAAATTAGTATATCTTTTTATGGATTGATAACTAATAAATATAATGGACTACCAAATGAGTTTGATGTAGAGTTTTCTATTGATCTTGTGTCTAGATAAGCACATGTATCCATTACTTTTTATAGGATGGACACAACAATAATTTATGATCATTAGAGGAACATATATGAACAAAAGTCAATATATTTTCTAAAAACCACTATGCCCCCTGCGATCCACCTTGAATATTCTATATGAATTGTTGATATACCATCATGCTTTACATAGATTAATATATTATTAATTAGAATATGGTTATGAATCAATTTCCACTTCCATGTATAAAATTCCACTTCAATTACTTTTTAGAAAAGATGGTTTTCTTAATGGTATATTAATTGTTGGAATACCTTAATGTGAATGTTAGACCAGAAGATATAAAATGTATATTATTACATAGTTGATATAGAATATATGAGTTTTTTTAAGGATGATAGATATGATGGAAATTATATTAGTATTAATGGATTTGATAAATTAGTTTTTTCACTCGTATCTAGATTCATTTTTTTAATATTCATAGATAACTTATTGGGGTACACACACACTTAGAATGAGCATACACAACATTTTGATATAAATTTGAGAACACTAAGGGAGAACCAGTTGTATTATAAGCTCACCAAATTCCACTTTTGGGTAAATAGAGTCCACATCCTAGGTTACACAATCGCATTAGAAGGAGGATAAGTTGAACAATAGAAGGTGAAATCCATTATTTCATGGGAGAATCCTAAAAACATCATTGATATATTAGATTTCGTTGGATGTATTTATATTAATGATCAAATTTATTGGAATAATCAGGTCTTTTAGAACCACCCGTATAATTTATGAAAAAATAGTTAATTTTAATAGTTCTAATGTGTTATAAATATATTTTAGTAGTTTAGTGGGAGATTAAAACCGTCCTCGATCATCTTTTTTACTTAATCATAGAAAAAGATACATGGTGTATTTTGATTCCTTAGGCATCTCGTTGCGATCCATTTAAATTTAGGGATTTTGAGTCATGGAAAACAGGTCTCATAAATTGAGTGCATAAAATAATGATTAATTGATGCATTATCTTAGTCTTGTAATTGTGGTTAATAACATGATTGTTTTGTGTCTTAAATGGAGGTGGGCATTATTTGGTGTACATAGAGCTCAAAATCATCAGGTATATATTTATTTAGCCTGAAATGAATAAAATAAAATGAATATCATTTGAGTGCCTAATGAAATTTGAAATTTATTTTACCTATTATCCTAGAAATGGAAATGATGTTTTTGATGCTATGACACAAATAATCATTAAAAAGAACTACATGGGATCATTTGAAAATGGTTGTTGATGGAATTGTTTTATATAATGAATTTAGATATCTAACAAATTTATGGATTTAATTTAATCAATAAAATTTTAGTTACATCTTTTGTAATGTAAATCTTGATTGTGTTGCACCATTCATATCTCATGTTATTGGTCCAATGATACATATTTTTAGGATAGGCCACAATAACTTGTGGGTTGTCGATGGGGATGAGAACATCATCATTAATGTTTGTTTCTATCATAATGTAGCCATATGATATGAATTATTTTGAGGTTATAATTCATCTCATTAGTTAGTAGATCTTGGTATTATGAAGATGTGACAAGGATTATACCATGTATATTGGTGGCCTACTTTGAAATGGGGGATAACTAATTTTATTTCATGGTGACCCACATGTCTTCTAGTGATGATAGAAATAGAGTGTTCATTTGGTATTAAATAGTTATTTATTATTCTTGACTTGATGTTTGATGGCATCCCGATGTATTTTAGGATTTAATATCCTAGTAAACCTTGGGGTTGTGGAGCAGTATGGGTGATCATAGATATAATTTCGATGGGTTCTCATTTCATACCATCATGAAAGACCATTTTAGGCGATGATCATGGAATACTATATTTCTGATCTATCATAGTAATTGAGGTTTTTCTACATAATATCTAATTGATAAGAGATTATAATTTTATATCATGGTTCATGATGTTGTTATAGTTAGCACTGAGTTCACAAATAATTCTAGCTATATCCTATCACCCATTGGCTTCCATCAAGTCCATGCATAGAATACTAGTTTAGGATTAAATAATACATGCAAGTGTTCATTATTTTTTTGGTTATATCTTGATAACCCATTTAATTTCCAACTATTGTTACAATAATTTCTTTTAGGTAACTATATAGATTGGTACTTATAAGGAATCATAGGTTATGTTATGTTTTTTACCTTTTTCATTGTATTTGTATTATATGAAGTATTAATGGGTTCTTCTCTCAATATGGATACATTATACGAATTACATAATATCAAGAATCATATGTATATGTCTCATTCAAGGAATATTTTTTACAACTATAATAGATGTATACCACTGATGTCTTATGTGGTGAATTTGGTTTTCATTCGTATTTCACCTAGAGTAGGGAATTGATGGATTCAGATTCAAGGGAATATGTCATTGAATTATGTTTGGAATTTCATGATTAAATATAGATTCGATTATGTAGACAATTAATTGATGCTGCCTTAATGAAGCCATTATATTTATAATATCTTACATTTTTCATATCATTGATTTTTTTTATTTTTATATATCTCATGTTCTTTATCCATACAAGTTTGAGTTATTTTTATATTATTCCTTTGATGATCATACTATATGTATCATTGATTATTTTACAAATGATCACTGAGTTTGGGTAGTTCTTCTAGAATATGAACAATAGTAGCATTGTAGTGTAAATGAGGAGATCGGGGAGTTTGGGGATAATCAGTATACATAGTTGTCCATTTATTCTTTAAAAATCCATTATCACCCCTAATGTGAATATTGAGGATGATTTTTTTAGTATGGTGATATTAAATGTTTTATATATTTTTTAGGTATGGTTGTTCTAAATCTCATTATAAATATCTATTTTCCCTCTACAAGAATTTGGTAATGGATTACAAAAGGATTTAAGTGCATCTTATGCTCATTCTGTAAACGGAGGTCCAATTTAGCGAGGAACATATAGATGTTTGAAATTATAGCATAGATAGTAATAATAGTGAAACTCAATCATGTGGCCCTATAGTAGGTGGATCACTATTTTTAATCCATGATCAGATGTTTGTATGTCCATATAATAAATTGTATAAAATATGCAGTGTGGATATTCACAAGTTGAAATTTTTTTTCTATACATGGAACCTGGATAACACCATTAGTTACACCTAGGTATTTCTAGCTAATTATTATCTCACAGTTTTCACAAAACATATAGAAAAATGCCCCAACCTTTAAAAATATTGTAAAATTAAAATTTATATCTTGCATTATTAAAAATTTTAGATCCTATTTTTACTCAATTTGATGCATTGTAAACTCCTTCCATACATGGATCTCCCACATTTTCATTATCTAATATTTGGGGTTGGATCTTCAAAAGATTTCAAAATAACACTCCATAACTTAAATTGGATAGAAACCGATAAGATATCAAGAACTCTTAATTCCATTCTTATATTATATATCCACATGGAATTCTATTTCTATAACATATCTTTTTAACTATATAAATCATATTGATTGATTAATAAGATTCCCAAAAATGTAGACTAAAGCATAAGCTAATATCATATGGGGAGACTACTTCCATTCTATGACTGGGGTCTAATAATTTTCATGAATTTACCATTATAGTACATTGATCGATTTTCCCAAATTCCTATTTTTTCATTCATCATTAATAAATTTATCTCTTCTGATATGAAATTTGTGGGCCTCGAACTATGTGACCTAAGAGTTCAGTTATAATCATTTGTGGTTGGGAATATCAATTTTAAATACCCCATGGGTATAATGATTAGTATATTAAATTATTTAATGATTATTCTGTAATAAAATATATTTCCAATATTTTTTCATTACCCATAAAAATGGTGGATTTGGTTAAATAAATGAGTTGGAATAAATAATTTAAAGTGATGTGTTGAAATATTTATTGGGATTTAGAGACAAGGATATGAATTTTAACAACCAAATTATATGATTTTTCTTCCCAAAATAGAATGGATATTATGAACTAAATTTATTGTTAAATAGTATATTTATACTAAGAGCTCATGAACATTAATTATTCCATGTAGGGTGTACATGACTATAATAAATGTATATACATCAAGACCCTAGAATTAGGAATATTTACATTATTATGTATATAATAATTAATTTAATTTCATCGTATTATTGTTGCATTGTAAATAATTTTTATGGAAAAAATTGTACCTTTTTTGGTTAATACTCTATTTCAAATATGAAATCTATATTAAAAGTGAAAAAAAGATTATTTAGAAAAATATATGCCTAAAATGGGTACCATTTTTGGAATAATAATTTTTAAATTATCTTATAGTGAATATTTTATTCTTTTATAGGGAGTCAAATTTTTGGTAAAAAATTATACAATATAAATATTCAGTGTGTTTTATGGAATCATTATATCATAATAGGGATGTAATAAATAATATAAAAGAAAATATAAGAAAATTATTTATCTTGATTAAAAAATATTGTAATTTTGTGTTAATTTTAATTATATTATAAATCCATAGTGAATCCTCCAAAACTTATAAAATATTTAAAAAATTTAAATTCATATATATGAAAGTGTGAGAAACCTCTATATAAGAAATTGAAATATTTTATTCTATTTGGCCCCTGGCCTTATAAATTAATGCAATTCACTACCCATTTCTAAAAACCATTGTAAAAAACAATTTTCTGGATTATGGTTATGAATATTTTATTATTTAGTTTCCAAAACCTGAATATTAATGAAATACCCCTCCTTTTCTAACTACACCACCTAATAACTCCATTATATTTACTAAAACTCCTTGTATTTTTTCCTTAATTTTTATTTTACTCCTTGGAGTCCTCTCAAGGAATCCTTATTATCCACGGAAGCCTCTTCTTAAGCCTTTTGAGTCACACATCAATGTAAAGAATTCCATATCTCCTATTTTTATCAGGATTTTAATTTATTAAATGACTTTCAATTTCCATTTTCATAAGTTGGGATACATTATTACATGTCCCACTTACATTCCATTTGATTTTAAATTATTGGAACCTCTTTCAAAATTATTTACCCTTATTATGAACTATTATGTACACCAGTTACTATTCCAAAATTTTGCATTTAATCCTCCACCATCCTATTTTATCTCCTATTCATTTTAATGTTATATAATTTATTATTCATTTCATTTTTGCTGATATGTTATTACATATCCCGATTACTTTCCATTGGATGTCTACATGATGAGAGACATCTTTCTCTCTCATAAATCCATTTTAATAATTTATATATGATTTAGTTATATTGGTGAAATTACAATGAGATATTCCTTGCCCAAATAGTAGTGTAATGAATATCATACCCATTTCCCTATCAAAGGATGTGACGTTATTGAACATATACCTATTTATTTTGGTATTATATTTTTTTATTTCACATTCCTTGACTATGGAATAAATTAATATATCAAATTAATACATGTTATGTGATCCATGTAGAACTATTAAGCATTAGAATAGAATGATTATGAAGGGGATCCCTGATAGTTATCTAATGCATTGGGTAATTATTGGTGTCATGGTACATCATCTTTATGGGATATGGGACTTACCCGAATCTTTTATAGGACTTTTCCACCATGGGGTATTGACTGATTTACCTTGATCAATTTTTGATGTAGTGTTTTGAGTTATTGACACATTTTCCATGTTATGATTATCATAATATATCCTTCCTTATTTTTTTTCCTTCACACCTCATTAATATTACAACACATACAACACATAGATTTAAATTACATAAAAATTTAATTATTTTCATTAGATCCTATAATAATTCCACAAAAGGACCATATAGGTATATTGCCTTTAGAAACTAGAAAACATAAACAACTGGTACACAAAACATCTAAATTCTCTCCTACATAAATCTTGATAACATGACTCCTTTTTGTCATATCTTACATAACACCCTACTTTATGATATGCGGATAAGAATCATATGAAAGGGTCATCTCAAATGCCCAGAAAGGGTAAACAAGAGAAATATCTATCATATCATAATCTTAAGACATAAAAACATAACATTTGGATGTCTTATCCTTAATATGAAAGATTATGATATCATGTCTTGGGATAAATGTTCATAAAAATTAATTGACATAATCCCTAAATTCATAACATAAGACATGATATTTTTGGCATACACAAAAGCATAGAAAATAATTTCTTATTATTAAAGGCTCATTACCAAGACCATTATATCGTGCAATGTCCATTACTAAAATGAGTATAATTGTTTTTTCTAGAAATGACTACATCATGAGATAAACATCTCTACCCAATTTTATTATTGGGAGATATAGGTTCAACCCATATCATAATGAAATCATTCTTATGTTTTTCACAAAAAAATAAATAATTCATCATAGCACAATCCATGAAATAATATGGGATTCTTATACATCATTCAATTATAACACAATCCATAATAAATTACATTCCATCATTATCACATTAAAATAATATTAAAATTAGGTATAGAAACAAAACTCTATTTAATGAGTGTCATCATTGATTGAAAATAATTTTTATAAAACACTTGAAAATAATTCCAGAGTAAAATATCTTTTCTTCTTCAAAAACATTTCTTTTCCCAATATGACTTGTAATTTTCAAAGTAAATAAGTTGTTTTAAAATAAAAACTAATTCAATTAAAATATTATTTTTAGAAATATGGTGTTATGAAGACATAAAAATATGATCATGTTTTATATGTAAATAATCATTTTCCCCTTATTTTTTCCTGAAAATACAAAAAAGTACTTTGTATGAAAAATGAAAAAAGATTTTATTCAAATTATTTAATAAAAATTAAAAAAAAATGTAAAATTAACTTTAAACTATTTTAAAAGAATAAAATAATATCACATACTGGGTAAACATTGATTCATATGATATATATACAGTAATATGTACTTATATATAAATAATCTCAGATAATAATGGGATTGCGAAATTAACCCTTACCTTGGGTATGATATCCTTCTTATGTAGCTGGACCACCTATATAATAATTTATATAATGTTATTTAATTATCCCATAATAATTGTATATTTTATGAAATAATATATGAATATATTATCATACTATTGTGAGTAACATTTCATTGTCACATTTTATTCGTATATTAGCTGCTTTATTTTCTTATACAAGTTCTGTAGGTTATGTTCATTTTTCTATTCATAGTATGTAGTTATATCAATTTCGGAATTTTATTAGAATAATATATATCATATTTATTCATTATATTCATGTATATAATTTTTTTATAATGAATATTATGTAGGATAAATCGCATCACATCATAGAGATAGTAGGTCGTACGTACGCAGGACCGATTATATCATTCCCATAATTGATTAATGGTGTTGATGATGATTTTGTATAATATTCCAAAATAATTATCATGTTATAATAACCATATATAGTTATTATTTACATCATTATACCCTTCCAAGAATGGTGGTGGTGAAAACTGATTACACCACAGTGTGGATATGGTATGTCATTCGTTTGCTGGCGTAGTGATTTCATTTTTCATAAGAATGATAGAAGGAAGAATATGTTGTTTCATAATTATAACTATATATCAATATATGACTAACACCGATGTTATTACTTTATAATGAAACAACAAATGATGAGTACATAGAATAAAAAAGATGTTTGACAAAATCAGTAGATGTGATTATCAAATACACAACGTGGTTCATCTACTAGAAACACTCAGACATTGGGAAGACTCTGACCATTTATTAATAAAAGAAAAGGAATTAACAAGATAAAACAAGTCAAAAACAACTACATATCATAGAAATAATACTCATCACGACCCCCTTTTGAGATTATGTCTTCTCCAATATCTGTCTCCCACTCTTTGCTTTAATAGTGCTTAAGAACCTTGGCATATTTCCCTTTAATATTCAGCTTCTCCAAGGCTAGAAATTCCATTGAGGACTGCATAGACCAACTTTCCTTCCCATTAGATGATCTAGAAGACACTGGAATTAGAGGATAAGAATAATCATTCTTTGATCTTCATCGTGGTGGGAAAGTATTATCACCTTCATCCCCATGCACCTTTATCCTTTCACCCTGTACAACATCATCGTAGGAAGGCCATACCACACCACTATCATTTTCTTTGTCACTATCCGAGATGTCACCCCACATTCAAATGAATTTATCCTCTTGAAAACAATCCTCCAATCCACAATACTACTGGACCTGACTGTTGACATCAACTATAGCCAGGCATTATGACTGATCCACTATGTTTGGAACATCTTCCCCAGTTACAACATCCATCGGAGTAATAGCAATCACCAAGAGGCGTCCTTCCTACCTTACAACATTCTCATCATCATGCAATTCCTCCCCATTCTCCAGTTCTAGGAAATTATTTCTAGTAATGACCATGATCACCATGAATCCATCATCATCACCCTGCTCTTCTAGTACACATCCATCCACAACCCCCAAGACAGGAACAACCGAGTCCAGAATAAGATCTACCATAGGATCTTACCATAATGAGTTGTAATCCATTTCTGCACATTGATCTCAGGGCCAGTATGCCCCGCATCCTCAGCCACAACCTATCTATAATTCATTAACATAACAGTATCTCGATTCACCCTCTGAAATAGGGATGGAATAGTGTGCTCTTCTACCACTACCTATCCATTAATAGAGTCTTCCACCTGTATTCCCAACATCTCCTCACTAGAGCATACATGAACCACAACAACACCATTCTCTAATGCCTATTCCATAGCACCTTCATTAATGATGAAAAAATCTAGCGAAGTAGTACCCTCTATCACCATTGGTCTCTCCTCCTGTTCCAGGTTTCCAGAACAATTGTAGCTCAAAAATTCCACCATCAACATTAAGACACCTATTCATAACCCGATGATCACCTACCTTAGTGGCCAACTACTCCTCAGAGGAAGGAACCATCTTCAAGTGACTTGCACTACCCTCCACAACAGATCGGGTATCCATTTCAAGATCACACAATATCCTGTCAAATACATAAATCGCGTATGGATTCAAAGATGCATGCATTGCCATCACACGACATGTAAGGCCCGGTACATCAGCATCCAAGCCAACTACATTGCAAGAAGAGCCCAGCTGTCCTCCTTGCCTAGATGAAAATGCAGTTCATATACACACATCAAAATATACATGTGCACTCATAGCCTCATCCACACAACCATCTTTCACAACCTCCAGAGCTGGCCTCAGAGTACCATGAACAACACATCCTTCTTTACATTTCCCTTCCATCACCAGCGATGTACCACTAATACCTCCATTGCGGAAAACAACCTCCAAATTGACAAACCATTTACATTTCACATAGAATTTCACAAATGATTCAAAGAAAACCTCTTGAATTTAGCGAAACTATTTCTCATCAGTAATCCAAACATGATGCATAGGATGCCTCATGACGTCAACCTCAACACATATTCGCGGGAAAATTTGATGAGACACTGATCTAGTTCGATGATCAGAACAAAGATAGCATCCATTCATTTTACCAATTGCATAGAAAATTATGTGATTTTGAAAATAATGATAGAGGTCGGGGAGACTTACCAATGTAGTGATCGATGAAGGATCACGCTGCATATGAAAATCGAACCTCCATTGGATAAAATAAATGGAAGAACCACCACACCTTCTCGGAGTGCTAGACCAAGTGACAGTAATATCCTCCTATGACCCAAAATGAACCATTAAATGTGTTTGATCAAGCAGCCCGATGACCACACACTCACCAAGCTCCCAAGATTTAGACGCCCCAAATAAAAAGCTTTCACTAAGGTTCTTTGAGTACGAAATCGAGCCACCAATTTCAAAATATAATTTCAGAAGAAAAAATTTTGGTGGTGGCTAAGCATTAAGGATCTATCTGATGTAAAGGTGGGGGGGAGGTGTTGCTGTTTTATAATTTACGTGATGTGATCTTTTTGAAACTCAATAAAAAATTATTTATGATAAAATAACACACTAGAATATCATCTAAAAAATTTCTCAATTTAAATGATGATATGAGATAAGGATTTAATATCATCAACCAATAAATTTTGGTCAAGTAATTATGTCAATTTTAGTAACATATTTTTAATTAATTCTTACTTTTTTATTTTTATTTTTAACTAGGGTAATAAAATATTTGATTTTAAAAGGGAGAAATATTAATATATTTGATGAAAAATTACCCATAAATAAATTCACTAAAAATTTTATAACATATTATATTTATTATATATTTGTAAAAAAATGTTTTAATTATTTTTTAATAATTTAATAAAACATCATTTTGATAAAATTAAATAGTATAAATTTTGACACTATTCAATTCATTGATTTATAAAAATATAAATATAACAAAATATCATAGAACCAAAAAATATATTATATTACTTGAAGGTCCTGGAAACCTATAAAATATATTATACATAGTAATTAGCCTGAATTATTTTTACTTTAATATTTATAATAAAATATATTTGATATTACTATTAATAAGACAATTACAACAACAATATAGTGTTATTTTTTATAATGATTATTTCTTGAATAAAAATTAAAAATAAAATACTATTCAGAATATAAATCTACCATATTTTAGAATTATACATTATTTCAACTTTGTCTTCTTCAAGCTGCAATATTTATAATGTTATACGTAGTATATTATAAAGGTGGAAACATAAACCTCACATTTAATTAAATAATATAAGTGTCAGCATCCCTTATATAAGGCTCCAAATAATCCATAATTTTACCCTTTGGATTATTATGGTACATATATACATTACCAATAATATTTTTTCAACCGTTTGGAAATTTTAATGGTAATAATTATTTTAATAAAAAGGATATTTTATATTTTTTATCAATTAAATAATTTATGTATCATTATTGTATAAGACATTAAGGTGATTATTTATTTTACAAAATTTAAAATTTAAATAACATGATATAGGAAACTATATTAGATTTTAAATTAATATTTTTAATCTACTTTATATTTTGTATAACCTTAGAAAATAATTGATTTAGTTATTAAAATTTGAGTGAGGCATAATTATGTTTTATTTAAATAAAATAAAATAAAATTCCTGATCTCATCTAGGATGATTAAAATGGATAAAATTTCGACCCAAGTATGATTTAGCTCAACACACACTCATCCAATGATATTAGAACAATTTCAGGGTTATTTTATTAAATTATTCTTACCCTTAATTATAGTGTTTACCATGTTACCATATTAATAATTTATACTGAGGATACTATTAATATTTACCAATAATAAAATAAATCCATTTAGTTAACATTGAACTACTAATTACAAATGTGGTGTCCGTTTTTAAAAAATGAAAAAAATTGAACTTTTAAAAATTAATTAAAAATTAATGCAGTTTTGCAAAAGTGCAAATGTGTTTGATAAGATAAAACATTTTAAATGATTGAAATACTTTTGCATTTTATTTCAATGTAAAATTAATTCTACCGAAATACATTATGTTGAATTATAAAAAAAATATTATTTTTAAACCATAAAACTATTAAATATTATAATTTAACAATATAAATTATTTATATGAAAAATGTTGTTTTCATAAAATTTATTGTGTTTTTACTATTCATAAAAACATGATTTCTAAGTAATAAATATTATATATTTATCAAAATTAAATTATAGTATCATTTTTGAAAATTATATGTTTATGTTTTAATATGAAAATTAAAAATGTTTCAAAATCGTTATTTAAAATAGGGTCTCCATTCGAAGTCATAAAATTATCCTTTTTAGAGACATATTATTTTTTAGACATAAAATATTGTTTATTCATACCCTATGATATAAATTTCCATTGGATGAATATAAACTATATTTTGTTAATTATTTAACATATCAACTTCATTAATTTCATTAACAATAGTAATTAAATACAAAATAAAAGTGATTAATTGAATTATATTTTTCTTAAAATATTTGTAGCCTATGAATTCAAACTGCATTTTCATAATGTAGTTATATGTATTCATGCTAAACTAAAAACTAGGTTATACTGCAATTTTTGTAATAATTGAATCTCATGGTTCATTTAAACTCATAATTTCAGTCAAATGCATGATACTGAAAAATTAAAATAAAATTAATGTAAATACTCCAAAAAAACATCCAGGTTTTATATTTAACCCCCCTTAAACTAAATTTTCCCTCAAGATTTGACACATGGAATAAAAAATATCAAGATTTTTCTACCTAATCAAATCGCGATGATATAATGTAGCTTCCTCAAATTGGTGATTCCTTCATAATAATTTAACCAATCAAGTGGTCCTTTTTTAAACATTTCCCCATTGATCTGCAATCTCTATCGGTTGTTTTTTCATAAGAAAGATTGTGCTATAGTTGTAAGAACTTTGTGTTGAGTACATGTGGAGGATATGGTATGTACAATATCAATAGATATACATTGAACACATCATAAAATTAATAATGATTCAGTGGATGTGCCAGTCAGTTAGCTACCTTCTCAATAAGATCGTGAATTTCAAAAGAACTAATATTCCTTGGGCTCAGATATAACTTCCTTACAAATATCATTACTAACTTATAGGGAGATATTTGTAGAAACAACTTTTCACCCACACCAATTTTTTTTTTCATTTCTTTGATTTTAAGCATAACATCTTTTTCAACTCCATGAACTTGTTACGTGTTTTTGATTAGATCTGAAATTTTCTACAATTTCATTAATAAAATTTGGTAAAATTGAATTCCTTACCCAAATTCATCCTATTATGTTATTGTTTATAACATCTTTTCATAGAGGGATTCATAAGGATCTATCTGAATACTTCAGTAAATTTTATTATTGTAAATAAATCCACCAAAGGTCAGTTATGATCTATATTTTCTACGAAATCCTTTGAGAAAGCTCTCAATATGTCTTCCATAGGTTGTTTTGTCCTCTCATACTAACCAAATGTTTGAAGATGATATGAAGATCTAAAATGTAACTACGTATTCAGATTATGCTCAAGAAGTTTCCTGAACATCGAGGTAAAACATGGATCCCGATCAGATATAATGGAATGTGGTACTCCATGAAATCATTCATTGCTCTTTAAATATATCATGTCAATATGATCAAGAGATAAATACTCTCTAATAGCAATCACATGTTCTGAATACATAAGGAGATCAACTATAAAAAAGATATTGTTATTTCCTTTCAAACTTTTCAGAATTATTACCAAAAAATCCATATTTATTTCTTATCATTCCCATTCAGATATGGGTAATGGTTGTAACATCCCCTTAGACCTCTTTCCATTATCCTTAACTTGATGAGAAACAAACCATCGAGAAGAATATTCAGAATTGTAAATTTTCATTCCATCCCTCCATAAATAATATTCCAGGTACTGCTACATTATTGTGCTTTTAGGGTGAATGGAGAATGATGAACTATGAGCCTCAACCAATATATCATTCATTAATTATGGAACTGGAGGAAAAAACCCGACTCTAGAACATTAATATTCCCTCAAATTCAGTGTTGAATTAATGAAAAATTCTAACCTTCATTTGTACTATTATAAATTCTTTATGATACTCCTTAATCATGGCTTATATAATTGGCTGAACATTCATTTGTGAATGATAATAATTTTACCCTTCCATTAAAATTTCAGGATCAATCATTGAAAATCACTAAATATTTGAATTTTTTTATCCTTTTCATAGATAGGTTTTTATGATCTTGTATATTCAAAGAATCTTCTACCTTGTTCAATTTATCAAAGGTGAAAATATATTTAGTGGTCAAAATAATTAATCAACTACACCCATACTCTTTGAAGGATATTCAGATACATTTCTGTGAAAATATGTGCTAATATTTAATGATCATTATAAATATCACACCTTTCACCATAAATATAATTCCTCCATATCTTTATTGTAAAGGTCACTATTGCTAACTAAAAATCTTGAGTTTTGTAATATTTTTATTGTGTCTTAAAACTCTGTGAGGGAAAATATATCACCATATCATTTTTCAGGAGAACACATCCCAAAACCTTCGACGATACATCACTATAGATAAGAAACCATTTTCAACTAAAAGGTAGTGTGAGCATAGGTGCATTGGTTAAACAACTTTTTAGTTCATTAAAATTGTTTTCACATTCCTCTATCCATATGAACTTATCAACTTTATATGTCAACATGTGGAGTGGATTATATAATTTTGAAAAATCATTCCCAAAACATAAATAATATCCATCCAAACAAAGAAAACTTTATATCTCTTTTACCACTTTTTTCTCAGCTAACAATCAATAACATTATTTTTTTATGGATCCACAGATATCCCATCTCTTGAGATTATGTGACCAAAAAATGAACCCTTTTGAACCCAATATTCACACATGCTAAATTATTTATAAAGCTTCTATTTTAGAAGGGTTTACAATAAAATTATGAAGTGGTCTTCAGGTTCGTCCATTCACTATGAATATATATGAATATCATCTATAATTACTTTCAAAAGTTGATCATGATAGTCTCTAAAGATTGTATGCATTAGGTCCATGATGATAGAGTGTTATTTAGTAAGACCAAAAGTAATCACTATAAATTAATAGTGTCCATACAATGTATAAAATGACATCTTTTTTTAAATCCTCCTTCTTCACCTTTAATTAATGATATCCTGAATGATGATCAATCACGAAAAAGTATTGATCACCACAGAGTTGGTTTAATAAGTCATTTATGAGGGGAAGAAGTTATTTTTTCTTTATAGTGATCATTCTTTGTTCTAAATAATCAATGTAGAGTATCATTTATCCATATTCTTTTATTAAAAATAGATCAAGTTCACCATATGGTGACACACTAGGGTGAATGAGTCATATATCAAGATTTTAAATGAATTGTTTCTTTAATTCTAGCAATGCAATTGGGGTCATTAAATATTGTATCAACGAAATAGGAATCACACCTAGTATGAGTTATATTGAAAACTCAACATCACGATTTGTTGTAATGGCATGAAATTCAAAAAAAAATCATGAAACACATTTACAATCAGTGTATAGTGAATAATTTTTCTATCACCAACCATTTGAGATAAATAATCGTCATTTATAAGAATAACGAACTATCATATGGAATATATTTCTATTAGAAGGTTTTATTATTCCATGAATTGATATTTGATCATAGATTGATATGGTTTACGAAATCATACATACATTGAATTATAATTGAAATGAGATCTATATAGAGAATGTCAATCCATGAAATGAATAACATCAATATCCACTATAGGAAGGATCATAAGAAATTCAGGAAGAACTTTCCCATAAACAACAATAGAAGAATAATTATGAAATTTGGATTCAACTATTGTTCCATTAGGAGTTGTTACAGCTAAATTAACATTTAATGGTGGAGATAATTCGATGACACCGATAGAATAATAGTTCGAAATAAAAGAGTGGGTGCATCTAGAATCAAATAAATAAATTCTTAATTTAGGGTGGATGGTATGTGTCCCTTTAACCAATTAATTATTGTACTTCACATCACTGTTAATGATTTCACGTGACATTCTATTTTCTTTTCCATTATGAGTTTGATGGCATAGATTATCATCTATACCCCATATATTATGGCATTGATTAGAATAATGCACTATTTCTTTTCCCTTGTAGAATTGAAGTGTAAGAAGTGAATTCTTGGTATATTTTTCACAATTTTCATCATCATAAATTTTTTTCCATCACTTCAGAATTTAACATTTATATGACATTGTTTTCCACACATAAATTATTTACTAGTCCCCTGAAGAAAATTTACTCCCGGTTTTATTCCAAAATTTGAGTATATGGGAAAACCCATCTTCATTTAAATGTGGAAATTAGTTCTTTCCACTGAATTACATTTTTCTCATATTACCAAACCCGTACGACAGATGAGTTCCACAAATATATATATACATCATCATTTAGAACACTTCAAATGAATTACTCATGGAAATTAAAATACCATATGGATAATGTCTTTCTGATAATTGGTTTTAGACCACTAAAAAATATATCAATTTTATTCCTAGGTTGAATAATAGTTATAGATGAGTTCAATGCAAGTATTGTAAAATCTTCATCGTAGGTATGAATGGATTAATCATCATTATTCTTATGGTCGTGGAACACCTTCTCCATATTTGATATAAAAATATTAAGAAAATACCTATTGAAAAATAAGTTATTGAACATGTCCCATTCCATGGACTCAAATTCATATATTAACCATGTAATATTGATAAGATTCCACCATTTATCAACATCACCTTCCAAATGATAGACAACTAATATGACGTTATCCTTTTCAGAAGTTTTTTGAACTAAAAATATCATTTCTGTGGTTCTAGTCTACGGTTCATCCCCTAATGTATTAGAATACCCACAGAAAGAATGAGGATGTTGCCTCATGAAAGACTAAAAATAATGTGTCTCCCTCATTTTATCTTTTGGGAATCTTGCAAGATTCAAGGCTTGAGAACTTATTGTGAGCATAGCTATTTGATTTCTCATCCTAGATCCCAAATCATTTGTTTTATCAGAAGAACAACCATTCCTTTTCCTATGGCATTTACCATAACATGAATCCTTTAGGATCCAACCATTGACTGTAACCCAGAAGCATACTATGAGAAACACAAATCCTAATGTGGAATCTAAAAAATCATGAATAATATATCAACTTTGGAAACAATAGGTTTTATCCTAGGTTACTCATGGGTATTTATATAACACTAGGATTGTATCTTATACCTAGAAAAGTATATATAGTTCTTACTATGAATTTCTCATCCTAGTTTTAAAATGTTAACTATACCAATACTCTGATACCAGTGAGAACCACCCATACATTATATACATTGATATTACAATAAAAAAATTAATGTTTATTATATCATATACTAATGTCATGAGTATAAAATATACGTATAATGTATTTTCTCATTTGGAATCATATACATCTTGTTCATAAAACATCTACTTTGTATCCCACTTATATCTTCACAGAAAGACTCAATTTTGACATATATTACATAATACCTTTACTTATGAAATGGGGAAATGAAAAATATGAATGGGAGATCTCAAATTCTCATTAAATTTAATCATTGTAAATATCAATCATATCATAATCACAAGTCATAAGAACATAAAATTTAGAAATCTTATCATGTATATGAAATATCATGATATCATGTCCTCGGATAATACATCATAAGAATTAATTGACCAATTCCCAAAAAGACATAACATAAGACATGATGTTTTGTGGAACATACATAATATTGATAATCATTTCACATTACTAATGTCTCATTTACATGAACACCTTACGGACAACATCCATTACAAACCTGACTTAACATGTCATTCCAGCACTGTATTGCTGAACCAGATTAACATTTCATTCTATAACTTTCCATATCATGAGATATAATTCTTTTACCAATTAATTGGAGGGAGATATAGATCCCAACCATCTCATAATAAAATTGTAATTATATGTGCACCAAAAAATAAAGCATTCATCAAATAATTACCCATGAAATAAAATGGGTTTCTTAGAAATCATTCCATCGTAACATAATCCATATCGAATTTCATTCCATCATTAATATTATACAATAATAGTAACAATAGGGATATAAACATAACCATTTTGAAATAGCATCATCGTAGAATGAAAATAAATTTTATAAGACACATGAAATTAAAAATATGAGGTAAATAACCTTTTTTTCAAAAATGATTTCATTTATAAGAATGCCACGCAATTTTAAAAAAAATATAATTTTGCAAAAAAATATTAAATAAATCGTACGAAATGAGAATCATGGAAATAAAGTTTTATGAATATGTATAAATCTTATCATGATATATATGTTGAAGAAATATTCTATTTGTACATTTTCCAAATTAGTCAAAAATGTACATAATACAAAAAAACAAATTATTAAATTCATATAGTCTAATATAAATTAAAAAATGTGTAAAATTAACATTAATAGATTATGTAATATTTGAAATAATATTTCATACATAAAAAACAAGTATGTATATTATAAATATACCCCTGTAAGTACTTATAGATAAACAATCTTAGATAATAACAAGACTGAAAAATCATCCCTTACCTAAGATCTGATAGCCTTTTTATATATCCAAACCTATTGTATAATGATTTAAATGATGTTATAGACTTATTCCTGAATAATATTCATTTTTATGATATCTTATATGTTCATATTATAATCCGTTTTTCAGTAACATCTAATTGTAACTAGTTATTTAGAGATTAACTGCTTTATGTTCTAATGCATGTTTTGTCATAAAAGTTCATGTTCTTTTTCATATGTTACGTATATATTATTTAATCATTGATAATAGTATAATATATATTATTTATTCGTAATATGAATTTATATAATCCTTTTTTAATGAAGATCATGTAGAATGAATCACATCACATTGTGTAGACGATAGGTCGTATGTACGCACAAGCATCTATATTATTCCCATAATTTTTGAATGGTATTGAGGTTTATAGAGTATAATATTTTATTTTCAGTATCTAGTTATAATAAATACATATAGTTATTATATCCAAAATTATACCGGTCAATGTGAGTTGGTGGTGTAAAACAAATTACACCACGATGTGGAGACGTTAAGTCATACGTAAGTAAACGGGGTGATTTTATTTTACTTCAGATGGATAGAACGTGGAATACTGTTGTATCATAGTTACAATAACATATCTGTATATGATTTATAATAATGTTATTACTTTATAATGAATCATAAAATTACAAATAATTATAAGAAGATTTATGTTTGAGTGAATCGGTAGAGGAGATTACCCTTTCCTCGACATTCTTCTTTTAAATCTCTACATAGTGGACTAGAGTTTTCCATTAAAGGTGAGAATAACCTCAAGAATGTAAATAGTGATGTTGGTAAAAAAATGGTAAGGGATTTTCATTCTTGAATGATAAATTTTAATTTAATAGATGAGGTATGTGGTTCTTTTTTATAATTGAGGTGATGCTCTCTTTTGGAATCTCCTTAAATAATAATTTATTATTAAATCAAAACATACAAAAGAAACTCAAAAAATCTCCCAATTTCAAAATTTGGGTTATATAGGGCTATAATATCATTAAAAAATAAATTTTGGCTGAGTAATTTTGTCAATTTATTCCTTATCATTTTAATTAAAACATTGTTATTCTATTTAATTTTTAACTAGGGTAATAAATTTTTCAATATTAAAAGGGTGTAATATTTATTATTTGATGTAAAATAGACCATAGATAAATATATTAAATCATTTATACCATATAATAATTATTATATCTTTTTAAATATTGTCTTTTGATTTTCCAAAAATTTAATAAAACATTATTTGGATAAACAATCAATAGTATCAATTTTGAAACTCTTCAATTCATTAACTTTAAAAAAATTAATATAACACAATAACATAATAAAATTAATATGTTACTAGGAGACCAAGGTCATCTATAAAATTCATTAGACATGTTAATAATCTCAAATTATATTTGTTTTAATATTTTTAAAAAAATTATTTGATATTTCTATAAATTAAATCCTTACTAGAATTTTTTTGTGTAATTATTTAATATGCATATTTTGTGGATAAAAACTATTATGATGAATATTTTTGTACTATAATTAAGAATAATAATTTTAGATTAATTTATCATTAGTAAAATACAATATTTACGTTGTTACACTTGTTAAATTATTAATGTGTAAACATTAAATTCACGTTAAATAAAATAATATAATTGTTAAAATTCATTATATTATGCTCTAAATGGACCATAACTCGACACTTTGTTGATTGTGATTGAAATATACTCAACCAATAAGATATGTTCAAGTGTATGTATCTTTTAAGGGATATTATTTTATTAATAGAAACCATATTATTGATTTTTCATTAATTAAATAATTTATAGAACATTAATGTGTAATAAATTAAGTTAAATATTTATTTCATAAATTTTAAAAATAAATTACCATGATAAAGGAAAATAAATTAAATTTAACATTATTATTTATAATATAATTTATCTTTTAAATAAACTTATTTAAAAAATAATTTCTTTATTAAATTTTTTTTGATAGATATTTATGTTTTCATTAAATAAATTAAATTAAATGTACTAATATTATCCAAGTGGATTGAAATTGATATCTTTTCGACACATTTATGATTTAGGTGAAAACAAACTCATCTAGTGATAATAAACAAGGGTAAAGATAATTTTATAATAGTATTCTTACCCTTAATTACACAGTTCACCCTATTACTGAAATAATTAAAATTACTGATGACACTATTCATAATACCTAATAATAAAATAAATCACTTTAAATAATATGGATGTACAGATTCCAAATTTGGATTCATATTCTCAAAATTAAAATCATTGATTTTTTAGTAATCATTTTAAAATTTATATTATTTTTAGAAAGATAGAATGTGTTTAAATGCTAAATCCTTGCTAAAGATTGAAATGTTATTATATCTGAATTCAATGTAAAATTAATTATAATAAAATACATTATATTTTATTAAAAAATATATTCTATTAATTATTTAAAAACATTTATTATTTTAACCATATGAATTAATTCGATGGAATAAGTATTTTACAAAAAAAATTATATATTTACCATTAATTAAAACTTGAATGTTATCATAAAAATATCATAAATTCATACAAAGTAAATTTTAATATCCTTTTTAAAAATAATATGTTTATTTTGTAATAAAAAATTTATTAATGTGTGAAAATTATAATTTAAAATGTTTTTTTCTATTCAAATACATTTAATAACTGTTTAAAAAATATTTTTTAGATTTAAAAAAAGATATTTTAATACCCTATGAATAAATAATCCATTGGATGAATATAAAAAAATATTTTATTATTTATATAATAGATATATCTCATTAATTTCATTACCAATAGTAATTCACTAAAAAATAAAAATATCCAATTGATTTATATATTTAATAAATAATTGTTAGCTAATGAGTTCACAAGGCATTTTCATAATGTACTTATACATATTACTAGTAGCATAATAGATATGATATAATATAAATTTTGAACTAAGGGAAACCAATTGGACATTTATGATCAAAATCTCGTTCAAAGTATGGTATTGAAGAATTAAATTTATTTAATGAAATTTTTTAATACAATCATCTGGGTGATACAGTTTATATGACTCATATAACATGTATTATCATCCTCATGTTTTTCCATGTTTATTACATTGCTATGATTTATAACTAACCAATTTCTTAGGTATGATATCATATTCTCCCATGTAGTATTATGTGTGATGTAATTTTTTCATGTTATAGAAGTTTTCCATTAAGATGTTCCTTTACATGTTTTATGATCTCATGTAATGTACCCAATTTCCCAATGAAACTTGAACCCTCGATCATTGGAGCTGTATTAAGTGCATTATTATCTAATCGATCATGTTTAAAAATAGAATGCAGTGCATGGCCATCATTATGAGTTCATTGAACACCTAAAGAAACATTTCTTATAATCAAATATAATGAATTATATGGGCTATAGATTCCATGTAAAAAATAGGAAATTATTTTAAATTATACTTCAACCAAGTCAAAAAAATCATATATTCAATGTGTTCTATAACTACAGGAAATTATTCATTAATTCCTTATTAATTTCTCATTTTCATGGGACATGTTCATCCCTTAAAAAATTATAATACTATAGAAAAAACATGTCTATAATATGATTCCTAATACAATTTTAAAATATAAATCAAAATTTGAAATCAAATATAGATATTTCTTCTAATGTAAAAAAATAATTTATTGAAAAAATTTCATCGTAGGAAGCATGAAAAATATGAAATTTTTGTGTTCTTTTAACTATTTTTATTGTTTCAAAACCACGCCATCATTATATATTCATGAGATAGCTGGAAAGAGAAACTATTGGTTGTTTCTTACTGAGTATATCCTAAACCATATTCATGTTGTGAATTTGTACCCTGAATGACATCATATATACTTTTGGGGATAAGGGAATCATGTATTCTATTCATTTTTTTATTTTCTATTCTATTATATAGAATGAGAAGAGTGCACTCAGTTAATTCTCATAAAACAGTTGATGATAGATGTTGTATTTTTGGTCATTTTTGTATAGAATGATTAGTATGAATACCCTAATATTTCATTGGATTATAGTTTTTTTTTTAAAAGTACATGATCTTCTATTTTCTATATTACAATGTTTATGGTTTCTATCATATTAGTTTCATTTTTACAATTTATTCGTACACTACTTGTAATTTAAAATACAGAACAATTTTTTATCTTATGTAATTATTGGAAAATAAACTTATTATGATAGTATTTACTAGAAAATATACTCATTAAGAACCTCGATGATATTCAACTACCTTTGAATTGTGAAGAGACTCTCATGTGGCCATGTGGAAACTAGTTTGACTACAATATCCGCAAAAATGTGATATTATATAATATTAGAAAAAATTACACAATATGATATAGAAACATAAGGATCTTTATATAAATATAATATCATGAAATCCCACATAACCACAAACTTATCCCAAGAATAAATAATCACTTATCTAATATAACATTCAAAGATGAGATTACCCGGGAAAAATATCCCTAATAATATTCGTATATGACACAAATCAACAAGATTTATCCTTGAAAATTAAGCTCAATACGAGACATGGAAATGCATGGAGGATTTCCTTAATAATTATAGTGAGATGAAAAGAACTCGGGATTGAATAATTTCACATATAATTTATTTTTCTATCAAAAATAAAATGATCAATATAAGGATTATAATTAAAATTGTATCTTTCAAATTCAATGTCTTTTAGAAAGAGTAAAATTTTACAAGGATAATACTACAGAAAATTGCCTCTATTCAAATGGATGAAAACCAATGGTTTATAGACATAGTGGTTTTACATTATCATCCTTAAATGATACCCACAGTTTTAAAACTATTATAATAGGGTGATATATTCCAATGATATTTTATAAACTGTTTGTATGGACCTTCAGATAGGAATCCTTAATTAGGTTCCTCCTTACCCTCCTAATTTAATTTCCTATATCCCTGATCCCACCTATCTAACGTGAAATTTGAATCCACATCCCCTCTATAGGATACTCTAGCTCCCCACCACTCTTCATCACGAGACATTTCACCCATACATCCAGTGTTCTACCTCTAGATCTCAAATTGTTTTGTTTTGATATTTTCGAGGAAAGATTTAATTACATCTTATTTTTTTCTTGTTCTCAAGTCTGTAGGTGGTTATTCACACATAATCCCACAATGATGCTTATGGAATTTATCATCGCACTATTATTTCTTAAAAAGGTTATTTTTTTGCATGAAAAATGGTTTCCATGACATGATTATTTTATTTAATGTGATCCCTTAGTGTTTTTTTTGAAAGGAAATTTGTTATTAATACTATTTATAATTTTAATGCAATGGAAATTATACCCTCGAGAAGGTTATATCAAGAATGCTTATTTTTAACAAGTTAAGTGTACAATGTTTTTGGTAATTAAACTAGTTTGAAAAACTATAAAATAAAAATATATTATTATAAGTGATTTTTAATGGTAATTAGTTTCATAGTCATGATACAGTGGTATTTTAAAAAAAAGTAATTTTAGAAATAATAAATATAAGAATAGTGATTTTCAATTATAGATATTTAAAAATGATAGAGATTTATACCTCAGTTTGTAGGTTTTAAATTGTTTCAAAATGTGAATGTTTTTTTATTAAAAAAGGTTATTATTTTTTTAAAATATTCGATTTTATTTCAATGTAGTGGTTTATTTCATGGAATTTATCTCTTATTATTTTCAAACACATTGAAAATTCAGTTGTATAGTTTTAAGAAGTAATTTTTGTGGAATATATTTTATTATTTAGGAGAGTTGTTTGATTTAGGTGGAATGACAATGTTTGGATTATTTATCATGTTGATTAACATAGTCCACCCTGAATGGACTAATATGATGATAATATACTTGTATTTGGGGGTCATTCAACAGTATAGTATTAACACATCCCTGTCAATGAATATATTTCCATGTGCTATCTAGTTTTACTTGTCAAGTATAATGGATATTTATATGGAGTTGAAATATAATGATAATTTTTTTAGAACATATAGTTCATGTGGCTTAAAACATTATTTTAGTCATGTTATTTTTATTATAAATTGATTTTTTTTAAAAGCTACATAAATTTGTACAATCGTTTTGGGATCCCTTCGTTGAGTATGCCTTAGATTTTTCATATGATATGCTTTATTCATTGTTTGTATGGACAATATAGTATTGTTTAATGGTCAATTTCAGCATGAATTGTATTAAATTTTTTTCCTATTATTGATATTTAATTTCCTCTACCATATACTTTTTCCTAGTATTTGGATTTGGACATCATTAAAATTATGGTTTATATTGTTTATTAGAACATATGGATTTTCCCTTTAATAGAATGGATATATTCTATATGTATCATACTGATCATTTTTCATCTAATTTTATTGATAACATGGAAACAATTTTAGATTTTTCATTTAAAAATTCACCACATGGAGTTCGTGTATAATTTCCAATTTGAAATTATGTTGGAAGATCACTCTTAAGATGAGAAGAATATATATACTACTCAATGATTTGTTTAAAAAAAGTTATTATGTTTAATGTCATAATCAAGATGAGAGACAATATTATACTATTAATGTATAGAAGTAAATAAGTTGTGTGGAGATGTTAATATTTTATTGGTTTCCATTTGTGCATTATTATGAGATAGATAGTATGTCGGTGCAAGAAGATAATGATATCAATAAACACAATCCAAAGACTAATTTTTATGATGTTGATGGAATGAAATTTTTAAGGGATGATTTCAAAACACTTTTATGTACCAATTGTACATAATTGAAAATGACTAAATTATTAATGTTGTCATAATATGGTAAAACCATCTTTGGAATTTATAACACAATAATTTATTGTATTAATGACTTTTTTGAATTAATATTTTCTAGAGGAAATAAATATTCCATCAACTAATTATAAGTCATTGATGTTATTTGAGAATGTAGGATACAATAGTACTGGAAATCATTATTCTCAGAATGATTGATGTTTTCTAAAGAAACAAATTTCTATAACGAATGTAAAGAATTTGGTACATCTCGATGGAAGACAAATGGAACCCCCTCTCCTATGTTGCTGAAAATCGTTTTGAACATTCCATTGATTACCAAGAATCAAAATATATTCATGTCTACAAAAATATGATATTATATGTGATGGAATAGTTTTATGATAATTAAAAGAAATTATTATTTGTTTCACTAGGAATATATACTATAACGGTATGAATTTGATGCACAATATCCCAATTTTGCATGATAGGTGAATAAATTCATGTTTTATCTTTCCAATCATGGGTTTAATTCAGTTTGTCACATTCATAGTAGTCATAGAATTTTTTCAAAATTTATTCATGTTTGTAATCTTCATGGTGGATATATTTTAAAAAAACATTCACATTATGAGTATAATAATATCAATATTGGCTGGTCATGGCAATGATATCTGAATCTACTTAAAATCAATAATAAAATTGTTGAAGTATCATTTTATATGGTTGTCCACACATTCGATCCTTCTTTGAAAAATATATATCATAGTTCTATTTATTCTCTATGGAAATTAAATGATTCCCCAAATTATAGTGTTATAACTCGTTGTATCATAATGGGAAAACTATCATGCCCTATTTGTATTAATAATATAAGATTGATATTGATAAAAAATCATTGTTGTTTCAGTTTTTTTTTGGATCATCTATTTATTCCATTGGATCATCAATACTAGAGGAATTGTCGGAGGATTGATTAAACTATTGACACTGAACAACTACATCAATGCATGTCATGAGGTAATGTGCTTACTGAATTGAATGATTTTAGTATTTCATTGGTGAATGGTCATCTGAAATCTAAAATGATGAAAAATGTTGACACTAAAGATACAAATAATTTAAAAATATCTGTTCATTTTATAATTTTCCATATTGGTCTAAATTTGTTTTACATCATTGTTTTGATGAAATCTAAATTGACGAAAATATATGATAAATTTTTGTTAAAATTCTTATTAATATCAAGGGGAAGATGAATAATGACTGCTGATCACATTGGAACATGTTAGATTAGGTTATTTGATCTAAACTACATCACGTGTGTATCAGTGAGACCAAATGGAATGTTCCATTTACTTATTATGTGATTACACATTTAAAGATAAATCAACATCCTGAAGAATGGTATAATATCAATTCTTAGGATGGATATTCTAGCAATATTTCTAAAAGAGTCAACAAATGATATTTTAAACTAAAATCCATAAAAATCATGATAATCACATCCTTAATCATTAATTTATTATATGTGAAATCATGAATTTTCTATCCAATAATATATGGGGAATAGGGATTCATATGATCCCTTTTTATAGACCTTTATGATAATAAAAAAATTACAAATTATATTGTGAAAATAATTTAGTAAGATGCACTATTAATTTTGTATTAGTAGTAAAAAAGGTCATCAATCATTCTTCACCTACATGAAACATTTTATAATTTATCGTCCAACTGAAACAGTTCATGGGGATCCCATTTCTTTTTAGTAGATTTATCATACTAAAAAATTATATTTACATTGAAAACATATATCTTCAATAAGAATCATCCTGAAGGTTCCATTGTGAGATGATATTCAGCTAAATAATATATGGATTTTTTCAACCCATTTTTCTAATGTGATCATAATATCAATATTTAAAATGAAAAATGAAGATGAGAATTATGTGGATATTGAGCCCATTGTTCCATCTTCTCCCTGAACAAGATGAATTCATGGGTTATAAACAGTTGATGCAATAATCCTTCAGAAGTAGGATTTGGAAAAACGTACAATCATCTTTAATTATGGTTTCTTGAATACTATATCAAGTATGTAATTTCAATATATATATGTTATCTCATAATATATCATTTCATATAATCCTCAATATTTTTTAATAATTTAATGTATATAAAATAAAAAATTCATTTTTAATGTTCATTAATGTTTTATTTGAAGGATGAGAGAGGCTTTCTATAGTGATGAGTTTTTTGTTTCATTGAAATCAATGGTATGACTATTACAATAATAAAATTAAAATATAGATAATAATTTAATTTCATTAATTTTTTATAATTTTGGTATTGAGTTTTTCTATTGATGTCATTTCTCAATAATTATGTGCATTGGATTTTGGTCGTAATTCATTGGTTTGTGAATGAAACTATTTAGTAATCAAGGGTTATAAATTTGTTACATCTAATAATGTATTGGAAATTAGAACTAAACATAGTGAAATTATGTTAATTATTAGAATGGATTATTATGCAGATGTAGTAGATATTTGGCCCCAATATAATGTTCTTTCTTATTATGGACATGTTGTCAAGATATTTTTATTTGATTACAACACTCATGGTTTAGGCACTATGATTAAATGTAAATGGATTGATTTAATTAATATATATGTTACATTTATTGATGATTTTGAATTTAGATTTATTCACATTAGATTATTCCCAGCAATATATGTGTAATTTTCTGACCTAAGCTTGGGCTTGAGCCATAAAAACCCCATGTCAACTTTCATATGATAGGGGTGGCGACAATTGTCAAAGGGAAATTTATCTCGGAGAGGACACTACCTAAAAACCTATAAAAAAGAACATAACCAAAACAACACAAAAGTTCAGATGGAATGAAATAAATAATGCAACACTACTATAAATATACCATACATGAATGAACCACAAAACAGAACGATGTACAATAGTTTATAATGAAATGAAAAAGAGGTAAAATACATGCTCAAACTAAGAAATATGTCCCAACCAAAAAAATTTGGAAAGAGTTATCCGAAAAAAGATCCTACATCCATTATCTGATACTAAATCCACTATACACGTTCCAAGGATCATGTGTCCCTAAGATCTTACAATGTCACAATGGACATATCCACTGTTTGCAAATGACACACCACCTGTTGGGTAAAACCCATGTAGTGGTGAGGGAATACAACCCCAATAAAATAAACAAAAAAGTTCAAGGAGTAGCATTAAGAGATATAACTGAGGAAGTAGTAGACATAAAAAGGTTCATAAAAAATTATATCTCAACCCAATATGAAATTGAAATTATTCTTATCTAGACACACAAATCCTGGCATGAAGAGGAGACGAATTCCTAGTAGAGTATTCACTACCTACAGTTGTATATTAGACTCTTCAAACCAAGAGAATCTAGACATAAAAATCATGTGAGATACTTTGCATGTCTTCAACTATCCATGAAAGAGAGTAACTTATTTTATGTAATGGACCCAAAAGAATATATATATATATATATGTTATTTCAATTAATAACATACAAGAGAATAAAGGGATCTCTATCTCACAGCTCTTCTTAAGTTGATGAGTCACCAACAGTTCAAAGGTAAGTTAATCAATGATTCCCAGTACCTCTTATGTCTACTTAGAACACATCAGTAATAGGGGTTCGATCACCACACCTTGATACTATCCACTTTGGGAAGGAATAACATTCATGCATGATTGTATGTCGCTTCACTAGGACATGACCTAGTGGGGAAAGAGTCCCTCTTTCTCATGAGTCCAGATATATGTCATACCACGTCTCCTCACTGTGCTGTAAATTAGAGAATTAAAATTTCAAATGTAAAATTAATTATAATTAAATAAATTATATTTATATTTAAAAAAATATTCTATTTATTCTTTAAAAACATTTATTATTATAATTTAACCATAGGATTTAATTCGATGGAAATTTTTTTTCTTAAAATATTGTGTATTTTTACTATTAATTAAATCATGACTGTTATCAGAAAAATATCATCAATTCATCCAATGTAAATTTTTTTATCTTTTTTAAAAATAATATATTTATGTTGTAATTAAAAAAAATATTAATTTGTAAAAATCAGAATTTAAATTTTTTTTTCTATTCAAATATGTTAAATTACTGTTTAAAAATTTGTTTTTAGAATTAAAAAAGGATTTGATAATACCTTATGATTAAAATATCAATTGGATGAATATCAAAAATATTTTAATATTCATATAATAGTTATATCTTTTTAATTTCATTACCAATAGTAATTCACTAAAAAATAAAAATATGAAATTGATTTATATTTTTAATAAATAATATTTTCCCAATGAGTTCACAATGCATTTTCATAATGTACTTATACATATTCCTACTATCCTAATGGATATGATATAATGGGAATTTAGATCTAAGGGAATTTTACATTCCATTTAAAATCTTGATTTCATGAAATCTGAGGTATTGAAGAAATAAAATTATTAAAAGAAAATTGTTAATAAAATCATCGGGGTAATACGGTTAATATGACATGTATAACATCAATTATTGTCCTCATGTTTTTCCATGTTTATTACTATACTAATATTTATATCTCACCCATTTATTAGGTATGATCTCATATTATCCCATGCAGTACTAAGTATGATATAATGTTTTGTTCATGTTATATAAGGTTTCCACAATGATATTCCATTACATGATTTATGTTGTCATGTAGTATACCCAATTTCCAAATGAAACTTTACCCCTAGAACTTTGAAGTTGTATTAAGTATATTCTTATATAATCACTAATGTTTAAAAATAGAATGCAGTGCATGGTCATCATAATGATTTCATTTAACACCTGAAGAAACATTTCTTATCTTCTAATATAATAAATTATATGGGCTCTAGATTCCATGTAATAATTTATGAATTATTTTAATGTATTCTTCTTACATGTCAAAGAAAAATAATATATTCAATCAGTTATATTCTTGTATGAAATCCTTCATTTATTCCTTATTAAATTCTCAATTTCATGTTACATGTTCTTCCCTTACACCATTATAATACTTTAGAGAAATTGTGTCTATAATATGATTCATAATCCAATTTTAAAAATTAAATCAAAATTTGTAATCAAACATAGATAATTCTTCTAATGGAAATGACGATTGTCTTGAAAAAATCTCATCTTAGGAACCTTGATGAATATGAAATTTAGGTATTCATTTAACTATATATATTGTATCACAAACTCATCGTCATTATACATTCATGAGATGGATGGAAATAGGCACTATTGGTTTATTCCTACTGAGTATATCCTAAGCCATATTCATGTCGTTGATTGGTACCATAACTGACATCATATATACATCTTGGGATAAGGTAATAATGCCTTATATGCATTTTTTATTTACTATGTTTTTATGAATTATGAGATGAGAGCACCTAGATAATTCCAATAAAATAGATAATGATAGATGATGTTTTTGTGGTCATTTTTCAATAGAATGATTAATATAAATGCACTAATATTTTAATGGATTGAATTTTTTTAAAAGTAAATGATAATATATTTTGTATATTAAAATGGTTATGGTTTCTATCAGATTAGTTTCAATTTTCGAACATATTCGTACACTACTTGTTATTTAAAATGAAACATCAATTTTATTATATTATGTAATTGTTGTGAAACACAGTAATCATGATGGTATTTAGAAGCCAATACACTCATCAAGACCCTTGATGCTATTCAACGACTATTGAAATGTGAAGTGACTTTATTGTGGCCATGTGGAAACTAGTTTGACTACAATTATTACGAGAAATGTGAGATGATATAATAATATACAGATTACACATTATGATGTAGAAACATAAGGAAACTTATATTAAAAAAATCATGAAATTCCACATAACCTCAACTGTATCTGAAGAATATATAACCTCTTATCTAATATATCATCCATAGATAATATTTCCTTGGAAAATTATCCATGATAATATTTGAATATGATATAGATCAATAAGATTTATCATTAAAAAAAATCTCAATACGAGACATGACAATGTAAGGAGGGTTTCCCTAATAATTATAATGTGATGAAAAGAACATGGGATTAAATAATTTCACATATAATTTATTTTTCTAAAAAAATTGAAATTATCAATATAATGATTATAATTAATATTTTATATTTCAAATTCAATTTCATTGAGAAGAAGTAAAATATAAAAAGGATAATAGTACTAAAGAATTCCACTATAACCATGGTTTATAGACCCAATGGTTTTACATTATCATTATAAAATGATACCCATAGTTTTTAAAACTATTATAATAGGGTGACATATATCAATTATATTGTAAAAACTGTTTGTATGGTCCTTTTGATAGGAATCCAAAAATAGGATCTTCCTTACCCTCCTAATTTAGTTCCCTATATCTCTGATGCCACTTAGCTAAAGTGAAATTGGAATCCCCCTCCCTTCTATAGGATACTCTGGCTCCCCACCCCTCTTCATCATGAGACATTTCACCCATAGTCTAAGTGTTCCACCTCTATTTCTGGAATTGTTTTGGTGTGATATTTGTGAGGATATATTTAATTCCATCATATTTTCGCTAGTTTTCTCCAGTATATAGGTGGTTATTCAGTCATAATGCCACAAGAATTCTTAGGTAAAGATATCATTAAACCATTACTTCTGAAAAAAATATTTTTTGCATGAAAAATCGATTCAATGGAATGAATTTTTTTATAATGTGATGCCTTAGTTTTTTTTGTGAAATTAATTTTGTTTTTAATACTGTTAGAAATTTTACTAAAAATAATTTTATACACTCCAGAGGGGTATATCATGAATGCTTATTTTTAACAAGTGAAGTGTACGAAGTTTTTGGTAATTATACTATTTTGAAAAACTATAAAATATAAATATATTATTATAAGATATTTTTTAATGGTAGTTAGTTTCATCATTGTGCTACAATGGTATTTTAGAAATAAAGTAAATTTAAAATTAATCAATATAAAAATAGTAATTAACATATATAGATATTTCAGAATGATAAGGATTTATCCCTTATGTTTTATGTTTTAATATTTGAATGATTTTTTAATTAAACATGGTTATTATTTGTAATAAAATTACATGGTGTTTCAAACTCTTTGGTTTAATTCATCAAATTTATCACTTATTTATTTAAACACATTGCAAATTGCGTTGTATAGTTTTAAGATGTCAATTTTTTGGAATATTTTTTATTATTTAGGAGAGTTGTTTGATGTAGGTGGAAATAAAATGTTTTGATTACTTCTCATGTTGATTTAACATAGGCCATCCAGAGTGGACTAATATGATGATAATATACTTTTATTTGGGGGTAATTTCTCATTATAGTATTAACACTTCCCTGTCCTTGAATACAGTTCCATCTGCCATCTGGTTTTACTTGTCATGTATAGTGTATATTTCTATGGAGATTAAATAAATTGATAGTTTTTATAGAACATATAGTTCATGTGTATTATACCACAATTTTAGTCATATTATTTTAATTATATAGTTATTTTTTTAAATGATACACAAATGTCATCAATCGTTTTGGGATTACTTCGTTGAGTATGGCTTTGATTTTTGATACGATAGGAATTATTCATTATTTGTATTGATAATATAGTATTCAGTAATGATCACTTTCAGAATTAATTGTATTAATTTTTGTTTCTTAATATTTTTATTTAATTTCCTCTACTATATACTTTTCTATGTATTTGCATTTATACATCAATAAAATTTTTGTTTATTTTGTTTATTGGAAAATATGGTGTTTCTCTTAAATAGAATAGATATATTCTATATGTATCATACTAATCATTTTTCGTCTAATTTTATTGATAACATGGATAAAAATTAGATTTTTTGATTAAATTTTGTCACATGGAGGTTGTGTATAGTGTCCAAGTTGAAATTTTTTAAGAAGATCTTAGTTACGATGAGAAGAAGATATATACAATACAATTATTTTTTTTGAAAAAAGTATTATGTTAATATCATAATGGACAAGAGAGAAAATACTCTACTATTCATGTATAGAATGAAATATTTTGGGTGGAGATATTAATATTTTATTATTTTCCATTTGTGCATCATTATGAGATTGATAGTATATCAGTGCAAGAAGATAATGATATCAATAAACATAAGACAAAGGCTGAATTTTATGATGTTGATTGAATGAAATTTTTAAGGTATGATGTCAAAACACATGTATGTAAGAATTGTACTTAATTGATAATTATTAAATAATTTTTCATTCACAATATGGTAAAACCATTTATGGAATTTATAATGCAATAATTGATTATATTATTGCCTTTTTGAATAAATTTATTATATAGGAAGGGGTTATTCAATCAATTCATTATAAATCATTGATGTTATTTGAGAATATAGGATTCAATAGTATTGGAAATCATGATTTTCAAAAAGTTTAATTTTTTCTAAGGAAGAAAATGTCAATAACGAATGTAATGAATTTGGTACGTCTTAATGGATGAAAAACAGATGGAACCCCATGTTGTGAGTCTCTAAAATTTATTCAGAGCTTCCCATTGATTCTCAAGAATCAAATTTTATTCAATTCTACAAATATATGATATTATAAGTGATCGAATGATTCTATGATAATTAAAGGTAATGATTAGTTGTTTCATCATTATGATATATTATAATGGTAGGAATTTGATGCACAAAATCCCAATTTTGTAGTATAGGTGAATAAATTCATGTTGCATCTATCCTACGATGGTTTTAATTCTGTTGGTAACATTCATAGTAGTCATAACATTTTTCCCGAATTTATTCATGTTAATAATCTTCTTAGTGGATATGTGTAAAAATGAAACATTTAGATTTTGAGTATAATAATATCATGATTGGTTGATCAGGTCAATGATATATGAATCTACTTGCGACCAATAATAATATAGTTGAAGTAGCATTGGATATGGGAGTGCACACATTCGATCCTTCATTGAAAAATATATATCACATGACTGTTTATCCTATTTCGACAATAAATGGTTTCCCGAATTATAGTGTTATATATCATTGTATCATGATTATAAAACAATCATGCCCCATTTTTATAAATATTACATGATAGATATTGATAAAATATCATTTTTGTATCAATATTTCTGAATCATTCGTTCATTACATTGCATCATCAATACCAAACGAACTGTCGGGGGATTGATAAAACTATTGACACTGAACAACTACATAAATCCATGTCCTAAGGTAATAAACTTATTGAATTGAATGATATTAGTATTTCATTAGTGAATGGTCATATGAAATCTAAAACGATAAAAAATATTGACAATAAATCCACAAATAATTTTAAAAAGTAAAGTACATTTTGTTAATTTCCATATTATTGTACAAATATATTACATCCTTATTTAGATGAAATTGAAATTGAAATAAATATATGATAAATATTGGTTGAAATTCATATAATATCAAGTAGAAGATGAATGATGAGTAATGATCACTTCAGAACATGTCAGATTATGGAATTTGACCAAAAATATATCATGTGTGTATCAGTGAGACCAAATGGAATGTTCCATTAACTTCTTATGTGACGTCACATTTAAAGTTAAATTAACATCCAAAAGAATGGGAGAATATCATTTCTTAGGATGGATATTCTAGAAATATATCTAAAGGAGTCAGCAAATGTTATTTTAAACTAAATCCCATTGAACTCATGATTATTACATCCTTAATCATTAATTGATTCTATGTGAAATCATGAATTTTCTATCCAATAATATATGGGGGATAGGGATTCATATGTTCAATTTTTATATAACATTATGATAAAAATTTCCCAATTATATTGTGATAATAATGTAGTAAGTGTCACTATTAATTTTGCATGAGTTGTAAAAAAATGTCATTCATCATTTTTCACTTACATGACACATTTTAAAATTTATCATCCAACATAAACACATCATGGGTAGATCATTTCATTTTAGTGGATATATCATACTAAAACAAATATTTTTACATTGAAAACATATTTCCTCAATAAGAATCATCCTGAAGGTTCCATTGTGAGAGGATATTCAGCTAAATAATATATGGATTTTTTTCAACTTTATAAGCCTGGTGTGATCCAAATATTAAAAAGTAAAATGATAAATAAACTTGAGAATTATGTGAATATTGAGCCTAATGTTCCATCTCTTCCCCGAACTGGATGAATTCATTTGTTATGAACATTGGCTGGGTTGAGCCTTCAGAAGTAGGATTTGGAACAATGTACAGTCATATTTAACTATGGTTTTTTGAATAATATATCAAGTATGTAATTTTAATATGTATATGTTATCTCATAATATATCATTTCCTATAATCCTCAATATTTTATTATAATTTTATTTTATGGAAAATAAAAAATTCACATGTAGAGTACATCGAAGTTTTATTTTAACGATGATATAGGCTTTCTATAGTGATGTGTTTTTTGTTTGATTAAAATGAAAGTTATGCATATTACTATTTTAAAATTAAAATATAGATATTCATTTTATTTTATTAATTTTTTTGAATTTTGGTATTGATTTTTTCTATTGACGTCATTTCTCAATAATTATCTGGATTGGATTTTGGTTGTAATTCTTTGGTTTGTGAATAAAACTATATACTAGTCAAGGGTTATAAATTTGTTACAACTAATAAATTGGTGAAAATTAGAAGAAAAAATAGTGGAATTCTGTTAACTTCTAGAATGGATTATTATGAATATGCAGTAGATAATTGACCCCAATATAAGATATTTCTTATTATGGACATGTTGTGAAGTTATTTTTATCAGATTACAACTCTCATGGTTGTGGCATTATGATTAAATTTTGATGGATTGATTTAATGAATCTATATGTTGCATTTATATATGATTTTGGAGTTAGAATTATTCAAATTAGTTGATTCCCAACAATATATTTTTCATCTCGTGACCTAAGCTCGGGCTCGAGCCGTAAAACCCCTTTTCAACAATCATAAGATAGGGGTGGTGAGAATTGTCAAAGGGCCATTTATCTCGGGGAGTCCATTACCTATAAACCTACTATCAGTCACCTAAAAACAGAACGCAAAAGATCATATGGAATTAAATAAAGAATGAAACACTACTATAAATATACCACATATGAATGTACCAAAAATTAGAACGATGTACTATAGTGTATAATGAAATGAAAAAGGGGTAAATACATGCTCAAACAAGAAACATGTTCCAAAAAATTAAATTTAGAAATAGTAATTTGCAAAGAGATCCTCCCTCTATTATTTGATGCTAAATCCACCATACGGGGTCCCAGGACCATGTATCCCTAAGATCTTATAAAGTCACAATGGACGTATCCCCTATATTAAAATGAAACACCACTTGTTGGGTAAAACCCATGTAGTGGTGAGGGTATACAACCCCAATAGAATAACCTAAAAGGATCAATGAAGAGAATTTAGAGATATAACTAAGTAAATATTAGATATAATAGGGTTCATAAAAAATTATAGCTCAACGCAATAACATATTTAATGTTTTCGTATCAAGACACACAAATCCTGGAACAAAGAGGAGATGAATTCCAAATCGAGAATTCACTACCTACAGTTGTAGATTAGACTCTTCTAACCATGAGAATCTACACAAGAAAAGCATGTGACATACCCTGCTTGTCTTCAACTCTCCATGATGGAGAGTAACTAATGTTAAGTAGTGGATCCAAAGGAAAAAATATATATGTATGTATATATATATATGCTATGTTAATGAATCCCAAACAAGAGAATAATGGGATATCTATCTCACATCTCTTCTTATGTTTTTGAGTCACCAACTATTGAAACATAAGTCTATCTATGATTCCCTACACCACTTGTGTCTACTTAGAACACACTATTCAAAGGGGATCGATCACCACGACATGATACTGTCCTCTTTGGTCAAGATTAACTCGCATGCATGATTGTAGGTTGCTTCACAAGGACATGACCCAGTGGGGAAAGAGTCCCTCTTTCTAATGAGTCATGATGTATGTCAAACCACTTCTCATCATTGGGTTTAAAATATGAGTAGTAAAAATTAAAATTAGTGGACAAATGCTTTAGTTCATTAGGGGGTTCCACTCTTATAGTAGTCATTAGGACTCACTCCCTTGGCGATAGGGAGTTCCACTCTGATAGTAGTTGGAGGGGACCTGCAGACATGCAGACGGGGGGTTCCACTCTAGTGTCACAAAGAGTCATTCCTTGGTACCATAAGAGGGTTCCACACTAGTTATTGAGGACTCACACATTATTTGATAGGGGGTTCCACTTGGAATGTATAGGACAATCACAAATGCTGATGGGGGGTTATACTATAATGGTCAAGGACCAATGCCTTGGTGTCACAATGGGTTTACACTATTGATCATTGAGGACCCACACCCTACCCGGTAGGGGGGGTGTTCCAAACATAATTAACTATGGATGACCCTCCATCAAGATTATGGGGGTTTCTTGTAAGAACCCGGATATTCATTTCAAGTACGTTTTTCCTTTTTCTGAATTTTTCGAGAAAAATAATCTTTTTGGAAATTTTTGAAGTACACACCGTGTACTTTCTGAGTACACGCCGTGTACTCTTCCCCGGCTCAAAGTCATGTGCTGACCATATCAGGACAAACACACGGTGTGTAGGGGTAATGTCGAGGCCGATTTTGGCTGAGTATGTAAAAGACCCAGTACATGGCGTGTACTCTAAAAGTACACACCGTGTACTTTCATTTTTTTCTAAATGAACTGGGGTCACACCTGACACCCTGAAACACCTCCTTCTAGGTCTCGTTCTTCCGAGAGCAACTCCTACGGCCGAATCTTTGATGATATCCTACCTCTTCTTCCATTATTCGATTCGAGCATGGTCGATTGTGTTTTAATTCCAGGTGTAAGATCTTCTTTCTTCATGAGCATTGTTTTCTGATTCCTCTTCATTTCTGAGTTATCATGGGTTGAGCATTTTGTGTGTTTACTCGGATCTAGGATGTTATAATTGGAATCAATCGTCGTGAGTCACATATATCTATCTCCTAGGATCGAGGTAGGTGGTTGTGCCTTTTTGTTGAAATTCGATGCGTATTTTTTTCAAATTCCACAAATTCCCTTGGGCAGGGAATTGTGGGTTTCTTGTTTTGCCCTACTGTTTGCCTTACATGAATGATTGCTATAGTAGAGGTTTATTCTTGTATGTAGTGTAATTTAATTTGTGCTTAAGATGATTTTATATTTTTGTTCTTCCTTTTCAACATTTTTCCAGTTTCCATACCTAGCCATAGGATAGTGGAACTGCTACTTTTTTTTACTGTTGATCCTTTGAATGGTAGCCAAGTAGTTCTTGAGGTTTACTTGGATGATACAGACACACTATGCATGTTTATCTTCACTCAGGATTGTGAGAATCTAGAGTAGTAGACCAAAGAGAGAATTGATGTAAGGGCTTCTCCAGAGTGTCTTTAAATACGATGTGAGACTATATAGGGAATTGATGACGAGTGCTTCCTCAGAGAGTTTGTTGTTCCTTGACGCAGGCCACAGGGGAATGAGACGTTGAGTTCTTCCCCAGAGAGCCTTTAGTAAGATACGAGAATATAGGGGGGAATTGACAGCGAATGCTTCCTCAAAGAGTCTATTATTATTAATTTCATATCTGAACAAGAGGGGTGAGACTGTGTGTTTCTCCCAGAGGGTTTCTAGTACATATAGGTTGAACCATATGGGTTAGGATGTGAGAGCTACTATAAGGCCCCAGCCTTAAACCTTACTTAATATTGAGTTATTATAAGATTACACATTAAAGATCTTTTCAGGTTTAGAGTTTTAGAGAATTAAATCATGAAACTTGCATTACATTCCACATTTAAACAAAGTGGTTACATAAAAGACAGTATTCATTCTTCCCATCAACAGAAAAATATTTAAAATAAAACATGGATTCTTTCTTGACACATCCTTGACACTATCATCACATCATTTACCTTTCCCTTGACCTGTGAAAAACATTTCAAAAACATGGGATGAGCATAAAAAGCTCAATAAGGGTTATAAAAATATGGAAAGGAAACATGAGTTCATATATACATAAGAATGAAATCATAATTTACCCATAAAACATAGGCACTTTAACATACCTCATCAAATAATGACTGAATCATAGAAATCATAAGACAAAAAGGTAACTTGAGGAATTCATAATATTCTTACATAGGGAGTAACCCTCTTGGTTATGTTTGGAATACCCATCACAGTATATTCCCTAAATCTCTTTGGAGAAACCTTAATTTTACACTCCTTCGCATTACCCAATGCATTGGAGAGCTATATCGGGCTCACCCACCCTTAGTTTATCACCGAACCACCCGTTTTCATAATAATTATCAAGAACCATAACATAAACATATCACATAAAAAATTCATAAAGTAAAAAATAACATTTCCACATTTCAATCACAATATAACATTTTAGTATATTGAAATAATGAATCCATTCAAAAAGAAACCATTTCCAAAACCATTTAAAACATTTAATAAAGAGATTTTTGAATCAAAGTGTCCCATACCACCTTGAAGCTTTTAAAATTTTAAACCATTAATATACATATAAATAAATCCTTAAAACCATTTTGAAAACATGGATATTAATATGAACAAATAATTAAAACGTTTAAAGCGATATTTTGGTTAAAGGGGTTCTACCAAAATTAGAGACACCTGAATACAATAATTGAGGAATAACATTTAGTCAGAACATTATAACATCATGAGAATAAATGGATTCAGAATATATTATTCCAAAGGAAATTATATACACCATATAAGAGCGAATTGGTGAATAACAACAATGAAGTCTCAATAGGAATGTCAAATGTGATGAATTCCCTTATAAAGAAGGTATCCTTAAACTAAGGATAATTCAATATAAAAATTATGTGTGAAAAATATAAATACATCCAATATAAGTGGATATTATTTGTAAAACAATAAAAGGTAATTCAAACATATTCAAAAGATGACATATTCAATAACTACATGGTGAACCCAAAGAAATAGAATATGGGATAAAAAATCCCTTGGTAAAATTCGACAGCCTAACGGCATCACTTCAAAAATTCAGAAAATGGGTTGATGAGAGATAAAAAGGGTATCTCATCACTTGGACATAAAATTTACATCAATAAGGATATATAAGAACATATCCCAACATTACAATATTTAAATTAAAAGACCCAACAAAATATGTCTTTCAAAAAGAGGAGGGTGAATGGTTCCCTTACCGACTTGGGTATCTTTGGAAACATACACCCCATGAAATAAAGACAATAATTAATTGATTTAAGTACTCATAAACAGAACTATATTACACAAATAGTAGAATAATGGTCAGTACATACACCACTCAAAGGAAATTGTGGCAAATGTAGCATAAATCTCACAGGAATAAATGTGAGATGAAAATCCCTTACGAAAACTCGGCAGCCTAATGGCACCACTCATAACTTCCAAAATGGATTGATGAGAGAGAATAGGGTCTCTCATCACATTAAAATAAAAATTTCAGTAACAGTAATATAAAATAACATCTAAATAACAAGAAAGATTATCTTTAAAAGTAATGACATAAAAGAGTGTACTTAAAAAGAAAGAGAGGAGTAGGATCCCTTACCTCGGGTCCGACTTGACTCGGTCGTTCTTTAATCTCCTGAATAATAAACTTGAGTTAATTTATACTTCCTTAAGAATATTTTTCAAGTTCATTATTCCTTTTATATCAATTATTACCATGTCATAAACATTATATAATCATTTACGTTAATAATGGTTGTTTTGTCGATATTTGGTTCTTAAGTCGAAAGTGGACTCCTTACAATTACATGTTGTTCATGTGGTCAAAGGTTCATTATATCCAGGGTTTTATTCAGGATTTAGATATCATATATATCATATATATACAATATATTCATGCATTTATAATATTACATAACATTTAGAGTTAATAAATGAAATGCACCGTTCATGGAGACGGTAAGCCGTACGTACGCTTGAACGATACTTCCATTTCTATTTCATATTTAATGGAATTAAAACATAATGATATATAATAGTATTTAATTCCATTATGGTATCATATATAATATCATTAAATATATCTTTTATACGTAACACATATGGTATTAATGAATCAAATTACTTTGAGGGGGCGGTAGTCTGCACTTCCTTAAATGAAGATATCGCGTTTATCCATAATGGAAACCATAAAGGTATTCCATAAATGAAAAATACCGAATCTTAAGTTAATAATAAACATATTAGATATCATATATAAATATAGTGTCATCTTAATGGCCACCTTTTAAGGTGTTAGAAGAATGATGGACAATCATCGTTTCGGGAGGCAGAAATTCGCCATCCACGGAAACAGTATGTTCTTTAACCATTAGATGTAGGTGTGTGTAAGTGTAGCTCGAATAATTCTTATAACAACATACTAGTATATTTATGATACTGGATTTGTTACAAAATAAATGAATAAAAAGATTTTAGGGGGTTGGAGAAGAAAAATAAAACAAAAGGACACAAGTGAAACATTACCATTAAATCGGGTAACTTCCTTTGATTTGAGCTCAAAGGCTTCCTTGGAAAAGCTTCACCCAAATTGAGGCTTAAAAGAGTTAGAAAGGGATGTGGAGAGATGAAATGGGCAGAGGTTGGCCGAGACAAAGGCTTTGGGAGTGTGGATAAGGAGGTAGAGGTGGTGGCCTTTTACAAGAGGAGAGGAGGGGCACTCTTGTAATGTTACAAAATGTTACTTTATATTCAAAAGAGTTTCGGATTTTAAAGGTCCCACATTAATGTATTTCGAGGATAAGGTGATAAGGGTTCTAAATCCACTAATACAATAGGTTTTGGACATGTTTAGGTCTTAGATATTATATTATCTTTCCATTTTATTAAAATCGTTAAATAATGAGGTCATCGCTACATCATCATAATGTCATAAATAATTTAATTTATTTAATGTATAAACATTATAAAAAAAATACAATGATGTAGGAAATATTTTTATCTTTCCAATTACTATTTATAGTAAAAAATATGACTTATATAAACCCATGTAAAAATTGATTTAGTAAAACATCTCATGTTTGTGTCATTTTTTACCTCAACATTAAATAAAAAGATATTTATGTCATTTTCCAACCAAAGTGGCTCCATGGGGTCCCCAATTTGACCCATGGATTGTCTTGGTCGTCGATGACACATCCAATGAGGTTAGGACATGTGTCTAGGTCATTTAATTTTATTAAAACATTATTCTTACCATAAACTACACTAATTACCTCTAATCGTGATAAAAAACTTATTAAGTTACTATTCACCAAAAAATTATTTTTATCCCATTGAACCACATTTTACTTCTTAATGACAACCATGTATGTCTGATTTTTGAAATTCAAAACACAAAGATGGACAAATTTCAATTAAATGGAAAAATCAGTTTTTATAAGTACCACTTAGTGGTTTCACTATTCATAAAAAATTGAAGTTTTTCAGAAAAATCCCAAAAATTCACCCTAAGATATATTTGATATTCCTAATTCAAAAATTAAGTCTATTTTACAAAATTCAAAACATATAAGTCAAATTAATTAAATTAATAATTAATTCCTGCTGTCAGAGCAAATAGAGTGTTTTTATGAAACAATAAGTATCAAAAGATTGACAGTAGTTTAAGTCTGATTTCATAGTGAAATTAATACCGATGACCACTGTTGGATTTAATGGTAAAAATATATTCTAATTCCACTTTAAAACCAATTCAAAAGATAATCCAATCATATAAATAAATTAGATTAAAAAGAGGTTTTGAATTAAAATACAACATTTTACACTATTCATTAAAAAATGAACTTTATCGGAAAGATACCAAAAATTTACACAACGTATATTTTGATGTCCCAATTCTTAAGAAGAGTTTTTTTTGGTCCAATATAATGTATAATAGTGAACAAAACTATATTTAATGACGGTTCTCCATCAAAAGGTGACAAGTGAACCTTTATTGAAAACTAGGGCATATACGCCTAAAATTGAATTCTTTCCGTATTTTAAGCCTTTATATTTTATTGGATAAATGTAAAAACATTTAAAAACATATATAATCATATTTTAGTTATTTCTATCCATTCCCGCCAATACAATGGCTACATGTTAACTACCATTTAAAATGATGTTATTTTATTATAAGAGTGCAACGTAAGATTCCCAAGAAACTCGTTGTTGCGTGTTGGGTACATCATTGAGCATATCATCCCCTTTAAAATAATATTATTATTTTATTTACAAATATGGATAAATATAAAAATTTCATATTCTTTATTTACCTGGGGTGTTATATCCTTCCCCCTTTTGGGAATTGCGGCCTCGCAATTTTAAAAATTGAGCTTGGAAACATCCTTGAACGCCCCACATCGGAACAAGAGTCGGTAAAAAATCACTTTAAAATAAAGCATGATAAGTACAATGGTCACCCGAGTTAACCCATACTAGGATTCCATGTAGAAAAATATGGACATGGAGGAGAAAACATAGGGTCATGTTTTGATGGAGAGTGATAGAGAACCTGTTTAGGATAAAGTTAACCACAAGAAAATCACAAACTTGTGATGGGTTAAACGGTATTCAATTCCCCAGTAGGAAAAGTTAATAGAAAAAATTTTTGTTTTAAGTTACTTTTTATTGAGGAATTTATTCATAAGGAAACATAATCACTTATCATGTTGACTTTCAACTTTTATTAGATTCCTTACACAAACTCATATTTTCTCCAAAAGATGAGTATTTAGAAAGACTTGTTCACATTAAGAGTACTATAATCAATTTCTAGAGAATAACCTAATCCAAAAAAGAGAACTATATACTTCCCATGTCTTTAGGCTTTAACCAAAACTGAAACCAAAAAGGTTAGTACAAGGTCAGATAATCTAGAAATGGATAACCCTTTAAAAAGAAAATATATGCTTAATCTCCAAAATTTGTCCAAGAAAACCCAAAGTTCAATGAGGACCATCCGATAAACAATATTTTTCATAAAAATTCTTCAAACAAAACCAAACTAAGATTGAAACCAAAATATTTGAAGGATTTAGTCACATAGTCCTCCAAGTTAAATCATAACATTTATCTCCAAACAACATCAGTTGCTCCTAAAGTCTCATATTAAAAATTAATTAACCTAATCACATATCCTCTAAGATAGGTTAATAATTTTCATAAATAACCCAAAATCAACATACTCTTAATTCATAAAATCATATAACTAAAAAGAATTAGTCAAACTAACTAGGGACTTCACGTAGTCTAGTGGTAGGTGATAAATACCAGTCGCACTTTGGTTCTGGGTTTGATTCCGACAGATTTGTCCTACGCGATGGGTAGTCACACGGTCTGCGTGTTGTCCTTTTTCCAAAACTATATATTTCTCAAATAATTCCCCAAAAAGGGATAAAATCATCAAAAATAACCATAACATAATTTAACCTCAATTTTATCTCATGCCTTTCACATCAATCATAACATATAGTAACCCATAACTACCTCAAAAGTAAGGATCATATAAACCCAAATGGTTCTTTATATCTATGTCCACAAAAGAAAAGATAACTATTATTTGAATAAAATTTGCATATATTAAAAATCAGGGTTACACATAATATAAAAAGTCTTCTAATGTAACCCCATCATCAAAAGAGACTTAATACTCTTAAGAATTTCACCATAACTCTTGAAGCCCTTATATGTTGACATCTTACTCATTCAACATTCTTCATGATCCATTAACCATTCATTTCCAACTTATTCCTAAATACCTATTTCCTACAAACAAAATCATGAATCATATCTTAATATTCCAAAATAGGAAAACATTAGTCATGAAATAATACATACATTTGATTGGTCATTGTCAGTTTCTTCATCCTCAATCGGAATGGAATTAGGTATTGGTAAATGTACATTTGTATGATCTTGGTGATCCCATTCATGAAACTTCTTCATAGGACATGTGTTTGCATAATGACCATGCACACCACCTTTAAAACATTCAGTTGATCCCTCAGAAGGAACTTCTTTCCCTTTCCTCGAGTCAACTGGATGCTTCCTTTTTCCATGGTAGGTTCTTGATTTATGACCTTCATTTCCATATCTATAGCATATTTCTGTCCATTTAAAACATTTTGCTACGTGTTTCTTTCCAGATCTTTGACACATAGGTTTTTGAACACACTTACCTTTATGATTATTACCTGTACTTCCGTAGGGATTTGTTTCTCGCATATATGATGCCTTAGAGAAATCACCAAGGTTTAGGTTGTCAATCGTGACTCCAGATAGTTGGTTGAGGATAATCACAAGAGTTCTCATTGCAGCTCCCATATAATTCAGTTGCTTGCTCAAAATACTGTCACAGTTTCCTTCACATCCACTGTTACTTTGTTTCCTGCTAGATCCATCCATTTACTAAAACCAAAAAGGTCAGTTTGAGTATATCAAAAAAACCATCATGTACTAATGAGGAAGATATACTCTAAAATATACTTACTCATTCACTTTATCTAAAACTAGGACTCTTTCTGAAATCCTAACCATTATGGCAATACCACTTATGCTTAAAGAATACCCAAACCTCTAAAGTTATCTAAACCGACCTATGATACCAACTATAAGGCCCCAGCCTTAAAACATACTTAATCTTGAGTTATTACAAGATTACACACTGGGGATCTTTTCAGGTTTAGAGTTTTAGAGAATTAGATCATGAATCTTTCAATACATTCAACATTTAATCAAATTGGTTACATAAAAGACCATATTCATTCTTCCCATAAATGGAAACATATTTAAAATAAAACATGGATTTTTTCTTGACACATCCTTAACACTATCATCACATCATGTACCTTTCCCTTAACTTGTGAAAAACATTTCAAAAACTTGGGATGAGCATTAAATGATCAGTAAGGGATATAAAAATATGGAAAGGAAACATGAGTTCATATATACATAAGAATGAAATCATACATTACCCATATAACATAGGCACTTTAACATACCTCATCAAATCATGAATAAGTCATATAAATCATAAGACATAAAGATAAATTGATGCATTCATAACATTCTTACGTAGGGAGTAACCCACTTGGTTACGTTTAGAATACCCATCATAGTATATTCCCTAAATATATTCGGAGAAACCTTAACGTTACACTCCTTCACGTTACCCAATGCATTGGAGAGCTATATCGGGCTCACCTGCCCTTAGTTTATCACGGAACCACCCGTTTTCATAACAATTCCCAAGAACCATAACATAAACATATCACATAAAACATGCATAAAGGAAACATAACATTTCCACATTTCAATCACAATATAACATTTTAGTATATTTAAATAATGAATCCATTCATAAAGAAACCATTTCCAAAACCATTTAAAAAACTTAATAAAGAGATTTTTGAATCATAGTGTCCCATACCACCTTGAATCTTTTAAAATTTTAAACCATTAATATCCATATAAATAAATCCTTAAAACCATTTTGAAAACATGGTTATTAATAAGAACTAATAATTAAAACATTTAAAACGATATTTTGGTTAAAGGGGATCTACCAAAATTAGAGAAACTTGAATACAATAATTGAGGAATAACATTTAGTCATAACTTTATAATATCATAAGAATAAATGGATTCATGATATAATATTCCAAAGGACAGTATATACACCATATAAGAGTGAATTGGTGCATAACAACAATGAAGTCTCAATAGAAATGTCAAATGTGATGAATTCCCTTATAAAGTAGGTATCCTTAAATTAAGGATAATTCAATCTCAAAATTATGTGTGAAAAATATAAATAAACCCAATATAAGTTGATATTAAGAGTAAAACAATAAAAGTTCATTCACACATCTTCAAAAGATGACATATTCAATATCTACATGTTGAACCCAAAGAAATCGAAATTGGGTTAAAAAGTTCCCTCGGTAAAATTCGACAGCCTAACGGCGTCACTTAAAAAATTCATAAAATGAGTTGATGAGAGATAAAAAGGGTATATCATCACTTGGAAATAAAATTTACATCAATAAGGATATATAAGAACATATCCCAACATTACAATATGTAAATTAAAAGACCCAACAAAATAAGTCTTTCAAAAAAAAGGAGGGTGAAAGGTTCCCTTACCGACTTGGGTATCTTTCGAAACATACACCCCATGAAAGAAAGACAATACTTAATTGATGTAAGTACTCATAAACAGAATTATATTACACAAAGAGTTTACCAATGGGCATTACATACACCACTCAAAGGAAATTGTGGCAAATGTAGCATAAATCTCACGGGAATAAAAGTGAGAGGGAAAATCCCTTATGAAAACTCGGCAGCCTAACGGCGCCACTAAAAACATTCAAAATGGATTGATGAGAGAGAATATGGTCTCTCATCACATGAACATAAAAATTACAGTAAGATTAATATAATAGAAAATCTCAATAACAGGGAAGATGAGCTTTAAAAGGAATGACATAAAAGAGTGTACTTAAAAAGAAAGAGAGGAGTAGGATCCCTTACCTCGGGTCCAACTTGACTCGATCGTTCTTTAATCTACTGAATAATAAACATGAGTTAATTTATACTTCCTTCAGAATATTTTTCATGTTCATTATTCCTTTTATATCACTTATTACAATGTCATAAACATTATGTAATCATTTAAATTAATAATGTTTGTTTTGTCGATATTTGGTTCTTAAGTCGAAAGTGGACTTCTTACAATTACATGTTGTTCATGTGGTCAAAGGTTCATTATATCCAGAGTTGTATTCATGATGTAGATATCATATATATCTTATATATACAGTATATTAATGCATTGATAATATTACATAACATTTAGAGTTAAGAAATGAAATGCACCGTTCATGGAGACGGTAAGCCGTACGTACGCATGAACGCTACTTCCATTTCTATTTCATATTTAATGGAATTAAAACATAATGATACATAATAAAATTTTAATTCCAGTATGGTATCATATATAATATCATTAAATATATCCTTTATATGTAACGCCCCGACCCTAGTTGCCTAGAGTCGGTGCATTATTACATAACATTGGCATGATCACAAGAAAGATCAAATCTCGAAAGAATGATTGGTTTAGGAGCCTTGGAAACACTAGATATATTCATATGTTTTACATTACATCATAAAATGAAAAACTACTACAACAACATAATGTTTCCACAGTCCACACTATAATCCCCTCATAATATCCCTCCAGGTCATTCATAACTTACATCTTCACTTCCTGGGAAAAATAAAACATAGAAAAGGGGTGAGCTCAAATGCCCAGTAAGGATAACAATATAGCAGAAACTTTCATAAATAAGAATAAACATTTAAGGCAATGACTTACTAAAACAAAATCTTTTTAAACTTGAACTTCAACATAGTATGGCAAAAGTAAAATGAAATAATTCCATTTACATGTTCACATGGATATTCTACTAATTGAATAATCACATGCAAAATCAATAACCACTTTCATAATGTTGGAATGCATAATGCCAGACTATCATAACCACATAGCCAAGGCCTCGTGCCAAGACTACAAATAAGATTTTGTCAAGGCCTTGTTCCAAGACACTAGTTTGTCTCATGAGACCTACCGATGCATCGAGGAGCTATAGCGGGCTCCACCCGTCACATATTAAGTCCAATGCATTCCCATATGAAAAGGTTTAAACATAACATAAACATTCGTATTAAAACTAGCATACGAAATGTCAACACTTTCACCATAAACTATGAATGGTATAAAAATAGCACATCCACAGTCAAACATATCACAAAACCTTCAATACAATATATAATTTTTTTATCATAATAAATCAACTTCAAATAATCTTAACATCCATCAAAGGATGTTGACATAGATGAAATCAAAATTCTTTTTAAAGAAATATCTCATTTTATTTTGAAATCATTTAAGATCCATATAAAATAAAACATTTTCTTTGAAACTATTCTTATAATCTTGTAAGGGAAGCTTTGAGGATTTTATAACGGCGGAAAATAGCCGCACCCGCCGTATAAGTTAAAAAAAACATTCTTACCTTAATTCTGTCGAAAAGGTTAAAAAGGACCTTGTTTTGAAAATGACGGAATGATTCCATTATAAACCTCTTATAAAAATTCAAACAAGGGTATAAATGACTTTAAACCATATTATTGTAAATAATAAATATGTTTTGAAATACATTTCGAAGAAACATGGATGTGGATGATAAAGAAATCCCAGTAGATTATTACGTATAAACAACCTCGGATAATGAAGAGATTGTGAAATAACCCTTACTAATTTGGTAACTTATGAAACATACAACCCATGAAAGAGGTATCATACAATGAATATGTCAATACACATAAATTAGAGTGTATTACACAAATAATATAATTATGGGCAGTATATACACCACACAAAAGGTGATGGTGGCAATATGGCATGAATCTCACGGGGATAAGGAGTGAGATGAAAACCCCTTACCTTGTACTTTTCCTTGGTTGGGGTAGGTTAACCTCCTGTATAATGGTGAAATAATTCTTACTAAATTATACAATAATCATATACATTAATATGATATCATATATGATCTTTTAATATCGATTTATAATAATATCTTAGTATTATCGTTGTTTCGGGTGTTAACTTACTTGTTTTCTTTTATATGTTTTTTTACGTAAGACATTTTTGTAAAGGATAGGTTGTATATTATTCATATCCAGAATGATATCAAGTCCTTAAACATCATTTTTAAATCATCAAATGATAATTATACTTGAATGGATACGATGGAGAATGAATCTCATCGGGTTCGTGGAGACGGTAGTCCGTACGTACGCACGAGCGACAATATCATTCTTTCGATATTAGAATAATATATAAATGGATGGTATATAATATATACAGAATCATTAACATGTTATATTTATTATTTACATGATTTACACATCATTATTATACCCATCCAAATAATATTATATTGAATAACAATTACACCACGACGTGGAGACGGTAAGCCGTACGTACGCACGTATGGTGACATGTTATTCAAAGGGTGGATATAATACTGAATATGATTGTACCATATTTATAATAACATCATAGTATATGTGAGATACTTGAGTTATTATTTTATAATGGTGAGAACAAAGGAAGAAGAAGTGGAAGAATAAATGAACTTGGAGAAGGGTGGTGAAATCATTACCTCTTCTTCGGGTTCTTCCTTTTTATTTGATCAAAAGGGCTCCTTAGGTTGGCTTTCTGATCAGACTAAGGCCCCTAGGTTGTAGTGAGGGAAGTTGGGAGAGTATTTGAGCAGAGTTTGGCCGAACCAAAAGGCTTTGAAAGGTGTGAATAAATGAGAAGGAGGAGTGCCCTTTTATAAGAGGGGTGAGGGGTACCTTTGGAAAAGATAGAAATATTATTTTATAATAAATTCATATTCGGTTTCTAATGGCTCCAAAGTTGACTATTCAAAGGTTAAGGTGGGGATGGGTCGAAAACAACTCAACCAATATAATTTAGACAGGTTTGGGTACTTATATTAACCTTATCATTAAGTATTAACTCTAAGTTAATTAGTTTCACTTTTACAATGTCTCTTTGTATTTTTATATAATATGGTTAATAAACTTACTATATACATCCAAGCGACCCTCAAGAGGTACATTAATGATGAACCTATCATGATATAAGTCTTTTGTCCGAACCTTAGATTTTTAGGAATTTAATATCAATTAATAATATAATATTTGTTTAAGAACTCTTTTATGTCAATTTTGACACTATTCAATAGTTGATTTTTGTGAAACTCATAACAGATTGATTACTTAGAACAAAGTCAATTAAATCAATCCTAATATATCATATTATCCTAGAAAATTAGTTTAATTCATTAAAAGTTTCATATTATATTTATTTGGGTATTTATAATATCAATTATTTTAATTTTTCACTATTATAGTAATTACTGCATCATCATTGTGTTATATATAAAATATATTATTTAATGTCTAAAAATTATAAATAAAATATCATTATTTAGGAAATCTTTTTATATTTCTAATGAATTTTTATAATCTAAAATCCAACATATATAACCCTATGTAACAATTTTTGTTCTAAAAGATATATGCTTGTGTCATTTTTGTATTCATTTTAACTAAATTAAAATAAAGTGTCATTATCACTTACAAGTGGATCCATGGGGTCCCAAAATAGACCCAAAGATTCCCATGGTCGACCATTTATCAACAAATAGGGTTAAGACACGTTTTAGGGTAATTTAGTATTATTATAATATTATTTTTTAACCCTTATTTACCGGATTTACCCTTAACCATGGTAAATAAAATATTTACCGCAGTAATTATTCAAGATGTCTAAAAATAAAAGTTACCTATTTACAAAATTTGAACATCCTGATTCAAAATATGGAATCCATTTTCCTAAATTCAAAACACAAAAGTGGCAGAAATTAATTTAAAATTAATTCCCGCTGTCAAAACAAAAAACGTGTTTTTAAGAGATAATAACTATCAAAAGATTGACACTTGTTTATGTTCGGTTTAATTGTAAAATTATGTCCAATGACCAACATTATATTAAATGGTTAAAATATATTCTAAATATACTTTAAAACCACTCAAATTCATAATTTATCACTATTAATTATTTTGATTAAAAAAGTTGTTTTTAATTAAAATTTAGTAATTTTCACTATTCATCAAAATATGAAAGTTATCCGAAATGTACCAAAATTTCACCTTAGGCTAAATTCGATATTCCAAATCCAAAAAAGAAGTCCATTTTCAAATATAAAATATATATAATTTCAAAAAGTAGGTATTACTATTCATAACGGCTAGTTTGATTAGTTATGGTGTGTTAGAACTCGGTGTTGCGTACAACACACGCTACCACATTATTCAAAGAGAAGCGTACTGTAGAAGCTTGGGGTGTTACATTCTCCCCTCCTTCAAATAATTGCGTCCTCGCAATTTCTAGGGTATTACTGCATAAAAAGACTCGGGTGGTTCTTCATCATAAGTTCCTCGGGTTCCCACGTTGCCTCTTCCATCTTATGGTTTCTCCACAAAACTTTTACCAGACGCGTCGTCCGGTTTCTCAGCACTTGTTCTCTCGTATCAAGAATCTTGACGGGCTCTTCGCAATAAGATAGATCGGGTTCCAGTTCTAATTCCTCATAGGTGAGTACATGCGTCGGATCAGGCATGTATTTTCTCAACAGAGATACGTGGAACACATCGTGAACTTTGGAGAGACTTGGCGGCATTGCCAATCGGTAAGCTACAACCCCAATTAGTTCTAGAATTTCGAAAGGTCCGATGTACCTGGGACTCAATTTACCTTTCTTACCAAAACGTATGACTCCCTTCCATGGAGATACCTTCAGAAAAACATGATCACCGACTTGAAATTCCAAATCCTTCCTTCGATTATCGGCATAGCTCTTCTGCCTACTTAGAGATGCTTTGATGTGATTTTGGATTACTTTCACCTTTTCCACCGTTTCCTCCACCAGTTCTGGGCCTACAAGTTTTCTTTCACCAATGTCATCCCAACAGGTTGGTGTACGACATCTCTTTCTGTATAACGCTTCATATGGTGCCATCTGAATACTCGAATGGATGCTATTGTTATAGGAAAATTACACCAAAGGTAAATATTGATCCCACATACCCTGAAAGTCAAGTGAGCAAGATCTCAACATGTCTTCTAAGGTTTGAATAGTCCCTTCTGATTGTCCGTCTGTCTGAGGGTGGTAAGCAGTTCTCAAATGAAGATCAGTATCCAGGGATTTCTGAAGACTTTTCCAGAATCTTGAAGTAAAACGGGGATCACGATCAGAAACAATCGATAGGGGTACTCCATGAAGTCTCACAACTTCATTAATGTATAGTCTTGCTAGACGTTCCAGGGGTAGATCTTCTCTTATAGCAAGAAAATGTGCTGACTTGGTAAGACGATCAACAATAACCCATATTGCATCGTTCCTTCTAGGAGTCTTTGGTAGCCCCATGACAAAGTCCATCGTAATATTGTCCCATTTCCACTCCGGTATGGGAAGAGGTTGCATGACTCCTCTAGGCTGTTGCCTTCCAGCTTTCACTTGTTGACAAACCATACATCTTGACACAAAATCAGCAATCTCCCTCTTCATGTTGTCCCTCCAAAAATGTTCCTTCAAATCTCTATACATTTTGGTGCTCCCAGGGTGTATAGAGAAATTGGAACTATGAGCATCATCTAGCAATTCCCTTTTTAGATCATGTAAATCGGGAACACAAAGTCTCTTCCCGAATTTCAAAATTCCATCTTCATACACAAAGTCTCTCAATCTCCCATTATTCACAGCTTTAATCTTCTTCTGAAATTCTTCATCATCGTTCTGAGAACTCTTAATCCTTTCTAGTAAAGATGGTTTGGCAACCATTTGAAAAATCATTGATGTTTCACCTTCCCTGGTTATTCCCATGTCCATCTTCACTAGATCCATGAAAATTGGATCCCTTTCAATTCTCATTTTGTTCAAAACTCCATGGTCTTTTCTACTCAAAGCATCTGCCACCTTGTTTTCCTTCCCTGTGTGGTAGTGTATCGTACAATCATAATCCTTGAGTAATTCAAGCCATCTCCTTTGCCTTATGTTGAGTTCTTTTTGTGAGAAAATATACTTCAAACTCTTGTGATCAGTATAAATCTCACATTTTTTACCATAGAGGTAGTGCCTCCATATCTTCAAAGCAAAGATCACTGCTGCTAACTCGAGATCATGAGTAGGATAGTTTTGTTCATGAATTTTCAACTGTCGTGATGTATAGGCAATAACTCTATCATTCTGCATAAGGACACAGCCAAGTCCTTTCTTCGATGCATCACTATAAATAACGAACCCATCATTCCCCGAAGGTAGATTCAATATAGGAGCATTGACTAATCTTGTCTTCAGTTCTTCGAAACATTCTTCACACTCTTTTGTCCAAACAAATTTAACCCCTTTACGCGTGAGCTTCGTTAATGGGTTAGCCAATCGGGCAAAATTCTGGACGAAACGTCGATAATAACCTGCCAAACCAATAAAACTACGTACCTCAGTTATACTCGTAGGTGCTGGCCAATCTTGGATTGCCTTGGTATTAGAAGGATAAACAGAGATTCCATCTTTAGAGACAATATGGCCAAGAAAATAAATCTCCTGAAGCCAGAATTCACACTTGGTAAACTTCCCATATAATTCATGCCTCCTCAGAGTCTTCAAGATAATGCGCAAGTGATTTTCATGATCTTCGTAGGTTTTGGAGTATACCAAGATATCATCAATAAATACCACCACAAATTCATCGAGATACTCCTTGAAAACTCTATTCATTAGATCCATGAATACAGAGGGTGCATTAGTCAATCCAAACGGCATTACAGTAAACTCGTAATGCCCGTACCTGGTTCGAAATGCTGTCTTCGGAATGTCTTCCTTCTTCACACACAACTGATGGTATCCAGATCGAAGGTCAATCTTTGAAAAGTATTGAGCTCCATGTAGTTGGTCAAATAAATCATCAATACGAGGTAGGGGATACTTGTTCTTTATCGTTATAACATTGATCTCCCTGTAGTCGATACATAACCTCATAGATCCATCTTCCTTTTTAACAAAAAGAACAGGGGCTCCCCATGGAGAAACACTAGGGCGAATAAATCCCTTATTACTCAATTCCTCTAGTTGTTTCTTTAGTTCGACTAACTCTACAGTGGCCATTCTATAAGGGGTCTTCGATATAGGCCTTGATCCAGGAATCAAATCAATGGAAAACTCAACTTCTCGTTCTGGAGGATGTCCAGGTATATCCTCTGGAAATACATCTACAAATTCTTTCACAACAGCTACGTCCTCTATTTGAACATTTCTTTCCTCACCGACAGTTATTTCATTCTCTTCCTCCCCAATAATTGAATTTAGTTGAGCTACTGGGGGTGGATCTAAATAAGAATTAGGTGGTGAGGATTCTGCTCTAAAAATAAGGTGTTCCTTATCATTATCATCAAGAATCGTAACCTCTTTCTTCTTACAATAAATCTTCGCATCATAGTCTGAAAGCCAGTCCATACCGAGGATTATATCAAACTCAATCATAGGTATGACGATGAGATCAGTAGATAAAGAAAATTTATGTGCTCTAATGGGGACTGATTCACAAAACTTTGTTGCAACGATACTTCCCTTGGGAGTTTTAACTGACAACTCCCTTATTAAATCAAATTGGAAATATCTAATTTTCTTAGCAAACTGGGAAGATATGAAACAATGCGATGATCCAGAATCAAATAATGCATTTGCTAAACTTGAGGAAACCATTAAATTACCTGCCACCACGTCTTTCGGAGCTTCTACCTCAGCAGTAGTGATAGCATAAGCCTGGCCTTGATCCCTTGGCCTTTTCTGAGGTAAGTTCTCCTGACACTTAGGACATGCATTTGCATAATGCCCCATCTCCCTGCAATTGTAGCACTGAACGTTGGTATCTTCCTTCTTCCCCTTGCAATCATGATCTTGGTGGCCTTTTTTGTTGTACCTCTCGTTCCCCTCGTTGTTTGATTTTCATGATGACAATCACCTTTTCATGTTTATCTAATTTTGTTTAAAGTGTTTTTGGATGATAGGCAATTGACTTCCAAAAGATTGGCCCAAGAAAGCTGGTGAAGTGGACTGAAATTCAGTCCACCGGCCAACCGGTGGCTTCACCACCGGCCAGCCGGTGGACTCTGGGCAGAAGAGCCACTCACTGCCATCTCACCGGCCAACCGGTGGCCTCAGCACCGGCCAGCCGGTGGCACCCAGCCAGAACAGTCTGAGCTACTGTCTCAGCACCGGCCAACCGGTGGCCTCAGCACCGGCCAGCCGGTGGAGGCTGAGCCCGAATCCTATGCCTTTTTGCACACACCGGCCAGCCGGTGGGACTGTACCGGCCAGCCGGTGGATCCAGTCAAACTAGCCGTTGGGGCTTTGACCAGGCTGCCCCACTTGCCTCCCAACGGCTCCGAAAGCTTTTCCAACGGCTCCAAAGCCCTCCAACGGATACTTGAAGGTTCCTAGCCTATAAATAAAGGCCTAGGAAGCACCGAACTTCACCCAAGCCACCGGACACATTGTTGATCATTTTGGCGAACCTCCGGCGGATTTCCTCAAGGAACCCAACGTGCTCCAATCCAATTCCACATCCAAGAGCACCACCAAAGAAGCTTGGAAGCGGCCTTCAAACTCTCCTATCAATCAAAGGCGCCCAAGGCTTCTCCAAATACGGTTTTGCTTGTTTTATTTATTTTGAGCTTAAAATTGGGTTTGTGCCTACAAACCCCAAACCTTTTCTCATCCCCCTTTCTTTTGGGTTTCACATCACCATTAAGGTGTGAAAAGGTTGCCAAGATTTCCTTTAAATAGCTTGAGACATAGGTGAGCTATCCTTCACCTGTAAGAAGGATAGTGGGTTCTTTCTAAACCATTAAAAGCAAGTGGGTTCTTGCTTAACCACTCAAAAACAAGCTGTAATAGGTCCTAGTGCTACCTCAAAGCCTAGTGGGTTTCTTGCTAAAACCATTGAAAAACAAGTGGTAGGAATCTCTCAACGGTTGAGTTGGGAGCGGAGACGTAGGCCGGGTTTTGGATGAACTCCGTTAACAATTTCTTGTGTCTTGCCTCTTTACTTTCCGCTGCACTTTAAACTTTGATTTTAATTTGTTAATCATTTTTTAAAAGGCAATTCACCCCCCACCTCTTTCCATCCTTCTCGTCTTTGTTCCGACCCCACAATTGGTATCAGAGGGCGTTTTTGAATAATTCCCTAACCGGTTTCAAATTAAAGATCCTTTTTGATGGCTTCTACCGCTTCAACCTCTTATGCCCCCGAAGGACATTCTTTGGATCGTGCTCCATTCTTTGATGGAGCCGATTATTGTTTTTGGAAAACCCACATGACCACATTTCTTAAAATTATTGGATATCCTATTTTTAAAATTGTCATGAATGGTTATACTCTCTCTAGTAAAGATGAATCTCAATGGCCCCCCGTAGACATTGCAAATGTCGAGCTTGATGGCAAAGCCATGAACGCTCTTCATTGTGGTCTTGATCGTAATGTTTTTGATTGTATTTCTTCTTGCACTACCTCTTATGATATTTGGAAATATTTAGAGCTAACCCATGAAGGTACTAGCAAGGCTCCAAAGCAAGAACCCGCTCAAGAGCAAGAACTCGACGAAAAATTCAAACCCGCTTGCCCACTTCACAAGAAAAGGGCCAAGAAAAAGAAGGGAAAGAAGAAGGATTCAAAGGCATCATGGAGTGATAGCTCCACCTCTTCATTCTCCTCCTTTTCCTCGAGCGACCAAGGTAATAAATTCCTAATGGAAAATCATGAGGTATCATCTTCCGACTCTTCTTCCTCGTCTTCTAGTTCTTCAAATTCTTTCAATCATTTGTCATATGAAGAACTCCAACATGTGCGAGACCAACTTGAAAATGGTTTTCATGCCTTATCTTCAAAATTTGTTTCTTTGAAAAAGAATTTCAAAAAACTCTCTTCCGAAAAAGAACAACTTCTTAAAGAGAAGGAAGAGTTGACCCTTAAAATCCAAAATTTTCCAAATGTTGATTCTATGGAATCAACCATCAAAGACCTAAGGGAGACCCTAGCTATGTTCACCCAAGGGGAACAAAATTTGAACAATTTGCTTGGTTCCCAACGTATATCTAGAACCACCCAAGGGCTAGGATATACCAATATAGCTTCCTCCTCCCATGCTCCAACTGTTTTTGTAAGGGGGAGCTCTAGTTTTAAATTTTGCAATTATTGTAAAAAACCCGGGCACCTTATTTATGAATGTAATTGTAAAAACGCCCGGTATGGCCAACCCAAGTCTATTTACTATAGTGACGAGTTTTATAGGAGAAGACCCGCTATGAGACAAGTATGGATTGAAAAATCCCTTCTTGCGAGTCTCTCCGGGCCAAAATTTGTTTCGTCTCCCCGGTGATTTATTGTTCTTATTTAGGGGAAGTTAGGATCTTTTTTGTCTTTTTTACTTTCAATTCAAACTTTCATTTTCAACACTTGGTATTCAATTTTTCATTCAAAACTTTCAATTCAAACTTTCATTTTCAACACTTGGTATTCAATTAATTCATTCAAAAATTTCATTTGGTTTCAAAATTCAAATTTCAATTGGTTTTTGATTCAAAACTTTCAATTCAAACTGTTATTCAAATTTTCATTTCAATTTCAGAAATCTCAATTGATTTTTTAATTCTCATATCTTGTTTTTCATCGTTATCCCTCAATCAAGTTTTATGCCCCATTCTATTTTGATAATCACAAAGGGGGAGAAATTTCTTGATTGATTGGGGGAGAATGCTTTTCATCATGCTTAGCATTTCCTTTCAATTTCAGTTTTTTACTTTAATTGTTTTGGTGATTGTGATCATCAAAATAGGGGGAGATTGTTGTACCTCTCGTTCCCCTCGTTGTTTGATTTTCATGATCACAATAACCTTTTCATGTTTATCTAATTTTGTTTAAAGTGTTTTTGGATGATAGGCAATTGACTTCCAAAAGTTTGGCCCCAGAAAGCTAGTGAAGTGGACTGAAATTCAGTCCACCGGCCAACCGGTGGCTTCACCACCGGCCAGCCGGTGGACTCTGGGCAGAAGAGCCACTCACTGCCATCTCACCGGCCAACCGGTGGCCTCAGCACAGGCCAGCCGGTGGAGGCTGAGCCCGAATCCTATGCCTTTTTTCACACACCGGCCAGCCGGTGGGACTGTACCGGCCAGCCGGTGGATCCAGTCAAACTAGCCGTTGGGGCTTTGACCAGGCTGCCCCACTTGCCTCCCAACGGCTCCGAAAGCTTTTCCAACGGCTCCAAAGCCCTCCAACGGATACTTGAAGGTTCCTAGCCTATAAATAAAGGCCTAGGAAGCACCGGAACTTCACCCAAGCCACCGGACACATTGTTGATCATTTTGGCGAACCTCCGGCGGATTTCCTCAAGGAACCCAATGTGCTCCAATCCAATTCCACATCCAAGAGCACCACCAAAGAAGCTTGGAAGCGGCCTTCAAACTCTCCTATCAATCAAAGGCGCCCAAGGCTTCTCCAAATACTGTTTTGCTTGTTTTATTTATTTTGAGCTTAAAATTGGGTTTGTTCCTACAAACCCTAAACCTTTTCTCATCCCCCTTTCTTTTGGGTTTCACATCACCATTATGGTGTGAAAAGGTTTCCAAGCTTTCCTTTAAATAGCTTGAGACATAGGTGAGCTATCCTTCACCTGTAAGAAGGATAGTGGGTTCTTGCTAAACCATTAAAAGCAAGTGGGTTCTTGCTTAACCACTCAAAAGCAAGCTGTAATAGGTCCTAGTGCTACCTCAAAGCCTAGTGGGTTTCTTGCTAAAAACATTGAAAAGAAAGCGGTAGGAATCTCTCAACGGTTGAGTTGGGAGCGGAGACGTAGGCCGGGTTTTGGCCGAACTCCGTTAACAATTTCTTGTGTCTTGCCTCTTTACTTTCCGCTGCACTTTAAACATTGATTTTAATTTGTTAATCATTTTTTAAAAGGCAATTCACCCCCCCCCCTCTTGCCATCCTTCCCGTCTTTGTTCCGACCCAACATTTTTCACCACACTTGTAACAGACTCCCATTCCCTTCAAGCAAGTACCAGGATGTTTCTTCCCACATTTACCACAAGATGGATATTCAACCTTTCCCTTCTTCCCCTTATTTCCAATCCCAGATTGATCAGCAGGTCTCTTCTTCTCTTGCTTTGCTTTAAAGTCATAAGACTTAGAGAATTCCTTTTCGGTCTTGATAGCACATGAGACAATGTCTTCGTACGATGAAAAGGATTGTGAGACTAACGCTCGACGGAGAAATGGTTTTAACCCATCAATGAAACGATCAATCTTACTTCTTGGGTCACGAATATAATCACCAGCGTACCTCGCTAACCTTGTAAAGTTAGCCTCATACTTTGTGACATTCTCATCCTCCTTTTGTCTCAGACTCAGAAATTGCCTTTCCATATCTGCTCGATGGTCGCGAGGGAAGTATTTTTCTAAAAACAGATCTTTGAACTCCCTCCACTCCATATTTGATACTTCATCATCTTCCTTCATGTTTTGAATCATTGACCACCATTGATCAGCATCTCCAGTGAGGCGGTAAACTGCCATGATAACTTTTTCCCTTTCACTGCTCCCCAAAGCCTGAAATATTTTCTCTAGGGAAAATATCCATTGCTCAGCTACTAAGGGATTTGTATTCCCATTGAACGTTGGTGGTTGTTGCCTCATGAATCGATCTAACATTGATCCTCCACGCTGCGGATCAGGGTGCTCCATACGGGTAAGGTTATTATTCATAACCTGAGTAAGTTGTCCCAGTATGGTGATTAGCTGATCAGCACCAGTTGCATCACCAGCCCCACTATAATTATCTTGAGCCGGAGGGAAATCCCTACATGGAGTGCGTGCATTGATACGGTTTCCATTTCTTCCACTAGGCGCCATTTCTAAACAATGGCATAAACTAGATCAGTTTATGAATCAAAATACATAATCCCATACTTATAAAACACTTAACATAAATTGAACTATTTATGGATATAATCCATAATCATAAGAATGTTTTCTTTGAGGATGTATATAATCATAATCCCTTCAAAATGATATGTAAAGAAAATGAGAGTTATCCTAAGCATATCCCCCGGGAGTGTCGTAACCAAGAGTGCAGCAAGGCCCATTGTCGTGCACCAGTTCCCGTTCGAGTCTAGCTCAAAGCGGTGTTTTCGGGTTTTACCCCTAGGTACATCTGTGCCAGAGCCGCCTCTACCTGCTCATATCCAGACAGGGATGTATTGCTCGGAAAACTCACAAAATATCTACAATACCAAAATTCTAGGAAGTTCTTCTATACTAATCCTCAAAGATCATCTTAGGTCTACGTGCTCTAATCAGAGTTTATCTAAATCTATCTTCCAAGGTTTGTACTAAACTTCCTCTGATACCAACTGTAACGCCCCGACCCTAGTTGCCTAGAGTCGGTGCATTATTACATAACATTGGCATGATCACAAGAAAGATCAAATCTCGAAAGACCGATTGGTTTAGTAGCCTTGGAAACACTAGATATATTCATAAGTTTTACATTACATCATAAAATGAAAAACTACTACAACAACATAATGTTTCCACAGTCCACACTATAATCCCCTCATAATATCCCTGCAGGTCATTCATAACTTACATCTTCACTTCCTGGGAAAAATAAAACATAGAAAAGGGGTGAGCTCAAATGCCCAGTAAGGATAACAATATAGCGGAAACTTTCATAAATAAGAATAAACATTTAAGGAAATGAATTACTAAAACAAAAGCCTTTTAAACTTCAACTTCAACATAGTATGGAAAAATTAAAATGAAATAATGCCATTTACTTGTTCACATGGATATTCTACTAATCGAATAATCACATGCAAAATCAATAACCACTTTCATAATGTTGGAATGCATAATGCCAGACTATCATAACCACATAGCCAAGGCCTCGTGCCAAGACTACAAATAAGATTTTGTCAAGGCCTTGTGCCAAGACACTAGTTTGTCTCATGAGACCTACCGATGCATCGAGGAGCTATAGCGGGCTCCACCCGTCACATCTTAAGTCCAATGCATTCCCATATGAAAAGGTTTAAACATAACATAAACATTCGTATTAAAACTAGCATACGAAATGTCAACACTTTCACCATAAACTATGAATGGTATAAAAATAGCACATCCACAGTCAAACATATCACAAAACCTTCAATACAATATAGAATTTTTTTATCATAATAAATCAACTTCAAATAATCTTAACATCCATCAAAGGATGTTGACATAGATGAAATCAAAATTCTTTTTAAAGAAATATCTCATTTTATTTTGAAATCATTTAAGATCCATATAAAATAAAACATTTTCTTTGAAAATATTCTTATAATCTTGTAAGGGAAGATTTGAAGATTTTATAACGGCGGAAAATAGCCGCACCCGCCGTATAAGTTAAAAAAAACATTCTTACCTTAATTCTGTCGAAAAGGTTAAAAAGGACCTTGTTTTGAAAACGACGGAAGGATTCCTTTATAAACCTCTTATAAAAATTCAAACAAGGGTATAAATGACTTTAAACCATATTATTGTAAATAATAAATATGTTTTGAAATACATTTTGAAGAAACATGGATGTGGATGATAAAGAAATCCCAGTAGATTATTACGTATAAACAACCTCGGATAATGAAGAGATTGTGAAATAACCCTTACCAATTTGGTAACTTATGAAACATACAACCCATGAAAGAGGTATCATACAATGAATATTTCAATACACATAAAATAGAGTGTATTACACAATGAATATAATTATGGGCAGTATATACACCACACAAAAGGTGATGGTGGCAATATGGCATGAATCTCACGGGAATAAGGAGTGAGATGAAAACCCCTTACCTTATACTTTTCCTTGGTTGGGGTAGGTTAACCACCTGTATAATGGTGAAATAATTGTTACTAAATTATACAAATAATCATATACATTAATATGATATCATATATGATCTTTTAATATCGATTTATAATAATATCTTAGTATTATCGTTGTTTCGGGTGTTAACTTACTTGTTTTCTTTTATATGTTTTGTTACGTAAGACATTTTTGTAAAGGATACGTTGTATATTATTCATATCCAGAATTATATCAAGTCCTTAAACATCATTTTTAAATCATCAAATGATAATTATACTTGAATGGATACGATGGAGAATGAATCTCATCGGGTTCGTGGAGACGGTAGTCCGTACGTACGCACGAGCGACAATATCATTCTTTAGATATTAGAATAATATATAAATGGATGGTATATCATATATACAGAATCATTAACATGTTATATTTATTATTTACATGATATACACATCATTATTATACCCATCCAAATAATATTATATTGTATAACAATTACACCACGACGTGGAGACGGTAAGCTGTACGTACGCACGTATGGTGACATGTTATTCAAAGGGTGGATAGAATACTGAATATGATTGTACCATATTTATAATAACATAATAGTATATGTGAGATACTGGAGTTATTATTTTAGAATGGTGAGAACAATGGAAGAAGAAGTGGAAGAAGAAATGAACTTGGAGAAGGGTGGTGAAATCATTACCTCTTCTTCGGGTTCTTCCTTTTGATTTGATCAAAAGGGCTCATTAGGTTGGCTTTATGATCAGACTAAGGCCCCTAGGTTGTAGTGAGGGAAGTTGGGAGAGTATTTGAGCAGAGTTTGGCCGAACAAAAAGGCTTTGAAAGGTGTTAATAAATGAGAAGGAGGAGTGCCCTTTTATAAGAGGGGTGAGGGGTACCTTTGGAAAAGCTAGAAATATTAATTTATAATAAATTCATATTCGGTTTCTAATGGATCCAAAGTTTACTATTCAAAGGTTAAGGTGGGGATGGGTCGAAAACAACTCAACCAATAGAATTTAGACAGGTTTGGGTACTTATATTAACATTATCTTTAAGTATTAACTCTAAGTTAATTAGTTTCACTTTTACAATGTCTCTTTGTATTTTTATATAATATGGTTAATAAACCTACTATATACATCCAAGCGACCCTCAAGTGGTACATTAATGATTAACCTATCATGATATAAGTCTCTTGGCCAAACCTTAGATTTTTTTGAATTTAATATCAATTAATAATATAATATTTGTTTAAGAACTCTTTTATGTCAATTTTGACACTATTCAATAGTTGATTTTTGTGAAACTCATAACAGATTGATTACTTAGAACAAAGTCAATTAAATCAATCCTAATATATCATATTATCCTATAAAATTAGTTTAATTCATTAAAAGTTTCATATTATATTTATTTGGGTATTTATAATATCAATTATTTTAATTTTTCACTATTATAGTAATTACTGCATCATCATTGTGTCATATATAAAATACATTATTTAATATCTAAAAATTATAAATAAAATATCATTATGTAGGAAATCTTTTTATATTTCTAATGAATATTTATAATCTAAAATCCAACATATATAACCCTATGTAACAATTGTTGTTCTAAAAGATATATGCTTGTGTCATTTTTGTATTCATTTTAACTAAACTAAAATAAAGTGTCATTATCACTTACAAGTGGATCCATGGGGTCCCAAAATAGACCCAAAGATTCTCATGGTCGACCATGTATCAACCAATAGGGTTAAGACACGTTTTAGGGTAATTTAGTATTATTATAATATTCTTTTTTAACCCTTATTTACCGGATTTACCCTTAACCATGGTAAATAAAATATTTACCGCAGTAATTATTCAAAATGTCTAAAAATAAAAGTTACCTATTTACACAATTTGAACATCCTGATTCCAAATATGGAATCCATTTTCCTAAATTCAAAACACAGAAGTGGCAGAAATTAATTTAAAATTAATTCCCGCTGTCAAAACAAAAAGCGTGTTTTTAAGAGATAATAACTATCAAAAGATTGACACTTGTTTATGTTCGGTTTAATTGTAAAATTATGTCCAATGACCAACATTATATTAAATGGTAAAAATATATTCTAAATATACTTTAAAACCACTCAAATTCATAATTTATCACTATTAATTATTTTGATTAAAAAAGTTGTTTTTAATTAAAATTTAGTAATTTTCACTATTCATCAAAATATGAAAGTTATCCGAAATGTACCAAAATTTCACCTTAGGCTAAATTCGATATTCCGAATCCAAAAATGAAGTCCATTTTCAAATATAAAATATATATAATTTCAAAAAGTAGGTATTACTTTTAATAACGGCTAGTTTGATTAGTTATGGTGTGTTAGAACTCGGTGTTGCGTACAACACACGCTATCACATTATTCAAAGAGAAGCGTACCGTAGAAGCTTGGGGTGTTACATTATACGTACCACATATGGTATTAACGAATAAAATCACTTTGAGGGGGCGGTAGTCCGCACTTCCTTAAATGAATATATCGCGTTTACCCATAATGGTAACCATAAAGGTATTCCATAAATGAAAATTACAGAAGCATAAGTAAAACATAAAGATATAATATATCATATATAAATATATTTTCATCTTAATGGACAGCTTTGAAGGTGTTAGAAGAATGTTGAACAATCATCATTTCGGGAGGCAGAAATTCGCCATCCACGGAAACAGTATGTTCTTTAACCATTAGATGTAGCTGTTTGTACTTGTAGATAGAATCCTTCTTATAACAACAGACTATTATATTGAAGATACTGTATTTGTTACAAAATAAATGAATAAAAAGATTTTAGGGGGTTGGAGAAGCAAAATAAAACAAAGGAAACAAGTGAAGACATTACCTTTAAATCTGGTAACTTCCTATGATTTGAGCTCAAAGGCATCCTTGAAAAATATTATGCCCAAAGTGAGGCTTCAAGGAGTTATATAGGTATTTGGAGAGATGAAATGCGCAGAGTTTGGCCGAGCCAAAGGCTTTGGGAGTGTGAGTAAGGAGGTAGAGGTGGGGGCCTTTTATAATAGGAGAGGAGGGGCACTCTTGTAAAGTTACAAAATATTACTTTATTTTCAAAAGAGTTTCGGATTTTAAAGGTCCCACATTGATGTATTTCGATGATACGGTGATAAGGGTTCGAAATACACTCATCCAATAGGTTTTGGACATGTTTAGTTCTATGATATTATATTATCTTTCCATTTTATTTAAATCGTTAAATAATGAGGTCATCACTACATCATCATGATATCAAAAATAAATTAATTTATTTAATGTATAAAAATTATAAAAAAAATACTATGATGTAGGAAATATTTTTATCTTTCCAATGACTATTGATAGTCAAAAATATGACTTATATAACCCCATGTAAAAATTGTTTTAGTAAAACATCTCATGTTTGTGTCATTTTTACTTTAACATAAATAAAAAGATATTTATGTTATTTTCCAACCAAAGTGGCTCCATGGGGTCCCCAAGTTGACCCATGGATTGTCTTGGTCGGCCATGACACATCCAATGAGGGTAGAACATGTGTATAGGTCATTTCATTTTATTAAAACATTATTCTTACCATAAACTACACTAATTACCTCTAATCGCGATTAAAAACTTATTAAGTTACTATTCACCAAAAAATTATTTTTATCCCATTGAACCACATTTTACATCCTAATGACAACCATGTATGTCAGATTTTTGAAATTTAAAACACAAAGATGGAAAATTTTCATTTAAACGGAAAATTCAGTTTTTATAAGTACCACTTAGTGGTTTCACTATTCATCAAAAATTGAAGTTTTTCAGAAAAATCCAAAAAATTCACCCTAAAATATATATTTGATATTCTGAATTCAAAAATGAAGTCTATTTTACAAAATTAAAAACATATAAGTCACATTAATTAATTTAATAATTAATTCCCACTGTCAGAGCAAATAGCGTGTTTTTATGAAACAATAAGTATCAAAAGATTGACACTAGTTTAAGTCTGATTTCAAAGTGAAATTAATTCCAATGACCACTATTGGATTTAATGGTAAAAATATATTCTAATTAAACTTTAAAACCAATTCAAACGATAATCTAATCATATAAATAAATTATATTAAGTAGAGGGTTTGAATTAAAATACAACATTTTACACTATTCATTAAAAATTGATCTTTATCGGAATGATACCAAAAATGTACACAAAGTAAATTTGGATGTACCAATTCTTAAGAAGAGTTATATTTGGTCCAATAGAATGTATTAGAGTGAAAAAAACTATATTTAATGACGGTTCACCATCAAAAGGCGTTAAGTGAACCTTTAGTGAAAACTAGGGCATATACGCCTAAAATTGAATTATTTCCATATTTTAAGCCTTTATCTTTTATTGGATAAATGTAAAAACATTTAAAAACATATATAATCATATTTTAGTTATTTCTATCTATTCCTGCCAATACAACAGCTACATGTTAACTACCATTTAAAATAATATTATTTTATTATTAGAGTGCAACGTAAGATTCCCAAGAAACTCGTTGTTGCGTGTTGGGTACGTCATCGAGCATAGATTCCTCTTTAAAGTAATATTAATAATTTATTTACAAATATGTATTAATATAAAAATTTCATATTCTTTATTTACCTAGGGTGTTACAGCTACCCAGAGTTTAACATTTTTCCTTTGTTGCTTGTTGTTTACTTGCGTACTTCCAATGTTAGAACTGTAAATTGTAGCTGCATGTGTTCTTGTTTACTGCTTCTCGTTTTATTTCTACCATTATTCATTGACTGTTTGGCACATATCATTGGGTGATTGCCTACTGGGATTGTATCTCATACCCTGTTTGGGGAATGCTTCTAGGCCCAAGCAGACTATTTTGCTGCAGGTATAGATACGGGCAAGCACCCTTCTACTTCGGGTTCTTGATTCACTGGAGTTGGAGAGCATGGGGCCGAGCCGAGGATTGCGATCCTGAGGAGTTTACTTTGTTTTCATTTTCAAATTGTTTTCAGTTTTACTTTAGTACGTTGGTTTTTTACTGTTTCTATAGACATATGTACCATGTTGAATCATTATTATGTATCCATTGCTTCCGTTATTGACTTCAATTGTTGTATGTTGTTGATTGCTTCTGCTATTATGTATGGTTTCCCATCCACTATATACTTTACCAAATGAGGGAATAGTTTACCCACCGACTCACCAAGGCCCTCGCTGCTAGTTGGATGCCTCTGGCATTTGGGGAAACACGCTTGAGGTCATGTGGCGAACCGGGTATGGGGCACTAGTGGAGGGGCTCCAGATTCGGGTCGTTACGATGTGGTATCAGAGGAATTAATTTCTCTTGCGTTACTATTTGGAGGCTTTAGCCAGGGATAGGACGAATTTGGTACTTGGTGTTAAGATGTGCTCAGGATTAGCTAACCCGTGTATAGGGAAATTTCATACTACCATGTTAATTGTAGTTTGCTGGTTTTGAGTTTTTATGGTTGATATCGTTTTACCTAGAGTGATTCACATGACTTGTGTGGTTATTGTTATGATATTTCGGTTCTATTTCTGTCACAACCGAATGAGATGGGGGTATTCCATCTCATGCATCATATAGACAGTTCTAGAAATCACATTCCATGTATTCTTCCCATGCCATCTAGGGTGCGTTAGAGATTGTATGCTGTTGTGATAGGATTTGTATAGATTATGCATGCTATTGTGATAGGTGCTTGATACAACCCATGTTGTTATGTTACAGAGATATTTATTTCCCTTGTATGTTTCTATAGAAGATTCCAATCTTTGATTTTCGGGGAGTATGGGCCCTCACGAATTGGAATTTGGAACCTCTTTTCATTGTTTTTAGTGTTTCTGGGGTTCTGTGTAGTTTCCGAGCTACTGCCCAGAAAAACCAAAAATACACAACGTGTACTTTTTGGATACACACTGTGTAGTTTTCAGGCCGTGTTACTGATCGTGTGAGAAGAACATGGTGTCGTGAAAGTAACTTTTGGAACATGCTGTGTATGTTAGGTACAGGCCGTGTAGTAATGATCCGTGTACCAGGCCGTGTCACTAACAACATGGGTCAGGGAAAGCTTGAGTAGAACGTGCCATGTTGTAATGGAACACGCCGTGTAGTCTTGTTCAGGTACCCGGCTCTGTCACGAATAACACGGGTCGGTGTTACCTTCTCTTAGACATGCCATTTGTTTTCAGGCACATGCCGTGTAGTCTTGTTCAAGTACTCGGCCTTGTCACGAACAACACGGGACGGTGTCACCTTCACCTATACACACCGTGTTTGTTCGGAACATGCCGTATAAGGTTCTGCCATGTATGGTTCAGCCGTGTAGACAGTCGTGTGTTTAGCAAACATGGGTCACCGAAGCCTTGACTAGTACATGTCGTGTGTGTTAAAAACACGCGTTGTTGTAACATCTCATGTAAGTAATGAATAATAGATATTTTTATCTATGTCTATTAATGATTAAGACAGTGTTTTAGAGGCTTAAAATGAAAATATATACAGTCTTTTTCATGGAATACACTAATATTCTTAAAAGATTGTCTTACTGCCTTTTGATGGAAAACCCTTTTTAAATCTATCTTTTGACAATTTTATAAGCTATGTTTGTCAAAATAAACTTATTTTTTATGGTTGGGACATGAAAATTTACTTTGTGTGAATTTTTGGTAATTTTCCGATAAAGTTCATTTTTTTAATGAATAGTGAAAAATGTTGTATTTTAGTTCAAAACCTTCTTTTTAATCTAATTTTTTTATAAAATTATATTATGTTTTGAATTGGTTTTGAAGTGAAATTAGAATATATTTTTACCATTTTATCCAATGGTGGTCGTTGGAATCAATTTCACTTTGAAATTGGACTTAAACTAGTGTCAATCTTTTGATACTTATTGTTTCATAAAAACACGCTATTTGTCATGACAGTGGGAATTAATTATTAAATTAATTAATGAATCTTATATGTTTTGAATTTTGTAAAATATACAAAATTTTTGAATTCAGAATATCAAATATAAATTAGGGTGAAGTTTGGTATTTTTCTGAAAAATTTCAATTTTTGATGAATAGTGAAACCACTAAGTGGTAGTTAAAGAAACTGATTTTTCGTTTAAATGAAACATTGCCACTTCTGTGATTTGATTTTCAAAATTCCAACATAAATGGTTTTCATTAAGAAGTAAAATTTGGTTCAATGAGATTAAAATAATTTTTTGGTGAATAGTAACTTTTAAGTTCTTAATCGCAATTAGTGGTAATTAGTGTAGTTTAAGAGAAAAATAATGTTTTAATAATATGAGATGAGCTTGACACATGTCCTACCCTCATTGGATGTGTCATGTCCTACCAAGACAAGCCAAGGGTCAACTTGGGGACCCCATGGAGCCACTTTGGTTGGGAAATGATATAAATAACTTTTTATTTAATGTTAATGTAAAAATGACCCAAACACTAAATGTTTTACTAAAACAATTTTTACATGGGGTTATAAAATCAGATTTTTGATTATAAATATTAATTGGAAAGCTAAAAATATTTCCTACATCATAGTATTTTTTTATAATTTTTAGACTTTAAATAAATTAAATTATTTATGACATCATGATGATGCAGCGATGACCTCATTATTTAACGATTTAAATAAAATGGAAAGATAATGTAAAATCTAACACCTACACATGGAAAAAACCAATTAGATGAGTGCGTTTCAAACCCTTATCAGCTTATACTCGAATTATATCAATGTGGGACCTTTTGAATCCGAAACCTATTTTTAAAATAAAGTAACTTATCTTTACTTTCGAAGAGTGCCCCTCCTCTCCACTTATAAAAGGCCCCTAACTCTACCTCCTTACCCAAACATCCAAAGCCTTTGGCTCGGCCAAAACCTTACCATTTTGTCTCTCAACTTCCCTCTCTTACCCCTTGAAGCCTCACTTTGGGCAGAAGTCTTCCCAAGGAAGCCTTTGAGCTCAAACCAATGGGAGTTACCCGATTTTAAGGTAATGTCTTCTTTTAAGTCCTTTTGTTTTATTTTGCTTCTCCAACCCCCTAAACACTTTTATTCTTTTCTTTTGTAACAACTCCATTATCCACAATATACTAGGATGTTGTTATAATAAGGATTCGAGCTACACTTACACACACCTAAATCTAATGGTTAACGAACATACTGTTTCTGTGGATGGTGAATTTATGCCTCCTTAAACGATGATTGTTCAACATTCATTTAACACCTTCAAAGGTGGCATTAAGATGTCACTATATTTATATATGATATATAATATGTTTATGTTTTTCTTAAGCTTCTGTTTTTTTTATTTTTGGTCATACCTTTATGGATTCTATTATGGGTAAACGTGATATCTTCATTTAAGGAAGTGCAGACTAGCGCCCCCACAAAGTGATTTGATTCGTTAAATACCATATGTGGGATGTATAAAGGTTGGAACTATGCTATTATATATGATATTATATTGGAATTATAATATAAATTTATATCATTATGATTCCATTCTATAAAATACGAAATAGAAATGAAAGTAGCGTTCATGCGTACGTACGGCTTACCGTCTCCATGAACGGTGCATTTCATTCCTTACCTCTAAATTATTATGTAATATTATAAATGCATGCATGTACTGGATATATATGTCATATATGTTATCTACATCATGAATACCATTATGGGTATAATAGATACATGAACGACTTGTAATTATAAAGGGTTTATTTTTGTCTCAAGTACTAATGATCGTTAAAATGACCATTATTAACTTAAATAATTACATAGTGTTCAGGTCATGACAATAAGTGATATAAAAGGAATAATGAACTTGAAAAAGGTTCTTAAAGAAGTAGAAATTAACTCAAGTTTATTATTCAGGACATTAAAGAACGATCAAGTCATGTCGGACCCGAGGTATGGGACTTCGTCTCAATCTCCTTTCATTGAGGCATATTTTGTTTTATACACAACCTTCTTGTATACGGTGTATAAAACCCTTTGACTTTTATGTTTATCCAAAATTAATCTTTTTTATACGAATCGTTTTACTAAACGACAAAAGGAAATGTTTTTGTCGTACGTATGCGGCGACAACGACTTCTCCGCCGCCGTGACCATTATTTGAGTTTCGACTTCCTCTACAAGCCATACCTTGTTTTTAAATGAAAAATAAATACCATGTTTTACTTTTCTTTTATATTGGTATTGAAAATGGTTTTCATAATGTTTTTATATCAATGTGTTGTATTGATATCTTGTGATTTAAAGGTGGAAATGTTATGTTTCCTTTATGCATGTTTTATGTGATACGATTATGTTGAGGTTCTTGGACATTATTATAGAGACGGGTGGTTCTGTGATAGACTAAGATGGGGTGAGCCCGATATATCTCTCCAATGCATTGGGTAACGCGAAGGAGTGAAATGTTAAGGTTTCTCCGAAGAGATTTAGGGAATATACTGTGATGGGTATTCCAAAAGTAACCAAGAGGGTTACTCCCTACGTAAGGATGTTATGAATGCCTCAAGTTACCTTTATGTCTTCTGATTTCTATGATTTATTAATGATTTGATGAGGTATGTTAAACTGCTTATGTTTTATGGGTAAAGTATGATTACATTCTTATGTATATATGAACTTATGTTTCCTTTCCATATTTTTATATCCCTTACTGAGCTTTTTATTCTCATCCCAAGTTTTTTTGAAATTTTTTTCACAGGTCAAGGGAAAGATACATGATATGATGATAGTGTCAAGGAAGTGTCAAGAAAGAATCCATGTTTTATTTTAAATATGTTTCCATTGATGGGAAAGAAGAATACTATCTTTATGTAACCACTTTGTTTATATGTGGAATGTAATGCATGTTTTATGATCTAATTCTCTAAAACTCTAATCCTGAAAAGATCCTCAATGTGTAATCTTATAATAACTCAAGATTAAGTAAGGTTTAAGGCTGGGGCCTTATAGTTGGTATCAGAGGTCATTTTAGATAAGTTTAGGAGTTAGAATTCTTTTAAATGATTATCAAAAAATATATTTTTTTTGAAATGATATAGAATTTGAAGGTTACCATGTTGCTTCATCTAAGACATGTTTGTTCAGAATGGTTTTCCGTAGAGGAAACAGGGAAGCAGTGCTTGGAAGGCATACAGAAGGAAATAACCTTCCGAATCAGCATCCTGAGATGGTCGGAATTGGAACTGAACAGTTTGTTGCAGTAATGGCGCAGTTGACTCAAGCGATAAATGGTGGTGGTATCCATACACAAGATCAGCCAGATCAACCATAGAGGAACATGTCAGTGGCGGAACATTTTATGAGGAAACATCCCCCATCATTCCGAGGATCATCTGACCCTGTGTTAGCTGAAGGGAGGATTAAAGAACTGGAGAAGATTTTCGAGGTCATGGGGTGTTCAGACAATCAAAAGGTTAGTCGTGCTATTTACCGTTTGGAGGGTGAGGCAGATCAGTGGTGGTCTATGGTTAAAAATATCAGGGACGCTGATGAGATTAATGCTCGTGACTGGGATAAATTCAAAGGTATGTTTCTTGAGAATTATTTTCCTAAGGCTATTTGACTTAGGATAGAATATCAATTCTTGTAATTGAGGCAGGAGGAAGACTCAATGGCTACATATGAAGAATGGATCACTTGATTGGCAAGGTATGCTCCAAATTTTATCCAAGACCTTGATAGTAAAATCAATTGTTTTTACTCAGGATTAAAGCCAAAATATCGAAGGGCGTTAGCCTCTCCTGAGATTAAAAGTTATGAAAAGCTTGTTTGATATGCTGAGAAGGTGGATATAGAGTTTGACGATGATCAAGTGTTCTATAACAACCAACAGAAGAAGAGACCGAGGTGGCATGAGAAAGGTAAGAATTCTTCAAAAAAGTCTGATGGTAAGAAAACTAAGTTTCTAGTTTGTGATAAATGTGGCAAAAAGGCGTGATATGGAATGTCTTCTAAATTCTAGAACGTGCTACCGATGTGGTATGATTGGACATAAGGCTCGTGATTGCACTGAAAAGGATCAAGGTGAAGGTAAGACCAAATTTGATTTACAGTTAGTGAAATGTTTTAAGTGCAATGAGATGGGTCACTATGCAAATGAGTGTTTGGAAAAGAGCTTGAGTGATGGGAAGCAGTTAGACTACAAGCAGAAAGGGGAGGTGAAATCCTTTGCAACGACTTCAGCAGATGTCGGGCCATCAAATGAAGTTGTATCAGGTACTTTTTTGTTTTTTCAGATTATGCTAGTGTGTTGATTGATTCGGGGTCTACACATTCTTTTATCTCTGAAACCTTTTCTAGAAAAATGGGTATACCATCTCAAGAAATTACTCCTGAACTTTTCGTAAAAACACCTGAGGGGAATGTTGAGGAAAAAGAATTTATAAGAATCTTTCTATCCTTATCTGTGGAAAGAACCTACTTGCAAACCTTATTGTTCTACCTCTAGTAGAGTTTTATGTTATCCTGGGTAGGGATTGGCTCTCTATTTACCATGATAAGATTGACTGTAGAGCTAAAGATGTTTCTTTTCAGAAAGGCTATCATTTTGTGTACAAGAATGAACCCTTACTGTTGATAACATATCAAGAGGCCGAGAAACATGTAAAAGATGTAAATTAATGTTACCTTGCACACATCGTTGAAAATAAAGGAACTGTTTAAATTAATGATGTGCCAGTGGTAAATGTGTATCCTGATGTTTATCCTGATGAGTTTCCTAGAATAATACCAGATCAGGAAGTTTCATTTACTGTTGACTTAGTTCCTGATGCTAAACCAATTTCAAAACCCCCTTATCGAATGGCTCAAATTGAACTTTTAGAGTTGAAGGAGAAATTGAAAGATTTATTAGAGAAAAGTTTCATTCATCCTAGCACATCACCGTGGGGTCCTCCTGTTTTATTTGTTAAAAAGAAAGATGGTTCTATGAGACATTGCATTGATTATAGAGCCTTGAATAACATCACTGTTAAGAACAAATATCCTTTTCCTCATATCGATGATTTGTTTGATCAGCTCCAGGGAGCTCAGTTTTTTTCAAAGATTGACTTGAGATCGGGGTACCATCAGGTGAAGGTAAAGGAAGCAGACGTTCCGAAGACCGCGTTCCATACAAGATATGGCCATTATGAATTTGTAGTAATGCCTTTTGGGCTAAGCAATGCACCTGTTGTATTCATGGACTTAATGAATAAATTTTTCCATTAGTTCTTGGATAAGTTTGTGGTGGTTTTCATTGATGATATTTTGGTGTTTTCTAAATGTAAAGAGGATCATGAAAGAAATTTAAGGGTCATTTTGAAAACCTTGAAAGAAAAGAAATTGTATGGTAAATTCAGAAAGTGTGAGTTTTGGTTGAAACAAAATTCTTTCCTTGGTCACATTGTTTCTAAATATGGGATAACTATTGATCCTACAAAATCAAAGGTTGTTGAAGAATGGCCAAGACCCACAAATGTAACTGAGATTCGTAGCTTCCATGGTTTGGCAGGCTATTACTGAAGGATTGTTAGAAATTTTTCACGGTTATCTAGTCCAATGACTAAGCTAACTCATAAGGGTGTTATGTTTATCTGTACAAATGAATGTGATGATTGTTTTTAGGAATTGAAAAGAAGATTGGTGAATGCTCCAGTTTTGGAACTACCTTCCAGGAATGGTGAGTTTTTTATATACAGTGATGCTTCATTGAAAGGACTTGGTTGCATCCTAATTCAGAATGATCAGGTAATTGCTTATGCTTCACGACAGTTGAAAACTCAAGAGGTAAATTACCCTACAAATGATTTGAAATTAGCTGCTGTGGTTTTTGCTTTAAAAATATGGAGGCATCATTAGTTTGGAGTAAAGTGTGAAATATATACTGATCACAAAAGTTTAAAGTATATATTCACTCAGAAAGAGTTAAACATGACATAGAGGAGACGGCTAGAATTAATCAAGGATTATTATTGTACAATTCATTACCATCCGGGAAAAGCAAATAAAGTGGCTGATGCTTTGAGTCGAAAAAGTAATGCTTCATTAGCAATGTTGCATTTGGAACGTGATCCTTTGGTTAAGGATTTGATGAACTTTGGCATAGAAGTTGTTGGTGTAGGACGTTCTTCTGTTTTGTTTTAGGAATCAGTGAGATCATCTCTATCAGTTAGAATTAAGCAATCACAGAAGTAAGACAGTGAGTTACATAAAAAGGTAGAGCTGGTTTAGAAAGGTAAGTTGCCTAAATTCAACATTGATAATGATTTCATTTTGAGATTTGGGAAGAGATTGTGTGTGCCTTGTGATTCACAGTTGAAGAGAGAGTTTTTATGTGAAGCTCACAGTTCTCCGTTTTCAGTTCTTCCTGGAAGTACTAAGATGTATAGAGATCTGTGGGAGTATTACTGGTGGGATGGAATGAAAAGAGATATTGCTGATTTTACTGTGAACTGTTTGACTTGTCAGCAGGTTAAAGCAGAGCGGTAGTTACCAAAAGGGATGCTTCATCCTTTACCAGTTCCAGAGTGGAAATGGGAGAATATATCCATGGACTTTGTCGTGGGATTACCGAAGACATCTCGAGGTAATAATGAAATCTGGGTTATTGTTGATCACTTGACTAAATCTGCTCATTTCCTTGCTATACGAGAAACTGTTTCCATAGATCAACTTTCCCGTTTGTATCTTAAAGAGATAGTTAAGTTACATGGAGTTCCTCTCTCCATTGTATCTGATCGTGATCCCATGTTCACTTCTAACTTTTGGAAAGGCCTTCAGAAGTCGTTGGGTACTAAATTAAATTTTAGTACAGCTTTTCATCCTCAATCAGATGGGTAGTCCGAATGAACAATTCAGACCTTGGAGGATATTCTATGAGCTTGTTCTATGGATTATTAGGGAATTTGGGACCAACATATTTCCTTGGTTGAATTTTCATATAAAAACAGTTTTCATTACAGTATACAGATGGCACCATTTCAGGCATTATATGGGAAGAGGTGTCGAACTCAAGATTTCTGGGATGAAGTGGGTGAATGGATGTTGATGGGACCAGAATTGGTAGAAGAGATGGCAGAAAAATTTCAGCTGATTCAGAAACACATGAGAACAGCTCAGAGTTGGCAGAAGAGTTGTGCGGACAACAGGAGGATGGATCTCTCTTTTGAGGTAGGTGATCATGTTTTTCTCAAGGTTTCTCCTTGGAAAAGTGTGATGAGATTTGGTAAGAAAGGAAAGAAGGGTCCAAGGTTTATTGGACCATAAGAAATTCTGGAGAGAGTTTGATCAGTTGCATACCGGGTGGATTTACCTCCGAGTTTATCTCAGGTACACAATGTTTTTAACGTTTCGATGATGAGAAAGTATATGCCAGATCCCTCTCATGTTTTGAGTCCAGAGGTAGTTCAGCTGTAAGAGAACCTATCTTATGAGGAACAACCTGTCCAGATTCTTGACCACAGGGAGCAAGTGTTACAGAATAAGGTGATTAATCAGGTAATGGTTTTGTGGAAAAACCACATGATTTAAGAGGCAACATGGGAATCTGAAAATGCAATGAAGGATAAGTACCCCCATTTATTCGATAAGTAAATAAATTGCGGGGATGCAATTTTCTAAATGGGGGAAGGATGTAACATCCCAAGTAAGTAACGAAAAATAGATATTTTGATCTATGTCTATTAATGATTAAGATAGTGTTTTAGAGGCTTAAAATGAAAATAAATACAATCTTATGCATGGAATACACTAATATTTTTAAAAGATTGTGTTACTACCTTTTGATGGAAAACCCTTTTTAAATCTATCATTTGACAATTTTATAAGCTATGTTTGTCAAAATAAACTTATTTTTTATGATTGGGACATCAAAATTTACTTTGTGTGAATCTTTGGTATTTTTCTGATAAAGATCATTTTTTAATGAATAGTGAAAAATGTGGTATTTTAGTTCAAAAAGTCTTTTTAATATAATTTATTTATAAAATTAGATTATCTTTTGAATTAGTTTTGAAGTGAAATTAGAATATATTTTTACCATTTTATCCAATGGTGGTCGTTGGAATCAATTTCACTTTGAAATTGGACTTAAAATTGTGTCAATAATTTGATAGTTATTGTTTCATAAAAACACGCTATTTGTCATGACAGTGGTAATTCATTATTAAATTAATTAATGAATCTTATATGTTTTGAATTTTTTAAAATATACAACATTTTTGAATTCAGAATATCAAATATAGATTAGGGTGAATTTTTGGTATTTTTCTGAAAAACTTCAATTTTTGATAAATAGTGAAACCACTAAGTGGTAGTTAAAGAAACTGACTTTTCATTTAAATAAAACATTTCCACGTCTGTGATTTGATTTTCAAAAATCCGACATACATGGTTGTCATTGAGAAGTAAAATGTGGTTCAATGAGATTAAAATAATTTTTTGGTGAATAGTAACTTTTAAGTTTTTAATCGCGATTAGTGGTAATTAGTGTAGTTTTAGGTAAAAATAATGTTTTAATAATATGAGATGAGCTTGAAACATGTCCTACCCTCATTGGATGTGTCATTGCCGACCAAGACAAGCCATGGGTCATCTTGGGGACCCCATGGAGCCACTTTGGTTGGGAAATGACATAAAGAACTTTTTATTAAATGTTAAAGTAAAAATGACACAAACATGAGATGTTTTACTAAAAAAATTTTTACATGGGGATATAAAGATCAGATATTTGGTTATAAATAAACATTGGAAAGATAAAAAGTCTTCCTACATCATAGTATTTTTGTTATAATTTTTAGACTTTAAATAAATTAAATTATTTATGACATCATGATGATGCAGTGATGACCTCATTATTTAACGATTTAAATAAAATTGAAAGATAATGTATCATCTATGACCTAAACATGGCCAAAACCAATTGGATGAGCGGTTTTAGAACCCCTATCACCTTATCCTTTAATTATATCAATGTGGGACCTTTTGAATCCGAATCCTATTTTTAAAATAAAGTAACTTATCTTTACTTTCAAATAGTGCCCCTCCTCTCCACTTATAAAAGGCCCCCAACTCTACCTCCTTACCCACACTTCCAAAGCCATTGGCTCAGCCAACCTCTGCCCATTTTGTCTCTAAACTTCCCTCTCTTACCCCTTGAAGCATCAATTTGGGAATAAGTCTTACCAAGGAAGCCTTTGAGCTCAAACTAAAGAGAGTTACCCAATTTTAAGGTAATGTCTTCTTTTAAGTCCTTTTGTTTTATTTTGCTTCTCCAACCCCATAAACTCTTTCTATTATTTTCTTTTGTAACAACCCCAGTATCCGAAATATACTAGGATGTTGTTATAAGAAGGATTATACCTACACTTACACACACCTACATCTAATGGTTAACGAACATACTGTTTCCGTGGATGGTGAATTTCTGCCTCCCGAAACGATGATTATTCAACATTCTTTTAACACCTTCAAAGGTGGCCATTAAGATGACACTATATATATATATGATATATAATATGTTTATGTTTTTCTTAAGCTTCTGGTTTTTTTATTTTTTGTCATACCTTTATGGTTTCCATTATGGGTAAACGTGATATCTTCATTTAAGGAAGTGCGGACTACCGCCCCCTCAAAGTGATTTGATTCATTAAATACCATATGTGGGACATATAAAGGATGGAACTATGATATTATATATGATATTATACTGGAATTATAATATAACTTTATATCATTTTTATTCCATTCTATAAAATACGAAATAGAAATGAAAGTAGCGTTCATGCGTACGTACGGCTTACCGTCTCCATGAACAGTGCATTTCATTTCATACCTCTAAATGATTATGTAATATTATAAATACATGCATTTACTAGATATATATGACATATATGATATCTACATCATGAATACCATTCTATATATAATCTATACATGAACGGCTTGTAATTATAAAGGGTTTATTTTTGACTCAAGTACCAATGATAATTAAAATGACCATTATTAACTTAAATAATTACATAGTGTTCATGACATGACAATAAGTGATATAAAAGGAATAATGAACTTGAAAACGGTTCTTAAAGAAGTTGAAATTAACTCAAGTTTATTATTCAGGACATTAAAGAATGATCGAGTCAAGTCAGACCCGAGGTATGGGACTTCGTCTCAATCTCCTTTCATTGAGGCATATTTTGTTTTATACACAACCTTCTTTTATGTGGTGTAAACCCCTTTGACTTATACATTTATCCAAAAGGAATCTTTTTTATACGAAGCGTTTTACAAAATGGCAAAAGGGAATGTTTTTGTCATACGTATACGGCGACAACGACTTCTCCGCCGCCCTGACCATTATTTGAGTTTCGGCTTCTCTACAAGCCATACCTTGTTTTTAAAAGAAAAATAAATACCATGTTTTACTTTTCTTTTATTTTGGTATTGAAAATGGTTTTCATAATGTTTCTATATCAATGTGTTGTATTGATATCTTGCGATTTAAAGGGGGAAATGTTATGTTTCCTTTATGCATGTTTTATGTGATACGATTATGTTGAGGTTCTTGGGCATTATTATGAAGACGGGTGGTTCCGTGATAGAATAAGGTCGGGTGAGCCCGATATAGATCTCCAATGCATTGGGTAACACGAAGGAGTGAAACGTTATGGCTTCTCCGATGAGATTTAGGGAATATACTTTGATGGGTATTCCAAACGTAACCAAGAGGGTTACTCCCTACGTAAGGATGTTATGAATGCCTCAAGATACCTTTATGTCTTATGATTTCTATGATTTATTCATGATTTGATGAGGTATGTTAAAGTGCTTATGTTTTATGGGTAATGTATGATTACATTCTTATGAATATATGAACTTATGTTTCCTTTCCATATTTTTATATCCCTTCCTGAGGTTTTTATGCTCATCCCAAGTTTTTTTGAAATGTTTTTCATAGGTCAAGTGAAAGGTACATGATATGATGATAGTGTCAAGGAAGTTCCGTGAAAGAATCCATGTTTTATTTTAAATATATTTCCATTGATGGGAAATAAGAATACTATCTTTATGTAACCAGTTTTTTTATATATGGGAATGTAATGCAAGTTTTATGATCTAATTCTCTAAAACTCTAAACGCGAAAAGATCATCAATGTTTAATCTTGTAATAACTCAAGATTAAGTAAGGTTTAAGGCTGAGGCCTTATAGTTGTAGTCTCAGGTTAAGTCGGACCGTGTGGTTTAGTCATGTAAAGAGACTCGGGCAGGGGAGTAGTTTTCAAGTACACGTTGGGTGTTGGATCAACATGCTGTGTAATTTGAGGTGTACACGACATGTAGGGAAGGAGTACATGCCCATGTCAGTGGCTTAAGAAAACACACCGTGTAGTATTTATACACACCGTGTAGTTGAGTTTTGTAAACTTGTGTGTTTTCCTTCACCTATTCCCATTTTGTACTCTTGTGTTCTCTGTCCTTGTTTTCCGGATCTTAGGTGTTCTTTTTATCTTTCAGAGCTATGCCTCCAAGACGTCCTCCGGTCATACGTCTATCATTAGGAAGTGATCAGATGCCAGATAGGGCTGATTAGGGACTTCCTGCCGATCCTCTAGTCGGGCCAGCCTTGGCACCAGTAGTTATACCAGTTGTAGGTGCTGATGCGCAGTTCAGGGAAGGGTTCATGAGGATGATGCATGACTACCAGGGAGCGCCCCCTCCTACCACGACTATGAAATACATGACGCGGGTTTTCTAGCAGCTGCATCCTCCTACGTACTCGAGGGAAGGAGGACCTCAGGCTGCAGAGTCATGACTGGAAGCCATGATGACTATCTTCGAGCATTTGGAGACACCTCTATAGATGCGGGTCATGCTCGCCACCTACATGCTCTGAGACTCTGCCAAGATGTGGTGGGATGTGATCTCACAGGTGGGTAAACAGTAGGATATGGCTTGGGAAGAGTTCCAGAGCGTGTTCTATGACTACTTCTACCCAGAGAACGTGAGGGTCGATCATGCCCGGGAGTTCATGGGCTTAGAGCAGGGTACTCTTTCTGTCATGGAGTATTCCTCTCGCTTCACTGAGCTGCAGCGTTTCACACCTCTTCGAGATGGATGTGGGTTGTTCTTATCAAGGATGTTTGAGGATGGCCTCAGGATGGAGATCTGCTCGCAAGTGAACATCTTCCAGCTGACTTCCAACACAACCATCATCAACCAGGCACTGATTGGGGAGCGCAATCTGAGAGACTCTGAAGCTACGAACCAGGGCAGTTCTGCATCCAGAGATAGTCTTCCTCCAGATGACAGTAATAAGGTTCATTGAGATCTTAAGCGTGGTGACCCGAGGAAGCATGATGCATCGTCAGGCAGCCAGGTGACATGCTACCAGTGTGGCCGGTCAGGGAACATGAGGCCGCAGTGCTAGAGGGACCCCGTGGAGTGCCAATCTTGCAAAAAGATGGGGCACCTTCTACGTTTCTACCAGTTTTTCTCACCAGCAGCGGGTGACCGGGGTTCATCCATGACACCTCGTTCAGGAGCAGCACCACCAGTTTCTCACCAGTAAGGGAACTGGAGTTCTTTCGCCCATTGGGCTGAGGTGGAGGTCGAGGTCGTGGTGGTTAGCCACCAGTCCCTCAACACCAGTAGGGTAGATCAGCTTAGAGTGGTGAGCCAAGGGCACAGGGCGGCGGTGCAGGCTATCTTTCACGGTGGAGTAGACCTATCAATAGCAGGTTCTCGACCCCTCTACAATTTGAGGTACATTATTAGTAGCCTCAGTTTTATCTTCATCACATTTTGATACTTGAACTACACATAGCATTATCTCTGTTGTTGTCATGGAGAGACTTGGGATCTGCATCATTTCTTTTGCCGACTCGTTGACACTAGACAGACCATTAGGGACAAGGACATCTAGTGTATGCAAGTGTAGATAGTGCCATCTTGAGGTTACATGGTATCTTCTCATATGGGATCTCTATATCCTAGAGATTACATACTATGATGTCATCCTCGGGATGGATTGGTTGGTTCCCTTCCAGTCTGTCTTTGACTGTTATCGCCGCAAAGTGATTTATGTTTCACCAGAGGGTGAATCATTTCTTCATATAGGCGAATGGAATGTTCAGGTGAGTTGAGCAGGACTCGAGTATCATGGGCTAGGAAGGGTGATAGCCCAGATTTCTAGTCGTTATATGGATGATATGGGACTTCACAGCTGGAATTTCCTCATGTTGTGGATCATTTTAGGGACGTCTTTCTAGAGGTTTTCACAGGTTTTCCTCCAGAGCGCGAGGTAGACTTTTCTATTGAGCTTGTTCCAGGAGTGTCATCGGTGTCCATTCCTTTGTATAGGATGGAAACTCTTAAGTTGAAGGATCTCAAGAAGTAGTTGGAGTACTTGTAGGCTATGGGATTAATCCAACCTAGTACTTCTCTTTGGGGATCGCCTGTCCTGTTTGCAAAGAAGGCAGATGGTACCCTTCGGCTTTGTGTGAAGAATCGGAAGCTGATCCAGTTGACGGTCAAGAACTGATATCCTTTGATGAGGATCAATGACCTCTTCGACTAGCTTCGAGGAGCTCGGGTTTTCTCAAAAATTGACTTGAGGTCCAGTTGTCATCAGTTGCGTGATAGACCATCAGATATACCTCTGACATCCTTTAAGAGAAGGTATGGTCTATATGAGTATACAGTCATGTCGTTCGGTCTCACGAATGCGCCTACAGTTTTCATGCCACAGATGAACTGAGTGTTCCATCCTTACATGGACTCTTTCATCATGGTCCTTGTGGATGATATCTTGGTTTACTCTCACACTCGACACGATGATTCCACACATCTTGAGATCATTCTGAGTACGCTGAGAGAGCATCAAATTTATGCTAAACTCTCGAAGTTCCACTTCTAGATGGATAAGATTCACTTCTTAGGTCACGTCATCTCTGAGGCAAGAGTATCTGTTGACCCAGAGAAAGTGAGAGCTGTGGTTTCCTGGGAGAATCTGAAGAACATATTTGAGGTACAGAGTTTTCTAGGGCTGGCTAGATACTATAGATGCTTCATTTAGTAAATTTATCATCTAGAATCACCTTTGAAAGGTCTGACCAAGAAGGGGTCGATGTTCTTATGATCAGATTCTTACGAGACACCCTTTCAATAGCTGAACTGGAGGTTGATGTCAGCACTGATACTAGTCTTTCCAGATGCAAGGAAAAGCTAAACTGTATACTGTGATGCTTCAGGTATCAGGCTAGGAGCTCTGCTTATGTAGGGGGATGGAGTCATTGTGTATAGATCTCGACAGTTGAGGCCACATGAGAGGAAATACCCTATGCACGATCTAGAGTTGGCAGATGTGGTTCATGCCTTATGCTGTCGGAGACACTATCTACTGGGAGAGCACTTTGAGGTCTTCACCAACCACAAGATTCTCAAGAACATATTTACTCAGCGTGATCTGAATCTGAGGTAGCGTAGTGGGGCCGGGAACCATCATTATTTTGATTTCGAGCATGCCTATACGTCAGGAAATGGAAACGCAGTGGTAGATGCGTTGACTAGGAGAAATCAGATTTAGGCAGTTCAGGAGGCCAGTAGTGCATGTCAGATCATGGCTCTATTATCTGAGAGGCATCTTGAGGTGCGGAACGACATGGACAGAATTTCTTATCTTCAATAGTATTTATTTATACCCTTCTCAATTGGGTACGAATGAGGAAACTATTAGTCTCAGAAGGCTTAGTCCTACAGGAGGGTGTGTCAGGCGATGACCCTCTTCCTGGATAGACAGTTGGTGAGGATGTGATCTTGCGTTTCCATGGACACGTATGGGTTCTAGCAGACATATGCATGGAGACGATGTGAGATTTTCATTCCTCTATTTGGGCAGTTCATCCTTGTGTCACCATGATTTATCAGGATCTTCATCTCCAGTATTGGTGGCCAGGTATGAAGAATGGTGTTGCTATTTTTTCATGATATGTTCTACTTTTCATCAGGTGAGAGCAGAGCATCAGCGACCAGAAGGCATTTTAAAACAGTTACCCATTCCAGAGTGGAAGTGGAATGATGATGGAATGGACTTCGTGACCGGATTACCGAAGACGCCTCGGGGAAACGATGTTGTTTGGGTTGTCATCGACAGGCTCACGAAGGTTTCTCACTTCTTGATGGTCAAGGAGACCTTCAGTGTTGATGACCTAGGATGACTTTACATCCGAGAGATCATTCGTCTACATGGAGTTAGACACTCCATTGTTTCAGACAGGGATGTGCACATTACCTCGCATTTCTGTAAGTGAATTTAGAAGGCCTTGGGTACACATGTACTTTTGAGTATAGTATACCATCCCTAGACTGATGTCCAATCCGAGCATATGATCCACGTGCTATAGTATAAGCTCAGAGCTTGCATTCTGGACTTTGGCATTTCATGGGAGAAGAATATCCCTCTGGTGGAGTTCTCCTAAAAAAAGTTTTCAGGGGACTATTCAGATGGCACCATACGAGGCTTTGTACGGTAGGCCATGCCGATCACCCTTATGCTGCCTGGAGGAAGGAGAGGCAGCTTTGCTGGGACCTCGTCTTGTTCAGGAGACTTTAGAGCAGATAGAGACGATTCAGAAGAGGATGGCTACAACACAGTCCCATCAGAAGTCTTATGCTGATCAGCGAAGAATACCTTTGGAGTTCGAGGTTGGGGATCATGTTTTCCTGCGTGTCGCACCGAGGTTGGGACACAAGAGGATTTGGAGGTAGGTTATGATTTCACCATGGTACATCGAACCGTTTGAGGTTTTGGAGAGAGTTGGGCTGGTCGCCTATCAGTTGCAGCTACTCTAGAGGTACTGGGCCATGCACGACGTCTTCCATGTATCTCATCTCTGACATTACTTTTTATACCCGTCTCATGTCTCTCAGCCCGATGAAGATGAGCTCAACGTGGATGCATCGTTTGAGGAGCATCCATCCAGATTTTAGATCATAATACGTAGGTTTTTTGTGGTCGGCATTTCCCTCTTGTACGGGTGTTAGGGCAGCATGGACGAGTACATGAGGAGACCTTGGAGACAGAGGCCGATGTACGATCAAAGTGGCCGGAGCTATTCAGGGTTTCTTCTTCTATGCCTTGCTAGGGAAATTCGGGGACAAATTTAATTAAGGGGGGAAGTTTGTAAGAACCTGGATCTTCGTTTCAGGTATGATTTTCTTTTTTCTTGAGTTTTCAAGAAAAATGATCCTTCTAGAAATTTTTGAAGTACACGCCGTGTAATTTCTGAGTACACGCCGTGTACTCTTCCATGGCTCGAATCCGTGTGCAAGCCATGTCGGGCCACACACACGGTGTGTAGGGGTGACTTGGAAGCCGATTTTGGCGGAGTATGGAAAAGACCCAGTACACGCCATGTACTCTAAAAGTACATGTCATGTACATTCTTTTTTTTAAATGAAACGGGGTCGCGCCAGCCGCACAGAAACACCTCCTACTAGGTCACGTTCGTCTGAGAGTGACCCGTACCTCCAAATCTTCGACGAGCTCCCACCCATTTTTCCATTCATCGATTCGAGCATGGTCGATTTCATTGGAATCATAGCGTTAAGATCTTCCTTCTGCTTGAGCTTTGTTTTCTTATTCCTCATCATTTCCGAGTTATCGTGGGTTGAGAGATTTGTTTGTTTTCTCATATCTACAACATTCTAAGGGGAATCAATAATCGTGATTCACATATATCAATCACATATGATCGAGGTCAGTGGTTTGTTCCTTTCTGTTGAATGTCGATGAGTATTTTGTGCAAATTCCACAAATTCCCTTGGGCATGGAATTGTGGGTTTCTTGTTTTGCCCTACGATTTTCCTGATTTGTTTGATTGCTGTAGTAGAGGTTTATGCTTGTATGTATAGTAATTTAATTTGTGCTCAGGATGATTTTATATGATTTTTCTACTTGTTTGGCGTTTTTACAGTTTCCATGCCTAGCCGTAGGATAGTGGAAGTAATACTTTTTTACTGTCGAGCCTTATAATGGTAGCCAAGTAGTTTTTGAGGTTTACATGGACGATACACACATGCTATGCGTGTTTATCTTAACTCAGGACTGTGAGAACCTAGAGTAGTAGACCAAAGGGAGAATTTCTGTAAGGGCTTCTCTAGAGTGTCTCTAAATACGATGCGATACCACATGGGGAATTGATGATGTGTTCTTTTTTAGAGAGTCTTTAGTTCCTCGACGCGGGCCACATAGAGAATGAGATGTTGAGTGCTTCCCGAGAGAGCCTTTAGTACGATATGAGACTATAGGGGGAATTGATGGTGAGTGCTTCCTTAGAGAGTCTATTATTAATAATTTCATAGCTGAACTAGAGGGGTGAGACTGTGTGTGCCTCCCAGTGGAATGCTAGTACTTATACGTTGAACCATAGGGGATAGGCTATGAGACCTACCCAGAGGGTTAACTTTTTCCTTTGTTGTTGGTTGTTTACTTGTGTAATTCCTGTGTTAGAACAGTAGATTGTAGCTACATGTGTTCATGTTTACTGCTTCTCGTTTTATTTCTTCTATGTATTCATTGACTGTTAGGCACAGATCTTTGGGTGATTGCCTACTGGGATTGTATCTCACATCCTATTTGGGCCATGCTTTTGGGCCCAAGATGACTATGTTGCTGCAGGTATAGATAAGGGAAATATCCCTTCTACTTTAGGTTCTTGATTCACTGGAGCTGGAGAATGGGACCGAGCCGAGGCTTGCGATGCTGAGGAGTTTACTTTGTTTTCTTTTTCACATTGTTTTCAGTTGTAATTCAGCACGTTGGATTCTTTTTTTGCTTTCCATAGACATATGTACAATGTTTCATCATTATTATGTATACATTGCTTCCATTATTCACATAAATTTTTGTATGATGTTGATTGCTTCTGCTATTGTGTCAGGTTGCTCTTCTTCTGTATGCTTTACTGAATGAGGGCATAGTTTCCCCCCTGACTCACCAAGGCCCTCGCTGCTAGTCGGCAGCCTCTTGCGTTTTGGGAAACACGCTTGAGGTCATGTGGAAAACCAGGTACGGGGCACCAGTGGAGGGGCTCCGGATTCAGTTCATTACATTTCCGCACTAGAAGAAGCATATGGTGATTTTTCTTGATAGCTGCAATCATTGAGTGTCCTCTTAGATAGTTGACATTCCTAGATTAACTCGCATCATTCCAAAAAATCCACTATGATTTTCACCATCACATTCAATGTAAAAAAACAATTATTATAGACACTAACAGACCCATAAATGAATAGAAATAATGAGATTTGATATGTAGAATATTCACAATGAGGTACATGGATCATATAGGGCCCACAAAACATGTGACTCCATCATTTCACATGGCCATGTACCTTTCCATAATTAGGAACAAAACTCTGTAAATGTAACACTATGTGTGCCATCGTACACCAAGATTATATGAAATATATGGTAATAGGATGATGAGCACATGCTGCTTACCGAATTTTTCAACTGGATGAAATGTTATTTCATTGACATACCTCCTCATATAGACATTGATAACCACACAGAACACACTGGTGTGATCCTTGCAGAAAATATCATAGGACCCACTATTCATTTTCTTGAATCAGACACCTAATGAAGAAGTATTCTTTCACCCAATTGAATTTGAATAATGCCTCATGGGGCCCATGTCTAGATCCTATAAAAAATATGAGCCATATTGTAGTGATATTCATGAATAAATGAATAGGATTAACAATTTATTTGTCCAAAATAGACACACAATTAAAATTTATCATATCATCACAACATGGAAAAACCAGGTTTCATGGGGAATGCACCATAATACCTTTTTAAATACTAGAATTTTTTATCAGAAGATCAGCCTCAATTTCAGGGACATGATGCCACAAAGAGTTCATTAATCAGATGTCGTACAAAGAAACATTGTCAGAAATAATAATTCACATCAACAAAAATGTTATTATTATAATTATTATTTTATACATTTCATGCATTCGAGCAATGAGAATAAATTAAGTATCCAAAAGTGTCCATAAAATGATCTTCCTGAAATCAGGGGTCACATTTTCACTAAGGACACATCATTTTGACCCCCACGGAGATGCTGCGAAGAGTAAAGAATTTAATAATGTTATTAAATATAATGTGTGATAGGTGTTTTATGGTACACTGTCACATGACATGGAAAATTATCAAAAAAAATAGAATTAAAATTATTGAATAGTAAATGGGGTCACTCCACTACAGACAATCCTTGAATCGAACTACCCATGCATGAGTTATGGGGGGGGGGGGGTAAAATAAGTTATTATTATTAATATTATTATTTTTATTTTTATTATTGTTATTATAAAAATTAATTTTTATTTATTATTTAGGTTTTTTTGTTTTCCCTCCAGTGTATATCCTACCCCTTTTTTCATTTTATAATGGATCCCTGGAACAAGATCCACCACATCGCTGGAGTCACGCCCTCAACGTCTGCCTACGTCACTTACATGTTGCCACCATGATCCATTGCACTGATGCCTTCCTATACCATATTGATTCCTGCCACCTTAGGTTAGCTATGGCTTGACATCCACACACCACACTAAATAGTCATTCCACCACCTTGTTGTATTCCGGATCACCATGTCCTCACCGGAGACTGCCACCGCTCGCCCCACTTGCACATGCCAATCCTCAATCCCTATCACGCAGTACCATGCTGCTCTATCTCCTAAACACACGACACTCACCCCCTTTGCCTTCTATTTTCCACCACACGTCTGATCCATCTCAAATAAATGATGCCATCACAAGTTTTCAATCATTGTTTCCAAGAACCACAATATTATTTTAGTGGAAATAGTATCCTGGAGTAATATTTGTTATGAAATCAAGGGAAAAGAATGGGTGAAAAAATGGTTATGAAAATGAGTTAATTTTATATCTATATTATTATTTTATCTGTATTAATAAACTATTATATGTTGTTTTGCGATGAAATTATAGATGGTGAAGTTACTATGGATGTAAGGATGATGGGTAATTGAGGATTATTGAAATCATATGAGAATTAGTTTTACGATTGATGGAGGTGTAGAGTTGTTTTAAATTGTTATTTTCTAACCATATTTACTAAATTTCCAAGAGAAAGATATAAAAAATTGATCAAATAATGTAAATATGATGAGTATATTTTATTTCAAATGCATAAATATTTTTATATAAAATATTATTCTTATAAATTCTATTAATATATTTTTTAGGATGCATTTGAAAAAAACAATAACGATTATATGACATATTTTCACACATCAGGGAACACTACAATTTTTGAGAAAAAATATTTCATGATACATTAATATGAATATATAAAATTAATACATTTATATTTTTACATTGATATCTCTGGATGATTGAATTTATCTTTATTCTAATAGATCCAATTAATATATGGCTGAAAATACTGATCTAAAATTTTTTAATAGCTAGTTTTCAAAAAAGAATAGATGCCTAGTGGCCTAATATCGAATTGATGTAACAGTCTATTGGGATAATGACCAAATTATCTATTCATTAATTAGCTTAGAGACCTAATGGACAATTGGCCAAATCGATTGTTATACAATTGGAATAATAACCTAAGGGCCTAATTTTCTAACAGTGTAATGGTCAATTGTCCTAATAAACAACTGGACCTTCTTTAAAACAGTATAATGGCCCCATACCCTATATTCCAATTGGAAAAATGGAATAAAATCATTGTGACCAAATGGAATAACAGACAAATGACCATTTATTATAACATCCTAATGATTATTTCCCTAACGTCATAATGGCTAGTTGGAAAATAGCATAATGAAAATTGTCTAAATTTCCTAATAGTCTAAATTCCTAATGTCTTAATGACCATATGGATAGTTGGAAAATTTTTCAGTTGCCTAAATTGTCTTACGATGTAATGACCAATTATCCTAACATCATAGTGGACAATTGGGCTAATGACATAATGGCCAATTCACCTAACCAAATAGTTAGCTTAATAGATTAATTTCCAATTGTCTGAAAAAAATAATTTTCAGACATCCAAATTACTTAAATGTCTAAATAGATTAATGCATAATTAACTAATAGATAATTGTCCAACGGTGAAAATGACTAATTGGATAACGAATTAATGTTCAATTAGTCAATTTTCCAAACTTCTTAATGGAAAATTATCCAATTGGCCTAAAGTAATAATGGTGAATTAAGCTAATGGCCTAATAACCAATTTGAATAATAACATAATGGAAAATTTTCTTAAAGAATAATTGTCCTAATAGCCTATTCTGTTAATGCCCAATTGGCCTTATGAGCTAATATCCAAATGAAAATATGTCCTTGCTTCATATTGATCTATTTGACTAATGGACTAACATTATAAAGGCCTAACACACTAATAGACTAATGGACAATTGAAAAAAAATTATATTGGATTAAAGGTCATTTTTTCATATAGGCCCAAAGGTTACTTTTCTTAAAAGCCTAATGTCCTAATGGCCACCAATCTAATTCAACTAATAACCAACTGGCATAATAGATTAATCCGTAATAATAAAAATATTCTAATAGCAATTTATGTTAATGGAATACATGCCAGTTGTCCTAAATAATGAAAGGGGTAATGGCATAATTACATAGCAACCTAATGTAAATTTGTTTAATTAGACTAATGAGATAATGACCTAATTTCAATTTGAACTACTACCTAATGACCAAATATCAATTAGGCTTATTGACTAATGGAAAATTGTCCAATTTCCATAATGGAATTATATTCTATTGTCCTAACATCTTATTTTCAAAATATCTTTAGGTTATAATGTCCAAATTTAAAATTAGAATAATGGGATAACGAAAAATTTGCCTAATGTCATGGGGGTAAATATTTGTAATGGAAAAATGTCTAATTTTTCTAATGGTGTAAGGACTAATTTAACTTTTGGAATAATGACATGATGCTCTAATGTCCCATTGGATAATTGGAATAATGTCAAAATGGACAATTTTCCAAATTTCATACTTGTTATTTGGATTAATGACAATTATCCCGTCATCCTAATGGAAAATATTATAAAATAGAAAAAAGTATTTATATTTAATGATTGTAAATTTTCTATAAATACATAACTTGATTCATTAAAATTTTGTGTTTTTTTGAAATAATTGAAAACAAATGATATTATTATTATTATTGATTTTATTAATGGTTAAATAGTATTAACTATGATATATTTTTACTATCTAAATATTTATAATTATATATTTAAATATAAAATCAATAAATTTAATAATAATTTCATATATATGAATAAAAGTACATATAGAAAATATTTTTTGTGTTTATAATGTGAAATAATTATAAGTTATTCATAATAAATATTATGTATTGTTTATAATGAGTAGCTAAAATTTTATGTTATCATGATTATCATTTTTAATAAATTTTTTAGTAATTTTTATGAAATGTTTAATTTTATGATTTGCTCATTCATTCAAATGATAACCATATTATTAATTATTCACGATCAAAAAACAATTATATATTTAATATGTGTATAATAATAAATTTCATTTACAATAAACTATATTGGGCATAAATAGTAGTCTGCATCAAGCAAAATTATTTTTCTCAATTAGGAATAAAAAGGGATGGTAGTGAAGTAAATACACAAAAAAATAAATGATTGTCTGTAATTTTTTATATTTTAAATATTTACAAAAAATTTTGACTAGATATATTTTTTATATATTAAAAAAGTTTCCCTTTGAGGACCTCGATGATACAGAATATGAAAACATCAGGTCATATTATCATTATAGTCATGTATTATGTGAGGAGTATCATGGGTGACTCAAGTATAGACCCATGAAATGAAACATCTTAACTATGTACATGTCATCATTGAGCTCCTCCAAACCCTATCAAACCACAACACTGAAAAGCAATCGTTTAGAAATAACTGAGGAAAAAAATAGTTTCCCTGACTATGAAATATGTATAATTGTCAAGGAACACTAACAAAAAGATGTTTCAGTTATTATTAAATAGCTACCACCAAAGGTTACCACTATATATAAATATAGAATAAAAACACACATCAAATAATATCAAGTGAGTTTAAAATGAGACGTCGAGTGTTGGACGAGTTCATGGTAGTGGCGATGATGTTAAATATTATGATGATGCATCAGTAGATGATTTTGCTGGTGAAGTGTATTTTTCTTATGGTGATAAGGACGATGATGTTGGTGGAGTGGTATAAATTTATCCCCTCTATTTTGGACTTATGAGTAATGAGACTTACAGATGTTTTTAATGTCTTTAATTAATTGGTTGTATGAATGAATTTGTATGTTATAGTATTGTAAATTGTTTGAAATTTTTTACATGTAGTTGGAATAATTTTAAATATTGAATATTTTTATGGAATTAAATGGGTACTATGTTTTTTATTTCATCAACAGGATCTTGAGTTCTAAGAGCTACTGCTATTTCCAAATTGGACAATCCACCTATATCTATAGTTTTAGAGAACTGTGGGTATATGTTTAGTTCAAGGAAAATCCATACTGATTGTTTGACTGAACTCATGGGTATTCTAATTTTCACTCTGTTTATACCAATGGTTTTTATAAGAACTATGTTTATAGATATTTTGTAACACCCCGAGATTTAATGAAAAATATTATTTTAATTTCATTAATGTCTTTTGTGGTATTATACACCAATATTACCTTGCGATATACGCAACACCGTATTAGCTTGTAGTATACGCAACACAATTCTTGGATCGTGTTACACACAATTTTGATAATAGTTATTCTACGCAACATTGAGTATATATATATATATTCAATGTATAAATGAATTATGGTTGGATTCTGTTATACGAAACAACTAAGGATTCTTACACAACACGCAACCCTGACTTGGCTTGCATTACACGCAATCGCGACCTTCCTCGATAGTGTGTGTTGTACGCAATACTTGGTTTTACTAAACAACGATATATTATTATAATATTATTATGAACTAGCCGTTATGAATATTGATAACTAAAATTTGAATTTTATAACATTATTATTCATCTTACACATTTCTAGAACATGGTATAAGAACAAAATAAATTTTTCGGGTAAAATATGTATTTTTCAAAAAATGCAGTTTTGCCACCTTTTGATGGCGCACCCACATTAAATCTATTTTTTTGACAAGTTTATAAGTTCAATTTGACAAAATAAAATTCTTCTTTTGAATCAAGATATAAAAATTGACATTAGATAAAGTTTTGATATTTTTTCGATAACTTTCATATTTTAATGAATAGTAAAAACATGCTATATTTTAATTAAAAACAACTTTTTTCATCGTAATATCTTATGTGGTTAAATTATAATATTGAACGGTTTTAAACTTTAAATAGATTATATTTTTACGATTTAATATAATGTATGACATTAGCATTGATTTTACCTTGAATTCGTAGATTAAATCAATTCAATCTTTTGCAATGTTTTAAAGAAAACCCATTTTCTTTCGACAACGGGATTAATTTTAATTTAATTTCTGCATATTTTGTGTATTTAATTTTGAAAAATGGATTCCATATTTGGAATCAGTGGGTCCAAATTATGTTAATAAGCTACTTTTTATTTTTGGGCATTGTGAATAATAACTACGGTAAATTTTATTTACTATTGTTAAAGGTAAATCGCGTAATTGAGGGTAAATATAAGATTATAAAATTACCCTAAAACTTGTAAAGATCCTATTGGATGGATAAAAGTATACCCATATAACCTAAGGGTCGGATTATATTCATTTAATTAAATTTTGTCAATGAATATAATTTAATTATTATTAAAATCAAAGAATGTGACAACATGTCCCTTTCTTAAATATTATAAGTATAATAATTTTAATCTAGTGATAAACATCATGAAACTTCGAACATGAATAGTCTCTATAAATATAATACAATTATCTACATCATAGGAATTTATTTAGAATTTTAAGGGATTAAATAATTATCATTTATTATGACACAAAGATGATGCAGTAATTGACTTATTAATGAAATATTGATATAATTGATGTTATAAATTCCCAAATAAATGTAATTTGAGACTTTTAATGACTTACATTAATTTTATAGGTTAATATGACATGTTATTGTTGATTTATGTAACTCGGTTAGAACTTATAATTCTGTTATAAATTTCATAAAAATCATGTACCAAATAGTGTCAAAATTGACATAAATTAGTTTTTAAAACATATATTATATTATTAATTGTTATTTTATTCCTAAAAATCTATGTTTCGGAAAAAGGACTTAGATAAGATTATATATATTAATAATAAACAACTTGGGGTTCTTTGGGCTTGATATAGTATGTTTATTAACCATATAGTGTAAGAAAACAAAAAGACACGGTAAAAGTTAAATTATTTAACTTAGAGTGAAATCTAATTGATAAGGTTAAAATAGGAACCTAAACTTGTCTAAATTCTATTGGATGAGAGGATTTCGACCCATACCCACCTTAGCCTCTAAATTAATCAATTTGGAGCTATTTAAAACCGAACTTGACTTTATAATAAAATAATATTTTTAGTTATTCCAAAGGTGCCCCTCTCCTCCCTTATAAAAGGGCACCTCCTCCCTCTCTTCCTCACACAACTTTGAGCCTTCAAGCTCTTCCAACCCCTGAAAAATTCTCTTCTACACTTCCCTAGAAACATCCTAGAGGTTCTGGTCTTCCTCAAAGACCAATTTTAGTGCCCTAAGAGGAGGTCTCAAAGAGGCGCTTCAAAGAAGAGGTAATTTCCATTACCGATTCTTTCACCTTTATTTCTTCTTCCACTTCTTCTTCTTAGGTTTTTTCATTGTGAAGTAATAACATCAGTATCAATAATATAATTATATGTTATTATATGTATGAAACAATCCTATTTCACAATATATCCATCCTACGGAAAACGAAATCACCGTGCTTGCGTACGTACGGAATACCGTCTCCACGCCGTGGTAAAATCTATTTTCCACCACCACCTTACTTGGATGGGTATAATGGTGTAAATAATAACTAAATATTATTATTTTAAAGTGATATTGATTTTAAAATAGTATACATACACTCCAATACAGTCCCACGATCAAGAGAATGATATCATCGCTCGTGCGTACGTACGGACTACTGTCTCCACGACACGATGAGATTCATTCTCCACTTTAACCATTCAGGAATGATTATAAAGTATATATGATAAGTAATAATGAAATATATGACATAATAATGATACTGGATTTATGTGTATATATATGTATTTCATCTACTTAATTCCGTTCAACTCAATAAGGAAACGAAAATAGCGTTCATGCGTACGTACGGCCTACTGTCTCCATGAACGGTGTATTTCTTTCCATTTACTGATTTATTATATATATGTATATTCTGAATATATATATATATATATATAAATTATGTTTTATATTCTGGAATTAATTAATCATGATCTAAGTAATCATATGAATAATTACAAGTCAAAACACGGACGACAAATGAAACAATTTTACCCAAAACACTCTTTAACATGGAATTTACAAAAGAACGGGTAATATAAAGTTATAAGTGAACCATATATGATATCATAACAATTAATATGATTCTGTAATAAGTCAATGAAATTATTTAAATCATTATACAGGAGGTTCGGACACTTACGAAGCAAATTGGACCTAAGGTAAGGGAAATACCACAGTCTCATTTTTATCCGAGATTGATTATACTTTAGTATTTACTGGGGTGTATTTTATCATCCACATCCATGTTTCCTCAATATTTAATATTATTTCCATCCACCTACAGTTTTTCATATAAAATTTTACCCTTACGTGAGTTTTTAGTAAAAGATATGAAAGGAATCTTTTGTCGTTTTTCGTACGAGGTACTTTTTTGTGTTTTCCGACAAAAGTACGAGAAGAATGTTTTTTTAACTTATACGGCATGAATGGATTTTTAAAAAATTATTTCCAAGAAGCCTCCTTTACATGTTTTCAAGTTTATTTTTAATCAACTTCTTTTAGTTTATAATTGTATGACATGTTAAGAAAGGAAAAGTGTTTTTGAATCAGAAAGGATATTTTCCTCAAGAATGGAGTTCAAGTGTTTTATCAAAATTATTTTTCATATAAGATAATAAAGTGTTCTGTTTTTCTCCCTATTATTAAATTGATTTGATTATGTTGTGATGGAATTATATTTTTATGAATTCTTTTATCTTATATGAATTGTTTTATGATGTCACGATGTTTAAGATTCCCATTTTTATTACATGGGTTATGAAATGATGTATGATTTATGATTTTGTGGCACAAATAAGAATGGTATCATTATGAGATGGGTGGGACCTATATCTCCCTCCAATGCATTGGGTAAAGATTTTATATCTCATGAGATAGACATGGCTGGAATGGTAGGTTATACAGGTTCAGTGAAACAGGACTGAAACGAGGGTGACTCGGTTCAGAAAGGGACTTTGTCCACTAAGATAGTCTTGGCAATGAGTCTTGACTAATAAGATATTATTCTATATGATTATGTGTGTATGCCACAAAGTATCATGTTTTAAGTTATGATTATTGGGATTTCATTTCACTACTATGATTTATCCCATGTTATGAAATTATGCTCTCTTTTGGAGGTTAAGATTTCCAAAATGTTATGTTCTTATGAAAATGTTGTGAATGATTTTTCTTTTGTTTACCCTTACTGAGCATTTGAGCTCAGCATTTTATGTTTTTTTCCCAGGATATAAAGAAAGGTTTTAGGTAATAAAAAAAAGGAAGATCTTTATGGGAGATGTTGAAGATCTTTCAGCAGGATTAGAATATTATATTCTAAGTTTCCAAAGACACTAAACTATTACGATCCTTGTGTGTGTGTTTTTGTTATGTACTAAGTATTCAACAAATGTAATGTAATGTCAATGTACATCAAGCTTCGGGTCTCTACATATTTACTGATGGATCCCAATTCCATAGTTCCTCAAACCATTTTTATAGGATATATAGATATTTTTAGGGGATTTACCCACATTTCTTATCTACGGTATATGGTAGTTTTTTAGTAGTGATATTCATGTTAAGAGAAAAAATAGTTAAAAAAGTATTTATAATCAACAAAAACCATCCTTCTGTATCGATTGTCAATATTCATCTATTTTTCCACAAAACACCCACAACATAAAAAACTAGATAATCACTATATCCACTCATCACATTACATTTACCAATATTGAATTAAATATTATCTAAACAAATCCAATGTTATGTGGAGATTGTGACCAAGATAATCCCATTAGGATACCACAAATAATTTTATAAGTTGATTATTTCAAAAAAAAATACATTTATTATTATTTAATAATACCCATTCCATGAAATATAATTGCCTATATATTTAATTAAATAATATAGAAGTAAATTTTAAATAAAATCAGGATAAATTCATAAAATAAAAATCCATAAAAAATTTACAATTAATCCATTAATGGTAGAATTAATCAAATAATGGTAGAATTTAGAGAAAACCAATATAAAATGAGCAAATGGAAATTATTTTTAGCATGGGATACATATAGGAAATATCAGATCCTCTAAAAAATGTGATCTAATGTCTAATTAGAGAAAATTTAGACGAATAATATCATATTTATGAGATTATAACAAAAAATGTGAATATCATGTCATAAAAAGTATTATTAGAGTTATAAAAAATTTCCATTCTATATATCCTATAAAACTCATGGTTCACATTTACCAATATAAATGAATCCTATGCCCCACCGGTTCTAATGTATCATAGCATAAACAGGGTGGCATCAAATTTCAAAAACATCCCACAACTATGAAGATTTCATTCTAACAGCTTAAACCATTGATGGTTTTTTACATATCAATACTCATGTTGGCATTAAAACATAATAAAACATCTTTAAAATAATTTTACATAAATTATAAAAAATTGGAAGTTTATTTCATTCAATTATAAAAAATAAAAACACTTCAATAATTCATTATATATGAAATAAAAATAATTCAAGAACTGATTTAGGATTTGAAATAAATAAATGTTCATAAAAAAAATATATTTTTTGGATCCACTAACCTCAAACACATGGCATTCCTAACAACCAAATAGATTCTCTAACCCCCTGGGATCTTAATATATTAATACCTCTAAATAGTTAAATGTTTATGATAGCTTCCACCACATACCATGATGTACATGGATGAAACTGTGATATATTTTTATAAAAATATAAACATTTCATGATATAGTTAATGCCAATACATTGAATTTTATTTAAAAATTTTTTGTAACAACATTATGAAATATTTTTAAAATGAATGTAATTTCTATTTATAATAATAACGAAATTTAATTTTCAATGTAAAAAAGATTATATTTAAAAATATATTCTTCAAACTTGTGTGATTTATTTCAGGAAACAAAATATATAATCATTAGGATATAATAAATTTCAATTATAATATTAATTTTATATTTCAAATAATTTAATTAGTTATTGATATTAAGTACAAATGAAAAATATTTGACATTTTAAAATGTTACTCAATGAAATAAAATTTTATCAACAATATTAGTTGATATTATTGATATAGTGAATTATATAAACTTGTAAATTTAATTTCAACTTATGGAAATCATTTTTTTAAAAATATTATAATATATTGTAAATAATATTTCTTTTAAAAATTGTTTTAGTGATGAAATCGTGTAAATTAATTTTCTTGACACTGATTAATATTCAATAAAAAACCATAATTTATATTTTGATTTACTATATCATAATTATATAAATATTAAATAAATATTCTTAATAAATAATATAAAATAATATATGAAAAATATAAAATAATCATTTAAATGTTAAATTATTTTTTCCAAAGACTTTTTATTATTATAGTTATGTAATATATTAAATATAAAATTCAATAATATAATAATATAAAATGTTATTATAAAATGATGTTGAAAAATTAAAAATATTAAGAACTATAATTAAATTAATAATTAATTTTGGTAAAAATATAAAAACCAATATTTTTTACTACTTTTTTTTCTTTAAATATAGTTATTCTTATAGATTTTTGTAATTAAATGTTAAATTTTTGTCTATTTCCCAATTAGAATAATTTAATTTTATCCTTTATTTAGAATCAAAAAATAAAAATTTTGTAGGTATGGTCATTACATATTTTTTAAACAAAATAATTACAACTTTTTATTTTTGATCAAAATTTGTAAGGGTAAAATTGGAAAATGATGTACGTAATATTTTTTATAATTAATAATTAAAAAAATAATTAAAAACATTTCATATATAAAATTAATTCATTCATGTTTCACCTTCATATTTTCTAGATTCCTCAACTAACAACCATATAATTATTTTATTGTCTAATTTAGAATTTTTTATACTAATTATTTTTAGCTATTTTTCCCTTCTAAAAGGATCCCACTTCAAGAAACTACTATAGTCTGGAATTGAAATGAATGTCATCACAATTAATATTATATACATTACTTTTATATGTTTTGAATCCCCTAGACTAAAAAAAATCATATTTTCTCTCATCTTCAAGGGAAACATCATGAGAAAATAAAAATTCTCAACATAAGTATTATATAAAATATTACATTAATTAATTATCATACCCATCCACCCACATCCATACCCATTATAAATATGTATACATATTGAAATTATTATAAATTATATAAATAATTTATATTATATTAATTTTATTACCATTATCATTTCCACTCCCATTTATTGAAAAAATCGAAACATTGTTCATGTCCCTTTGTGGACTATTGCTTTCATGAATAAAACATTTCATTTTCTAACAGATGATTTTATGTATAGATAAAATAATGGTTTATTAATACATATATTATTTAAGTCAATATATTTATACAATAAAAAATTATATTTTATGAAAATTATTTTATATTAATTTGACCGTTATAACATTAATCGTTATCAAAAAGCATAATAAGAGGATGTTTTTTTCATACAATGAGATATTTACATTGTAATATATTTGAATTCAAAATCCCTGAAAATTAATAACTGTCATAGTTCAAAACAACAATATCATTATTCATATGGGTTAATGAAATTACTAATAATACACCTCAGAATTATCCACAAAACATGGTCACTTTAGGTCTATGTCAATTTAATAATCTATAGAAACAATAAAATGATTTTTCTTCAAGGATTAACATGACAAAATTTTTAATGTTATAATATTATATAAATATGTGAATATTTTTTTAATATTATTTTATCATTTAAATTAAAAATTAATATATCAATTTTATTTCATTATGTTCTTATGTAACATGATCATTATAACTTTCAACATCAGGGATAAAAAATATAAGTCAAAGAATAAAAGTATAGCTTTATAACCCACATTGTTACATCTATTCTAGAATAATAGAAAATAGAATAGTGATTTAAATTTTATAATTATTAGCTAAGAACACATCCTTTACAAAATATGTTAATTGTCACCAAGATTACTTATATTCGTTATGGAAATGATATATAAATTATCTAATATATACATATATATTAATTGTATGCAATTAGTTTTAATGTTTTTTGTTATGAATAAAATTCATGAATATGTATATAATGACAAAAATTTATTATTCTTGGAGTTTGGTGTGTGTATCGAATAAATTTGGACACAAGTAACTATTTTCTTCTCAATTTGAATTTTTGGAAAAATATTTCACACTATCCCACTAATTTAATTTATGTTGAATAAAAACAAAGTTAATTCATATTATCATGATTTACTTTTTAATATTATTATTAAATATTCAATAAAATTCCATCTATTTCATTGAGATTGGTTAAATGTTTACAAAATCAGTAATTGTTTACTTTTTCTAATATATTATACCTTATGACATAATACATGTTATTAAACTTAATACCTTTTTATTGTTTAATATATATTTATGATACCATAAATATTCTATACATAATTTACTATTTATTATTTATATAAAATATTCAAAATAATGTTATTTTAATCAAATTTCATTGGATTCCAGTATTACCCTAGTAACAATAGTTTTAAGAACTCAATTAAAATCCATTGTATTATAATATATCACTAGATGTTATTTCATATTAGTATGAAAAATTAGTCCCTTCTAATAAAATTTTGTTTTGTTATTTAATTGTTTCAATTTTTATTACATAATCCACATTCCATGTGTTTTATACCTCATGGATCATGTTGAAAGTATGAGATATTGATAATTAAAGTCTCATTTCTTTTTTTTATATTGTACCATTCTGGGTTTCAATATTTAATTTTTTTTCTCTCAAAAAATATAATATAATAATTTGTTATTTAATAATCATCATTGTGAGTATAGTGTTTTAAAATAATTTTTTAAACTCATACAATGTTTTTTTTGAAAACATTTGTTTTTAAAATGATAAAAATATTATATGTTCACATTCATATGTATTTTACACCACTCATTATTTCTATAATATAATCCTTATGAGTTTTATAGTCATTATTATTGTATATTTGGAAAAAATAATAGATATCGAAATCATTCACATAACCCATTAAAATGTGAAAAATGAATTTGTCATGTAAGTTTCTATTTTAAATCACATTAATTACTATTTGATAAAAACAGTATTATGAATTTACTTCTATTTTTATTGTCATCTCAAAAATTATATTCCATAATGTGGTTCATATTTCTTGTAATATTTCATAATATATATAAGTTACTATTAGGTAGAATGATAAAACATAACCAATCTATTCAATTATACATCACTTGAATTTTGATAACATTTGAAGTATTTTTTTAATAATATTTTTCATCGATGGGAGAATCATTCGCTATTTTAATTGTTACACTAATTTTAGGATCATTTGGAACCATCTACCACAGTTATATTGATATAATATTATTATTTTCTATTATAATATACGTAGACGTGTTTTCATTTCCGAATATGATGTAAAAATCACATTTTAAAATACTTTATAATGAATGATCATAAAATAGAAATAATTTCATTCAAATTACATTAGGAAAATTATTATCAATATGTATGTTATTATTCTAATAAATATGATTATTTTGAAGGTAAATATTTAAAAATGGTTCATCGAACTTCTTACACTGTATTTTTTCCAACCACATTATCCATTTTATTGACATGAGAAATTTTATTGCTATTATTAATTATTAAAAAATGATCACATGAGTTGATTTTATGTTTACATCATTTTTAACTAATTAAACATATATCCATGTATTATTTAGAGATATATTTCTTAGGGATTGGTGTGAATGGTCTTGTTTGTCTCTTATGGTGAATACATTTCACATAGTCACATTGTGGATATGTTGCGAAATTATATATCCCCTATAATAATTGATAATTATCATTGGAAAATCATGTTGGGATTTAATGAACACTAATGCCTATAAACATATTTAATCATTGAAAAAGTCTAAAACAACATTTTTTGAATTCTTTAAATTATACATTATCTTAGTATTAGATAAATATTATGAATATGCATGTTCAAATTTACATAAATGGATAAGTACTTCTCTCACATTCATTTTTTTAATAGATTTATGTTATCTACAAATTCATATAATATATTAATTCCATGAGTTCCATCATTATATGTTTTCCCTAATGGATTTTTTAATCTCAAAACATAGTTTATTTCCATTTGTGTAGTATATAATGAATAGTTAAAAAAGACATGTTTAGAAGGATTGAAAATATGAAATAATATATTGGAAATTTTAAAGACTCATATGGGATTAACTAGTTTTGTATATACTTTTACAAAATATTTTTTAATAATAAAAACATGGATTTTGATATTTAATGTTCTGTCCTAATTCTTTAATTCTCTAATCCTAAAAAATACTTAGGACATAAGATATATAATAATATGAATTTATTTATTAATTCAAGAAGATAATTTCCAATGTTTTACATCTTTTATCAATATGAGTATTTAAAGTATGTATTTATTGAACTATATTCGATAGAACGAGTTCAAAGCAACATGGTTGGTATCAATTGAATGGTTTCCAAAATGATAGGAATTATGATATCATTTGAGAAAAATTTAATATATTATAAGGTATTATGGTTCATAAATTATATTGTATGGATAACTATTTTGGATATGATAAAATTAATTGTATAACAATAATTACCAATATAGATTAGTTTTGCAGTTAAAGAGATTTGTTGAAAACCTTATAGGTGATTTTAAGTAATTAATGATATATAGAAAATGTGTTAATAATATTAACATGTAGTCTACCCTTCAATATGACCCTATATGAAAACTGGCTCGTGGATAAGTAAATGTCACCTAAGTGTATTCACTATGAAGGTGGTTTCTTATCATTAGATCAATCATCTATATAATTCGTGTAATGTTGGAGTTTTATTCCACACTAATAAAGTCACTCCAAAGGGATACAATTTGATAGATAAAATTACCATTATAATTTATTATCATTCATTTATGATTGATGTTAAAATATTTTGATAGAAAACCTTATACAAAATGCCGATGGATAAAAAATAACTAGAAAATTTAGTTATTATTTCATATGAATTTATCATATGATAAAAAAGGTTTCCTATGGAAGAAATAATAACATTTATGTTTGAATATCATATTTTTTATTTTATAATTTTATAATTTTAATTTTGTCGTAATTGGATCATAATATGAGACCAATAGGTAGGTATCTAATAATCATTATTCCTTATAAAAAAATTGATCCGATGAAAATAATGGTCAATTGTATTTTATATATTGGAAAATATTCAATAATAATATTTACTATGGTAGTGACGTTGATATCATCATAGAAATTTATTCATGATAGTATTAAATATTTTAATTTGTGATGTGTTTTTTATCGATTAAGTTTTCATATATTCAAAATGATTTTTATAGTTATTAAAACATATTTTAATTTTTCATTAGAAGTTCTTTTATTGAGGTTCAAAATCGTATAATAAATGGTATAACTATCATTGAATTCTTAATTCAATTCGTAGTTAAATTATTTGGACTATGATTTAAGAAAACAGTATTAAATTTTCTTATAACTCATAGGATTAGTTTGAAATCGATTTTTATGTAATAAAGGATTGATTTCTTTTGGGAATAATATGGTAGATGATAATATAATTTATCATTTATTTATAGAATATTTGTTCTATGAATTTTAGGTGATGGTTATAATTTATTATGGTTTTTAGATATAAGTTAACTCGTTTGTGATTTTATAATCTAGTAAATAATACATTTGATGGATAATGATGAGGTTAATTTGTTGAAGAATATATAATATCATCATGGTTCATTGTCCAAGACATTATATTGTTTTTAGTAATTATATGTTATGTAGAATATATCATTTTAATATACACATATTTGGATATATGATTTCAGTAAAGATTAATATTGTTTGAGGGAGTATATATAACTTGATATGGAATAACATAATACAGTAGATGAACAATTAGATGTTATAACCAGAATGTTGCATTTGTTAAGAATACTCTCAACTAGTTTACAAGATTATTCATAAGTAAAATTTAAAAAAAATTAAGTGTTTGATAATGTAACACCATAAGATCTATATATATGATTACCATTATATATGGAATTGTGTCTAATAGATTCCTCCACATGGACCAACCCACTCAAAAATGTTATATTCATAAGAAGGAAAATCTTATATATGGTCTTGAAATTTATCCACTTAATTAGTATAAATACATAAAACCATCTTCATTTAAAAAAATTAAAAAATAAAAACTTTTCATATTATTGAAATTCCATTCCAATTGAAAAAAAAGCTAGGACACATAATTTTTTTTCATAATATGATAATTTAATAAAATTTATATTTTGTTTCGATAAATCACTTATATTATGATTAGATAATATTAAAAAATAATTATATTAAAATAATATATTATGAATAAATTTATTAGTAATTTTTAGGAAATAAAAATTCCGAATTGTAAAACTTTTAAATAGTACTATCATATATTATGAGTTCTCAACTACATGTATGGATTATATTTTAATATTTACGGATCAAAAAATATAAATTTACTTTGAAAAAGTTATCATTATATTTATAATAATCATAACAATATTTTCTATTGATGAATTTTTTGGGTTTTTTAAAAAATAGGTTTTACACACACAAATGTTAAAATTAATTTTTCCATAACTTTGAAATATTATTTCATAAAATGGAACTAAAATTTGGGCATAATGATCATAATTTTATAACTATTATATTCATAATTTTAATATTTGGAATATAATTAAATAGAATAATAAATAATTATCATATTAAAATTAAAAGGGTTATTTTATAAAAAATTAATTAACAAGAGTGAACTAATTATGAATCTAGAAAACATTTATCACAATATTATAAAATACTAATATAATATGATGTCCAATCACATTATATAAAATATAAAGACGACATAATTTACTAAATAAAATGTAATAAGGATTAAAAAAATAATATATAAAATAATATTTTTATAGAAAAAGTTCTCCATATATCTTATACTTGTATTTAAATGACAATATAGAAATATTTTGAAATTAAATTAGGTAATATTTTTCCAAAACATTAATTCATTTTATTTAATTTTGTTTATTTATGTTCAACATATATATTGAGTATTAAAAAATCATTGTCAAATTATAATCTAAAACATGTGTAATATATGGAAAAGTTATATTTCGAAATTTTAATAATTTAGGGGTCACATAAACAATATAGAATGGGTTATTATTTATGAAATTCATTACCGGAAGTTTGAATTTCCATTTACACTCTAATTCTCTTATCTCTATGAAATTAGATTCACATTCACTTCCTAAAATTCATTTTCAGTGATATTTACATCGTTTTCTCATATAAATGGATCAAAAATACAAATACTTCAATAAAAAACTATAGTTTCTATTATATGTAAACCATATTTACATCATATAGATCCATAATATATCTTTAAAAGAAGAAAACCTCAAAAAAATAACCACAATGATTTCATTTCCAATGTATAATTCAAAAGAATATCAATATTCAACTATAAGTATGAAATACAATTTAAAATTTATTATATGTATTTCAAATTAATTATCAAACAATCCTATACTAAATGGATATAAAATTGAAAATTTATAATTAAAATACTAAAATTTTATTTTATTTTGGTTACAATCGTTATATATTCACCTTACATTCAATTGAATATGTGATATTTTTTATCATGCACGTGTCCCGGCAACATCCTACATGAACGAATGGTTTTTCCAACAACAATTGAAGGATGATTCTATAGATGGGTATATATAATTTTTATTTTGTTTATGTAATATATTATTTTCTATAAATATAAATTTAAAATTTTATAATGAGTCTTATAAACTATAATTAATCGTAACATTATTATAATAAACAAGAATCCTAAGATTAAATTATTTTCACCAATAATATTTACAATTTCCATAACAAATAATTTTAATTATATTTCATTATTATTTTAATATATAAAAATTATGAAAAAAATATTATATAATTATTTTATTACTACAATTATATTTCAACTAAACCATCTAAAAATCTATCATTAATCAATGTGCATTCCTATTCAAAACTCTATAATCACATACATGAAAAATATTTGAACTTATATCATAGATGAAAATGAGAAGTTATAAAACACTACTATAAAAACTAACTTTATCAGTGCTCAAAACATTCATTATTAGCACTAAAAAATCATTATAAAGCTCATCGCTGATAAGGGGGGGGAGTCCCCTTTATCTATGCTCAATAATCACTGATAATGTATACATTTATCAGTTCTATAAATGATCTAATAAAGGGAAACATTATCAGCTCTAAAACAGCGCTGATAAAGGACCCCTTTATCAGCAATAGAAAAGTGCTAATAAATGTATTTTTTTATCATCTCCCATTTAGCACTGATAAAATAATCCTTTATCAGTAATTTTTTAGCACTAATAAAGGTGTGATTTTTCATAAAAATTTTAGCGCTGATAATGGTGTCCATTATCACTAACTTTTTAGAACTGATAAAGGCTTCCTTTATCAGTGAAAAAAAAGCGTTGATAAATGCCATGATTGATGTAATAAAAAATTCTGCAGTAGCACACCCATACAACACCTGCAAAAAATTTAGTATCTCAACAAGTAAGTATACCCTTACAAAATTAACATATAATTCATAAGGTAATTACACCATGTCTACCCATACAACAAGTATACCCATACACCATTAACACATAAATCATAAGTTAATTAAATACATAAATAATTCAATTCATAATTCAGGGGGATGGGGGTGTTTATTGGCTTGGGATGGCTGTCCAAGGGGGGTATGGGTATTCGGGGGGGATGGGGGGGATGGGGGGTGTCCGGGGGGATATGGGAGTCCAGGGGGTGGGGTGGTCCAGGATATTTGGGGCTGTCTATGGGGGGTGGGGTGGTGTCCATGGGGTGGTGGGGCTGTCCATGAGGGTGGGGGTGTCCATGGGGGTGGTGGGTGTCTAGGTGGTGGGGTGATGTCTAATAGGGGGTCTCCACGTGGGGGTGGGGGGGGGGGGGGGCTGTCCGTGGGGGTGTCCATGGGGTGGGCTGGTGTTCAGGGTGTCGAGGGGGCTTTCTAGGGGGTGGGGGTGTCTGGGGGGTGGGGCGGTCCAGGGGGTTGGTGGGGCTATCCATGGGGGTGGGGTGGTTTCCAGGAGGTTGGGTTGGGGGTGTATGTGGGGATACCGGTGTCAAGGGGTGGGGTGTCCATGGGGTGGGGTGGTCGAGGAGGTTGGGGGGATGTCCATTGGGGGTGTGGTGGTGTCCAGGGTGTGGTGGGGGTTGTCCATGAGGGTGGGGGTGTCTAGGTGGTGGGGTGGTGTCTAGGAGGGGGGTGTTCAGGTGGGGGGGGGGCTATCCATGGGGGTGTCCAGGTGGGGTGGGATGGTTTCTAGGTTGTCAGGGGGGGCATTCTAGTGGTGGGTGTCTGAAAGGTGGGGGCGATCTAGGGGGTTTGTGGGGCTGCCCGAGGGGGTGGGGTGGTTGTCCATGGGTGGGGGTGTCCAAGGGGTGGGGGTGTCCATGTGTTGGGGTGGTGTCTAAGAGGGATGGGGGTGTTGTATAGAGGGTTGGTTGGTGTCCAAGGGGTGGGTTTGTCTGGAGGGGGGGGGGGGGTCGAGGAGCTATCCGGGTTTGGGGGGGACTTTTTATGGGTGTATCAAGGGTGGTGGGAGTGTCTAGGGGGTTGGGGGGCTTTCCAAGGGGTGGGGGTGTACAGAGGGGTCATGGTGTCCAAGGGGTGGGGTGGTGTCCAGGGGGAGTGTGTGGGGAATTCCATGGGGTTGGTGGGGCTATCCAAGGCGGTGGGGTGGTTTCCCCAGAGGTGGGGTCGTTGTCCAATGGGGTGGGGTGTCCAGGGGGTGTGGGAGGGGTCCAGGTGTGGGGGGGGGGGGGGGGTTTCCAGGGGTTGGGGGCCATCCAGAGGTTTGGGGGAATCCATGGATCATTCTCCTAAAGGATCAACTCAGTCCGAATGCGTTCGGTCATATTTGCGTACGTTAGTCATTTTTTTCACTTAAAATTGTATACATTTTAGACAAAAAAGAGGCACTTTGAGTTATACCGGCCACAACGTCCCTCAGATTGAGGTGGGGTTGACTCTTACACATCAAAAATGAACCATGAATCATTTTTCTAATAGATCAACACAATTCTAATGAGTTTGGTCAGATTGTGTACGTTAGTTGTCGATTTCACATAAAAATTTGTCCATTTTATACGAAAGAGAGACCCTTTGAGGGATACCGGCCACCCCATGGCTCGAATTTAGGTGGGGTTGACTCATACCCATAACCCATGAACCCATGTATCTTTATCTTAAAGTATCAACACAATACTAATTCGTTTGGATGGATTTACATACGTCAGTTTTTTTCACAAATTTTTTTTTCCATTTTAATCAAAAGAGAGACACTTTGAGTGATACTGGCCACACCATGCCTCAAATTGAGGTAGGATTGACACGTACATGTCAAAAAGGACCCATGGATCGTTCTATTAGAAGATTAACACATTCCAAATGCGTTTGGTCATATTTGGTTACGTTAGTTGTTGTTTTCACTTAAAATTATGTCCATTTTAAACAAAAGGGAGACCCTTTGAGTGATACAGGCCACACTATCACTCGGATTTAAGTGAGGATGATTCTTACACGTCACCAACACACCCATGGATCATTCTCCAAATGGATCAGCACAATACAAATGCATTTGGACAGATTTGTGTATGTTAGTTGTTTTTTTCATCTAAAATCCTGTCCATTTTAAACAAACGAGAGACACTTTTAGTGATACCAACCTCACCATTCCTAGGATTGAGGAGGGGTACATCAAAAATGTCACATTGATCGTTATCCTACTTGATCAACACAATATTAATTAATTTGTTTGGATTTCCATAGGTCAGTTGTTGTTTTCACTTAAAATTATGTCCATTTAAAAAAAGAAGCCCTTTAAAAGTTACTGGCCACACCGTGCCTCAGATTGAGGCGAGGTTGTCCTGTACATGTCACCAACGCACACATAGATCTTTATCGTAATGGATCAACATAATTTGAATATCTTTTTTCAGATTTTCATACGTCAGTTGTTGTTTTCAGTTAAAATTTTGTCTATTTTAAACAATAGAGGGACACTTTGTGTGATACCGGCCACACCATGACTCATATTGATGTTTGGATGACTTGTACACGTCACAAAGGACCCATGGATCTTTATCCTAAAGGATCAACACAATTTGAATAATTTTGGTCAGATTTGCGTATGTCAGTTGTCTTTTTATCTGATGATTTTTTTCCATTTTAAACAAAATAGAGACACATTAAGAGATTCCAGTTACACTGTGCCTCAAATTGAGGTGGGGTATATTCGTACACATCAAAAATGACTCATGGATTGTTCTCCTAAATGATCAACATAATACGAATGATTTTGGTCAGATTTGTGTGTGTTAGTTGTTGTTTTCAATTAAAATTATGTCCATTTTAAATAAAAGAGTGACCCTTTGAGTTATAACTGACACACCATGGCTCAGTTGAGGCGGGGATTAATTGTACACATCAAAAGTGACCCATGGATCATTATCCTAAAGTATCAACACAATCCAAATACGTTTGGTTAGATTTCCTTACAATAGTTGTTGTTTTCACTTAAAATTCTATACATTTTAAACAAAAGAGAGACACATTGAGTGATAACGGCAACACCGTGACTCATATTGAGGATTTGTTGACTAAAAATGTCACTAAGGACCAATGGGTCTTTCTCATAATGGAAAACATAGTCCGAATGAATTGGTTAGATTTGCATACGTTAGTTTTTGTTTTCACTTAACATTCCGTCCATCTTAAATAAAAGAGAGACACTTTGAGTGATATCAGCAACACTGAGCCTCTGATTGAGGCGGTATTGACTCTTAAATGTCAAAAATGACCCATGGATCGTTATCCAAAAGTATGAACACAATCCAAACGTGTTTGGTTGGATTTTCATATGTTAGTTGTTGTTTTAACTTAAAATTCTATCCATTTTAAACAATAATGAGACAATTTGAGTGATACCTACCACAATGTTCCTTGGATTGAGGAGGGTTTGACTTGTTCACATCACAAATGACCAATGGATCGTTATAATAAAGGATAAACACAATACAAAGGCATTTGGTCAGATTTGTGTATGTCAGTTGTTATTTTCACTTAATATTTTGTACATTTTAATCAAAAGAGAAACTCTTTAAGAGATACTGGGCACACCATGCATTAGAATGAAGCAGGGTTGACTCTTACATATCACTAACGCACCTATGGATCTTTATCTTAATTAATCAACATAATCCTAATGAGTTTGGTCAGATTTTCGAACATCAGTTATTGTTTTCACTTAAAATTCGATCTATTTTAAACAAAAGAGAGACACTTCGAGTGATACCGGCCACACCATGCCACAAATTGAGGCGAGGTTGACTCTTAAATGGCAAAAATGACCAATGGATCATTCTAATAAAGGATAAACTCAATATGAATGCGTTTTATTGGATTTCCGTAGGTCATTTGTTGTTTTTACTTAAAATTATGTCAATTTTAAACAAAAGAGAAAACCTTTGATGATACCGGCCACACTGTGCCTTGGATTAAGGCAGTTCTGACTTTCAAATGTCACCAACAGACACATGGATCATTATCCTAATGGATCAACACAATTTGAATTTGTTTGTTTGGATTTTCGTATGTTAGTTGTTTTTTCACATAAATTTATATCCATTTTAAACAAAAGAAAGACACTATGACTGATACCAACCACACCATTCCTCATAATGAGGAGGGTTTGACTATTACATAACACCAACACAACCATGGATTGTTCTCATAAAGTATTATCACAATCCTAATGTGTTTGGTTGGATTTTATTATGTCAGTTGTTGTTTTCACATAACTTATGTCCATTTTAAACAAAAGAGATACACATTGAGTGATACCGGCCACACTGTTCCCTTTATTGATTTGAGTTTCACTCACACATGTCACCAACGCACACATGGACAATTATCATAAAGGATCAACACAATCCGAATGCATTTGGTCTTTTTTGCATACGTCAGTTGTTATTTCACTTAAAATTCTGTCCATTTTAATAAAAGTGAAACACTTTGAGTCATACCAGCCACACTATTCCCTGGCATGAGTTGGGGTTTGCTCGTACACATCACCAATGCACCGTTGTATCATTCCCATAAAATATCAACAAAATAAAAATGTGTTTGGTCAGATTTGCGTACGTCAGTTGTTGAATTCACTTAAAATTATGTCCATTTTAAACAACAGAGAGACCCTTTGAGTGATACCGACCACACCGTGGCTCAGATTTAGGCAGGGTTGACATGTACACATCATAAATGATCCATGGATCATTATCCTAAATTATCATCACTATCTGAATACATTTTGTCAGATTTCCGTATGTATGTTGTTGTGTTCCCTTAAAATTCTGTCCATTTTAAACAAACGAGAGACCCTTTCAGTGATAATGGAAACACTGTGATTCAGATTGAGGGGTTGTTGACTCGTACACTTTACCAATGTACCCATGGATCGTTATTTTTAAAGGATCAACACAATCCAAATGTGTTTGGTTGGATTTGCGTATGACAATTGTTGTTTTCACTTAAAATTTTGTTCATTTTAAACAAAAGAGAGACACTTTGAGTGATTCTGGCCACAGCATTCCATGGATTGTGGCAGGGTTGACTCTTACATATCACAAATGACCCATGGATTTTTCTCCTAAAGGATCAACACAATCTGAATGCATTGGGTCAGATTTTCATATATTAGTTTTTGTTTTCACTTAATATTTTTTCCATTTTAAACAAAAGAGAGACACTTTGAGTGTTACCGGCCACACCGTGCCTAGGATTGAGGATAGGATGAATCTTACATGTCACCAATGCACCCATGGATTGCTATTCTAAAGGAAAAAAAAATACGAATGAATTTGGATGGATTTTCGTACGTCAGTTGTGGTTTTCACTAAAAATTTTGTACATCTTAAACAAAAGTGAGACACTTTGAGTGATACCGGCCACCCCTTGCCTCAGATTTAGTTGGGGCTGAATTGTACATTTCACCAACACACCCATGGTACATTCTTATAAAGGATCAACATAATCTGAATATATTTGGTCAGATTAGTGTACATCAGTTGTTTTCACTAAAAATTATGTCCATTATAAACAAATGAGAGACCCTTTGTGTGATGTCGGCCACACTGTGCCTCAGATTGAAGAGGGGTTGAATTGTACACGTCACCAACACACCCAAAAATCGTTATCCAAAATGATCAAAACTATCCAAATGCATTTGGTTAGATTTGCATATGTCAATTATTGTTTTCAATTAAAATTCCATCCATTTTAAACAAAGGAGAGACACTTTGAGTGATAACGGCCACACCATGCCTCAGATTAAGGCGGGTTTGACTCTTACATGTCACCAATGCAGCCATGGATCGTTCTTATAAGGGATCAACACAATACGAATGAATTTTCTTGCATTTTTGTAGATCATTTGTTGTTATCACTTAAAATTATGTCCATTTTAAACAAAAGCGAGACCCTTTGATTCATACTAGGCACGCAGTGCCTCTGATTGAGGCGATGTTGAATCTTACACATCACCAACGCACCAATGGATCATTCTCCTAAAGTACAAACACAATATGAATGTGTTTGGTCAGATTTCCATACATTAGTTATTATTTTCACTTAAAATTCATTCTGTTTTAAACAAAATAGAATCCCTTTGAGTGATACCGGACACACCATGCCTTGGATTGAGGTGGGGATGTCTCGTAAACGTCACCAACACACCCATGTATCATTCCCCTTAGGTATCAACACAATACGAATGCATTTGGTTGAATTTGCGTACATCTGTTATTTTTTTCACTTAAAATTATGTCCATTTTAATAAAAAGAGATAAACATTGAGTAGACCACCATTACTACATGTTGTTAGTGAATTTAATCTTTTAAAATGGGAAAATTATTCATTTAGGAATGGATGTTTTATTTAATAACAGATAAAATTTTCCTATGAACATTTAGATACAATAATGTTTCATATTTTGATCCCCTTTACCCCTCTCAAAAATTTCCACCAATTGTACACATCCCGAAGTCATATGTTCATGCTATTTGTGTACAATCTTCCATTAGGTATGTGACACAGTCATTTCTGAACAAATATATATCATGTTGTGATTATGATGCTTTTCGGCGGTTATAGTTGTACTAAAAAATATTAAAATAATGAATTAATAAATTAATTAAATAAAATGGTAATTTTTTCGAAAATACCTCTTTATAGATGCTAGATTGCTGATAAAAAAAATCTATTTCTTAAATTTAAAAACATAATAACCGCAATCATTATTGTTTGTTTGTTTTGGATACTAAAAAAAAATTATCATTAGGAGAATAAGTAACTTGTTTTGATATGTGTGTGGACAGTGATGTTTTATTATACATACCCTGATATTATTCCAGACATACTTGCTTGCCACCTTATGCTTAACACCTATCCTCATTAATTTTTTAGACGATAAAGATACAATGCCCTATCATAACATAATAATCAGTAAATGGTAATATAAATTATATTACATGATGTTTAGACCGAAAACATAGGATCTAATGTCTGACTGATTAACAAACTCCAACATCTGTGTTCGGTTTGTTGGATATCCTTGCATCAAATCCAGAAAATAAATCTTTGGAGTTTCCATGTTCAACGCAATTAGTATTCAATGATTCCTAAAAACACATAAACGAATAAGTTTTAAAAGAAGTGAAAATATAAGTGATATTCTTTAACCGTAGAGTTTTTCCACTGTATGGTTTGTTTTAGGAAGAGTCTGTCATCTGTAGTCTTTCTCTGAAAAATTTTCACCAAGACGTTCACTATTTTATCCTTTTTTATGGCTCTAATTGAGTTATATGTGTTGATGTGGTATGAGGACTAACGTGTCAGAATTTTGTCTCATGGAAAAATTCCTTCGAACTAATTTTTATATATACGCCTGTCAACAATATAAAATGCATTTAGTCATCATTTTCACATTAGATGACCTATTAAGAAAAAAATTCATGAAAACATACCTCATATATATATTTACAATAGTGACACCTAACCAACCATTTTCAAGGGTCACATTTAAATTTTCTTATAGAAATGAAATCTTGACATTACTCTCCGTATATATTCTTTTCGAAAACCACTATATGACTACTACCACCTCTTAGCTTCGAATCCACATGAGTATTCTATGATAGTAATTGTGGATAGAGAATAGGTGCTGTTATTGTGCTTTCAGAAGCTCATTGGGATCAGTTACTCGATCTTTTAGATGGTTTTGAGCCAATTTCTATCACCCCTTTCCCTTTATCCGTCTATAATAACATTAATTAGATGAGACCTTTTTTTCATTAATTGTTAATGCTTTAGCATGAAAAAATGAAATAAATACCCCTTTGTATTCATGTACTCTTACAAGTTGTGATGGCCATGCAATAAATATCCCAATAGCCTTTTAGATCATACGAATATCATCTCCATCAAGTGGAATTGGTATATCGACATTTGGCACTTGAGCTACAGTAATCATTAAATTCAGATGATCTTTTAGAAGTGGTCTGTTAAGTAGCTTGTCATCTGGGATGTTGAACACTATAGCCCTCGCTACAAGGTGATAGGTGCGTGTTGAAAGATATAAATCAATTTCATTATCACCATGTAGAATATTTCTACAGGAAAAGTATCAATGTTTTTCTGACTCACATTTCATAGGAACATTTATTAGAAAATTGATTACCATGTCTAAGATAACACTTTGAGGGGAATGGCTTGCCTTAGAGTTGGTGGGGGGTAGGGCGGGATCTTTAGGCACTAGTTTTTCTTGATTTGTGCTTCTCCTTGCTTCCAACCCATCAATGTTTATAGAAAATCTTCCTTCCATAGCAATAACTCTTCAAGAGTTTCTATTATTTCTCCCATTTGTTTCAATTTTTCATCTCTATCATTCGTTTCTTTTTTTTCATAATATACTCGGGGTGTCACCCCAAACCCCGCACCCCTGACACGATTGTATTGCTATGGTTGCTTCAAAGCAGTCAATAATAGGTCTGCATCCTCTACTAGAGTAGCTGATTGTAGTTACTATCATATATAGGAAAATAAATAATTATTTTTATGTAATAGAAAATTAAAACAAATAATTTTATCTTCATTTCATACATACATATATTTCCCACAATTTTTGTGTGTTCTCTTCTACTATCATTCCTTCCTTATTAAAACGATCCTCATTCTATAGAACATGATTTGTGATAGATGTATCATTGGTTATAGACTCATCAATATAGATATAAAAATCGAAAGGTAATTATGATAATTTTTATCGGCACATAACAATATTACTGTAAATTTAAAATATGTACCATTTTATTTTCTAGTGATGCATAACACATCCTTACTTTCAGATAGGGGTATGTTGGTTTGGATGCACGTTACTTATTTTATGTACAGAGTTGATACTTCATAAATAAAATATTGACAATAAAAGTGATGAATACATGTATCTTCAAAAAACGTATTATCACCAAAAATATACCTGAAACTATTCATCCCCATGGCGGCCAATAAATGCATCCCATGAATCTTGGTATATCAAGTGAGCATAGACAATGGGTGGGTGAATTTTTTTATTACCATTGGAATCATTAATGTAAAATTTTGTTAAAATAGTGCGAAAACCTCGATGAATTCTTCCTTCAGGCCTTAGTAAATAATTCTTGTGTGAATCTTCTACTATAAATGTACTCTTCTAAAGATTGAGAAGAGTAAGAAATTGTTTCATTATTATATTTTCTACAAAATTTATGACATAATATCCTAATGTTAACGTAATTTCATCTGAGATCACAGCCTTCAGCCTGGACACAACATGGTTCCATGAATCGATGTCAATAGGCATGCATTGCTGAGTGACAACTATGATGTAACTACTAAACATAGACTTGTAGGTATTCACATATTGACCTCATGCATTCCATCCGATATCAAATTTTATTCCTTTTCTTTTCACCTTATGAACTGTTGCTAACACCGTCAAAATACGACACTGTTGTGTTTTATTTGACGTTGGTCTTTCTTCCCCGACCATTTAATCTATATCAACATCATCTATATGTTCATATGAAAAGGTATCAACGACATGTGCAGATGGTTGTCGGAACACAACACTTGGAGAAGCAAAAGGTTAAGAAACGTGTGGTTGCTCTGCACTGTGAGCAGTAGCAGTAGGAACATCAGCAGTAGTAACAACATCTTGAGAGACTGGTTCAGCCTCAAGGTTTGGAGCACCAGAACGTGAATAAGTTATTATCTGCAAGTATTATTGAACAGGTAATTTTTATTTCCTAAATTCCGTAAGGAAAATATAATAACATGATATAATAAGATCTATACTACAAAAAAAAATTAACCTCTTTTTTGAACAATCATTATATTTTTGAAAGCCGGAAGGGATTTGACACCTCTTTTGATTTTCTAAATCTATTCATTGTGGACTCCTATAACATAAAAAACATCATCTACATTTGGACTGCTACGAAATGATTTTGACATACAACAGAAATGACCACCCTCAAAAGAATTTTTATCAGACCCTTCAGTAATTTTGGACAATAACATAACAATCGACCAGTTTCGGTTTGCAGTATCTGGAACATAAGGAATGTGTAGCGCTTATGATGCCTTTATAAATTTTTCATCTTTGTACCCTTCTTTAATAAAATCATTTTTCACAAATCCCCATTCATTTATTTTGACACCACTATTTTTATCAACCCATTTTCATTGAAAAAACGGAAATTGTAATGTCATATAATCCAAATCCGTTATTTGTTTGATAATGCCAATGTATGACATATTTTCATAAATTGGATTTTTGTCCTTACTACCAGAAACATGCATCACTTTAGACACAAGTGTTACTTCACTGTTTTGCATGGTACTGTCTTTATCATGTTCATCTGTATAGAATTTATAATCATTAATTACATCGCCATTGTAGGATAATACATACACGCTAGGTCCAACAGTTAGCCATCGATGTGGTTCTGAAATTGATTTCTTATTTTAATCCAACTCCTTAAAAATATGTTTCTTAAGCCATCATATAAATAGGTGATTATGTGTATTTGATATCAATTTTTCATCCCCTGATGGATTCAACTGCCTACTATTTTTTTGTGAGTTTCAATATATGGTGAAACCTCTGAACTGTTATGCAAAAAATAAATGTGGGCCTACTCCTGATCGGTAATACTTATTTTCACAACATCTGTACCAGAAATTCCCTCACCCTCAATGTGTTCAGTGTGACAAGATTACCGGAGACCAATGCTTTCCACAAAAAATAGGTATTCGGTACAAAATTAAATATCTTCCTCCACAATATATCACTACACATTACAATTCTCTGGCCGACTTCAATTTTGGACATACCCTTTAAAAATTTTCATATACCGTTCAACGAGGTACATCCATCTATAGTGAATAGGACCACACAGTTGAATTTCTCTCACCATGTGAACTATTAAATGAACAATCATATCAAAGAATGTTGGCAGGAAGAACATTTCTAATTCAGATAATTTGATGACAATTTCTTTTCTCATGGCTATAAATTTCACCGGGTCTAAAACATTTCTACATATAGATTTGAACAAGAAACAAATATTGGATAACATATGATGATCATTATTGGACAAAATGCAATGTAATGCTATAGGAATTAGATCTTTCATCAAAACATGGCAGTCATGTGATTTCAAACCATTTAACTTCAAATATTTTATAAACACAAGGTTCTTGATATTTTATGAATACCCCTCTGGAACCTTTACATCATTGATTATGTTTCAAAACCGATATCTCTCATCCCAAGATAGAGTGTCAGTAGCTGGAGGAAGAAACATTTGATTTTCACCCTTCACCGGAGTCAACTCTTCTCGTATTCCCATGTCAACTATATCCAACCTTGAATTTATTCAATCCTTTGTTTTTCCAAGTGAATTTAGCAAAGTTCCGGTAACACTATCAAATAAATTTTTTCCACATGCATCACATCAAGAAAATGTCTGACGTACAAACAATTCCAGTATGTTAATTAAAAAAAATGATCATTTTTTTCAACCGATTTTTCTTATGGTTATACGAAAATGGTTTACCAAAAACAATGTTCACATATTTTACATTCTCAAACTACTGATCACCTATTAGTAGAGATGGTGCTACACATTTTTATGAACTTCCATTGAATTAGGTCATCCATGATCTGTACTTATTCATATGAGGTAGAAATCTAAAATATCATAGAAACACATTTTTCAATGATTATTTAAAACTAATTGATTCTATATATTCTTATCACATAGTACACCATTGAGTTTATTTAATACTATAGCTTGAAAAATTTCCATAAGCATGAAAATCATTTATTGTCCCAGACAACATCACTCTCAAAGTGATGTATTCACTTTTATAAGAATCATACAACATAACACATGGATCCCACAATTACTTTAAATCCTCGATCAAAGGAGATAGATAAACATAAATATCGTTACCTGGTTGTTTTGGTCCTGATATAAGAATAGATAACATGATTAATTTCTGTTCCATGCATAACTAGGGCGGGAAGTTATAATTTACCAACATAACATGCCATGTACTTTGAGTGCTGGTTTGAAAACCAAAAGGTTTCACTCCATCTATAGATAACAGAATATGAAGGTTTATTGGCTCTTTTCCAAAATCAGGATACTCATGATCAATTTTCTTCCATTGAGGAGAGTCGGTTAGATGACATAATTTCCCATATTTATTTCTTTTATCTGAATGCCACTACAATTGTCTTGCTATTTCTTCACTTCCATATAGACGCCTAAACCTTGGAATGATTGGAAAGTACCATTAAACATTATAAGGATTGGATTAATCTTTCTTATATCGAGAAGCACCACACTTTGGGAATTATGTAAGTTATTTATTCTCATTGAGAGACAATATATAGTATTTCAGGCAGACATGTATTATTTCAGTGATTATAACCATCGGGCATAGCATTCATTTAGCTTTATATGTCCGCCATGGGATATCATTTCCTTCCGAGAGCATGTCATTCATGAGATCAAGTAGTTCCGTAAAACTAACATCACTCCATCTGTTGCATGATTTCAATTTATACAACATTCGTACAGCTAAAAATTCAATATATTTATTGCAACCAACATTAAATGGAATCTTAGAACAACTCTTTAACTTCGCAAACAATTTTGGGTAATCACAGAGTTCATCCTTGATTGCCTTTGACATTTTCTCAATACAATATTCATCTTCATTGAAATATTTAATCACATAATCCATACGATCTTCTTCATTATCCTTATTTATATTTATATCTGATGATCCATAAAATGAATTTTTATCCCAGCCTATATCTACATTCGCTTTTTCTCCATGTTTATTCCATTATTTATAACTCCAATCTATTCTATGACATTTCAAAGTTTCTTCCAACTCCATTGGAGTAATTAGTTTATAATTATAACAATGTAAACATGGAAAAAGGAATTGAGAACGATCATTTGTGTGATCCTTTGCAAACACGATAAACACTTTCACTCCATTCTCATACTCTATTGTCAAATGATTAGCATCTATCCAATGTTTATTCATCTCCATCATATTTGAATCCCAAATATTAATATTTATGGTTCAAATACACAAAACATGACTTCCAAATATACTATAAGATAACCACATCATTATAAAAATAGAGATTAAAAGAGCCTAACCATGTCCAATAATGATTTTAAAATCAACAGAACCAGGATAGACCCCCCATCAAATACAACATTATTACCAAACACAAAGGTCTTTGCGGGGATAATCACTTGTTTCATAGATGTTAAAACACACACGACATCATCCTCTATGGTTCATCATCCCTTATTGGGTCAAACCTTCTATGGCCAACTGGTCCATCCTTTTATACCACACCAACCTAAAATAAATATGGATGAAAACCAATAGACAACACTATAAGTAAAAAAAGGCTTAAAATAATGTCTATAATATGGAAATCATTTAATATAATTACTTTAGATTCATTATAGATTCCTAAAATAACCCTTGTCCAAATATAAGAACAATCAAGAATGATACATCTACCACTCCTAGGTCTTTTCCATACATTACATATCATCATGTCTAACATTTATGGTATGCTCATGTTACTTACTTTAAATCACAGGGGGATAATCACTTGTGTCATAGATGGTCTCCCATGGTATTCTATATGAAAATTTTAACAAATATTTTTGACCTATAGTCCTATTAAATCCTCATGTGGGTATAATTCCATACTCCATCATAAGTTTAATATCAAATGATTATATATTAAAAAATTACCCCACATCCACTTCCCCACTAATTTGGTCAATCTCACTCTATAATGGAATATTTTGTTGGCTTCAACCACTGACATATAATCTCATTACCATATATCTACACATAGACATGTCAAAAACACATAAAAAATATCAACATCACCACCACACATCACATCTTCATCACTATATAATATCGTGAACATGAAGGACATAAACACCATACTGTCTTACAATTCACAACTTCCACTATATATTCACACCAAATACACATAATCATGTCAACATGAATATATATACACCAAAAACAAAAATCGTTATAGGTCTTATATATACACCCACTGTGATCCATTACAACTCATTCTTTGTGTGAAGGGGAGAAGGAAAGAGGGAGTGGTTCTATAAATGTTCCCTCTAAAACCTAAATATTGAGAAAAAAAATTACCCATATGGATTTCTATCAGGTTACTCAACACAAGTGGTGGTGCATACGATATAATAAGAATATTTAATAATTATATAGTCACACAAAAATATTTCATATGTGTTTACATCAAACAAACACTGCAAACAACATCATCAACTATTGCCTTCTTACTACCACCCTCTTATAACCACTTCCATTATAATACTAGAAATAATCCCTATCAAATAACATAAGCATCCATATCAATATTACCAAATTCTCATTTCATTTAACATTGTAATTTCATGGATCTTTATTACCATATGAATTTCATTGTAAACCATTTTAATGTAAAACCAATCATTAAATAACTACCCACTATAATACATTCATTAATCATTGATAACATTTATTTTATCTTTAACCGTTTATTAAACATAATTATCCCAATCCTTATCATTATTAATATAACAAAACATTATTTATCATTTCCAACCCATCACCCATTACTATTTTTATTTATCCCAACCATATTCCAAGCCAAAAAGAAACTATAACCCCACCCAATAACAATAAATTTTCATGACATAAAATACAACAAAACACATTCTAAAATCTATAAAAACACTTATCTTTTGCTGAAATATCCATATCAGTGGTATCATAACCACACAATAATTGATCTATCACAATAGTATTAATTACTATTCTACATGCTCCTAACCACATCAATCAACCATCACCCTTATAATCATAGTGTTAAATACCCTGTACATAGTAGCATGAAAGGGAAAACATATTAGAACTTAACACTAAAAACTACACCTTCAACACTATATCATATTAATGTAGAATTTATAGTTAAAATATCACAGTTTAATTACAGATTTCCATACAACCAATTCATTACCTACCATAAGTGTGTAGAAAATAATGAAACATGATTATAACATATTATTATTAGTAAGAAATTACATTCACAACATCAAGAATAAATCACATAGAAAAAAACCATTAAATCCATAAATATGTAAGAAGTATTATGGAACATCATAAATAAAATACAAAACTCCCTCTTAACGTTAATTTCCTTTAGTGTAATTCATTATAGTATTTTGGTTAATCAGTACTATACATCCAATTGAAAACAAAATAACAGGATAATTCCAAAATTTACACATTATAAAGAAGGATAAATTTGATTCCCCCAACATAATATAAAGATTTAACAAATATTACATAATAATGAGAATAACAGTCTAATAAAACTTGACTTAACAAATGATGGTAATCTAAAAGTCCTATGTATGACCATTAACTATTAAAACCATAACTAAAAAACACAGAAACCGAATCAATGTTGTTTTCACATCCTTCATAATATGAAAATTCAAGAATAGAATCAAGTAGAAGAGAAATGAAGTTCACCATAGAGGAGAAGAAGTAGGGAACCTTCTTCTCTATGTTGGGAGGGGAAGGTGCAATCACCAGAGGGGTAGGTGCATAGGAGGAGTTGCCTACCGTTTTAAAATGGAGGAGTAGGGTTTGCGGGAAGTAGGGTCCAGTGGAGAGGAGGATATGTAGGGTTTGTTGATATGATCATCCACCAAAGGGGTTGAAGGGGGAGGATATGGAGAAGGGCTCGAGGCAGAGGTCCGTTAACACGATGATCGTGGGAAGCGAAGGTCTGGAAACAAGAAGATCGGGGGGTGGGGGGGGTCGGGGAGTTGTAGCTATGGTACAGTACTGTGACAGCTTTAGGGCACAATAAACATAGGACATTGTGCGACCGAATTTAAAAAATATCGGACTATGGTTTTATCATCCCCGAAAAAACACTAATAAAGGCTACCTTTATATACACTCCTATAGAAATGATAAAGGGTCTCTTTATCACTTCATTTTTAGAATATATAAAGGTTACCCTTTATGAGTGCTAAAATTTTAGTGTGGATACAAGTATTCATTATCATCATTTTTGGCTTAGCGTTGATATAAGTTGGCGCTTCCCTTTCCAATTTTTGTATTAGTGAAACCCTATATTTAGAAAAAATATTTAAACATGGTTAGTTTTTTGGTTATGGAATGGTTATACAAAAATTTTACATGTAATTCAAAAATAAACCACAATTAATTAAGAATAGATGAAACATGATCATGACCATGTTAAGCCTCTTGGATCGTCATGAAACTACAATTGTATGAATTTTTTTCACCATAAAATATCATAGAAAATAGATTTATGTATATAACATAATATAATACTAATGGTATTTAACGATATAATATATACCAACTCATATTTTATAAAAATTTTGCAAAATGATAAATATTATATCCTCACGACGTTGAAAATAGTTAAAAACTAACTTATATATATACGACGATTATAAAAATTGATTATAAATTGTAATAGTTACAAATACGGTTGTTTAGTATGAATTTAACAGAAATAATTTAATAATTGGGAACATTTGTAGAATATTAATAATGAATTAGGATCGAGGTATTCATTTTTGTCTCAAATTAATTTCTTTGAGGATTTTTTTTATTATGAACCTAATTTCATTTATTATTTCATATAATACCCAACTGAGATATCATGTCATTGAATTATCATGTAATTCTTTTATATTAATTATAAAATCAAGTATTATCTATCAAGGTAATTTGAATAAAATAAGTATTCAAACCATGATGGTTTTCAGTGTATCAATTCTGACTCCATGATATATTTTAAATGTTTTAGGACATTTATTGATTGAATGAAGTTTTATTGGTTTACTATAACTATAATTTTATTATTTTAAATACCATTAAAATGATTAGAATAAATAACCAAAATTATTTTCTTTTATTCATATATATGTTGAATGAAGAGATACCTCATTAATTATAATTTTTCATATCTCAATTTAAATTAATTTAATTATTAAAAATAAAAAAACTTATTTCAATAAGGTTTAGTAAATTATGTATATTTACCTTATTATAGAGTATTATCTCATTATATATATTATTATAATATAAAACTGTTTTATATGTTTCTTGATTCGAGGTGTATGAATCCCATAATGGGTAGTGACCACTCATGTCTATTTTCATTGAGTTATTCTGTTTCATAAGAGATATCATTCATCCATTTCTTGGTTCTAAAAAATAAATATTTATACTTTTATATTTTATATTACACATCTTTTACAATTAAATAGTAATAAAAATGATTTACTATTACGCATATTATTTGTGTATTTAGAATAAGGGTATTATGAATATCAAAGTATATTTATTCTATTAATTTAATATATTATTCCTCCTCACCATATTAATCCATGATATTTATTCTTTCTATAAGATACTAAATTAATAGATATTTTTTTAAATAATTAAGGGTTTTCCAAGCCATTCTTGTCACCATTTAAATAGTTTCCATTTAATGCATCATGTAAATTTCTATTTTTTACTGATGTAAAAAAATTATAAAATAGATTTGCATCACTTAAAATATTATTATCATATTAAAAATTAACTATATTTATGGGGATCAGGTTTCCTGATTTATCCATTAAAAAATATTTGTTACCATTTGGGTGTATCATCCTTAATATCGAATAATGTTTTTTTTAAATATAAATATAAATATCATTCATTTATGAAATTAATTCCTTTAAAAAAACATTGTAATTTTAAAAAATAATACCAAAAAATGAATTCTATTTAAATATTTTTCATTGAAGTGGTTAATTTATTTATTAAAATGAATTTATAAAAAGGGTCTCTTATGATCCTTGTGAAAACCCGTCACATCCAGAATGTCAACGACGATAAAATGGTATAAAAAGGTTGTATATGGCACATCGCCTACATTAAACCAATCTACAATCATATATCCATCTTCTATATTATATATAAATAAATATATATTTTTTATTTGATCTATTTTATTATATATATGAATCTATTCAAATATATAATTTAATTTTTTAGCGTTAATCCTTTTATTAATATTTTTATTTTTTATAAAATACTTGTAAATATGTAATTGTAATTTAGCAATTAATAAATTGATATTTATGTTTTAATTGTCATAAAATTACAATATATAACATATTATTGTTTAAAAATATGAAATTTTATATGATACATGATAAAAATAAAGGTTCTGTATAAAAAATATGTTATTATTAATTTTCTATATATATTATATTTAAAAATGAATTGAAATGATTACATTTTATCATATCCTATGGAGAGGTATTATTACATTAAAATATACTATATTTCTAGTCATTCAAACATTTCACATAAATAAAATACTGTAATGTTTAATTTAATTAAATAGAAAAAATATTTATTATATGATCATATCAACTAAAAAAATAATTATTAAAACAATTAGTTATAGACATATAAATTTAAATTTTATAGGAACATTAACCATATTTTTTAAATAAACACTAGTACATGTTTGAATATTAATGTTATATTAACATTGATGAATGTTTCCTTCCATAACAGAAACTCCATTGGTTTGAATTCACATATAAAGATCACACTTTCAATAATGAATATAAAAATAAAGAGATATGATACTAAAAGTGTATTCATTATAAACTATTGTGTATGAACCATTGTAAGAGATGTTGTGAATTGTGATTTTTTAATTATGTTGTATTTTTTATGAAATATATTGGATTTCTGTTATTATCATTGACTATTATGGTAAATTGGAGTGAGGACTACTATTCAATAATACAGTCAGACTATATTATCTTATTTTCATATTAAAATATATTTATTATAATTTTTATAAAATGCTTTATTGTATATTTAGATGTACTAAATAAAACATATGGTCATGAAATAATATTATAATTTCTGTAAGGAAAATATAATTTAATGAATTCATGAATATTTTTTATAATTTCCAAAAATTTTATTATACTTTCAATATATCAAAATATCAATAAATATGTATTTTTAAAATGTTTCACATTACATCTGTATAAAAAAATTATTTAATATTATTCTATTTTTTGGACACATCAAAATAACTTTTTCATATTTTTAATTTTTAGGAATTTCTTGAGAATGATTAATTTTTGGTATGGAAAAAGATATTATCATTTAACAAGAACATATTTTTTGGACATCATTGTTATATGAGTGTCATTAATTAATTTATTCAAAAATTAATTCAATTAATATGAAATTTCAATATTATAAAATTATAAATAGATATAGTAATTTTATTTTTTAAATTTATTTATTAAATTTTGGATCTAAAAATACATTTTTTGGGAATTTTTTTGACCTATTTTTTGGTTTAATGTTTATTTATGGAATAAAGATGTATTTAATTTCCACCCAACCTCTTGTAGTCAATAATAAACCAATTTTTTTTGGTAATCATTTCCACCCAAATGACGATGAAATAAAAAATAAATTAAATATTATTAAATCTATTAAATACACACATTCACAAGTATAAATAACCACCTCATCTCATCATTGTCCAAATGTATTAAAAGTTTTCACTACGTATATATTTCAATGATTATCTTATATTACCCCCATTTATTATTGAATATTAGTAATGGCATTAATGGTCACATATTAGGTAATTTTTTTATGATAGGTATGGGTCGTCAATCCACTGATTTCCATTTCATGTTCATTAACATCGGTTTATATCCTTCATAAATTTTTTACATAACGTAATTTTATTTATCCATATTATTTATCATATATTTTATATTTTATAAATATGAGTTTATATATTCCCCATCATTATATCATTTTCTTAATATATTAAAATGTCGATGATATGGGTTCCCCTATCCCCCTCTTAATTTATCAGTTATAATTCCATTGTAATATGGTCGGTTAAAAGTAAATTGATACATATAGAAACACATAATTATATATTATTACAATTAATTTGAATTAATTAAAATTTTATATTACTTACTCCCTCCCATTGTACCTTTTTTCGTTATTCATTGTATTTCCAGAAATATTCAACAGCTATAAAACCATCATGTAATTTTAGTGAAGTAATGTGTTTGTCATTTTCAACAAAAAAATTATCCATATTAGGATACTACAGGTTTATCTGGATTTTTATTAGATCCATATATTTTATAAAAAAAAAATTAATTGATCTATTCGATCACTATGATCATCCTATTATATATTGAATGTTCCCTTACTATGCACATGTTTATTTAATCACACATTGAAATATTCTTAAGTAATCTTTAAACCCCTTTAAATTAATTATTAAGGATTTATCTATCATTTTTTCTAATACCTTATAAGATACATGTATTCTACTATCAAGATACCTTAAATCATTTTTCTTTTTAAAAACTGATTGACTACAATATAATATCTTATACATGATAGGATATTCATTTAGAAATAGTGGTATATGTAGTTAGTCAATAATTGATTTATAAATGGTAACATTTTTTAATCGTTGATTGGGAAAACTATTTACATACAATATAATTTATTTTCTAATATGGAATAATAAACCTAATTAAGATATAATTTTAATTAGTTCATTAAATGATCCTTATAAAATTAAATTATTTAGTTTGTGATGGATTACAATAATATTTTATGTGATCGGTGGTTATATGAATTATATATCCCCTTAGTGAACTAGTAGTTCCCCTGAGAGAACTATAGAAATGTTAAAGTATATTTCATAACATTTATGTAATATCTATTTGGGAAATGCATTATAAAAATGTTTAATATGAATAAGAACAAGAAATTGATTATATATTTAGGGTTTAGGTAATTATGAAATTCAATCAATACATATTTAAGTATTGATATCTTCATATATATTAATTATATTTTTCACCATGGAATTTTTTTGATACGTGTTTTTTTAATGGAAGAAATCAATTTATTTATTAATGAATATTAGTTTAGTAATAAACACACTACATTTTTAAATATTTATATCTTATAAAATATTAATTGTTACATTATTAATGTACTATGTTATTATAATTTTTTCAGTTAATGGTAATACTGATGTTTATTTATACATGAAATATTTTTTCAACAATTCCTTAACTACAAGTGTAGTAATTATTATCATGATATTTATTCATTTTTATATTGGAAATTAATTTTTTTATTATCTCTATTTCATTATTATCTAATAACATTGATTATTTATTCCATCCATGATGTTTTATAAATCCATTCATCACATGTTAAATTAATGTTATCGTATAACCTTTGTAATGATATTATTTCAATTTTCTAATTTATTCTATCATTTATATTCTTTATGGAATAACATAGTTTACTTATCAATTACGTAAAATTTTATAATTTTATTACAAATTTATCAGTTATAGTTATAATATATATTAAACATTGGATTGCATTTTAAGGATTTAATTGTTCTGCTAGTATTACTTTTACTGCATATTTTATATAAATAATTTACGAAATATTGTTTTAATTATTAATTCATCTATTGTATTAAACAGAATTGCTATGATTTTGAGATAACCCATATATATTGTTTTCCTTTTATAGAAGAATCCAAGACAAGTACAACGTATGACAGATGTATTAAAAATAGAATAATAATATATTGAAGTGTTTTCAAATGATATTAAATTAGTTTTAATGTCATATAAAACATATTTATATATCTATATTGCCATGAATATTAATTATTGGATCTAATATATCTGGAATTATATTATCATTTAATAAAACAATAAATGGTTCAAGTTTACTAGAGTAAGGGTAGTAATATTTTATGACGTTATTTCCATATAAACCATAGTAACTAGATTTACAAAAAATAGATAAAATATGATCCATTGTAGAAAACCTTATGAAATTCAATAAATAATTCAACATTGCATGATATTTAAAATATATGTTTTATTAATTAATTAATAATGTATATATGTTTGTTTAAAATAACCTCAAATCAATGGAACAATCTTTTCAAAAAATAAAATACTCGATGATATTTCCATCCTTTGCATGATAATGATACTATAGTGGGTATCAAATAATATTTTCATTTTTGCTATGATTTAGGATTTTTAATATTCACATGTTGTCAAATAGTTGGATATAATAATATTACTAGTGTAGAAATAACTAATATGACCCTATATGATTAAAATCTAAAAGGTATTTATAATATAAACATTATATATATAAAAATTAGAAAATAATGGGTTTAGTTAGTTAATATAAATGAATGAAATTTTGATGATGTAATTTCTCATAGAGGAAGAACGTAACATCCCATATATTCTATTATTTTTTTTGAAATTAAAATTAATATTGGTAATAATATTTTTTAATTTAATAAAACATGGTCTAATAGTAGTATTTATGAACAATGTTATTAAATTAAATTCTTTTTATATAAATTGGAAATGTATTTATTAAACGTTTTTATCAAAATAACATCTCACAATCTAAGTAAAAAACCCAACATGTCTTTTATAGTTGTATGGTACAAACCCATGGAAAAATGACCACATGGAAAAATCACCTACATCAAAACCACTTTCTACCCAACATGCATCTTCCATTCATTGTATTCACATATAAATAAATATATTTTATTATATTTTGGACTCTATTTAATTATATAGTTGAACCTATTAACAATATTTCTTTTTTATTTAGTATAATTTTCCTATGAACTTGGCAAAAACATTAGTATATTTTAATGGTTTACAATGTATGATTCATTCGTTCATTTCAAGAAATTTCAATATATAACAATAGGAGGTATTATCGTATGACAATTTATTTGATTCATGACTAATTAATAGATACATGTAAATAATATGTTAGTAAGTATTTCTAATTTACATTGAAGTTTATATGATTTAAAAAAAAATTATTTCATTTATTTGATGTGTAGGATTTATTCCATTAAATTAATCTTTTATATTGTTTAAGTAACAGGTTTAGTAATAAAACATTGATGTTAAATTATATTATTATTATAAAATACTAAATTTAATATACCATCATTTCAAATATCCCATAATTTCAAAAAGTAGACACACATAAATACAATTAAATTAAATAAGAACATTACACATGATATGAAAATATGGACTAATATAACCAGAAAAATTAATGTTATATACACTGTTAATACAAATAAAATGACTAATACAAACTCTATATAATTTAATTTCCCTTTAAACCATTCCCCATCCATAATTATTCTATGAAATAGGGTGAAGTGTAAAAAAACTAATAAAATTATCAATTAATGTGTATGAACATTGGGATGAAATGTAATGATTTTTTTCATTTGATTCTAGTTTCCTTATAAAGAAATATGGTTTTTTCACTATCATCTATTAAAATAAATATTAATTATTTTCATTATTTAATAATAATTTTTATTTCATTTTTATTATTTTTTAATAGAATAAATTAAGTTACCAACATGATTTTTTTTCATTATGGTTGAGAATAATTAAATTCCATTTTTAATATTTACAATGATAAATGAAGATGTTTTTATGAAATATGTTTTTATTAAATAGTATTATAAGACACATTTTAAATTTTTATATCTTCTAAAGGTGTCCAGTACAATTTTTATAATGGGTGGAATAATTATTATTCTATTAAAATTGATTATATTCATTAAATATCTATATTTGGATAAAATACAAAATTATAAAATTTAAATAAAATTTATTATTATTGAAATTTTATATTTAGAATCATAACCAAAAAATCCTTTTAAGGTGAATTTTTATGAATTTTCAAGAAAAGATTCTTAGTAAAAGGGGAAAATTACTATTTTAGAAGCAAAATGATTTTATGAAATCATTAATATGTGATAATGAATAATTGTTTTTGAAACAATTTATTAAATAATCATTTAATTTACTAATCAGATAAGATAAAATGAAATTTTAAATTTCAATTTAACAAATTTATACTGAAATTTGGGTTGAAAATTGAATTTTTTTGATAAATATTATTTATTGTGGGTTTCTATATTAATGGATTGGTTGGATGTTGATTTTAGAATTTTGATTCCTATAAACTTCCATCGTCCTCTCTTAATAGTTAATTAAACAAAAAAATGTTTATAATACATTTCACCCATAAGTGAGATTCAAATATAATAAAATACATAATATATAATGGTGAATACCAACCATTCCCCATGTATAAATACCCACCGCCTATTAAAAATCTCAAAGAAAAATTATTGTAATATTTCTATACATCTTAAAAGTAGTCTATTACATATATCATTATTCAATTAAAAATAATTTTGTTGGTTTTACGGGTCAGCTCTAAGCTATGAAGCACAAGAGTGTCAGGGTTCCTCAAATTCCCTCGTTCATTTTCAAGTTCATTTTAATTTTTATATTGTATTTATGAAATTATTATTAATAAAAAACAATATTTTTATTCCAAGGTGTAATCATCCATTTGATATAATATATATGATAGAATATTTAATCCCTCACACTAGAACATTTCATCTATTGTTACCCTACCAAATAAATCTTTTCCGCAATCCTGGTTGATAATTTTAAATTTCAATAACATTGATATTTTCTCCTATAATCATTATTTGGATTTACATAAAAAATTTTAATTACTATTTTATAATAATCTATGTAAAATATAATGATATATTACATACTCATAATTACTTCCATTTTATTTGACATTATAATGAAATAAATATTATACCATTATAGAGCTATCTATATTTTGGGAGATGTAGTCAATGTGTAGTTTTCCATGAAATTAATGACCTATTTGGATAATATATATGGATGTATCTTTTCTCACAGATATTTCTGAACATTTTAAAAACATAAATAAATAGTCAGGATTATCTTATCCATTATCCCATTGCACGAGGAATGATCTCTTACATTACAACTGGTTTGACGGAATAGGGGGATATACCTTGATAATATACATTCAATTTAGAAACATTTATTCATGAATTATCTATCATTTCATTATTATAATATATTTCACTATTTTTATCATTATGTATTTACCATGATATATATATGTATTCATTTTTTAATTTTGGAAAAATTTAATAACAATTATCCTAGTAGACCATAACTGATTATGTTTTTATTACATTGGCATAAGATATAAGGAATCATAACCTTATAGAATAAATAGTTTATAAATATGAGTAAACTATATATATACCTGAATTTCCTTTGAAATTTTAAAATTTTAACATCAAAATAATTTTTAACCAAGAATTAAATTATTAACTGTAGCATAAAATTGACAATTATTCTTAGTACATATCGTTGATTACTGGGGAATGGGAAAAATAAGAGTGACTTAAAATTATCACTAATCAATATTTTTAATAGAAGCTATAAAAAATAATGATGCATAATAAACATGGAATTGTAGAATGAGAAGGAAAATTTAATTTATACAAATTAACAGTCTTGAGGATATAAGGGAAAATTAATATGGAAAGGTGAATAACTGAGAACACATGATATTTCGTTAATAGATAAGAATGAAACTGTCCTTGAGATAATATCATATCCAAAATATCACATATCATAATAGTACTACAATTATTAGTGATGGATCATATAAATTTATGGACATCATGCCTCCCTATATGATACCACTATTTTTAATACCATGCACATGATATTTTAAATCTAATAGTTAAAAAATTTACTGATTTAGCAAATTATAAAACTGTATTCATAAACCTTCAATAAAATGTTTAAAACTACTATATACAACCCAATCGGGATTCGAAATCTTTTTTTTTCTCAGGAGTCCTCTCAATGAACCGATGTAGTTTTTATAAATATTTCACACTAATAAATTCATGTCAAAATAATTAATCATATAAAAAATAATCAATTTAATTTAGGAATCAATTTTTAATTTTAAAAATTTAGATATATAATAAATGATATATAGTTATCAACGTTTCTCAATTAATAAAAAAATATAAACACTATGTGTCAAATTAATATATTATTTATGAAAAAATCCAATACATAATACATAAATTTTAATTTTTCATAAAAATGATATATCTAATGATAAAATATATTGTAATGTATTAAAGAATTTAATTATTAGAACATATTCCCAGTGGAGAATAATAAAAATTTACGATTGTTTTCATTGGGAAACTGTTTTACAAAAAAAAGATCATTAAAAACGTTTTTGATTGAAAATATCTATTTTGCATTGAAAATCACTTAAAAAATTCAACAATATAATAATACATAATTTCCTTAAAAATAACAATATAAAAATATAAATTTTAGCATAGTAACAATTAATCATCAATATAGTGGGAATATATTTTCACTCCCTATAAGATATAAAAACAATCATTTCATATAATTGTAAAAAAAGTCACAAAGATCCATTTGTGGAAAATGATAGGAAGATTCTATTTTTAAACCACATCAATAAATAATATTAATGATTTGTAGAATTCATTGGCTCTGTGAATGAAATTAGATTCTATTATGACTCATCTTCATGAAATGAAAGATAATTCGTTTTCTAATTGTGAATATGATTAATTTAAAATAGATTTATTGGATCATATTGTGACTATCTACTCAGAATATGAGTCTAAAATAGATTTTTCATTATTGAAATGGTTTATGGGAAACAATTTAGAAAAATTAGAGGATATTCTCAATAAAAATAGTGATTCTACGTCAACAACTCAAACATATCCATATATTATAATTAGTTTTCATGATATGAAATCATTTATGGTAGATATAAATGACAGACCTCTGAATATTCAGTGCAATAGCACACCTTTATTAGACTTGTTGGAGAATCAGAGATAACATTTTTAGAAACTCACTTCAACATAACTCACCATCAAGTTACTAATAAAGCAGGTCAAAGACATGTTATCTCTTTTTATTTTGAAATAAGTGAATATTCAAGACATTTTGAAAGTCAATTTGACTAAAAATAGGACATTCACTCAACAGTCAATGATTTTGACTAAGAAGTTGGCTCAAAATAATGTAGAAAATCTATAAACCCAGATGGAATAATTGAAATATTATTTTTAGGTGGATCTTCTTCCAGTATAACCTGAACCATAAAATTGACATGAGAAAACACTTTCACCTTCATCCACACCTGTTATTGATCGGGTTTCTTTAATCTAAAACCTCTACATGAATTGTACAGTTTTTATAATACAACACTGTTAATTTTTATATTTTATTATGAGTTTATCATTATTTCTAGAATAAATCTATTTTTATCCAAATAATCAGTAATCAATATTCATTTATTATTCTGTGAAAAATTGATATTGTTGTAATCATTTTTCATATACCTTTTTATGGGTTGGTAAATAAGAAAAACACAACATTTCATTTAAATATTTGTTCTTATAAAAACTTCTAAGAAATAAAAATATTAATCTTGATAAAATTATTATGTTTAAAAATTACTATATCTTTTATGAATATTTTATAGGTTTTAAATAATAAATAGGGTGATGCGGTTGGGAATGTATTTTCTACCTAATACCATATAAATCATATTGATTTTGATGCTCACAAATACCCTTGTTTTTAAGAAAATGATAATAAATTATGTATATTTCATTAAAATAATATTCAATTCATTATTTTATTTGGAATTATATTCATGCTTTTAATTTTCTAGTAATATTGGTTAATGTGTTCATAAGACTTTTTAATATATTCTAGAAACAATGTTCAGACCCTATGTTGATAAATACAATATAATTAATAAACCCTACACTTCAAAAAACACATATGGTGTGTTCTATATGTTTATAACAATATATGTAGATCATGAGCCTAATTTTATCTAAAAGGTATATTTTAAAACCGTACATTTATATGGAACAATGATTTTTTTCAAGGTAGGAAATATTTGTTAAAGAACCCTACAATAGAATAAACCGTACTTTTGATATACAAGCATATGAATCATCATCCTTACATTTACGATAAACCATATGAGGTACACCCTATGTTTTGAAAATTATCGTTATGTTGTTGAACCCTATGTTTTTTAATTTTGTTTATTTTTAGAATGAAATGTACATTTGACTTGCCAATGTTGGAGATTTAAATTCAATATTTTATCCAATATTTTTATAACATTCTTGATAAAACTATTGTATGATTAAAATTTCATTTTTGAGAACTTCAATGATAGATATAAATGATTCATAGAATTATTTTCAACGTAAAAATTTACTTTTATTCTAAAAAGATGTTTAGGCTTCCAGGGAAGATTTTGAATATGATTATCAGTGATCTATCATGTTATTTTCTTGGATCTGTTTACCTGAATGAAATGTGTTCATAGGAAAATAGTATTTTCAAATCATATATATGTGATATGGGTGATAAAAGAATCATATAAATGTGAAAAAATTATCATAATACCATTAGTAGATCTTTAACAACGATTTTTTGAATACGTTATTGGTGGAATAAGTAACTCCTTGGAGACATGCATGTTCAATCTATTACTATTATAAAATTATTATTATAGTTATTTCTTGCTATATTATATCAATATCATTTTCATCCATGGTCCATCTCAAATTACTATTTATGGTGGTCATTAATTTTGGAAGAATATTATCAATATACTATCTACTTTTTCTTTCTCCTATAACTATTAAGTTCAACCGAATTCATCAATAGATAAAACTCTTTTGAATTTAATGGGTTACCAACTGCTCATACATAATTATAGTGATGTTTCATATTCTTTTATAAATTTTTGGATTAATGGTTACTTGTTAAAGAAACAAATTTAATTGTTTATCCTTTATGTAATAAATTCAACTACATGCATTAAGTTGTGGATTTGAGGTCTTATGATTAGAGGAAAGTGCTAGTGAAATTCACCAAGATTGTAGTTGTTTTATTTGTGGAGATGACTATGTGATATTGGTCCCCCAAAACATTATAAATTGGATGTGTTCATTATTTTTCTATTCAATTCTCATATCTCATATAGATGATGAAAAAATATTATTCATAAATCCCAAATGGATTAGATAACCCTAATGAATGAAAATTATTGAAAAGAAACAATTCAGCCCCATTTTTTGTTAATTCGTATTATTCTAACCTAACAAAATCATGTTTTCTCATAAAAAAGTATTCTTGGATGCAATACTTTAATTATAATGTGGTATAATAAATGGGAAGTCATCATCTAATAAATTTTCTAATTCTGTCCACTCATTTAGATCATGAACATTTCGATATTTACATTTCCCCCAATTTTGATACTAGACACTTTAGTTTTTTTAATACCATATTTGTTTAAATGTAATATAACTTCCTCATGACATTACCAATGTATTCCAAAACAATTATAACATGGGTAGTTAATAATAACTTTATCATAAGAAATGGTCAATTCAAAATAAAAAGACATTCCATCTTATTTTTGAACCTACTTGAATTATAATAATTCTCATATATACATTATCTATCAATTCTGATAGAAAAATAATATGATATTTCATTAGATAAATAATATAAATAAAATTTTATCTTTTATATATTTATAAGGATAGGTGAATTTTTCAGAATATTGTAAACCATTACATATACAGAAGTCTATTTGAGAAATATGATTAAATATACAATATAAATAACAAAATATAATATAAATAAAACTGTGGTATTGAATTTTTGTATACCAATGGGTTTCATTATATATATATTTAACCATATGTTTTTTATATAATTAATTAGCCTCAACTAAATTGTGTGTTATCTTTATCGAGAGTCATTAAACAATAAATAACATCCCCCCTATTTTCAAAAAACAATGACAACTAATAATAAGAATTCAATTTATTTTTACATACCAACTAATTTATATATTTGAGAAATTATATTTATGTTTTTTTACTCATTAGTTTCATATTTATAAAACAATAAATTTATTACTCAGGGAAAAAAATTAATTTCTAATAAATGATTTTTTCACACAACACAAGTCAGTAAAAATCATTAAGTAATAATGATGTCTGGAAAACTATCAATGTTTTTAAAATTGGATTCTAGATATAAAAAACCAATGGTTGGTAATTATATTGTGAATCCAATTAATAATGATGTCCCATATAGGGTTTCAGATATGAAAATAATCCACAATAAAACTAAAATTATATAGATATTATTTGCTTACGGTGAAAAGATTTGAAATTAATAGAGTGAATAAGTATAAAATTAAGATTAACACCTTCAATAGATGTATATACAACCCTTTTATTGATATAAAATTATAATAAAAATATATCAATATTTAGAGTAGATGTCAAAATAATATTAGACTGATTATAGATACATAAACCACCCCACATAGTGATATAACTACAGTAAAATAGTTGAATCCAACTACAGCCACATCATTCATACATTAACTATGTTTAACCACATCAACCACAACATACCAAGAATCAATTAAATTATATAAAAATATACATATTTCAATGAAAATTCTAAGAATAGTCATGTATAATTAAAATAAAAAATATTAAATATTAATTACTGCAATCTATCAGTACTCGTACTAAACGTTTTTCAATAAATAAAAAATAATACTATAAAAAATTTATTGGTTAGAATTTTATATCTAGACAAAATATGTAAATGATTCATTTTAGAAGATATGAAAAATTTGGAACATGGAAATTTTATTTTGAATAAAAAATTAATTAAATAATGTATCATAGATATATAGCTTTTTCTAAGGAAGATAATGTAAAATAATTTAGTGTTGAATCTAGATGGGATTAAAATTTGAAGATAGGGGTTCATGAGAAATGATTTTTACAGTGTTCTATACAAATGTGTTTTTATATTGTATGAAATTTTTTTTAAATAAAACATGATGAAAATAAATATTAGTATAAATTTAATATTATTTCTATATATGAATGATTTACATAAACCATTGGCATAGCCATGCACAAGTACTACTCTATAGTAATGGTATATTAAAATCACTAGTATAACATTCATTATAATATCCTATACAAAAGGTATGTTGACACCGTTTGGAATAGTTTTTAGTAAAATATCATATAATAATATTCATAAGAAACGATTTTTATAGATTAAGCTATAGAAATTTCTAAATAAAATAATTTTTTTCCTATTCGTAGAAATCCTTTTTCATGTACTAAAAATTAAAAATGTTATACTCAACTCAATTATAAAAAAGGAAAAAACTCTCAGAACATCATCACAAATGTTCAAAAAACATTCTCAAGGAAGTACATCAAAATTAATACCTAATATCTATAATGAAATTATACTTTTTATATTCTTCCCAATATAAAAACCATATATAACATAAAAGAAATATCCAAAAAAGGATTTTCTATGGGATAGTAATGGGATTTGAAAAGATATGCCTTTTTTTATATTATGTTACCTCATTAAAATTGTGTCTTATTAATTGAAATATAATATTACTATAATATCCCATATTTTTATTTGTATCCATGAATATTTTGTAATATTTATACATATCCATATCCACCTATTAAAAGAAAACCATCAATTGTGTTTATTACAAAGTACCACATATCGAATCAAGGTATATAATTATCTATCACTGTTTGACATTGATAGTCATAATAAAGGATATAATGAATAAATACTATGCATATATCCAAAAAATTCATCAAAAAATTTAATATATCATATACTTATATACACTTTCAAACATTAAAAAATTATAATGTCACTCATATGTATGTAATTCATGTGAACTTCATGAAGTGATGCATTTATTTATCCATGCCCACTATTAAAAAATAATATTAAACATGTATTTAATAAAAAATATAATATTTTTATAAAAAAAGATTTCTAGAGATGACATATCTATAACTAATGATCATGAAACCGATGGTGTATGAGGAATCGAACCGGAAAAAACTATGTCATTAACACCAAAAACACTACTAATAATGAATAATTAATGATGAAAAGGTGATAACTTATTATAAATGGATCATAGATAATATAAAACATAATAAATATGGTGTCGTTAGATGATTATAACAACTCTCAAAATGTTATACAATAGAATAAATCAGGTTAAAATGGTTTAATATTGAACTAATGGATTTCATCTCGATTTCCACTCTAAAGAGGCATATTTTGAACTACTCATTTATTTATTTGATATGTTGTTTATATAATATTCGTTGATTTATTTTACATAAAAGATTATTTAATCATAATGATTAATGTTTACAATAATGTTAATGAAATATATGGTTTATAATTTAAATGTTAAAAATGTTTGAGGAAGTTTTAAAAAAACTCTTTTTCTGTATTGCATATAGTATTCATTGAAAGAATCATATAATATATCACTAATAAAACAAATAAATTTTATTATCATATATATTTATTTAATTTAAAATATTCTCAAAATTTTTGTAACATTGACACATGAATTGGGAATTTAAATTTATAAAATCAAAATATATAATATTTCTCAACTTGATTGGGTATATTTTTTCACCATGTATATATTTTTAAATTTTTAACAACACATTCCATTATATCATGCGAAAATAATTCATTTATTCAATTTTGTGTCATCCTAGAATTTTTACAATGATTCTAAAGAATCATTATGTTTTTTTCCTCCAGGATAATTTTTATTCTTTCGTTATAAATAGATAAGAAGAATATTTTAAAAAAAATACATTGTTAATGGAGATTCCTATAAATATAACTAATTATGAGATTGATATTAATGATACTGTAAATTATGGTTTATATAATAAATCCATTTACTTAAAATATGTCATAATATTTCTCTTCTATTTTATTTTATTCTATAAAATAATTTTATTTACTAAAACAACCTTATTTCTAATGAAAATATATTCCCTTTTATAACTACTTAATGATTTTTTTATTATCATTATCTTGAAAATTTCAATTTCTTGTTATCATATCATATTGAATTTTATATTTATCTTAAATATTAATTTTCTATATATCATGGATATTTTTATTTCTAAATCCATATGAATATTCTAAATATGTAGTATTACTATATATATTTTTTGATTGATAATGGAAACCTTTATATTTCTAATCCATTACTATTTTTTGATAAGGTATATTTTATTGAATTTGTTTTTTCATTTAATATATGATAAATGAATTATAAATCATGTGATTTGTTCTTCTCATAATTATATTTCTTGTTGATGCATAGATTGGTTTAAAAATAAAAACTATTTCAAAAATATTTATAAATGGATATTTCGTGTACACATACCCATCGATTATTCAATCAGGGATGAAACACTTGAAATAAAATATAACCATATGATTGAGATCATGATGTCCTATATATAAAATTATTATCAATGATAATTAAAATATTATTTGTATTATCATGTCGATGGATACATTGATATTATTCATAGATGAATTTTATTCCAATTTTATTCATTAAAAGAAATATATTCTTAGTTATTTATCATTACATATTGATTAAATTGTATTTACTCATTTCAACTTCATTTTCATTCAACCTTAATAACCATTTAGATGACAATTATTTCTTTAGTTTCTTGCCTGATATTATAAATAAATATTTGAATTATTTAACGGGTAACAAATACTTATATTTACTATAATTTCACTTATCATTTTCAATATAAATGATGTTGACTGATTATATCAATTTTTTAAATAATAGAATATATATCGATGATTGGTGACATTATACCATGAATATTATGATAATATAATAAAAAACATTCCATTTTTGGATTTCTAGATTTGTGGTTTCAATAGTTGTTCTTAATGAATTATTCAAAGAAACCATGATAAAATGATTTAAGAAAACCTATAGTACAAAAATTAACCATATGAATTTATTTAAGTATTTTTCATCCAATGAATTAAAAAAATAATGATTTTTATGGAAGTTAATTTATGTTTTACTAGAATAACATCCTACTATATATATTATAAGTTGGTGTAGTTTTTGAAAAGATACATCTAAATGTAAAAACTCCCAAAAGAATTGGTCGGGTATTTGTCATCTATTATTCTAGTGCATGGTAGATTTTACCTTCGTTAAGTCCTTGTATGACACTATTTGGTGGGACATTTGAAATTCTCATCACAACCCATTATAAAACATTTTGATACATATTATTTTTTATGATATTATCATTAAATATAAGTGTATCATTTAGAGATTATAAATACAATATTTAAATTTTTTATGTATTAAAAAATATTTATAACAATATATTATAATTTAAAATACAAAATGGAATATGTTAATCTAGTATATGAATCTTTTAAAAATGGAACATTGTTAATTTAATCGTAAAAATTCTAATGGATAATGTATATATTTATAAAATATGAAATAAAATTCAAATTATGTTAGAAGAATTAAATTAGATTCCATATTTTGTCATCTGACTGTTGGTATGATTAATTACATTTCACATATAGATCAAAATAATTTTTTCAGGACATGAAATAACAATATTAGACCATTTCACATGATAAAATCCAATAAAATTTATTGGAACTTCTGATCCAGTAGTATCTGCCAAATGGATTATATAATTCCATTTTTTTATGGTAATTTACACATTTATTATGTATTATAAGATTATAATACATTATATTTGTGTATCTATATGCTCTCATATAGTTTTGATTGGTTTTTTAGGGATGGGAAAATAATTGGACTTGTACACTATAGGGATCCATGTTTTTCTATATAATTAGTTGTTGTTGAAAATTGTTAATAATATATTGTATAGTGTTTTAGGGATTAATATTTGGAGAGATGTATTATTATATAATATAAGTACTCTTGAGAAATCATTTGATAATCTAGAAATAAAATGATTTTTGGATGTTATTTCATTTCCCAGGGTGTCTAAATCATGTGGATTGTATGTGGTATATCCCCAATATCTCCTTAATTAACACTATATTATAGTGTCCTGATCTACTTCGTTTCCTTTTCCCTAATGTTCCTTATTAGTGGCATGGATCAGAACATAGATCATAGAAATTTTTCTAACAGTACCACTATCATGTTGTCCTTTTAATGTGCCCTTGTTCTTTTTTTTTCTGCTTTTCTATGTCGTTGTGCCTTTTTTATGTCATGGTGTTGCGGTTCCCTATAGGCCTTGTATTGTATTTTACATAAGATTAATTCCCTAAAACGTTTCTGATTCTACTAGTATTCCATGGTATCATAATCATTTCTCCACCTAAACTGGTGAGATAAATACATTTTCCATATAATTGATTTTTAGATGAATCAAGGTTAGTTTGATATATATAATCACTATTGAGTAGGTGTTCCACGTCATTCAACCTTATTATTCTTATTTATAGTATTCTTTTATAAATTAGAGCAATATAATTTTTCGACTATCGATATATAAATTTTCAATGATATGAAAGATGTGAGATCATATTGGATCTATTTATGGAAAAGTATTTTTATCACGAATATATATGTTTTCTGATATATTATTCATTTTATTTTGAATTTTATTTGTAAGTGGCTTGCCTCTTGTTTCATCAATTATATTACATGATTATTTAGATATATCTTGATGTTCGATTTTACATCCTATAAAAAAAATTGTCTTATTTAATGAGTGAAATTTTTTTAATGTTTTATTACTTGAATATAAATTTTGAATTTATGATCAAATTTTTTTCTATGTATCGATCTTGTTTATAGGTAATCTTTGTTTCATTTGAGAATTATTTTTTAGGTTTGGTCATGGGTGTGTTTGAGTGATAGATTAAAAAAAATTAGAATGATGTGTAAAGTATAATTGATGCATGATTTTCCTAAAACGTTCTCACTAGCCCAATAAATAATGAAACCATGCACAGAGGAAAATTTCATAGTTGGTGAATGGTTTATCAAATCATGCACTCTCTTAATAGTAATCATGGAAACTTATAAAATAGGAACACAATTAAGGTTAATGGTTTGTAATACCATTCAACCCTTCCTATGAAATTGTGTGTGGGATTTTATTTTACCCAAAATTTATATTTAAAATTCCTAAAACACCACATTTAACCCAAAATATGCCATTGATCGATTATAAAAATTCTCTCTCTTTTTAGGAAGCATTAATTTGTAATCCACGACCTCCCAACCACTGTAATAGGAAAATATAATGGTGGATTGATGATCATATCTTATTATGGTATTTGGTTTCATCCCAATTTATTTCTCTCTCTCTCTACACCACTCCTCTTTCCAGAGAAAAAGGGGTTTGTTAATCCATTTTCAGTTCTAGATATAGATATACTTTTTTAGATCATTATTTATTTAATCATTTTCCTTTTATTGGATTGATGATCTCATTCTTTATCGTTGGTTTAACTTATCTCTTTCAATATGGGTAATTTCTATTAGATATTTCTCATTATGGATTTGAGCTAGGAGTTATAATATTCAAATCATAAATACATGATTTAAATTTCATTTATGTAAATATATAACATATATTGGATGATTATATATTGATTCTATTTTTTAAATTAATAATTTTTGTAAATAAATTAATTGGTTGATTGTGAAATTTTTTATATTAAAATGTCTAAATCGATAAAATTACTTTTTAAATTAATTTTTGTTATATTTGGATTGGAGAAATGAATTTTGTAATTGATGAATAAATTGATGCTAAAATTTTTAATATTGATATTTTATGAATTTTGATTAATTAATTATTTTTATTTTATTTAATTAATGTGATTAAAAGATATTTTAATTAATTAATGAGATTGATGTGATAGGTTAGTTTTTTAATTAATTAATGTAATTGTTGGAATTAATTAATTGTTGAATTTATAATTGTTTATATGTGAATATGAAATTGATGAATTTCATTTAATAATTAGTGAATTAATTAATTTTTTATTATGATAAATATGAATTTTGATCATGAATGGTAACAATGGTATTCATATTTTAATTGTGATTATGAATGGTAACGTTGGAATTCAGAAATGAATTTTGATGGTGAGTGGTAATAATGGAATTTAAAAATGAATTTTGAGGATGTATCATATCAATCACATTCAAATGTGAATTAAGGTGATGAATTATAGTTAAGGAATTCATAAATTAATTGTGATAATGAATGGTAAAATTTTCTTTCCCATCTGAACTGAGATGATGAATGGTAAAAATGGAATTCAAATACGAATTGAGATTATGAATGGTGTCAATTGAATTTTTATATATGATATCTCTTTTGGATAGTTCAGACTTTGGAACTGTACAATGATTTAATTAAGAGTTTGTGATTCCTCTGGAAACTTGGGGTTCTATGTTTATGAAATGAGTAATTGAATAAAGGTAATAAGTTTACTTTATTTGTATTATTTACTCATTATACAACTCCATTTTACATTTACATAGGATATTGTTTTAGAAATTATTATGGTTGAAATTTTGAGTAATATACACAACATACTATGGATTCCAGATCAGTACCTAAAATAGACATTACGATTTAAAGATATGTTATGGGAAAAGAGATTATGATAGATGGTTGTATCGAGATAATGTATGATTAAGAGAAACATATGTGGTTTTGGACCCACATGGGAGATGTTACTATCCTTATTTATATTTAATTTTTATTTTCCAATTTTAGTCACCATCTGATATTATTTTGTACGGTTAATTCATATATAATTTCATTATTTTTTGATTGATTTAATGTTGTGGTATTTCTATGATAAATATTATATAGTATTTCTATGATCGATATTAACTCCATTATGTTAGATTGATGCCTATGGAGTTGGAGGTTGTGTGCATAAAGTAATTTAATTGATTGTATCAAGTCACTAGTGTGGAATACTTATGTCATGACATTACAAAGTGGTAATGGAGCATTTTATTCATAGCATTTGGGAATGCTAAAAAAGATAATTAGATGATTTGATCCTTAGATAAGAGCTCTTTCATTGTATTTTCTTACCCACGTATGAGGGTATTGTCATGTACCCATTATGGGGTTGTAATTATTGATGTATTTTGTTATAATTGATTATATTTTACATTGAGTGATGAAATGGTTATCAAATATGATTATTGTTTATTTGGGTTTTATATTATCTGAATCATGTCCAACAATTTCATGAAAAATATATAATTTAATCATTCTTGGTACTTATGATTATTCTGTGACATGCATCAATTTATCCTTTCACCAGAAATGATTTTTTTGTGTATATTGAGGACAAATTGAAATGTTTTTTCTTTTCTTGTGTTGTTGAACTGAAAATGGAGGTTAATGTGAACATGAATATATTTATATCATGCAATATGTGAAAAAATGGGTGTCTAATATAGAATTTTAATAAATATAATGAGTTTACCTTTTATTAACCATGACCTTGACATAGGATGGTAAATGATAGTGATACTTCCTTATTGTGGACTATGTGAATCATAAATTTAGAATGACTTGGAATTGATTTTTTGAATCCATCTTGTCTAAATTGTAAATGTAGTGTTTTGTGTCTAGAAATGTGTATTTGGAATTGTTGAAATACACCACCACAATTATCATTTTTGAGAGGATGATAGGGGGAACTGGGGGATATCTCCTACAGTAGTTGAACATGAGTCACCAGTAGATCCAAAGAGGGATGTTAGAGATAATTACCATTAAAAAATTTCTCAATTTTTAGAACATATTGAATGACACACAATTTAGATAGTAATGAGAATTTCTAGACATACTCAAGAGTTTCAGTTATAGCACCCTCCGACTTTTATTAGAGTGGATGGACCTAGGGAAGGAGAGTTCTGGAGTGAGTCAACACAAAATATACTTGAATATTTATAGACTCCTTCTAATAAGAGGGGAAATATATTCACTTACATGTTGCGAGGATTAGTGAAGCATTGAGGGGTTTTCAATGTCAAAAAATGTGATGGATTATAAGGACATTTGGAGATGTTTCTAGAGCACTCTTATCCAATGGTGCTGGGACAAGATATAGATATTGAGTTCAGGTGGTTAAATTAGGGTATTATATCCAGGATTGACTATTTCGGCCATATTATCTATTGTTAATTATTTTCTCTAGCATATGAAGTGGTTGATATAGGTATGCCAAGATATTTCTATAATGGACATAAATGTGAGATTATGTCCCAAGTAATCCTTGTTTGGTTAATGAAGTATTTTTAGGTGGTTGATTATGATATTATAGATGAGGGGAATCTCAAGGAGGCATCTAGTTTTTTGATGACGGTTACTAATATATGATCTAGAGGAACACCTTCTGATATATGGAAGTATTGATATTATAATATAATCAACAAAGAAAATAATAATCGTTTACATGGTGATGGATAAAATACTCATTATACTACCCACATTCATTTACACTAGTGTGGATGGTCATTTCACTGCCATAGACAATGTCAATGAACTCCAGTTGACTTCCAATCAATTGGAAAGATGGGATAGATACAAAAGTTCTTCAGGAACTTGCGTCATATGGGTAGTGATGGATTAGTTAGACATATCTATTATGTGGAAAGGGGATCATATGAACTATCTTATTCTGATACCTAGAATTCCACTAGCCCTAGAGGAAGAAGAATTGTATGAGGTTTTTATTGGAATAAATTCTCGTATCATTTTAATGTTGCCTCTCAAGGGACTGAGGTCATATAATAGGGAATATGGGAATGACTATTTCATGTCATTCATCTTATAATGATAGATATTTAGGAAGAACTGTTGCAAATTATAAGTACTATTATTGTATATTATATGCTATATAGTAAATTATTTGATAATAGAGCCTCTCATTCCGTCAATTATTCATACATTTCATGTGGTTTTATCTTAGTGGTGGAGTTTACAGGGTGGTGTTTATAATATATTTTCCTTGGGAGTGAGGCCGAGAGACATTTTCCTATTGAAGGGGTGTTCAATCACGTTTTTGTACTATCTTTTTCTATGGGCCCTTTACAACATTTTCATGTCAAGAATTATCCGAATTTTTTGTATTCATATTTTATTTAAATACTGAGACCAGATTGATTGATACTGCATACAGTGAATTTCATATTACCTATGGGTGAAAATTACATTCATCATCAGGAATGGGATATATATAGGCTGGTCGTAATGGGCCAGTTCATCAAAAATGTGAGGATCTCGCTACAAAATATACTAGTCTATTGATCGATGACTAAGGTTTAGGGAATTGAGACATTCGTCCATTGGTGGATAGGTATCATGTTGTTTTTTTATAAATTATCACATCTTAAACATATATATATATTTAGAATTTATAATTGTCCTCATACCGATGGATGAGGAATGCTATATTCCACAATACATAATGGAACTAGCAAAGAATCAACAGATCAACAATCATGTGACAGAGTTAATAATTAACGTGTTTATCTATTCGATTATATCCCATTGGTTTTTTCATGTTTTGTTTTAAAAGATGGTTGATGGGACACTTCTATTATGTTTTCATTGTATAATTATATACAATATGACATTGAAGAACTGGTATCATCTATCATGTAATGATGATCTATATTATTAATTGATGGGAGAATTTATTTTCTACAAGATTGGCATGATATCACGATATCATATATTGATATTTCATCCATTAGATATACCAAAGACGACATTTAGAATCATTTAAGGCCTTTATGACTAATTTATAATTCGATTTGGTCAGAGAACAAAATAATAGTGTTTATGTCCTTGATTAATCGAATCTCACTAACATACAAGGAGGAGTTTTGGTAGTTTCTATGGAAAACATCTTTGTGTAATCCATGACTCAAGATGATCATTCCCATAATCGTGATATCATAATGTGTACACAGACAAATAATCTTCGTTATGGGAATATATAGATGTTCCAGTTTTGTATCGATAAGGTACACTACATGTGCAACATAATTTCAAATGATGGTGTGCCTAGGGATCCATATAATATTTAGAATGATTTCTCTTGGGAGTATCTCAAGTATGTTTTTCATATCCATAACTTTCTAAGAGTAGCTGGATAATCTATGAGGTTCATCAATTTATTTTCCTGATTGGTAGATCCACATTTGTGATATACTTATATTGTGAGAATGTATGATATGTTGAATCATGTTACAATTCCTTTTAGTATAGGATGATAAAATTTACATCAACAACAATCTTGATCCAAACCAAGTTGGGTGAGGACTATATGGTGTATTGGGATGCTTCTTGAAAAATACAAGGATAGTTGTTGATATATAAGGATTGAGTTGTGGTGTAGGGTTATCAATATATGAGGATACATTAAAAAAACTACCCTGTGCATGACCTCAAACTATCTATATTGAATTATGTTATGTATTATTAAAATTGTTATGTATGGTATGACAATTATACTATATATAATTATCAAACAAACATAAATAATATCATTTATCATCAATATTTTAATATCTATAAGTTCTAATGGATTGATTTTATATAGTAATTTGATTTTAATCTAGAATATCTTTTAGATAACGGAAATAGTTTAGCTGAAACATTATTAATGGAAACTCAATCTCAGAAAATTTAGTATTTTAGTTCATAGTGAATGATGGTGAATTTACTGGATTAGATACATTTTTTGGATGAAGAGAGGTAAGAGCATATGGATCAATTAATATTATTAGTGGATTATACACTTTTGAGCATGATCCAAGATATATAATATCTAGGTCTGGAATTTTTCCCCTAAGGGAAACCCATGATGTTGGTGAGACACTGCTATATTGGATGATAGATGTGGATGATATCACCTATGTCATGGCCTATATTGTTTTCCCTATAAGTATGCATGAGGGCATAATGTGTGAATTTAAGGCAGTTATGTGGTTGGTGGATCCACGTGTGACCAATATGTATCGTGATCTATGAATATAGATTTGGTGGTTGGGATTGAAAATTGAGATAGCAGGGTTAGTGACAAGATCCTACACCATTCAAAATGTGAATTCTGAGAATAAATAACATGTAGGTTTAATGAATTTATTTCTCATTCATGAATGAAAGTTGGAATATGTTACCATAGACATTGTGTTGGGTCTCCTAAGGATTTTTTAAATGAAAGATGATATTTTGTTGGTTAACGAACCAAATCCAAAAGAATAAAATTTTCTTCCTATTCATGTGAATTTATTTTCATAGAAGATGTGAGACTTTCACATTCTTGATATGGTTTTTATGGATGGAGCGTTGCATACTACTATTTCAGACTGTGAATCATCTATTACATTTCTCTTTTGGTATGGATTACCGAAGTTTCTTTGTATGTACATTTTATTGAGTAGGAAATTCCATGCACTGATTTATGGGAAGTCAAATCATACAATATTGGTCCTAGAGTATTGCTTCAAGAATGAATCGTAGACATTGGTGGTACTTTGTTGAAGGACCTAGTATTGGTGGATTTCTACTTTAAAACTGATTATCTATAATCTATATAGATTGTACAAGAAGAGTAACCTTATGGTTTTAAATGATGATTGCCACTATCACGGATAGAGGAAGGTGATTAAATGTTATTTAGAATTATTCTCATGTAAGAGATTATGGGGAAGCTTCAAATGATTTGGAAATGTATGACTATGTGTGTGAGTAGACAAAAGACATATGCAGATAGACATCAACGACCAATACACTTTAAAGGGGTTGATCATGTATTCCATTGGGTGTCGCCTAGATTGGATCATTATAGGATACATAGTTTGGGGACGTTGGATCCCAAGATTGTTTTACCATTTCATGTTGTGTAATGAATGAAGCCAGTAGCATACCAATTGTCTCTTCCACATTAGTGCAACTTTATCGATGATTTTTTTTCTTGTTTCACCACATCAATGGGATCTTTCCAAATGGTCTCAAGTGATCATTGTTGATTATGTATAGCTAGGAAAAATGTTTACTTTGAGGATAATCTAATACATTTGTGGGATTGGAGTGATAAATTGTTTTGGAAAAATTTTGTACTGATAATTTGTGAATTATGGAAACCATGCATGTGTTATTAATTAATCAAAATATTAGATTAAAAAAATCTCAAAAATCAATTTTAACCAAAAATTACACCTATATCGACCATAAATATTCTCTCTAAATTATTGAGGTATTTGGACAGATTATAATCCCTCTTGACAAATATTAATGAAAAATTGAAGTGCATATTGATGATATAATCATCCACAAATATGTGGATTCTTCCTAAACGATATCCCTATATCCCTGTAACCTTCATAGGTAAAATAATATTGTTTTTATGATGTTGGTTCAATATATAGATATATTTTTTCTAATAATTATCCATTTAATCTTCTTTTTAGGTTTTAATTAAAAAATAAGTTCTTTTTCTTGTGTTTTGCCTATCCATATTTATTTGTAAAACTTATGTGGGGAGATAAGTCTTCAATGAATTGATGTGGGTTGTATAATATTCAAATCCCAATGTTAGTATTTAAATATCATGTATGTAATTATATAATTGAAATTGTATGATTACAAATTGAGATTATAGAATATAATTAATTAGTTTTTTATTGATCCTAATTCTAGGATTGTGTAAATGGGATTATAGAATGGATTAATTTGAAATAAATAATTAATGAATTAATTGTGGTTGCTATATTTGGAATTCTGAGTTGGATTAATTAATTATCCAAGTAATTAGTTGATTCTTTTGTTATAATGAAATTGGTTGAATTGAGATTAATTTATTGTTGAATTATTTACTGTATTTTTTGTAATTATATTTTTAGGGAATTAATTAAATAGATTTAAATATTAATTAATTGTTGAATTAAATAATGTAATGATGAGGAAAAATTATTTTTTGAATCAATAAATGTAATTAAGAAAATGTGAATTTTTTGAATTTTATTAATTACATGATGGAAATTTTAACATTATATTGTGATAAATATGAAATGGGATTTAGTTGGAAGCATTGGAATTCATATTCTGAATTTTGTGGAAAACATCTACATACATGAAACATTATTGTAAAATAATTCTTACACATGGAATGTTGATCTAAAATTCCAAATCCGTGATGATAATAAAAATGACGATAAAATACATTCATCAAATAAAATTAATTTTAGTGTTATTAGTTAAATTAAAATATAATATTTAGGTTAATCCTATTGTGGATCTATTTTACCCTTTCCATGGTAACATGATTTTTACCATAGTAACTATTATTTACATCTATAAATTAAATTTAATATATTATATTAGATTAATTCTTATAATTATAAATATGTATACCATTTAAAATAAATTGAAATTCAAAAAGTGGTATAAATTCACTAAAAATAAGTGTGAAAAAACCCATGAAAAATTGATTTTAGTAAATTTAATTTTAAAACATAATTATTAATATTTAATAATTCCATTCCAATTAAAAAACACAACATAAATGATAAAATTTATTATTATATATATTGTATTTATTTATTATTAAAATAATTCATCAATAGTTGTCATTATATTTTTAATATAAGACTACCTTCCTTGAATAAAAATTATTTTTAAAAAAAAGTGTTTTCTTTCAGATTTTATTATTTTTAAAATAATATAAATTAATAACCTAATAATTTTTTATATAAATGTGTATGAAAAATTATTTTTCAAATCTGAGATAGACCAGTTTGTATATACCACTAAATTGGAAATGTAATTATTATCAAATTAAATAATAAATTTCCTAATGTATAAGTTGATTCATTTAATCCTTGTGTACCATGAAAGGGAAGCCATTAAAACATAAAATTTAATTTTTGATAAATATAACAAAAAATATCATGTAGTTACATTCCTCTACCATATAGTAATTTTTATATTGATGTTTTTTCATTTTGATACAAATAATATAATATTCTTCTACCTTATCAAATCCTTATATTCCCACATGGTTTCTAATAATTCATATTTTCCCAAAAACACATTTTGATAGGTTAGTGGACTTTTTTCAAAAATAATTATCTCATAAATCCCAAATATTCCATAGTTACATAAAATAAGATAGAAAATTATACATTATTATGAACTCTATATTTTGTTCATATAAATTATTTGGTATATACTTCATCAGGATATATTCATGGGACAGAGTGTTATTGTGGGAGTGATTTAATGGAAGTGTAAAGTGAAAATAAATCATCCATATGTGATGAATATTTGTTAAAGATATTGAAATTTATTTTTATTACCATTCAATTAATTAAAATTTCATTATATTATTATAATGGTATATAAATGGAAATAACTTTTCACTATTATAAAACTATATATTTCACCAATAAATATAACTATAACACCAGTATTAATTATGAGATTCCCATATTTTCCGATGAATATCTTTATCCTTAATTTAGATTTCCTCATCATGCCCAGGTCTAAATTTCATTCTTTATTAATATTCATCTAATCATAAATGAGTTATAAATATTATAATATATAAGTATTTAAAAGAAGTCATCTGAATGTATGACTGAATATATAATGTTTTATAAAAAAATTACCACATATTTATTTGGATCCCAAATTTATTTTATATATAATATATGATTTCTAACCATGTCCTATTGGATAGGAAAGGTATTACAAGACTACAAATTTATCTAAGGATTATATTTAATACAAATCTTCAACTCCAAATTCATATAATATAGATGATTTCTCAAAAACATTTTGGTAATACAAGGATATCAATCAGATGAAAAATACTTTTTTACTCCATGAAAACTTATAAATTAATTGATTTATATAATGGAATGAGGGAAAGCAGATAAATCTTCTACTTTTATTATGGATTTTATTGAATTAATTGAAAACCGAACTATAAAACAAAAAAACTTTAAGGAATATTGTTGTTTTATATTGTAAAATTATTAAATACATGGTCATTGTTTCCCATTTATATTCTAGTATGTAAAATCGCTGAAAAAATCTATTATACATTTATCTCATATCATTAGCAGAGTATCATAATTTCAAATGAGGAACATACACTAAAATAGTCCTTTTCATGCGGTTCTATAAGAATTTATCATTCATATATCAATAGAAATTGGCATTTCAAGGGTGAATATTGAATGGTGAACTATAAGATTTATACAAATACTATATCATTAAAAATTATATTCATTTGGAACATACATAGTTTTTGACAACATATCATTCCATCATAATCCGGGTTGATCTCATGAACAATTCTCCCATTCATTTGTAATAATATCATTTCTCTATATAATTCATAATCATCAAATAAAAGTATGTATGAACATTTATTTGATAATTATAACAAATTTACCCTTTAATTTTTATTTAATTATATATATTATAGAAATATATAATTACTTGATCACACTTAATCATCATCCTAGAAGAACAAGAATGAGCCATATGAATTAGAGTATCATCCCACTTGTTTATCTTAATGGGTTGTAATGTATTGAGAAAACATAAAATATTATCAAATACTAACATATGATTCAGTTTATATTCAAATTATTCTATGACAATATATAATTAAATCATTTATGATCAATATATATTTCATGTTTTGTACCTTGATGAAAATTCCTCCATAATCTAATTCGATAATTTCTAATTCCAAATCCAAATCATTAGTTGGGTAGTTTTAATCATGAATTTTTAGTTTTCCCGAAGCATAATATATAATCATTTTATACTTAATAATGTTAAATAATATTCCCTTCATCTATGGATCACTATAGATCCCAAACCATTCTATAAATAGTTTCACTATCAGAGTATGTGCAACGAAAAAAATTCTCTTCATTTCCATTTATTTTTCCTCAAATTTATCTCTATAAGGTTACATATATCCCTTAGTAGTTACCATTATAATTTTATCATATATTCATGGTAAATAAATAAAAATGTATCGATAGTATCCTTCGGGCATAGGAAAAATATTTAATTTTTTCACAATGGCCTTATTTGGACATTGTATTCTATCACTTGTCACTTAAGGACATATCGATATACCCTCTCAATGGATTATATGGAGCGTGAATAAAATATTATATTGAAAAAATCAATATTTGAAAAAATGTATTATTTCATATTATTTTTTAGTGTCATCCAAAAAAGAATAATACTATCTTTATTGTGTTCCATACCCATGGAATAAAAAATAATATCATATACAATTAATACAACCAAATTCCAAATTAATTAGTTTTGATGTCATGGGAAGTCACTTTTTCAATGGGATTAAATGGATTTTGATGTTTATAGTCATTATTAACAAATGGATTATTTCACTGATTTTTGTAATTCCAAAACAGATTGGAATTATAATCATGGTGTAGAGGTGGTTGATTTCGTTTAACTTTCTCATCAATATTTTCTCCCTCGTGGTGCTAATTTAGAATTCTGTTTCATGAGGTACTTATTTTACAAAAATTAAAATTTTCTATACCCTATATATAACATTTCATTCATAAATCTTTCCACACATGTTCCACGAAGTAATATTAATTTTCATTCATATATTGGTTTTTTATTTTTTATTTCCTCACAACTCCAGCTCTCTTATTTACTAAAATCTATGGCAATAATTGATATATTATACCTATTTCTAGTTTTTTTTCTACATCCAATAAATTAATCCAAGTAAATAAAATTTATAGAAAATTTATTTTTGATACATGGTTTTATGAAAATAATTAAATGATCATGTTTTATTTTATCATCAATTATAAAACATGAATAATATGTTTCATTTCTCGTAAACTTTCCCCATTATTATTAATGGATTCATTATTCTTCTAATTTTGTTCGATAAATTATAATTATATATTCATGTGATTAGTGCATGTAATATAATTATTTAATAATAGCATTCTGTGATCATTCCATGATATAGATCAAATTTTCATCTCTTGGAACATATTGTATATGTGTTTAAACGATTTATTCATGCCACCTTCCAAATGATACACAATGAAACAAACCTTCTAATTGTATTATAATTTTAAAATAGATATTTTATTTTTCAGTCAAATTGATTTCTTACTCATAAATAATTTGAATATATGAACAACTAAAGGAATGTATACATTTCGATAAAAAGGACGTGATAATGAGTTCTAATATTGTTAGATCCTTTGGTTGTCTAAAATGGGTAATGTTTCCATTCATGAGGTATTTGGGTTAATATATCAACATGATTTGATATATCATCTCTATTTTTAATTGTTTCTATTGAGTACATTTATTAAACTATTTATCATATTTTTTTATCTCAAAATTACTCATATCTCTAAATATTGAATAAAAAAATCAAATTGTCAATATCATTCATCATAAATCAGTTCAAACAATAATGTGATCATGAAAAAAATTATTAGGAAATCTAAATATATGAAACCATTATTCAACACATGAAACAATTTGATGTTCACATATCACAATTGATTATAATCAATATTTTTAGTTTTTTAAACTTATTCAAAAAATGGTTCATAAAGGTAGTATGATTTATCCCAATAATATTCCTCCTGATTTTATATTCTAGTGATTATACTTTGTCCCACTCATCATGTACTGAGTGAAGATAGAGATAATTATCATCAATCATTTTTAGGTTCTTTTCTCTTTTGATCATTTGTTCCATATCCACATATCATTTCTAGTATCGAAAGTTGAATATCATTACTAAGAAAAAAAAAATATTTACATTACAAAAACATCAGGATATAATATTATACTTAACATTTTTACCATGGTTTTTAGAAATGTTTTAAAATCCTTATCTATAAAAATAAACAAACTATTATATAATTCTAAAGAATTATTAACAATTGATTTAATAAAAAATTTAAGCATTACTTATGATTAATATTCAAAACATTACATAATAATAAATTCTCTAATAGTTTAATTTTTTTGTGTATTTAGGGACTAGAAACATAATCATATTACATAAAATATGATTTAAATATCTCATATAATGTTATTCTCGCATAAAATAGTTCATAAAAATACACTATATAATGCCAATCTCTATTAGCAGGGGAATGGTAATTGAAGAAATGGATGGTGGTTTTGATTTTTGAGGGTTTATATTAGTGAAATCAACTAATTATACCATGTGAGAAAAAGATATTGATACAGATATAAGAACATGATAATATCTTCTTTGTTCTACACATAATCATTTTAAGACACATTACCACAATCCATAGAATTGTTATTAGTCATAACAATCTCTATATGTCATAAGTTTGTTTAATCATAAATAATATATTATGAGTAAGAAAAATATGTCAATTTATTAAGGAATAATTTTATTTCATATTGAAAAAATATATACATCCATTCCATTCGTAAAGGATACCATATAATCCTCTCAGTTTTTATGGGATTTTGTCAAATTCCTCCTTTTTGATATTAATCATTTACTCCCAATACTATAACAATGGAATGGTTCCCTTACAGAATTGGGTTCAATACTAATTTTATTTCATATTATAGTATAATATTTACTTATTTACCCAATTAATTGAGGGTATATAAATTTAGGTCTTATAACAATGATAATGAAATGATAATTAGTTTTTTTACAAAATATAATAAAACATTATTAGATTCCTCATATTATAACATATAGATTCTAATTTGGTTCCAACAACATTATATAAATTAATTATAGAAAAACTAGGGGAAAAGAAAAAAATTTCATATAATGATTCATAAATAATTATTATCAAAACATATTCAAAGGAAATAAAATTCTTTTTATCAATTTAATGTACATGGATATTGACAAGAAATTTCAACGACCAAAGGAAATATAGTTGGTTTTCTAACTAAAAAAATCTCTATATTTTCTTTTATAAAATAGAGAAAAATGGTACTAATAAAAAATCTATGAATTTCCATATAATAAAAAATAAATTGTGTTTTATGTAAAATTCCTATATAATTTCAGTTACTCAAAATTTCTCATAGACAATAAGAGAATAAAATAAGATTGAAATGTAAACCATTAACTAATTTTTTTATTTCTGTATACATGATCAATACAACTCATAGGTCAATATATATTAATTATAAATATATTGTAGAAAATTATTTTTATATATAATACTAATTATCAATTTCTTTATTATTCTATAATAATTTTTTTTATGAATTTCCAAAATAAAAAAGTATGTTTTAGTTAAAGATGTTTTTTTCTTAGAATATTAACATCTGCTGGTTCAAAACATTATACATTGTGTATTATATTATTAAACCTCGGATTATTATCAAGAAATATGAAACATTTTAATTCATTAAATACACAAATATAACCATTCCTATAATGCAATGATAAAAATTGAGTTATATCCATTCATGAAGTATGTAATATACAAAAACATATTGGTTACATGTTCAAAATTTGATGGGTAAAAACAAAGTATAATATCTTTATATAATACTTTTCAAATCCTAATTAAATAATAAATAAAATATATATTAATTAATTATATATTTTTAAAGAGTCATGTAAATAAGAAAATAAAAACGAATCACATCAATTTGTAGAGGTGGTAGTCCAAACGTACGCATATGAACTATATTAAATTTCCAAAAAAAGAAGGGAATTGATTATAAAATGTATATACCATTAATATAATAAATTATAAGTATATTATTGGAACATATATTTTCATGTTATGTTGGATATCGAACATTTGTAGGATTTTTAAGAAGAGATTAACAAGGAAATTATTGATAAGAACAGATAAATATTATTCATGTATCCTCCTTTAATGTGAACACTAAGGATTCATTAATTGTTATTTTGAAACTAATAGAACCTATACATCATGTATATAGATCTTGGGAGAGTATTTTGAAATAAATTTTTCATGGTAATGTGCTCATGTGGTGTGGATAAAGGAGAAGAGGATGTTCCCATTAAAAAATGAGTGAGATGTAAAAAGTTTACATACATTTGATATTATAATATATTATATAGATTATTAATTTAATTTGACTCAAAATTAACAATTCTATAATGAACGAAAGAATATGGATAAAATTCCATTATTCAATAAAATTAAATGATTTTCATTGGTGATATTGTAAACATTATCTATTGCGTTTAACCATCATTCACCTTATATGTGAAAAAAATTTATAAAAGAATTTTTCCATAATAATGACTCATTATAAAAAAAATATTATGTATAGATTTTATAATATTATTATTGATATAAATATATAATATTGATTCAATTTTGCAAGAAAAAATTTCTATAATTTGATGAAACTAATTTTAAATATTTTCAACACAACCTAACATTATTAAATAAATTTAATCAGAAATTAAATTTATTCATATTACATTTCTAAGAGGAATCATTGTATGAGTGAATAAATTTTTTATGGATTATATTATATTAATAATTACTAAAAATCACTATTTAATTGTTAATTATCTTATTCATCATAAATAAAATACATATCTTTTATGAAAGGTGTATTTAAAAAACTATCTTTTTACATTCAAATGATTTTACTTTTGTCTCCAAGAAATTTTAAACAAATAAATTTATTTTATTAATGATTAAATAATAATTTTTTATAAATTATTTATTCATTTTCATAACTGGAAATCCAATGATAAGGTGATAACAATCATATTAAACAATAATATTTCAATAGTATTATTTGAGGTGTTTATAGCCATTATTTTAAATCAAGAGAACTATCAAGGACATAAAATATATTTAAAATGGAATCATATCATGAATATGAAGTTTTTACAAGTGTAATTGGTTATTGAAGAATATAAACGTTATAAGTACATAATGTGCTTATATATCATATGGGGTATTTTTTTACAGAACCTACAAAGTATTGTTATGATGCAATGTTGTTGGGGTATTTCAGAGTAAGAGAGATAAGTTCATATATTTTCATCACTTTCAATAAAAAGTATCCTTATGAATACTGGAATATTTTTTCATCAAAATACATCAAAAGGGACGGTGAATATGGCATTCAACATTATGGTGTAATAGAGTGAAAATAGTTATAATTTTATTAAATGATTTATTAAATATATTTCATCTTTATACTACATAACAATATATTACATGTGAGTTATTGATAGAGACATAGTTTTGATTTGACCATCTAATATATTTTAGTGCTTCACATACATTATAGTTTTCTAGTTAGGTAATGACGAACTCTTATAACATTTCTTTAATAGACCTTAGAAATTATTCTACATAGTATAGATTTTATTTTCAATATCTGACTATATAATATTATATTCATTATATGAGGACAGATTCATGATCTATACTATAGAATAATATCTTAGTATTTGGAACCACTGATTCCTTATAAAATGTTATTTCATATTCATTTTATTTTATATTTATTATAAATAATTTACACAAAATGAATCATGGGAATGTTCTTTTCTTTTCTAAAAATGAGATAGTGTTGGATGGTAGTGATTATTTCATTTGAATTGAATATTTAGGTTAATTCATCCAAAATATATAATTTATGACATATGATATAGTCTTCCACCAATGGACAAATAGATCTATCATATGGGTTTCACATTCTCTATCACTATAAGACAACTAGTGGATTATTTTTTGTGATTGAAGTGACAATTTCTAACTTTTTACCTCATATTACAATGATTACATATATATCATGTGGACTTTATTAATAATAATATTTAATTACCCCTAAAACAATATATCGAAATATAATTCAAAAATTTGGACACCATTTAACAGTATTCAATTCATAAATATAAAAAATTTACATTTAAATAAAAACATAATATATATATATATATTAATCGAATAAATAATTATTTTACATTATGATTTAATAAACATGTTTCACATATATTAATATAAAAATTTGTGTTAAATAATTGTTTCAATATAAAAACATTATATTATGTTAAAAATTACACTTTTACAAATTCAATTTTTTCTATGTAATAATATACAACACATAAAAAACATTTCAATGACAATACAAATTTTAATAATAAAATTTTAATTAGCTCTTCAAATAGTCATGTAAATATCTATAAAAAATGAAATTGAATTTATAATGTAATTTTTATAATGAATTTTACCAATATGAAATTAAATTTATGTTATTTAGTTTATATATGTAATAATATTGGATTATTATATAAGAATTTGTTTCATATATAAAATTAGAGAAATATATTTCTATACATAAAAATGACTTTAATATTATTTCATGACATATAATATTCATTATATTGATGATCAATTATTTTTTCCCATATATAGACAATAATTTTCATTTAAACCAATACTACATATATTAGTAATAAAAATATTAAATTCATAATATACATAATAAATATTCCATCAAATATAGTATTATTGACTACCCATTAATTACTAATTTAGTATTCTTTTTAGTTTATTCTAAATTTATTGGAATTTATTAGAATAATTTATTAGTCAATGATTGAACATTATAATTAGATTATATTAGTACAATGTTTTAAAAAAAATTAATGAATACTTGTTTCCTAAATGATATAAAAAATGAATTTATTTTCACATATATATTTATTATTTTGAATAAAATATTAAGTAGTGATTTTTTATATACTTGAAATTTAAATAAATATTATATATATTAAAAATAATATTATAATTACAAACCGATTTCTAGGTTACTATTATTATACCCGATAACTATTTCCATATTTATTATTATCATAAAATAGATAAATTACATACATTAAATCATGAAAATTAAAATCATTCAAATAAAAAAAAATATACTACTCATTACAATAGATTGAATTATATATTACATAATATGATACAAATCTTCATGATTTTTTTATTATAGGTTTTTAAATAATATTTATTCACAAGGCGGGTGATGATCCATGGAATTTAATAGTAATGTTTCTAATTATAATTAATGATTAATAAATGTTTTAAATTATCAATTTTAAGTAATTATTAATGAAATGTAATACAAATTCAATTTTTTTAATTTTATGGTGACATTATGATTTAAAATTGAGTTATTAATTTTATAAAATTATTATATGAATTATTTTATACATAGGTTATATAATTTTCAATTAATATGAAATAATATTGTATGTTGATATATATATATTCTTTATTGAATGTAAATTCATCCCTAAACAATTGGTATTATCACTCACAATTACCTAGGATGTATTCACTACAAAAAAATGACTAAAATGATAGAGAATTTGATATAAATACTATATATAATGGGGTGATATTGGGATAATGTAGACTCTGATGAAGAAAATAATAATTTTGAAATTTATGTAAGTTCAAAAACTATAAATAATGTAGGGTGTGTGGGTAAAAAATGATAGAAATATCATTACTGTCTTGATATCCTTAACTCAAACTCAGAGGATCTGTACCCTTGAAAGAAAATTTACTTCAAAACTATATTGCTCATATATTAATAAATGGGTATTCCAAGATGATAATTGATTTATGAATATGTATAAAGAGGATTAAATTTTTTTTTGGAATTAATGAATTATGTCATGGTATGATGATGAAATATTTATTACATCCATATACATATTCAACATCAATATCTATATATAAGAAACTATTATTTGGGAAAAATATTGCTTGGTGGGAAATTCATATTCTAAAATAGAATATATTTATGTAAATGTTTCATTTTTCACATATATTTGTATGAATGTATTCAAATATTTATGGAAATTTTGGTGCAATTAATTTTACAGTTTATAATGATGGAAATTAAATAATTATTCTATGCTATATTCCATGAATATTATGTTCACATTAAATATCTAAATTTTATTATTACAGTGATATATGATTTAATAGTGTCTTGGATGATGAATTCATTTAATGGGAATAAGAATGGACCGTGGTCAAAATATTAATTCTCAAATAAAAAAAAACATAAAATCAAGGATTCTATCATAGTAAAGTTGTAAAAAATGTATATAACATATATGTAAATAACCCAGGATTAGTTGACCATTTTTATTGATGAAAAAAAAATTATAGGAATAAATGATGGATGATTACTATAATTTATCAAATTAATATGGGGTTATTATGGGAGGTATTTGATTAGTTAAAATACTTTTTTACGTTATTTACATATTACACAATGATGGAATATCCCATTTATTTCATAATCTAGATTTTCTACAAGGAAACTCATGAAATTTAAAATAAATGATTTCAAGGACATAAAGTCCATAGTATCAATAATGAATTCATTTTAATGTAAAAATTATCATTAATAAAGTTTATGATAATTCATATTAATCATTTGTTGTTTATCTTACATATAAGAAACACGACATTAAATTGTTTAATAAATTATTTTAATAGGAATGGAGCTAATTAATACTAATTTCACTCCACTTCTTATCTGTAAAAGAGAATATTCATTACATTAAATTAAATTAAAATTCAATATTATTTATTAATTATACATCATAATCACAATTATTGATATATTCACAGACATACATACATACGTATATATATATATATATATTAGGGTTGTTTAGTGGATGATTAGGGAATCCAATTCTATCATTGAAGATTTCGTGTATCGTAAATATAAATAATTAAAACTATATGATAATATTATTAATATAATCTAGGTTAATTTTTTATATACTATAATGTAGCCAATATTTATAGATCATGATAATTTTTAGGTAAACATAAAAAAAATTTGATTGTATTATAAAAAATCATTTCCATCATTTATTGAAAATGAAAATTTTGAAAACATATAACATTACTAGGAATACGGTTTTATGTGGTCATGTTTTTTTAGATTACATGAATATATAAAAAACTAATATGGATATCATGAGAATGGAAGTACACAAAATAGATTTTTAGAGGCACCATTAGGCATTTGGTGTCCAAAGAAAATCATGAATTTTAATGTATTATGGATGGAATCAGATAATTAACGAGAAATTTTATATTTATTCAAAGGTAATTTGAATCATTTTATTCTCTCTATTTAAATTTATATAACTCTCTAATTCACTTTTATAGAAGATTAATCTATTATTTTAGGATAATATATAGATTATTTATGTGGTATAAATTAATGATATTTTTTTGAATCAAAATCAAGATTGTTATAATTATTTAATATTATTGTAAATAGACATGATATCCCTTAATTATTGATTATAAAAAAGTATATTAGTGATATTATATTGAAGGGATATACTTTGTTTAAATTTATTAAATGGAATGATTGTTACGGAAGTGGTTTTTGAAATATTTTTTTTTTTGAAATCATTTTATCACAATAGTTATGACTCGTTAATTCTTAAATTTATAGATTATAACATTAGTGATACACTATAAAAAGGGAAATATTGAGGATAAATTTTCTAATTAGAATATTAATACTCAAAAAATGTTATTGAACCAATTTAGAATGGGTTTTCAATATACCCCACATGGGATCTTTATGATAATAACTTGGATTAATTTTCTAAATTTTGAGCTAACCCCATCACTATTACCATTAAAAAATTTATTATTATCATTTACAATATATCTTGTTAAATTATTATAATAACACTATTTCACATATTTAGATTTAATTTAGAATTGAAAATGATTTATGAAAATAAAGGGCATATATATCTCTAAAAGTGATTTTCATATAAGTTCAAAAGAGTTTTTTGAGGGTTTTATAATGAATTGGATATATATTAATATGTTTTATTCATGCTATAATACTTGATGATTATATATGAGAATTGATGTGATAGAAAAATGTTATATTATGTGTAAATTGCAATTGTATCTCATGATTGGGTGCCATATATAGCTTTTTCAAATTGTGATCCCCATTATACCTCTCAAATGCATTGGGTAATTTTCATTATCATGAAATTCATGTGTAATGGATTTCACAGGTGGATTATCTAATATTCATTTAACTAGGATCCAATTACATCAGAAATATGTTCTAAAAAATATAAATATGTCTCGCTACGTCATATAAAATACATTTATAATTTAATTCCATGGAAATAATGTTTTTTATTTTAGAAAATGTTATTTTCCATATATGATTGAATTATTTATTTCATACTATCAACGTGTAAAGTGATAATGTTATAAAAGAAGTGGTTGTTGATTTTTTCATTAAATTAATAGATTAATTATTTTCTTGTTTCCCTTAATTTACATTAAACATTAGTCCCAAGTTTTTAAACTAATTTTCATAATATTTATAGTTGTATTGGAATAATGAAATTGTATTGTCCAAAGACATGATGAAATGTCTAAATAGAAATGTGATTTTAATATAAATGTTTTGTAATATGGAAAAATGAAAACATCTTAGATGAGTCAACGTTTTTGGTAAACGGTTATTTTATGTGTGTTCAGACTTAATTCTCTAAACAAGTAAATATTAAAAAATCATGGAAATGTTTGGAAATTAATTTTATACTAAGATCATATGATTTATATAATTATTATGGATGGGTAAAGAAAAATAAATTTCCATCAACTTTTGAAACAATATTTAAAATAATTTATATAAATGGTGAACTTAAAGAAACATATTTTATATTTATTATACCCTGTATTCTTGTACACAGATTTTATTGTCATATAATATAAAAAGAAGATAAATTTATTTTTTATTATGAGGTCACCAATGTATTACTATCACATATCTATACTACAATACATTTTTTATTATAAAAATGATCTGTAGATCAAATTAAATTAATGGAAGTAGGTGGAAATGATTTTATAATATTAAAAGACTAAAATGAGGGTCAACTGTAACATGGAAAATTAATTTTATTTTTATTTATATCCTTTAATAATTTAGGTAATGTCAAATTATTTTGAAGGGGAAAATTATATATTTGACGAACTATATTTTTTATACAACATTTTATTATTTAGGTAAAAATATTATGTGACGCATCATCTCACATTGAGTGATAAATATGATAATGTATAATGCATAAAACTCATTTTCCATATCATAAAAATTTTAGAGTTACATAATAACAATATTTGGTAATAGTTGTCAAATTGAATATTGTTCAAACTATATAAATTATTAAACATTGACACCTAAATTTTGTTAATTATTTATTTTATTTCTAATGGTTTCATAGGGGCCTTAATAGTTTATGAACCTTATAGTTCCAAAAAAATTTCCAAAACCATAGATTTATTGAATAAATGAGAATATATAATGAATGTTTCAAGGATCATAATTTGATTTTTCACTTCAATATTATGTTTTCTAGTGTTGTAGGGATGATTATCAATGAATTTTTTTTCATGGAATGGTTTAAATTTCATTGTTGATATTAGTTTAGATGATAAATTGGTTATTTACTTCCAATACATCCTATTTATTTATTTAATGACATAGATTTTTGTCTAAAAAATATTCAATTTTTTAACTTATATATATCTAACTATATAAAATAATACTATTTATACTCCTTTTTAATATTCAAAATTGTTAAATATAATTTAATAATGTTATATTTCATAAATGATGACTCATCGATATTATGCACAACTACTATTTACATTTCATCATTAATAAGTGTGTTTGTTATTTTTATTATCCTAGAATAAATAGAGTAATTTTTTATTTTGGTGAGATCATGACATGGTTTTTTTCCTAAGGGAAATATGTTTGATGTCACATTAGAGAATTAGGGCTGAACGTGTTCTCAAAAATCTATTTATTTCAATTTTTTCATTATTAGTAATTGAAATTTCATTCATTTATAATTATATGATGTAATTATATTCAAATTATTATTTAGTAAAATTGGAAGTATTTTTTATGGAATTAAATTTGCATGTCATGTAATGTTAGAAAGCATGGGTATATTTCTATCTTCTAGTTGTTATTATATATATGGGTCAATTTTATTTTTTTCCACAATTTTTAGGATTGTTTATAGGGTTCTTCAATGTGACATGTCAAAAATATAAATATAAATTCAAAGAAAATTAGACACACATTAGAAAATATTATAATATATATATATAATCAATATGAATTCCAAAGGTGCGGGTTTTGTTCTAAATCATCCTAAATAGTTAATGTACCATCATTGACATTTTTAGATGTACAAAAATATTTCATTAAATTAACTATACATCAATATTCAATAGTATTATTCTCAAGTTTTTTCTTTTAGGCCTCATTTTATTATTTCTATTTGATAATAGAATATGACTAATTTATAATAGTTTCAACCATTGTGTTTATTCTTCTTTTTAAGGATAGATATAATTATTCCTAATTATGGGTTGTTTAATAATATTATCAATTTTAGAGACAAAGTATAAAAATATTTTAATGTATTTTATAATTTATAGTTTACATGTCTAGTGTAATATTTTGTTTTGAGGAAATAATGAATTGGTATTGATCTATATGGGACCCATATGAGGGTCAACCAAAAAACTATGTAATAATTTTATATATTTTATTGAGTTGTTCTTGGAAATTTCGAATATTAGAATGTGGTTTTAAGATGCATCATTATATTTTTAATATAAATTATATTAATCTCTATATCACAATTTATTTTCAATTAGAACTCAAGTTGGGAAATTTTTAGTGGACCATACTTATAGTTGGCCCTTTAGTTTGATGTTTTCTAAATTACTAACATAGAGATTCTAAAATATTACCATATTTTTATTTTAAATTTAGTATATAGTTTATTAGAAAAAAATATTGTTATCTTATGGAAGATATTTATAGTGAGATATATAGAAATTATTCTTCATAATTAACATCGTTTTTAGTTGGGAATAAAATTGATGAATTTGTTGTTTTTTGGACTAATGACTTTATATGGGACTAGATTAGAATCTTTTTATTATTTAAATATATTTTATAGACATACAATATAAGGAATATATTTTTTATTGTATGTAAATTCTATATACTCTTCAACAAAAAAACTTTCATAACATTATTCTACTCTCTTACATGTTGCATTATCGAAGCTATAATATTATTGTTCATGTGGTGCTTCAAAATTGTATTTGGTTATGAATTAAAACCCATGATATCTGATCAATTCCACCAATAACCATTGAAACAATCCCTTTATGTGTTCAATGATACCAACTAGTTTTGAGGTAAATATATATATCTTATTGGAGTATTTTTTCCAAAAGAATATTATTTATCAATAATAAATAAATAAAATATAATTAAATTCATATATTTTATAAATTCTATAAAAATTCATCATAAAATAATGAAATATGTTAGTAAATATTAATATGAATTTTTTTACATAATTTAAGATAAAAAATATTTAAATAACTAATACTTTTGGGATAACATGGAAAAAATGTTCTAAATAATATTCCCTTAACCACAACACATGTGATAGTAATGTGACCAAAAAATTGGTTTATCTATATCATTGACCAATTTCATGAATAATTCAATATTCTAACATGTGACTCATTAAAATAATTCAGATTCTTTATTGATGTTTACATTAATGTGGCATGGATGAAAACAAATATGGTTCCCCTTTAAGAATTTATTGATTATCCAAGAAAATTTATAAATTAATTATGCATGTTATATTTTATTTAAAATTAAAAATGTTATAAAATTATAATAATTGGATCAATTATTTATAAATGAATTCAATGAATACAAAAGAAATATTTTTATAAATAAGTAAAATTTATAACATGATATTCCCCACATATCACAATGGATAATTTATTTTAGACAATACATAAAAAAAGATATAATCTAATAAATTCATTATCAATTAAAAAATTATTACCATAGAATAATGTCATCCATGATTTCCCACCATGCCTTTTCATCCTGAAAATCCACCATTGACCCCATAAAATTATGGGACTGCACATGAAAAATAATATATTAATTCTTTATAGCATCCAATCACTAAGAGTAAGTGAAAGAACCAAATTAAATGATATATTTTCAATAGATGGTCATATCATAGGATGTGATATATTTATATCTCATGGTGTTATATATAAGAACCTAATAATTCAACATGAATCTATACAAAAAATGAATCATTTAACAAGTTTACTGATATACTTTGATATTTTATTTGGAGTATATAATTAACTCATCCTCTTAAGCTATTCAATAAATATTATTACAATATTTGATATTATATATTTAATTATTTAATATTAAAAATTTATTTTTAATCAGTAATTATTACTGTGATATTTTTTAAGTAATAAAATATTTATTATAGATATAGTAATATATAAAATAATTATAAAAAAGTAGTGAATTAAATCATTCTATTCATCAGCTATGGTAGAACTTATATATATTTGATAATATTTAGATGAATAGATTGTGACAGATGATAAATACCTAAAAATCCTATTTTTAATTCGATTATGATCAGTTATAATTCATCAATATTGTTTTTCTAAAATAGAATATCATTGAAAATTTTTATGACCTTAATTTTTTGTGGTGATTCGATAATAAAATAGATACATATAAATAAATCATTATATGATATTCTATTCACATAATTCTACCTAGAACCTAGTGAAATTGAATAATAATTTACATAATATTTTATGATCATTATTTATGAAAAATGTCTTATCAACCCATCACTAATGATATTATATAAATCAATTATTTTATAATTATTCAAATTCATTTAATGATATATATCTTCTATAGAATAAAAAAATAAATATTATATTCACCTTTGTATGATGATATAATTACATGAATATTTATTAAAACCATATAATTGATTGAATATGACATTCAATTGTATTTATCAGATGATTTCAGTTCCATCAGAATTTGATCGAAAATTTTGATATTATTATAATTAACGAACACATTGTATACAAAATGTTTTAGTATATTTCTATTTTTGGTAGGTTCTCTTGTATTATATGAAATACATATAAGTAAAATATATTTATTATATACTGATATCTTAATCAATGTAATATTGTAATTTTTTAATTAATTATAGACCAATTATATTCATATAGTATATTCATATCAGTAAAATAATCCTGGATAGTTATATAGGGATGTTGATATCAGTTATAGATACATTTTCTTGGGATAGTGAGGTAATAGTATGAAATAATAATATCATTCTGAGTGATATGTTATTTCATTATTTGATATATAAAACATAACATGAGAGTATATATAAAACATAAAATATCCACTATATGTCCTCACATTAATAGGGTTTTGAGTCAATGTATAAATTTTTAATGAATAACTTATTCAACATCCATAAGAAAAATAAATTATAAAAATGGGGATTGCTAATGTTTAATGTCTATAAATGGATTATTTAATGTAGTTTAGTTAAAAATAAATTATTATAAGTTTAAATTATATTCAATTAAAATAAAATGAATAAATTTTATAAAATTAAATTTATATAAGAGCATGTTTTTTAAAGAAATAAAGAATTTGTAATAGTGATTGTGACAAATTTGATTGTATTTTATTCCGTTAAAAATAGATTTAATAACCATAAATACTAGAATTGATTGATTAGTTTTTTTGATTCATAACATTGATCGAAATATATTTTAAAAAAAAATATATAGTATCATAATTCAATTTATTCCTTATTTTAATTATTTCCCAATTACAATAAGGGTCATTTTCCACCCATATAAAATGGAAATGAAAAATAATAACAACTATTGTAGACATGTTTTTTTATTAAAGTGTAGATATCTCTATAAATACCACATATAAAAATTAATAATATTGGAATGAAATAACTATGAATAAATTTATAAAAATAATTATAAACATAATTTCATAAGAATTATATATTTATCATCATAAATCGACTTCCTATTAATATTAACTAACCATCCATTAATAGGATACTCACTCGTGATCGAATGAACAACCCTACATAATGAATACTTAACAAATATAAATTATGAATACAAGTTGTTTGATGAAATAATCAAATAAATAAAAAATTTAATTAATAATAATTAAATAACATTAACATATTTTATTCCAAAATCCTCAAAAAAATTTCCATTATAAATTCTCTAGAAATAAAATACAAAACCATCAAAATTGATGAGTCTTCTAAAACTATGAAAAATTTTCATTTTTAATGACCCAAAATTTGTAAGGATTTGATTGATAGGGTCACATATTAATGTAATTGAAACTCCAAATATCTATTATTTGATGAACAATATTCTGAAAAATATATATGGGTTTTATTGAAATTAATAAACATCCCCTAAAAAATCACTTAAAATAAACAATCCTAGGATTTGATAAATTATTTTTATTAGTGTTGGGTTAAATTTCATCAAATAATTACATGAGTGGGTGATTAAATGGTATAAATATTGATTTATAATAATTTCAACGTATGAATTATTTAGTCTCTACTTCTTCATTTATATTTTATTTATGGAAAAATATAATTATATAATCTATTCAATAACTATATCTACCTTGTTTCAGCAACATAAGTGATATTGGGAGGACAATAAGTTTATTAGACATAATATTTTATCACATAAATCTATGTGTGGTGTAGTTATAGGATAATTTTATTTGGTTTATTCCACCCTTGTGACAACATATTATTTATTTTATAAGTCCCTCAAGTTGTACTATTCTCCCACTCTCACTGATGTATGGTATTCCTTTATCATAACATTATTTATTAATAGGTCACCTCTATTTTGCTGGAGAAATAAATTATTATTTACCACATGTTATTTCCTTAATCATAATGTTTTATTTTAAATTTATGTTGATTATGGAATTTATTATATATTTTAACATGATCAAAAAATTATAAAAATTTCAATATGATTATCCTTTTATAGGTATTTTTAAAATATATGTGTCCTTTTTCCTGTGGAATATCCCCCTGCATTATCATAGATGATAATTACGTCATGTTTTGGATGTGTTGAAAATTTGTATCAACAATGTTATCTTCAATTTAACTTAATTAAACTAACCAAAAAATACTTAAATAATAGAATTACCAACTAGATAAATGGTACCATATCGTTTCCAATATATTATGTAAGCTTAAGTCCCCTGATAGAAGGGGTCATATAATAGAGATAAGGTTTTTATGAATAATAGAATCAATAAAAAAACCAATAACAAAATCAACGATATATTGTAGAAAATTATAGTGATGTATTTGGAAATCTATATAAATAAATCTGTAATAATTAAGTAACCATGCTATTATAAATCTTACATATTTAGGCCATCATGAATCCCTTATACATGACCACTACATGTAACATTATATTATAATAAAAAAATTAAAATAAATAAAATATATAATGATTGAATATATCAATCAAAACATTTATCACCAACCGCTTCATCCTAAATAAGCTCTCTAATCAAATTAACCTCTACTCATCCCATCAACGCACCATTCATTTTAACAATATGTTCTTTACTTGACTCAATATATTACTATATGGTGTGAGTATAATAATCAATATGACACTACCAATATCCTCTAAAAAACAGGTATATATATATATAAATACATAAGTAGTTAAATGATATAAATGAAACATTTAATGTATCATAACATTCATAAACAAATCTTCTAATTTTATATTAATTCATACTCCCTAATGATATATATATGCCTAATCTATCAAGGGATAAAATGGAAGAATATTTAATTTTTATTAGTACAACAAGAGTGAGAATGATGTATCACCAATTGTATTATTTGTGACCCCCCATTACACTTTATAGGTACTCCCTTATTTATTATATGGTTTTGTTTCATCATTGTTTGGGATCATTCACAAATTTCTAGGTGATACATGTCCATTATTGGGGAAAAGTCTTACTGTATATGGATGTTTGTTTATTTGGATTAATAATGTATGGGTATAAAAATATCATAGACCAAACAAGGTTTTTATCATAATCATAAAACACCCATAGTGGGGGATTTTTGTTTTCCTTCCAAAACTAGATCTTTATGTTGTTTGTTATGATGTTAAAAAATGTGTTAATGGGTTACACATGATTTACTATTCACCAACAAAATTTAGTGAACTGGATTCATAGCATGATGGGGATTAAATTATTTTTAATATATTCTCATTATATTATATATAAATGTGTGTATATAATATGAAGGTGATTATTGTTTTACTTTACATGGGCTTTGTGTATTACACTGCGTGAAATCAAATCACACCCCATGTAAATTTATAATGTTTCTGTTTTTGGGTTCCTATCATCTAAATTTTCATTTCAACCATTGAATAAGTTTAATATATCAACCTATAATGTCTTTATAATGATTTTGGTGACCTCTATCCTATAAAAACTATTTTATTTAGTTATTGGTCATTATTGTAGATACAATTAGTTTCTCGACATATGTGTTCATCATAGTTCTTCTTTCAACTTGTCATGGATAAAACATTTGATACAATTGTTATTCATAATTTTTTATAGGATTGTTTATTCTGAATATACATTTATTTATTGTCATTAAAATTCTTTTTAATGTTGTTCTCATGGTTTCTAATCACTAACATCGATGGTAGTTAGGTTTATATAGGTTTGAGGAATGTGTTTCAATAAAATGGGTAGTGAAATGAATTTACAAGTGGTTCTTGATAAATTTATTTGGTGTTTTCATTGATTTTATTGGAAATTTATTTAAATGGATTTATTTTAAAGGAATATTTTTTCAATATGTTTTTTAATATGAAAACATTTTTTCTATATTTGGAAATGGATTATAAAACACTGAAGGGGAAGGTCTATGTAATTAAAATTGGTCAAAAATTTATGATCATTAATTGGAAATATATTTTGAAATTTTTAACATTAGAAACCTTTGGACCATATCAAAAGATACATGTGTTGTCGATGATTCGTTTGGAAATAATAGGAGGTCACCTTTTTTATGTTGATAATCTATGGATGAAATCAATTTTTGTGGAACCAATGGTAATCATGTTTAGTAACTTTAGTATATAGTTCATATTTTCTCATAGGGAGGGGCCCTATAAGAAGTTCATTTTAACATATAGTAATTAATATCATCAATTTTTATCATATATTAATTCTGATATCTTTTTTAAGAGGTTATAGGGAATAAATTTTCATTATTGTATTTCATGTATATGTTTCATCTTTGTTACCCTATTAGGAATGGATATGATTTCCTATTATATCTCTTATACTTGCTATATTTTTTAAATAATAGAAAAAGATTTTTATGAATAAATTGGAAATTATTTACAAATTATTAATTTTGATGAAATGTTATTTGTAATTATTTTATTAAAATCTAAAACTATTATATTCTTGTTAGTAGACCATGTATAGAATTTGTGGTGGTATGCTTCTATTATTTTCTTCTGACACCATACATTTTTCTATCTGTTGTTATAGATTATGTACTATACTTTAGAAGTAAAATAAATATTATCATTTGTCCTATGGACATTCACTTTATTCTTCTCCATCCTAACATGGTAATTTGGTGTTGTCTAAGGATGAAATTTAGACTTATTAATATTTATTTTCATATTTTTTTTATCTAAATGAAATGTAATTTTATGATTATTGTTATATCATTTCCTACCACTAGTAATCTATTTGTATGTCTTGTTTCAATTATTATAATACTAATTATATTTTAGATTCAGACCATATCAGGAGATAAACAAATCAGGTGTAAAATTTGGCTTAACTAATTTGGTATATTACAACATAGTTTCATTGGGAATTTATTGCATGATGGGTGCCAAAATTTCAATTTTTAGATTTTTTTTTCTGTAGATAGGATATAGGATTACCGTAATATGTATATAAATTTTCGAAAAGTGTCCTGGATAGCTCATATCCATTATTAAAATCAATCCTCCCTGGGTGGTCAGTTTCATTTATTATGTTTTAGACCTACTGATTTGGTTCATTTGAATTAATTTCCAAGGGAATTATTTTAAATTTACATATTCCTTTTTAGAAAATAATTTTTTATAACTTTTTATTATTTAATTACTGTAATTTTTTAGTATTATTGTGTACTCGAAAAGTATTTCTATAATTTTGTAATGTTTTCATTGTATAATTAGAAATATTGTTTTGTTCATTAAGCATTTCTTCTAACAAGATATTTTCCAAATAAAATACAAGTCATTGTGTGATATTCTTCACAAGATAATCCATTAGTGGACCATTCTTTGGTAGATGTTGTAATCCGTATGATTTAGACTCTAGGATAGGTGGGGGTTTGGAACCCAAGATGAGTTGTGTTTAGTGGGGATTACTTTAGTAAGTTACATCCACCAAAATTTAATGGAAAAAAGGTCCAAATGTATATGTGGAGAACGTGGATCATATACAGATGGCACTAAATTTCCTCAATACTCTTGATGACTTGATGATGGTTTTTTCACTAACATTCTCACGGGGTCGGGAAAGAGACCGAAGGGCACTATTATGAAATCTATGATGAATGAGAACCTCAACTAGACTGATTTTAAAAATATCATTGATCAAATATTTTAATTTGAGATGATTAATATTGAATATAAACCATATTTTCGGTCCTTGGAGTCGGTGGATCATACCATTTTGGATTATACTACCCATTTATAGAGTTGGAAAATCAGGCATCAAAACTTATCACTAATGATTACCTTATGGAAAAAAATTCATTTGGGACAATGTCTTGAATTTTGATTGATTTTTATAGTAAACTGCCTTCTGAACTTTATGGAGGTAGATGACGAGGCATATTTGGATGATGAAAACATAAATTATGAGATAGTTTTTGGTAGAACATCAACTGGTTTAGTTTTTAGAAACTCAAGAGTCATTAATAGATGTACATATTGTGTGATCCACTACCTCCAAGGGTCATCAGGATCGTACTGACACTTGAATGGGTAGTGGGTGAATTCCTCATTCCATGGGGGATATTCAGGGGATAAGGAAAACCTACATTATGGGACTGAGTTTGCGTAAGTCAAATCATATGTAAGGTTAGATACTTTTCTTTCTATGAAATTTATTTAATCATATATTAAGTTATATATGATTGATAAATGTGATACTCATTATTTTATATCATCAATGTCAGCTGATGTGATGGGATGGTGTTGATATTGTATTTTATACCTATTAAATCTTAAATATCTTTTCGTAAAGAGGATTCATTGTGCATTATAGTGTCCAATATAGAGGGTAATGGTCATCTACATTGAGGTTCATTTTAACATTATGGTTCTTGATAATGAAATCGTAGACATAATTTTTGGAATGGGTTGAATGATCGGTGTTAAATCCTAGAAATAATGTTTTCAGTGATTTATATAGTTTTTATCTTTTAATGGGGTCACTCATGTTTTTGAGGGTGAGTTTTACTCATTATTTGGATGGTTAGGAAATGTTGTTCCTTATGTCATGGTTCTTAGATGTTAGTTTTCAAATATATTTCATGACATAGATGACCCTATATTGCTTTCCACGTTCAACAGTGCTGATAACATACCCATAGGTGTTTCTAAATTATATTTATGGCTTACCTCCTTGGATAGATAAAATATTACTATTGATCTTCATCCTTGTATGATTACCATTTAAATTTCATCCTATAAAATAGATCCTACTGAGTAAGTGGATCATAACATCCAACATTAGGACCTAGAGGATAAATTATTAATTTTTTATAGCATGTCAATGTGGTTATCACAATTATTCTTTACTAATAAAACATGAATTAAGATTATATATTTTATCGACTATCAAATGATTAATCGAGAGACCATTAATAACAAATATCCCTTACATATGACTGAATATATTTTGATCATAATATTAGGGTATATATGTATTCATTGATTGAATATTTGTTAGGGAACCACATGTTGAGTTTCTAAGAGGTGGATATATCTAAGACATTATCCCAGAGCTATTATGGGAATTTGGTGTTTCTGTTTGTGTCATTCCGTCTGACTAATTCTCATGAGGTGGTTAAGGCTCTTATGAACTCTATTTTTAATCGGTTCTTATGCTATTTTATTTTTTTTTCATTAAAAATATTTTGGTATATTATATGTAAATTGATTAGAACATGCACTATTTAGATACCATTATTTCAACATTGAAGGAACTTTTTCTTCATTATATACATTCCCAATGTGATTTTTAGATTGGGGAAGTTAAATTTATTGGACATGTGATATAAAAGGTGGAATATCAGTGGATATTGAAATGATACATGTGTTTATGTCCTTAGAGCCTCCCAAAAACAAGTTTTAGATACAATTCTACTTTGTATTAGATGGTTACTAGAGATTTTTTTTACGGTTTCTCCAGGATTTCATCTTTGATAATTACTTTAACACATAATGGATTTATGTTTGAATAGAATTAAAACCATCAAGATGTTTTTTGTAGAACAAAGATGATTTATATATCATCACAAATTTTTATTCTTCTAGATTTAGTATTGGGTTGTGAGATTTTCTATAATGATTCCTTTATGGGTTCATTTTTTTTCTTTCAGGGGAAACATGTTGAGTTATATGGATCATTCTATAAATTCCTTCACGAGATGAACTATCTTACCCATGATCTGTATTTAGAAATATTGATTATTTAATTATAAATGTGGTTACACCATATCTTTTGGTATTCGTATATAGAGTATTGTAATTATAAATAAAATAAATTTATTTTTCTCATATGGATGTGAACCTTTCACTAGGACATGTGAAGCAGTATCGTTTGAATTTTATTTTTGATTTTGAATACACCCTTGGAAATTGAAATGTGGTTTACTATTCATTGGGTAGAAAATAATGGAAATATTACATGATTGAATTAGATAAGAATTTTTCCATGATGAATTTATTTGCAAATATGAGAGTTGGGGTGGGAGTGGTTGGTGAACAGGTGTTCCTGGATTCAATAAGAGTTGACTCACCTTTTGAAGAGTGTGTTTTTCTCAATCAAGTGGATGTAATTGTGTTGTAATACATTATTGACATTTTTTATAGTGGGGATACTTCATTTGATTAATATCTATCTCCAAATGGTTTATTATGCATCCAAGGTAGGAATCTTGTTATATATTCCCTAAGGAATGAGTTATAGGATAGTGGATATTTGTTTTTTTTCCTGTGCACCCTAGGGATACCATGATATCATACTACCCGAGGAACCATAATTGGTAGTAGGTAATTATGATCATTGTGATATAATATATATTTTGGTGTCTTTTATATCATTATAGACTAACAGGAGAGGCTTCATTGTTTATTGTAGTCCTAACCCATTACAATGTAGAAGTGGGATGAGTTATCCATTTTTTTCTCTATTGGTTTTCCAATGAGTCATATTCAAATTGATTTGATTTGGAAGATAATTTATAGACTGATAAAATATTCACACTTCCTTGTATAGGAGTTGAATAAGGTCTATCATCTTGGGGGACCTATATATTTGAGAGCTTGTGAGAATTCATGGGCTTCCCAGAATAGTTGTATATGATAGGGGCCTGAGGTTAACATTATTGTTCTACAAATGTATGAAAAATATGATTGGTTTCTAGATTATATTTATAATGTAATTTCAACTAAATCACAATTAAGTGATTAAGAGATCTATATGAGTTTTTATGGTTATGCTCGGAGATTTTGTTCTTGATTTTGGATGATTGTAGTAAAGTCATTTTCCTCTAGTACAGTTTTCCAGTACAATAATTCTCATGACTCGATTAGGATAGAACACAGTGATTCATTTTATGGGATCAAATTTATATATCCACTACACTAATATGTGTTGGGAGATAGGTCCATGGTTGAGATAAATCTTTTTCAGGATGTGTTGAAGATGGTGCAGTGGATCAATAAGATATTGACCACGGATTAAAGATATTAGAATTCTTATCTGGACTGTCCTCATTTGTCTCTGAAGAGCGATGTTAGTGATGGTGTTTTTTTAAATATTTTCTTCATTCGGAAATGATCTATTAGGTTTGAAGGATATATTGTAATAGGGGTTTGTGAGTCCCATTTAAATCATTTGATGATTTGGAATAGTGGCATATCGTTTGGATATTCCTTCAATGTTTAATTCTATTGATATAATTATTTACGTTTCCTAGATGATGATGTATATACCATATCCATAAAATGTGTTATTATGGGAGTGTGTAGTTATGGAGAACAAACCCAAATTGGATCAGAAGCCAATTCAGATTATGAATCACTGATAGAAGTTAATTTGTATTTAAATGATTTCTCTAGTTTGGGTACTAGGGCAGTGCAGGCTTGGTATCCACAATATGGTGTGGGGATTATTTATGAGGTACCATTACCCATAAATTTACATGATATCAGGAAACAATAGATTTATTTGGAGGGATAAATCATTAATAATTCATATATTGTAACAACACATTATGTTTTTTAGGTACACCCTTGTTATGCTCTACATTTCTATGTCCTTGTTTTCATTCATTTGTTATCTTCTCAATGGTGTAGAGAATTTTCTATAGAAAATGTCATAGTGTTAAAATATTTATGATTATTTGAATTAATACAGTCTTGGTATAACAGTTTGAATGACATAATGGGATTCTTAATGTGTTTAGTGATTTACCACAATGGTATTTTAATCTTTTTTTCTTAAACCTACACTTTTTATCCTACAAGAGATAGCATGCATTGTTAATGGGAAACATGCCTTATAATTTTTTCAAAAAAAAATCTTTAAACTGGATACGTATTGTGAGGGGTTTATATTCATTGTAATAGTTTCTATTGTCTAATCTCAAAAACCATGTTATTATTTGAAATCTGATGGGGTTTTTGGTGTAGTTTTGCTTGATTGACTATAGGAAATGTAATGGGATAAAATTTTTTGTAAACATCATGATATCTATACATAGGGTGTCACCTAGATTAATCATCACTTAATCAATGGAAATATATTACCCATTTTGAACATATACTCTCTTAAGTAATATTTTTTGTAACGTTTGAACCTTCTAAAATATATCATTCAACAATGCATTTTTTTATCTATGGTGCAATTCTACAGCTAATAATTCTTCATGGTTTTTATTTCCTTTGGTCTTGGGTATTAAATGGGATAAAATTTTGTTTTAGATTTTTTAACACATATAGTTTAATATTGATCCATTTAATTTTTTGTTTTTCCTTATATTTTAAAGGTTGTTTTCATGGTATCATATCACCCTGGATGATTTTAATTTGGTTTATATGGGTTTGATTTATTCAATTAAATAAAATGTGTTAATGAAATGAAATTAATTGGTTCTTCTTAAATTCCTTTGGGTTATTCAATTATTTTTAGTGACATGTTTCAAAAAATGGTTTCTTAGAATGGAAAGTGTTCTCAAAGGGTATTTTAAAAAAGATTTTTATTTTGAAAAGGTTTTCCAACACTGAAGAGGACTGGATTGGATTTGAAAATTATTTATAAATCATTGAGCATTGTTTTGAAATATAATTTTATTTTATTTACATTTTTAACCATTGGTCCATTAGGAAAGTCACATGGGTTGCCTTAGGGTATGTGGAAACACAAGTAGTTATCCTTTTGGTTAATTATGTATTGGGAAGAAGAATTTAAATTTTTTTATATCAAATATTATTAATGTTTATGAAATTGAGTGTCCAATATATATTTTCCCATGTGATGTGGAAAAATATAACTCAAGTTTTTATTTATGTTATTTATCACATTTTTATTTCTTTCATGGATTTTTTTCTCAATGATACCTATATAATGTTATAAAAATAATTATTTTCTTAATATAAATTCATGGATATGTGTTAATCTTTTTTTACATTATAATTCAAGAATATACTTTTTGGTTATATAAAGTCCACTTATCATATTTATGGTTAAACAATATTAATGAATTTTATAAAGAAATTGTGTAACGTTTTACAAATGGATTTGATTTTTTAAAAATTCTTTCTAACATAGTTTTATTTAAAATGAATGAACAATTTAATTATATTTATTAAACTGTGTATAAACTCTATTGTGTCATCCTAAAAGGTGTAGTTCTGACACCCTATATTTTTTTTGGAATGTTTTAAATGTTTTATAAAAGGATACCTGTACCTAATAGATATCTTTTAGAATGTAGGACTATCCTTTGATTTTTTTTCTTCATATGAGGGTGGTATGGTGTTGAATATTATTGAAATGGAGTCTTGTTAGACTTTTTTGTTAATAAATTGTGTTTAACTAGTTTTTTTAGGATAGTGTGGATTATGTTGTTCTTTACATTTTATTTTACTCAAGTTTTATATATTGTTTTCTGATTTATAAGATGTGTTCTATTTTCATTTATCACATTATATGTGGCAACCAGTTTGGGTGTACATTATGGTTAAACAAGGTTGATCTGTTAAATAATCAATTAGGGATAATAATAAATATTCATACAATAACCAATTTTGGCCTATTAAATGATCTGTCAAGGAGAATGATCAATCATTAAACAAGTACTTGGGGTGAAAATTAAATCACCATCTCATTAATAATTTATGATACCCCTACCAAATTGTATCTAATGGTATTGATATATAACTATTTCTATAAAGGGATATAATTAAAAAAAATAACATGGGGATACTAATGACATAGTACTAGCACTTCAATTGTTCTTGAAACACTAGTATACATCATTAAGATGATGATGCACCCCCACTAACATTATCTACGTTGAGAATGTTCCACTAATATATGTTTTTATATGGAAACAAATCATATTCACTCTAGTGTTGGTGACTAATATATCTATAAGATGTTAATTAATTGAGTAAATTATTTATCACTATATGAATTATAGATCCACATGCCCATAAATAATTATAAAATGACATATCCTTATGTTACTATGTTATAATTCATCATTGAAATGGATTACATTGAATAATTAGGTTAATGACACTTCAGAATATTCAACTATCAAAGAGAGAAATCCATTATGGATTTATAAATCATTGAAAAAAATTCATCACCAAAATAAAAAATTCTTTGGGTTGATATACTAATTCATTTTAATTTCATATTAAATGATACATAACATGTAATTTAATGACGATATCGTTTATTTTATTGTTGAATGATGTATTATTATAACTCAATTATATTTAAAGTGTAATAAAAAATTCCCCAACTATGGTAGGTGGGCCATAATTAATGGAATAATAAAAACAAGTGAATTATTGGTCACATTATCATAGAAAAATCATTATACATCATAGATATAGTGAAAATAATATCTAGAATTTACATATACCACTAAACTGACAGAGTTCATAGATTCCCATGTTCCCAACATCATCACCTAGAACACTAGAAAATGTTCCAAAAACCCATTAAATATACTTGGATCTCATTTAGTTACCCATATCACAATGTCCATGTCTAGAAACCATTCTCAACTAAAATATATAATCAATAAAAAACCCCACACACTCTTAATCATTATAATTTATTTTCTCATATACAAATCCTCAATGGGGTGTAAAAAAGGATGTAATATTTGTATGGGATAAGGATGTCCCCACAAGCCTACACCCAATATTTATTTTCCATTTACACTAAGGGACAATTTCATTCATCAAAAAATAAACAATACAATTTTTTAATAAGAATATGATTAATTATATAGCCCCACAAATCGCTCATATGTACAAAACAACTCAACTGTTCCAATCTAGTCATTTTTAAAATACTTAATCCTCATCATATATCATATGACCAATTTAATAAAATTAAAATAGATTCAATAGTATCCATCACCCATTATGATCATTATAGACCATTATATGACCTTTCATAGTCTTCTTTGTTGTATCTATATAGACATACAACCATCATACTTTCACCTCCATTTAATTATTGATCCTAATCAAGAATGAGTTATAATTAAGAAGTTAGATTTGATGTTATTTGTGTATTTTTTTATTTAAAAATTGAAATAGTTGCTTTGAGTGATTATTGATATATTATTCAAAAAATAAAATCCATCTAATTTTGGAAGATGAACCAAATCAAGAAAATCAATGACTATTTTACAATTGATTGATGTAATTAAAAGAAATTATGGACCTCTATAAGTAATATATTACTCAACAGATTATTTCGTACACAACATCAAACTAACACAACACTAGACATAAATTAAAAATGACATATTAATATTATAGGAATAATATAATCATTTGTATTTTAAAATATTATAAACAATTAATAGAATTATATATTTTTAGTTTTCATTGATTAATTTTTTTTAAAGGATTTAAAATTTAGTACATTAAATAAAATACTATAGTTTTTTACCATATTAAATTAAATTTTTCATACTTAAATGATTATAAAAATATATAATATTTTGAATTATATAAAAAATTAATTGGTTAGAAATTTTTATGAATCAATTTTAACGGAACACGATGTTTGAATTGGTTATTATTTAAATAAAACATGTTTTTCATTATATGTATAATTTAAATTTAAAATATAAATTTATTAACCATTCAAATTTTAATTTTATAAACCAAAATTAATTTTTTAATTTATCATCAAGATATAATATTAATATTAATTTTGTAGAGTTTTTGAAAATAATCATATTTTATGTGATATGTGAAAATCCTTATTTTTCTAATACAATAATATTATTAAATTATTATAATGAAATATCACAAAAATAAACATTGAAACCAATTATATATAAATATCTATACTGTAATGAGTTGACCCAGGTTGCCCTCAAACCCGTCACCTGACCTGATCTGTCACAAACCCGAAGGATGTTTCCAATCCACTTGAGCTGGAAACAAGCACCCAAGCATCGAATGAATAAAACTGATGAAACAATTTCATCCTACTCAAAAAACCTCATGGAATAAATATATATTGAAATGGTGAAACAACATAATATTATGAAATATTATACCATCAATATAGGAAAGTAATGGAAAATAAACTACTATTATAGTAGAAAAACACCAAAAAGAAAGTCCAATAGAAAATGAATAAAAACCAAAAAATTACTCCAAATGGTGGCATGGAGAAACTTCCAATATATCACCACCTTCAACCCAACTAGTTGACATGAGCCTCGCCACCTCAATATGGAACTCTTCCTTTTACTATAATTTATGAAACAAAACTGTTCTATACACCACCAAATAGGTGCACATGGTGTGAGTTAAATGCTCAGTAGGATCCCACCCAGTCATTCCAGAAAAAGTTCATATATAATAAATCATATATTATCATTTTAAAAAAAACATGGAATGACAAGCTTTAATGTAGTTTTAAAAAAGAAAATGTGAAAATTTTCAATTTCATCTATTCTAAACTAATGTTGGTATAATAGTTTTAAAGAATATTTTCCATATAACTATTCAGAATTTTAACCATTCATATAAAGGATAAATTATAAAAACAAGCAGTAAAAAACAGATGAACATCTATCAAAACACCATGGAATAAAAAAGGTACATGTTGTAGATTACACTTACAACAATAATCAACTGCCAAAAAACATATCCGAGGGTAGATTCCAAGGAAGTTGAGGAATAACCCATGAGTACCCCCCAATGTAATAGCATTCCCCTAGAAAAAATGGGACTATGAAATAAAGGAAAACCCCAAGACTATCCTCCTTTTTAATCACAAAACAATGTATGATGGGATTTAGATAAACCATCAACATAGGTAACCATGGAAACCAATGTTTTATATTTCACAAAACAATTTTAATTCCTTGAAAACCAATCAGAACCATTTCACAATCCATTTACCAAAAACTAATGGAGACCTATTCCCCTTTTAAAACCCCTTTTCAACACACAAAAACAATCATAATGATTTAATAAGTTTCTTTATAATTAAAAACAAATAGGTTTATTATCATAATCTAGTGGCAGAACCTCCGGACTCAAATATTAGGTCACACATGACCAAAAGAGAATCCACCAACCAAAAAACCATAAATGTCAATGAAAGCTCTAGAATAAAATCTATGCATATTTAGATTTATCCAATTCTAAACACGAGAGTTCAACAGATGAGAGGATATCCAAATACCTAGAAGATGAATTCCCACTGCACCACAATTAATACAGGAGAAACCCTCCAGAAATAGATCCCACAATATCTTTATAAGAGACATAGATGAAAAACCCAACAAAGATCAATGGATTTTGAACCATGATGCTCATGTTCTACTGTGATAATTAACAAAATATAACCCAATATAATAGTTAGAAGAAGAGACTCACCATTGAAGCAATGTATATCCAAATCCAATCAGATCAATACAGAAATGAATGTGCCTATAAAAAACAGCTAAGAATATCCTTGTGTAGAGAGAAATGATACCTAGAATGAAAAGTAAATGAGAAACTAATTAACAAGTGACTTAAACCGGGGAATGGGCTGAGTCTTGATGTGTACCCATGGGTTACACAATGTAGTCCATACTGGATAAGTTAATCTAAAAAACCTATCACCTGGGATTAATTATTTTCCATTATAACCACAACGACATGTACCCACCATTCACGACATTTATCAGTTCATAGTGTGATCACCCATTTCCTGAATTATATCCATCATCCAATACACAACATGTACTTTGGTTACTTGACATGTACCAATTAACATAAAGAAGGTACAAAATTTGTACCTAATGTACACGATGTGTACCCATTCAACAGCCTGACGAAAATCTTGGCAAAATCTTCTATGGTCCTTGAACCAAAATGTATCTTAGAAAAATAAAAAAACATCCCCTATCAATGTAATGTGATATTAGAAACTGTCCACCGTAAATACCTTCCTTACACAAGATGTCATGTGGAATATGTAACTCTATAGAATATATGAGGACACTTCTCCCTCATCAATAACTCACATTCCCAAGTCTCATGGGAATCCAATCAATGATTCTATATAACTCTATCCAACATAATCGATTTTTCAAATTATAATTTTTTCGGGTCCAAACTCAACTAGCTTCTTCAAAATAGAATCATATGACACTAACTCAATTTCAACCCAACTCGGAATGTGGGTGGGGTAAGGGTCATACTTCTTGAGCAGTGATATGTGTAACACATCTTGGATTCCAGTCAACAGAATCTACAATTCTATCTAATAAGAAAACTATCAAATAATATCAGTGATATAAATTTGTCTTGCATATCTCAGAACCATATTACCCTCTTCTTGAAGGATAAGGTGTCCCAGACAAGGAGAAATTTCAAGAAAAAACATAACAAAAAGAAAATGACAACAGATGATGCAGGAAATCATTATATGATTATTTTGACTATTGGATATTATGGGACATCATGATAAATCATAAATCATTAAAAATCCTCTTGAACAAAACGTTGTATAACCAAATCTAATTAACCCACCTCTTCGAACTGTAATGGTGATCTGTTTGGGAAACCATTAAACACATTTAAAAGATCAATTCTTATTAAAGAATTATATTTTAAAAAAAGTCAATATCTCTCTTATGGATATCCAACAATCCATAGAATTCCAAGACACAAGTGCAATGAATTTCCTTCAGGAACTAAATTACACACATTGTATGATCATCTTTACGTCGGTGGTATGTTGTGCTCAAAATGATCTAAGTCCCCATAGCCTCATGAGGGATCCTCTATAAACATTAGTTAATTCATAGTTACCTGTATAAAATAGAAGAAGATGGACTCCCATGTAACCTCACGATATATTGCATACAAAGCTTACCAGGATCATTGACATTAGTGGTGCCTTGGATTATAATTAAATTAGAAAACATTCTAAATAGATTAAAAATCACACCGATATCACATTTACATTAGGGTTTCCATGGAAACCCAAAAAAAACCATGGATAAATTGTCCCATTTCTGAACCAACTCTGGAAGAGGTTGATGCATTACAAATGGTTTCATGTGCTCTACATTTATCCTTTACTATGTATAAAATCAGTACACATAATCTGCAATGTCCTGATTAATACCTGACCACCATAATCAAATTCTCAGGTCATAATACAACTTTTTAGAACCTAGTTGAATGGACAATGAATATTCATGAAAATCAAAAAAGAAAAAACTTCACATGGGTTATTAGATGACAACATGGTTCATGAAGTGAAGTATTCCATTTGAATAATGTGACCAACGAGAAATGATATACCCAACGTAAGGGCATTCTTGGGTCTTTTGAAACACACAATCCTACTACTGAATTAGAAATATAGACTCAATGAAGGATGATGATAACTAAGCCATTGTATGAACCTTGCCTAAAACATCTTCTTAATCATCCATGTTCAATGGATGGAACATCCATATAATATTCCACGCCTCATTCGATTCTAAAAATGGTTGTGATGGTACGCTCTTACATAGATAATATGTGACAACATTCCATTTCCATGGTGTGTAGGCATTGTCAATGTCAATCATCTAATGGTACACTATTTGTCATCTCATTCTGATATTCAAGTCTTTTTTAGAGAAGATATATCTCAATCTCTTATGACAAGAGAAGGTAGTGAACATCACCCCAAATAGATAGTTCCAATAATATTTATGAACATTAATAGTATCAGAAATATATAAACGATTAATGGGGTAGTACATCTCTTGTGGTTAGATATGACGAGAGGCATAAGCTTCTACATGGTCATCTTGCATAAGAACTCATACCGAAATAACACTAGATGCATCACAAAAAACCACATTCCCATTTCTAGGCTGTGTTATGATTATAATAGGAGATGATGTAATAAGTCACTTTTCTTCATCAAAGTATGACTAACACTCTTCATCCCATGATAATTTCACCATATTAATGGTAAGTGAAATCAATGGTGATGCCAAAATAGATTAATCCTTAATCAATTGTTCTTAGTACCCACAAGAGCAAGGAAGCTATGAATTTCAACGATGTTCTATAGCTCCTTCCAGGACATAACAACCATTACCATATATGGCTCCACTAATTATCCATGATCAAAATTTCTATGCACCAATAACTTCACTTCTAGAATCCATAAACTACATTTTGAAATCCTTCTATATTGATGGTAATTTTTCATAATTTCCCAAACCAAAGTCAGATTGTACTCATGCTTATGATCAAATTTTGAATAAACCCTAATATTATACATGAAAACTAATACACAAGTTTCACGACTTTAGAGGAATATTATATTCATCAATACCATAAAAAACTGCATGTCTATTAGTCATACCCAAAAGGTATTATACGATATTCATAATAGAAATACATTCCCATGAAATATTTCTTCTGTATATAAGAATATTGAACCTAGATCTGATGATAACCCACAAAATACCTATAATTGTGAAAAAAAATCACCATTAAAATGATCAAATAGATCATTCACATGAGTAAAAAGATTTTTTTTCTTAACCATATCCTGGTTCAGCCTTCTATAGTCCACACATAACCAATGTGAACCATCTACTTTTATAGTCATGTGAACATGGACTTCCCATGGAAAGACACATGGGTGAATGAATCATTTATCTAATAAGTCATCCAATTGAATTTTGAGTTCTTTAAACCCTACTAGTTTCATGAAAAATAAGGTATCGATATTAGTTGAGTACTTGGAACCATGTCAATTGTAAACTCTACACTACTCAAAAGAGGTGGACTAGATAAATCATCAATGAAAACCATAGGGTAATCATGAACAAAAAAAGGAAAGTCGTCTATAGTATAATCCAATTAGGATCCAATGCTAAAGACACCAAAATACTAATGAGCTATGGGAGGGAAGGGACTACACAACCAGACCCTGTGTCCCACTCTCCCTAAGAAACATAAGAGATCCTGCCAACAAGAAGAAATAAATCATGATAATGATTATAATTATATTCAGATCATTAAGTGAAAATAAAATATCTAAATATTATGAGGTATAAAATATAAATATCATGAATGAGAAAATCACAAACCAACTGAGTATCATTTATTATTAATGAACAAGGACATTGTAACCCTTGCTCTTTCCTCTATCTTCAAGGTGTTGTTAATAACATTGAAATGGGATTAAGTTCTATTTGATGTTTATAAACATCTAAAAACCTAGCATATATAAATGAATAGGAAGAACCAATATTGAAAATAGAAATTTCTACTGAAGATGAAATTTGAAGAATACATTTAATTACTTACAGACATGAATAAACATCCATTGGACACTCTTATATAGCATGTAAATGATTCACTCATGAGTATTGTGGCTAGATTCCAATAGTCCTTGATGTTTTTGACATCACTATAGTTTCTTTTGGAGGTGACAAACCTTGACCATAATTAGGAATACTTATATCTTGACAGAAATCATATAAGTGACCAACACATCCAATGCTCTTGTATATCTCCAAGTGCATAGGGAAAGAATGTCTGGTGTCCCTCCCATGCTACACTAATAGCATGTTGTAGAAACATTACCCATAGAAACATATGGTGCAGAGAAGGCTCACTATTCAGACCCATATCTATGATTACTAGACTGGTCCTACCAGATCCACTTATTCACATGCACACCCCAATACTTGTCACCAGTTGGAATAGTATTGGTCGAAAATAGGACCCTTCCTTAAATGATCATCACTTCCACCATTTCTCTGTATACTGTCTCTGTATATAAAGAAATCAATAAAAATTAACACCCATAGTGTGATATCTTGTCACAAAAAATGATGGTTTTTCTGGTCCTTTAGTTGTTTTTTCATTAGCCTATCCAGAGCAAAACAAAAAAGCTCAGCAAACCAGTTGGTTTTTGTAATCACTGAACGTTCTATATGATGTAATGAAAGATATCCATTGAATATTCTAACATCAGAGACTCTTGGAAAAAGTCTTGAAAGAACATGGACTTGAAACCATTCGAATCCAAGCCCACCTGTCTCTCTTCTTAGACCATAGAATCCCACTAATGCTTGTCGAGACCCTTGAGTCTAAATGCTACATACATCACCCAAATATTCTCATATGACTATAATAAGTCAATTAGTTGATCAATCATATCAATCTATTACTCCACAACTTTAGCTTCTTTCATTCCATTAAATCATTGTGTATTCTCATGTGATATCTCTTATGATATCTATCTCTCCATAACTCCTAGTTATACCTCAACCACGATGTTCTTAACACATCAATATCAGGATAGACAACACAGACTTACCAAGTGATAGTTTTTATGAGGTTATTATCTATATGTGGGCTCCCGTAACGAGGATAATATGTGTACTCTTTACGAACCCATTAAATATATCTCAAAGGTGTATTGATGCACACTAAAATATAATAATGATAATACAATAGATCTAATTTGAATCCAAACTAGAAAAAATATATAACCCAGTCATATTTATAAAACAAAAAATCAGTACATGAGAGACACGTCCCAACTTCCCATCAAAACATGAGTCACTTTCTGACAGTAGTTAGGTAGGCACTTACCACAACATATATCTCAAGTCTTAATAATCATATATCTTATCTAACAGAAGTCCCAAGAAAATGATTCATGAGGGAAAACATCTATTTATGCCAAAATTTAATGATATAATCCATGTTTCCTCAATCCCAGCACCTGAACTAATCCATCACTTCCCCAAATGTCATTCTCGATCCATATGGGCTGTTGACATGCACTCGGCCATCGAACGTCAAAACCGAGGGAACAATTTCACCTGACCTAAAAACCCACATTGAAAACATATATTAGTAAGTAGAGAAATAGAATATTACTATGAATATTATATTCTTTGAATATTGGGAAAATAGCAAAAATAAAACAACTGTAACATTTGTAAAAGTTCAAAATGACAATTCCAGTATAAAATGACTAAAAAACAGCTACAACAAATGATGGCTTCGACAACCTCTGACCATCTCACCACTAGGTACCCAAAAGTCTGACACAAACCTCACCAACTCACTATGGTACCATTCTATTTGGTACACTATAAGACACAGCATGTTCTATGCACCATCGAAGAGGTTTATAGCATTTGATATAATAGATTCCAATTGATCACCCTAGTCTTTCCATAACCAAACTCTATATAAAACATATTTTATTCCCATATTAAAATAAAGTGGTGAATTATATGATGTAATTAATTTTTATAGAAAAAATTGTAAACATTTCCTTTTTCCATAATTCTAAAAAAATAAAGTATTACGGATTCAATGAATATTTTCCATATCACTTTTCAGAAGAATAATCATGCATTTCAAGGAAAACTAATAAATCCATGTATTAAAAATAGAAGCATAGGTATCACAACACCAAGGTGTACTACAAGTACATGCTATAGAATAATCATTCCAAAATAATCATGTTCTCATAAATCGTTCCTAGGACAAATGCCAAGGATGTAAAGAAATACCCCATAAGTAACCCCCATTCCAATGTTAATATTTGTCACCAAAAAATCTTCCTATAAAACAGAGGAAGTACTCAAGACAAACCTATTTGATTATCACAAAATATTGGATGATGGTCTTAAAATAATCCTTTCACCTATGTACCAAAGGTAGCCCATCTACAAAATTTCAAAAACCAATTTCAATTATTGGAAAACCATACAAAAAAATTTCACGATCCTTTTACCATAAACTAAGGGAATCCCATTTCCCTTTCAAAAACCTTATTTGAAAAACACAAAAAAATGAAGATCTAATAAATCAGTTTATTAACCAGAAAAAGAATGTGCATTATCATTGGATAGAGACAGAACCACCTTCCTCAAAAATCTGGTCACACAATTCTGCAATGTAATCCACCAAGAACAAAACCCAAAAACATCAATGAAGTACCTAGAATAAAATACCTACATCATATGATTGATCCAAATCCAAAACGAGACGATAGTAGAAGAGTGGAAAACCACATTCCTCGAAGACTAATTCATGTTTCACTACAACCCACAAATAAAACAGCCTACAAAATGAGATCTCTTAATAGAACTAGAATAAACCAAGATGAAACATCCAACATAGATCAATGGATCTGGTAGCGCAAAGCTATGGTGCTACCGCAAGGAACCATAATGAAAAACCAGAAAGAACACATACCCAGTGAGAGGCAACATAGAAGTTGAAAATATCAAAAGGTAATCTGATCAATATATAAGGGATGGTGTCTATGAAAATATCGTAGGAACATCCTTAGGTAGATAGAAATGATGTCTGGAAGTAATGGACCGATATAAACTACTGAACACATTACTTAATCCAGGGCGTGGGTCGGGTCATGAAAGAACCCATCGCCTCAGACTAAAAATTTTTCATTTACACACTATATGAAATTTACCCTCCATTCACAGCCTCTATTTGTTAACAGCATGATATCCACTTCCACAGTGTGTATTCAGCAACTAATACACAATGTTTAACCTGACTGGATGACGTTTACTGAGGTTCCCAGTCAGGATCCAAGTATCGCTGAGAGGGGGAGGTGGTGAATCTGTGACATCTTTTTCTTTTTATATTTCCCCTTTTTGAAACAACCTTCACCTCCTGTTAATTATTTTCTTCCCTGCTGAACACACACAACCACTAGAACACAAGATTTACAATGTTCACTACTCAAAAAGAGTAGCTATGTCCTTCTTATGGTATGAAAACAATCCAGTACCAAACAATCCACTAGAAAAAAATCCTTTGATGTGGAATATAATGAGTAGGATATACCCTTACACTCATGTAGAACTTTGAAAACAAACCAATAGTGTGTGTGCTACCTCTTAGCACAAATAGGGTAATGTAATGATTTTGTGCTTTTTAATGAACTTCCACAAATAAAATCCATCAAAACAATTCTTCACTTTCCTACCCTGAAGCTGGTAAGAATCTCCTGGTGCGGACAGCTTGCGCGCCACTCCCTACTTGCGAGACTCCCTGCTTGCACGCCACCTTCTTGCACGCCTCCCTGCTTCCGCGAATCCATGCTTGCGTGCCTATAGCAACATGTTCTGAATAACAAGCATGGAAAAACATGCACGAAAAAACTTGTGTGGCAATACTAGCGCGGAAAAACTTCTGTGGCACCCTATTGGTATTCCTTATCAATAACCCTCATCTTGTATGCCACATCAGCATGTGCACCCCCTCTTCTACTTGCGTGATCAAAGATCAATTTTTCCCTTAAGTGTTGAGAATTCAAAAAATGAATAGTGGATTCATCTATGAATAGGCATTTTGGTGACTTGTTCACAACATACACTTGTGTGCCGCTCCTACTTGCGCGCTGCTTCATCACTTGCACGTCGCTCGATCACTTGCACGCCCTTCCCTCAATAGCCCGAGACTTTAATTCCTTTTTAATATTTTGATATGATGATTTTGTAATATGACTTGCATGCAGCATACACTTGAGCTCCACTTATACTTGCATGCCACACTTGCATGCCACTTATACATGCTCGCCACACTTGCACTCCCCTTAAACTTGTGTACCACTTTTTGATTTGCGCACCACTCATTAACATGCGTGCCTCTTTATTTCCCTGGTAAAATTTTGAAGTGATGATCTTGAAATATGACTTGTATGCCACACATACTTGCATTCTAATACTTTCACTCCAATACTTGTGTGCCACTCTTGACATGAGCGCTACTTTTGACATCCACGCCACTTTATTTCCATTTCCAAAAACACTTTGTTACTCTATCTACTCTTCATAAGGCTTGAATAATAAGTTATCCAAACTTATGATATTTGTGAAATACAAACCAGCAAAGCATTTTCATAGTTATCAAGTCCTTCACAAAGTGAATTTATTTAGCTTCTTTGACAACAAAAGACAACTATTTGTACCATCAAACATTCCATACTTCCTTATCCATCCAACTTGGTCCCAAAAATCTCCCCCTTTGGATGTTTCGTCAAAATATATTCATAAATCACTGAAATTTTTAACCTTAAGCAATGTGGTACATATCAACCATTTTATGCCTATGCTAGCTATCTCATTGTAGGAAACACGAATTATTAACAGCCAAAACCATGCTGTTCAAAAGTAGTGACTATGAAATCGAATGATCGTATCTCCTGAGCCTTCTTCAGAACAACTTTCAATATTTTACTTCACCATTAATCACTTCTTAAAATTTCTTGGAAAAAAAATGTTTCCTACAACCACACCAACAAATAGTTAGAATAGTTCACACACATACTTGTTGGATTCACAACATACCCTCAAATCCCCCTTTTATGTATGCATGTATAAGGATAGATTTATCTAACAATTATCCCCCTTGACAACACCATCCAAAGGAAAGATGAGAGTGGCGACCGAAACATGTACCTTAACCTTCATGAGAAGGTGGTTGGACTCCCATGTTCAACCTCAATTTTGAAAATGGTTCCTTTGGTAATGGTTTTGTGAATATATCAGCAACTTGTTTAGATGTAGGAACATACTCCAACCCAAATTCATTATTCCGCACCTGCTCTATGATGAAGTGGTACTTTATATAAATGTTCTTTGAACTAGAATGTTGTACCGAATTTCATGAAATATTTATTGCACTCTGATTATCACAACCAAAGAGTAATGGTAGCTTTACATTAACAAGTGAATCTTATAACTGAGTCTTCATCCCCATTAGATGATTTGTAGCATGAGTAGCAGCAACATACATGGATTCATCTATACTAAGTGTAAATGAATTCTGTTTCTTGGTATGCCAACTAACAAAACTTTTCCCCAGAAAGAAAACTCCACCAGATCTGGATCTTCAATCATCAACATTTCTTGCCCAATCTACATCAAAATACCCGAATAGATCAATATTTCTTGAGCCATCATACCTGATACCGAAAATTGTTTTCTGTTTGATGTATCTTATAATTATCTTTACAGCAATCAAATATGATTATTTGGGAGCACAATAAAATCTTGCAAATAAAGTGACAGCATAGATGAGGTCAGGTCTTGAGGCTATCAAATAAAACATACTTCCAATCAGCTTTCAAAACTCTCTCTGATCAACTTCCTTGTGTTATCCATCTTTAGAAAACTTGGTTCCCAATGAAATCGGTGTGGATACTGGTTTTGAATTTTCCATGCCAAACTTCTTCATATGTTCCTCAGCATACTTATCTTGAGACAAAAATACGCGATTCTTCTTCAGTGAAATTTGTAGCCCAAGAAAGTAAATCATTTCATCCATCATGGACATCTCAATTAAATTCTTCATCACCTCATAAAATTTTTCACATGATCTTTCATCATTTCCATAAAATATAATATCATCGATATAAACAATAACGATCAGTGAAAACTCATGACATTCCTTGATGTAGATATTTTTGTCAACTCTCCCTTTCTCAAAGTTCATCTTCTTTAAACAAGAATCTAATTTAGAATACCATGCTCTCAGAGCCTGTTTTATCCCATAAAAATCCTTCCTCAACCTTCACACATAACATTCATCCTTTACAATAACAAATCCACAAGTTTGATCAATGTAAACTTCCTCTTCAAGGTCACCATTCAAAAATGGGGATTTTCCATCCATTTGAATGATTTTTTAACCATGTTGTGTAGCAACTGAATGAAATATTCTGATTGTTTCTAATCTTACCAACAGAGAAACATTTTCATCAAAATCAATGCCTTCAATTTGTGAATACCCTTTACAAACCAATATTTCTTTGTTTCTTGTTACTTTACCCTCATTATTAAGCTTGTTCCAGAAAACCCACATTGTACCAATGATATTTTTGTTGTCCGGCTTGGGTACAAGTTTCCAAGTATCCTTATTCTCTATCTAATCAAGTTCTTCATTCATTGCATGAACCCATTTTGGATTCTCAAATTCTTCATTTATATTTTCTGGTTTATCTTTCTAATAAAGAGATGTATGTGATATAACATTTATTGTTCTTCTTGTTTGAACCCTCTGATTTTTATATCCAATAATGTTTTGACCCTCCACTTGCTTTCTCAACTTAGGATGAGTATTTTGAAATCCATCTTCAGCCCTTGAGATTTATGAGTCAGATTCTTCTTCTTGAGTAGGAATAACATAGTCTTCAGCATTATCAGAATTATTAACAAAATCTTCTCTATCCTGCTCAACTTCCACATAAACATATGATTGATTTTCTTTCACAAAATTTTCAACAACTTTTACATCTGAGGAATCAATAATTCTTCCTTTTTCATTGTTGAGAAATCTATATCCTCTTCCTTCTGGAGCATATCCATGAAAATTTTCATCATCTCTTCTTTGATCAAACTTTTTATGGTTTCCACCTTTCTTCTTTATAATTCATGGACTCCCAATAACTCTTAAGTGTTTTAGACATGGAGTTTTTCCATAGAACATTTCATAAAGAGTCATATATGAGTGTTCTCTAATAAAAAATTGATTCTGAATATACATAGTACTGCTCATGGAATGCCTCCAATAATAATGAGAAAGACTATGCTCTAGAAACATAGTTCTCCCCATTTCCACCAAACTTTGATTTTTTCTTTCAGCAACCCCATTTTGTAGAGGTGTGTATGGTGAACTTAACTCATGCTAAATTCAATGATTCTCAAGGTAACATTTAAAATCTTCATTATTGTACTCACCCCCATTATCAGTTCTCAACTTCTTCACTGAATACACACATTCTTTTTCGTATTTCCTCTTGAAACTCTTAAACATTTTCAGAGCTTCTGAATTATGTCTCATGTACATAACACAACTAATGCGAGTAATGTTATCAATGACAGTAATGAATTACTTGTCTCCATTTATTTATTTCTTGATAATTGGGAAACATATATCAAAATGTAAAAGTTCCAAGGGTTTTTATGAATGAATTTTAACTCTCTTATGTAAAAAGTTAGTAATCTTCCCATTATCAAAAATAGTGCCACACCAATCTATTCATCTTGATAAATCAGGCATATCTCAGACGCAATATCACGTTGATAACTTGCACATATTTAATTAACACATTTTCCCCAGCCTTTTATGCCATAATTTATTTTCATCCACTACACCCATGTAACAAGATTTCTGATATTCACCAACATGGAACAGATTCCCTCTTGTACGTTGGCCCCTTGTAACTATATTTACATCATTTTAACATTTCACAAAAAAATCCATCTTTTCTAAAGATAACCTTTTTTCCCTCCTCAGAGTGTTGTCACACACTAAGCGGGTTATGTTTTATCTCATCAACATATAGTGTTTTCTTGGATTTTATCTTTTTTTCCAATGATGGCTGATCCAACACCTTTGATACTTAAAGATTCATCATTTCCAAATATTACTATTCCTTCCTTGAAGTTTTTCACATTCTTCAGCATCCTTAAATCTCCTGTCATATGAGAGGAACATCCACTATCACGAATCCATGGACATTCTCATTTTATAGATTTCAAATCTGTTTCGACAACAAGTGCTTTTTCTTCATTCATTTTCTTCACTTCCTATTGTGATTCCTCCAATTTCCGAGCCAAGTCAATATGTTATGGCCATACAACCATGAAATCATTATTTTCGGACTTATCAGACCTGTCCCTTTTAGCATTTAAGTTCTGTTGATTTTGAGAATTATTAAGAATCTTTTGTTGCTCTGGTAACACACTAAGGCAGCCCTTGGAATGATGTCTAGGATGATCACATCAATCACAAATAGTTTCAAGTGTTTGGAACCTATTCTCAACTTTAACACCAGTCTTATCATAATTCTTCAAAAAAAAATTGGAGACATTATATTTTGAAAGGGTTGACTCCTCCTCAATCATTGTCTTTAAAAACATGTGGAAGAGTTTTAATGTTGTTGGTTGAACCAACACATATTTTCCATGTGACCAAATCCACCACAATACCAGCAGTAACAGTAGATAGAATATTTTCCTCTAAAACATCTATACTAACCATATTTGTGAACACACTTCACAACAACCTTCTTAATAGAGCTATGCTGACCGTCAACCTTAATGTTTTCATTTGGAACTCCCATTCTCAGTTCATATTTTACAACACCAGATGTATTATTAGGCTTTCATTAGTTGTGATTTTTATGCACTTTTGATTTTCATCATTGCAGACTTTGACCACATACATGGTCTTTCCATTCTAGTTCTTATCAGAACCAATTCTGTCTATAATTTCAACCTTTGAAGGTATCTTTTATGGATCCTTGTTTAGATCATTCTTACTGACACGTTCACCAACTTCTGAGATAGATTTTTTGAAACTAAAATTCATATCTTTAGCTTTATAAAGTTTATGTTGGACAAGTTCCAACTCTTCTTATTTTTCCTTCACCATTACCTCAAGATGATCATTATGATTCTTTGTATTCTAAAGATAATTTTCAGTTCATCAATCTCATTTTCCATCTTGATTTTCTCATCATCAAAACCTTCTTGATTGTTTAATGCGGAATATTCATTTATCATCTTGTTGTCTTCCTTCTCAAGCCTTCTGATCATCCTCAAGCATTCCGTCAACTATTATTTTAAATGATAATCAAGTGGAGTTTTTGCTTCTTCTGAACTATTGTTCTCATACTATTCATTATTCCATGCAGTAATAAAGGTATTCTCTCTAGTTTTTTCAGCAAATAATTTCTCAGATTCATCTTTTTTATAATCTTCATCTTAATCATTAGCAAAAAATCCTCTTCTTTCTGATTTGAAGTACTTTTTATCCTTCCCCTTTGAAAAGTATTTATCATTATCAGCTTGTTTCTTCCACCACCTTCCTTGCCTTCTGTTATCATCATCACTTTCTTCTTTTTTATTCTTTTGAGGACAGTTAGCTACAAAGTGACCAACAGCTCCACAATCAAATCATTTCAAGGGATGTTTACCCTTGAATTTCCCTATACCTCTGTTCACATTCTTATAAATCAAGGATAAAATTTCATCAAATTTTTTACATTCCTTATCGTCAGAATCAGATTCACCATCATCATCTTCAATAAGAGTATTCTTTGAATTTTCTCTCTTTGTAGCTTTGAATGACATTTCTCTATCAACTTTTATTTTCCCCTTCATATTGTTCTCTATTCTCATCTCATAAGTAATGAGAGTTGTAACGACCCGAAATTTTGAATAAATTTTGTTTCCTAAATTTTGAGTGTTATTTTACTCCATACACAACAAAACTATTTCATTTGATAACATGAGTATAATTAAAATGAGAATGTTGTGTTTTATTAATTATATAACTGATAGTCAGTATGTCCTTTGGAAATCAAATGTTGAGATTGTTGTCTCTAAATACAAGTGATTTTGGTTAATTAATATAGAAAGAAGATTCGATGACCGCATCTAGTATTCTCAAGCCATTCGAAGCCCATGTAACAGAACATGGGAAGGAGGTAGCACCATTGTGCTTTGCTCTGGACGAAACCGAAGCCGAACATCATCATGTGAAGCTATAACGAAATCGCCTTCGTGAGAAGTTTAAACTGATAGAAATTACTACTCGTTCAATATTGGCCGATCCGCCCTCAGATTTTCTCATATTAGCACACCTTACACTTAGGTCCTATGCTAGGGTTATAAGGGGCTATGTAAGGAGACCGTAACTGCTTTGTGTAATCCTTTGAGGTAAATAAAATTTTGTTTTAATCTTATGTTGAATTTTTTAAATTTTCAAATGTTTGGATAAATGTAAGATGTATACTATTGATTAATTTAAAAAAAATGATATTTTAAAAATGTATATGTAAACATTAAAGAATTAAAAATGTGTAATGATTTTTAAAAAATGATCTTCTACAATTATGGTTAGTATGAAATTTAGAGTCGAATAAGATCAACATAATTTTTGATGAATAGTAAATTAAGAATACTTATTTTACACTTAGGATTAGTAATGTGACCAAAGAGATTAGTAATCTCACTTTAAGAAAATATTAATTTAATCTAGGCACCTTGATTAAGTAATGATATTCAATAAAATAGGTAAATAACTGTTTCAGAAAATTATTATTCAAGTATAAGTTTTTTCAGGTGAATAGTGTTTTTTAATTAAAAACTAAATTTAAATTATTTAGAAAATTATTTTTCTAAAATGGATTTCATTTTGGAACTCAGAGCATCAATAATATGTTTAGGTAATTTTTGGGTACTATTTCTGAAGAAATGAATTTTCGGTGAATAAAGTTTTTATTAAAAATTTAAATTAAAAATATTTAGAAATCTAATTTTATAAAATGGAATTTATTTTTGAAATCATATCATTGATATTTGTTTAAGGTAAATTTTTGGGAGGTTTCAGAAAATGTTGAATTTTCAGTGAATAGTAAAAATACAGTTTTAGGGTTTCGGTATGTTTAATGACATCATGACTACATCATGATGATTTAATGAGATATTTTAAGGGATTGTAGACTAAAGAGGATGAATTATTGTATTAGGTGTCCCAAGTGTCCAATACCATGGTAAAATACCATGGGAAAGCCCATGGTTTTTCCAATACCACCAATGAGGTGTCCCATGGCCATTAATGCCTTGTCCCCTCACTTTCCCTATAATCACCCACCCTTTGCTCCTATAGTTTTTACTCCCAAATCTCCCACAATGAAGCTCTGGTCTCATTAATTCCAAAATAGCCCTCCCAAGGTTCCCCCAAGCCTTCAAGGTCCAAACCATTGAGTTTTAAGAGTTACATTTTAAGGTAAGGGATTCACCTTCTCTCTTTCTTTACAAATACTCTCTTTGAAGTCAATTATTTTGTGCTCCATGTTCTTATGATGGAGGATGTTATTTTAAATTACTATTTCTTCCATTTTAATTTTCATATGATTAAATATACCCTCTTACTCTCATTATTTCATTTTATGAATGTTTAAGTGGCTCTGTTAGGCTGCCGGAATTTTTGTAATGGATTTTTTCACCCTTCTGATTTTCAAGTTCTATTTTCTTGTCAAGTATTTCATTTTAATTTTTATTATGTTGGGGTATGATATATATATCTATCATACTGATATTTTATTTTCATATGATGATAGAACATATTTGATCTCGTCAATTCATTTTTTTATGTTTTAAATGACACTGTTATGTTGCCGAATTTTTATAAGAGAAATCTTATTTTTGTCTTTCTTCAATTTTTTTAATTTTATATAGTATATCTTTAAAAATTAATTAAAATGTTCTTATATCCATTATATTCTGTCCCTATGCTTATTTATGGATCAATTATTAGTAGGTGACCCATGTACCCTATTTTTTCAATATATTCTAAAACCCTATAATATAGCCATAAGGCTGCAGAATTTTCTTCTCAAAATGCCTATCACTTTTTCCAAAATTCTTTTATTTTATTAAGTGAATACTCAAAGCTCTTTATTCTATAGGGTTATTCACATATATATCTAAATGTTCTATTCTAAATTCTAGGATTTACATACATGAAACCGGCTTTCTTTTTTCCGTGGGTTTAAAGTGACCTAAAGATCGTGTCTTTAAAACAGTTTTTAAAAAGTTATGATTTTGAAACGAAAGCCATTTCTTTTATGCTATATGGGTTATTTATGAAATGTTTTATGATGATATATGTGGCTAAAATGACAATAAATGAAAATTTAAGGGTGCGCCCTGATAGCACTCCAATGAATTGGGAAAAGCCTTAATCTCTAGAGATGACCATTTTTAATGACACCTTGGTGAATATCCTTGGTAATTTTTAATCACACCTTTGGGATGGACCGTGGTGAAACAGAAATGATTTTATATGTTAAATGTTGTAGCCACATATTCATGTTTTTAAATACGTTATTTTTATTATGATATGCCTCATTATTTATTTCTCATGACTTAATGTTCTTTTTCATGACTTTATTGATCTATCTCAAGTTCACATGTTAAATGTTTCCCCTTGTTCCCTTACTAGGCCTTCTGCTCACCCTATCTTTTGATGTATGTCCTCAGGTTATTAGATGTTGTAATGAACCTAGGATTAATATAAGGATAAGCCTTTCAAGTGTTTATGAAGAATGTTTTATGTTGTCATGTATTAAGTTCATGGTTTCCAAGACACTAAAACTTAAAGATCCTCGATTTTGTATAATGAAATGAAAGTTTATGTGATAAAAAGCCGGATGTTATAGTTAGTATCAAAGGATTGTTTAGTTATTTTTGGAAATTAGGATATGAAAACTTTAGGAAGAACCCTATAGAAATGGTTAAATATAGGAATTATTCATGTTATTTTGGTGAGTATTGAGTAAGGGGTTTCCAAGAAAATACATCCCTTTCTGGATACGAGCAGGTAGAGGTGGCTCTGGAATAGATGTACATAGGGGTAAAACCCGAAAACAGCGCTTTGAGCTTGACTCGAATGGGAACTGGTACACGACAACGGGCCTTGCTGCACTCTTGGTTACAACACTCCCAGGGGATATTCATTGGTAAATTCAAAAGCATAGTATGGACTATTATTAAAGGAACAAATATATAATAAATGAAACATTTATATATGAATATATGATCATGTATAACCTAGATTGGAACCTAGGGGATCACAAATTAGGGTATACTTTCCTTCAACAAGTTTGTCCTTCTATGCTTAAAGTTTCCTTTTACTGATTATTGGCTAAGTATTTAAGCCGCAAATTATACATTCTTTTCTTATTTAATGGTAGGAAATAGAAGAACATTTCCTATAACCAATGCAATAGGAAATGTGACGATTTCCCTATTAATATGACAGAGATGACGAGAGATCAAGTTGAACATATTGTGATTATTCCAAACCAGCTATCAAAAATCACAATTAATTATTGGTACCAAGTCGAATGCCCAAATTCATCAATGAAGAAGAAGACGAAGTCTTAAGGATGTTCATCTGATAATGTTGATAAGGGAAAGAAGAACAAATTTCCTTTTTGAAAAAAGTGTGGGAAGAGGCACCAAGGAGAATGTCACAAAGGAACTAGGAGATATTTTAAGTGTTAGAATATAGGGCATAACGTAGCCAATTTCATAAAAAAATGGATAATGTGATGAATAGAGATAACGTTCAATCTAATGTACCTTATACATTTCAATATCGTAAATGTAGAGAAGTTTGAAATTATACAAGGCAATGCTCTCTTGGAAGGGATGAGAAGCATGATGAGCATTAACAATCATCAGGGGAAAAGGAACAATGAATGTCCTATGATATGATGGATCATGATGACTGAAGTACATATAACTTCATCGTAATAATTATCTATGTCATATTGTATTTTGGTTTGTGCTCTATGAGCATATCCTTCATTTTTTCTAAGAACATCGAGTCACTCACTAAGATGTTTTTATCTCAATAAGGAAAACATCTACTGTTATGTATAACATGATGATGTTATGAAGATGTACTTCTTGGAAAAAAAGTGATGATTAGGGGATATAAAGATGAATATTATTTTGGAAGAAGTTCACTATTTTGGGACCCCTATTTGATCAAGGTAAATTTATTACTATGGTATTTTATTTGAGGAGTAATTGTTGACTTATATTTTGAAGAATATATGAATTTAAGGTGAACTTCTTGTAATTTAGGTTACTTATGGAAATGATTATCCTATCTTGGGGACAATATGTTTAGGTTAGTTACTTTTGTTATAAGATGTTAGGAGTGGTTGATGTTTTTTGGAGATAAACGATAAAGTTTATCTTGAAAGACTATGTTATCAAATCATTCTTCTAATTAGGTTTCATTCTTAGTTTGGTTTATTTTGAGGAATTTTAAGGAAAATTATTTTTGGAATGGTATATGATGAAATTTGCGTAGTACCGTGGGATTTTGAAGATTTAAAGAAGTTTCCCTTCTTATGGGATTCATTCTTTTTGAAGAATTGTTTTATCTTACCCCTTATGTTTTTGGTATAATGTTTAAAGATATAAGAAATAAAGAGTTAATATTTTTTGGATTATGTGATTCTATAGAAGATTATTCTTGTTCTTTGATGAGACCAAGTAGTTTGGAATGCTCATATTTTGGAGAAAAGATTAGTTTTGGTAGAAACTTATTAAAGGATGAAACTCTACATAAAGGTAAGTATATTTCCTTATGTTTTTATTCTATAATTCCTAAAAATTATTAAAAGGAACGTAAAACAAAAATTTTGTTGGTTTAATATTCCTACTAGGTAATCAAAGACAGTTTAAACACATCATAATTTTGTGATTTTCTTGTGGTTAACATAATCCTAATCATGTTTTCTATCACTCACCCTCAGAACTAGACCCTTTTTTCGTCCATATCCATGTTTTCCTACATGGAATCCTTGTATGGGTTAACTCAGGTGGCCTTTGTACTTCCTTTTCTTTATTTTAAAGTAATAGTTTTACTGACTCTTTTTCTGATGTGGGGCGTTCAATGAAATTTCCAAGCCCAATTTTAATAAATTGCGAGGACGGAATTCCTTAAGGGGGGAAGAATGTAACAACCTGTAATTTTGAATAAATTTTGTTTCCTTAATTTTGTGAACAAAACTTTTTCATTTGATAACATGAGTATAATTAAAATGAGTTTTTTGGATTTGACTATTATATGACTGATAGCCAATATGACCTTTAGAGACCAAGTGTTGCGATTATTGTCTCTAAATACAAGTGATCGTGGTTAATAAATATCAAAAGAAGATTTGATGGCCTCATCCTGTAGTCTCGGGCCAATTGAATCCCATCTAATAGATCTTGGGAAGGAGGTAGCACCACTAGGCTTTGCTCTGGACCAAACCCAAGCCAAACTTCATCGTATGAAGCTAGAATGAAATCTCCTTCACGAGAAGTTCAAACTGATAGAAATTACCACTCGTGAAATGTTGGTCGAGCCGTCCTCAGATTATCTCACCTTAGAATACCTTACACTTATGTCCTATACTAGGGTTCTAAGAGTCTATGTAAGGATACCATAACTACTTTGTGTAATCCTTTGAGATAAATAAAATTGGGTTTTCATCTTTTGGTGAATTTTGTAAATTTTCAAACGTTCGGATAAATGTACGATGTATATTATTGATGAATTTTAGAAAAATGATATTTTAAAAATGTTAATGAAAACCTAATATAATTAAAAATGTGTAATGATTTTCAAAAAATGGACTTCTACAATTTTGTTCAGTATGATATTTAGATTCTAATAAGATCAACATAATTTTTGATGAATAGTAAATTATGAATAGTGGTTTTACGCTTCGGATTAGAAATGTTACCAAATGGATTAGTAATCTAAAATAATGAAAGTATTAATATATTATAGGCACCTTGAATAAGTAATGAGATTCAATAAAATAGGGAAATAGCTGTTTTAGAAATTATTAGTCAATAATTAGTTTTTTAAGGTGAATTGTGTTTTTTAATTGAAAATTTAATTAAAATTATTTAGAAAATTATTTTTCAAAAATGGATTTCATTTTTGAATTCAGAGGATTGATATTATGTTAATGTAATTTTTGGGGATTTTTTTTGAAAAAAAATGAATTTTCAGTGAATAGTGTTTTTATTTAAAAATTAAGATAAAAATATTTATAAAAATATTTTTATAAAATGGAGTTCATTTTTGAAATCATAGAATTGATATTTGGTTAAGGTATAATTTTGGATGTTTTTGGAAAAAGTAGAATTTTTAGTGAATAGTAAAAATACTGTTTTACGGTTTCGATATGTTTAATGAAATCTTGACTGCATCATGATGATGACATTAGATTTTTTAAGGGATGGTCGACTCAAGGGGATGAATTATTGTATGAGGTGTCCCAATTGGCCAATACCATGGGAAAATACCATGGGCAAGCCCATGTTTTTTCCAATACCACCAATGAGGTGTCCCTTGGCCATTAATGCCTTGTCCCCTCACTTTCCCTATAAATACCCACCCTTTCCCCCTTTATTTTTCACTCCCAACTCTCCCCAAAAGAATATCTGGTCTGATTACCTCCCAAAGAGTCCTCCCAAAGTTCCCCCAATCCCTCAAGGTCCCAACCTTTGAGTTTTTAGAGATACGTTTTAATGTAAGGGATCCAACCTCTCTCTTTCTTTTCAAATAATCTCTTTTAAGTCATTTCTTTTATGCTCCATTTTCTTATGTTGTAGGATGTTCTTTTATATTAATATTACAGACCATTTCATTTTAATATTGTGATAGATCCCCTCTTACTCTCATTATTTTGTTTTATGAATGTTTATGTGGCGCCGTTAGGCTACCGAAATTTTTTTAACGGATTCTTTCGCCCTTCTCATTTTCAATTTCTATTTTCATGTCAAGTCATTCAAGTTCGTTTTTATTATGTTGGGGTATGATCTCTATATCTATAATAATGATCTTTTATGTTCATATGATTAGATACCCTATTTGATCTCGTCAATTCATTTTTTTTGATGTTTAAGTGATGCAATTAGGCTGCCGGATTTTTTATGGATTCATTCACCCATCTCGATTTCAAGATCTATTTTCATTTTATATATTTCAAGTTCCTTTTTATTATGTTGGGGTATTATATCAATATCTATAATACTGATAATTTCTGTTCATATGATGAAAGACCCTATTTTATCTCATCAATTCATTATTTTGAATTTTATGTGATGTCGTTAGGCTGTCGAATTTTTAAGGAATTCATTCACCCTTCTCGTTTTCAAGATCTATATTCATGTCAAGTCTTTCAGGTTCCTTTTTATTATGTTGGGGTATGATCTCTATATCAATCATACTGATCTTTTTTTCATATAATGAATGACCCTATTAGATCTCGTCAATTCATTTTTTTATGTTTTAAATTACACCATTAGGCTGATGAATTTTCATAAGAGAAATCTTATTTTTGTATTTCTTCAATGTTTTTCATTTCATATGGCATGTCTTTAAAATTTAATTACCATGTTCTTATATCCATTATATTCTATCCCTCTACTGTTTTATGGATCATTTATGAGTGGGTGACCCATGTTCCCTCTCTTTTCAATATTTTCTAAAACTCTATAACATAGCTGTTATGCTGCAGAATTTTCATCTCAAAATGCCTCTCTCTTTTTTTCAAATTATTTTATTTTATTAAGTGAATACTAAAATATCATTATTAAACAGGGATATTAACATATATATCAAAATTTTCTATTTTAAATTATGTGTTTTACATACACGAAACCTGCTTTCCTTTTTCCGTGGGTTTAAAGTGACATAAAGATCATGTCTTTAAAGCAGTTTTTAAAAATGATATGATTATAAAAGGAAACCCATTTCTTTTAGGCTATATGGGTTATTTATGAAATGTTTGATGATGATATGAGTGTCTCACATGATAATAAAGTCAAATTTTAGGGTGTGCCCTGATAGCTCTCCAACGCATTGGGTAAAGACTTCATCTCTAGATATGACCATTTTTATACGACGCCTTGTTAAATAACCTTGGTAATTTTTGATGACACCTTGGGGATGGACCTTGGTGAAACAGAAATGATTTTCTATGTTAAATTTTGTAGCAACATCATAAAGTTATGATATACATTATTTTTATTATGATAGGGATCCTAATTTTTTTCTCATGCCTTAATGTTCTTTTTCATGATTTTATTGATCTATCTCAAGTTCACATGTTAAATGTTTCCCCTTGTTTCCCTTACTGGGCTTTCTGATCACCATTTCTTTTGATGTATGTCCCCACGTAATAAGATACAGTAATGAACCTAGGATGAACATAAGGAGAAGCATTTCAAGTGTTTAAGAAGAATGTTTTATGTTGTCATATATTAAGTTCATGGTTTCCTAGACACTAAACCTTAATGATCCTCAGTTTTGTATAATGAAATGAATGATTATGTGATAAAAAGGCAGATGTTAGAAGAGTTCTATGAAAATCATCCAAAGATAATGTTTTAGGGTCTCTATCTTCTAATGAATACACTTTAGCACCAATCTTGTCTGGAATAATTCTCAAGATCTTTAAAACAACTATAGAATCCTCCAACATTTCTCTAAGTCATCTAGTTGTTCTGACAATATCATTTATCCTGGTAATGAAATCTCCAACAGATTCAGATTCTCCCATTTGAAAAACATAATACCTTAGTCTCCAGATTTTTAGATTATCCTTCTTCGCTTTTGTATTTATTTCATAGATGTTTTTCATTTTGTCCAAGATTCCTTTGGTTGTAGGAACACATTTCACTCCTAATAATTCACTCTCAGAAAGAGATGAGAGTAACACATTTTTATCTCTTCAATCATTCTCAAGGATCTTCTTATAAACAAGAGTAAGAGGACCCTTTTCATCAATAGAAGGAAATCCATCAGTTTTAGTTTCATGAACTTCAAATCCAAGAGACATAAGATAAGGAATCAATCTGTCCATACATATGTTATAGTTCATTCCATCAAAAATCAAAATCCCTTTACTGTTCATGCAATTTAGATTCTCCATCACAACTCCTCTCCAACCACTTCACCAAAGAATAAAATAAGGGAACCTCCATCTGATTCCAATTGATGTCCCAGTAAGAATCTAATTATCACTAAGAGGGGGAGGGTTTGAATCAGTGATGCCTCTTTCTTTTTAAGTTTCTCCTTTTTGAAACAACATTCGCCTCCTATTAAAGAGTTTTTTCACTGCTGAAAACACACAACCACAAGAACAAAAAATTTACAAGGTTCACTACTCAATAAGAGTAGCTACATCCTTGGTATGGAATAGAAACAATATATACCACACAATACACTAGAAATCAATCCTTTGTTGTGAAATACAATGAGTAGGATATACCCTTACACCCGTGTAGCACTTTCAAAACAATCCAATAGTATGTGTGCTCCCTCTTAGAAAAAATACGGTAATGTAACGATTCTATGCTTCTTAATGATCTTTCACAAATAAAATCATTCAAAACAATTGTTCACTTTCCTTCCCAGAAACTGGTAAGAACCTGCTGGTGAAGAAAGCTTGCGCGCCACTCCCAACTTGCATGCCTCTCTGCTTTCACACCACCTTCTTGCGCGCCACCTTCTTGAGCGCCTCCAAGTTTTTTGTCATCTCTGCTTGCGCGCCTCTGAAAACATTCACTAAAAAACATTCATGGAAAAAATTTCCTAGAAAAACATGCACGGCAAAACTTGCGCTAAAAAACATGTGTGGCACCCTACTTGCGCGCCTTATCAATAACCCTCATCATGCATGCCACTTCTTCATGCACGCCACCCTCTGCTACTTGCGCGATCAGAGCTCAAATTATCTATTAAGTGTTGAAAATTCAAAAAATGTTGAGCCAATTCATCTATTTATAGGAATTTTGGTGACTTGGGCTCCACATACACTTGTGCTCCACTCTTACTTGTGCGCCGCTCCATCAGTATTGCACCGCTCCATCACTTGTTAACCCCTCTATCACTAGCTCAACACTTTCTTTAGATTGTCATATATTTATATGATGATGTTTGAATATGACATTCACGCAACATACAATTTCACACCACTTATACTTGTGTTCCACACTCGAGGGCCAGTTATACTTGCGTGCCACAGTTGCGCGCCCCTTATACTTACGCGCCACTTTTTGATTTGTGTGCCAATATTTATCTTGAACACCACAATACTTCCTTTGTCATTTTTTGATGTGATGATCTTGAAATATGACTTATGCAGAACATATACTTGCGCGCAAATACTTGCACACCACTCTTGACTTGCGCACCACTTTTGACTTGCGCGCCACTTTCTTTCCTTTTCCATAAACACTTCTTTACTCTCTCTAATATTCATAAGGCTTGAATCACTAGTTCCCATAACTTATTATATTTGTGAAAAAAAATCAGCAAAGCATCATCATAGTTAACAAGTCCTTTACAATGTGAATTGATTTTGCTTCTTTGACAGCAAAAGACAACATTCTATAACAACAAACTTTTCATACTTCCTTATCCATCCAACTTGGTCCCAACATGTACCAGTTCATGACAACCAGTACATGATGCCTACTTACTCTATAGCATGTAGTAAATCCATAAAATGGATTATAAAGACATTGAGAAAAAAGGGAACTAAGATAATGGAAAACCTCTAGCTGATTAAGGTAATGGAATGTTTTGTATATTAATAACTAATTTAAATCAATTGGAATATAAATTTACAATTTACAAAACCCTTGGTTATAAATTTTGATAAATAAGTAATAATTTATAGTACAAAATTATTTTTAGTGAGTTATAATAATAAAATTTAAATTACATATATAAATTAAATCAATTAAATTTTCATTAATATTTTATAAAAAAATATAAATATTATATAATCTGGTAAATTTCATTAATGTTTATAAAATTGTGACTGTGGAAAATAATTTTAATTATCATGATAACCACAAAACTGTTATTTTTAGAAGAATTATTTTATTAATATAGTGTAATTTTTATCAATAATTAAATTAATATATATTAAAAAACTAATATAAAATCTATTTTAAGGTTATATATAAAAATATAAACACACATTTAGTTACTAATAAATACTAAATATGATTAAGATCATTTAATTGTTTAAAAAAATATTTGTTGGCAATATAGTTTTCATATATTTTAAATATTTAAATTTTAATTTTAATTTTTTTCTAGCATACATATTGAATTTGGCTATATAAATCTCATAACAATGATTATAACGCAAATATTGTGTTATAAGGACCACATTATAATATTTAAATAAAAAATAAACAACTATGCATAAAATATGTGTCTATCATAATAATAAAATTGAAAACTAACCCTAAAAATTGTACACTTATATAAAAATGAATAAAAAATGCGTCAAAATTTGTGTATGTGTCTTGTTACACCATATATCAACCCCAACATTATTAATTATTAAATTGGGAATCATTTTCCCAGGAATATTTTCATCACATAATTGAAAAAACAATTCTTCTTATAAAAGTTCCATATTATTTATTTATAAAATATTATCAAATCCACCCTCCAAAATTTCCCATCCGCTCAAAAATATATTCAAAAATTAAAAAAGATTCCACTCTATGAATTTTAATTCATAAATATAATTCATAAACCCTTCATTTCATTTTATACATTAATAGTAATGTTCATGGAACCAATGTGAGTATTACAAAATCATTATCCATTTTTTCATAATCATTATTATTCAAACCTATAATTTAAATAGTTATAGTAAACTCCCTATAAGTAAAATAATTAATAATTATTATATTATTGGTAAAACCATTATTTATTACATACCATCCACTATCAAAAAAATCATCGATTGTGTGTTTTTGTGGACTACCACCTCCACGAACATGTGGGTTTTCCAATAATTCACCACCTTACAGGGATGAAATTAAAATTTTATATGTGTTAATAAATTGATATATATATATAATTAATATTAAGTAATTTAAATTCTATAAATTTTATATGAAATATTAATTATAAACTAATATAGTGATCATAACAACCTAAAATGAACATATCTTAGTATCCTTTTAAAATGAGTTTATTTTATAAGAACCAATATTTAAATATAAATATTAAGATAATAATAAAATTATGTAAATACACCAATATTTTTTTGTTTTTATGATGTTAGTATAAAAATAAATAATAACGGTCAATATACCAAAATATTAAAGAGAAAATTTTCAGAAATCCACATTTAAAAAACATAAGGAAAAATAATAAAATTTAAATAATATATGAAGTTAAATTCAATATATTACTTGAAATATATTATATTATATTAAAAAATAAGTTATATAATTTTCATTATTAGAATTTTCATTATTTCAGTTTCCTCCACTGAGTGAATCAGTAATGATGACAGGGTTTTTGTGTCAATTATCAATCATAAAGTCAAATTTCATATTGTACACCATTTTTTATTTAGAATGATTTACTGCTTGGAATGTAATATTTTTCATTACTAATATATTATATTCCATTATGCCTAATTTTATTTTTCTTTTTTTCTCTGTCAGAGGTTTTGATAGATAATTTATACATCTTTTAAGCATTTAGGTGAACAAAATTTTCCCTAGGATACATATGATATGATTTATTTCATATGGATAAATATGTAAGGAAAATGAAAAGTGGCATCCAATATCAAAATAAAATGAATCCATTTATCTATATATATCACGAGATAATAAGCTGTAGATATTTTTAGTAAAATAACAGTTTCATTTTCATATTAAATCTTCTCATATTTTTAATCATTTAGATAATAATTTTTCACAAGGGAGTAGGAATATAGAGTTTTATAGATAATAATCATATGCATATGGTTTTGGTGTATTTTTAACAAATTTTCATGTTCTTGCTCATTTAAATGGTTCAAATTTTTCTGTTATGTTAAAAACTATGTTTAAAACTATTTTCTATCAAATTCTACACTTTTATGTTTTCCCTTTAATTATTGAATTATTTTCGATCTATAAAATTTTGGTATTACATTATTATGTATCCAATTGTACCCATATTCACAAATTATACTTACTTATAATAATTCATGTTTATAACATATATTTACCATTACGTATCATCTATACACACCACACTATTATAATTCCATTTACCCTGGTAATGATAAAAATTTCTTCTATTTATAGATGTAGATGAGTATCTTCTATTGAAAATCTTTTCTGGAATATCTAGTGGGAAATTTAAAGACTCTATTATAGATTAACATATTGTTTTTATATTTTCAAATGTGTCCATTTGGGAAAAAAAGTTTTTAGATGATTTTTTATACAAATTACATAAAACACCATCCAAACAATGTAATTGGAATGTATTGTAATTAATTAATTTACTAATTTTATATAATTGATCTGATCAATCCCATTATGTCATCACAGATTGTATTATGGAGGGGTTTAGATAAAATTTTAAATTATGATGGTAAATTTTGAGGAAAATTTCAGTGTTACAAATTTCATTAAAAGGGAAATATTTGATGGTGTAACATAACACAAATGGTGTACACTGTGTTTTAGTTTATTTGAGCTATTGTTAAATATTCCATATATTGGTATAAGTAAATTTTATGAAAAAAATATGTATAATTTTGGAGAATAGTCTAAGGATATGATAGGATCATGATGTTTGGTGGATGTGATGATTTTTTGGTACTAAAATTAATTGCATCCAAATTAATACAATAGAATATTAATGTGGCTATTGATATATTTATCAATTATGTAACCACAAAAAAAATTCAATCTTACTATGACTTCAATAATAATTATGTTTCTTATTGTGTGGTAATATGACTACACACGTATTTAAGAACACGTATAGGATGTCAATTGGCTGATTATATTCACATTATAAAAAATTATGAAGGATTTTAATGTGACGATAATTAAATAGACTAATATATAAAATATGATCATGATAGTGGATGAATAATGACTCTAAAAATTATAGCTATAGTTGAACCCGAAGAATCATATGGAATATTCTTTTTAATTATTTCTTATTTTTATTGTATTGGTTATCAAAATTATATTGTTTATTGTTTTTGAATTTTAAATTATGATAATAATTTTCAAATGGGATGTTTTGTCATAGCATGGTCTGTTAAATAGATGTTTTATCTATAAAAATAATGTTCTTATAATCATAAATTATCACCATTAATAATTATGAATCAATGTTCAATATATTATTCCTTATTTCAAAAAAAATAAAATTCTCTAAAAGAAGGTAATTTAAATTATCTATTTCAATGTCAATTTAAATCAAATAATTATTTATTTTAATTTTTAAGGAAGAAAAATTAATTTAATGGATGATCTAAATATGATTATTTTAGATTTTTAGATTTCAAAATATATGTAATTTAAATCATTGTGAGTGGTTTTTGAAAAATAATTTCAAGATAATTTAATGAAAACAAGTTTTAATGAATAATTTTTGTTCTCATATCAAATATAGGAAATAAAATATTTAATATCGTTTACGATGATATAGAATAAATATTATGATTTCATAAAAAAATTATAAACATATGATAGAAAATATAATTTAAAAATCTATAATTTTGAATCATGTGATGGATTTAAAAATTAGAATGATGAGTTTTCCAAAAAATGAAATTTTAGTTTTCATGATGAAGATTTGTTAGTCTATCAGAGGATCATTAAATACTATGAAATATAAATTTTTGTTTTTAATCTTGACACATATAATGTTTTATTTTCAATACATTATTTATACAAACTTGTAGTTATGTTGATTTGTTTTAAAATATTTCAGTTATAATAATGAGTTGTCCAATGTTTTATTTAGAAGGTACAACTATAAAATTTTCATGTAATTGAATTTAGATGTAATATTTTTGGGTAATTAGTTAAAGTATTTTTATATTATCGAATTTAAATATTTTATTTTTTCACATTATGATGTAACATAGTAATATTTTATATTATATCAATTTTTTAAAATAAATTTTCCATAATCAATATCATAAATTTCAAAAATACATGTCATAAGTGAACTCCAAAATATTTAATTTTTAACAAAAAAGCTACCACCTGGACATTGGAATGGTGGAAATGAATGAGATTACAGAAATTATAAAAAAATATTTTTGATACATATTTATAAAAAAATAATTAGTTACCATATAATAATAAATGTGAGTTAAAAAGTAGTAGAATATAAATGATGTGTATTTATTAAAAACACTATTTTTATTCCAGAATTATAATTTTATGTTTATTAACTAAATTAATAAATATTAAATAAATATAATACTAAAATATAATTTTTTCATATTCAGTCAAAAAAATTTATGTTCATCAAATATTATTGATAGTCTTATGATTAGAGTAAATAAAAATTATATATATAAAAGTTATATTTTTTTTAAAACAAGATTTTCCTACCTTTTAATGGTTCATCAATCATATAACTATATTTTAAAAATATTATAGAATAATAGTCTTCATTTTTAATTTTCAAATATGAATATTCTATTTGTGGGATTTTTTTTGGAATTTATCTGATAAGATTCACTTATTTTGTGTAGAAAAAAAATATTCATTTTCACAAAAAAATTACTTCTCATTTAAAAATATATATAATGTAAAATAATATTTTAAATTTTTTTAAAACTAGAATTATTTTAGTAAATTTGTAATAAATAATATTTAGTTAATTGAAATCTATTTCAAATTTAAATTGGATATAAAAACATATCAATCCTTTAAATTAACTAACAGAAAAAATGTTTTATTATTACCCCATTTGGCTTAATTTTAAATATAATGTTATTAATTCTATGATTTTTTTTAAAAAATAATTTCTAAAATTTTAATAAAAATTCTGGATTAGTTAATAATGGTATTTTAATTTTTAGTTATAAAATGTTACCATGGATAGAAGAATGAATTACATATATATATGTGTAAAATAATGAAATAGGTTAATGTTAAAATGTATATGATTAAAATATACATAAAATAAAATAAATTTATGGGTTTTTGATGTATTAGTCAACACTAAAAAACCTTTATAACGTTAAATACAATTGAAATTTTCCAAAATTAATTACAACTCATTTTGGTGGGTTTAAAATATAAAATATTCATTATTTAATCACTAAAACCCACCAATCCTCATTTATAAATACCACTTCTCACAATGCATATTCCCATAACAAGGCATGAATATAATCTATTATACTCTAAACCCTCTTCTACCCACTCTTTCTACATCTAGTTATTTCTAGTATCACCCAATGTACACTTATAAATACATTATATGATCCTTAAAGAAGATGATATTCAACAGATATTTTTCTCCAAACAACTCTCTTAATTTCTTTTGATCTTATAATTTATCCCCAGTTCAATTTTCCATAAAGGAATGATAAATATAAAACAATGTATATACTGATGGTTTGTTTTTATAATTTAATATTTTATAACTATTTCATTTTATCATCTCTCATTATTCAATGAAACAAAACTATAAATAAATTTTGTTGGTTCATTGTCTCTATGAAAAATGATATTTTGTTTTCCATTAATGCCTTCATGGAAAGACATAAGTACTATATTCCGGTAAAATAAATGTTAAATATGTATATTAATACATATTACTTGTTTTGGATATAATATATACACATATTATAAAAAATGAAACCATTTCGTGATGTTACTAATAACCAAAAAAATTAACAAGTCCATAATAATTAAAGTTTTATCCCATGAATAATCCTCATGTAAGAAATAGAATTTATATATTCTACCATTTACACTTAAGAAAATTCAATAATACAACTTCATTTCACTGATGTTGTTTTATATTATTTAAAAAATAAAGCACATTATCATTCACTAATGAAACAATCATGAAACCATGAAATAAACACAACAAACACATTAAAAATTGAAATATCTCTAATGAACGAGGGGTAAGATTTGACAAAAGTATCATATAAGTTATTATAAGTATAATTATATTACTTTATTTAATTATCATAATCACTTGTCCCATCATAAATGATGTTAATGTTTTATAAATTAAAGGAATTCAAGTGGTATTGGTTAATCATCTGTCTTTTTATTTTTTTGAGATATATTCCTTACCCAGAACATATTCACAACATATTTAATTAAATGGTTTATTTCATGATTATTGAGTTTAGTCATGGTGGTGGCGGACTAAATAAAATCAATGGTGCTGAATTTCATCTACTACGGTGTATTCGGAAATAATGATTACACTAACAAATGGCGGTGACATGACAAGCTCTATTGTGATCGATGATGGTTTATGGTTCATTGTTCAATGTGGGTTAAATCATATTTCGAGGTAGATATGATGGTTTTTTTAATTTTTCCTATTGAAATTTGAAGGTGATTTTTTTTTAATTTTTTATGTGTTTGTTGTGGTTTACGTGGACCATAGATATTTCTGTACTGGTGGTTGCTCTCTTTGTATTATTCCCAGTTACCCAAAAATGGGTTATTAAAAAAATAATCAAATTTATTGTGGAAGTGGGATTGTTAGCATGAGGATGAGGAATTTTTTTTGTTTTTATATATATTTTATGTTGTATTACTATGTAGGTTTGGAATTAAATAAATGATAACATTGAAAAAAAATCAAATTACATGAAAAAAATTAGTTATTGTTTATTTATATTATGTTTGGTCCAATGTGATTGACGAAAAATGTGAAGAAATAGGCTAGAATAGTTGATTGAAAATTTATGTTTAAATAATTTTCTATTAATATAAATCATTATGTGGAATTTCATGAAATTAAATTAAATAGGTTCTGGGAATATAGATTTATTTTTGTTTTTTCATTCATTTAGAGGTGGCGATGAGATATTTGATTCTATTTTATAGAAAACTCTTGTTATGATTCTATAGGATGGTATTGTGTTTGTATATTATATATACCTTATCTATTCATTTGATTTTCATTATGAACACCACCCATGTGTAGCTACTAGTGACCCCAAAAAAATTATTAGTAGTGTTTCCCAAAAATTTTATGGTGATGAGGGATGGTCATCTTCCCTCTCTTCCTTTCTACTTTTTCTAGGTTATTTTGACATTCACATGATATTATTGCTCAATGTAAATACTGCAATGACTGAGGTGTGATGAGACATAAAAGGTATTTTCATGGGATGTGAGATATGTTGACACATATCTTATGAATTGAGATGATGATATTGTTTGCGGTGGGTGTTGAATAGGGTTTGAGTAGGATATGAGGATGATGTCTTATAATTTCATGATACCCTAACGCACTAGTTATATGAGGTGATGTGATGGCCCAAGATTCATTCAAAAATATGTGATGGGTTGGCCATATTCCCATGGTGACCATGGCATGATGTGATATAAAAAATTGGTGGGATCTCTAGGATGTATGTCAGTAGTGTTTGAGTATGGACAATAAGTGGGTATGTTGTGTGGGGTACCCTTTTTTATATACATCACATCATATTATTATACATGGCCAACAGAATTTGGTGGGTATTCCCTGGATAAGTTTTAGATTGATAGTTGGAATGCTTATGTGATGTAAGTTATTTTATATTATCATGGGTTCTTTATTATTCCACATTCACATGTGCACAATTGAATTTGGTTATCATAACATGTATACTTGTATTATCACCCTATAAAAATAAAAATTCCATTAAGTTTCTTGGTCTACTATATGGACCGTACATTTATGATCACCATGCATATGTAAATTTTTCTTCATGTTTTTGGGAGGACTATGCCGAACATTATGTATATTAATATCTTGGATCCTTGTATTGATGAATTTTCCCTAAATTATCTTTACATTGGGGTATCATAAATCAGAAACTATTATCTATAACAAATTTAATTTATACATTCATTATGGAATGAATTTTTGATTTCATTTATATTATATTATGGTTATCCTTTTGGTTGATTCACCTCATATCATTATCATATAATATTATAGAGTTTAATGCCTCCCAACTTAATATAATTTTATAACCACTTTTTTATTCACCAACCCCTGTTCTATTGGTGGAAAATCAATGGGGGTCATTGTCTCTCTCTATCCATTATTGTATCTATTTTAATAGATTTTTGGGATTTGTATCATTTTATGGGAATATTATAGAAACTATTGAGTACATTTTATTTATTAAGATTAATTTTATATTGTGTGAATGTATATGTTTGTTAAAAATTATAATTTATTTATATAATATTTTCCCTTTATTTTGGAAAATTAAAAACTAAAATATATTTTTAATGTTTTATTATAAAATATTTAATTAATTTCATATTATTGTTGATGATCATATCCTAAGGGTTTTCATTGTCAATGTGCACTTGAAATTTGTGAGTAGGTGTTTATTAGAATGATGTGATGTTAGTATTTCCTTCATATTTATTTAATATATTCCCTATGAATTACGAAAATACATATTTGAGAATTATTATAAATAATATATGGTTGTGAGGTATCTAAATTGAACTAAATATGAGAACATTAAAACAACATAGTTGAATTTATATTCGAATTAATTAAATCCATAGAAATAATATTATGTAACCTAATTCTATGGAACTGTAGAATTAAAATATAAATGATAACATTCTAATCACATATATATATTTAGTGATGTATGATTCCACTGTGATTCAATGTTGTATTTCACCCCTAAACCATTGTAAGAAACTAATATTTGAATGTAAATTCAAATTATTATAAAATTTTTCAAATCATTATTTTTTCAATAATTTATTTTTTCACTTTTATAATGGTAAATTTCATTGGTTTGGATGTTTTCATTGTAGTTTGATGTTATAAGTATGGTCCAAGATAAGGTTGTAAAACGTCTTCCAAACTATGAAATATTTCAATCACCCTATGGACTCAAATAATAAATTAATATAATCTTTTTAATCCAATTGGGATAAAAAAATTTAGGCTGATCAAAAATTTTGTGGGATACCACTCTTCTAAATTCACAAAATCCAAATTTGATTCTTAATTTTCCTACGAGAAAATTATTGGTCCAGGACACTAAATTAGTGAAAAGACAAAATTTGTGTTCTTTATTTCTACCATATCTCGATAATTAGGCCTATAAATAATTCCTAATATTAGGTGGATATATAAAAGATGTTTTGAATCAACTTTATTTCTACAAATCGTGATACGGTTGTCCTCCCAGACAAAAACCTATACCAAATTGTTTCATGAAATCTGCGTTCCCAAATACACCACCCTAATTTCAAATAAAATAGTACCTTAGGAACCCCGTTGTTAATTTTCAACGAAGAGAAAATATCTCCCATTTTTGTGAAAAAATTTATTTCTCTCCTCATCTAATAAGTTATGAAGACCCATATCCTTGTTGGGGGATCAAGGATAAATGCAATGTTACACCCGAGATTCTGTGTTCTCTTGATGTCAAGGTAAATGGTGGATGATCATTTCGAGGAAGCCACACAAACTAGGGATTTAGTTATATTTCTTATTATTCTATTGGTATAGTATATTTAGTTTTTAAAACATTTCATTTATGTTTTATCATTGCATACTTATTTTTTAAAATGGTTTTTTTGTTATAATCAATTGAATCAATTTTTATCTCAACACCAATTGTGTTGAGATTTCAAGAGTGAATCTTTTTTCAATCTAATTAGACATCAGAATTATCCTATTTCAAATTCAAATTTTTTGAAATTTCATTATTATTTAGTATCCCTTGATTTTTGATTTACTTCCAATCCTAGAAATCATGATTATTGTGTCAATGGTTGGTTCTTTGTGCACCGTTTAAAGATGCATGAGGGGAATTAAGTACTTGAGAACCTGCAACCAATGAATTCCATTAAACTATGTGATATTTTAAAAAAATGAATGATTAATGTTGGTTAGTGAACATTAAATTACCTCCTTATCTCATAATTCTTAAAACAAAAACATTTTTTCAACTATTAACTCATTAAATTATGTTATTTTCATAAAACAATTTTCATAACCACCCCCAAATAGTGTAATAATAATTAAAAATACACAATCTTAACCTATAATTTATCCTTCTGAGATTACCAATGATATTACATATTATATAAATAACTATAAAAAATATTATTATTTTTATTTTCCATGAAAGCATAGATAATATTTGGAACCGTTTCCGAGGAGTGCGTTAGATTTTAGTATATTTTTCTGTAATATTTTTTTAAATATAGTGAATATGTCATTATTTTATATTATACCTTCTCATTTATATTTTATTTATGATATATTTATTCTATAGTATCTCTTCATTACACATTCTACTATGTGTAATTTTCCTTCTATCGAAGCCATGCCGGAGAGGAACCTATGTCAGCAACACCGATACACTAAGGAGATCCCTTTGAGGGAGGAAATTCCATAAAATGAGAATTCTATAAACCCCTATTTTTCTATAACCAATCTATAAACTGAAAATAACTTATACAAAACAAATGAATATAAATGGACTCTAAACTATCCATTCCCTCCTGATGTTGATAACCCACCCAAATATATTCATGTGCAATGAGAATCAACAAACATTGATCTAATATCATGTTTAATTCACATATCACAATGATTCCATGGACTCATAGAATATGATCTTGATATATAGTTAAATAAATTTCAAACTATGTGTTCTAAATTAGAATTTTATAATGTGGATAAAGAACAATTAAATATTAGGTAATTCCATTTTTCATTAAAAGGTATATCAAATGATTGGTTATATTATGTTAACTATCATATTAGAGGTTAGGAGGGAATCAATCAATTTTTTTATGAAAAATAAATCTCATCCCCTTAATCTACAAATATATTGAATAAATATGTGGAATAAGACTTCTACAAAGGGAAACACTTCATGAAAACTATAAATACTGAAATGGATTTTTTCAAAATATCCCCACCAGCAAATAATTTATAAATATTTAATACAATAATTTTGAAATTTTTTATTTAATATTTTAAATAACACGAATGATGTTGCATCAGGTGGTTCACTACTTGACAAAAAAGAAATAGCTTCAAGGACCCTCATTGAGAACATGGCACAAGAAATTCAACAGTTCAATTCATGTCTAGTTTATGAATTTGAGGTTTCCATGTGGTGATGTTATTTTATTTTGATAAGTAGGTGGACATAAATTTTGAATATTTAATTACACTTATTTAATATCTTTCTCTTTCATATGTAAAATTCCAATCTCTTTCTCTCATCCATTATGGTATCTGTTCTATCGACACCAACTATTATTACTAATGAGAACAAATGAGATAGCCTTCTTGAGTCATGAAGAAAAAAATTTAAACACACACCTATAACCAACCAATTAATCCAGAACCATATTATACATTTGACCCTGGGTATAAAGAGAAAAATCATATAGGAAAAGCGGTAATCAAACAATCCTCGATAACTATAGAACCAACTAGAGAAAAGTAATAATCAACCACCACCACCAAGAAATTTTAAACCACCATAGAGACCTTTCTAGAAACCCCCTACAATACCATACCTTACTATAGAAGATATATAGAACCAAATGACTAAAAATAATTACCAATTCCTACAACCCACACACTAACCCTAGTAGGACCTATAAACCCAATTAGACAAACTCTAAACTCAGTGGGAGAAATCCAATGTCATGGATGATGTAAACTATATTCTAAAACACTATTCAACCTTTAAAATAATGTAAATTTTAGTTACATATCCCTTAAGAGTGGAACAAAACCTAAAATCCCACTAACCTCTCCATTAGAGTAATAAAATAATGAGGAATCCACAATCTCATCCACTATAAATGGTCCCAATGAATAATATCCTTTTTCCAATGAGAATCCATAAAAATGAAAATAGTGTTTCATTTAATAAACCAGTAAGATAGGATATTCCAATTCCATTTCACCAAAAGGACATACAACCAAGGAAATGAAATGATATTTAACATGATACATATATCTGGTAAACATTCAATAACGTGTATGTTGACATTACACTTATTGATATTAGAAAAAAATCAACAATATTCTATTTATCTCATATAAATGTTAACACAATAAAGGGAAATTCATGTTAATGAATAGGTAAGATTGAGTAAGATCATATCAACGTAGATAGAGATATCACATCACTCCCAATGCAATTATCCTAGAAAATTCATGTATTTATGAACCAAAGTTTATAATTTCATTTCCAATGCTCTGCTTGATTTAGTACCTCTATAAAAGTGATTCATAAAACTATTTTCTCCTCATTATAGGTATGGTAACTAATTAACACTAGAGTTATTGATCAAATACTAAATAAGAGTATTATACAACCAACTAGTGTGTTATAGGGTGACCTTATGTGTTTAAAATATTTAATTTTTCCTATTGATTTTTTTTCCTACATTGGAAGATGATTGGACGAACAGACATGCCCAAATTACATTAGTGAGACCATTCATTAGAACCTCAAATGCATAATTAATATCTATAATGGTGAATTATATATGGAGTAAGGTGGTTACATTGTCTACTATCACTTATTTGATTCCATAGATAACCCCTCAAAAGAATAATATTCTATTTGAGTTAAATCTATTGATATACTACCTTCCCCTGATAAAACATATTTTATATCCCATGATCCATTTTAAGAGTTTTCATCATTGATATATATGATATGAAATGAATCATTAATATAATGTTGTACCAATTTAGAAAAATTTCATACATTTTTTCCAGTTAATGAATTCATGATTAATGTGGATCCCATTACCATTGATGATACTGATATGATTTTATAATAGTATTCCTCAAGTAAGGGTGTTACCATTTTATTTCTTAATTTAAATGGCTAAACTATCACATTAAAATTTACTCCCAACAGTCCAAAATACCTCAGAATTAAAACCTAAACCACCTCCCCAAAATTTGAAATAATCAAATCATGATAATAGAAAAAACATATCGATTATAATTCATAGATAACTCCCTCTATTTCATGAATGATGACAACATGAACTATTGAGAAGTATAAATAAGCTTTGAGGTGAAAAAATACTAAAATTCATGTTATTATTCCATCATTTTTCATACATTATATAGTGATAAAATATGATACTAATTGTGATAGGCATTGTAACACCCTGATTTTTTATGAAAAATTATATTTGTTTATGTCTTATGTTATATGGAACAAGAAAGGAATCATTCATTACACACAATACTAGCTTGTCTTGAGTTATACGCAAGATCAATCATCCTCGATAGTGTATGATGTACGTAATATCGAGTTTCACTAAACAATGATATGTTATTAAAATATTATATACAGTATCCATTATAACTAAAATTAACATCAATTTTAATTTTATAACATTATAATTGATTTTATATATGATACGAGAAAAAAATCAATTTTTTCGGATAAAAGAATTATTTTTTTCTTCAAAAATGCAGTTTTCTGCCATTTGATGGCGAACCCATTTTAAAGCTAATTTTTGAAAAGTTTATAAGTTAAATTTTACAAAATTAAATTATTCTTTTAAATAAAGATATAAAAATTTACGTTGGATAAATTTTTGATACTTTTCTGATAACATTGATATTTTGATGAATAGTAAAAATACGCAAAAATTTAATTGAAAACAAATTTTTTCATCAAAATAGTTTATATGGTTAAAATAATTTATTTTAATGGTTTTAAAGTTTAAATAGAATATATTTTTACCATTTAATATAATGTATGTCATTATCATTAATTTTATATTGAATTCATAGGTAAAAACATTTAAATGTTTGGCAATGTTTTAACTTTTAAAACCTGTTGGCTTAACAACAAGATTAATTTTAAATTAATTACTACAACTTCTAGGTATTTAATTTTGAAAAATGGATTCCATATTTGGATTCAGTGGGTCCAAATTATGTTAATAGGATACTTTTAATTTTTTTATATTATGAATAGTAACTACGGTAATTTTTATTTACTACAGTTAAAGGTAAATCTGGTAATTAAGGGTAAAAATAAGATTGTAAAATTACCCTACCACTTTAAAAAATTCTATTGGATGAATAACAGTTGACCCATATCACCTAATATTCGTAATAGATTAATTTTATGGACCTTAGACAATGAAAATGATGTAATTATTATTAAAACTAATGAAAGTGACAACATGTCAATCTCTTAAATATTATACGTATAATAATTTTAATTTAGTGATAATTTTAATGAAACGTCATACAAAAATAGTATCACGAAAGATAATAAAATTATATAAGTAATTTTATTTTAATTATAATTTTTAATGATTATATAATTATCATTAAAGGTGACACAATAGTGATGGTGAAATTATTATAAATATTGAAATATCAAATAAATTGTTTTAAAAATATAAAAATAATTATTATATGAACTATTTAATGTGATCCACTAGTTTTATAGATAAATATTAATTCTTATGAATCTATTAATGATTTTATATCTAATATATCATTTATTTAGTTTTAATTTAAATTCAAATAAAAGAATAGTTTCAAAATTGACACTTTTTTATTTTATAAAAATAACATATTATAAAATTGTTTAAAAATCAAATAAATATTTATAAATTTAAATTTAAATTTATATGTTCTAAAATTTCCTAAAGTATATAATTAAGGATAATTCACAGCACATAAGTAATTATTTATATCAACTTAAAATTTAGAATATTATTACCACAAATAAAATTAAATAGAATAAATAAGGATAAATCAACTTGATAATGTTTAAAATATATTCCCAACAAGTCTAATTTACTTTGGTTCTTGAGATTAAAGCCCTATCGCATCTCTTTTTTAAATTTTAGTCATTTTGGATGATTCTATGTGGGGTTTGAATTTATTATAAATTAATATTTTTTTAGATTTTCAAAGGTTCCCCTCTCCTCCCTTATAAAAGGGTACCACCTCCCTCTCCTCCTCACACAATTTTGAGCCTCCCATATCGGCCAAACCCTTCCCATTTACCTTATAAACATCCCTTGAAAAATACTAGAGGTCATGGTCTTCTTCAAAGACCAATGTTACTGCTCTAAGAGGTTGTTTCAAAGAGGCGTCTCAAAGAAGAGGTAATATCTGTTACTGATTCACTCAAATTTATTTCTTCTTCTACTTCCTATTATTTAGTTTTTTAATTATGATGTAATTACATAAGTATCATTAATATACTGATATTTTATTATAAATATTAAAAAAACATATTTCACCTTTTATCCATCCTATGGAAAATGAAATCACCGCGCGAGCGTACATACGGAATACCGTCTCCACGTCGTGGTGTAATCCTGTTTCCACCACCACCTTACATGGATAGGTATAATTGTGTAATGAAAAACAATATATGATAATTCTATATTGATATTGACTCTGAAATAGTATACATACACATCATTACAATTCCACGATCATGCGAATGATATCGTCGTTCATGCGTACGTACGACTTACTGTCTCCACGATGTGATGCGACTCGTTCTACATGATCATCATTAAATAATAATTATATAAATGAATTTAATGAATAAATATGACATATATTACACTAATACCATTCTTGAAATGATTTACATATTACCTAAAAAGAAGAATAAGATTTTATTCGTCAAAACGTGCATAAAAACATAAACAAATGAACACCAGAATAACAAGTAGCAATGAAATATTACTAATAATAAGAAACGAATATGACCATATATGATATCATAACAATGAATATGATTCATTAATAAGTAAATGACATTATTTAAATCATTATACAGGAGGTTCGGATACATACAAAGCAAAATGGACCTAAGGTAATGGAAAATCTCGCAATCTTATTTTTATCCGAGATTATTTATACTTCAGAATTTACTGGGGAATATTTATCATCCACATCCATGTTTAATCAATATTTTATATTATTTATTTCCTCCAATAATTGTTGAAATTAAATTTTACCTATTGGTGAATTTTTAGTAAATGATATGATAGGAATCTATTTTCGTTTTCAGTACGAGATACATTTCTACTTTTCTGTCCAAAGTACGAGAAGAATGTTTTTTTAACTTATAAGGCATTAATGGAATTTTATGATTCCATAGAACATTATTTCCATGAAGATTCCTTTAAATGTATTCATGTTTATTTTTAATTAACTTCTTTTTATTTAAAATTTTATGACATGATTAAGAAAGGAAAAATGTTTTTGATGTAGAAAGGATATTTTACATAAGAATGGAGTTCAAGTGTTTTATCAAAATTATTTTCCACATATGATAATATAGGGTTCTATTTCTATCCCTATTAATACATTTATTTGATTAAGTTGTGATTGAATTATTTTAATGAAGTCATTTTTGTTATATGAATTGTTTTATGATGCATAATGTTTAAGAATACCATTTTTATTAAATGGGTTATTATATAATGTATGCTTTATGATTTTGTGGAAGAAATAAGAATGGTTTCATTATGAGATGGGTGGGACCTATATCTCCCACAAATTCATTGGGTAAATATTTATATCTCTTGAGGTATACATGGATGGAACGACAACTTAATCTGGTTTAGTGATAGAGGACTGGAATGAAGAGTTAACTCCATTCAGTAATAGACTTTGTCTGCTATGATGGTCTTGGAAAATATCCTTGACTAAGATGAAATTATTTTCTATGATTATGTGTGTATTCCACAATGTTTTATGTTTTAAGTTATGATTGTTGGGATTACATCTCACTACTATGATTTATCCCATGTTATGATATAATGATCTCTTTTTCAGGTTAAGATTTTCAAAATTTTAAGTTCTTATGAATATGATATGATTGATATTTCTTTTGTTTACCCTTAATGAGAATTTGAGCTCAACCTTTTGTATGTTTTCTTTTCCCCAGGTCAGGAAGAAGGGTATTTAGTGTGATATGCCAAAAGAGACTCTAGATATGATGAAATAAACATGAGACAATGTCAATTATTTATGAACTGGTTGTTTATGATACCCAGTTTCTAAAGACACTATACCTATATGGTCCTTTCATGGTTTTGTTATATGTTTTAATAAGTATGCTTCAATTCTGAAGTAATAACCATTAATGTAATGTAAGGGTTTTTATAGTTGGTATCAGAGGAAAGGTATAGTCAACCATTGAAAACTCGGATGTGGAATCCTTAGTAAGAACTCTAAGGATATGTCTAAATATAGAACACAATATTATTTTTTCGAGAAATGGCCATGAAAAACCTATGATAAGACATAAAGTGTGAAATTTTATTCTTGATTATGTGGGTTTTCTATTATGATTAGTGATTATCACACTATGCTTCATGGTATTAGTCAATGGCTGGAACATCAAGGTACCATGTTATTGCTGAATGTGACGAGCAATGAAATGATATTCCCCGTGAGAAAAAAAATTTATGGGAGATAGAATGAAAAATCTTGTAGCCATGCCCACACAACTTTCTCAAGCTATGAATCATGCATGACATCCAAACGAGGAAAGGAAGAAGAAAAATTATGTTAAATCCTTCATGAGGAAGCATCCACCTTCATTCTATGAGTCTTCTAATCCATTAGTGGCTGAATAATGGATTAGTACCTCTAAAAAGATATTTTCAGTCATGAAATGTTCTGAACATGATAATGTCATCTTAATGGTATATCGTCCGGAAGGTGAAGCTGATAAATGTTGGAATCTAATTAATAATACGAAGAAAAGGGATGAAATTGTGTCCATGGAATGAGACAAGTTGAAGAATTTATTTTTCAATAAGTACTTCCCTCATATTCTTCGAACAATTATGGAGAAGAAGTTTCTTGAACTGAAGAAAAAGGATGATGAATCAGTTGGTACCTACAAAGGAAATTTTACAAGACCTTAAAGGTATGCATCTGGAATTATTATCCAACATTAGAGTAAGATATATTGATTCTTTAGTGGCTTAAAACCAATTCTTCAAAGGGAGTTAGCCATAAGAGACTTCAATGTCTATGAGGAAATTTTTCGATGTGCTCTCATGGTTGAGATGGAGATTGTAGTAAGCCATTAGTCATTTGGTTCTGATAAGAAGAGGAAAATGGAATTCAATGGAAAATCTAAAGACCAAACATAAAAAAAGATGAGTTTTACCTTATGCTCAATGTGTGGAAAGAAACATGGAGGGAATTGTCTTAAAGGGACAAGTAAATGTTTTAAGTGTGGAAAAGAAGGTCATCGAGCAGTTGAATGTCGAAATAATGGTAAGAAGATATCTAATGATGCGAACAAAGAAAATGATACACAGAATGCACCTTCTACACATCAATGTTTCATGTGAAATGAAATGGGGAATTATTCCAATCAATTCTCTAATCCAAGGGTGGTTGATAATGATCGACGTCAAAAAACTCTTAAGGCCAAAGACAAAGGAAAGTCACCGACAATATCTATCAGCGGTGTGGAGTATGATAACGAAGTGGTGAAAGGTACACATACCATCCACTCTAAAGTTACAAATGTTTTATTTGTTTCTGGATCCAGCCACTCTTTTATTTCTGAATAATTTTGTAAGGGTATCGCCATATTACCTTAGTAGTTAGATATTGAGTTACCTGTGACAACCCCTAATGGCACAACAATTTCATCAAAGGTTTACAATTCTTCTCTGATTGATGATTGTGGAAAATTGCTTCCTGCAAATCTTGTGATACTTCCAATAGTGGAATTTGATGTGATTTTTGGCATGTATTGACTTTATTTATACGGAGATCATATGAATTTACAATGAAGGGAAATCACATTTATTAATCCCGATCAATCTACTATCATCTATCGATGAAAGGATAAATATAACCTTCCAGTGGAATTATCATCCATCTTATTGGTCTTCATTCTAATAAATGAGGGTTATTTATCTCAAATGGATGGAGAGAAACTCACGATGAAGCATATGCCCATTGTGTGGGGGTTTGATGATGTCTTTCCGGAGGAATTTCTAGGTCTTCCACCAGATCATGAAGTTGAGTTTTCAATCGAACATATACCAGGTTCTATGACCATTTCAAAGACACATTATAGGATGGCCCCAATTGAGTTTCAGTAATTGAAGATGCTACTCCAAGAGAATCTTGATAAGGGATTTATACTCCCATGTGAATCACCTTTGGGAGCACCTATTCTGTTTATTAAGAAGAAATATGGATCAATGAAACTCTCTATTGATTATAGAGAACTTAACAAGATCACTATCAAGAACAAATATCCTCTCCCGTGCATTGATAATTTATTTGACCAACTATGCGAAGCTCAATAATTTTCCAAGATTGATCTTTGTTCAGGGTATAATCAATTAAGGGTCAAAAAATAGGACATACCAAAGACAACATTTCGTACAAGGTATGGAAACTATGAATTTATAGTGATGCCATTTGTTCTTACTAATTCCCCTTCTATCTTCATGGATTTGATGAATAGAGTCTTTAGAGAATATCTTGATCAGGTTTTGGTAGTCTTTATAGATGATATTGTTGTCTATTAAAAAAGAAAGGAAGAACATCAAGATCACTTGAGAATTGAATTAAAGACACTAAGAAAGGAGAAGCCTTATGAAAAATTTACCAAGTGTGAATTTTGGCTTCAAAAAGTTTCATTTTTGGGTCATATAAACTCAAAAGGGGGTATATCTATGGTTACAGCAAAAACTGAGGTTATTTAAAGATGGTCGAGACTAACAACGGTAACTGAGATCCAATTTTTTTTGGTCTGGCTAGATATTATCGACGTTCTGTGAATGTTTTTTCACGATTATCTAATCCACTCACCAAGATAACTTGAAAAGGAGTTATGTTTGTGTGGATGGAGGGGTGTGAAGGCAATTTCAAGGAGTTAAAAAGATGTTTATCCAGTGCACCTGTGCTCACACAGCCTTGTAGTGGAGAAAGGTTTGTGATCTATAATGATGCATCCAAGAAGGGATTGGGGTGTGTTCTCAGGAAAAATGTTATGGTGATAGCTTATGCCTCACGACAGTTGAAAACCCATGAGCAAAATTACCGAACTCATGATGTTGAGTTAACCACGGTAATTTTTGAATTAAAAATATGGAGGTATTATCTTTATGATGAAAAGTGTGATATTTATATTGATCATAAAATTTTAAAGTATATTTTCACTCAAAAGGAGCTGAATATGCGCCAAAGTAGATGGTTGGACCTGATTAAGGGTTATGAATGCTCAATTAATTATCACCCTGGGAAAGAAAACAAGGTGGCATGCGCATTAAGTCGACAAGACCATGCTATCTTATCCATGATGAGGATCAAAAAAGATCCAATATTTATTGATTTACAATGATGGATCAAGGGGTTATAATGGAAGGGGAAAATATTATCTTTCTAAAATGAATGTTCAATCATCTATACATGCGAATATTAAAGAGGCACAAAATGAATATGGAGAGCTACAAAATAAGGTGAGAAATGTTCCTGAATTCAACCTTGATTGTGATTCCCTAATAAGGTTCAGGAATCGAGTTTGTGTTCCTCCCATTTCAGAATTAAAGAAGGATATTCTGGATGAGGCTCATAGTTCTTTATTCTCTATTCATCCTGGAAGCACGAAGATGTATAAGGACCTGAAAGAGTACTTCTGGTGGGATGGCATGAAAAGAGATGTTACTGAATATGCCTCTCGAAGATTGTTTTTTCAGCAAGTTAATGTTGAGAGACAGATGCCTAAGGGGATGTTACAACCATCACCCAAACCCGAATGGAAAAGGGAAAACATCACTATGGACTTTGTCACCAGACTTCCTAAAACATCCAAAGGCAATAATTCTATCTGGGTCATAGTTGATTGCCTTACGAAGTCAGCACACTTCATTGCTATTAGAGAATATTTATTTCTGGATCAACTTTCCATGGTATATGTAAAGGAAGTGTTAATATTTCATTGAGTAAAAATATCCATTGTATCTGATCAGGATCCGAGGTTTACCTCGATTTTTGGGCGAAGTCTTTAGAATAATCTAGATAAAAAGTTGTGTTTCAGCACTGCATATCATCCTCAGACAGACGGTCAATCTGAGAGGACAATTGAAACTCTAAAAGATATTTTGAGAGCTTGCTCTATGGATTTCAAAGGTGGTTGGGATCAACACCTACCTTTGGTGGAATTTTATTATAATAATAACTTTCACTCCAGTATTAAGATGGATCCTTATGAAGCTCTATATGGAATGAAATGAAGGACTCCAAATTGCTGGGATAAAATTGGAGAGATAAAGATATTTGAACATGATCTTGTTGATGAGATGGCAGAAAAGGTAAGATCTATTCAAAAACACATAATAGCAGCTCAGAGTCGACAAAATAGTTATACCGACAACCTAAGAAAATACCTAGAGTTTGAAGTGGGTGATAAAGTGTTCTTACATATATCTCCATGGTAGAGAGTAATGTGATTTGGAAAGAAGGGCAAGCTAATCCCTCGGTATATTGGTCCTTTTGAAATACTAGATCATGTTGGGAATGTAGCTTACCAATTAGCGCTTCCACCGAATCTCATTCAAGTTCATGATGTTTTCCATGTATCTCTCCTTAGAAAGTACATACCTGATCCTTCACATGTACTAATATTAGAAGTTGTACCACTGGAACAAGATCTTTATTATGTAGAACATCCGATAGAGATTCTGTATCATAGAAAAAATTTCAACGGTAAAGGACCACTCGCTTGGTGAATGTTTTGTGGAAGAACCACCAATTATAAGAAGCTACATAGGAGCTTGAGGATATGATGAGGGAGAGGTATCCTCGGCAGTTTATTATGAAGTGACGAATTTTGAGGGCGAAATTCCATTTAAGGGGGGTATAATGTAACACCCTGATGTTTAATGAGATGCATATTTTTTTACCTCTTATGTCATACGCAATAACAAAGAAATCTTTCATTACAAACAACACTATCTTGGCTTCTGTTATACGCAAGAGAATCCATCCTCGATAGCGTGTGTTGTACGTAATATCTAGTTTCACTAAACAAAGATATGCTATTAAAATATTATATAAAGTAGCCGTTATAAATATTTTTTAAAAAATATTGAATTTTATAACATTATAATTTATTTTACATATGATACGAGAAAAAAATCAATTTTTCAGGTAAAAGAAATATTTGTTTTCAAAAATCCAGTTTTCCGCCTTTTGATGGTACACCCATTTTAAAGCTAATTGTTTACATGTTTATAAGTGAAATTTTACAAAATAAAATTATTCCTTTCAAACATGAAATAAAAATTTACATTGGATAAATTTTTAATATTTTTCTGATAACATTCATATTTTGATGAATATTAAAAATACCCAAAATTTTAATTTGAAACATATTTTTTCATTAAAATAATTTATATGGTTAAAATATATTATTGAATGGTTTTAAAGTATAAATAAATATAATTTTACCATTTAATATAATTTATTCCATTATCATTAATTTTATATTGAATTCATATGTAAAAACATTTCCATCAATGACAATGTTTTAACTTTTAAAATCCATTTGCTTAACAACGGGATTAATATTAAATTAATTACTGAAACTTCTGTGTTTTGAAATTTGAAAAAAGGATTCTGTATTTGGATTAATTGGTTCCAAATTATGTTATTAGGTTACTTTTAATTTTTTTTATGAATAGTAACTATAGTAATTTTTACTTACTACAGTTATAGGTAAATCATGAAATTAAGGGTAAAAATAATATTGTAAAATTACCCTAACACTTGGGAAAAAATCTATTGCATGAATAAAAGTAGACCCATATCACCTAGGGGTCGGAATAGATTCATTTCATGGACCTTTGACCATAAAAAGGATGTAATTATTATTAAAACTAAAGAAAGTGACAACATGTCACTCTCTTAAATTTTATAAGTATAATAATTATTATTTAATGATAAACTAAATGAATCTTCATAAATTAATAGTCTCCAGAAAGCTAATATAATTATCTACATCATGTGAATTTATTTAGTATTTTTAGGGATTAAATAATTACCATTAAAGGTGACACAATAGTGATGTTGACATTATTTTATTGATTGAAATATCAAATAAATGGTTTTAAAAATATTAAAAAAAATATTATATGAACTATTTAATGTGCTCCACTACTTTTCAAGAAAAGTATTTGTTATTATGAATCTATTAAATCTTTGAGTTCTAATATATCATCTATGTAGATTTTTTTTAAATTCAAATAAATTAATATTTTCAAAATTGACACTATTGATATTTTATAAAAATAACATATTATAAAATTGTTTAAAAATCCAAAAAATATTTATAAATTACAAATTTAAATTCATATGTTCTAAAATTTAATTAAGTATCTAATTATGAATAATTCACAGCCTATATGTAATTATTTATATCAATTTAAAATTTACAATATTATTACCACAAATAAAATTAAATAGAATAAATATGGATAAATCAAGTTGATAATGTTTAAAATAAATTCCAAACAAGTCTAAATTATATTGGTTGATGATATTAAAACCTTATCTAATCTAATATACTAATTTGAGTAATTTTTTATGTTTTTATGTGGGGTTTGAATTTATTATAAATTAATAATTTTTAGATTTGCAAAGGTGCCCCTATCCTCCATTATAAAAGGGCACCTCCTCCCTTTCCTCCTCACACCATTTTTAGCCTTCATTCTCATCCAACCCCTACCGATTTCCCTTATAATCATTCCAAGAAACATACCAGAGGTCCTGGTCTTCTTCAATGACAAATTTTAGTTCCCTAAGAGGAGGTTTCAAAGAGGCGTGTCAAAGAGGAGGGTAATATCTATTACCAATTCGTTCAAATTTATTTCTTCTTATACATCCTCTTATTTAGTTTTTTAATTAATAAGTAATAACATAAATATGAATCATATATTGATGTGCTATTATAAATATTAAACAACCGTATTTTGTATTCTATCCATCCAATGGAAAACGAAATCACCGCACTTGCGTACGTACGAAATACTGTCCCCATGTCGTGGTGTAATCTATTTTCCACGACCACCAAACATGGATAGGTATAATGGTTTAATGGATAACTATATATGATTATTTTAAATTAATATTTATTCTGAAATAGTATACATACACTTAAATATAATTCCATTATAATGAGAACGATATCATCGCTCGTGCGTACGTACGGCCTACCGTCTCCACGATGTGATGCGACTCTTTATACAGGATCATTATTGAATAAATGATTATATAAATTAAATTAATGAATAATTATGACATATATTACACTAATACCATTCTGTAAATGAGGTATCTATAACAAAAACAATAATAATAATAATTTATTCGTCAAAACATGCATAAAAACACAAAGTAATGAACACCCGAATAACAAGAAGCAATGAAATATTACTAATAATAAGATAATAATATGTACATATACGATATAATAAAAATTAATATGATTCTTTTACAAGTAAATGAAATTATTTAAATCATTATAAAGGAGGTTCGTATATGTACGAAGCAAATCTGACCGAAGTTAAGGGAAAATCTCGCAATCTCTTTTTTATACGAGATTGTTTATACTTCAGAATTTACTGGGGAATATTTATCATCCCAATACATTTTTCCTCATTATTAAATATTATTTCTATCCTCATACAATTGTTTAAATCCAATTTTACCTATTGGAGAATTTTTAGTAAAATATATGAAAGGAACAAGGAGTGAACTCGGTTCAGTAATGAGCTTTGACCGCTATGATAGTCTTGGAAAAGAGCCTTGACTAATATGAAATGATTTTCTTTGATTATGTGTGTATGCAATAAAGTTTCATTTTTTATGTTATGATTATTTGTATTACATCTCACTACTATGATTTATCCCATGTTATGATATTATGATCTCTTTTTCAGGTTATGTTTTTCAAAATGTTATGTTCTCATGAATATGATATGATTGATATTTCTTTTGTTTACCCTTACTGATAATTTGAGCTCACAATTTTTTATGTTTTATTTTCCCCAGACTCGGAAGAATGGTATTAAGTAGGATATTCCAAAATGGACTCAATATATGATAAAATAAATGATAGACAATTTAGATGATTTAAGAACCAGTTTTTTATGGTTCCTAGTATCTAAATACACTATACCTATACGGTCCTATCTTGGTTTTGTTATATGTATTAATAAGTATGCTTCAATTCTGAAGTAATAACTATGTATGTAAAGTATGGGGCTTTATAGTTTGTATCGTATAATGTTATAGTTAACCTTTGGAAACTAGGATGTGAAAGCCTTATTAAGAACACTAAGGATATTTCTAAACATATAACACAATATTAGTTTTTTATAATTGTCCATGAACAACCTATGATAAAACCTAAAGTGTGATATTTTATTCTTTATTATGTCGTTTTCCTGTTATGATTAGTGTTTCTCACACTATGCTTCTTGGTTTTAGTAAATGGTTAGAACCTGAAGGACCGTGTTAATAATGAATGTGATGGGAAATGCAATGATTGTCCCCCTGAGCAAACAAACGTTATGGGAGCTAGAATTAAAATATCTTATAGCCATGCTCACACAAATTTATCAAGATTTTAATCATGCAGGACTTCCAAACGATCAAAGGAATGAGAAACATTATGTTAAATCCTTCATGAGGCAGCTTCCTCCTTCATTCAGCGGGTCATCTCATCCATTGGTGGCTCAAAAATAGATTAGTACCACTTAAAAGATATTTTCAATCCTGCAATGTTCTGAATAAGATAAATTCCTCTTAACAGTACATCGGTTGGAAGGTGAAGCTGATCAATGGTGGAATCTTATTAAGAATACAAGGTAAAGGGATGAAATTGAGGTCATGGAATGGGACAAGTTCAAGAACTTATTTTTTAATAACTAATTCCCTCATATTCCTCGAACAAAGATGGAGAAGGAGTTTCTTGAGCTGAAGAAAAAGAATGATGAATCGGTTGGTACCTATGAAGCAAATTTTACAAGATATGCAAGGTATGAATCTGGAATTATTATGCATCCTTAGAGTAAGATCAATAGATTCTTTATCGGATTAAAACCAAGTCTTCGAAGGGCGTTAGCCATAAAAAACATCAACAGCTACGAGGAAAATTTTCGATGTGCTCTCAAGGTTGAGATAGAGATTGGAGTAAGCCATCAGTAATATGGGTTTGATAAGAAGAGGAAAATAGAATTCAATGGAAAATCTAAAGACCACACTAAAAATAATATGAGTTTTCCCATATTCTCAAAGTGTGGAATGAAACATGGAATGAATTTGCTTAAAGGGACAAGTAAATGTTTTGTGTGTGGAAAAGAAGGTCATTGGGCAGTTGAATGTTGAAATAATGTGAAGAAGATGTATAATGATGCGAACAAAGAAAGGGATACACAGAATGCACCTCCTACACTTCAATATTTCATGTTCAAGGAAATGGGGCATTATTCCAATCAATTCCCTAATCCATGGGGTGTTGATGATGATCGACGTCAACAAACTATTATGGCCAATGACAAAGGAAAGTCACATGGAATTTCTATCGGTGATGTCGAGTATGATAACGAAGTGGTGAAAGGTACTCCTTCTATCCACTATAATGTAGAAAATGTATTATTTGATTCTAGATCCACCAACTCTTTTATTTTGATGAATTTTCTAAGGGTATCGCCAAATTACCTCAGCAGGTAGATATTGAGATAGCTGTGACAACCACTAATGACACAATAGTCGCATCAAAAGCTTACAATTCATCTCCGATTGATGTTTGTGGGAAAGTTCTTACTGAAAATCTTGTGATACTTCGTATAGTGGAATTTGATGTGATTCTTAGCATGGATTATATTTCATTATACAGATCTCATATCAATTTCCAAATAAGGGAAATCACATTTAATATTCCTAATCAATCTACTATCATCTATAGATGCAAGGATGAATATAACCATCCAGTGGAAATTTCATCGATCATATGGTTCTTGATTCCTATAAATGAAGGTTATTTATCTCAAATGGTTGGAGAGAAACTCACAATTAGGAATATGACCATTGTATGGGATTTTGATGATGGTTTTCCTAGGGAATTTCTAGGACTTCCACTAGATCCTAAAGTAGAGGTTTCAATAGAACTCAAAGTTGATGTTATGCGCATTTCAAAGAAACCTTATAGAATGGCCCCAATTGAGTTGCAGGAATTGAATAAGAAACTCCAAAATAATCTTGATAATGGATTCATACACCCTAGTGCATCACCTTGGGGAGAACCTGTTCAGATTGTTATGAAGAAAGATGGATCAATGATACTCTGTATTGATTATCAAGAACTTAACAAGATCACTATCAAGAAAAAATACACTCTCCCTCGCATTGATGACTTATTTGAATAACTACATGGAGCTCAATACTTTTCTAAGATTGATCTTCGTTCAGGGTATCATCAATTAAGGGTCAAAAAAGCAGATATACCAAAGACAGATTTTCATACAAGGTATGGACACTATGAATTTTTTATGCCATTTGGTCTTACTTATGCCCCTGCTATCTTCATGGATTTGATGAATACAGTCTTTAGAGACTATCTTGACCAGTTTGTGGTAGTCTTTATAGACGATATTCTTGTCTATTCAAAGGGTAACGAAGAACATGAAGATCACTTGAGAATTTTATTAAAGACACTATGAAAAGAAAATCTTTATGAAAAAATTACCAAGTGTGATTTTTGTCTTCAAAATGTTTAATTTTATGGGTCACATAATCTCAAAAAAGGTTATATATATGGATCCAGCAAAAGAAGAGGTTATTTAATGATGGTCGAGACCATCAATAGAAACTGAGATCTGAAATGTTCTTGGTCTGGTTGGATATTATAAACATTTTTTGAATGATTTTTAACAATTATCTAGTCCACCCACCAGGTTAACTCGAAAAGGAGTTATGTTCATGTGGATGGAGGAGTGTGAAGAGAATATCAAGGAGTTAAAAAGATGGTTAACCAGTGCACATGTGCTCACACTGCCTTGTAGTGGTGAAAGGTTTCTAATCTACAGTGATGCATCCAAGAAGGGATTGGGGTGTTTTCTCATGCAAAATGATATGATGAAAGCTTAAGCCTCACGAAATTTGAAAATCCATGAGAAAAATTACCCCAACTCATGATTTGGAGATACCGCGATAATCATTGACTAAAAAATATGGAGGCACTATATTTATGGTGAAAAGTGTGATATTTATACTGATCATAAAATTTTAAAGTATATTTTCACATAAGAGGAGATGAATATGCGCCAAAGAACATGGTTGGAGCTGATTAAGGATTACGACTTCTCAATTCATTATCACTATGGGAAACCAAACAAGGAGGCAGACACATTAAGTTGACAAGACCATGATATCTTATCTATGATGTGGATCACAAAAGATCCAATATTTATGGATTTACAAAGGATGGATCTTGGGATTATAATGTAAGGGGAAAATCTTATCTTTCTCAAATGGATGTTCAACCATCTATACATGTTATGATTATAGAGGCACAAAAAGAAGATGTAGAGTAACAAATGAATGTGATAAATATTCCGGAATTCAACCTTGATTATGATGGGATAATAAGGTTCAGGAATCGGGATTGTGTTCCACCCATCCAAGAATTAAAGAAGGAGATGCTGGATGAGGCTCATAGTTCTTAATTCTCTATTCATCCTAGAAGCACGAAGATGTATAAGGACATGAAAGAGTAATTATGGTGGGATGGCATGAAAAGAGATGATCCTGAATATGTCTCTCGATGATTGGTTGGTCATAAAGTTAAAGCTAAGAGACATAAGTCTAAGGGAATGTTACAACCATTACCCATACCTAAATGGAAAGGGGGAAACATCACTATGGACTTTGTCACCGGACATCCAAAAACATCCAATGGAAATAATTTTATCTGGGTCATAGTTGATCGTCTTACGAATTCGGCACACTTCATTGCTATTAGAGAAGATTTCTCTCTGGATCAGCTTTATAGGATATATGTAAAGGAATTGGTAAGATTGCATGGAGTACCACTTTCCATTATATCTGATCAGGATCCGAGGTTTACCTCGACGTTTTGCCGATGTCGTTAGCATAATCTAGATACAGAGTTGAGTTTCATCACTGCTTATAATCCTTAGAGAGACAATCATTATAAGAGGACAATTCAAACTGTAGAAGACATTATGAGAGATTACACTATGGATTTCAATGGTGTTTGGTATCAACACTTTCCTTTGGTGGAATTTTCTAATAATAATAGCTTTCACTCCAATATTTAGATGGCTCCTTATGAAGCTCTCTATGGAAAGAAACACATGACTAAAACTTGATGGGATGAAGTTGGAGAAAGAAAGCAATAATGAACTAATCTTGTTGATGAGATGGCAAAAAAGGACAGATCTATTCAAAAACACATAAGAGCTGCTCAATGTCGACAAAAAAGTTATGCCAACAACTAAAAAAAAAGACCTAGAGTTTTAAGTGGGTGATAAAGATTTCTTACGAATATCTCCTTGGAATAGAGTAATGCGATTTGGAAATAAGGGCAAGCTGACCCCTAGGTATATTGCTCCTTTTGAAATATTGGATCATGTTGGGAAGGTAGCTTACCGATTGGAACTTCCACTGAATCTCTCTCACGTTCATGATGTGTTCCATGTATCTCTCATGAGAAAGTACATAACCGATCCTTCACATGTACAAATATCAGAAGTTGTACCACTGGAGAAAGATCATTCTTATGAAGAACAGCCTATAGAGATTCTGGTTCGTAGAGAAAATGCTATACGGAACAATACCACTCGCTTGGTGGAAGTTATATGGGGTAACCTCCAATTAGAAGAAGCTACATTGGAGCATGAGAATATGATGAGGAGACGTATCATCATTTGTTTGTTACAAAGTGACGAATTTTGAGGGTGAATTTCATTTTAAGTGGGGTAGAATGTAACACCCTGATATTTTATGAGATGTTTGTTTTTTTATATCTTATGTTATACGCAACATCAATGGAATCTTTCATTACACACAACACTAACTTGGCTTGTGTTATACGCAAGAGCAACCTTCCTAGATAGCATGTGTTGTACGCAATATTGAGTTTCACTAAAAATGATATGTTATTAAAATATTATATAAAATGGACATTATAAATAGTATTAAAAACATTTTAAGTTATATAACATTCGAATTCATTTTAAATATGATACGAGAAAAAATCAATTTTTCAGATAGAAGAATTATTATTTTTTCAAAAATGTAGTTAGCCGCCTTTTGATGGTGTACCCATTTTAAAGCTAATTTTTGACATTTTTATAAGTCCAATTTTACAAAATATAATTATTCCTTTGAATCAGGATATAAAAAATTACATTGGATAAATTTTTTATACTTTTCTGATAACATTCATATTTTGGTGAATAGTAAAAATACACAAAATTTTAATTGAAAACAAATTTTTTCATCAAAATAATTTATATGGTTAAAATATATTATTGAATTATTATAAAGTATAGATAGAATATATTTTTACCCTTTAATAAAATTTATGTCACTATTATTAATTTTACATTGATTCCATAGGTAAAAATATTTCAATCTTTGGCAATGAATTAACTTTTAAACCCCGTTTGCTTAACAATGGGATTAATTTTAACATAATTACTACAACTTCTGTGTTTCAAATTTTGAAAAATGGATTCCATATTTGGATTCAGTATGTCCAAATTATGTTAATAGGTTACTTCTATTTTTTAATGAATAGTAACTACATTAATATTTATTTACTATAGTTAAAGGTAAATAGGGTAATTAAGGGTAAAAATAAGATTTTAAAATTACCCTAACAATTACCAAAACTCTATTGGATGAATACATGTCGACCCATATCACCTAAGGGTCGGAATAGATTCATTTTAGGGACCTTCGACCATGAAAATGATGTAATTATTATTAAAACAAAAGAAAGTTACAACATGTCACTCTCTTAAATCTTATAAGTATAATAATTTTAATTTAGTGATTAACTTCATGAAACATAGAACATGAATATTATCATTAAATATAATAAAATTATATGCATCATGTGAATTTATATATAATTTTTAGGTATTAAATAATTATCATTAAAGGTGACACAATAGTGATGTTGAAATTATTTTATTGATTGAAATATCAAATAAATGGTTTTAAAAATATTTAAATAAATATTATATGAACTATATAATGCAATCCAATAATTTTATAGATAGATATGAATTTTTATGAATCTATTAAATCTTTTAGTTGGAATATATCATCTTTTTAGATTTTATTTAAATTCAAATAAATGAATAGTTTCAAAATTGACACTGTTGTTATTTTATAAAAATAACATACTATAAAATTGATTATAAATAACACAAATATTTATAAATTAAAATTTTAAATTTATATGGTCTAAAATGTCATAATTTATCTAATTATGGATAATTCATATCACAAAATTTATTATTTATATCAATTTAAAATATAGAATTTTATTACCACAAGTAAAATTAAATAGATTAAATAAGGATAAATCACATTCATAATGTTTAAAATAAATTCCCAACAAGTCCAAATTTTATTGGTTGATGATATTAAAACCCTATATCATCTAGTAATCTAATTTGAGTAATTTTTGAAGTTTTTATGTGGGGTTTTAATTTATTATAAATTAATATTTGTTAGATTTCCAAAGGTGCCCCTCTCCTCCCTTATAAAAGGTCACATCTTACATCTCCTCCTCACACCACTTCGAGACTTCATGCTCGGCCAACACCTTCCCATATCACTTCTCAACTTCCCTAGAGACATACTATAGGTCTATGTCATCTACAAAGACCAATTTTAGTGCCCTAATAGGAGGTTTCAAAGAGGCATGTTGAAGAAGAGGTAATATTCGTTACCAATTCATTCAAATTTATTTCTTCTTATAATTCCTCTAACTTTGTTGTTTCATTATGAAGTAATAACATTAGTATCACTCATATATTGATATGTTATTATAAATATTAAACAACTATATTACACCTTCTATCCATCCTATGGAAAACGAAATCACCGCGTATGTGTATGTATAGAATTCCGTCTCCACGCCGTGGTGTAATTTGTTTTCCACCACCAACATACTTGGATAGGTAAAATGGTTTAAAGGTAAACTATATATGATTATTTTAATGTTATATTGATTCTAAAATAATATAAAAATACTTGAATACAATTCCACGATCATGGGAATGATATCATCGCTCGTGCGTACGTACGGCCTACCATCTCCAAATTGTCATGTGACTCGTTCAATAGGATCTTAACTGAATAATGATTATATAAATGAATTGAATGAATAAATATGAAATATATTACCCTAATAAAAATCTTTAAATGAGGTACTTATAACCTAAAAATAATAATAAGAATTTATTCTACAAAACATGCATAAGAACATAAAGCAATGAACACCCTAATAACAAGTAACAATGATATATTACTAATCAGAAGTTAAGAATATGATCATATATGATATCATAATAATTAATATGATTCTTTAATAAGTCAATGACATTATTTAAATCATTATACATGAGGTTCGGATGCGTACGAAGAAAATCAGACCTAAGTTAAGGGAAAATCTCGCAATCTCATTTTTATCCGAGATTGTTTATACATAAGAATTTTCTGGGGAATATTTTTCATCCACATCCATGTTTACTCAATATTTAATATTATTTCTATCCTACTACAAATGTGTAAATCCAATTATACCCATTGGTGAAATTTTATTAATATATTTGAAAGGAATCTTTTGTCGTTTTCAGTAAGATATACTTTTTGACTTTTCTGGCCAAAGTACGAGAAGAATGTTTTTTAACTTATACGACATGAATGGATTTTTATGATTCCATTGAACATTATTTCCAGAAGCTTCCTTTAAAAACTCTCAAGTTTATTTTTAATAAACTTCTTTTAGTTTAAAATTTTATGACATGATTAAGAAAGGAAAAATGTTTTTGATGTAGAAGGGATATTTTCCTCAAGAATTGAGTTCAAGTTTTGTATCAAAATTATTTTCCTTCTAAGATAATATAGGGTGATATTTTTATCCCTATTATTACATAGATTGGATTATATTGTGATGGATTTATTATTTTGAAGTCATTTATCTTATATGGATTGTTTTATGAAGTCATAATGTTTAAGAATCCCATTTTTATTACATGAGTTATGCTATGATGTATGATTTATAATTTTGTGGCACACATAAGAATGGTTTAATTATGAGATGGTTGGGACTGATATCTCCCTCCAATGAATTGGGAAAATATTTATATCTCCTGAGATAGACAAGGCTGGAACAACAAGTTAATCTGATTCAGTGATACATTACTGGAACAAGAAGTGAACTCAGTTCAGTAATGGGCTTTGTCTGCAATGATGGTCTTGGAAAAGAGCCTTGACTAATATGAAATTATTTTCTATGATTATGTGTTTATGCCACAATGTTTCATGTTTTATGTTATGATTATTGGGATTACATCTCACTACTATGAATTATCCCATGTTTTGATATTATAATCTCTTTTGTAGGTTATGATTTTCAAAATGTTATGTTCTTATGAATATGATATGACTGATATTTCTTTTCTTTACCCTTACTGAGCATTTGAGCTCAACCTTTTGTATGTTTTATTTTCCCCAGGTCTAGAATAAGGGTATTATGTAGGATATTCCAAAAGGTACTCCAGATATGATGAAATAAATGAGAGACAATGTTGATGATTTATAAACTAGTTGTTTATGTTTCACAGTTTCTAAAGACACTATACCTATACGCTCCTATCATGGATTTGTTATATTTTTTAATAAGTATGCTTCAATTCTGATGTAATAACCATGTATGTAATTTATGTGTCATTATAGGCATGCACCATATCAACTAAACCCAATCCTTCTATATGCTATTAATTAGGATGTCTGCAAAGTATCAACCACAAGAATGAATTCCCCATCTCTGATAGAGAATGGTTTATTCCGATGAAGTTAGTTCCTAAATAAATTATTCTAATGGTAATTAAATATATAAAAATGAATTGGATTCAATCCATGTGAAAAATAGTTCGATGGTCTATATATACTATCACCAATAAGACCAACACACTATGAAGGTCCATTTCCAATTACCATTTATTGAAGAGATGATATATAGGCTAATAGGGAAGTACCACTACCATTTTCATGATGGGTATTATGGATAATTTCTTATCTGAATTTCTCCGAAGGAATAAGAAAATGAAACCTTGACATTCACCTCTGAAACATTTTCGTATAGGAAAATTCCAATTGGTCTGTACAATTCTACAGGTACTTTTTAGCGATTCATGGTTTTTTTTTCAGATTTCCTGCATGATTTCATAGAAGAATTCATAGATTATTTCACTATTTCAAAATCATCTTTTGATTAATGATTGTGTAGTTTTGGTTCCTCCCTATTTCATTTTATTAAAATGAATATTGAATTAAAATAAGATAACTACAATTTTATGGTGAAGAAAGGTATATTACTGGGGCATGTCATTTCAATGGTAGGTATCCAAGTCCTAAACCAATAGTGTATTTTCTTTATTCCATAAAATTACGCAAATAAATTCAATTTGTGTGGTAATTATTTGGTATTGGTGAATTTTGACACCATTGCGTTCATGATTTTTTATTAGATTTCAATCACCTTATCCCACATACTCCTAAAAGAAAAGGAATTGATTTTTTATTACAAATGTGAATAATATATTAATAAAATAAAATTAATTATCAAATAACCCCTATATTCCAACCACCATGTTGGGATTTACCAATTTAGCTCATGTGTGATTCTTCTAACTATACAGTCGTGGTATTATAAACAAAATAAATTAATCAATATCCACATGTAATTTACAATGTCTCACGGATAGTAGACTAATCCCAATAAAAATACACCACAAAAAACCATTCTTTTCCCTATGAATTTTCCATATATAAATTAAGTTCATCCCTTCTCGGGTTGAAATATATTGTGTTCTTAGATCATCCATCCCTCCAATATCTCATTAAAAACTAGAATCCAAACCTTGTCTCATTAGTTGGATTCTCTTACATCATAAATATAATCCTGAAATTATGGATAAAATGGAGAGGAGAATGTGGTGCATGATTATATGAGAATCATCCCCCCATCCTTTGTCATTTTCGCATACACCTCTATTCGCAAAAATAATATGTTTCTAGGTTTCAAATTGTCCATCCTGAAATATGATATATTTTGGTATTATGAAATTTTAAATGTTTTTGTATAATCTAGAATTCATGTGGATTTCCACAAAAATCAATCCAATTTACAAAAACATGGGTTTTTTGTACATTATTTATGGACCATTCCATTTGTATACATGTACTGATCAATTCAATGGAATTGTGTTCATAATAGTGTTTTAAACCTATATTTATGTTATGCAATAATCTTTATTTTTTGGGCCACATTGACCTCCAATAAAATACTCTTATGTTCATAGATACTAGACCCATTCGTCCCCCAATATTTCAGGATTACCATTATTATATTTGAATCATTTCATCATTTTCAAGGAATAGAGATTTATTTAATATAAATGAAATACAAGAAGAACCCATTCACTTTGATGAAATAATTTATTTTTGGGGAATTAGCTTTATACGACCATTTCTACATTACATGGGAAACATATACATTATTATAGATGTTAATTATGTATAAAAATGGATAGAGGCACACGTATTAGGAATGATGATTCTACTAATGATATGGAATTTTTTATAACCCAATTTTTCTATAAGATTGGATTCCATAATTTTATGATCAGTGACGAGGGTTATTAATTCTATAACATAATAATGCAATATGTTCTATGTTGGTATGGGGTTGGGCCTCGAGTGCCTACTGCTTATTACCGATAAACTAATGGTCCACATAAGGTGCCCATAAGAGATTAAAATATATTATTGAAATAATGGTTCAACTCAATAGGAAATAATATATTCTTATAATAGATGATTCATTATATTCTCAATATACTAGATTTTGGACCCCCATTAAAATCATACCTTATTTGAATTTTTAAAATTGTTCTTACATCCCTATTCAGATAAAAAATGCATCTTATAAGGCCATTAAAAATTCCGATTATAATATGTATGGTGCATGTTCTCAAAGGAAGTTTTGTATTTTTGAGTTGGAGGAAATATGTAGAGATTCATATGATACCTCTCAGATTTATATAGTGCAATCCATGGATGGACACAACCATCTCATACTTCATCTTCAATTAAATATTTGAATGAATTTCCTCCATTAAAATGCATGGATAATGCTGTTTTATGGTAATCTCCATTCATGCTGGTGTGGCCATACAATGTTACTAATGATTATCAGTTTGGTGTTAATTAGGTTTATAAGGAAGAAACAAAACAAGCCTTCACTATCAATGGAATGTGTCTAAATCATATACACAAAGCTATTCAGAATCCTTGATGGAGGAAATATAAGTAAAAGAAGTAACCCATAAATTAAACACACCATATGTATTTCTTTTTCCCACAGTCACTATTATTACGGAGAGGTTACATAATACTCTATGTGGGGTGGGGTTGTGGGGGGGGGGGGTAAATTCCTCAGTTAGATATGAATTTTCATCGTAAAATTTTTTCTTTTCTTTTTATCTTAATGAATAGTTTTATCAATTTCATGCCCACTCTCCCCTAACATCATTGTAGGAATATTCATTTATCAAATGAATATAATTGTTGAAATTGATTTCCCCTTAATCATGGATAATGATTCCCACACAATCATTGAATTTATATAAAATGTGAGATAAAATTACCTATATAATATTGTTTTACTATTTTATTAACTGATGGAATATAGGTTTTATAATTATTTAAACATTGATGTGTGGTTTTTTTAATAAATTGGATGTTTTAATCATATAAATGGTTGTATCACTGTGAAACCATTGAAAAAAATGATAACCTATGTGTGCGTAGTTTATGGGAAAATTTTAATACTAAATTTCTCCTCATGCATTAATGAAAACAATATATTGTAATTATTTCATTATTAATAAAATTGAAATAAAAGTAGGTTTCTATTCTTCATCATTCCAGGATAATATTTTCATACATTATTTCTTTATCTGATATGTTCCACTACTATACCACAATTACAGATGTGAGTGTACATATTATTAGACAATGGTATGCAATAAAGAATCAAAAAAATAAAAAATTTAAAAAATAACATAAAATATAGTGTTGTAATGGTTAGGTAAAAAATAACTCCTCTTCAAGAACAGGTTTTCTATAAAAATTAAAAGTAGTGTCATGAGGATACCAAGAAATTGTTGTCTAATGAGTGTGAAATTTGTTACAAGTTCATCATTTCTAAAAAGTCCAAAATAATATAAAATGATCGGACTAAATAAATTTACAAACTATGGGGATATCTAAGTCAGGATATTATGTTTTCTAATATGAGAATGCATATGTAATTAGGTCTTGAAATTTGATTTCATTGGATATAGGGTAGGTTTGATGAAAAAAATAATATATGAAATTTTTTATTAAAATAACATATATAGAATGGACAGAATGTGAAAATAATAGTATGAAATGGTAATCACTCTCACACGTGGAGATTTATGGGTATTATTGGCTTTTAATTTTTTTTATCAAATTTCTATCATTCATCTCCTAGAATTTAGTTCTAAAAAATTTATGAGACCACTTTTTCTATGATAACTAAGATTAAATCAAAGGTGTGGTTTTTTCTTGGATCACATTGCAATCTGTAATTAGATTTAAATTGTAAAATAATCATCAAGTTGGTAAAATTACTATTTATATTTTGTGGAAATGTGAATTTCCCTTATATAAAATGATTATGTGTTGTGGTATAATTACACAAAAATTCAATTTTTTTTACTCTTATAAAAATATATTAAACATTTATTTTTCTAGAATGGCCAGAAAGCCTTTTTTGTTGATTTTGATAACCCCATTTCAAGGGAAGATGGGAAACACTTACAAGTCCCGTAGGCTCAGAGATTACATAAAGCGTATTTCATAGGAAATATACAGACTATACTTATAACTCTTCTTCCCAACTTCTTCATAATAATATCAGCTCTCCACCATCGCATGGCTGCTCAGCTGGGTTTCTTGTGTATTCATAGGTTGGTCCTAATAGTAATGAGATACCATGTCTTATTGAAAGATCCTCGTATCTTCTGCTCTGGTGACTGCTCCCGCTCAAAATCCCCATTTGGAATCTCCCCCTTATAGAGTCTTTCTAAGCATTAAAATAAAATTTCATGTGGTCTGAATGCCTAGAGGTGGCCCAAAGGCCAAGGGGTGGACCAAAGGGATTGAGGTGGCCAAAAGTCCTTACAAGGAGAAGGCCTTAAAGGACCTGAGCCCAAACTGGTGGCCTAAAATCCCAAATATATGAATAGTGTTTTCTACTATAGTAATGTACAATTACTTCTACAGTATTGATATTATATCCCCAAAAATATGTCTTCACCCACTTTTGAACTCGGGTCTCTTGGATTCACATGTCGAGTCATCACTAACTAGGTCGAGGCTCTTGTGCACAACTATATTAAACATATTTTTTATTATAAATTAAAATTACTATTACAAATTTAACATCATATTGGATTTAATCATTTATTTATTTTTGAACAATTATAAAAGGGAATTTTAACTTATTTTTATGTTTTTATTGTAGTTGAAGGTTATTTGGACAACCTATTCTGATGTTGACGAAAAATGGTCCAAAAAATGAAAGATTCAAAGCACCCATATGTACTGAAATGGGCACTACAACAAATATGATCTTCTAATTAGGATGAAATGTTGTTCGTTGATCGAAACATAAGTAAGATAATCCTCTTATAATGAAACCCAATACAAATTTTTTTATTAATTGGCGCAACAAAACTAGACAGTCCAAGACACTGAATCATTATGATGTCAAAATATATGTTTTATATTTCATATATATCTAGAGATATGGACATCCAAATGAATCCAAATATATTGTTGATATATCAAAATAGGTGTGGTAAAAAAAAATTAGTATTCTCAAAAGAGATATAAGGTTGTAAACACATCCAAAATGATGGTCTAAGAGATTTCACAAAATTAATGTTCCCCAAACCACCATCCACATTTCTTATAAAATAGTACCATGGGATACAAATTTGTAAGATCTAAGCAAGAGATAATATCTTCAATTTTGTAGACCCACATGAGTCCGCTCATCTACAAATAAATTTTGGAGACCCCTATACTCGCATGGGGGTCAACGATGAAGGTGAAGTTCCACCCGAGCTTCATCTTCCTCTCTTTGGCAAGATAAACATTGGATTGTAATTTTGAGGAAGATATACACTTCATAGAGATTTTTTAATGTATTTATGATATTGGTTTTATTTATTTTTTTAAATATTATCATTTATGTTTTATCGTATCATTATTATTATTTTAGTGCTTTTTTTATTTAGTCAAGTGAAACGCTTTTTACCACAACACTGATTGGGTTGAGATTTCAAGTTGTAATCATAGGTTGATGTGATTGGACATCACAAAAAACTATTTACCAATTAACATAAATGGTATTTCATTCTGATTTGGTAGCCCATTTTCATTTATTGAGGTCCAAACAATGAAAAAATTCTTGTTGTGTCAAGGGTTAGTTAATTGTGAATTGTTTTATGTGGCAAAAGGAGAATCATCATATTTTCAACCCTAAACCCAATAATTCCATTAAACAGTGTCATGTAATAAAAATAATGAACTAGAAATTTTTTTAGAGAACATTAAATGACAGTGTTCGCCCTTTTTTATTAAAATGTGATGTATATTTTTAAATTATTAAAATATTTAAATTATGATATTTTAATAAAATAATTTTCCCACCGACCCCCTCTTTTAGTATTTTTATTTTTTAATTATACACATTTTAAAACTATCAACGCTTAATAAGACACCTCATTGGGTCACCCTTATTCTATAATTCAAATTGAAAAACTTAATATATTAGACATGTCCTAAAGACATGCTCCATATCAATGAATACATATAAGATTTTTACCTAATAAAATAAGATATTATATGGTTTTTGATCTGTTAATGAATAAATATTGATGTAACTATATTGGTAATGAAATTAAATAAATAATGAATTTAATTACTTAATCATAGTATATACATTACATATTCTAATCTATATATTATGACCAAAATTGGATTGACATAAGAGGACATTTTAAATATATGACAACATTTTTAGTAGGAATAAATTTTCCGGGTTATTTAAAATTAAAATCCACAATATCATCTTTTTTGTAATGACGATTTCATTCATATGTATGAGGTTATTATGATTTTTAAATATAATTTTTGGAATGAATTTCATGACTATAAAAATTTTGTATATTCTTATAATAATGGAAGATTATCTAAATTTTAATTCTTATGCTATTTTGGATAAATTTAAACATACATACTAATATTCTATTGAAATTTATTGAATCTATATAATTTTGAATTATAGGATGAAACCATATGATTACTCATGGGGAAAATAATTTTTTCTAATAATAGTCTTTCAAAATTTGAATTTTTTACTATTTATTCAAAACATTATATAGTTATAAAAAGGTATTAAAGATGGTCATGATAATTTATAGAACTCATGATCTAATAATATTTGAATATAAATTTTTATTGAATTATTCTATGATTAATCCATGATCAATGTAAAAAAATACTTTTCTATTATGGATATTTATGGGATAAATCAAAAGGGAAAGTTTTTATGAATATCATAAACGAGAGATAAAGAAAAATTTTCTAATTTATTCAACATATTTTGTATAGTTCTTTTATAATGAAGATGAGTATAGTATGATATGTTATTTCATGCATTGGGAGGCATGTACATTGATTAGGGGTCTTAATACTATGATTTCCATTAGAAGAAGATGGTGATATTAGCATGTAAATTCACTTTTTGAAGTCATTAGTTAGAGAATCATTACTTGGGTAAAAAATTGGTATAATTTTATCAGTTCCAGATGCCATAAATTATATAGGAAACATATAATAGTTGATAGACATAAAAGATAATTATAATTATTTTGTCTATTGAATGTTCTTCTGATGATTATATTATTGTATATTATGATCATGGGTCTTATCTGATCATCTCAATGACTCGCTTCTCACATTGAGTAGGGTTGCTTGTAAATATTTTTTTCCTTATCAATGTGTGATTCTATGTGATAAGTTAGAAATTAATTTCACAATACAAAGTAATAATATTTTTTAGGTTATAAAATTATTAATTACTATTTCACAACCACCGCTGTGATTATACAAATATTGTGTCTCTATAATTTGAATTCTAGTTAGGTTCCTGTTATTTCTATTTTGGCATATGAATTTATTTATTTTATGTATCTCTTAGTTGAGATTACTTATTTTTTATATTATAATAAATATATAATATAAATTGAGTATGTATAATGATAATTCTAAAGTTTTATGAAATAAGTTTCAAATATGGAAGGAAAGGATGAGAAAATATGTAATTTCTATATTGTAAGATTATGTATATATACTAAATTATTTATTTATTCCATATGTATAATTTGAATCATAGATAAAATTAGATATAATGAATTTTGAAATTGTTGTTCAAGTACAAAATTTTAATTAATTATCTCTTTAAGATAACTAATTGATAAAAGTAAACTATTTAAAAATTGGTTATGATATATAGGATAAACATATATATATAAGTATATAAAGTAAACAATAAAATATATAACAATAATTTGTATTTTTTTAGACATGAGTATAATGATATTTAGATTAATAGAACTGATACTATTGAATAATTATTCACAGTTCCTAATGATGTTTTTAGTACAATTAGTTTCTGTGGTGAGATGTTGTAATATATAGATACTATTTAAGAACATCTACCATATCATACCAGATATGTTGGATGATAATTTCATTGATTTGGGTGAATATTATCAAGTTGATATTCCACATTATTATTCTCTTAGTATTTTACTATATTGATAAATTATTAAAAATGTATTTCAAATGAAAAATAAAAATTTTTGGAAGTAAATATATTTTAATGTTATAAATTATATGAATGTTTGGATTTTTTAATAAAGATAATTATAATTACTCTCAAAATTCAATTTTATATGTGGAAATAATTCTATATAAATTGATTTCACCTATATAAATAAATGTGGAAAGATGAAATGGAATTTGTCATGGAAATATACCACCTAAATTAATGAATTGGTGGGTTTTAAAAATTTTATTACAAATTGAACAAAATAAAAAAATATATGAAGGAAGTTCTAAATGTGTAAAATTATATGAAAAATTTATAATGAATTATTCATCAATAAAAATATTATTTTCATGATGAATTTGAAATAATTTCTTAGTGAATAAAAAGTAACATTTTTTCTCAATATTTAATGAATATAAAATCAAATTTATGGAAGAGTATATTGATCTTTATAATGAAGCTTGTGAAATGATTGGAATTTATAAATTTAATGAAGATGATTTCTTTAGCGATAAATGTAAAAAATATAGATATTTAGATGAGGAAACAAAAATCAATCCTATTTAATGATACAATTTAGAGTTTCTCTAAAAATTTCCAATTATTGAAAAGAGGAAAATGAATTTGATGAAATATGTTAAAAATATATCAATATGTCGAAGATGTTAATGAATATGGGGAAAAAAATTTAATTATGGATATTAACAATAACAACTAATTTTATAATAATTTGAATCATTTTAAATTACATTCTTTATGAAAAGGGTAAATATTATATTGAAGATCATGATATTACTAAAAATAAATTAAATTTTATAGAAGAAGAATAGAACCCATTGAGTCTCATTTTTCACAATTCTATTCTTGAAACAAGATAATTTTAAAATATTAAATAAATATAAAAATATGTAAAAAATATTATAAAATTTATTCTTATAATTTAATTATTTTATATGGTTTGAGAATAATAATCATGTATAAAACATAATGTTTTAGGTATGTCAAATTATTCAATAAAATTTAAAACATATATTAATTGAACCATTTATTAAAAATATGATCTTATTTGTTAAAAAAATATTAACAATATGTTTAATATGATAATGAATACATAAAGAGTTATATAATATTTTTTGTTCAAAATAATTTATGATTATTAAGTAAGATGTAGAGGAAAAAGAAGGGTCATAATTCAAGAAAGATGTTATTTCTATTAGAAAATATGATTTTTATATCCCTTTTTGGTACTATAAATTAATCAAAAAAATGATGAATATGTTTTTCATTAATTATATTTATCATGATGGATAACTAAAATCTATAGGAAGAATATAAGCGGGACTCATCACAGTCAAATGATGGAGATTCATAAAAAACAATAAAAATTTAAAATAAAAATATAAAACAGTATTCAAATATTAAGAAGAGTTTTTTAAAGATTTTATAATCTAGGTATCGTTTTGAAAGTATTTCAAAACATTATATGACCCAAATAGGGGAATTGGTCTCAATAGATAATGGATAAAGGTAATGAAAGTGGTCCTTTTATATATGTTTCACGTAAAAATTTAAGAAATAATAAAATTTTGATATGTGATATATAGATATATTATTTTGTTTAATGATGTAGAAAACTATAAATACGGATCGTTAAATTTTGAAAATCATATGTATCAAATAAAAATAGGGTGTTTTTCTGAAGCTATTGGAAAATAAAATTTAAAATATATGAGAATCCAATATGGTTATTAATTAAAACAAAAATAGATTGGTGTGGCTAAATGGAAGATTAGAATCATAGTAAATATTTTTAGGTTGATGTTCATAATCGATAATTTCACATTTTATTTCTTTAGTAAAGCGATTGGATGACTAAATAATGTTAAAATAGTTGTTTGTATAGGATGAAATATGATATGAATCTATAATAGATAATATATATGATTCCTATATGAATGATTTATCTTAAAACGTTTGGATGTAATTTTATTATCAATGTAAAGGTAAAAATCAATACTTGTCGAAGATGAGTTTTAGTGATTTCCCATTGTTATTTTCATGAATCCCTCCCACAAGGGAATCCCCTCCTCAACCGATGTTGAAGAAAGGGTGGTAATCACCGAAGATCCCCACCTCTAGTAGACTGTGTGTTAGTAACTATCACTAATAGAGTAAAATATCCCATATATTATGAATTACAATCAATATAATATAGAATAGTTAAATACTATTATTAACCGCATAGAAACTATATCAAAGAATATAATGATAATACAGTACCATATATTAATGGATAATTTTTTAAAAAATTCAAATCAGTTTGTACTTGTAAAAACTAATATATATTCCTATTGTAGAGAGTAAAAATATGCAAAAACACCAGATTTAGTAATGTCTAGTGGTGTTTCAAAATTAATTGTCTATATTAGAATAACATTTCATATATATATATATATATATGATGTGCATAATAATTAATCATTAAAGGAAAATACAAAATCTGACAATGGTATATGTAAAAATATCATTCTAGTGTTCTCTAGATATAATTGCATAACCATAACGCACCCAAACATTCTAACTAACCAATCCTAGACATTCCATGGCATGCTACCCAAATCATGTATCCATTATAATATAATAATATCCAGAACATAGAGAAATGGAACTTCAATTCCACTTCCCCAGTGACAATCTCCTCTCAAACCTGAACTTCTAATGTCATGTTCTCAAATCACACTAATACAAATCGATTCACAAATCATATCATCATTAATGTAGTATAAAAATCACTACATATCCCACCCCTCTCAATGTATAAGATTTCATTCTAGAATAATTATTCATACAGTCACTTCCTCATCATATCACATCACAACACCTCACATAATAAGGATTGTAGGGTTTCCACAACAATAAAGAAATCAATATTATTCCCTTTTAACAGCATGCATGACACAAAAAACAAATTACAACCTAATCATCATTGGTCAATATGATACACTAACCCATGTCACCACTTTTTTATATCATTAAAAATCAACGAAATAGATTGGTAATCATCAACACCAACCCATTCCATCCCATCATCCATAGGAAGAGTAGTGAAGCGGGGGTACTTATCAATATGTATCACCACAAACTTGGATATTAGGGAAAAAATTCGGAACCCAAAACATTGTGGGGTTTGTATGGGTATCTATCCTAGGTGGTTTGTGTAATGAAATATCATAAAATACATCGTAGATAAATAAGATTCACTACCAATCATATGGGTTTATATCAACAACCCTAGTTTACAACAAGACAGTTCCATTACACTACATGTTATCCATCACATCTACTGGAACTAGTAAATGTTTTGGTCCATGAAACATCCATGAATAAGAAAATAGTTTTGCTTTTGAATATTGTTCACACCATTTTCATTATTTTATCTCATTTCAACTAAATATTATTTACTAATACATGCATTCACATATTAAAACCAATATAATTAATTTATAAATTAATTTAATCTAATTATCACACATTAGTTTCATCCCATTAAAATTCATTTACCATCATATCATTTATTTTTAAACAATACAATTTATTCAATGGCTATCTAAGAAACTAACATATCCACACAAAACATTAATACCCACCCATATCACATATACCATTATAATGGATCATGTTATGCCATACCATCTCACTAAACCCCTAACATTTCACTATCAAAAAATCACATCACACTCAACACACCTCATCCTAAATTAAATCCACAAATTATCACAAAAAACACATGTCACAAAAAAATATATATTTCCACCACTAAAAATCACCATAAATAACTTCCATTTCACAACTTCCCACATCACATCCAATTCATATCAACCATAAAATCGCATCCCCACATATTGTAAAAACAATTCGGTCACTACCATCATTGAAAAAATTCCCCACTCACCCAAAGTGAATCAAAAAACAAAACCACTCATTCCACCACCACCAAACATCCAGGATTTTATATTTAACACATTACATATGTACATTACATTGTTACATGTCATGGTTCTTCTCACATAAATTTCAGATGTCCAAGGTAAACAATTTATTAGGGAGATAAAAATGATTAGACCATCAATTTTGGGTGATATAAATAAATCATTCAACAAAGGTATCATGACCATATAAAATAAATCATATAAAGGATCCAATTTTTTTTAAATTTTATCAATAGAAACAAGAATCCATTTTCTCATCAATAGTATTGAAATACATAAGAATACATGAAATTTATCCCAATTTTCATAATATATATTTAATAAAATTCATTATAATAATTTGTTAGACCCTTAGTATCTCAACAATGGAAATAAAATGCGTTAAATAGCCACAAATGAAAATAAATATGGATAAAAATTATATTTCCTATGTCAATGACCTTTTAATAACGACTCACAGTACATGTGAAGGAGAAAATACTGGAAGTCAAAATCATAGAAAGGAAAAAAGAATATAATTAATCCATATCAATGGATCCTTAAACCCATAGATCAAACACTACAAAACTATATTTAAACAAAATTAAAAAATTCCAATGATAAATAAATGAATACGATAGAGAAATAAAAAACATTCATTGTAGATTCACAGAGATAAACCTCTATAATCCATGGATTGTAGAATGTGGAAAGGGAATGAAGTAAAATCCAAAAACACCATTGATTCGATAAATATTTCTGTAAAATGGGAGAGTAATATATGAAATCATGTTGTCATTAGTATTTATAGTCATGATAGACATGACCTCATTCATAGGCTGGAACACATATTCTCCATTACAGTTTTTATGAGTCCCTCAGATTCATTTGGTGAATTACCTCTAAAATATTAAATCATTCTCATTTGAACCTGATAAGTGTTAACAAATTTTTATAAATCGTTTTAATTTCATTATGAATTTCTTATCATCATGTGTTCATTATTCACAAAACACCCATATTAAATATGAATCCATAAATAAATATCCTCTAAGATGATAAAAACCATTAACATTATGTGTTAATATAAACATTGTGAAAGAGATGATGTAGTAGAATTGAAACTCCAAAATCGAAAAAACCCTCATTGATCCACCAATGAACAATACCCCTCAGTAACTAGAAATTTACATATCTATGAATTAGTTGACCACTACATTTTATAATCCTCAGATAAATCTCATCCTCTTTATTCAGGGATAAAATAAAATAAATGGAAATGGTATAAACTAACATGTTGGGATATACTTCACAGAAGTTACATTATACCACAAACACCACCACTATCAAAAAAAGGTTCCATGAATAAAAAATATAAAAAAACTATACATAAACACATCATTTTCTCACTATCCATAACCTCATATCTTCAAAATAACCTCTCTCACACCCATATAGACCTCAAAATACCCCAATTCAACCACCACCTCAAATTACATACAATAATATCAAAACAATACATGTTTAATAATTCTAACCTATATATTAATATAGTTTCTTATATTTTAAAGACCAACTAAAATACATGGTTTAAAAATTTTAATAAAAGTTGACAAGATATGATTAAGAAAGGGGTATCCATCATTATATTTGTGAAGATATAATAGAAAAAATCATAATGAGAATAAGTAAAATCTTATAAAATATATTTATTAAATTATAAAACCATAAAGTTAAAATAAAATGAATTGTAAAAAATAAAAAAAAGTCAATAATTGGGAATTAATATATTTATCACACTCTCAATTAATATATTACAAGAATCCATACCTCTGATACAAAAAAAAGGGAATTGTTATTTCATGGATGAAATTCTATTAATATTCTTGTATATTTAGTAGTCTCTCTCAATCTATATATTCATAGACCATTACATTTTTACATCTCATGGTCATGCTTCTCAGTAGATGAACAAAGGTTATCATAGATTATTTAATATGAATATTGTTGATATTTTTTAACATTTGGTGAAATATTTCACACATGAAGAGGTATTTTTGATGATGTCAATGTTTTTAAAAATCTGTAATAATATCCAAAATTTTGTTAAGGTATAAATGTAAAAAAATTAAAAAGATTATTCTTCAAATTTTTTATCTGAAAATCAGTGATTATATCCATGAATAAAATAAATGCGTATTATCAAATATATCGAATGAGATTAGAATCAATGGGAGAAATCTCAAAAATCCCTAACCTATAAATATCATTCATTATGGTTATCATATGATCTCCCTAGTGATGTTGATTAATTATTAAAAAATAAATAGTGGACGAATGTGTTTAATGAATAAATTGAAGTAACATAGATTAATGAAACATCATAGCTAGTTCAAAAACCTCATGACAAGAATGTAATTGGAACACCATGGGTACTCCAACATTTATTTAACTAAAATTGCATAGTTCTGTGAAAAAAAATGATTTTGTGTAATTTCAATTAATATGTTGAGGAAGAAAAATTAGATAAGGATATTGCACAGTTTTAATGTTTTCATACTATTATTATTTTAAATGATACTACTATACAATGGAAATAAATTATATTCCATGTTTTTTACAAATTTTCCTTCCACAAGGGGGGGGGTGAAGTTCATTATTATATAGAGTATCCATGTGGGGTTTTCCATGTAGATGATAATCAATGGGTAATGTTGTTAAAAATGGATTAATATGTAATGAAACAAGTCCAATGATATTGACATTATATGTTATAAACATTACTAAACATGTTATGTTTTAAATAGAAAAAATGGAAAATAATTTATATATCTCACATTATTAAGTTCCACACCAACATGTTATAGGAAATGTTTTTGACATTTTATTTACTATAAATTATAAAGAAATTATCTAACAGTTTTAGAATTATACAAAGGTATTATATGAAATTCTATTTTAGCGTGAGATTATGCATTTTATTAGAATAATTATCACATAAAATAAAATCAAATATTTCATTATCAATGTATTTTTTATTAGGAAATGGGGAATTATTTGGAATTGAAAAATAAACTCTATTTTTATAACTATTTATTTACTAAAATTTAGTCCAATGATGAACAGGGAAAACAATTTGACCAAGCGAGTTCAAAAAAAATTTTAATAATATAAAATATCACATAACATAAATACTATATTTTATATATGTTTTAAATAATTTTTCTAGTTATTAATATGAGCTTAAAGAATTAAATTTAATTACATTTAAAAGGATTATCATATTTAAAATCAATCATTTCTCAAAAAGGGTTTCATAATTCAGTATCGGAATTTACAAAAAATAAATCCAGAGTCTCTATAGTTCTACTAACATTGGAATATTAGACATACAAATAAATCATCATAAATATAAATATATAATATCAATTTTAATAATCTTATAATTCTTCTAAATCCCAAAAATATTCTTATACTGAATAAGTTACCATGGGGAAACTATATATTGAAATTTGTGGGATAGAGATCATTGTATGAGAATAATAATGAAAATAAATCAAAAGAATATAGTCGAGAGGATAATATGATATCATCATTATGATTGCCATATACATGGTGAGATATCCTAAGAATATGGTATGATATAATTTAAAAAAAATCAACATAATTAAACATGATATAAAAAATATAATTCAATGGTTTCTTCCAAGTATATCTTTATAAAGTTGAAAAATACCATGGTAGTTTTGGTTCACACCTAAATAAATTATATAAAACCTCATTAAAATTTAATTTATACATGTTACATAAGGAATAAAACAATAGATAAATCAAAACAATGAAAATAACCCATGAGAATTATGTGGTACCATTATTTTGATTTATGGAATAAGATAAGGAAAAATCATAATGATTTGTAAATGAAAATTGAGTTAAAACATTAATGGTGTCATATTTTAAAATAAAATAAATGTTCATGATCATTGAGATCTGATATAGTGGCATCCTGACAATGATCTAGGATAAATAACAATAATAAAGTACCACTTTGTTGAAGTCGTATGAAATGATAAAAAGATAATTTTAAAGAAGATAAGTACATACATTTTTTCAAAAAGTATATTTGGTCCAATTTGGTTTTATGAAAATATAACTACTATTTTTGTATGTTTTTAATGTTTTTAGATCATTTTATTATATTGATTCTTCAAATGTTACCAGAAATATGAATGTTCCCATAAATCAGTTTTATATCAAATATATAATTTTTAAGGGAATTAAAAACATGTATTAATCAAAAAAGTAATAATATATTTTACTATGTAAAAATTTAATTGAAATACAGACACACACACACACACACACATATATATATTATTAAATTAATTACAATATTATAACATTAAATGAATATAATGAAAGGGAATTAAAATCATAAAAGTCTCAATGGTGGTTCATTAAATTATATATCTCCTGTCTAAAAGCGTTATTCACCAGTTACTAATATACTTGACATTAAAATATCATATATTAGTATAATTTATATGAACATTATACATTTATATTTCATTTAATCTGGTCCATTTAACATTATATTTCACAAATATATTACTTTTTTCAATTAATTTATGTATCAATTCTTGTTGTCAAATTTTATCAAATTATTCATGATATGTCCATCAATGTAACAGTGTAGTGAAATGATTTTTTATTTCCATAATTATATATTATTATGTCCTTAATTATTCTAATATCTCATTATTAATATAATAAAATTAGTTTTCTTTATATATACTAAAATTAGATAAGGTAGTTTGATATGTCCTTTTTTGTGGTATAATATACTATAATATATTTCTCTTAATATCACATAAGTAGTGTTAAAAATTTTTATTTTTATTTGTAAACCAGTTTCATTAAATCGATTGATTCAATGAAATCATCATTTATTCCTACTATTTTTATCAATATGGAAAATAAAATAGAAACATTATCATTGGGATGTAGTATTCTTATGGTTCACATGAAGACCTCCTAAATTTTCAAATATTATAGGAGAATGGTATATAATAATGAGTAAATTTTAATAAAAACAGTAAACAATTTTTCAAATATTAATATTATAAAAAATAGATTGTATATTATAAGATTAGGGTGGAAGAAGTGGAAAATAATTAAGATGGTTTGGTGGAAAATATTTCATCTTGCATTAGATATTCTTCATTAGTCAAATCATTTAAAAAATATTTATGTTCTTTAAAAACAAAAACAATTTTATCCTATGGGTATAGGGAGGATGTGAGAATATGGTAGATTATGGCTCTATGATATGATTGTTTTGATGTCTTTATAGGTGGATTTTTGGTGGATTTTTTTATTGTTGAAGAGGTGTGAGCTACCTTCACATTTATCTGTTTAATATTATAAGAAAACATGTCCACATTGAATGTTAAAAAAATAATAACAATAATGATGTTATGTGAGGTTTAATATAATTAATGTCTTATCTAATTTTTTCCCATAAGTTTTTTAAATATTTATAAACAAATTACTCTTATATTCTTTACTATTACAATTATTTTTTTATCTATATATAACAAATTTTTACCCAAGTAATATATATATATATTAGAAAAGAAAAATAAGACATATATTATAATATAAAACTAATAAATCAAAAAATTAAAACCAATTTTTAAAGATTATTTTATGAGTATAAATATTATTTTTTGTTATTACCACATTTAATGGGTAAGAACCAATATTTATAATAAAGTTTTATTTCATCCATAGATTCATTATTCTGATAAAATTATTAATTTTGTCGATTTTATTAGAAAAAAATTTTACACTATGATTTTTTTTTTATTTTCTTAACATTATAATAATTCAACAATTTACTTCAAATTTGTGTATATTATATTTAACAAACCAAATGAAATTCTATTTTATTTAATTAATTACATTAACTTGTAAAATACTGTCCCTGGAATTTATATATCATCATATAATATAGATAATTTTAAATTTAATTAATAAATACATTCTTTATAGAAAAACTATTATTTATGAAAATTTGCGAGGTCTTATTTATTTAAATTGTTTTTTTGTAAAATATGGTTTTTCTAAAAATATATATATATAAATATTACATAAAAAAATATTCATCCATTCACCTTATTCTAGAATTGATCCAGAAAACCCAAAAAAATAAATTTGGTCAAATTAGTATCATTATTGCATGATAATTGTAGGAATCTATAATCTTGTTAATATTATATATTCCCACATGTTTCCAAACTAAATCACTCATTTTGGATAATTTAAATTTATTAAGGATTTAATATTTTTGCATTATCCCATTATATCATGTACCATATGATAATCAAACCAATTCTAATTAATTTAAAATAATCAAAAATTCCAATGTAGGTTTCGTTCTTCCCCATCACCAAATTTACCTGTAGAAATTTGATTTCATTCCATTAGGTTAAAACAAACGGGGGTATATTTATTTTGTGGTCTATTTTAGATCCAATGTTTCTTCACTCTATATGTAGTTTTTATAATTTAAAATGTCAATGTGAGTTTATTTTTGTGAATGAATTTTTTTTGTCTAATATCATCATCATCTCGTCCTCATAAGATAAACTATTGTAAAACTATAAATAATCTGAATTTAGTTAATGTGATAGATCTATTCTATACATCTTCAAGATGGATATGTGGAATACATCATGTACATTTAGCGAGATTGTTTGGAGTACTAGTTGTTACACACATCATGAATGTGATCAATTACTTAAAAGTGGCCAATATATCATTTTCCATAGATCATGTTCCTATCATGAATCTATTACATTGAAATATATGTTATAACAATAATAAACATACTCAAAATCCATGTCTCAACAATTATTTTTAGATTGAGCCATTTTTTCCACATAATACATTGATGTTTTTTTGATTGGATATCTCCTTTGAAACAATTTATTCAACCATATTAGGATCTTTCAAAAAAATTTCACCAAATATATGTCATTATAATTGTTATCTATATAACATCTCATAGAGAGATTCAAAGAGTGTTGTTTTCATTATTTAGTGGAAATTCTTACTTAATAAAAACTCACAAAAGTGAATTTTTGTCATTTTATCCATTGATTTAAATAGAGTAATATATCAATATATCCTCCCCGAGCATGTGGTTTCTAATAGTATGGTTATCTTAACAGAAAAGGAGGTTAGAAAATGAAATCATGGGATCTAATAAATCATTACAATAAAGAAATGATACATGAGGAATTTGGGATAAATTCTAAGCATAAGATGATGATTTGGGAAAACATAAATAAAGAATATTCTATGTCTAGAAATAAGAGAATTCACATTTTGGTATGTGGATTTTATTAAAGGATGATTAGCATGGAATAGTTTATTCAATCATGGTACATGTTGTCCTATAGTTTTGAATAACACATCATTGATAACCTGAAAAAAGATTAATTCAATCCAATGGATTCTATATAGTGGTATAGATTCTAATTTAAATAAACTATATTTCAATAATTTAATGATTTCTTATGGTTTTGGATGATTGATGATTTTTATCTCGAAATGGTCCTAATTTGTGCATTAAAGTGTATTGAATAGTAAAAAGTTAATTTTCGTTCTTTCAATATATACTCATGTGTTTAGATAGTGAATGTATATTGTCTATAAATATAGGGATGAGAGGTTAGGTTGATGATATATTTTAACAATATATCAATTATATACACATGTTCATAATTTTTTTGAACCTAATATCATGATCATCTAAAATTTACAACTTCTGTACTTGAAGCTTCAATAGATTTGTATTTTATTACATTACGATGTTATGAAATGATATTTACATGAATATATATATGAAGGGATTATTCAATATAAGATATTTCCATGAAACATTTATGTTATTGTTCCATTTTTAAATATTAGAAACACTGGTTGAATAACCTAGATATATATTTTCAAATTTACATATATGTATAATAAATCACATCATCATCCATGTGGACTTTTCCTAGTATCTTATGAATTCGTTCATGCAATGAACATTTATGTATATTATACAATATCCATTTTTATCATTTCCCACAAATAGTGATATTCGATATCTGAATACATTTTCTTATTTTTTTGGTGGATCTAGAATTCCAATATATGAGAGTCATTTAGTACCTCTTTTGTATTCTACTGATATGAAAGACAATAAAGTTGATTCTCAAGTCTAACAAGTCATTCAGTAAAAAAGTTGAAATTAGTCATTTTTCCTTCTTAATGACATCATAATTATTTTATATCACTGTATATTCCATTAGATCCTCATAAACATCTCACATCATGATTAATGATTTACCATTTTCGAATTATATGATGATCTTCCACTCTTCTAAATTTTCATTTTATTCTTTTCATATATGTGAGGATCATATTATTTTAAATCTATATCATTGAAAATGATGAGTGTTCAATTATACTTAGAGAATCTGTACACTTTTCTTCCTTACCAATATGATAGTGGATTGAGAAATCATAATTCCTTATCATCTCTAGCCATGTTTATTGTCTATTATTGATCAATTTATATAATGAAATATATTTTAATGAAAAATGTTATGTATATATATCATGAGTATATATATATGAATAATTCCTACAAATATTAAAAATGATTTTTACTACTTCGAACTGATGATCAGTTGTCATATAGTTTAGTTTATTCACCTACAAATATATTTATGTATAGGATATATAATTATCATTCATCACAAGTACGCAATCTATTCTGAATTTTCATGCTTCATTATATATGATAAATACATCCCGACATTTAGGTATGGTTTTTTGAGTAATTTTATTTTTTTATTTTTCATATCAAGAAATATCGCCTCATAATCATCTCTATAGACATACATCACCCCCAATGAGTTACCATTGTTAGTGGGTTTGATGTTTTTGATATGTTTATCAAAAATCTTATACATAACAACAATAATACTTGATGATTATTGATCTCCATCATATATGATGTTATATTACAATACATAATCTCAAATTTATTTTAAGGTTCCATAGATATCCCCTTACATGTGATGAAATTCCCCAATCATTATACATACATGATCAGAATATAAAAATTACTATACATTTCATTTAAATTGTATTTCTTCCATGTCATAAACAATAAATTAAATATCACCTAATGTCAAACCGTTGATTTCATGTATATAAGAATAAAATCCATAATGATTATAAAAAATATTTCAAGTTAACATATATAAAATATATTGATTATGTCCATAATGAGTATTGAATAAATAATAATTCCATGTAGATTTACTAAGATACAGAAGATATTTTACCCAGTTCAAAATGATGTATTTGGAATATCCCCCTTCCCATTCAAATTGTTATACCCTGATAAGAGGTCTACATTAAAAATATATTGATCTCTATTGAACCAGATGAACATGTCATCAATCATTGCAAATACATATTGTTTCTTTATTTTCATATTTTTGAGTTCAAGATAAATGAAACTATGACACATAGACCCAACCATCTTATGATAAAATGATAAAATTTTACCACATAGTGAGTCACATAGGTATATACAACCAACATCTTGATATTGTTATAATTTCATGAGCAGTTTATGTAGTTCAGTGAGGGATATTCTATTTGGAGTCATGGATATTTCTATATATGCATTTATTTGATTAGATAAGATCTCATATTATCATTCATGAATAATCCACAAATTTATTCAATGTAATACATAATTATAATCCCTTTAAATTTGAATGTCCTAATTATTGGTCTACTCTATTAATGAAATTATTTTGATTCATATTAATACTCATAATGTACTATTATACTTGTTTCAGAAAATTAATCAAATGGACATTCATCTGCCTAATTCAACTTGTGTTGTTTTAAAGTGTAATTTGTGGTTATGATATAGGATAACATCATCTAATAGTTTATGTGGGGTCAATAAAATGTAAACTAGTACCCACTCCTAGAATCATAAAATTTTATTGAAGGGTTATTGTCATGTTTCACTATGAGTTTCATCACACTTGTTTTAGCTAAAAAAGTTATTTACAGGAGATGCAACATTATGTCCCATATAAATTTTTAGTAATATCATAACCTTAGTATTTTGAATGGTGTTTTAATATAATAATTAAAATTATTTATTCATAAGTTTTTATATAACTATAGTAATAATAGAGAATTTATGTGTGTGAATGTAAAATGGGAATACATTTCACTATTTTATTCTTTTTATAGTCGCTTACTATATCCAAAATAAATATAGGGTTGATAAGGCATAAAATATATGCATAAAAAATGAAGACCATGAACTAATAATAAATGAAAAAATGGTATATTTATCTTAACATATATTTCGCAATGTTTTAATCAATGTTTTCCATGTTTTATTTCCAGTCATTAAATCTAATATCCATTTTCTCTCTCTTATTTTTTTCCATGGTAATGATTTTTATTACATGTGTGACAAAACTAAGAATATATTTTGAGATTTTCTGTCATGGTGTTCATAACCAGGACACATTTTTATTCACTAGATGCCAATTGACTAAATTCCCAGTGATCCATTTTACAGTCATTATCCCTATTTACATTTGATCCACCATTGCAATCAAAATCCATTATCTACAAAAGGTTCCACTCTCCCAGAAAACCACACACATGGAACATTAATACAACATTAAGATGATTTCATATTATTAAATCTATTCCAATAATATTCAATAATATTTAATAATAATAATCTCTTGAAATTTGAAAAACATTTTATGATGCAAACAGTAGTGTCATATGTTTAATACACATATTATTTTGGAATTATTGAAATAATTTTCCGAAAATTAGAGTCTGAGTAACTAGAGGTACATAATCATTGTGAGATTAAAAAAATCATATTATGACAAAAAAATATCGATTTTAGACTCCATGTAGTTTTAATAAATCCCGTAGTTGATATTTAATTTCACAAAATACCCTTTTGAAAATACATAATGAGAATGATTAAATAGAAAACCCAATAAGAGATTAAACCTACCAATAATAATAACATAACCTTCAAGTGGCATAAGATAATTTAAAAAATGGGATGAACATAATCATGGAAGAATATAATAAGAAATTATATAATAATATCAAAAAAAGTGACAAAAAATCCATGATATCATTTCCAAATGCCATGGGTCACACGAAGTACCATCATCATAAAATATACTATGATATATTTGGATTTCTATAAATTTTTGGATGACCATTCCCCTAAATAAAAATATACATATACATTCCACATGTGGAAAATATGATATATATAAATCATTTACATGATCAAACCAACAAGAAAGAATATTGTTTCATAATTCTGTATCCTTGAATATGTAAATGATAAATCATTATGATTCCCTATATAATATGAACCTAAAAAATATTTTTGTTAGTATTTGATAATAAATCATATATCATTACGATATAGTTCATATATATTTATTTCATGGGATGGACCTTAGATAATAATGAATAGAAAATTACCATGTCAGTTATGGATTATGAAATATGTAAAATATATTTTAAAATATGAAAATAGCATATTGATTTTTATTAAAATGGAATATGACCAAGGTAGTGCTACATAAAATTCTAAGATTTTTTTGAATGATTTTATGGTTCCAAAACATTTAATAGGGTTATTTTTAATAGAAGGATAGAAATAGGAATGATCCCTTAAATTGGATCAATGTAAAATAGGATATTATTAAGGGAAATAAAAACCATTATGTCACAAATAATTTAATTAGTATTTAATATGGTATATATGTATTGAGAATATATAAATAAATAAAAAAATTTAATATAACAATATATAATAAATTTGATTAAATTAATTATAATGTTTAACTGATAAGTCATGATGGAGGTATGGAAGATCTATTATCTCATTTCCAGAGTCATTTTCCTCTTCTAAATAACTAGTTGGATAATAAAATTTTGAAAATTAATTATTCATTACAATCTAATTAAATATATTTTTTTATATCATCCTTTTTTCATTCTGTGTCACCAATATATTACTTTGTTTCCTCTTTTTTCGGTTAAAATAAGTTCATTAATAAATTTATCTAAATCAGTAATCATATGTTGACCAATGCCAATGTTCTATAAAAAATATTAATAATATACAAATTATTATATTACTATCTCAATTATATATACATCATATATAAATGACATAGAAAAATGGGTAATCCATAAATGGATTGAAATTATAGACGGTACATTAATATTTAATTTTTAGAGGTGATGGTTACAAGAATAAATTAATATTAATATAACATAATTAATGAATAATATTAGAATTAAAAATAGATAACACTGTATTGAAAATTATTTTATGATTTTATACATTCTTTATTCCTCAAATGATTCTTAGTATTTTAAAATAAAGAGTTGCATCACAGGTAGAGGTGGTATTATTCACAAACACCTCCCAACGTATTATTTTTTGTAAGGGTTTGGAGAATGTTATAAAATAAATGTTAAATTTTTATAACATAATACAATAATATTATTAATAATTTATTATCATAATATTGTTTTTCAGAACCCACCCATAGGGCTTGATCTGTGACAACCCCAAGCTTGCCTCCCATGGTACAGGGAATGGAAACTAATGCTGAGTAGGCATATTCCAAACAAATGGGAGGAATTTTTATTAGTACATTTACACAGACACACAACTCCAATACAAAGGTTTGAGAATGTGAAAACACTAATTATACACAAATGGAACGATAGTAGGGAACTGATTGTACAAAAGGCCATTATACAAACCAAACTGAAATAGAAATGTAAAAGTAAAAGTATATGAATTGTCTAAATAGAAAACCCTACATGATGGGTTAGTATTTAAATTGTTCCATAAATCCACAGAATCACATCTTGTCAATTGGATCACTCTAATAACCAATTGGCCCTATTCAACCATGGACTCCGTCAAAGGGTCGATCTTCTGCACAGATCACGACACGTGTGGGTGAGTCCTATTGAATGGTGAGTAAAACAACACTATATTGGGAACCAAACAAAAAAGACATACCACAGAAAAATGCATAATGAAGACTACCAATGTGGTACATGAAGTGTAACCTCTATGATGTACAGTCAAGAGAGAGACTACAATCATCCCACATAGGTATAAACTAAATTTTTAATTGAATGTAAATAATTTTTATGCCCTGAAAATAATGTACTATTGAGGCACTCATATCCAATAAGTCACATAGGCCCACATGGTCATCTAGACCCACGTATTACGTAGGCATGTTTGTTCACATAGACCAACTCATCACATAGGCCTGGTGGGTCACCTAGACCCGCTCTTCACATAGTCCTGCTGGGTCCTCAAGACCATCTCATCACATAAGCCTTCTGGGTTACCTAAACCTTCTCATCACATTGGTATAATAGGTCTCCTATTCTGGCTTGTCACATAGGCCTACTAGGTCACCTAGACCCACTCATCATAGTCTTCTTATCATCGCCAGCCGTAGGATTCAATATTGTATCACGTTTGATTCTGGAATATTCTTATCCAAAAACCATCAATCGTATCTCAACATCAACATAAATATACATGGAGAATATCAAAAGTATATCCTCATCACGTGGGTCCAAATTTCACAAATATCTCTTTAGTAAGACATGTTTTTTGAATGTTATTAGCATTTTAGTGATATGGGTTTGGTTTGGTCTGGGACCGGTCTAACCTGGTTTGATTGACCTGTAATGACCCAGACCAAACCGGCTGGGCATAGGACATCCATCAGAAACATCAAGGTATACATTGGACCAGTCCCCTGGACATGTCTGTTGTATCTATCCTCTAACTCGTGGTTCTCGCAGTGAGTTCATCTACTTGTCGTACAACAGGATCAGCTGACCACTGATCCCGTAAGCTATCTGCTGACCGCGTGCCACTGATCTGACATGGTGCCAGCCACATATCTGGCCCACTCTATTGCGTCCCACCTTATATGGGGCCACATTCAACACCCATTTCAACTGTTATCTTCCACCACTGATTCCAGTTGCTTGGGCCGGCGCTCTGGTGGCTCCATCCACAGGACACCAGAGACGCTCTAGTGCCACGATCTCTAATCTGGAAGACGTTATGGAATCTATGGGTCTCCACCATCACTAATGTGGGTTTGAATCCATGTTATGAATCGTTTTTCTAAGAAATTATTGAATTGTGGGATCTATAATGTCTCTTTGATGAATCATTCATCAACCCTGTCTCACAACCACTACGTCATCATAAGGTTGGATCTCTTATTTGGGATTGTTGTGCCACAAAACATGCATACAATTATAATCCACATTATATTCCATAAATTATATGAGGAATGTGATTGAGGTGAGATTAAAAAAATAAATCCAAAGAATGTTTCAAATTTATTTTTTGTAACAACCTTGATCTTCTCCCGTTATAAGGATAATAAAATTGAACTTGAGAATGACAATTTCCCCCAAATTCAATAACACAAGTAGAAACCTCTTGTAAGAATGATAAAACCATGGGTTTGCCGATTTGAGAGTTGATCTGGCTTATTAATTGAAATTTTTTAATGGTGAAACAAAAATAATAAAATAAAAACCTCTACCTCAAGGATTGGATCGATCACTGGTGAATAACGGAGCCGCACCGCCATCATTCGTTGTTCCTCAGTCCAAAATATGTCGTCATTGGAAAAGTCATCCAAATAAGAGTGGTATGTTCATTTTAAATGGTTATTATCCATTTGTATTAATTCAATGTTCTCCAATGAAATCCACTAAAAGCATCGGTGAAATATCCATTATTCTTCTATTGTGTCGTACAACTATTAATCCAAAAAATAGAGGAAACACATTTATGTGTTTCTGTTACACTGATTTGTTGCATCGTTACACGATATTGTTTATAAAATTGAATATCAAGATCAGATTTTCATTTCAACAATACATTGTGGAATAAAATAATCATTCTTAGGTTAATTTTATTTTTTATTAAAACACCCAAAAAATATATTTTATCCTAGATCCACACCAGTAGAGGTTATGCACCACCTAAGGATAGACAAAAATAAATATCACACCTGTACATTGGTATTTCCAATCCACATTATCATTTGTGAGATATAGTATTTTAATATAAAATAAAAATCAATTATTAATTTTTTTTTAATAATTATATTTATAGTTATTCCATTTTTCAGGTTTTCTCACTTGAGACCTGTGCTGACTAATGTTAAGTCATTCCTATGGTTAACCCACCATCCTGAATGCAATGGGTCCCTCGGATTTCAGATCCATGAAATAATTTAAGAGTTATTGTTCATTTTTTATGAAATCATATCGCACGTGCTATGGAAAAAATTACATTTTTTATTGAACCATTTCGGGAACACCAGGCCTCGGAATCACACATCATCTCCTCTCCTAGTATCTGAATACTCCAAAAAAAATTCTAAAAATAAAACATAGAGAATATGAGTAGTTATATTCACCCCAACATGAGGATTTATGTCTCTCAAATTCCAATCCCAGGGATACCAAAATAAATGATTCTATGAGCACGTACCTGAGCTGCCCCCTCCCATATTCTATTCTAGGGATTCTCATGCTCTCACTGGGCACACAGCAATGGAATTGAGTGACCATATAGGGTACTCTACTGCCAATTCGTAATCTCCATGGCCAGGATGAAAAGTAGCAATTCGGATCAGAAACAATCATCTTTTGGATTTGATTGATTTGATCTATCTATTAAACGTAGAGGCATCCCATTCCATTTACATAACTTTTCTCTCGAAAATCTAATAAGTTTCCTTCTTTGTGATTAAGTCCACTATCACCCTGATTGTATTGTGGCTTATAGATGTACATGGCAATCCCATAAAAAATTCTATTGTTACACATTCTCAGTCCCTTCCTAACACCATAGGTCAATAAATTGTAACCCTTTCCATGAATAGTGGTGTGACAAGGTGTGATGATACACACAAAAGTGATTTAAACATAAGCTCATCATTTCTATCAAAAGGCCATCGCAACTTTGAACTTCTTCATCATCCCCACTGTCCATTTTTAGTCCCACATGGATATCCTCATTCAAATATCTACTCCAAGCATCGACTAATACAATTGTGCATCCGTTGAATGGAATGACGCGCTCACCACCTTTCGAATTTTGATCTAGATCATTCCAAATAGGCAACTTCGCATGTAATATCTCGTTGTATGTATCATAAAATTGTGCCTCCCTCACACACATAATTATTTGATGGGTAACAACCACTAACTGGAGGTGGGATTCATAATCTTTATCCATGAAGGATAATTATAATGAGACCTTCTAATTTGTCCATCGTTTATTAACTATGACCTGAATCTCATGCTGAGAGCATATGATACTATATTTACCTTACCAAGAGTATATATTCTCCCCATGTCATAGTCTGAGAGGATCTTTTATCTAACTCATAAGTATCAAATTTAGAACCTTCCAAGAGAAGATATAAATTATACTCTTATTGTATAAGTATGTGACAAAACACATACCCATTATTTAGTTTCACCACATATTCAATGTGGAGACAACCGTTGCCAACACAAAATTGTCGTTTGCGAATTTCTACTAATGTGGTCTCAACTGATGTGAACTATTGACAATCACCCCTTGCATATGTATCAGGACACAACCAGGTATTGTCCAAATTTCATCACAGAACACTATATAATTGAATAACTCCCCTAGAAAAATAAATTTTGGGGAACTCGTCATACATTGTCGTAAATATTGAAAAGTCTACGAGCACCTTTAAATCAACGAAAATGGATTCCCCTTTCAACTGATCCATGTTTTCGTCAACCATTAGGTTTTGGATATGTGGTCTCCATTATCCCTCGGTTAATTTCCATGTAATCCACACAAAACCTTTAACACTTGGTCATACTATCACATTCTTCTGCAAGTCCTCCACCAACAACCTCTTCTCAAAAATCACTACAAAAGATAGTTGATATACTGATAATGATATCAGTTTCATCTCGGGATGTAGAAAAATGTATATGTTTATCTCCATATTGGGAGGTAAACCTTGAATGTATTTTGGGAATATGTCCTAATAATATTCCACTACTACTGTGAACCAATCCCTAATAACATCCACTTCCACGAGGGTAAGATAGAGGAATTAATAGTTACTGGCTACACCAACCAATGTATCAGTCTATCCCCTACTAGATAGGTTTCCTTTTTCAATGACCAAGGAAAACACCATTCCATCACTATTGACATACTACACTCGTTTTTCCTAAAAATCAATATGCGCATGGAATGTCGATAACCAATATATACCAATAATGATATCATAAGTCCTCAAATATTCCACCAAGAGGTTCCAACCGAAACCCTCCTCTCTAGGTTCATATCACACTGTTGGCATATGTGTGATTTTTGAGTCTACTCCCAAATGTATCACCAGTCATAATAGTCATTGAACAGTTTTACCAAATACTCAAGGATTTGAAAATATCAATTACAAAGAAGGATGATTAGAACATCTTTATATTAATACATTAGCAATGTGTAGACATAGACCATACCTCAAATCATTCTTGGATCATTGGGTCACATACCATGACTGCATGTAGTAATCCCTTCCATTGTCCTCCAACTCTTGAAGCCTACTGTGGACCACATGGGGGTGGTATTGGTAAAATATTGATATGTATACCACTTAATGATGCAATCCCAACACCTCTTCCAAAACTGTATACCTACATATCCACATGTTCTTTTTAATGCCTCTATAGTTGTGGTTCATCTACAATTTCCCTGTCTGCAACACGTCGTGCTGACTAATATCATGCGAGATATCCCCCGCCATATCATGAAAAAATAATTACCTCTCCCAATGAAAACTCAACTCACCCAATGAGACCACATTTTTATATCCTCTATCTTGGGACCACTACACAGAATGTATCACATGTCCATGTCTCTATGTCTAATGTCGGCCTCCTTCTTTCGAGTACTCTACTTCATCTTACCTACTACTAACATCCACCGGCTGTATCCACTTAGCCAACATACATTCAACCACAAAGGGTTTCTCTTGCACCCTACCACAAGTAGTTATGCACATATGAATACATTTTTCCATTATTTCCTAATGAACACATTTCCCAAAGTCTGAGAACTGATTTACAGGTTGTATACTATTCATCAAGTTCTAGAAATGAGCTATATGCTTTGATGAATACATTGCATCATTCATGTCATCCATCAAGATCGATTGATTTTATTGGGAACACATATCCCATATATTTTATGGTCAGATTCCCTTCTATAAGAAAGTTTCTTAAACCCTATCCATGGAAGAGTAATCACATATAATTATCAGGTAATATAAAACCCACCATCTCCCTAGTGATTCACGTATAAGGATCACCGCTAAGACCACAATCGGATCAAATTGTGTCCCAACTAGATGGAAAAATTGTTCACAACCTCATTTCAATCCTCAACTGCATTTCAATCCGGTTCTCCATGGATATTGAGTGGTTTCGGTCGCTAAAACTCATGATGCGCACTCAACACACGCATATCATCTTTTGGTAATACGAGAACAATGTTATACTCCCTAGGGGGAAGTACAGCTGGTACACCACCTGATGGTGTTGTCTCTAGTACAAACCCCTTGTACCCATCTCATAACCAAGTAGATCATCCTTGTTATCATGTTGTGTAATCCTTGTTGGCTATCATCATGAAAGAATATTCAAAAAATATATCTACCATTATCAATAGAGTATACATGTTGAGGTGAATCAAGAAGAACTTGGAAAACTCAATCCATTCCTATATGATGAATATTCCATCATTTTTTCCAAAAAATATTTTTTCAGGAACCAATTTGAGATGTATGATTCATGGTCCTCTTGTGTGGATTCTTCAGCCGCTATACCGTAACTGGTTTCCTAGGCTAGAAATCTAAACTCAAAACACCTTAAATTATTTTTTGAAAAAAAATTCATAGACTCTGGTTTCTTATGATAGAACCAACCTGCACTGATAGCACTCGGTCACAACATGTTCCCCAGGGCCCGTGTCATGATGACCTCATTCCTACCTCCCATTGTACAGGGGCTGTCAACTACCACTAATTTGGAATACCCCAAAGAAATGGGAGGTATTTACCTAAGTACCTATATAAAAACACATAACTTCAAGACATAGGTTCTTGAAGGATAAAACACAATGTAAACACACAAGGTATGACAATCGAAAACTGATGTAAACAGGGATATAATACAAACCCCAATGAAATAGAAAAATACAATTACATGTATTTGAAAATCCTCTGCAGAAACCTCTACCTAATGGTTAGGTATAGAAATAGTTGTCTAATGCAGCAAAAGAACATCTCGTGTGTTGGGTCACTCTATGCACCACCGGCCCTTGTCCACTTGGTACTCTGACAAAGCGTCGATCATCTATACAAGACATGACAGATGCGGGAAAATCCCATGTAGGTGTGTGTAAAAAAATACTCAGTACGGACCCCAGACCACAAAATTATACCAAAAATAAATACACAATGAATAAAACCAAAGTGTTATATAAAGTTTATTTTCAATGATGTATAGTCAAAAGATTCACTACAGTCAGGTCTCACGGGTAATAAATAATTAATAAAAAAGCAATTGGTCATGAACATTAAACACCTTGTAAAGTTGAGGCACTCATCACGGATGAGTCAATTAGGCTTGATGAGTCACCTAGTCCCACTCATCACTTATTGTGGTGGGTTAAACTAGACTTGCTCATCACATTGAAATACTCAGTCACCTAGAAATGCTCCTCACTTTGGCCTATTGGGTCACCTAGACCCGCTCGTCACATAGACCAGCTATGTCATCTAGACCCACTGTTAAATTAGGACTGTTGGTTCACATAAACCTACTCATCACATAGGCATGATGGTTCAGCTAGACCGGCACGTCATAGTCTTTTCATCCCATCCAGTCATAATATTCCCACCTGTAGCGCCCTTGATTTTAGGAGAATCTAGTCCTCAACCCATCAATCAAATCTCAACATCCACTAAAATCCAAATAGAGTATATATCAAAAATAACCACCTCATAGATAGGATAGAAACAACACAAAAGGCTTGTAAATCGGTTGTATAGTTTAAATGTTATGTTCCTTATAGTGAAAAGGTTATGGTGGGATTGGGGACTGATCTTACCCGGTCTGGCTGACCCAACCCGACAAGGCCTACAGTCTACGTACCCAATATGATTAGAATGGGCCTAAATCTACCAAGCCTGATGCACTGTCTTATCCTACATAGAATAGTAGAGTGGCTCGTCTATCCTGGTCTACATAGTACGAACTACATTGGTACACCAGTCGACGTAATCGCCATTTCCCACCAACAACCTACAGCTGTTGCCACATGTTCTCTTTGACATCACACAGTCTTCTTACCATATTCCACTGGTACCACATCACCCGCCCTATCTACGGCCCTCATCACTGCCCATGGTCGAGCCGCAAATGACCTCATCCAGCCACTACCACCTACCCCCACCAGTTCCAGTACCCCGATGGCCCCTCTCATGGGCCATAGGATGCACTACGGTGCTCTATTCCAAATAAATCCTAGAATCCTTGGGTCACCATCTTCACTATCATGGGTTAGAATCCATGTTACAAACCAAATGTCCAAGAAATTATCGAATTTATGTACCTCCTATGTCGATTCGATCCATCTGTCAACGTTGTTTTTCCCCCCCTGTATTTTATGAGTTCATATCTTCGCATTGGGATCAGTGCTACAGGAAATGTTCATACAACAATAATGTGTTCATTATTCTATGAAGAACGTAAAGTAAGTGATTGGGGTAAGATATAAGAAAACTAATACCGAAGAATTACCATTGGTCATTGTTCTTTACAAACTTATTACACGCATGTTAGACGGATAAAGAAAGAAAACATAAGCATAACAATTTCCTCCCAATTAAAACCTGAATGTTGAACCCTCCCACATGAACGATCAAACTATGGGTCAAACTATTCAAGGTTTGAGCTGCATTCCTCGTTAATATTCAAGAACATGGAAAAAAATATTTAAATAACAACCCCAACCTAAAGGATTGGATATATAACTGGTGAATAATGAAGTTACACTACCACTGTTTCATCAATCCATGGTCCATAATATATCATCATGTAGTGAAATACATTGAAGAGAATGGGTAAATTCTTCAACCTTTGGGATTAATGGTTCATCATCATTCATCATTCACCAAAAAAATCCCATCCATGCTTCAAATAAAACTGCATGATCCTTACTTGATACTGTATCTCTTTTAATCAAAAAAAAGAGAGGAAATTTGTTTCATCATTTTTGTTACATTGAGTCACAGTGTCGCTACGTTGTTTCATTTATGAAATAAAATTGTGGACTCAACATTGCGTTTTAGCAAAAAAATATGTATAAAATAAACTTTCATAATTTTTTGTTCAAATGCCTAGAAATTATTATATAACCTTGACCCTCATTGTTGATGTTGGGCCCCACATATAGAATGCACACCCTCATGTGCTCAATAGTGTACTCTGATTTCCATTCAAGGTTTTCCATTATGTGTTATATGATTTAAAAATAAAAAAATATTTATTTATTTATTTTATTTTTCAATTTTTAGCTTTTCTCAATGATGAACTATGTCGATTAATGTTAAGTCACTCTTAGGTTATACCCACCACCCCGAATGCAATGATGCCCTCATATTTCTATTCTCAGAAATTTTTTAACAGTTATTCTAGTTTGTTGATGAAAAACACTCATGTAACATATAAAAAACATAAAATCTTTTATCATACCATTCCGGGCTCACTGGGCCTTGGAATCAAATGTAGTCTCAGTACATAATCTAGAGATTTTCCTATAAATTTTATTAAAATAAAACCAATAAAATATGAGTCTTTTCATTTTTTATATACAGGGTTTGTGTGGTATAATTATGATTCAAATAAGACTATGTGGAGGAAAATTTCGCATTAGTCATTTGATGTTATCATTTCTTCTCAACCTTATGGGAGTAGAATATTTTTTTTAAATAATAACATTGTTTAGAACATGGGTTTATGATTTAGTAGAAAATATAGCATATTATCGGTCAATCCTACACTCAAATTGTTTTTTTAATATATTGGTGGTAGTGGTATATTTAATAAATTTTCAAAATTTAATTTTTGGCACAAATTACTCTATGATATAATGAGAACACGAGATTCACATAATTGATATGAGAAGTAAAAAAATATATTTTTAAAAGGGATAACGCCAAGAAATCATCAATATCACTTTTCCACGGATTTTGTAGACATGATTTTGAGTCATTTACTCAAAGAAATGTTTTGATTTTATCGTTTATGGTTTTTACTAATGTAACTACAATTTTCATTAGTATTTTATTTTATGATTAAAAATAAAACATTATCTATTAAATAAATATATCAAAATTATTCTAAATATTAATTTCAATATATTAATTAAAATTAATTACTGTATAAAATTTTTAATTTAACATTGGATCATGTATCATAGAAAAATCCACTTTTAGAAATAACTATATTTATATGGATCACATATATGTTTAGGATAAAATAATAAATTTATTATATTAAAATATAATTTTAATATATATAATTATAAAATAAGATAGAATTATTATTAATGTAATCATAAAAATATATTCCATGATGTGAATGTTTAATTACAAAAAGCATAGGAAAAATAGTTTTCGTGAATACATTAAAAAAATCTTATAAAAAGTTAAGTTTATGTCTCATATTTTAAAATAGTATTTTAAAATCAATACGTTATATTTAATAAATTAATGATTCTATACTATATATTTTTTTAATGACAATTACATATTTTTTTTATAAATAGGTGATAGATTATAGACAAACCTATCTTTTTCTATTCACAAATAAGTGGTAATTTTAGAACATAATTAAAAAATATTTTTAATTTCATATCATTGAACAAAATATATGTTGAAGTATATTTTTTGAAATCCATCAAATAAATTTATTATATATAGTAATAAAAAATGTGGTTAATGATATATAGTCTCACTAGTTTAAATGATGTAATAGTCATATTGAGTATTTAATTTTAAAAATTTATCATTATTTTGGGATTAGTATATTATTATATGTGACATAAAATACAAAAAAACTATTTATTAAGGGGATATAAAAAGCATCTTTTTACATATCATTACCATCTGTCTATTAGTTCCCTTTAATTTACCTTTTATCCATTTTATTTGGATGCATCTTGTGCCACAAGCTGATGGAGAAAGTTTATTATGGAGAAAGACATAAGGTTTATGGATTTATGTTTTTTGAATTAATAGATTCTAATTTTATATGTGTTTATTTATTTATGAGTTTCTCCCTGTGTGAATATAATGATATAGGTGTATTGTGGTTCGATGTAAAAGTAATTATTTATTGAAAACTATATGAAAAATATACTTATTTTAATGGGGTTACATGACATGTATGTTTAAAAGGTTAGATTTCCAGAACCTGGAAAAAAATATTTAATTGTATAAATGTTCTATAAATATTACACCTTCTGCAATGATAAAATATCATTTTTAATAAAAATTTAATAGGGTCTTTGGAGTATTAAAATCATGAGAATTACACAACCTAAAAAAGGATTATACATTTTGTATACTCCACTAGCACGATGTTTAGGGATCCACTTAGATGAAATGTTATTTTATTCTTCTTCTACTCCATTTGATATAAACTGATAATGATTCCCCAGTGATTTTTGGAGACTACATTAAATATAAATTGATTTATCTAGGTATTGACCACCATTGTGGATGGTTTGTGTCTCTCATGGTGAGTAACTATTTATTTCACTTAATTTCTATTACCGTGGTTTTTCCATTACATTTCAGTAAAAGATTTGATGGTATCTAATGATGTTCCTTTATATTTCTATCTAGAAATACTGTTTGATATTACATAACGGTTCATTTCCATTGTTACTTGTGGTTTTCTGGTTGTATGTTCATGATGTATTTTTTGAAAACTCCACTCCTCAAACTATTCGATAATATTGAATAAATTATATGATGTGTATATTTGTTCTATGAAATTCATTGACAATGTTGTTATCTAATTCATCCAGGATTGTTGATGGGTGTGTACAACCCATGTTTTTGAAGTAGTTGCATTTATATCATTCTTATGTTTTATTAACACTATTTAATTAGTTTTTATCAATATTTTTATAAATAAATATGGAATGATTGTTTTTCTAGAAGTGGATTTGTGATACAATGTGGGTTTTATCTAGTTTTTAGTAAATAGAAAAGGTTTTTTTTTAATAATTTAAAATGATTTATGAAATACATCTCATGGGTATAATTTTGTAAGTAGGTTTAGGTATTAATGTAGGGCCATCATCCATACTATCTTCAAGATGATAGCTCATGAGGATTTTCTCTTCTCAATATTCTATTCATTATATGGAATTTATTTTGACATTGATGGTGGATTAAATAATGAGGAGTTCCTATAATCCTTAGTTATGTTTTCCATGTACGTTTCATTAAGTAATCATTTTTTTTGGTATGTTTATTCAACTATCCAGACATATTTAGTTCCATGGAATGATTTAAATGTTCTTTTTCATTCATTATTTTTTTTCATGATATATATTATTTGATTTTTGATATATGAAAATATAATATTATGATGGAAATTTATATACCTAACATTGTTTTGGTGTTATTAGAACATGGTACATATAAAAAACAATTTTTATAAAACTGCACTGTACCATATCATGCAATGATTTAATTACAATTATCCCACATCATATTTTTTATAGATACTAGTTATGGAACACAAGGGTTGGTCCCTATTGATAATTTCATATCAAACCATGTTTAAACCATCAATGGTGTATTGTTCTTGTTATTTATTTTGATTATGGTAATGCAAAGGCACTATTGTGAGCCACTAATGTTTTCAGTTTGGTGAGTTGAGTATATCATAGAGATAAATTGAGTGTCTACCCACTATATCAATTAGAGTAGTTGTATTCCAATTTTTTTTAGTAATTTGTGTGTATAATTTTACGTGGATATTTTTTCTAATCATGTTTTTGTTTCTTTGGTGAAATCTTCTTTCAGATATAAAATATGTTAATATTTTCTATTATTGTTCATATTGTATTTCTATTCCATGTTGTTGCTTCTGGTTGGGTGAAATAATTCCCAATGTTTTTTGATTTATTCTTGATTTCTAGTGTCCATCCAATTGGGAGAGATAATTCCATACATATATGTGAAGGGTAGATCCAACTACTATTTTGAGAGTGTATTAAGGTTGGTTCATTATAGTTTCATATCAAAGGTGGTCTATCATAAAGAGAAATTGTGTTGTGAGGTTTTGTACGCCATATATATCACTTTTGGGATATGAGATGTATATTGAGTTGAGTTCTTTCCACGATCATGATACGATTTGACTCATGTTAACATGGAATGGGGGGACGTGTTTCTCTTATATTCAGTTCTAGAGGTCAATCAATGTAAATTATTATTGGTTTGTGATAGAAATTATAATTTTCTGTTGTAATTTTTATTATTATTCAATCTACAGAAGGATGCCTTCATGATGTGTTCGGGGAGTTCCTTGAGAGGGTTCAGATAATTCTGTTCAATAAAATCATCTATAGATATGAACAATATCAATGATATTATGAGAGAAGATTGTGATGTTGATTATAATGTGACCCATGTTTAGATTGTAGTTGTTGATCTTTATCCATATATAAGAGGACATATTGATTGATCATGGGAGTTCATTCATGTGAATCCACCATCCATTAATGGTAAAAATCACCTTCAAGATGAAAAATACTGATAGGAAAAGATCAATCAAATCCTTGAATTCTTATATACACTTAATAGTATCAAGAAGAAAATAGATGTCTTTCGAATTGAGGGTTCCTGTATGATATGATGGGATTACATTATATAGTATGACAAGAATGTGGCCATTTATTAGAAGTGTTTGAAAACAATTTTCTTATAGCGACATTTCATTGAGGCACTGATGATCACAATGTCTCTAGATTTCCTGTCATTGTAGTATGAAGAAAGTGTGGTTTTGGAATACACCATTAAATTTTCTAAGTATCATTATTTTTTAAAAAAATGTTGTAAAAAATTATGAACTGAAATCATAGAAGTACATGAATTATATGATAATACATATTGGATAAAATGTATTTTTGTAGAATAATTAGAAAAATGAGGAGATAATGGAAATGTATGTTAATGAAAAACTAATGTTTCATCTAGTGGTGTGCCCCTTACATTATTTTTATGTTGAATGGTCATGACCACATGATGTTTTATTCCTTCACCAAAAATTATTTGTATTAGTTTTCAGAGTTATGGTAATCTGTAGTTGTTATGTTAGGCCATGTTTGTCAAATGATATTGATAGGGATCATCACATCCAACAGCTACTGTAGCAAAGTAAACTGATTCAATGAATATAGATCTCAATCCATAGGACTCATTAGTGAATTTTCTCTATGAAGTATATCATTTTTACATGGAGGAATATTTGGGTCCATCAACAGTGATATGTACCATATTTATTGTAGCTTATTAGAAGTTCCATTAATTCATAATAGCATGTTTAACTCATTTTTATTTGGTTTTTTGGTTGGCATGCTTAGCCTTCCTCATAACTCATTCCATTTTTTAGGTATTTAGATACATCACTTGGGAAGAAGAGAAAGAGAGAGAAGGGGTTTTAGATTCCTTCTCCTACAATATTAAGAGTTTATGTAGTAAAATATTGGGATATTATTGATCACGATTTAGATTTTTCTGATGTCATCATTGTGATGGATTTTGTTCTTACTCAACATGACGATGAATATTCTTATCATCATAATGTATCATGTCTTGCTGCTGATGGAAGATCATCTATGATTATTGGAGAGGGGGTTTAGATATTTAGAAATGAAGGACCCTCTGATTAGGACCATTGGAGTTTGTTTTATACTATTTTAGTTGAGGCTGATTAATGTTTCAGTTTTTTAGATCCTTCCTATTTTATTTAGGGGTTTTTAATGATTTCTTAGATGATTTCACTATGATTTCCTTATATAGAAAGGTAGAGTTCTCTTTTTTCCCGGTCCCAGGGATAAATATTATATTGATTTTTTATATCATATAGAACTATCAAATATTAAATTTATCATGGTATTGTTGGATGATCTGTTGGTGAATGGTTTCTTCTCCCTAGTTTTTCACTATGGGATGCTCGAGTTATGATTTGTGTGAAGATAGACAGTTTACATCGATTGTGCATGGACTATGAAATTTTATATTTCTTAACAGTTAATAACATGTAAAATTTTCCACATGTGGTTGATTCCATAAAATAATTAAATGGGAAAATTGATTTTTTTTATGATTGATATTCCATCGGTTTTTCATCAACTCAGTGTTCAGTAGTGTGATATACTAAATACAATATTCATGAGAAGGTATGTCCACTATGTGTATCAATTAATTTCATATTGATTGAATAAATCACATGTAGATTTCTTGGATTTTAGGAATCATATATTTTATCAATATCGAGTATCTTTTTTCAATGTGTATATATATAAAATTTATGCTTACTCGATTCCTGAGTGTGAGCACGAACACCATTTGAGGTTGGTTCTAGAAATCCTGAGAATTTGTCATCTATTAGGAAATCATTCGAAATTCACATTATGGATTCATGAAATGATATTCATGTTTTTAATTATTGAGGAACCTATCTTATCAATTGATCATGAGAATGTTAGGTGAGTATTTTTTGGGGAATATCAATGAAATGGTTTTTAATTGGATACTTTCTTGGCCTTTCTAGTTATTATCGATGGCTCATCATAGATATCATGAATACAGAATCACCATTGAATAAAATTACTAAGAAAGGTTTGAAATTCATTTGGGATTCATAATGTCAGTTCACTTTTGACATGCAATGAAAACATTTTAAATCATATGCTATTTAGACCTTATATGATCTTGGTAATGGGTAAGTTGTTTTCATTAATGCTTTATTCACTATTTTGGGTTATGTGCTCATGGAAGAAGATAATTTTGTGGAATATGGATATCTTAAGCAAAAAATTTAATATAATAAATACAAAATCATTATTTATAGATTTATTTTAGTTATGAATAAACATATGTGTTGGTTGAATAATCTTTTTTGGGAAAGCTTCATAGTATTTTTTGAACATAAGAGTCTATGTTATATCATTTCATAAAAATAATAAATTTTGATATAGAGGCAATGGATAGAAAACCATCAGAAATTTGAATTCAATATTTCCTACATAATAGGGAAGTGGAATTTCATTACATATTCCCTTATAAATAATATACCATCACACGCTATTGAAGAATCGATGAATCATTGAACCTTATATGGATTTTTTTACAAGTTGCATCTAGATGTTCAGGAGAATGACTCGGGCATGATTTTGACCATTGTTCTTTTATCTTCATCACTTATTGAGTCTTTTCTTTATATTTATAAATAGAATTTCAATTACAAGGGAATATTAGAAACTCTATATAGTGGGGAGATTGTTTCGGGTTGGTATCTCTCTTTAAATGTAATTCTCTATTTAGTGGATATGTTTGTTATCCCAACACTAGTAAGGGATCATTATTTCTCGACTTCCATAGGAAATCATAGTCTAGTCATCCAGGTAAATTGTATTTGTATTACAAAATTATATAGAGATTAATTTGGCTGAGTATTATTAATATTTATTTTTATTACGTGTGATACTATTGCACTTTCCAATAGATATATACTAAAAACTTGAAATAAATTTTTACACTAGATTCATGATGATGTTGTTTCAAAATGGGATGAGGTATCATGTCCCTTTTATCAAATTTCCATTGACCCAAAAAGGGAGTAATTTTATATGGGTGGTGATTGATCGGTTGACAAATCCATCTTATTTCATTCTGATCTATGAAACTGCCGAAGTTGAGGATCTGAGTTAGCTATTTGTGTAATAAATTGTGATGTTACATGGTGTTCCGTAAACTTTTTTTGGGAATAGATCCTTGGTTTACATCATGGATTAGAATAATTTTCCATAATTTTATGGGGACGTAGGTTAGACTAAGTAAAACTGATCATCCAATGATAGACGGTCAGACAGAGTGTGTTATTTTGATCTTTAAGCATATGTTTCATTCTTGTGTCATTGATTTTAGTAGGTTATGGGATATAAATAATGGATTGAATGAGTTTAATTATATTAATATCTGTCATTAGTCAATAATAATTGATCATTTTGAGGGTTTTTATGGCCTCCATCATTGGTCATGTCTTTATTGGGGTGTGATGGGTGACACTTCATTTGTGAGGAAGAATTTCGGTTAGGAGATGTCTAGAAGGATTTGGGATATATATCAACATATGGTTATAGTGTAGAGTCAAAAAAAATTATCTATGTCAAAAACATAATCATTTGGAATTATATATATGTGACCATTTTTCCGTGAATGTTTCTCCTAATTTGGGTAACTATAGGTATTAAAAATTGGGAAATGTTTTTGATGAGATATGGTTGATTGATGGATATAGCTGATCAACTCATGATGGATTCCAATCTGTTGTAATTTATGGTTTATTTTATAAAAATTCATGATGTGATACACATATTTATTATTATGAAATATAATACTAACTCAAATCATGTCCTTGTTTTATAATGATATTTTCTTATTGAATGATATTTCCATTTTTAAATACCCCATAGATATCACAGAATAAAAATTTAATGTCGTGTATTGGATGTTTCTTCTCTTTTTTAATGTTTTATAAATGCACGACTAATATTCTAATGAGGCATGTAGTTGATGGATTTTGATGAGGGAGAAATGGCCTCATAAATTTACCAAACATCACTCATCCACAGGACATCTAGGGGACACAATATCTCATGTTGGGGAGTTTCTAACATCTTATTACATGCATTTAATAATTTCCATTTCCATAAAATGTTTTTCTATTTAACTGGGTCCATCATGGGACTCCTACGAATGGAGTGACTTTTTTGTGGAAAATGAAAACTTGTTTGGGATGTAATTTTTTTGAATTAATGGTGTCCATTTATAAATGTGTTAATAGCACTATTGTGTTCTCACCATGTTCAATGGAAAATTTTTGTGTTTTGGGTTTACATGTATAAAACTCTTGTTTTTTCATAATCCAGGAAAATTACACATAGTGTAAGGAAATTCACAATTAGTATTTTCTGCATGGAAGAAGTCATGGACATGGTGTATGACACACATATATTACCTTTCATGTCAAGATTATATCCAATTTACTTTTAAAAGGTCATTATAAAATAAAAAGGTAATGGGTTTGTAGAGTATCTGAGTCTGGATATTTACATGAATTATAAAGAGATTATAATACATTTAAATGTAATGAACATGGATTTTAGTGTTCACGAAATCTGAAATTTTATTTTATTTTTTAGAAAATTATTTTTCTCTATATCCTGAAATATTATATTGTGATTTCCAGAGTCTCAATTTGATTTCTATTAATATGTTTCAAAATTTACTATGAATATAGATTTTTTCTTCTATTTAGTTTAGTTGTAATTTCAGATTCATCATTGCTTTAGATATTGTAGTACCATTACATTGAGTGATTAGATCTATTGTTCTATAGTGTTTTTTGCCTTTTTTTCAGATATATTGGGTGATCTTTTTCTAGGGTCCTTTTAGATTGTTGGTTATGGTGTTACATGTGTGTATTAATTATGTATGTGTTGTTTCTTATTCTTAACTAACCATTTTGTTAAATTGGATCAATTATAATTTTTGAATATTTGTTCTACAACCTATGATGATGTTGTTTTTGTGATCTCTTTATTGGGTGATCTATTATAGAAGTGTATGACCCCGAGTTTTGAGGTAGGTGTTTATATCTGTATGTTGTGTTAGATAAATTTTATTTCTATTTTTTAAATAAAATTTAATTATAATTAAACCTAAAATGATTATGTTTTGTGTGTAAATGGATTTATGATAAAAGATTGTTGTTCTCTAGTTTTTCTTAAATTGAAAATAGGGAATTCTAAATGCATTGAATTTATTTATGAAATACAACACGTGAAAATCTATGGGTATGTATATGGAAGTTTAATCTTAAGAAAATAATCCATATTACCATTGGGATGTTAGATCATGGGTATTATCTATGCTCTATAATACATTCATTATAATTATGTTTTTCAGTTGTTAGGGGTTAACTTTGGGTGCATTCCTTGAATCCATAGACATTTTTTATAGGTAAATGGTGAGAACAAGTCAATATTTTGGTATGAGTTGTCCTTTATATGAACTTGTTGTGTTCCTTAGAGTGATTTCCATGTTCTTCGATTTATAATTGGTTTATTATGATATTAATGCTTAGGATTTTTCTAATTGATATTGGAAAATTATTCATGATATTGATTTAACTACCTTTTATTGAAATTTATGAAAAAAAGAAATATTTACCATGGAATTGATAAATTCATTTTACTTATTATCATGAAATTATTCATTAAAAATTTATAATCATTATATTTTTTATATAGACTTGTTGTGGAAAACATGGATGAGACCATACTGAGCCTATTTTCTCACACCTTTCATACCCCTTATGTGGTACATATAACAGGTTATGTATTTTGATGTAGGGAAAGGTAAATAATAATAGTTTGTAATTGAGGTTTTCTATCCACTGAGTTGAGTAATTGGTAGTATGATGGTTTCATTTTTCACACACTATCACATGGAGTTGGTGTTTTCCTTTATTATAGTCCTTTAGGGTTGGACTTGTAATTATAAATTGATTGTACTGATGAGTTCATTGTATTTCATTTTATACTCTTAGTTATGGGATATATTTATCTTTTCCATTATTGTCCTTGTTTTATATATTTTCTAAGTTATTGGTTCGGGATGGGAGAAATAATTCCCTACAGTTGATGTTTGATGTCGGTGTGCTAGTGGCCATCATGTAAGGATTTAGTAACACCCATTATGAATTTTATAAATTTTCATGGGTACCAGTCCAGGGTGGTACTTGGGTTGGTACATTAAAAATATATTCTGTTACAATATATCATATATATATATAAGGGGAAAATTGTGTTTAAATATGATATAAATGGGAATATAGACATTTTTGTTTATACTAATATAGATTTGTTATGTTGTGTTGATGGTAGAAGATATACATTTTTTAATGCTCGCTTTCATTGATATAGAACTGATTATCTGAACAAATCATATAATAGATCTATATATTGCAGTGTTTGTGAGGTATAATATGATGTTTTGTCACATTTCACATCATATTTGATAATAATTGAGACACATATGGATCACCTAAATGATAATAATGAGTTTTAACTTTGTATAGTTTAATTTAATAAATATTATATAAATGTTACTTATAATCTTGTTATAATTACAGGAGCTGTCATATATATTTTAAATATTAAATTATCAAGGATATTGTGGGCAGAAATTTATTAATTTTTAATTATGATCCTATAAATGTTGTAATTATCAATTTCATCACCAATCTATTTCCCCTATAATCTTTATAAACATTGAAGTTGAATCTAGTGTCCCTTCCTCACACATCTAATTGGTAAATAATAGTTTTATATTCCCATATTTTATATTCTCTTTGTATATTTTTTCTAATAGTGGAGAATAATGACACAAAATATAAATATTTATATATTCTATTATCAAATAAAATTTGAGTATTTTTTTATATATTTGGTGTATTCTTTGATATCTGATTCTATTAAGAAGGATCATATTTTTGTTAGTTTTAAAATTGTATGATTTATTTCAACATGTGGAACCTATTTTTTATGTATTTTTAGATGTTCATTCATGAGTTTTTTAAAGCAATATAGATTTTATGTATATGATGAAGTGGTTTTATAGGTCTAAATGTATGTAATAATTATCATAATGAGTTTTTCATTTGATAATTAAATTTTATTTTTCCCAAGATAGAGTTTCCTAATGTTTTATTATAATAACTTGTTGATGAGTCAATAATATATTTATTTAGCATTATAATGTGATTTATGCTCCTTGGTTTTCTATAAAATACTTATGGGATATTGTTAAGAATAAAAAAAATTGTTAAGTGATTGAAATTTTGGATAATATGGGATTTTAATATTTTCTTTTGTTTAAAATATAGAAATAATTACATGAGGTTTTTGATGAGAAGATCATCAGAATACTAAAAAACATTTGATGGAAGAAGAAGGAGAAAAATATAAAACATTTTTGTAGATTTTTAACATGGTTTAGGGGTGACTTGGAATACCCAATAATGTTTTTATTTGAATGATTCAATTTATGGAAATTATCATAATTCTTCTATGAGACTTAAATCATCATATAAAATCCATGTATTTGAATTCCACTACGTAAGAATATGAATTTTTTATACAGAACTAAAATATATATGAGAACATAATAAAAAAATATTCAAATATATTATCATATGAAAATAAATGTATACTAATTATTATATCTATGTTAATGGGGTGATGTAACGTAATTTAATCATATATGAGAAAATTATAATCACTTATGAAAATTAATATATTTATTGGAAATCATGTATTGTGTATCAACTTTTGTGTGCTAATCATGTATTATTATTGAACGAGTAGAATGATGATTATATAAGAATATAAAATTAGGTTTTGAATGTTTAGCTAGACTATAATAATTTATTTGAATATACATATGTATATCATGTGAGAGAATATGTATATTAAGATCATCATTAGATTGTAATAATGATTTTGGACTAACTGATAATATAAAATTTAACTAGAATTTAATTTAATGGGAGAGACACTAATGAATGCCACAACCACATCATTGCTGGAATGATTATATGTATGTAGTTACAGGTGGTTAATATGATTGATTTAAAAAAAATTATCAACAGGAATGACAAGATTAATGAATGGTTGAGAGACAATAATAAATGATATAGCCCTAAATCTTTTATTTTTATGTAATTTTAGATAAATATATCTATATTTTTTAATTCTATATAAATTTAATGAAATATTTTTTGTAGACCATGATTATGCAATTATATGGTGATTTGGGGGATACGAATTATTCTGAATCATTGTGATCCATAATATAAATTTACGCATCTCATCTATAAGAGGATAATGAGTTTGTAATTTATCGAAGAGGATTAGAGGAAATTTTAAAATCATAAAATCATATAATATTTGAATTTAAATTAATAAAAATGTTAATTTTTTAATATTTTTCTCATTGAATGAAAAAGAAATTATGTTATGAGTGCTTTTGTGAAGAATCCAACCAGGTGAGTTGGTTTGAAATTAACCAAAGCTAATGAAAGATGAATTTGGTAATGTCTTTTATATTTTCTCAATAATTTAATCACATTAAAGATGAATATATTTTATAAGTATTTTCATGCACTGATGTTCATGTTATATGATATAAAATATATCTACGACACATGAATATTATAATATGAAAAAGATATAAAAAATGAACAACATTATTGGAGTCATTTTTGGGAGAAACATAATTTACGTACACAATTATTTTTTTTATACTAGTGTTGGATTAACTATTCCATTCCATAATCAGATAATAGTGGATTGATTTATAGGATAGTTATAATGAATTTCCTTATTTCTATTGATTCTAAATATACTTCTATATGACTTTTTGATCAATAGGTTTCAGGATAATACCAATAATAATATTCTAAAACTATTTAGTGATCCTTGTAAATTGATTTTCATTCTCTCCGTGTGATTTAAGATATATAGAAATGAATCTATATTACAATTAAAATTTATAAAGGTATCTTAAAATGAATAACATAAAATTTTATAGACACTTATTCAAGACCACGTTATTTTACAGGTCATCTGTTTCAAAATCAGTGAAACAACTCCCAAAGAGTAAATAGAAAAAACAAAATATTCAAATAAACAAGACCTCCAATCCATGATAATACTTTCATAGCCCACCATAGACTAACCTCACCAAAGATAGAACTATTATACTGACATATCAAGCCACACAAAATATCATACACAAGCTTATTTAAAAAACAATATGACTAATGAATTCTAATTAAGTTATATATGAATATAATTACTTCATCCCTAGTGTTCATTTAATATTGTAGAAATAATTATCTAATTTCAACACCTTAAGATTAATGATACTTTTTCAAAACATTATCCAGTAATCCATAATTAATATATCCATTAAATAATTAATAATATATTGAAGTTTTATAAATATTTATGGTAAATATCATTAAATAATATGAACTATTTTAAAACATACACAATTTTCTTTCACATCGAAAAGTATATATTTAAAAATCAATCCTATATACTCTAATAGGATGCGACCATTATACAATTGAATTAAAAAAAATACAGAGTGCTCATCCATATAAAATTAATGAAGATATGAGGGAAATTAATATTAATGAATGAAGGGATAAAATCCATCCCCAAAAAGCTAATAAACCAACCCTAATATAGAAAATATAAATTATAAAATGGTTAGAGAAATGTTAGGGTAGGAATTACACCACATCTCAACACTAATAAAAATAATAGAAAATAAATTGGTTATTTTTATAGTAAAACTGTGATTGAAAATTTCATTCTTTACTTATTAAATAATAATATATGTTATATATTCTACCAGTATCACCATCACAAACAAACCAATTTGTTAATGTTGAGGTCTCTCACCTCAATGAGAATCATCTAGTACCATGTGACACCCATCAAGTAACCCATTTTCCCTATGTGAATGCCATCCAACACTATTTAGAATCCCAAAATCTAATTCGTAATGCATTACTTATATTTATAATAAAACATCAATGAAACATATAATTCGTCAATAAATTTTCATCCATAAAAAAAATGATAAAATTAAATCAAATATTTCATATCTATTATGTTCCCCCCAAAGATAAAACTTATATTTCTTCAACTTCACTATTTTAGAGTATTATGTTTATTTCCAATATCATTGTTTTAAAACAAATTTTCCACAACATGTCCATGTCTTTATATCCTATCATTTTAATTATTAACTATCTATAAATCCATTCCCCAAATCCATATAACCATCAAGATTAGACATGATGATATTTTACATGAACTAGTGGGATAGAAGAATAACTCAGATACATTCTACTTCATCTTATCACTACCACATATCATATCACGAATCGGAATGAGTTATCACCATTCATTTAATCTAGAAAAACAATAAAAATATTTTCCTTGTGTGTATCATATCACTCTAATTAATATTTAAACATAAAAACCAGTGAACAATAATAGTGACTAATTCTATTATATTTATGAAAATACCCATACTCTCAAAAATTCATAAAATCATGATATTATAATTCTATAATATCATTTGATGTCACAAATTTCAAAAATACACCATAAAACTAAAATATACAACCTAGTAATGTAAAAAAAAGTCTCATAAAATCATATTGTATCTCTTGAATGACTATAACCATAATATAATGCACCACCTTCTATATAATTATTATTCTCTCAAACAAGTACCAACACATTATGTACGTGGTCACCATTTTAGAATATTAGTAAAAATTATTTCATGGTCAATCCAACATAAAAAAATATTAAACTAGACAAGTTATTATCAAAACATAGTAAAATTAATTAATACACATTTATTAATACCAAAATATGGGTATCGTATATTTTCAATCATAACAAGGTAAAATTTCATAGATATCTATCATATTAACATTACTATTATTTTCATATCTTCTCTTAACATGTTAAATGTATTGAAAACCATTCAACATCAATACCAGGGGTTCAAACCAAACTATCCATATTATATGCCCATACTATAAAAAATCAATGAATATTAACCTTACGAAAAATATTTTAAAAATTATACTATCAGTTAAATAGTGAATGTCATGATCCTTAATCGTTAGATCTTTAGAGTCCCATCCCCTAATCCATATAGTGGTATATATATCTTCTTTGTTCTCAAAACTAATACTGCTTGATTTAGTGAGGATATAATGATACATCATCTATTATTAATAACATACCATGACACAACACATCCATCCTAATTCGAAAAATTATCATTCACAAACTCAATTTATAATTTCATTAAATCATATCTCATTATAGTTGAAGCACGTGATTAATTCCCTAAAAATACCATTTTGATACATAACCCACATTATTTTAAAATAACCCAATATTTATCACACCATATTTATTTCTCCATATAAAACACATCTCATCCAACATATGAGAATACGGTTTATAAAATATAAACTCTCAGGGACCAATATTCTTTATTTAAGATCTATACTGACATCTCCTATGATGCATAACTTATAAGCTGATCACAATTTTTATTATATTTACTTGACAGTGGATCATTGCTAAATTTAACCCATAGTATTACGAGCAGAAAATAAAACATCAATGGACAACACCAATAACAATTCATCAACTAAAAATATGTTACTCACATCATTCAATGATCAAATTATAATATTATAACAGTAGTACCATTATCATCAATTTGTATTATCATGTTCTCTAGATATTGAAAAACCAAAATCAGGGAAACAATTATAGTTATATATCCAATAACAAAATAAATTTTGACCTCATAGTTCAATAACCCATTTCATAACAAAATTTATTGAACATGCACCCCAACAAGAATAACCCACACTCCAGGAATAAATCACACAAAACCCATACGAATTTAAATAATATATGTGATTTGATACCACATCGTCATGTGAAATTCCGTAGTCTTTATATTAAACCATATAGTATTCCCAAAACCCCTAATTAGCTTACATCATATAACAACATTGGAAAATTTCATTATCCACATTATAACACATTAATACAAAAATAATTATATGTCACATCCACCAAAGTACCCTATAATTTTGTTATAAGATAATTAAATTATTTCAAATATATGTAAGTAATATTAATAAATCCTTAATAGATATAAACTATCCTAATTTTCATCCATAAATCTTATAAATATTAGAAAACGTCATTTGGAATACCCAATATTCTATTCAACTCATTGTTGAAGGACAAGAGTCTCATAGGTTATGGGATGACATAACTAATCAAATAGTTACACAATCCTGTAATTTATGTTATACACTATAATTATTATAGGTACATCCCATTAAATCATTCTCGTATATGTCTATTTAAACATTTATAAGCCTATAACATAACACAGTCACACCTCTTATATATTGACCCCATAAAATAAGCATCTTGTAGTTCTTCTATTACAAATGAATCTATATTCCATGACTAACCCCCCCCCCCCATATACTTTGTTATACACAAATTAAAACACTTCATGAGAATAAAAGAAGTAAATATGAACTCTATTTCATCTTCAATACTTTCAATCACATAAACCCAATCCTCAACGAATGATTATTTGTATATTATATGTATTAATTGGATGCTTCATCGATAGGTCAAAATTTTCAATCCACCCTCGATGATTTTTTATATGGAAATTAATTTAACACATATATCTAGTCCCCTAACAGGGATTTTTTTGTCTTCATGTATATAAAATCTCATAAACATTATTCTTAGCCTTTCACGAAACTGAACATCCCACATGAAATTTAAGAATGATATGGAAGGAAATATGCTTCTATATTACAAGAATACCTTATGATATTAGGGTTTTATTACTATTGGTCATAACTCTATCCCAACCTACAGTATCATTATGTAAATGATTGAATATTAAAATGAATACATAACCAATAATCATTAAGATAATTGAAAAAAAAGGTTTATTAGTATACTATTAGACAAAAAATATGTATAATAAATCACTCTATAATATTATATAAACCAATTAAACATTTTATATTTTTTTCTAAAAATTAAAAAATACATGAATATAAATGGAAAAAATTATTCATTGTGACATATATGATGAGAAAACATGTGCCCCTATACCCATTGAGGTAAAATAATTATATATTAAATTAATAATCAACCATCACACATGGAATAATCACTTTTACATGATTTTATAGGGACATGAATGTGACCAAATCCCATAAACCAATTTACTTATACCTTATATTTATCATGTGAAATATTAAGATAATTCATATAATTGATATAATATTATAAGTATTCATATTCCAATATAAATTATTCTAAATTGTATGTTTTAAAATGGATTTAATGCCCATATTTTATAGTAATCCACTTATACATAATAAATAGAAATGTAAAAGGTTGAAAATTATTCAGTAGAGATTCCTTTATATACATTAAAGGTTATTAACTATTGTTAGTGTCCAATAAATCAATTCGGAATTCAATTTCCATTATAAAAATATAAACCGTCAAAAAATAAAATAATAAAATCTTTTTAGAGTATAATATCATATTTATTTATATGGATTTATAAGAGATGTAAAACTATTACAACATAATAATAATTCTATAAAAATATTAATAAAGAAGAATGTATAAACTGAATAATTAGAAGACCATACCATGGTATGGATAAATAATGTACTAAAAATAATTGAAATAAATTATTTGAGACCAATGATATTATTAATATAACAATAGATCTATCACACAATTGAAAATGCGCTCTCCCATCTTGTTTTTTTATATTGGAGCCATTTACCAAACAAATATTTCATCCTCGTGGTCTACATATGTAGTGAAGTTAAAGACCAATGTGCGGTCAAAAAATTCCACATTATAAAATTTCCCTATTAAAACTATTATATTTACATATATTTGAATTCACTAAAAGAATATTATGTAATCTAATCTAATGATTAATATAGTCAAAATGTTTGTTAAATGTAGTGAAACCTTAATGTAAAATAAATATGTTCTTTATCCAGGGGTATATATTGATGAAATATCCATTTCCTATGAATAACCTAGTAGTGAATGATGTAACCAAAATTATATCATCGAAAACATAGAAAAACAAATTACTACAACATAACATTGGGTAAATTATTCAACACTAGCATACTAGTTACATAGATTATACATCAAATACATATATAGATGTTTATAAATATATAGATATTTACATAAATGGCGGAATATACATTTCAAAAACACTTTTTTTGGTGGATAATATAACACTTCCACCTTATAATAGGTGGATGATTAACCATAAGTACACCTCACTAGGTGGATAATCAACCCTTAATACCTATCTCTTATGCGAGAATGGAAAAAATATATAAATTTATAACTAAAAAAGAAAAATAAACATAACAATCATGGTGAATGAAATATCAATAACTAAATGAAATTTAGTAAAAATGACGTCTCTCTGAGTGATTTACATTACTCCATTCTCATTAAAATAGTAGAGTGTCAGCTCTTCTCATGGAAAATTTATCATCTGTTAATGATAATGTGAATGATGGATCAATTAGAGATTGATGTATCCCTAAATTCCATTTCCATGAAAAATGATCCATAACATACTAATAAATAAAATTTAAAAATATATCAATTCTATAAAATCATTTATTCAAATATCAAACCCCAAATTAATATCACCCATTGAATGAACATCACTAGAAAATATTTTAGAGAATAATTCCTATATATAGAAATTATTTCATATACTTTATAAAAAACTTAATGATTTAGAAATAAAAAACTCACCAAATATTATTGACGATCCTTGGAAAAAAATAACCATAAAAAGAGACTGATCGATCACTATGTCATCGATATATTCTTTCTTAAGAAAATGAATACATTTTTATTACCCAAAAAATGATAAATTATTAACATGTCAATATAAATAGTCATTAATAATTTTTTTTGGTGAACATGTACATATATATTTTTTGTAAACATGATTTTCTATTCCAGTATATTCAGCATCAATTAATATATATAAAAATATAATGTTGGGGAAAATGATAAAATATGATATATGATATATATATGGATATAATTACATAAACATGTGTTAAATGTAATATAAAATCTACACATACTACAAAATGTATCATTAATTAAATATAGGTCAAATTCCCATCACTTTTTTGGTTGGATCGTTTTACCACCAATCTTTTTCGATGAGAAAACACTAAATATAGATCCTAACCGCTTTCATCACACATATCAATATATGCTATCATAAAATCAAAAACAGAATAACTAATAAAAAATAATACATGACCACCAGGATATGAATACTTAAAATAAGTATAGATAAGTCCAACTAATTAAGAACTATAATATATTATTTACCATGGTGTGTATAGTTGTTTCTTGTATATTTAACATCATTATTAATTTAATAATCTAACAACATGAATAAAAAGTTCCCTTTTATAGTGGAACTAGCTACTGTGAATATTTATAAATATATGGATACTAAGAAGATAAATTTTTTATTCTAAATACATGATGATAAATGAAACTAAAAATGTATAAAATCACACCCAATGATTATTCAAGAAAAAAAATTAAATTTAAAATCAATTAATTGGAACAGATTTCATTGATGTAACCTCTACCACATTAGATAGTAATTAAATTACAACATGAGGCGAGTTCCAAACAAAGGTTTTGAGTAAACTCAGTAATCACAAATAGTTTTCATCCACATATAAACACCTTAGGAAACACTGTTATTAAAAAAATTATAAATGTGTTCATTATTGTTCGTTATTTTTAATAGATATTATAATAATAAAATCATCTATGATTTTTGTGGTATATGTGAACTATCATCTCCATAAACCGATGATATATGAAATTTTGAGTATGATTGGGTATATATGATGGGAATATTTTATTAGACTAGTTTAATTTAAGGAATGTATTTTAACAGATAACTGGATGGATATAGATTTCCATTCTAAAAATTAGAGAGAGCCTAATATTTATTTATTAATGTCGAATTAATTATAAAATCATATCTAGAGAGAAATCTAAATTTTTTCCCTGGATCTATGACACTATTGTTGTTGAGTAATAATGAAATAAATAAATGAAGTTTAATAAAAAAAGGATTAGATTATTTGGAATTTTGAAATGGTTTCAATTAGCGCCAATATAACTAAAAATTATAATGATGAATAGAATACTAGTATTCCTATTCATAGAAATGAAGAAATAGATGTTGTAATATTTTTATAAAATGCTAGGGATGGAAATTAAATAACAATATTAGTGAAAGCTAAAGTGTGTTAGGGTGGGTGTCCTGAGAACCAATTGTTTTTTAATTTTATTACATTAATGTTCACTTATTACATATTGTTCATTGTTCTACATGACTATAATATAATAATGTCTTGGAATATTTGTTGCATTGATAAGGTAATGGAAGATCCCTGCTATGATGAGAACATTGAAATGATATAACAATATTCTTAAATAATGTTCTATGGTTGAATGACATAATATGATATGACACATAGTATACAGAATGTCATGTATGAGTACTCGTAAGAAGCCAAGAATATCTCTCATGGAGTTCGCACTTGGTAATCTCCAATATGGGAGATTATGAGAACAGACCTACCAGTATCAATTCTGCATATTTTGGTGTCATTAGACATTTCTATCTACGAGAGTGTGTAATGGTCTTTAGACTAGAAGATTATAATTAACTCATGTCATGACTCGTGCACTTATATTTACTAATGAAAACTGCCACACAGAGAGTTTGTGGGAATTACTGTATGTTAGGTGCATCACGAGTGACATGGTGCTAATTGATAAGTCGAGGAATGATTTTCCCCTTACATTTATGGAAGATTATATCTCGACCCTTTGATTGAAATAGAACTGTCAAACTAAATTCCATGGCCATGGTGTAAACAACGAGTTTATTTCAGGTAGTCAAAGAATGATGGATCCCTCATATAGGTTTAGGAAACTACCATTAAACCTACTTGATGAGATATCAAGACAAAGGTATTAAATTACATAGTAAGCGTTCGTATGAGGTGATACGTCAATGCAGTGTCAACTTCATTCTCTTGGGTGCCTTGACCCGTTGCTCGATAGTAATCTTGGACTTTAGGAAAGCTTGCCTAATGCCAATGAGAAAGAGGCCTAGAGAGTCACACACTAAGTGTATTCAAGTCTCTCAAGTAGAATAAAGATTATTCTCGTATGTTATTTAATAATTATTCAAGGAAGTTTAAATCATTTTAATGTTGGAGGATGAAGGAAATGAAAAACAATATATTCACGTTGTGTAATAAAGATTACATGCCGTGTAGTTTTTCATGGAAAACACGTACACACCGTGTATTAATAATTACACACTGTGTTGTTTTATTTATGGAAAGATGTGAATAAATGAAAACAGGATATACACGACCTGTACATTGAATGTACACGCCGTGAAGTTTTCAATGAAAAACAAGTACACGCAGTGTATTTATTAATACACTCCATGTTGTTTTTCCAGTCGGGATTTTGAGGATATAAAATTGTTTTAAATGATATTAATTATAATCATCGTGGGCGCATGTCAAGTAATTAATTCTTCGACAAGGGGATTTTAAATAAGATTCAATGAAATAAATAAAACATGTGACACATTTATTTATAGTCATAACGTTACAACCTCAATCCTGATTATAAATATCCACAAAACCCCCAACTCATTTCCAACACACAAGAGAATCGTTGTGCACAACATCTCTAGAGATTTATTTTATGTTCGAATGAACCACTTCTTCCATGAACGCTATCAAGACTGAGAGAGATCCTCTTCCATCGGATCAAGACGATCTAAGGAGGACAAAGGAAGCAAAGGTTTCTCCACACTAGCACCTAGATTCTCCTTTAAAGACGTCTGAGAAACGAGGTACACGTGTGGATCACTGCTTGAAGAAGTCTACACTTGGATTCTGGGACACAACGATGAATCACATTGGAACGTGATCAAGAACATCAACGAAGAAAGAATAGCCAAAAGGTATTTCTTTTCAATTGATGAAATTAATTATAATCAACATGTAAAAATTCTACATTGTGGTTCCATGACTTCTCTTTTCTTTGTTCATTTCTATGATTCGATCCATGGAGACTGGCATTTATCATCGTATTGATCCCGGATTGATCTTTGTTAATGAAAAAAATCCAAGTGGGCACATCCACCCACGCGATTCTGCTACGCCCGGAACCATCAAATGGTATCAGAGGGAGGATACAATGTTGATTATAGTAATTTAATTTTCATTGATAATTTATGAATTTATATTTAATTCAATTCAAAATAAATCGTTCTATAAATCTGAATAAACAATATATATTCTTCCTCCTTCGTTTCTCTATTCATATCACAGAAACGAAATTTTAAATTTAATTTTGATTAAAATAAAAACGAGGAAATCATTTGGAGGAGCCGCTCTTTCTGTTTGTACAACACAGTATTACACGACATGTAATTAAAACTACACTCCATGTACATAGGTTCAACAAACCAGCACTGGTCTGCCAAACAACGCCGTGTGAATTGATTATGCCTAAGTTTTAATCACACCGTGTTGACCAGAATTGAACGGCGCATGGAAACCAGAATACACAGTGTGTATGTTGGAGCAACATGCTATGTAGTTCGATCTGGACAAGGTGAAACTGTGTACAAGGAGAAGTCCTGTTCCGCGTACATGGGATTACCAATCCTGTTACCGAGTAACAAGTAAGTACACACCGTGTATGATCTATCTATACATCGTGTACTCCAAAACTTCCAAAGTACAGATAACATGCCAAAGCCCCCGGCATGTACTTTGGATAAAAGGTGAAAAGAAATACATGCCGTGTAAATATAAACTACACGCTGTGTACATTCCAGAAATTTTACCAGGTTTCCTACAAAAGTACAAAGACATGTACAAGGAATATGGATGAGTAGAATCTCCAGGAAATTCAGAAAGGAGTTTATGATAATGAATTGATTTATTATAAGATCATAATTAATTGAATTCAAGCACAACATATCATGAATAAATAGAATGATCTAAATAATTTTATTTCTAAATATGCATAAATGTTGTTGCATGCTATGGATTATCATGAGATAGACCAAAGACCCTTTTATGTGTGTATGGTTTCATTTAAATTTATTTAAATTTGTTGTCCTGCGAGCCTTCTTCCAATAAAATGTAGGGACTACGTGCCTATGGTTTCTTTAAATGTAAACCCATTTAATGGAGGATATCCCAAGCCAGAGGAGACGGTTCAAAACCTGAAGCTGAGGCGAAACCAACCCAATAAGATACAAAGATGGATAGGTGGGAGCTGCAAAACACGAACCATAGGATCAAGGTGTTTTTCCCTAGGTCAGGGATAGCTTATGGAAATCTCTAGATAAGATAACCAATAAGAGCTAATTATCATACCATCTTATTTTATTTCTGTCTAATTTCTTGGTTTATTTATTATGTCTGTGTTGTTACGGTCACATAATTAATGAAATAAAAAAACATGCAAATATGGAATAAAATAAAAAACGGACTATGCATAAATATTATCGGCAAATGGTTAATAACTTAAACAAGCATCACTTAATATTAACAACCATGTGATAATGAGAAACTATGCATAAAAATTAAAATCCCTCAAGACAATATTAAGTCAGACCAAGCCTTCTATTACAGGATTAAGGGCAAGACTCAATAAAAATATGTGTTTGAACAACCCTTGTTGGGACACTTACATTTATAAAGGAAGTCCTTATGAAAGGTTCTGGGTTGACATTACCATATTACATAAATATAAGTAGCCCTTGCTAGACTTGATGTAATATTGGTGGCAAGAGTTGAGGAAATACAAGTCAGGATTTCATGATTGGGGAGTTCACTCAACAGATCAAGGAATTGTAAGCTCACAGTTGGAAAAGTCCTGCCTACATAAATACTTTCTAGTAGCTTGACCAACCCTTGTTGGGGTTATGCGAAGGGGAATATGGATCCTTGACACTAGATTGTCAAAGAAACTAGACATTTCAAGTTCAATGGTGAGGGATATTGGGACGTGATAAAATAGTGGGAGAATTAATAAGAATTTATCATTTCTTATAAAATGTAATTAAAAAAGTACTGATAAATATGCTCTTTCAAATTGTAGAATCAAGATTAAAAAATCTTCGACCACATTTTCTCTGTGATCAATTCTGGAAAAAGACAATATCCTCACAGGAAGTAACTTTCTATAATGGTATAGGCACCTTCTGGTTGTCATACCCCATGAACGAAAGTATTACCTGCTAGAGTCCTCACTTCCTGATCCTCCTTCCCAAGGGGCAACTGATGAAGATTTCCTAGTCTATGATCAACATTTGAGCGATGCACTTGACATTCAATGTTTGATGGTATCATTAATGTCAAGTGAGATCATGAAGTCTCATGATGACATAGATGTATATATCATGCTCGAGCACCTCCGTGGTCTATACTAGGAGAGATCAAGACAAGAATGGTTTGAGATATCCAAGGCTCTATTCCGGATCATTCTTGGAGAGGGTGCCCCCAGCTGGGCCACATATAGTCATGGTCATTGGCTATATTGAGAGCTTGGAGGTTCTAGGGTTTAGACTTCCCGAAGAACTGGGTACCATTATCATTCTTGTATAACTCCCCCAGAGCTTCTCAATCGTTATTGTGAACATCAACATGAACAACATTGGGAAGTCTCTGTCTGATCTTCTTATCCTTATTCGCCAAGTCGACAACGACTTGAAGCGTGAAAAGCCTTCTGTCCTCATGGTGAATAAAAGGAAAGGTAAGGCAAAGAGATTTATGCCCAAATCTTCTTCAAGACCTTCCAAGAAAAAGAAGGTCACAGGGGAGGCAAGGGAATATAATGTTGTTTGTTTTGCATGTGGAAGAAGGGCCACTGGAAGAAAAACTGCGCCCATCCAAGGAATCAACGGGAAGATTCAGGTGCATTTGTTATATAATGAAATCTCTCTGTTTCTACTAATTAGGTATTAGATACTTATTTTAGTGCTCACATCTGTATCAAAATACAAGAACCAAGTAGATTCAGACCGATTGACCGAGGTGAGGTGGATCTACGAGCATCCAACAGAGCCAGACTCGCTGCTATAGCTGTCGGAGACTACCACCTCACATTGCCTACTAGGATGATCTTTGTGTTAAAGGGTTGTAATTATGTTCCTTCTATTATGAAAAACATTATTTCAGTATTCTGATTAGATACTTATGGATTAATATTATGGTTTTTAAATTAATGTTTTCTACTTTTATAAAGATAGAATTTGTGTTTGTAGGGAACATTTATATAACGGCCTTTATGTGTTAGACTACACAAACCAAGTAATAGAAATCGATGACAATGTAAATTCGCATGACTCATACCACACCCAACATTTCCAACGCTGGCTAAGACATGTCAATGAGAAACATTTGAAAAAATTACATCAATATGGGTATTTATATTCATTCTAACTAAAACCACTTGGTGTATGTCATGCGTGTCTACAAGGAAAAATGACCAAATCCCCATTTAGTGGGAATGGTGAAAGAGAAAAAGAGCTTCTATAATTAGTTCAAATAGATGTGTGTGGACTATTTCCAGTTGAATCAATTGGTAGTTTCTCATGCTTCATAACTTTTACTGATGATTTTCGTATATATGGATATATCTAATTAATGAGGTATATGTCAGATACTTTTGATCGGTTCAAATAATACAAGATTGAATTTGAGAACCATCTTTGTAAGTAGTTTAAGAAACTCCGCTCAGATAGAGGAGGAGAATATCTTAATCAGCACTTCATTGATTTCTTATAGGAGTTTGTGATTCTATCTCAACTCACTCCTCCTTATACACCTTAGTAGAATGGTGTAAGTGAATGGAGGAACCGCACCCTATTGGACATGGTGAGATCAATGATGAGTCATGCGAGTCTTCCAATATCCTTTTGGGGATATGGATTACACACAGCAGCACACGTACTAAATCAAGTACCAACTAAATCGATAAATGGTATTCCATACGAGTTATGGAGTGGGCGCAAAGCCATGCTAAATAATTTACATGTGTGGGGTTGCGAAGCATTTGTTAGGGCCTCTTTAGGTAACAAACCTGAACCCTACGGCACAAAGTATATCTTTATAGGATATCCAAAAGAAACGAGGGGATATTACCATACATCCCCTCAGAAAAAGAGGTTACATTGGAAAGACACGCCATATTCCTTGAGAGAGAGAAAAACTCTAAAACAGATAGTGGGGGAGAGATAGACTTCAATGAAGTCAAGGCTCATGATACACAAGAGTTGGTACAAGAACAGATTCCACAAAGCCCCGTGGAAGAACAATCTATTCCAGAGACACAATAACTACGTACGAGCACGAGGGAGGTGAGAGAACCAGAACAATACGGTTTTCTTGTCACCGAGGATGGTGACTCATTATTGGTTGACAATGATTATCCTCTTACCTATAAGGAAGAAGTAAAAGGCATATATGTTTCCAAGTGGAAAGAAGCCATGAATTCTGAAATAGATTCCATGTACTGAAATCAAGTCTGGATTTTGGTAGATCCGCTAGTTGATGTAAAGCCTACTGGTAATAAATGGGTATTCAAGAAGAAACTGGACATGGAGGGGCACGTCAGCACCTATAAGGTACGACTAGTTGCAAAAGGTTTTAGACAGCGTCAAGGAATTTACTGTGATGAAACTATTTCACCGGTTGCGATGATGAAATATATCAGAGTCCTATTGGCCATTTCCACTTACCATGACTTTGAAATTTAGAAAATGTAAGTCAAAACATCATTCCTTAATGGGAACCTCCACGAAGATGTCTACCTGACACAACCTGAAGGGTTTGTAACTCCAAAGGATTCCAACAGGTTATGCATGTTTCAAAAATCCATTTATGGATTAAAGCAAGCATCAATGTCATGGAGCATTCATTTTGATGAAGCTTTAATGTAATTTGGATTTATTAAGGATGAATGAGAGGCTTGTGTCTACAATATGTTTAGTAGAAGTGCAGTTATTTTCCTTATAGTATATGGTGATGACATATTACTAATTGGAAACGAAGTACCTGTCTTACTGTCAGTTAAGGAATGGATGCATAAATTTTTCTCCAGAAAGACTCGGGCGAGGCAACATATATTATCGGGATCATGACACATCATGATAGATCCAAGAGAATGGTGGGCCTGAGTCAAAGTACATACATTGATAAGGTACAAATGAGATTCAGTATGGTATAGTACAAGAAGAAATTGTTGCTAGTATCACATGGAATTAATCTTTCCAGGAAAATGAGTCCTCAGACACATGAAGAAACAAAATAGAATGGAAATGATCCCTTATGAATCCACGATTGGGTCAGTCATGTATGTTATGCTATGTACGAGGCTAGATGTTGCTTACGCATTAAGTGTGGTAGGCAGATATCACGCTGATCCAGGAGACCGCCATTGGATGGCAGTCAAGACTATCCTTACGTATCTGAGGCATACTAAGTATAATTTCTTGGTTTAAGGAGGAGATGAGGAACTAGTCATCAGAGGACATGTAGATGCTAGTTTCTAGACTGATTAAGATGACATGAAGTCGCATATTGGATACATATTTAGTTTGAATGGAGGTGCAGTGAGAAGGAAGAGCTCAAAGAAAACTGTGGTGGCAGATTCTACAGCGGAGTCTAAGTATATCGCAGCTTCTGAAGCAGCTAAAGAAGAAGTATGGATGCAAATAATCTTCCAAGAGCTATATTTAGTACCAAGTAGTAAAGATTCTATCACACTCTATTGTGATAATACTGCAGGAGTGGCGCTTTCAAAAGAGCTAATGTCACATCAGTGGAAAAAGCACATACATCAGAAGTATCATATCTTCAGGGATTTTTCTCAGAGAGGTTCAGTTGAAGTGAGAAGTATTTCCATTGATGACAACATGGCAGACCCCCTGACTAAAGCAATGACTCAGCAGAAACAAGATCATCATGTGAGGTCTAGCAGACTAAAAGTCATAGGCAGTTGGTTCTAGTCCATGTGGGAGTTTGGAAGGGTTGGTGTCCTAAGAACCAACTGTTTTGTACTTTGATTATATGAATGTTCACTTATTATATATTGTTCATTTTTCTACATGTCTAAAATATAATAATGTCTTGGAATATTATTTGCATTGATAAGGTCATGGTAGATCCATGCTATGATGAGAACCTTGAAATGCTATAACAATATTCTCAAATAAAGTTCTATGGTTGGATGACATACTATAATAGGACACATAGTATACAAACAGTCATGTGCGAGTACTCGTAAGAAGTCAAGACTCTCTCTCATGGAGTTCGCACTTGGTAATCTCCAAGATGGGAGATTATGATAACAGACCCGCTAGTAGCAATTCCGCATTTCTTGGTTTCATCAGACTTTTCTATCTACGATCATGTGTAATGGTCCTTAGACTAGAAGATTATTATTAAATCATGTCATGACTCGCGCACTTTGATTTACTAATGAAAACCGTCACGCAGACAGTTGGCGAGAAGTTGGGTACGTTGGTTGTGTCACGAGTGACATGTTGTTAATGGATAAGTTGAAGAAGGATTTGTCCCTTCAATTTATGTAAGTTGATATCTCGGCCCTTTGATTGAAATTGAACTATCGCATTAAATTCCATGGCCATGGTGTAAACAATCAGTTTATTTCAGGTAGTCAAAGAACGACGGATCAAGCATGTTGGTTTATGACACTACTATCAAACCCGCTTGATGAGATATTGAGACAAAGGGATTAAATTACACATTAAGCATTCGTATGAGGTGATACGTCAATGTGGTATCAACTTCTATCTCTTGGGTGCCTTGACCTGTTACTAGATGGTAATCTTGGACTTTTGTCAAACTCGACTAATGGCAACGAGAAAGTGGCCTAGAGGGTTACACACTAAGTGTATTCAAGTATCTCAAGTAGAATAAATATTATTCCTCTACGTGGTTTAATAATTAATCAAGGAAGTCTAAATCGTTTTAATGATTGAGGAAGAAGGAAATGAAAAACATGATATACATGTTGTGAATTAATGATTACACGCCATGTAGTTTGTCATTGAAAACAAGTACACGTCGTGTATTAATAATTACACGCCATGTAGTTTTTTTAAAGGAATGGAAATGAATAAATGAAAATAAGATATAAACACCATCTACATTTAATGTACACACCATGAAGTTTTCAATGAAAAACAAGTACATGCCGTGTATTTATTAATACATGCCGTATAGTTTTTCCAGTCAGGATTTTGAGGATATAATTTTGTTTTAAATTATATTTATTATAATCAGCGTGGGCATATGTCAGATAATTAATTATTCAACATGGGGGTTTTAAATAATATTAAATGAAATATATCAAACTTGTAATGCGTTTATTTATTGTCATAACTCTTCAACCTCAAACATGATTATAAATATCCTCAAAACCCAAACGCTTTTCCAACACACAAGAGAATCGTTGTGCACAACAACTCTGGAGAATTATTAAATGTCCTAGAGAACCTCTTCTTCCAAGAATTCTATAAAGACTGAGAGAGATCCACTTATATCATATCAAGAAGATCTAAGGTGGAAAATGCAAGAAAATGATTCTCCATGCTAGCACTCGGAGTCTCCATTGGCGATGTCCCGAGATACGAGGTACACGTGTGGATCACCACTAGAGGAAATCTACACTTGGCTTTTGCGACGCAACGATGAATAACAGCAAAACGTGATCAAGAACATCAATGAATAATGAAAACCCAAAATGTATTTCTTTTGAATTGATTCAATTAATTATAATCAACCTGTAACGATCCTACTTTGTGGTTCCATGAATTTTTATTTCTTTAATCATTTCTATGATTCAATCTGTGGAGACTGGCGTTTATCGTCGTATTGATCCCGGATTGATCATGGTTAATGTCAAAAGGCCAAGTGGGCACATCCACCCATGTGCTTCCGCTGCGCCTAGAACCTTTAATGTGGAGGATGAATTTGTGGAGTAAACTAATAAAAATTAATTAAGAGATGAATGAAACTACAGAATATTCATATATACTAGATGAAGAAGAAATTTATAAGGATAATGATAACATTGATTATAATGAAGACATGGTGGATGATGTCGGTGATACAAATTTTGTATATACAACTATATGTAAGGAAAAGGTGGTAATAGATCGCCAAATTACTCTATTGACTATTAAACATTAAAATCATGTTTTTATATAAATATAAAATACATTAAATAAAATACTAATTTCATCATTCAAGAATTTACAAAATGAAAAAAATGACACAAAAGGAAATTTATGATGAATGCTGATTGGACACTATCTCAATCTGGTACCCATATCGAATAGAATAATAACAAAATGGAGGTCTCAATCCCTATGGTCATGTAACAAGATATAAAGTATCCAAAATGAATATGGAATGATTTTCCCCCAACCATAATAATAAATATGGCATATATTTTACAAGCAAAACAGTATATGTAATAAATATATTCCATAATGGATAGAAGGTAGAGAAAATGGTACCACACCAATAAATTATGAAACATTACCCACTAAAACATCAATCATAAAAAGGAAAAAAGAGGATACCAACTTCTCCAAGTGATAGAGTGGGAAAACTGCCACCATCTCACCATCAGTTAACAAAACATACCTAACATAAATCCTCCCCAACTCACTGTTATTACTTTCCTTATGGTACACTGAAATACATTGAAAATTCAATGCACCACTGAAGGGTTTTATATTGTGGGTGCTTACCAAATTAGTTGGTTCCTTACATGGTGTTCCATAAATAAAATATGTAGAAAAATCTAAACATGGACATCATTAAATAAATAAATACATGATTATTATTTTTTTGTTGTTATATCAGAATATTTTCATAACATTTAATTATAAAATTTTATATATTTACAAAATAAGATAGGTAATTCAATTTTAAATATTATAACATATACCAAATCCAATAATTTAATTTATGACATATCATATCAAATCCATTGGGGTACATTATAAGTAATTTCATGAAGATCTATATGTAATATCGCACCATGGATCATTATAGGTACAACTAAAATAATGATCATACAAAAATCAATGAAGAGTGGTAAATAAATTCCCTATAGAAAATTCCTAATTTAACACCCCAAGATTCAATGGTATGCTTCTCCTTGAATAATAGAATAGCGTGTGTTGTATGCAACTTTGACTTATAACACACACCACAACCAATCAAACTAGCCCTTATGAATAGGAATACCCATGTTTTGAAATTTTATAAATTTTATCATTCAAAATGGACTTAATTTTTGGATTTGGAATATCAAAATTAGCTTAGGGTGAATTTTTTGGTATTTTTCTAAAAACATTCAATTTTTGGGGAATAGTGAAAAAAACACTTAGTTATAGTTTAAAAGAGATTTTTTATTTATATAATTATTTATTTTTTTAAAATTTAATTAAGGTCAAAATAGATACATAATACCTATATATGTTATATTTAATTCATTGGAGTTAGTTTAGAATAATTTTAGATATATAAAAATTTTATTGAAACTTTTCACCGTCTTTTACCCACCTCCTTGGAGAATTTCGAAATTCACATAAAACATAATTTTACCGCTTCTGTGAGTGGAATTTCGAATATCCGAGTGACACAGTTAATATGAAGGGGTAAAATATGGTTCAATAAGATAAAAATAATTTTTGGTGTATATTTACTTTTTACTATTATGTACCACCGTTAAAAGTAAATAGTGTAATTATTGGTAAAAATGATTTTAATATTACCCTAACACATGACATAAATCTATTGGAAAAGTGTAACTCAACCAAAAACAACCTTAGAAATAAAATATTATCATTTAGGTCCACTTGGATTAGATTAGGACATTTAATATTATTTAATTCAAAGAACAGTTAAAAGAGGTAAAATCAAGGTTGAATTACTAAATCATTTTTCATATAGGGTTATACAAGAGAGAAATTCGATGGTAAATATTCATTAGAAAGATAAATAGATTTCATACATAAAAGTATTTTATTTTTAATTTTTATTCATTAAATAATTTAATTTATGTATTAAAAAATGGGGATGCAGTAATTACCTAATTAATGAAATATTAAAATAATTGATATTATAAATATCCAAATAAATTTAATTTAAGGATTTTTATGAATTAGACTTATTTTATAAGTTAATATGTCATTTTTGTATTCATTTAATTATGTTTTTTTGAATTAATCATGCTGTTATCATTTTCACAAAAATCAAATACCAAATATTGTCAAAATTGACATTAAAGAGTTTTTAAAACAAATATTATATTATTAATTGATATTCAATTCCTAATAAATCTAACTATTATCTAGGAGACTTATATCAGGATATGTGTATCATTAATGGACCACATGGGGGTCTCTTGGATGTATATGGTATGTTTATTGACTATATAATATAAAAATACAAAGTGACATGGTTAATGTCAATATAATTAACTAAGAGATAAAACTAAAAGATATGGTTAATATAATGACAAAAAGCTGTCTAAAATCTATTGGTTGAAAGTATATTGACCCATCCCAACCTTTGAATTTGAATAATCCAATTTGGAGCCATTAGAAACAGAATACAAATTTATTTTAAAATAATACATTACGTTCTCCTAAAGAGCCTATCCTCCCCCTTATAAAAGGACACCACTTCAAACCATTTCTTCACACCTTTAAAGACTTTTGGTTCGGCCAACCCCTGCCGAAATATTCTCTCAACTTCCCTCACTTCAACGTAGAGGCCATAGTTTGATCAGAAATCCAACATAAGGAGCCCTTTTGATCAAATCAAAAGGAAGAACCCGAAGAAGAGGAGTTTAACCTACCCTCGACCTAGGAAAAGTACATGGTAAGGGTTTATTTCACAATCTCTTCATTATCCAAGTTTGTTTATACATAATTATCTACTAGGACATATTTATCATCCACATCCATGTTTCTTGAAAATGTATTTCAAAACATTCTTACTATTTTACAGAATATGGGTTAAAGTCATTAAAACCATTGTTTGACTTTTTATAAGTTTTTTATAAAGGAATCTCTCTGTTGTTTTCTAAACAAAGTCCTTTTTAACCTTTTCGACAAAATTAAGGTAAGAATGTCTTTTTTAACTTATACGGTAGGTGCGGCTTTTTTCTACTATTATAAACTCATCAAAGCTTCCCTTACAAGCTTAAAAGAGTATTTTCAATGTAAATGTTTTATTATATATGAATCTTAAATGATTTCAAATAGAAATAGATATTTCTCTAAAAAGGGTTTTGATTTCATCTATGTCAACATCCTTTGATGGATTTTAAGTTTATTTGAAGTTGATTTATTGTGATAATAAACTTCTATATTATATTGAATGTTTTGTGATATGTTTGACTGTGGATGTGTTATTTTTATACCATTCATGGTTTATGGTTAAAGTCTTGACATTTTGTATGCTAGTTTTAATATGAATGTTTATGATATGTTTAAACCTTTTCATATGAGGAATGTATTGGACATAGTAAGTGACGGGTGGAGCCCGCTATACCTCCTCGATGCATCGGTAAGTCTCATGAGACAACTAGACATGGAATTTACAAGAGTCCCTTTCTCACTTTGATTTATGGTTTTGGCCGAGGCCTTATTTATTTTTAGATGTCTTGGCTGATACCTTGAAAAAATGTTTCAAAATATTCGGCATTATACATTCCCTCATTATAGAAATAATATTGATGGTTCATGTGGTCATTTGACTAGTAGAATACCCATGAGTATGTTTTATTATGGTACTATTTTGTCATCTCATATTCATTCCTTAAAATTATTAATTTTTATTATTTGTAAAGGCATGAGGTTTCAATTATTTACCACACTTAATATTTAGGTCATTTTATGCTGTATTAATTACCCTTACTGAGCATTTGAGCTCAACCCTTTCTTATGTTTCATTATACCAAGATATGAAAAAGTTATTTATGAGTGACCTGTAGGAATAATATAGGTGGCATGGATATTTTTAATGAAATATATTTGTGTTGTATTTCTCTTCATGCTGTAATGTTGAACTTAAGTATGAATCATGTTTCCAATAATACTAAACTGATCGGTATATCGAGTCATGATTTACTTGTGATCATGCTATTGTTATGTAATAATTCACTGACTCTGGATAACTAGGTTCGGGGCGTTACAGTTGGTATTAGAGGAAGTTTAGTATGCACCTTGGAAGCTATATTTAGATAAACTCTGATTAGAGAACATAGACCTAAGATGGGCTTTGAGGATTATTATAGAAGAAATTCCAATAATTTTGGTATTTTGGAGATTTTGGGAGTTTTCCGAGAAATACATACTTGTATAGATTTGAGCAGGTAGAGGTGGCTCTGGCACAGATGTACCTAGGTGTAAAACCTGAAAACACCGCTTTGAGCTAGACATGAATGGGAACTGCTGCACAACAATGGTCCTTGCTGCACTCTTGGTTATGACACTATCGGGGGTAATGCTTAGGATAATTCTCATTTTCTTTACAAAAAATTTTGAAGGGTTTATGAGTATATACTTCGTCAAAGAAAACATTTTTTTATGATTATAGATTATATGCATAAACTGTTGAATTTATTTTAAGTGTTTTAGATGTTTGGAATTATATATTTTGATTCATAAACTAATCTAGTTTATGACATTGTTTAGAAATTGATCCTTGTATAAGGAATGGAAACTGTATCAATGCATGAACTCCATGTAGGGATTTACCTCCTTCTCAACATAATTATAGTGGAGCTGTTGATGCAACTGCTGCTGATCAGTTAATCACCATACTGGGAAAAATCACTCAGGTTATGAATAATAACATCACACGTATAGAGCACCATGATCCACACCGTCGAGGATCAATGTTATATCGCATCATGAGGAAACAACCACCAACATTCAATGTGTGTACAAATCCATTAGTGGCTGAGCAATGGAAAAATTACTTAAAAAAAAATATTCCATGCCTTGGGGAGTAGTGAAAGGGAAAAATATATCATCGAAGTTTACCACATCATTGGAGATTCTGATCAATGGTGGTCATTGATTCCAAACATGAAGGAAGATGATGAAGTATCAAATAATTTATGGAGGTAGTTAATTGATCTTTTTTTAGAAAAATACTTTCCTCGTGATCATCGAGAAGATATAGAAAGGCAATTTATGAGTCTAAGACAAAAGGAGGATGATAAAGTCACAAAGTATGAGGCTAACATTACAAGGTTATCAAGGTATGTTGCAGATTATATACGTAACCCAAGAAGTAATATTGATCAATTCTTTGATGGGTTAAAACTGTATCTCTGTTGAGAATTCGTCTCACAATCCTTCTCATCATACTAAGATATTGTCTCGTGTGCTATCAAGACAGAAAAAGAATTTTATTAGTCTTATTACATTAAATCAATGAAAGAGAAGAAGAGATCTGTTGAACACTCTGGGAAAGGAAATAAGTAAACAGGGATAGAGGGAAGAATTGAATTTCCACCTTGTGATAATTGTGGAAGGAATCACCCTAGTGCCTCTATAAAAGGACAAGGAGTATGCTTCAAGGGTGGATATAAAGTCCATCTAGCTAGTGATTGTAAAGGAAATAAAGAAACTACCAATGTTCAGTGCTACAACTACAGGGAGATGGGACATTATGCAAATGAATGTCCTGTGTGTTAGGGAAACATACCACAAAAAAGTCTAGGGACCAATGCCAGGCTTATGCAATCACTACTGCTGAGGTTGAAGCTCCGAAAGATGTGGTGACAGGTAATTTAATGGTATCATCAAGTTTAGAAAATGATTTATTTCATTCTGGATCATTGCATTGTTTCATATCCTCCCAATTTGCTGAGAAAATTAGATATTTCCAATTTGATCTAAGAAGGGAGTTGTCAGTTAAAACTCTTAAGGGAAGTATCATTGCAAAAACGTTTTGTGAATCAGTCCCCATTAGGGAACATAAATGTTCTTTATCTGCTGATCTCATCATCATAACAATGACTGAATTTGATATAATCCTTGGTATGGATTGGACATCTGACCTTGATGTGATGATTTATTGTAAGAAGAAGGAGGTTAAATTTTTTGATGATGATGATAAAAACACCTTATCTTTAGAGCAGAATTGTCACCACCTAATTCTTATCTAGATCCACCCCCAGCAGCTCAACTAAATTCAATTATCTGGGAGGATAATAATGAATTAACTATGGGTGAGTAAAGGAATGATCAAAAAGAAAATGTACCAATTATGATAGAATATGTTGATGTGTTTCCAGATGATTTTCCTGGACATCCTCCCGAATGAGAAATTGAGTTTTCTATTAATTTAATTCCTAGTTCAAGGCCTATATCTAAGACCCCTTATAGAATGTCCACTGTGGAAATTGTTGTACTAAAGAAAAAACTAGTGGAATTGAGTAATAAGGGATTTATTCTCCCTAGTGTTTCTCCATGGGGAGCCCCTATCCTTTTTGATAAGAAGAAAGATGGATCTATGATGTTATGTATCGACTACTGGGAAATCAATTCTATAACAATAAAGAACAAGTATCCCCTACCTCGAATTGACGATTTATTTGAACAACTTCATGGATCTCAATAATTTTCAATGATTGACCTTCGATTTAGATTCCATCAGTTGTGTGTGAAGAAGGAGCACATTCTGAAGACAACATTTCGAACTAGGTACCTGCATTACAAGTTTACAGTAATGCCTCTTGGGCTAACTAATGCACCCTCTATTTTCATGTTACTAATGAACAGAGTTTTCCAGGAATATGTTTATGACTTTTTAGTGGTATTTATTGATGATATCTTGGTATACTCTAAAATCAATGAAGATCATGAAAATCTCTTGAGAATTTTCTTGAAGACTCTGAGAAGATATGAATTATATGGGATATTTAGAAAGTGTGAATTCTGGCTTCAGGAGTTTTCTTGTATTGGCCATATTGTCTCTATGGATGAAATTTCCATTGATCCTTATAAGACATGAGAAATCCATGAATGTCCAGCACCAACCAGTATAACTGAGGTACGCAGTTTTATTGGGTTAACAGGTTATTATCGACGTTTCATCCAGAATTTTGCCTGGTTGGCTAACCCATTAACAATGTTCACACACAAAGGGGTTAAATGTTTTTGGAAACAATAGCATGAAGAATGTTTTGAAGACTTAAGAGAAGATTATTCAATGCTTCTATATTGACTCTACCATCGAGGAATGATGTGTTCGTTATTTATAGTGATGCATCGAAAAAAGTACTTGGTTGAGTCCTTATGTAGAAGGATAGGGTTATTGCCTATGAATCACAATAGTTGAAAATTCATGAGAAAAACTATCATACTCATGATCTCAAATTAGTAGCTGTGATATTTTCTTGGAAGATATGTAGACACTACCTCTATGGTGAAAAATGTGAGATTTATACAGATCACAGGAGTTTGAAGTATATTTTCTCACAGAAAGAACTCAACATGAGGCAAAGGAAATGGCTTGAAAAACTCAAGGATTATGATTTCACCATACATTACCACCCAGGGAAGGAAAATAAAGTGGCAGATGCTTTGAGTATGAAGGATCATGGAGTTTTGAACAAGATGAGAGTTGAAAAGGATCTTATATATATGGATATAGTAAAGATGGATATGGGAATCACCATAGAAGGTGAAACATCAATACTTTTTCAAATGGTTTCCAAATCATCATAACTAGAAAAGATAAAGAGTTCTCAGACCGATGATGAATAATTTAAAAAAATAGTAAAGCTGTGAATGATGGGAGATTGAGTGACTTTGTGTATGAAGATGCAATTTTGAAATTTGGGAAGAGACTTTGTGTTCCTGATAAACCTGTACTGAAAAGGGAATTGTAGGAAGATGCTCATAGATCCAATTTCTCTATACACCATGGGAGCACCAAAATTTATAGAGATTTAAACGAACATTTTTGGTGGGAAAACATGATGAGGGATATTTTTGATTTTGTGTTTCGATGTATGGTTTGTTCACAAGTGAAAGATGGAAGGCAACAGCCTCGAGGAGTCATGCAACCTCTTCCCATACTAGAGTAGAAATGGGATAATATTATGATGGACATTGACATGGGGATACCAATGAATCCTAGAAGGAACGATGCAATATGGGTTATTGTTGATCGTCTTACCATGTCAGCACATTTTCTTTCTATAAGGGAGGATTTACAACTCGAACGCCTAGAAATACTATATATTAATGAAGTTGTAAGACTTCATGGAGTACCTATATCAATTGATTCTGATCATGCTTACCATTTTACTTCAATATTATGTATGAGTCTTCAGAAGGACTTGGATACTGGACATCATTTGAGCACTGCCTATCACCCTCAAACAAGTGGAAAATCAGAGCTGACTATTCAAACCTTAGAAGACATGTTGAGATCTTTCTCACATTACTTTCAGGGTATGTGGGATCAATATTTACCTCTGGTAGAATTCTCTTATAACAATAGCTTCCATTCAAGTATTCAGATGACACCATATGAAGCATTATACGTAAAGAGATGTCGCACACCAACCTTCTTGGATGATGTTGGTGAAAGAAAACTTGTAGGCCTAGAATTGCTGGAGGAAATGATGGAAAAGGTAAAGGAAATCCAAAATCACATCAAAGAAGCTCAAAGTAGGCAGAAGAGCTATGCCGATAACTGAAGTAAGGACTTGGAATTTCAGGGAGGAGATCATGTTTTCTTGAAGGTATCTCCATGGAAGGGTGTTATAGGTTTCGGTAAGAAGGGAAAATTGAGTCCCAGGTACATCGGACCATTCAAATTTCTAGAAAGAATTGGGGTTGTAGCTTACCATTTGGAAATGCCGCCAAGTCTTTCCAAAGTTCACGATGTGTTCCACAAATCACTGCTGACAAAATACATGCCTGACCCAACGCATATACTAACCTATGAGGAATTAGAACTGGAACCCGATCTGTCATATTGCAAAGAGATTGTCATGATTTTTTATATGAGAGAACAAGTTCTGAATAACTGGACGACTTGTCTGGTAAAAGTTCTATGGAGAAACCATAAGATGGAAGAGGCAACGTGGGAACCCGAGGAACTTATTATGAAGAACCACCAAAGTCTTTTCATGTGGTAGTATTCTATAAATTTCGAGGATGAAAATATTTGAAGGAAGGTAGAATGTGACACCCCAAGCTTCCATGGTATGCTTCACCTTAAATAATTAAGTAGTGTGTGTTGTACACAACTTCTAGTTCTAACACTCACCACAACCAATCAAACTAGCCGTTATGAATAGTAATACCCACTTTTTGAAATTTTATAAATTTTATCATTTAAAATGGACATCATTTTTAGATTCGGAATATTGAAATTATCTTAGGGTGAATTTTTGGTATTTTTCAGAAAACATTCATTTTTTTGGTGAATAGTGAAAAAACACTGTTATAATTCAAAACAGAATTTTTATTTAAATAGTTTATTATATTATTTTATTTTAATTATGGTAAAATTTAATACATAATACGTATATAAGTTCAATGTAAATCTTTGTAGTTAGTTTATAATTATTTTAGATATATAAAAATTTTATTGAACTTTTCACTGTCTTTTACCCACCTCCTAGGAGAATTTGGAGATTCACATAAAACATAATTTTACCGCTTCTATGAGTGGAATTTCAAAAATCCAAGAGACACAGTTAATATCAAGGATTAATATTTGGTTCAATAAGATAAAAATAATTTTTGGTGAATTGTAACTTTTTACAATTATTTACCACAGTTAAAAGTAAATAGGGTAATTAAGGGAAAAAATTATAGAAATATTACCCGAAAACTTGTCCTAATTTTATTGGACAAGATTATCTCGACCAAAAAAAAACTTAGGAATAATATATTATCATTTAGGTCCACCTGGATTAGATTAGCACATTTATTATTATTTAATTCAAAGAAGAGTTAAAAGAGTTAAAATCAAAGAAAAATTACTCAAACATTTTTAATATAGGGTTATACATAAGATAAATACGATTCTAAATATTCATTAGAAAGATAAAAAAATTTCCTACATAATGGAATTTTTTTAATAATTTTAAGACATTATATAATTTATTTTATTTATGACACAATGGTGATGTAGTAATTTCTTAATTAATGAAATATTACAATAATTGATATTATAAGTATCCAAATAAATGTAATTTGAGACTTTTTATGAATTACACTAATTTTAAAGTTTACTATGACATGTTATTATTAATTTAATTATTATTTTTCGAAGTATTCATTCTGGTATGAGTTTCAAAAAAATCAAATACCAAATAGTGTCAAAATTGACATAAGATTGTTTTTAAACAAATATTATATTATTAATTGATATTCAATTTCTAAAAATATAAGGGTAGGCCAAGAGACTTATATAATTATAGGTGAATCATTAATGGACCACGTGGGGTCACGTTGTTGTATATCGTATGTTTATTTACTATATAATATAAAAATACAAAGTGACATGGTAAAAGCCAATCTAATTAAGTAAGAGTTAAAACTAAAATATAAGTTTAATATAATGACCAAAATCTATCTAAAATATATTGGGCGAAAATATTTTGACCCATCCCCACCTTATACTTTTAATAATCCACTTTCGAGCCATAAAAATTTGAATATGAATTTATTATAAATTAATACTTTCAGTTTTCATAAAGAGCCCCTACTCCCCCTTATAAAAGGACACCACTTATAACCATTTCTTCACACCTTCAAAGCCTTTTGGCTCTTCCAAACCCTACACAAATATTTTCTCAACATCCCTCACTTCAACCTAGAGTCCTTTGTTTGATCATATATCCATCTTAAGGATCCCTTTTGATTAAATCAAAAGGAGGAACCCGAAGAAGAGGAGGGTAACCGACCCTCGACCATGGAAAATTACAAGGTAAGGGTTTATTCACAATCTCTTCATTATCTGAGGTTGTTTATATGTAATTATCTACTGGGACCCCTTTATATTCTACGTCCATGTTTCTTGAAAATTTAATTCAAAACATTCTTACTATTTTACAGAATATGGGTTAAAGTCATTAATACCCTTTTTCTTCTTTTTATAAGATGTTTATAAAGGAATCATTCCGTCGTTTTCCAAACAATGTCCTTTTTTACCTTTCTGACAAAATTAAGGTAAGAATTTATTTTTTAACTTAAACTGTCGGTGCAGCTATTTACTACCACTATAAACTCATCGAAGCTTCCCTTACAAGCTTATAAGAATATTTTCAAATTAAATGTTTTATTTTATATGAAACTTAAATGATTTCAAAATAGAAAGATATATTTCTTGAAAAAGGGTTTCGATTTCTTCTATGTCAACATCATTTGATGGGTTTTAAGTTTATTTGACATTGATTTATTATGATACAAAACGTCATTATTGTATTGATGGTTTTGTGATATGTTTGACTATGTATGTGCTATTTTTATATCATTCAAGGTTTATGGTTAATGTATTGTCATTTCCTATGCTAGTTTTAATACAAATGTTTATGATATGCTTAAACCTTTTCATATGAGGAATGTATCTCACTTAGTAAGTGACGAGTGGAACCCGCTATAGCTCCTTGATGCATTTGTAGGTCTCATGAGGCAACTAGATGTGGAATTGGCCGATGCACTTTCCCAATTTGATTTATGGTTTTGGTAGAGGCCTTAATCATCTTTAGAAATATTGCCCAAGGCCTGGACAAAATGGTTTAGAATGTCAGGAATTATACACTCCCTCATTATGGAAATAATATTGAGGGTTCATGTGGTCATTCGACTATTAGAATACCCATTATTATGTTTTATTATGGGATTATTTAATCAGATCATATTCAAGACATAGATGTATTCATGTTTATTATTGGTAAAGGTATGTGGTTTCAATTATTTACCATGCTTAATATTTATGTTATTTTACACTGTCTTACTTACCCTTGCTGAGCATTTGAGATCACCCCTTTGTTATGTTTCATTTTCCAAGGATATGAAGAAGTTAGTTATGAGTGGCCTACATGCATAATATAGGAGTCTTGGGTGTTTTTAATGAAATGTATTTGTGTTTTATTTCTCTTCATGCTATAAAGTTGAACTTATGTATTAATTTTGTTTCCAACAATACTAAACTGACTTGTCTTTCGAGAGATGATTTTTTTCTGGTCATTCCAATGTTATGTAATAATGCATTGAATCTTGTTAACTATGGTCGAGGCGTTACACCTAATGTGTATAATAACACACAATGATTGAATCTCCCAAAAAATCAAGATTATTTCCCTAGAACAATAGTCCATGGGAATAGAGGAATACCCCAAGAGTAAACCACTTTATAATACATTGATGATGGAACTATACTAAACCATAAAACTATATACCCAAGTATTATAATGTTTTCTATTTTCCAACAATTACATTAATTATTTTCCTTAAACACCATTTTAGAAATCCATTTTAAAATTATTCGAAGATACCATTTCTTTTTTTGAAAACATTGAACATCAGAATTTTTATCAGATACCCATATTTTCACTAACAAAATTCGATCAACATAAAATTTGATTTTATTAATAAAATTATTTCTAAGACTAGTGTATTTCAGTTCCACAATCCTATCATATAGAAAACCCCCCAACCGCATTCTATGATCACACTCGCCCACTATGGGATTCACCAATAATGTTGAACATAAGTATGAAAACAGGGGCTGATGAATCAATTAACACATCTCATAATTGATTAAATTTAAAATTATGTTTGTTGGTGTGAAGGGATCACAAAATTTTCCCATGAATTCCCACTTTATTACTCATCTAGAAAAGGGTAATCTCCTTGAAGAGGATCTGACGATTGATGTAGAAGGAAACAATAAAAATCAAATAGTAAGATTAAAGGATTTGAAAATGAAACATAATGAATCTAATATGACTTAAGTAAATGAGAAAATAGAATGGATTACTCATCCTAATTAATGAACCAAAATATCAATATTGATCAATCATCGAACAAAGAATTGTTGAAGCATCGGAGGACTAAAGAATCAATTGGGAGATAACCTATATTGATATCTAAGAGCCCATGCATGAACATATATAGAATCGGCAATATAGTTCCCTTAAAATACAAATGTCACATGATTTATGTATCGTGTAATAAAATTAAAAATATGTAATTAATAAATACCAAAAACATAGAAAATGTTTTTTCTTTTTACAAAAAAAGACTTCTTCCATTACAAAATGTGAACCAAAATATATTTTTTGAAATTTCTTAAATTTATGTAACAAACTAATGGATACTATCTATCATCTATTAAACGGAGTGTAATACTATTATATATTTTTTATTTTTCATGCATAATATTAAAATTGTAACATCACAAGCTTTCACGGTACGTTTCCCATTGAATAATGCAATTGCATGAATTGTACGCAACTTCAAGATTCTAACACACCACGACCAATCAAACTAGTCGTTATTAATGTAAATACCAAGTTTTTGAAATTCAAAAAACTTTACCTTTCAAAATATATTTCATTTTTTGATTCAGAATATCAAAATTAGATTAGGGTTAATTTTTTGTATTTTTCTGGAGACGTTCAATTATGATGAATAGTGACAAAAACACTACGTTATTGGTTAAAAACGAATTTTTATTTTAAAAATTAGTTATTTTATTTTAATTTATATTAAGTCATTATAAAAACCTAATACATATATATGTTTAACCTAATTCATTGAAGTATTTTTATAATATGTTGAGATATATAAAATTTTATAGAACAATTTACCGTTTTTACCCACATCCTAGGAGAATTTGAAAATTTGCATAAAATATTATTTTACTGGTTCTGTGAGTTGAATTTCAAAAATATGAGAGACATGGATGATATTAGTAAGTAAAATATTGTTTAATAAGATGAAAATAATTTTTGGTGAATGATAACTTTTTACTGTTATTTACCACGGTTAAAAGTTGATAGGGTAATTAAGGGTAAAAATGATATTATTATTACCCTCACACATGTCTAAATTCTATTGAAAAAGTGTAATTATTCCAAAAACAACCATAGAAACAAAATATGTTCTTTTAGATCCACATGTATTAGATTAGGTCTTTTATTATTATTTAATTTAAAGAAGAGTTAAAAGAGTTAAAATAAATGTTTAATAACTAATCCATTTTTAATATATGGTTATATATAAGATAAACTAGAATATATTTATTCATTAGAAATATGAATATATTTCATATATATTGGTATTTTATTTATAATTTTTGGACATTAAATAAATAATTTTATTTATGACAAAAAGATAATGTAATAATTACCTTATTAATGAATGATTAAAATAATTGATATTATAAATATTTAAATTAATATAATTTTAGACATTAAATGAATTTCACTAATTTTAATTGTTAATATGACAAGTTAGGGTTGATTAAATTAATTTCTTTCGAAGAAATAATGATGTTATGAATTCAACAATAACAAAATATAAAAATAGTGTCAAAATTGACATAAAAGAGTTTTTAAAACAAATATTATATTATTATGTGATATTATATTCCAAAAAACTATAAGGCTAGTCAAAATGAATTAAATTTTATTTTATATTTCATTAATGAACCCCCTGAGGTTCTCTTAGAAGTTTATAGAATGTTTATTAACAATATAATATTAAATTACATAGAGACATGGTAAATGTCAAAAGTTAAACTAAGGGTTAAATCTAAAAGATAAGGTTAATATGATGACCTAAACATATTTAAAACATTTGGTTGAGAGGTGTCAGATCCATAACCACGTAATCCTTTAATAAATTAATTTTGGAGCACATAGAAACTGAAAATGATTTTATTATAAAATATTATTTCAAGCTTTTTCTAAAGTGACCCACACCTATCTTATAAAAGCAGACATCCAATTATCTCAAATTCACACCTTCAAAGCCGTTTTTGTCTACCAAACCCTCGAAAAATATCCTCCCAACATTACTCAATTAATCCTATATAAATTTCGTAAGTCAAAATTCCAACTAAAGCACCCATTTTTATCAAATAAAAAGGAAGAACATGAATAAGAGGTAAATATTGGATCAGCTCTTTCAAGATCTTTTCTTGTTTCACATCATCTTTCATTGTTGTTTACATATTTAAATAATAAATCGAGTATATTTTATATTATATTATGTCATTATAAAAATGGTACAACCATATTTATTATTCAATCTATCATATAAAAGAATAATTCACCATACATGTGTATGTACAGATTACCATCTCCACGTCTTGGTGTAGTTTGTTATTTAAAAACATCATAATTTGGATGTTAATAATAATGAGTATAAATGATGTAAATAATAAATATATCATGATAATGATTCTGTATATATGATATATCATCCAATTATATAATATTTTAAAATCAAAATATTGATATTTCCACTAGTTCATACGAACGGATTACCATCTCTATGAACGCGAGGAGATTTCTTCCCCATCATATCCATTCAAGAGTAATTTTCAATTAATGATTAAAAAAATAATGTTTAAAGACTTAATATCATTCTTAATATGAATAATATATATTCGTTCTATAACAAACATTACTTATGTAACAAAGCATAAAAAGGAAAAAATATTTGTTGACACCCGAGACGATGATAATACTAATATGTTATTAACAAAGTAATATTAGAAGACCATTTGTGATATCATATTTACATATATGATTCTTGTATAATTTAATAACAATTATTTAACTATTATATATGAAGTTAACCTACCCTCAACCAAGGAAAAGTACAAGGTTAGGGTTAATTTCACAATCTCTTTATTATCCCAGGTTTTTTTACGTAATTATCTACTGGGACATATTTATTATCGATGTCCATGTTCCTTGAAAGAGTTTTCAATGGAACTATTTTAATGGACTTTTTCAATAAAACCACATTTTAATTGTTTGAAATATTTATTCTTTTAAATCATTCTCATTAATGTCCATGTTTTCAAAATGGTTTTCAAGGATTTATTTATATAGACATGAGTGTTTTTAAAATATAAATTTCTTTAAAAATATTCAAAGTGTCTTGAGACACATTGATTAATAAATTTCTTTAAATGTCTTCCATTCTAAATTTTGTAACATTTAAGTGTTTTCATGAAAAGGCATATTTTTCTCAAAAAAATTTACAAATCATTTTCATCTATCTGAACAGCTTTTGATGGATTTTAAACTTGTTTGGAGTTCATTCATTATGATACAACTACGGGAAAAAGTGGTATTAGCAACGGGTTATTTGTGACGGGACATATTCTTATCGCAAATAACCCCCACAATTGGGGTATTTAAGACGGGGCATAATCCCCATCGCAAATAATGATGTATTTGCGATGGAATATTCTCACCCGTTGTAAATGGTTTGGCGCGAATGTGCGCCAAATCGCGCGAAAGATATTTGCGATGGGATCCCCTTACCGTTGCAAATAACCGGCGGCGGTAACAGGTTATTTGCAACGGGATATTCTCACCCGTTGCAAATGGATTGGCGCGAATATGCGCCAAATCGCGCGAAAGATATCTACGACGTGATCCCTTTCCCGTTGCAAATAAACGGCAGCGGTAACAGGTTATTTGCGATGGGCCCCATCGCAAATAATCCCTTTTATCGCCGCCCATAATAATTGTCTTCGGGGTTATTTTCTACGGTCCCGTCGCAAATTATACCAATTGCGACGGTATTCTCGTCGCAATAAACCCAGTCGGAAATAATCTAACCTATAAATATAGCCAGCCTTGACAAGTTTTCTGAATCTGAACTACTTTTTACTAGTTTATATGTGTTGAGTGAATTTTGTTTTGCAGGTCGATTTCAAGGAGGTTGTGGGGATCATCCTACAAGTACAATAAATTGAATGCTCGAAAACTTGTATAATTTTTTTTTTCTGAATTTTAATTTAATATTTATTTAATGTTTTTATTTTATATTTTTACATTTGTTTTTATTATTTCTTATTAGATATAATTATTTTGTATTAAGGTATTAAATTTGATTTGTTAGATTTAATTATTAGTAATTAGCAATATTTAATAATTAAGTGACTGTAATTAGTAATTAATAACATTAATTTTAATTAGAGATAGTAATTAGTAATTAATGAATGTAATTAGTAGTTAATGAATGTAATTAGTAGTTAATGAATGTAATTTGTAGTTAATGAATGTAATTAGTAATTAATGAATATAATTTGTAATAATTGGAATAATTCAAAAAAATAGTAATAATTAGAAAAAATTAACAATAATTTTAAATAAGTAAAATTAATTAGTAATAATTAGTAATAATTAATAATAATTAACAATAATTACCAATAATTACCAATAATTAGTAATAATTAACAATAATTAAAAATAATTAGTGATAATTAGTAATAATTAGTAATTATTATAAATAATCACCAATATTTACTAATATTTACCAATAATTGCCAATAATTGTTAATATTTACCAATAATTAGGAATAATTACCAATAATTAGGAAACATTGCCAGTAATTAGGAATAATTACCAATAATTAGGAATAATTACCAATAATTAAGAATAATTACAAATAATTAGGAATAATTACAAATAATTAGGAATAATTACCAATAATTATGAATAATTACCAATAATTACCATTAATTATGAATAATTACCAATAATTAGGAATAATTGCCAATAATTAGGAATAATTACCAATAATTAGGAATAATTACCAATAATTAAGAATAATTACCAATAATTAGGAATAATTACCAATAATTACCAATAATTAGTAATAATTACCAATAATTACCAATACTTAGGAATAATTACCAATAATTAGGAATAATTACTAATAATTAATAATAATTACCAATAATACCAATAATTAGTAATAATTACCAATAATTACCAATAATTAGTAATAATTATAAATAATTACCAATATGTAGTAATAATTTCCAATAATTATCAATACTTACCAATAATTACCAATAATTGCCAATAATTGCCAATAATTGTCAATATTTACCAATAATAAAGAATAATTACCAATAATTAGGAATAATTACCAATAATTAGGATTAATTACCAATAATTAGGAATAATTACTAATAATTAAGAATAATTACGAATAATTATGAATAATTACCAATAATTAGGAATAATTACCAATAATTATGCATAATTACCAATAATTAGTAATAAATACCAATAATTAGAAATAATTACAAATAATTACCAATAATTACCAATAACTACCAATAATTAACATTAATTAGTAATAATTCACAATAATTAGTAATAATTACATATATTTACCAATATTTACATATAATTTCCAATAGTTGCCAATATTTACCAATAATTGCCAATAATTGTCAATATTTACCAATAATTAGGAAAAATTATCAATAAATATGAATAATTATAAATAATTAGGAATAATTACCAATAATTAGGAATAATTGCCCATAATTAGGAATAATTACCAATAATTAGTAATAATTACCAATAAATAGTAATAATTAGTAATAGTTAATAATACTTACCAATAATTTGGAATAATTAGTAATAATTAGCAAATTGGAAAAAACTAGCATGATCATTATCTTTCTCAATTATCTTTTCATCTCTGTATTGGTTTTAAGAAAACTTATGTCTCCACATGTAATATTTGCATTCTTTTTCAAAATTATCAACCTACTCACCAATAGAGAGGTGAAAGTGAATGCAAATATTACATGTGGAGACAGAATGTTAAACACACAGATGAAAGGAGAATTGTAACATAATATAGAAAATTATATTATTTTAATACTAATAATAAAAAATACTAATAATGTAATAATGTTAATATTATATAATTAATATTTATGAAAAGATAATATTAGTATTATTAAAATAATAAAAAATTTATAAAATATTAAAATTATCAATATTTGTAATAGGTTTTGCTTTATTCCGAAAATGTTCAATTCTTAAATGGTCAATTTTTAGGCCTATCCCAATAAAAAGTTTGTGTCAGTCGTTTTTGATGTAAAATCTATAATTATCCTTTCATGAGTGTTTTTTTAAAAAATTATTCAAAACCAGTAATGCTTTTATATTTTATAGAAATATATGGAACAACAAGGTAGTCAACAATCATTATTAGATGACCGTATATGGATAAATCAACGTAGAAATCCAAATGGTTCTGGTTTAAATCCAGTATATATAGAGTGCGTGGAGACTTTATTAGCATTTGCGTTATCAAATCCAAAATTTGTTTCAGAAGGCACAATAAAATGTACTTATAAAAAATGTACAATGAGAACATTTGACACATTTGACAAAGTTGGGGGACATCTCTTGCGTTTTGCTTTTCAACCGGATTATGTTTTTTTGTATCAACATGGTGAACGCAGTTCTACAGAAGGTGATACTAACATGATTCCAGATCCATCCTGGTTTCAAAATTTAGTACATGATGTTGTAGGTCCATCTATTCAACATACAGAAACACAATATGATATTGATTCAACTACTGAGTTGGCACACTATGAATTTGATGAGTTGTTGAGGTCTGCTGAGGATGCGTTATATCCTGGTTGAAAGATAAGAAAATTAGAAGCAATTGCAAAATATATGGATATCAAATCAGATAATGGAATGTCAAAATGTGTTTTTATCAAATATTTTCTTTGGTTAAAACACTATTACCCAAAAGAAATGGTTTTCCTGCAAATTACTATGAGAGTAAGAGGTTGGTTCAGAATTTTAGACTTAGTTGTCAGAAGATTCATGCATGTTCAAATGATTGCATTTTATATTCTGGGGAAAATGAGTCGTTGGACAGTTGTCCCACTTGTGGTCAATCGAGGTATAATGAAGCTCAACATGGGAATTCTGGTTTGATTCTTATAAAATAGTTGAGATATTTTCCTCTTACATACAGACTTCAGCGTTTATTCATGTCTATGAATATAGCGACAATGCTGTCATGGCACAAAACGAATATTTCAACCTGTAAAAGCTTGAATCATCCGGTTGATGGTGATTCATGGAAACATTTTGATAGAGTGCATCCATCCTTTGCTTTAGAAGCCCGAAATGTGCAACTGGGTCTTTCCATTGATGGTTCATGTCTGTTCGAATCTTATGGTAGTCAGTATTCATGTTGTCTTATCTTTTTAACTACGTAAAATTTACCTCCATTGATGTTGATGAAGGAACCCTATATTTTTTTGACCTTACTAATCCCAGGACATCCGAAGAAGAATATTGATGTTTATTTGAAACCATTGATTGTTGAATTAAAAATATTATAGAGTACTGGTGTCAGAACTTATGATGTTTCTGCGAAATAGAATGTCATACTAAGAGCAGCATTGATTTGGACAATCAATGACTTCCCGGCTTATGGCATGATATCTGGATGGAGTACACATGGGCCGAAATCATGTCCTTACTATATGGGAGATAACAAGGCATTTTTTCTCATCCGTGGAAAAAAACCTTTCTATTTTGACTGTCATTGCATATTTCTTCCAGCTAATCATCCTTTTCACAGAAAAAGATCTCATTTTAGAAAAGGCACAGTTGAAAGGGATGAACCTCCAAAAATGCTATCAGGTACAGAGTTAAAATCAGTTGTATATTCATTACCTCCCATCACATTTGGTCCCACAATAAACCAACAGAAAATTTCTGGTTTTGGGAAAGAACACAATTGGCTAAAACGTAGCATATTTTTGGATTTTCCATATTGGTCTGATTTGTTGGTCCACCACATGTTGGATGTCATTCATATTGAGAAAAATGGTTTTGATAATTTGTTTCATACAGTTTTGGATACACCAGGAAAGAGCAAAGATAATGTAAATTCACGATTAGATCTTGCTCAAATTTGCAGGCATCCAGAACTAGAACTGTTTGAGAATGTCAGAAAAAGAAGGTTAATGAAACCAAAATGAGCTTATACATTTCCCAAAGAGAGTTGATTATTATTTTGTCAATGGATTGTACATTTGAGACTTTTAGAGGGATGTGCTTCAAATTTGGGTAGATGTGTAAATAGTGGTCATATTACCGGATTAAAAAGTCATGATTGTCATGTTATAATGGAAAGACTTCCACCCATTGGATTAAGAGGTCTGTTGAATTCTGTGATAAGGGATTCCATAACAGACGTATCATATTTTTTTCAGGACATTTGTGCGGTGACAATAGATTACGATGCTCTATGAAAACTTAAAGAAGATGTTGTTGTAATTAGATGTAAACTGAAAAAATTATTCCCGCCGTCTTTCTTCGACTCAATAGAACATTTGATATTACAATTACAATATGAAGCAGTATGTGGAGGTCCAATATAGTTTTTTTGGATGTTCCCATTCAAAAGATGCATGCAGAAATTGAAAAAAAAGTATTTAACAAAGCATCTGTTGAAGGATCTATTGCTGAAGCTTATTTGTAGGAGGAGATATCTTTTCTCTGCTCCCACTATTTTGAATCTGAGTATCCTTCATGACCCAACCGCATGAGATGGAACGAGGGTAATATTGATGAAATCGAAAATCAATTATCTGTTTTTAACCAGTCAGAGCTTGGTTTTGGTGGAGTTCATGAACGATGGCTTTCTGAGGATGAACATCACAGAGCTCATACGTATGTTCTACTCAACTGTGAAGAGATGACATCATTTGTAATGTAAGTGCTTCTATTACTTATTCTAATATATATGTTACAATAAATAACATGGTATTTTATAGATTGTATGATAATCATATCAAGAAACAACTTCCAAAAATTACAGCAGCTGCTCTCGAAGAACACAGACAAAAATTTTTTTCTCAGTGGTTTCAAATACTGGTAACAAAATTTTTTCATACTTTAACATCTCCTTCAATTTATAGTTTAATTTATTGATAATTATTTCAAAAAATTTCAGGTGTCTCGACATGCTGATAAAATTGAAAAACGACTTTGTATATTGAGTAACCCACCATCCAAAATGGTGAAATCTTATAATGCATATGTGGCGAATGGTTTTCAATTTCTTACACATGCATATGGGGAATCAAAAAAACAATGAACAGTGGAGTTTTTTAGAGGATCTCATCATAGAGAAAATGAAGTTGACTTTTATGGCATACTTGATGAAATCATTGAACTCTATTATCTATGACACCATTACATAACGATGTTCAAATGTCGGTGGTTGGATACTGAGAGAGGCGTGTGTGTTCATCCGACTCATGGAATCATCGATATGAAATGTAAAAGTGTTCTTGCAGTAAACGAACCATTCTTACTGGCTCAACGGGCACATCATGTTTATTATGCAAAGTACTATGCTACGTCAAGAGACATGACTGATTGGTGGAGCGTAATAAAAATGAAAATTCCAGACAATCAGTTTAGTCAAAATGAATGTGCTTTCACTATAGTGCAAGGAATTGAAGTTTTTCAAGAGAGTACTCATAATCAATCTTTGTTACAAAGAGACATGAGTATCGATGATGACACCCCTCAATTAAGAGTCAGTGATAATGATGATGGTAATGACGTCACAAATGAATTTGAAATGGTAAGAGATGAAGCAACTGGAACTCAAATAGATATTGATTATATTGAGGAGGAATATGTAGATGAGATTGACAGATATGAAGATGATGATGAAGCTGAACATTGATACAATTCAATGGTAGTTATATATAATCATAACTAATATATATGTATATATAATAATAATTATCAATTATTTTCTAACGACATTCGTTTTCTGTTTCAGATGGATGAGGACACATTTCGTGAGTTGGCGGATTCTATCCTATCTTTCGATGCAGACGAGTTGCTGGCACCTGACCCTCATCCTGAAGGCACTTAAGGGAGTACGCGGAGGGGGTGCGGTCTTGCACGACTGATGAAATTCTGACCCCATCCTCGAGCGACGTCCACATCTTAGGTTCGATCCACGCACCCGGAGGTTTTATAACCTGTGCATTTTACTAAGATTTCGTTAATCAATTTACATAATAAATGTTTGATTATTGTTTTTACAGTTTTCCGCATATAGCAGTCAGACAGGGCAGTGCTATTTTGCGCAACTAATTTTCTCAGCCATGGACAACATGGGAGAATATTCCTGTTGATGTGCAGCAGGCCATGTTCGGTCATTGGTTGGTACGTACGTAAATAAATAATTTTTATTTTGAAATTTATTTCATTTATAACTTGATATTTTGAATTATTTATAGGGTTTATGGTATCCGATCAAGGAAACCATGTGTGATGCCATCCACGAGGCATGGGAGGTGGCCATGCATGATCGCTTTCGCCAGTTTTTGCAAAATTTAAGAAGAGATGCCATGAAGAAAGCAGGAGTGTCAGATTTTGACGAGTCATGTAGAGCACATCGACCAGAGTACATTTCATCCCACGTATGGGATGGATTATGTGCACACTGGTTGACTGGTGACTTTCAGCGGAGATCATCGGTGGGGAGGCAGAATCGGGGGAGATAGGAGGTAACTCATCGAGCTGGGAGTCATACTTTCATTACTCATAGACAACATTTAGTACATACATTTTTTATAAATATTTTATATGACTTTAAATATTAACAATTTATTGTATATTCTTATAGGCTGTCGAGCACCCCAATATTACATAGTACGACGTATATCTGAGGATGTACAGTGATCCGGCTACTGAGGAGCTCAGAGATGATCGCCAGCTTCACATCCTGGTCAATATTATTTATGTTATAGTTTAAAAATTAACTGCATATAATATATTCACAATTTTAATTTTAAAATGCTACTACATGAGTCATATGATACCGCAGCGTCACAGACCTGGCCTGAGGGTCAGGTCGAGGCATCAAATTAGACCAGTGGCCATCAGTTTGATGAGGCAGCATGGATGCAGGTGACCCAATATGCCTTCTAGAAGGGTCGGGTAGTTGGTATCGGCTCTCGAATGACTCCCAGAGATTATTATGGCAGTGTTACGATGTCGGCGTCCAGCTCAAGAGTAGCTTGTGCATCTTCTTCCGCTACACAGTATGAGGATAGGTTGTGATCTCACACTGAGTTGATAGAGAGTCTCCAAAAGGAGCAGGAGGAGATGCATCGGCAGCAGCAGTAGCATGAGGAGGAGCGCCAATGACAGCAGTATTTATACGAGGAGCAGATGAGTTGGTGGCATCAGTAGTAGTAGGAGCAGATGGAGTACATGTGCCGACTCACTCTTGCCTTAGAGATGGAGTTTCCTCCACCATCAGATCCCACCTCCCCATCCTCCTTCAAGTTAGTTATTGTTTGGATGTTATAAAGTTTGTAAATTTAAAATATGACATTTTTTCTATTCAGAGTTTCTGTCTCACTTATACTGGTGTCAATATTGTATTATTTAATTTCTATTTATTTTTAATACATTATTATTTATTATTGGTATTTATTTTAATGTTTGTTTATTTTATTAATAATAATATTACTCTTAGTATTTTATTATTTTTTTATATTTCTTTTTGCAAATGTTGATAATTTTCATAATTTTTATTTTTTTAATTATTTTAATAATTTTATATTCATTATTTTTAATACATAAAATGTTTAAAAAATTTTAATTATAATTATAATTTTATTAATTATTTATAATTATATGAATTTGGTATATTATTATTTTTATATAATATTATATTATTTTTATTACAATATTAATATTATTAATAATATTATTCATATTTTATAATATTAATTTCTTTTTATATTTAAATTTTTTAATATTTTAATTTAATTATAATTTTTTAAATATTTGAATGATTTTTTGTTATAATATTTGAATGAATTATAATTGTATTATTACTATTATAATAATAATTAAGATTTTATTAATAATTTAATTTAATGTAATTTAATTTATACATATTTGCGACGGGATAATCATCCCCTCGCAATAGGTAATTACGACGGCACGGTATCCCGTCACAATAAAAAAAATTTAAATTTTGTTTAAATTACCTATTGCGATGGGACCGTCGCAATTACTTATTTCTTTTTTTTGAAAAAAAAATTAACACTTTCGCAACGGTATTCGTGGCCTGTCGCAAATAACATTTGCGACGGGCCCATCCCAAAAGTGTTATTTAATGTTTTATATATATATATCGATTAGTATTTGTGATGGGACATATTACCATCGCAAATAATATTTTTAGTGACGGACATGTCGCAAATAGTGTTTGTTACGACGCCATTTACCACAACGGGGCATTTGCGACGGACCCCCATCACAAATAGGCTTTTGCGACGGGATCCCGTCGCAACTGCCCCATCACAAATGGGCTTATTTCTAGTAGTGTACAATTATTCATTATGTATTGAAGTTTTTTCGATATGTTTGACTGTGGATGTGTTATTTTTACACCACTCATGGTTTATGGATAATGTATTGACATTTCGTATACTAGTTTTAATATGAATCTTTATATTATGTTAACTACTATTCATATGATGAATTAATTGGTCTTCATAAGTGACTATTGGAGCCCTCTATAGCTCCCCGATGCATTAGTAGGTCCCATGAGAGAAACTAGTGTTTTAGAATATGGCCTAGAAAAAATATTATTTGTTTTCTTAGAACAGGGTCTTGACTATGTGGTTATAAAGTCTGGCATTATACATTCCATTTTTATGCAAGTGGCTATTGATATTAATGTGATTATTCGACTAGTAGAATATCCATGTGAATATGTAAATGGCATTATTTGATTTTTTCTATTCAATATTATGCTGATTTTCAAGTATAAAATACTTTTTTATTCTTACTTTTCCTTAAATGTTTGAACTTATTTATGAATGTTTTTTCTATATTGTTATCCTTACCGAGCTTCTGAGGTCACCCATTTAAATGATTTATTTTTCCCAGGATGAGAAAAAGTATATTATGACTAACCTGAAGGGATAGTCTAAGAGATATGAGTGTGGCCTATGAAGACTATGTTTATGTAGTTTTTAATTTTATAATGTAATTTAATACTTATGAATGTATCTAGTATTTCTAATGCTAATAAACTAATCAGTATTTTAAGACATAATCATTTGTGATCATGCAAACGTTATGTAACAATGCACCGAATCTGGGTTATTTGGGTCGGTGAATTACAGTTTGTACTAGAGGAAGTCTAGTACAAACCTTGTAAACTAGATTTAGAAACACTCAGATTAGGGAAAATTATCCTAAGATATACGTTAGAGATTAATATAGAAGAACATCCTATAATTTTATTATTGTAGATATTTTTTGAGTTTTCCAAAAACTACATCCATGTCTGGATATGATTAGGTAAAGGCGGCTCTGGCACAGAAGTAACTTGGGGTAATACACGAAAATAATTCATTGATCTAGACTTGAATAGAAACTGGTGCACAAAAATGGGCCTAGCTTCACTCTTGGTTACTACACTCACGAGGGACATGGATAAGATAATTAACAATTTCATTCAAAAGCAATACGAATGATTTATAAGAGTATACTTCCTCAAAGAAACCATTTTTATGATTATTGATCATATCCATAAACAGTTCAATTTATGTAAACTGGTTTACAAGTTAAAATTATGTATTGCAATTTATAAAAAAATCTACTGTATTCCATTATTTAGAAATGGATCCTAGTGGAAGGAATGGAAAATGTAATGACCCATAAATTTCAAGTGAATTTTTTTTCTTACTTTCTTTGGAATTTTTTGAGTGCACTGTTTCTGGCGGCACCTGATTCTAAGGCGGCACCTGATTCTAAGGCTTGGTGTGCCCGGAATCATATTCCAATGTTTTTCTCGGGTACGTTCAGTGAACTAATGAGTGGGTTTTCCTACCTTTTGAACTAGTGCTAGGAATTGAAATACGAGGGCACCGTTGAAATCGCAACGCATGTTTTCTCTTAAGAAGACTTTCAACTCGGTGGTAGGTTATCGAGTATAAAAATTAGTTTTTGGGTTTTACGTGTGTTAATAAAATAATATAAGTGAAAAAATGATTTTATTTTGTTAAACACATGCCATCTGGATAAAGTGGTTAGAAGCTTCACATGGAGGATGGATCTCATTGGAAACCACATGAGGCCTCCCATAAATGGGAGGGGAATCGTAACTCCTTGCCCCCCCTCATTTATGAGGGAGTGCATATAGGTTTAAATACCCCTCTTAATTGAGGAGGATCAAACCTCTTTTTTTAAATGAGGGGGACATCCAAGCAATAACCACCCCTTATTTTGGTTATTTAATGGTGGGGCCTGGTAGGAAATATCCTTCCATTGGAGGATATTCTTCTGTGGGGACCACCCGGCCCAATAACCCCCTTTTGACTTTCTCCCCAATGTAATGTGCCACTGTAGTGGATTAATTGGGTGGAGCCCTCTGTCATGAATCCTCCATTTATGACTTGCATTCTAATGACGAGCCCTCCCACTCCTATATAAAGGATGTTAGGTGAAGAGTTCTGGAAGACTTCTTCAAGCAGCGGAACGCTGGCAGTGAAGAACGGTGCCCAGCACTTGGAGAGTTTTCCTCTTCCTCCAGGGAAGAATGATGAATGCCGACACCACCCTCGGCTCCTCCCTTTCCAACATTGAAGGGATGACGCTGATATTTCGCGACGTCCGATCACCGCAACATTCGTCTTCTGCGGTTTGATGATGTGTGACGTCTTATCAAGGAAGGGGATTATTTTATGAGTATGTTATATTCCCATGATTCATCACTTCTAAAACAAAGAACGCAGGTCAACTCAATATCATGTTGATCCGCAAATGAATTCATTTGCGCGTTGGGAATAGTTTTTTGTGGGATAATGGCTGGATGGATTGTTTCATTATTATTCGGGTTAATTTGTTTATCATACAACGTGAAACCTTGTTTATCCTTAGGAAATTGTTATCGACTAACGTGGAGGGCGCAAGCCGAAAAAACACGGCCAGACGACCCTCCGCAGATTGTTTTGTTTGTGCACGTATGAATGGGTGACAATGAAATGGGACCGAAACAGAATTTGTAATCCATCATAGTGAAGGGATGGTCTGGAGACGACTGCAGGAGTAGATGGGAGTGAAATAGGACCACCGAAATGAGTTTGGGGGCCCATAGAAGCTTTTGGCGGTGCGGGTCATCGGCGCCCCTGCGCACCACCGGTAGAACCCCGCTGTGGCGAATGCCACGGCGGTGAAAGACGGATCCCGAGACCATGCAGGATCTAGGGGAGACGCGGTTCCAGGCGTTGCATCCGCGGAAAACAAAGGAGGGACCGCGTCCCCCTGCTCGGCTCGCTGGCTGAGCTAGAGCACCCCCCGGCCGGGCCAGGATGGGTTGAACAGACTGTGTCGTGCTACAAGTAGCCGGGCCGTGCCGCGCCCTACCGAGCCGAACCCGGACCCGGGTTCGGTCGACCTGGTTCGGGCCGACCCGGGGGGGGGGGGGGGGGGTGGGGCCGGGTCGGACCGGGCCCAGACCCCGCACTTCGGACCGCTTTCGGTCTTTTGCACATAACTTGAGGTACAGAACTCCGATCGATGCACCGTCAGTTGCGTGGTAATCTTTGTATCGAGTAGGTCATTTAGGTATATTACACTCTATGTTTTGGAAAATTTTGGGTATGTTCGGGTTGGTTCGAACCCGAAACCAATCGAGCCCTTAGAACAAAAACGCTTATAAATTAAGGATCAGACATCTAATTGACGTGTCGTAAACTGCGTTGAATTCATCATGATGAGACGGTACTTTTGTCTTATTCCTCTTCAGTTTTGGATGCAACTCGAGTACGATCGGGTTGGTATTAGCTAAAAAACCAAACGGGATCCTGGAACGGAAAAGCTAATAACTCTCAGACTAGGCGTCAGATTGACACACCGTCTTTCATGTTGGGTTCCATTTGACGAGACTGAACATTGGGATACATGAACTCTGGGCATCGTGATAGTTAATATATCGACCCTTGGATTGAGGAGAGGACCCTCCCGGAATCGAGCGTGCTGTGTGCGGGAACCCTAGAGCTAGCCGCGAGTGTGATGAGGATGACTGTACCTGGATCCTTCGTGGGTTCGGCAGCGAGGGCGACTGTACTTGGATCCTCCATGGGTTCGGTAGTGAGGACGACTGTACTTGGATCCTTCATGGGTTTGTTAGTAAGGAAGACTGTACTTGGATCCTCTGTGGTGTCGGCAGTGATGACAACTGTACTGGGATCCTCTGTAGGGTCCGATAGCGATGAAAAATGTTCTTGTATCCTACGTGGGTCTGGGAGTATGACCTTTGTACTTGTATCCTGAGTGGGTCTGGAAGAGTAGCTGTTCTTGTATCCTTTGTGAGTCTGACATCTTAGCTGGTCTTGTATCCTCGATGGGTCCAACAGCTTAGATGAATCAGTGGCTTCATCTGATTATCTCTATCACCCTATGAAGTGTATACCTATGTGTGTTGTGTCTTGATTTTCATTCATTATCATTGATGTGGTTGACTTACTTTCCTGTGTGGATTGGTTCGTGCTTTCCTGTGTGGACTGGGTTGTGCTTTCCTATGTGGACTGGGTTGTGCTTTCCTATGTGGGCTATGTTGTACTTGGGCTCGGGAGTTAGAGCTGAAGTGAAATTGATAACTTAGGTATATGTATGGGAATATACCTAAGTAGAGTTGCTTGATACTTTGTGTTTGTATCTTTCCTGTGTGGTTTATCTTTTGTGAATTCTGGGAGGCCTTCGGAGGTCTCTAGCATCCCTAATGAGTATCTTATACTCACCCCTACACAGGCTATGCCCGCACTACGTTGTATTGGTTGCAGACGATGGACATCGTTGACCGTGGTTGAGGCTTGTAGAGAGGGACGATATTCGGTGGTGGACAATCAGGTGGAACGTACTCAGAGTGGACAGACGGATTTGAGAAAATGAGGAGACCATCTGTACTCACCATTCATGTGGGGTTTTAGAAGGATGTCTCGGTGGTTGATTTTTTTACTTTTCAGCTATTGTACTTTACTTTTTTAAGTTGTACTGTTCTTCCAGATGGGTTTGTATACTGGCCCATTTACATTCCATCACCTAGTTTTGTACTTAGTTTACTTAGTGTTTACATCATCTTGCGTAATCTGTTGTGTTTGTTTTCTTATATAATGGTAATTCTTTCCCTTTTATCGGTATTTACACCTTTGCTTCAAGTCGCCAGCCCCTGGCCTCTGGAAGGCTGGCTTGGGGGTAGTCACGGCACGGGCCCTAAGGATGGGTCATGAAAAATTGGTATCAGAGGAGTCAGTTCTACCATACAACTCAGGACTCTAATAATTTCATCTCTATGCAGTAACAGTGTTAATAGTAATGAGTGTGGTTATCAGTCCAGGGAGTCCAGTGTTGGTGCGGTGGGCGACATATCCATACACCAGGACCCTGACATCTGATTTACGACTCAATGCATGAAAACATTGATTGCATGTGTGATTCAAATGTTTTCATTGTGATTACATTGTGTCAGCTCCCCGGGTATACATTATTAACCCTGGAACACCTTTTTCTGTTTAGGATGGCCCCACGACGATAGCCATTTAGGGTTCCGAGATTTGTGCGATATGGCAGCCCAACGAGCGACGAGGCCTCGGTGCGGGGCCCCATTACAGTGGAGGCACCGGTGGTACCTCTATCCACCGAGCCATCGATGCTACCAGCCCCAGCTGCGGAGAGTGCATGCCGCCTGAGAGCGTTGCATGGGTTTTAGAGGCAGAGGCCGCCTAGGTTCTGTGGTGAGACAGATCCTCATGTAGCCGAGAATTGGCTGGAGGCTATCGTTAGAGTCTTCCAATTAGTAGGGACACTGGCAGACCTCATGGTGATCCTTATTGTGAGTCTCATTCTTGCAGCAGTAGGAAGATGTTGGAGCCTGATGCTCCAGGTGCATGATGAGGAATCTCTACTTTGGATGGACTTTGTGGGCCTCTTTCGCTCGGAGTTTGTTCCAGCCACCCTTAGTGCGGTGTGCATCCGAGAATTACTATAGCTGCGACAGGGCAGCATGTCATTATCTAAGTACTCAGCGTGGTATGCGGACCTCTCGAGCTACTCCCCAGACATGGTATGTGACCCATTCTTTCAGGCCCAATCCTTTGAGCAGGGACCCAGACATGAGATCAGGGCTTTGATGATCTCCCTCAACATACTGACGTAGTCGGGGGTGCTGGAGAGAGCCCTTCTAGTAGAAAGTTTTTTGGCTAAGCAGTCACCAGTGGTGAGGCCCTCCACAAGACGACACCTAGTGGATTCATCTGCGTATGTCAGTAGATAACAGACGCATGGGTCCAAGCAGACCAGGCCGTCCGGAGGGCAAGCTCAGAATACAGGTTTGATTGTGTGGGGCACACGGTGCAGATCCAGCCATATGAGCAGCAGGTGGAGGAGGGACCTCCCAGGAAGAGGTTTGACTGTGGTGGTCCGCCAGGAGCAGGCAGATGTGGCAGAGGGGATTTCCAAGCAGTAGATAGTGGATGATTTTTCAAGGCCCTACCTCCACCACCACCAGGAGGACCACCTCGACCACAGGGAATGGCTGGATATGGGAGAGATCAGCTTCGGGGCAGCTGAGGCCTATGACAATTGAGCTTTGGAAGTAGGTGGACAGTAGAGAGGCTATTTTCAGGCATTAATGGCATTGTTCTTGGTGCATCTATATTTTTTGTTGTTGGTGTGGTTGTATGTGTCTTTGTACATTGAGCTGTAGTAATAAAAGACACCTTTCTATGTGACATTTACTTTCCTATCCACTTATATGGTTGATACTAAGAGGTTCTGGTTTAAAACCGTTGGCTTGATCCTCACTTTTGAGATACCTACTAGAGGAGACCCAGTGACCACACACTGCTGCCAACAGTGTGACTCGACCCTTGGAGGTGAGAGTAACGGTTAGATCTCTTGATAGTAGAATCTAGGCCTTATGACTTCGTCCATGGAATGAAATAGTACCGTTAATGTCATGATGGACTGTATTAGGAAAAAATGTGGTTCATCTAGGGGATGAGACCAAATATCTCTTTTCGGTAGAGGAGAAATCTTAAATTCTCTTTGGTGGAACATAGATGAAGAAGGGTGGCGATGAGTTCTTACCATCGTCTAGTCTCACCCATTGTTCATTGAGCGAACGGGTTGCGGTTTTCTCCATCTCAATAGTTTCAGGTGTATCTTCTCTCAGAAGGACCTGAACCTCATACAATGATGATGGATTGTTTTCCTCCAGGACTATGACTTCGAGATATTTTATACTCCTGGAGAGGGTAACGTTGAAGAATAAGATCTTAGTAGGAGTTTGGGCATTCATCTGTTAGAAGTGGCGAAACAAAAACTGGATGCGTTTCAGATATCCTTTGAGGATAGTGATAGATTCAGCAAGTGTAGAACCAGAGATGGTTCAGGCTACGAAAGAGAAGGTGCAGATCATCCAGGAGCGGATGAAGATTTCATAGAGCAGACAGAAGTCCTATGCTGATAGGAGGCGGAGACCATTGAGGTTCGAGGATGGTGACAACGTTTCCTAACGGGTCTCACCTAGATGTGGATTACAGAGATACGGCAGGGGTGGCAAGTTATCTCCACACTTCATCAGACCATTCTAGGTTCTCAGCAGGGTAGGCCAGATGTCTTAACGCATGTCCCTTCCACCTCAGTTGCACCAGGTGCAAGACGTCTTCCACGTATCTCAGGTGAGGAGATACGTGCACGACCCGATGCATATCGTCGACCACGGGGAGATGGACATCGATGAAGGGGAGACTTTTGCAGAGGTCTTTTTGTAGATCTAAGATCGACAAGAGGAGGTCCTACATGGATGGTCGATTCCCCTGGTGCACATTCGTTGGCAGCACGAGAACCTCTAGGAGAGCACATGGGGGTTGGAGGCTCAGATGCGTGCTCAATACCCTCTTTTGTTTCTCTAGTTTATGATGTATCTTTACAGGGTTGTAAATCCCTAAGACGGAAGTAATATAAAGACCCGGAAATATCAAGGAATTGTTTTTTCTTAATTTCATTGGAATTTTTCGAGTGTGCAATTTCTAATGGCACCAAATTCCAAGGCTCGGTGTGGCGGTAATCATTTTCTAAATTTTAGCTCATGTAAGTTCAGTGAACGAACAAGCGGGTTTTCCAATATTTTGAACCGGCGCTCGGAATTGAAATCTGAGGGCACCATTGAACTCGCAGCGTAGGTTTTCTCTTAAGAAGACTCTCAGCTCTGTGAGAGGTGATCGAATATAAATGATAGTTTTTGGGTTTTACGTGGGTTAAGAAAATAAAATAAGTGACCAAATTATTTTATTTTTTTAAACACATGTCGTGCGGATAAAGTGGTTAGAATCTTAACATGGAGGTTGGATCTCAGTGGAAACCACACGAGGCCTCCCATAAATGGGAGGAGAATCGTAACTCCTTGACTCCCCCTCATTTATGACGAAGAGCCTCTAGGATTAAATCCCCCTCTTTATTGAGGAGGATAAAACATATTTTTTAAAATGAGGGGACCACCCAAGCAACAACCACCCCTTTTGTGGTTATTTAATGGTGGGGACTGCTAGGAAATATCCTTCCTTTGGAGGATATTCTTTTGTGGGGTCCACCCAGGCCAATAACACCCTTTTGTCTTTCTCCCCAATTAAATGCGCCACCGCAGCAGATTAATTGTGCGGATCCCTCTTTCATAAATCCTCCATTTATGACTTGCGTTCCAATGACGAGCCCTCCCTGTAACACCCCAAGCTTCCACGGTACGTTTCCCTTCGAATAATTCAATGGCGTGCATTATACGCAACATCGAGATTATAACACACCACAACCAATCAAACTAGCCGTTATGAATAGTAATACCTAATTTTTGAAATTTTAAAAATTCTATCTCTCAAAATGGACTTCATTTTTGGATTCGGAATATCAAATTTATCCTAGGGTGAAATTTTGGAAATTTTCGGATAACACTTATATTTTTGATGAATAGTGAAAATTACAAAATTTTAATTAAAAACTACTTTTTAAATCAAAATAATTTATAGTGATAAATTATATTATTGAGTGGTTTTAAAGTATAATTAGAATATATTTTTACCATTTTATCCGTTGGTGTTCATTAGAATTAATTTCACTTTGAAAATGGACCTAAACAATTGTCAATCTTTTGATATATATTGTTTCTTAAAAACACGCTATTTGTTGTGACAGTGGGAATTAATTATAAAATTAATTAATTCAACTTATATGTTTAGAATTTCTTAAAATATACATCTTTTTTGAATTCAGAATATCAATTATAGCTTAGGGTGAAATTTTGGAATTGTTCTGAAAAACTTCAATTTTTGATGAATAGTGAAGCTACTAAGTGGTAGTTAAAAAAACTGAATTTTTCATACAATTTAATTTTACCGCTTCTGTGAATGGAATTTCGAAAATCCAAGAGACACGGTTAATATCCAGAAGTAAAATGTGGTTCAATGAGATGAAAATAATTTTTGGTGAATAGTAACTTTTTACTTTTATTTACCACGGTTAAAAGTAAATAGGGTAATTAAGGGTAAAAATGATATTAATATTACCATAAAACATGTCCTAATTCTATTGGACAAGTGTATCTCGACCAAAAACAACCATAGTAATAAAATATTATCATTTAGGTCCACTTGGATTAGATTAGGACATTTATTATTATTTAATTCAAAGAAGTGTTAAAAGAGTTAAAATCAATGTTTATTTACTAAAACATTTTTAATATAGGGTTATGCATAAGAAAAATTCGATTGTTAATATTCATTAGAAAGATAATAAGATTCCCTACATAATTATATTTTATTTATAATTTTTATACATTAAATAGTTTAATATATATATATGACACAATGATGATGCAGTAATTACCATAATAGTGAAAAATTAAAATAATTGATATTATAAATACCCAAATAAATATAATTTAAGACTTTTAATGAATTAAACTAATTTACTAGGATAATATGACATTTTAGGATTGATTTAATTGCTTTTTTCGATGTAATCATTCTTCTATGAGTTTCACAAAAATCCAATATTGAATAGTGTCAAAATTTACATAAAAGAGTTTTTAAAACAACTATTATATTATTAATTGATATTAAATTCTTAAAAATATAAGGTTCGTCCAAAAAACTTATATCATGATAGGTATATCATTAATGGACCACTTGGGGGTCCCTTGGTTTTATATAGTATGTTTATTAACTATATAATATAAAAATACAAAGTGACATGGTAAATGTCAAACTAATTAACTAAGAGTTAAAACTAAAAGATAAGGTTAATATAGTAACCCAAACCTGTCTAAATTCTATTTGTTGAATGGTTTTCGACCTATCACTACCTTAAACTTTGAATAATCAACATTGGATCCATTAGAAACTGAATATTAATTTATTATAAATTAATATTTCTAGCTTTTCCAAAGGTGCCTCTCACCCCTCTTATAAAGAGGCACTACTCCTTCTCATTTCTTCACACCATCAAAGCCTTTTGGATCGGCCAAACCCTGACCAAATACTCTCTAAAATTCTCTCACTTCATCCTAAAGTCATTAGTTTGATCAGAAAGCCATCCTAATGAGCTTTTTTGATCAAATCAAAAGGAAGAACCCGAAGAAGAGGTAATGTTTTCACCACTCCTTTTGAAGTTCCTTTCTTCTTCCACTTCTTCTTTATTTGTTATTACCATTATAAAATAATAACTCCAGTAACTTATATATACTGTGATGTTATTATAAATATGGTACAACCATATTCAGTATTCTATCCACTCTTTCAATAACATGTCACCATACGTGCGTACGTACGACTTACCGTCTCCACGTCGTGGTGTAATTGTTATTCAATATATTATTATTTGGGTGGGTATAATAATGATTTTTAACTCATTTAAATAATAAATATAACATGATAATGATTCTTTATATATGATATACCATCCAATTATATATTATTTTAATATCAAAAGAATGATATTGTCGCTCGTGCGTACGTACGGACTACCGTCTCCACGAACGCGATGAGATTCATTCTCTGTCATATCAATTCAAGTATAATTATCATTTTATGATTTAAAAATAATGTTTAATAACTTTATATCATTCTGGATATGAATAAGATACAATCTATCCATGGAAAACCTGGTTTACGTAACAAACCATATAAAATAAAACGAGTAAGTTATCACCCGAAACGACAATAATTCTAAGATATTATTAACAAATCATTGTTAAAAGATCATATATGATATCATATTATTGTATATGATTCATGAATAATTTAATAACAATTAATTCAACATTATACAGGAGGTTAACCTACCCCCAACCAAGGAAACGTACAAGGTAAGGGGTTTCTTATCTCACTCTTAATTTTGTGAGAATTCCATTGTTCACCACTTATTTATTACATGTGGTGTATGTGTACTACCCATTATTGTATGAATTGTGTAATATAATTTAATTTATGGGTATTTACATGATCATTGTATGATCCTTCTTTCATGGTTGTATGTTTCATAAGTTATCTAATCGATAAGGGAATTTGAAATTTCAATTTCCTCTTATTTGGCTTTATGCATATTTCATTGATTATATTACTCAAAAATTTTGTGTGGAATCACTATTCATTTAATTATGTCATGATTTCCACTCCCCTTTCTGTGGATATACTTTTTATACACATAATCACTCCATTGATACATTCTCAAGTCATCGGTATGAACTTGATAAGAGTAATTTTTACTCAATCTCGACTGTTTTCAAACAAACATCCAATTCATTGGTGTTGTTTTTACTAGAATATGTGTGAATGTACTTTGATTTTTTTACACTGAATATACAATGATATTTAGTGTATTTATATTTTTCACAAATAATTATTTCGTTGATTTATCCTTAACCTAAGGATACGACCTTTATGAGAGATTTCATCGCAATTTACATTCCATTGAGACTTCTTTACTGTTATACACCAAATCACTTTTATGTGGTGTATATAATGTACATTGACATAGTATATCATGAATAAAATTATCCTCATGATATTATAATGTTTTGATTACCTCAATTATTTGTATTCAAGTTTCTCTCTTTTGGTAAGAAACTCTAACTAAAATACCTTTTTTAGTGTTTTGAAGACTTATTCATCTAAATCATTCTCATTAATTTCCATGTTTTAAAAATGGTTTTAAGGATTCATTTATATGGACATTAATGTTTAAAATTAAAACTTCTTTTAAAAGTTTAAAAGTGGTATGGGACACTTCGATTCAAAAATCTATTTTTAAATGGCTTCATGACAAATAGTGTGACTTCTTAATGTTTTCAAGAAAAAGAGGGATATTTCTCACAATAGTTTGATGATTATTTTAATGTCAATATCATTCATTATTCTTGATTGAGGTTAATGTGATACAATACAATCTTCCATATTGTATCTAATGAGTTATGTTTGACTATGGATGTGCTATTTTTATACCATTCAAGGTTTGTGGTTAAAGTATTGACATTTCGTATGCTAGTTTTAATACGAATGTTTATGTTATGTTTAAACCTATTCATATGAGGAATGCATTATACTTAATAAGTGATGGGTGGAGCCCACCATATCTCCTCGATGCATAGGTAGGTCTCATGAGACAAACTATTGTCTTGGCACAAGGAATTGGAAAAAATATTATTTGTAGTCTTGGCACGAGGACTTGGTTACGTGGTTATGATAGTCTGGAATTATGAATTCCATCATTATGAAACTGCTTATTGATATTTCATGTGATCATTCGACTAGTAGAATATCCATGTGAGTAAGTATATGGAATTGTTTTGTTTTATCTTTTCCATTTTATGCTGAAGTTAAAATTTAAAATGATTTTGTTTTAGTTAAAAAATGGCTTATGTGTTTATGATTATCTATGAATGCTTCTGCTATAGTGTTATCCTTACTCAGCATCTGAGGTCACCCCTTTCAATGTTTTATTTTTTCCAAGGATTATGAAGAGGTAATTTATGAATGACCTTCGGGGATAGTATGAGGGGATATGAAGACAAGATGTTGTTGTATGTTTTTACCTTATGATGTAATGTAAGACTTATGAATATATCTACTGTTTCCAAGACTACTAAACTAATCGGTATTTCGATACTTGATCCTTTGTGATCAAGACAATTTTATGTAATAATGCACCGACTCTGGGTATCTAGGGTTGGGGCGTTACAGTTGGTACTAGAGGAAGTTTATCACAAACCTTGGAAGCTAGATTTAGATAAAATTTGATTAGAGCACGTATACCTAAGATGAAATTTGAGGATTAGTATATAAGAACATCCTAGAATTTTGGTATTGTAGAGATTTTGTGAGTTTTCCAAGAAATACATCCCTGTCTGGATACGAGCAGGTAGAGGCGACTTTGGCACAGATATACCTAGGGGTAAAACCTGAAAACACCGCTTTGAGCTAGACTCGAACGGGAACTGGTGCACGACAATGGGCATTGCTGCACTCTTGGTTACAATACTCCCAGGGTATATGCTTAGGATAATTTACATTTTCTTTACAAACTGATTTAAAGTATTATATATATATATAAGATGAGAGTAAATGACCTTGGTTAATCCTAATGTGTTTCAAATTGAGAATATGGTGAGATGTTAATCTCGGAATGATTGTATGACTACTATTACTCACACAATGCTTTCTGGTTTTAGTCAATGGATGGATTTCAAGGAAGTCATAGTGACTTTGAGAATGATGTACAAGATGGGAATGGTGGTTGTAATGAGAAACAAAATTGAATTTTGATAGGCGTAAAAGATATCATCATTATGCCAAATCAATTTTTGAAAAATATGATCAACAATATATATATTAACCAATTACCGGACTCAACAAAGAAGAGAAAGGTGATGAATGTGAGAGCTCCAGTAGTGGAGACCATGGAGAAAGAAATCCTCAATTTCCATCATGCAGGAAATATGGAAGAAGACACCCAGGAAAGTGTCTCAATGGGACTACAAAATGCTTTACGTGCGGGAAGGAAGGACATAAAATGAAGAATTGCCGAAAAAAATAAAGAGTACTATGGAAGAAGATAAAAATGGTCCCAAGAATCCATTTACAGTCATTTTCCGTAAATGTAGGGGACCTGGCCATTACCCTTGTGAATTTCCTATACTATAGGATATTTTCTTGGTCAGAGAAGATGTTACCTTTAAATCGGGTAACCCCCATTGGTTTGAACCAAAAGGATTTCATGAAGTATCGTCTTCTTAAGGATAAGTTTCTAGGTGTAATAGAGTGAATTAGGGAGCTCAATTGGTCAGAGATTGGATGATCCAAGGGGATTTAGATGTGTGAGTAATGGGATATAGGTGAGGGCTTTTTATAAGGAGGGCAAGGGACCTTAATAAATCATTGAATATATTATTTCATTATATAATGATCTTCGGATTAAAATGGTCTAAAACATATTAAAGTCAAAGATAATACGACTCATGATAGAAATAAAATCATTTAATAATAATTGGACATGTTTTGGATATTTTTTTATTCTTTATAATATTATTTATTTAAATCATTTATTATTGAGGTAAACACTGTATCATTATTGTGTCATAAATAATTTTATTTATTTGTTGTTTGAAAATTATAAAAAAATTACCATGATGTAGGAAATATTTTTAAAATTAAAATGAATATATATATTCAAATTTATCAATTATATAACCCATATTAAAATTGTTTTGGGGAAACAATACATGTTTATGACATTTATATATTTTCTTTAAATAAAAATTTATTATTATCATTTTCTACCCAAGTGGAATTAAAAGGCCAAAAGTCTCACCCATGTATTTTGATGGTTATAAATTACTCATCCAATAAGTTAAGGGTATGTTTTATTGTAATTTTATATTTTTATAATATTGTTTTTACCATGAATTACACTATTTACCTTTAACCGTGGTAAAAAATGTCAAAAGAAACTATTCATGAAAAATTATTTTTATCTTTTTCAAACAAATTTTACTTACTAATATAATCCATGTATGTCTGATTTTCAAAATTCATTTCACAAAAGCGGTAAAAAATCATTTAAATGAAAAATTCATCTTTTTAACTACTACTTAGTGTTTTCACTATTCATGAAAAATTGATGTTTTTAAGAAAAATAAAAAAAAATTCATCGTAAGAAATATTTGATTTTATGAACTCCAAATTGAGGTCTATTTTAAAAAATAATAAAAATAGAAGTCGGATTTATTAATTTAAAATTAATTTTTATTGTAAAAATATATAGCGTGTTTTTAAGAAATAATAACTATCAAAACATTGACACTTGTTTAGGCCAAAATTCAAAGTGAAATTACATCCAAAGACCAAAATTAGATTAAATTGTAAAAATATATTCTAATTACATTTTAATACAAATTAAAAATATAATATATCCATATGAATAAATTTGATTAAATGGCAGTTTGGATTTAAAATATATTATTTTTCACTATCATTAAAAGTGAATTTAATCAAAAAAATTACAAAAATTTACCCAAAGTAAATTTTTATGTCTTGTTTCTAAAGAAGAATTTAATTTTTTCATATATATTATATAAATGTGACCAAAAATATATTGAAATACAGTTTTCCATTAAAAGGCAGTATATCGACATTTTAACGAATATTATAGTATTTCTGCTTAAAATTATATTCATTCATATTTTATGTCTCTAACTTTTATTAGATAAATGTAAATACATTTAACAACCATGTGTAATTATATTTTACAAAGTTCTGTTCATTCACCCCAACACAACAAATATGCGGTAACAACCATTTAAAATAATATTATATTATTATTTTTCAGTATGAATCACCATTGTGTGTATCATTAGACTTCAAAGAAACCAGTAGATGAATATCAGGTATTCCATCGACCATATAATCCCCATTGATATAAAAAATATACATAATTATCATATACTAATTAATATGAACATATATTATTCTTAATTTACCTGTGATGTTACATCCTTCCCCCCTTTATTGGAAATTTTTCCCTCACAATTTTATTCACCTGTCAAATAATTGGGGGTCTTTATCTCTCATTTAATTTTTAGATTCCCACATTACCACCTCAACCATATGGTTTTTTCATAAAAACATAACCAAATGAATTACATTATTATGCAACAGTTTCTCTCATCGGTCAAAAATATGGAGTGGTTGTTCCTCAAAAGAGAGATTATGTTCCAACTGAATTACCATTGGGCTCAAAACATGAGATGGATCTGGATTATACATTTTCAACATTGAAACATGAAAAACATAGTTTACCTGGGATATACTAGGAGGTAAAGCCACTACGTAGGCAACTGATCCTACTTTCTCCTAGATTTCTTAAGGTCCAATGAACATTGGGCTCAACATTCCCTTCTGTCCAAACACATCACACTTTTACAAGGTGTTACTTTTAGAAAGACAAGATCACCTACCACAAAAAAATCCATCCTCTAGTTATCCTCATTACTTTTTTGCCTGTTCTGAGCTGTTATCATGTGCTTCTAAATCAACTGAAGCTTTTCTGCAATCTTTTCTCCCAATTCTTGTCCCATTAGCTTCAATTCACCTACATCATCCCAAAAAGTTAAAGATTGACACTGCTTCCAATATACTTCAGCAAATGAAGCCATATATATATATTGTAATAAAAAAGTTTAATAAAGTAAAATTAAACCAAAGGAAGAAGTTGTTCCCAAAATCCCTGGTAATCAATTGAGAAAGAATGTAACATATCCTCCATGGTCTGAATTGTTCATTCTGACTACCCATATGATTGATAATTAAAAGTAGTACTAAAATATAATTTTATACCCAACGACTTATGAAGGCCTTTGAAAAAGTTATCAGTATACCTATGGTCACGCTCAAAAACAATTTAGAGGGGATCTCTATGAAACTTGAAAATCTCTTCATCATACAACTGAGAAAGTTGATCTACAAACAAAGTATCTCGAATAGGAATGAAATGAGAAGATTTAGAAAATTGTTCACCAATAACACAGATTGAATTATTACCTCGATATGTCTTTTTAAATCCCACAATAGAAGACCATGGATATATTTTCCCATTTTAACTCTGGAACTAGTATAAAATGAAGAACTCATTTCGGTAACTCATGCTTTTCTTAATCTTGATGATAATCCAAACACTTCACAATAATGTCAGTATAATATATTTTCATTCCATCCCACCAGTAACACTTCTGAAAATAATTATACATCTTAGTACTGCAAGGATGAACTGAAAATAGAGAACTATGAGCTTCACATAATAACCCATTCTTCAATTGTGAATCACGAGGCACCAATAATCTCTTTTTCAAATCTAAAAACACTATCATTATCAATGATTAAATTAAGAAACCCAACCTTGTGATGTAGCTCTACCATTTTCAGAAACTCACTATATTCCTAATGTTATAGCATAATTCTATCTGATAGAGATGTTTTTAATGTCAACTGAAACAAAATAGAGTAATTTCCAGCACCAGTAACTTCTACTCGAATGTTCATCAATTATTCAATCAAATGATCATTTTCTAAACGTAACAAGGTTAATTTAGCATTACTTTTTCGACTCAATGTATCATCCACTATATTTTATTTTCATGGATGGTAAGGGATCGTGAAATAATAATCCTTGATTAATTCCAACCATCTCCTCTCTCTCATATTTAATTTATTCTCATTGAATATATATAATAAATTTTGTGGTCAGTTTATATTTCAGATTTTATTCCATGCAGATGATGGCTCCAAATTATTAATGAAAAAACAATAGCCACTAATTCCAAATCAAGTGTAGGGTAATTTAACTCACGAGGTTTCAAATGAAGTGAGGCATAAGCAATTATTTTATTTTATTTCATAAGGACACAACTGAGTCCTTTCAACGAAGCATCGCATTATGTAAAAAACACACCATTTGTGGATGGTAGTTCCAAAACTAGAGCGGTCACTGATATTTTTTCCAATTCCAGAAAAACACATAAAATTGTTTTTTTAGATGAACTTAACAACATTTTGAGTTAACATAGTCATTGGACTAGATAACAGTTAAAAAGATTCAAAAAACCTCTAGTAATAACCATCCAAACCAATAAAACTACATATATCAGTTATATTTGTGGGTCTGGCAATTCATCAACCAGTTTTATTTTTCCAAGATCAACAATAATTCCATTTTTTGAAACAATGTGACCCCAAAATGAAATTTTGTGTAACCAAAACTTAAAATTTCTAAATTTCCCATTCAGTTTCATTTCATTTGATGTCTTCATGAAAAACCTTAAATGAAATTCATGTTCCTATCGACTATTAGAGAATAACAAAACACCATCTATAAAATAAACCACCATTATCACTTGGGTCAACTGAGCTGTCACTATCACAAACTGTTCAAACCTAATTCTGACCCTCATAGGATGATGATTTGGAAGTTCATTTCCCTATGTATTCTTTCCAAGCATAGATTCCATTTTTCCTCTAAGAGTATCCATTCTGAACACATAAATTTTTTAGGTGAAGAAACATATTAATATATAAATGATATATCTTTTCAATATTAACATAATTTAATTTATGTATGTTAATTTAAAAATATCAAAACCCCTGGAGTTATCTAAAATGACCTATGATACCAACTATTAGGACACTGCCTTAATAAATTACATAATCTTGAATTAAATGGATAATTACAAATGATTATCTTTTATGTTTATAGTTTTAGATAATTTTGCCATAAAAATTACATTACATTTCAAAAATTACAAAGAACACACTTCTACTCAGTATCCATTTTTTCATAAAATAAAAACTCATCAAAAAAGAGTCTTGTCTAGTTCGTTTTTTTAGATTGAATGAATTTTCCTTGATCCCATCATTGAACATATACATCATTAAGTCCTGTGAAAAACATTTCAAAACATGGAATGAACATAAAATTCTCAGTAAGGGTTTCAAGATAATGAATGAATACATTAGTTAATCAATAAATTCATAACATAATATATTTATCATACCTCATGAAATCATAAGAGTTATGAATTACACATAGTAATCAAAAATCAAAAAAGGTAACTTGTGGAATCCATAACATACACACATTTTAGATTTCATAACTATGTTTGGAGTTACATTTGGAATACCCATCACAATATATAACATAAATATATAAGGATAAACATTCACGTTTACCTCTTCCACATTACCCAATTCATTGGTGAGATATCTAAGGCTCACCAACCCTATGATTATCATAGAACCACCCGTATATGTAAACAATGCCCATGAACGCAGACATATTCACAACATATAAAACAAACATAAAGGAAAGTTAAAATTTCAACATTTCATTCACAATATATCATTCAGTTATATTGACATAATAAATCCATTATCAAAACCATTTCAATTCCAAAATACATAAAATAGTATATGGTATTTATTTTCCTTTTAAAAACATTATGGATTTTATAAGGAATCCATAGATCAAATAATACTCACGACAGTGGAAAAGGTCATTGTCACTACTTACATTATAAGAATTTATTTTTTCCATTTAGTAAAACGACTCATAGAAAAAAATTACCTTTTAATGTAATGAAATTTCAATTGTGTTTATACAGCATATAAAACAAAGTCATGTATAAAAAAAATATGCCTCAATGAATGGATATTGAGGCGAAGTCCCTTACCTCGTGTTCGTCATGGATCGATCATTCATTAATCTCATGAATTATAAAATAATGATAATTTAAACATTCTTATTAACGTTTTTAATGTTTTTTATTACTTTTATATTAATTATTGTATTTCTATGATAATTAGTTAATTATATGAGGTCATATTGGACATTTTATCGATGTTCGGAACTTGAGTTAAAAATGAACATCTTATAATTACTAGTTGTTCATGTTCTCAAAGATCCATTACCTGAAGAATGATATTAACGATTTAGATATCAAATATATCATATATTTCTAGTATATATATATATATATGAATTTATAAGTGTACATAACATATGGAGGTAAGAAATGAAATTTATCGTTCATGGAGACGGTAAGTCGTACATACGCATGAATGCTACTTTCATTTCTTTTTTTAATGGAATGAAGAATTAATGATAAATAAGTATATTATAATTCAAATATAATATATTATATAATTTTATTTACTCTATCTTTTACACATTCCACGTATGGCATTAACGATTCATATCACTTTGATGGGGTGGTAGTCCTCATATCCTCAAATGTAATTATCGTATTTACCCAATATGGAAACCATAAAGTTATTCTAAAAAGAAAAAATATAAAAAAATAGAAAAAATATAAATATAATATATATCACATATAAATTTATAGTTCCACTTTAATGGATACCATAAGAGGTGGTAGGAGATGATTGAACAATCATCATTTCGTGAGGCAGTAGTTCGTCGTCCCGAGAAAGTGTATGTTCTTTACCCATTAGACAGAGGAGCGTTGAAGTGTATTTAAAATCCCTATCATTAAAACATCCTATTATATTAAGGATACTGGGTTTGTTATAAAATAAAGGAGTAAACATATATTAATTTTTTATAGAAGTAAAATAAATGAAAATAATTCACGAGAATATTTTTCCTTTAAATCGGGTAGCTCCCTTTGGTCTGAACCAAAAGCATTTCTTGAATTGCCTTCATCCTAAGATAATGATTCTAGGTAGAATAGAGGGATGTATGTAGATTAAGTGGTTAGATTTTCGAAAAGACAAGCAGCTTGAGAGGTGTGAGTAATGGGTTGGAGATGTGGGATTTTTATTAGCGGGAGGAGGTGCTATTTAGGAATGTTGGAAAATATTATTGTATTATATAATGATCTTCAGTTTCTAAAAATACGAATCATAATAATGATGAAGATAATAGGACTCATGATTGAAATAAAATAATCATAAAATAAATGGAGAGGTTTGGATATTTTTTTAATCTTTTTAATCGTATTTATTTAAATCATGCATTAATTAGGTAAACAATACATCATTATTGTGTCATAAATAATATTTTTTATTAGATGTCTAGAAAATTTAAAACAAATACCATGGTTTAGAAAATATTTTTAGCTTTTAAATTAATATTAATAGTCATATATATCAATTATATAAACCCACATTAAAATTGTTTTGGAAAAATAATACATGTTTTTGATATTTTAATTTTTACATTAAATAAAATGTTATTAATATAATTATCTTACCCAAGTGGAATTAGATTTCCTAAAGTCTCACCCAAGGAGTGTCTTGGACGGCCATTACTCATAAAAAAGGTTAGGACATGTATTTAGGTAATTTAATAATATTAAAATATTTTTTGATCTTTAATTACCATATTTACCAACAACGGCGGTAAAAAAATAAAAAGTTACATTTATACAAAAATTATATTCATCTTATTGAACTAATTTTTACATAATAGCGACAAACATGTAGGTAGTATTATCTAAATTCAATTCATAGAAGTAGAAAATTCTCATTTAAATGAAAAAATATAGCTTTTTAACTACTACTATTTGTTTTCACAATTCATAAAAAAATTATGTTTTTTGGAAAAATAACCAAAATTCCACATAAGCTATATTTGATTTTCTGAATTAAAAAATTATTTCAATTTTAAGAAATTCAAAACCTTAATTTTTAATTAATTAATTTCAATGAAATTTCCATTGTCAAAACATACAAAGTGTTTTTAAGAAATAATAACTATAAAAAGATTGACAATTTTGTAGGACCAAATTCAAAGTGAAATTACTTCAAATAGCCAACATTGGATTAAATGGAAAAAATATAATCAAATTAATCTTTAAATAAAATTATAAAGTCAATCTTACTATATAAAATAAATTATATTAAAATATATATTAGAAATAAAATATAGTATTTTTTACTATTCGTTAAATACGAATTTTATCAGAAAAATATAGTATTTTTCACAATATATAAAGAGGGTTCACTATTAAAAGTTGGTAAGTCTCTATTTTAAATAATATTAGATTATTTATCATTAAAATTAGATTCATTCACATTTTGACCCATTAACTTTTATTGAGAAAATGAAAAAACATTTAACAAACATGTATAATCATATTATAGTTAGTTCTGTTCATTCACACCAATACCATGGCTAGGCATTAACTACCATATAAAATAATAGTATATTATTATTTTTCAGTATGAGTCAACTTTGTGTGTAACATTATACTTCAATGAAACCTATTGTTGCCTATCAGGTACACCATCGAACATAGAATATCCTTTAAAATAACATTAAAATTAAATTCAAAAATGTTAATAAATATGAAAATGTATTATTCGTTATTTACCAGGGAAGTTACAACAAATTTCAGTCTGCTAGACCGCGTATGGTGATCATGTTTCGGTTGAGTCAATGATTTAGTCAGGGGGTCCACCACGTTGTCTTCCCTTGAAATACTTCTCACTACAACTTCACCTCTCTGAGGAAAATCCCTCAATATGTGATACATTCGAAGAATGTGCTCCGTATTCTGATGTGACCTTGGCACTTTTGCGAGATCCACCTCTATAGTATTATCACAGCACATTATGATGAGATATTTATTGACAGGTATCACATCCATCTCTTTGACGAAGATTCACATCCAAACTCATTCTTTAGTTACCACATAAATTGCGATATACTCAGACTCTTCTATAGAATTCATGACCACACTCTGCTTTGTGCTCTTCTAGCACAATAAACCTCAATTCAAAGTGAATATGTATCCCATTTTCGACTTCATGTCAACTTTATTAGTCTTGAAAATATAATTTTTGTATCCTTGATAACTAGTTTCTCTTATCCTCTATAAAACAAGAACATATCCTTAGTACGCCTCAGATACTTAAGGATACTCTTGAATTTCTTCCATTGGAGGTCACCTAGGTCATCTTGATATTTTCCTACCACACTAAATTCATAGGTTAAATCCAGCCTAGTACAAAGCATGACATACATGAATAGCTGAACCACTAATGTGTATGGATTCCCTTCCATTATCATTCATTCCACATGTGTCTGATGACACATTTTCTAGGAAAGTTGAATTCCATGTGACACTAGAAACAATCCCATCATGGATTGTTCCATACTGAATCTCTTTAGAATCTTATCAATGTATGTACATTGACCTAGGCCCAATAATCTCTTGGATATATCAAGCTGAATCTTGATCCCAAGAATATATGATTCCTCTCCCAATCCCATCACGGAGATGCATTGATATAACAAATCCTTAATAGATTGTAAGACTGGTATCTCATTTATAAAAAGTAATATGTCATCAACCTATACTATTATGAAGCCATGTGCACTCCCATTGAACCTTTGGTAGACAGATATATCACATTAAATCTTGATAAAACAAAATTATGTTATGGATTCATAAAAATAAATGTTCCATGACCTTGATGCTTTCTGTAATCCATTAATGGATTTTTGAAACTTTCATATCTTATTGGCATTCTTTGGAGTTGCAAACCCTTCATGTTTTGTCATGTAGACATCTTCCTCATGGTTCCCATTAAGGAATGCTATTTTCAAATCCATTGGCCAAATCTAATTGTTAGGGTAAGCCTCAATGGAATATAGAGTTCTGATGGATTTTAGCATTGAAACTGGTTAAAAGGTTACATCTTAGTAAGTTCCATAATGATGTTTAAATCCTTTAGCAACCAGTTGTGCCTTATAGGTATTGACCTATCCTTCCATGTCTAGTTTCTTCTCGAATTCCCATTTCCAACCAGCATTATTTACATAAAATAGAGGATCGAAAAAAATCCAGGATTGATTACGATACATGGAATCCATTTCAGAATTCATGGCTTTTTTTTAGTTGGCAACGTCTGCTCCACTTACTACTTCTTAGTTGGTTTGGGGATCATTATTATCATCTAATAATGTGTCACCATCCTCGGTAACTACAATACTATACCATTCCTATACTCTGACCTCCCTTGTACTCATATGCAGTACTTGTGTCTCTCGAACAAATTCTCCTTTCACAAGGCTTTCAGGAATCTGTTCATATACCAACTCCTGTGTACCTTGAGCATCGACTTCATCTATTTCTATCTCTCTCCCACTATAATTTTTTGAGATGTTCTCCCTCTCATGGGATATGGAATTTCATTCAACTATAAATTTTTTTCTGAGATGTTTTATAAGTAATAAATCCTTATTTCTTTAGGGTATCCTATAAAGGTACACTTTATGACGCAGGGGGGAGTTTGTTACTGGAAGATGCCTTATCAAACACTTCACTACCCCACACAGGTAAATTCGATATTATGAATTTTCATCCACTTCAAAACTCATATGGAATACCATTTATTGATTTAGTTGGTACTTGGTTTAGTATGTGTGCCACTGTTTATAACTCATATCCCGAAAAGGATAATGGAAGATTCGAATGACTCATCATTGATCTCACCATGTCTAATAGGGTGTGGCTCCTCCTTTTAGTCACTCCATTCTTATAGGTCTTCTTTGGAAGAGCAAGTTGGGATAGGATCCCAAACTCCCATAAGTAATCAACAATTTCGTTATTAAGATATTCTCCACCTTTTTTGAGCATATTTTTTTAATATTTATACCAAGATGGATCTCGACTTCAGTCATACATTCTTTGAACTTATCAAGAGATTTTTAATTATACATCATTACGTTGATATATCCATATCTACTAAAATCATTAGTTAATGTTATAATGTATGAGTTCCCACCCCTTTCTTCAACTATAAATGATGTACACACATTGGTATGAACCAATTCAAGAAGATCTTTAGCGTTTTCATCTTTCCTAATAAATGGTACTTTGGAAATTTTTCCTTGTAAACATGCATGACATATACCAATTGGTTTTAGTTAGAATGAATCTAAATATCCATCTTGAGGTAGCATTGTCAAGTTTTTCTCATTTACATGAACTTTCTGGTGATACCAAATTTGGGTGTGGAATGAGTGATGTGAAGTATCTTTGTTATCTATTGCCATTATTTGATTTGTGTAATCCAATACACAAAGACCGTTGTATAAATGTGACATAAAAAATCAATCTTTGTAAAAGAAGAAACATTCATTTACAAACATGAAATCAAATCCATATGTATCTAATCTAGATAGATAAATAATGTTTTTATTAATAAATGGAACAAAATAACAACCCTTTAACACTAAGATCATCCCAGTTTTCAATGTGACGTGGTAATCCCCGACAACTGTAACTGTAAGCCTTTCTCTGTTGGATGCTTTTAGATATACCCAGCCTCGGTCAATCTTCATGAATATACTTTCTTCTGGTATTTGAATACATATATGGTCACCATATGAAATATATAATACCCAATTTCTAGAAAAAAAGTACATTACATTTGATAACAAATTCACTTGAAGCTTCCCCTTTTTCATAGGATGTGTGTAGTTAATCTTCCGGAAGCCCTTCTTGCCACCTGAAAAACAATCATCTTCCTTTTCCTTGGCCTCCCCTTTGATCATCCATTTCGTTGAAGGCTATGAAGAAGCTTTGGGAATAAATCTCATCGCCTTCCCTTTCCTCTTATTCACCAGAAGGGTATAAGGCTTTTCTCGCTTCATATCACTATTCACATAGATAATGATGATAAGAAGATCAAATTGAGACTTCTCAATATTATTCATATTGAAATTGACAATGATGTTATATATTTTCTTAGGGAGTGATGCGATAATGAGATCAGTGACTAGTTCTTTGGGGAGTTTAAACCCTAGTACCTCCAGGAACTCAATGTATCTAATGAGATTGACTACACGAGGCCTATCTAGGGAACCCTTCCAAGAATACTTTGATAGAGTGCCTTCGGGATCTCTAACCTTTCCTGTCTTTCTTTATGTTGGTAAATATTGCGGAGGTTCTCGAGCATGCAATAGGAATCCATCTTTTTATGAGACTTCATGATATCACTAGACATTGATGATAGCATAAAATAATGAATGTCTACTACATCGTTAAAAGGTTTCTCAGAGAACATGAAATCATCATCACTCGCCTCTTTGGCAGGAAAATCAGATAATGCTAACTCTAACACGTATGATTTATTTTCATGAAATATGATGACCTGAAGGCCTCTAAACCATTCCTTGAATTTACTATCGGTGAGGATTCTGTCTTTATCCAGAATTGATTGTGGGAATAGTGTGGTTGACTAGCATGTCATTTTTAGTCTACAATTAAAAGATAAGATCATTAGTACTTTCTTGATTACATTTTATGAGAAATAATAAATGTTTGTTTAGTCTCTTGGTATTTTATCACGTCTCAATGGCCCCCAACATTAAACTCAGAATGTCCCATTACCATGAATATCTAGTTTAAATGATCTATATTCCTCTTCAAATAACACCTACAAGGGTTGGTAAATATATTAGAAGATATTTTGGTAGGAATGCCTTTTTCAAATGAGGGCTTGCAGCTCTTTAATCTATTGAGTAGACTCCCCAATACTGAAATCAGTACTTTTAGATTTCATCAACTCCTACCTCTAATATTACACCAAGTCTCGAAAGAGATACTCCTCTTGATGTAATATCGTTAAGTCAACATGAAACCATTCATAAGGTATTCCTATATAAAAGTATGTGTCCCAAAAATGGTTGGTCAAACACATTTTTTTATTAATATTTTCCCATAATCATGTAACAAATTACATGGTCTAACATAATATTTTATTTGGGGGATTTTAATCTCTTATGCGTGAATTTATTATTATAATTATCATATTATTGTTAATATTATGTGGAACATACTTATGTGATTAACCATGTGTTGATAATATTTACACATAAGCCAAGATTATTTTAGTTTTAACTTGCATTCCTATTTAATTCATTAAATATGTGATCGTGACAACACATCCATAATGATAAAAAAAATAATTGACAGAAATAAAATAAATAGAATGATCATGATATTTTCTAATGGTTAGTTTATCTAGTGGTTGATAAAATAAACATGACCTTGGGGAGAAATATCTTTATCCTTTTGGGTTAGTGTTTACAGATTTCCATATTTCAACCTCTGTATCAGCTGGTATTGGTTTAAGCTCGGCTCCAACTTGAACTATCATTACAAGAATGGGAGTTCCATCCATTATACATGCCCATTTTTACCTCACATTCAGGTGAGGGGTATAAAGGGGTTTTACGTAAAATATCCCTTTGTTGTGCATTCCATACATATTAATGATGATAAGGCTTGTAGGAAAAAAAATGTATTTAAATAAGTAAATTAAAAGAACCCATCCACATAAAATGGACTATGTCAAGCTCATGATCATTCAAACATGAAACGATATTTATATATAAATAAAACTAACATTCGATTATTTAATCAATCTTGTTCATGAAAATCAAGATCAAATCAATAAATTATCATATTTAATAAATCAATCCTTTTATATTAAACAATTTTTTGAATTTCCTTGATATTCTCATCCGCCATAATTATAAACAATTAAATTCATTTTTAATTATATTTGTACATAACATGTACCTTAGAGGCATCCTAGTGAATTCATATTCATAAATACCTAATGAGGAGAAATGAACATTATGCAGATGTTAAATTAATCACATATATATAAAATATTTATCACATTTTTTTCCTCAGCATTACGCCTACATGATGGTACTCATCTCAAGAGTTTGTATAATATAATAACAAATTTTAATAAATATATGTAATTTTAATGTGTACATTGTGTATAGTTCCAGCTACACAACGTGTACTATTTTTCACCGTCCATATGAAGTAAACTCCTGAGGAAACAATGTGTGACTGTACTTCAAAAATCATCATAGTACATGATGAGTCCACTAGGCCACACACAGTGTAGTTCCTCATTACATGGTCTCCAGTCGGGCAAGCCACCTATGGGGTACATTGTCCATTACTAAACTGAAAGGACTACATATCATTTCTTATGGGCCACACAGTGTGTAATACTGAAATTTCATGCCACCTATTCCAAACTAACACATGGATTAAATAATACATAGCCAAACTCCAATGACACAGCTTGATTTGGAGGACTAGACCCACTGCAGTGATCCTTGGCTACACAGCATGTACTACCTAATACGCATCCTATTTTCTTGTTTTTTACATCTAAGAACTTTTGGAACTGCCGAATGAGATCCTCTATTATATTTTAGTCAAAATTAAAATAAAATAACCTTTCTTTATAGTGAATTAGAAACAAAAGAGGATGAAAAAATCATGAGACACATATTTGAAGAATGATTAAATTCCATTGAAACAACTAAATTAATAAATTTCTAAATCATCAACGAAATATTTAAATAATTATAAACAATGATGTAACTACTCTAATACCATTAAATGGCTCTGGGTGTTGTGAAATCAGGGTTGGAATGAAAACCAACTTTCATTTTTACAATGATCAATGATTATTTCAGGATCAATATGATGAACTCCATTCTCTACAGCTTAAAATCTACGATTTAGACAAAGAAGGGAGAGGCCCAAAACTATTATAGAAGATATTGTTCATCACGTCCATAATTAATTTAATTAATTTCCAAAAGAAATGAATACCAGATCTATGTTATTTTCATCATTGATGAGGTTGATCATTCGAAATAACCTTTTCGAATTATCTCTTTGTGCTTGTGAAGATCCAATTTAAGATTCCTCAATCGGTGATCCACACTTGCTCTAATGGCCTCTGATCGACGACATGCATTCTCAGGGTGCTAGCATGGTGAAGAGAGTGGCATGTGTCAGTCATTCTTGATCTCATGTTCTTCGACATTGAATAACATCTCTTATTATTTAGAGGGGCGGGAAGAGGATTTGAGAGAAAAATTTTTTAATTCAACAATTCTCATTTCACTAAGCGTGCGGTCTGTTCGGTATAGAATAATGGACGTACATGTCTATTTATATGAATGGAGCTGTAGTTACAATATTTAATTTCATAACAAAAATTACATACATTCATGAACTTCGAAATAATCCATGTTCATAATAATAATACCGCGTCATAATTTATGGTGCGCTAACCTGAGAAAAAAGGAATTATGAATAAAATTCTGCATCAAAAAATAATAAAATTGTCTTTAGTATTTTATCTTGTGTAAACTAATAAATTTTTATAATTTTAAAAATAATTTAATTACTACTGAACAGACCTTACTCTGCTCGAACTCCACATCAATTTATTGATCACTCAAATAAATAAATAAATAATGGATTCTCTTAAAAAATATTTTTCATACAAACATGTAAATAAGTATTTATCACAATTTCACTAAAAGATTAAATATATTTGTATAAATTATCTGATCATCTTAACTTGAATTAACATATTTCGTAGTCTTGAGGATAATATTTATGTCATTAATTAAATTCAAATGGAATATAACTGAGACACCAAAAATACATAGTGTGTGACCATGTAGGACTATTTCTTCTTAGCATTAGGTGGGATTGCCTAAATTCTAGGAGTACTATATAGCAAAGGGTCATGGTTCCCAAGAGAAAAAACATAATGTATCAATAGATACATCCACATATGAATGCTCATTATGTAAAATAATACATTTGTCTCAATATCTCATGAAGATGACTTCATGATAGTGTCATATGTCTTATTACTTTATATGTCGTTCTTAGACAACCTAAAATAAACATAATGTTACACCATGGAAATTAGATTTCATGTGATGGTTCTATTTCAATCAAAGGGTCAAGATATCAACTTCTAAAAATGGAAGAGACAAATCCGTCCTCGACTTATCCATTAATATCATGTAACTTGGGAAACACCCATCATACCCAACTTCCAGCCAACTCTCTATGTGACGGTTTTCTTAGGTAAATAAAATTTTCTGGGTAGTGACATGTATAAATGATAGTCATAATGTCTAATTTTTATTAAACAAGATCAAAAATAGAAATATCCAATGACATAAAAACATGAAAAATTATTACTAGAGTGTATGTTCACATAATATTTTGTTATGGATATTACTAAGTGAGAACATCATGAGAGAAAGTGTCATCTACTTACAAGTACTCACACCAGAGGGTCTTCTTGTTATGTATCCCTTTGTAGTATTTCATTCAACTGTATTATTATATTTAATAATATTTTTATATAACATCAATGATCTCATCATATTTGGGAACTTCCATGATGTTATCAATGTAAGAAATTCTCTAGGACATTATTAAATCGTAGTCAAGCAGAATAATGAAATATATATAAAAAGGTGTTTAATATTTAAATACATTAAATATATATGTAATCAATGTAAAACCAATTGGTTCTAGGACACCAACCCTTTCAATCATGAGTATGGAATTATTGAAGAGGTCCAAAGGTCACATTGACAGTTAAAACCGAAAAATTATTTATATGACTGAGGAAGGTGTGGAGAATATATTAAGAAGAGAACGTAATATAATGGAATGGAAAATGGTCTTGATGGAACTATTAGTTGTAATGATCTTATACTAGTTGGTGGTTTTGACATTTTCATCAAGGAATTATATCATGAATATTAATTTTTTAGAAGCGGTGGATCAATTTTTTAATGATGTAACCAAAAATATATTAGGGTTGAAACTTGTATGGCTAGTGGAGTTTATGATTAATCTATTCTTAAGGACCAGTCCCATGTCACTTCTTTCATATCAAATGGAACCATTATAATTATGGTACTTTAAGGTGTATTTTGAGGATTTGTAAAGCTATGTTTTCCTTTAGTACAGAATGTCCCTATAGGAAGCACATGTCATGTTTTTGAGAAAGGATGATTAAACAATAAGATTGTTTGTGGATTATTATAACATCAATAAAGTTATAACAATGAATAGGTATACAATTATATACATTAATTATTTTTTTGATCAATTGAGGTGATTATAGAGGTCCTCTAAAATTGATATGTGCTCATGATATCACAAATTAAGAGTTAAAAAAGATTATATTCCAAAATTACTTTCATAAGAATATGTGGACATTATGATTATGTGTTTATGAATTTTTGGTTTTAGGAAATCACCATAGATAATTATATAATTGATGAATTGGATATTTAAATGATATCCATATTTCTTTTTCATGATGTTTGTGGATAGAATATATGTGTAGTCAATGATAAGGGATGAGCATGAGCCCCACTTGGCGACATTGTATTGAATCTAGATAGATTTTGTTTTATGGGAAAATTATAAAAGTGTGATTTTTGGAAATATTAGATGTGATTCTAGGTCCCCGTTATTTATGAAAAAGTTTTTTCAGTTGATCAAGAGATGATAGAAGTTTTTATCTCCAGGAAAACTCCAAAGAATGTCTTTGGGATATGATTCTTTATTAGCCTTTGTAGTTATTATCAATGGTTATTTTTATTTTTCACAACTAGATTTTAAAATGATAGATTTGAAAAAGAATAATGATCCATTCTAGTGGATTGAGTAATCATATATGTCTTTTTTAGTGCTTAAATTTCACCTTACATCTGTATGAATCTTTTTTTCATGAATTTGTACATAGGGATGTGGTGTATTGTGATGTTTCCGTAGCATGGATGGGATGTGTTCTCATGAAATTGTATCATGTATTTCTTTATGGATAATTTCTACTTTTATTTAATTATAAAAATTAAGAACATGAGATTTGGAGCTTACTCTCATTGTAGAGGCATTGAAAACATGGTGTCATTTCATACGTGGTGATATATTTACTGGGTTTGTGGATAATAACAACATGAAAAACAATTTATCGTAAAATAATTTGAATATAAAAAAATATGGTTGGATTATTTCCATATATTCAAATTGGAATTGATGTATACAACAGGTAAAGGCAATTTAGTGGATGATGCATTCAACAGAAAGTCATATGCTCTTTTGGAATAATAACCATCAGATGAGTATCAGTTGTGTTTGTTCCTAGTCAACATGAACATGGAATGTAATGATAGATGTAGTGTTTTAAATCTCATTAATGTTTTAGTGGTTCTTGATTTTGTAAATATGGTTAAATTGGCACATTAATCTTCTCCAGAATATATTTTTATGTGTTTGGAACACTATTTTTTGTAGACCATTGAGGGTTATTAGTAGGAAGACAGTTAAGTGATGTGGTTCATAAATTGTATTGTTGTACCACTATCATATCATAAAAATTTATCAACATAATTTTCCCCATTTGATATGAGATGTTTATAAAGGATTAAAGAGTCTTTTTTAAACACTAAAATAAAACAATTGATGAATTGAAATGAAATGGAATGTGGCTTTGTTTTCTTGATGATTGTTATCATTTCATTATTTTAAGAGATAACATCAATGAACAGTATGAATGTGGCAATAATTACCAATAATTGTATGGAAATTTTATAAAATAACCAACGATTATGTAATAGGTTTCCCAAGAATCATTCATAGACATGATTTCAAATGGGTGATAGTGGATTAGATCATTATGTCAACTCATTTTACCTTTTTTTTCAATCTCTTATGGTTAAATATTTCTCAAAAATTTACTATCTGAGAAGTTTAAATGAGGCGTGATGTACAAATTTCAATCGAATCATATTTTGGTCCATGATTTACATTTTTTTTCTAGAAATCCACACTAAATTCATTTGGATCATACATGAATGTGATTATAGCATATCAACCTCAGATTGGAAGTCAATAAAAAGGAATATAGAGACTCTGTAAGATGTGTTTTGAGCATGTGTAATGTATTATGGGGGCATGTGTGAAGAGTTTTTACTATTTGTTGAGTTCATGTACTACAAAATATATCAGTCCTCGGTTTATATGTATAATTTTGATGTATTTTTTGGAAATACTTCTCATTGTAAATTTATTGTGTGGAAAGCGGAGATAATTCACTAGTTTGTCTGATCTATAGCCATGAAATAATAATAAAATTATATGTTTATAAGAAATTTAGTAATTATTGATCAGAGACATCAAAAATATATTTTAGATCATATTCTATTGCTATTTTTATTCAATTTTTGATAATAGAGGTTCGTGAGAATCTCTATGAGACATGGACATGATTGTGCTGGGATTAATGTTATGATATCATATTGATACATAAACCCTTTTGAATTACATGATTGGTTGGTGAGGTGGAATATCATTTTTCATTTCATCCATGGTTTAGTATGGTTCATAATGTTTTAAATATATTTCAATTGAATAAAATATCTACTTGATTCTGACAATGAGATTATATGGGATCATGTTGAACAAGAGACATATTCATCATCAGTACATATCACAGTGGAAATTGTTGATAGATAAGATAAATTATTGCATGGAAAAATCATTGATCTAGTGTGGATTTTGTGGAAATATGGTTAAATTTTGTTAGATAAATGATACCATGGGAATTAAATGTCTTTGAAATGAATGGAACCCTTTTTGGGAATCGATGGTTTTCTACCTTCCATGGAGAGAAAGGCCATTGGTGGGGAGAATGTATTTTCCCTAGTGGGATGTAATTAACCATTTATTTGTGATATTTCTGGTTATAATGTATATGAATGAAATTAGGGATTGTTTTCATTACAATTTTTTCTCTTGGTTTCTTTTCTCAATGTTCATGGTTGGTACGCAGTTTTGGAAAACCATGAAACACCTATTGGAAACAATGAATAGTGATACAATGGATAATATGATGGAGCACATGTGGAACATTTTTTTATAAACATCAACCATCCTTGGAAAAATTGCACCACTGGTGATACTGATATTGAAAAAAATATTGAATGGTTTGGAATCATTTTGAGAGAACCATGTGGAACTCCTTATTAGGATAGAATCTATTGCACTTTATTCATAACTATGCGACTAACCATGAACATTATAATAGTGTGGACATGAAATTTTGAATCATTTAAAATTTGGTAATTAGGCCATTAATATTTCTTATTATGTGTCCCTAAAATTATTTTACCTCCTTTCAATTGATAATGCATCATATTCCATCAATCTAGACGCAATGTGAATGCTTCACTTGGTGTTTTGAAGCTGATTTCTTATGGAAATTGATCATTCCTGATTGATCTTTTAGTTTTTTTAAATATAATTTCCTATATCTCTCAGTTTCTATGTTCGATGTACAATAAAGATATATCTAAGATGAGTGATCAAAATATGATTATATTTGGTTATTTTTGCTAGTGGAATACATCTAATTTTTTAGCAGTGATTCTAATAAAAAAAATTTACTTTGAGTGTCGTTAGTTTTTTTTCACTATAAATACCATGGTAGGTGGATTCAATATTAATTTCTCTATTTTTACAAATAATAAATATTTTCAAATTTAATTTTTTAATAAAAATTTACTTTTTATTCATAGTTAAATGATTTCTGAAAACCATATTGTGTGACAGTTTTTGGAATTACAGAAATTTTGCTTTTTTTGGAATGTAAATTTGGTAAATTGATTTTTAAATGATGGTATTAAAAGGATGTATTGGTTTTGTTTCTTGGAAATGTGTTAACAATAAATTTTTTGTTCTTATTGATGATATTATATGAATGGTTTTCAATAAAAAGAAATGTTTTATTGAAATTTTCGAAAATATGATTTCACTATGCTTTATCAAAATGGTTGGTGTTAGTTCATTTTTCACATATGAGGCCCAATTGAAATATTTCATGGTTATCAGTGAAAAAATGTGTAATTGAACATAAGATTTAACTACCTAGTGATTAATTGTTAGACCAACGAGAAATTGGTTATTAGTATGGAACTATCATAATGTTGCATTCATGGTTGGATGTGTGGATACATTGGATGGAATAGTTATTCAAAAATAGAACATCTGAAATGGTTTGATGAAATCATTATTTTTTTCCCGAGAACATTATGTAATTTTGGGAAATGGTTTTCTTTTGAATTTTTTATATAGAGATATAATATATTTTAAAACATGTATTATATAACAAATATATATAAATACTGATAACCTGATCCATCCCTTTTATCGTGAGTATCTTAGTCATTGGAGAGAATATACTGAGATTCATTACTCACTCCTTCTTTGGAACATTTCATCATTTTCAGATGTTTTTTACGAGGAAATGGGAAAAGATAATGTGTTATACCTATTTATTTGTACATCGTGATACTTGTAATGTCAGTGGAGTTAGAGCAGGGTGTATGTTGATATTTGGAGTTATTTGGTCGTCTTTGTGTTTTGATAGTTATTTACTTAATTTTGTACATGATTTAGATTCCTTCTATTATGGTACTCCTTTGTTGGTTTTGATAAAGATAAAAAAAAAATTAGTTTTATTACATTGATATCATACATAATATAGAAATTTATTTTGTTATGTATTTTTTGTTTGTTGTTTTTTATCAAAGGAAAAAAATCAACCCCCACTTATATAATGAAGATATTGGAATTTATTTCCAGCTATATTCTCTATTGAGATGTCTCTTAATTCTGTGTAATATCCTTCATAGTTCTAATAAAAATGATTTTTGGTAAGATGATACAAATATCACGTAATAATATAGTGTCCATTGAATTACTCAGAGATTTTTTATACTTATGCTTCTTATAAAACTCATATTAAATAGTTTCTTATTTCATGTGATTCTTTGGAGGTTAAGAATACATTATTAGATTATATTTTCCAATGTCTTTCTCATTAACAGTTTCAACATCAAATGAAGATTATTCATTGTATCAAAAAATATATATAACATTGAATTAAATATAAACATTATCAGTTCCACAGTTTCCTCTCCAATTAGGGAAATTATTTCTCTTAAATCATATGATTGATTCTTAATTTGAAAAACACATATTCTGTTCACTAAAATCATTTCTATAAAACAAAAAATCATTTGAATCAATGAAATAATAATATTATTTTTAATAAATTATGTTAAAATAAAAATCAAATTTTATAATATTCATCTTCATTATGATAATGAGATTGACCAATACATATAAATCAAGTAATTTATGAGTGCCTCGATCTCCCTTTCAAATTATTATGTATCCTTGTAGACAAGGGGTAACCACTTTAAAATCATGATTCATATGAAAATATTTTCTATTTTTTCCAAATGAGGAAAATAAATATGATTCTTGACAAGAATAAATGTAACAAACCAACCTCACTTCATGGTCTTGATATGGTAAATAAGCATCACTTTCCAAGGTTACATCTACTAAATCAAAAAAATTTATATCAGAGTTTATAATTTTCCTAAAAATATTATAATAAATTAAATTTTTATCTGCTTTTATATTTAATTATACTATGTAATGAAACTATATTACAATTTATATTTAATAAAAATCAAATTCTTCATTTTCAAGATATATTATTTACCAGCATTGAAATCCTCAAAATCCTGTAAATAAAATTGTATTTTTAATAACAGGTTTTTCTGATTAATCATTCTTTAGATAAAATATCAAAATTGTTCATGTATTCTCATGAATTCTAAAATGATATACCTTTGAATAAGTGATATTCCTATCATGAGGAACATAAATGTTTTTTATTTTTACCACCAGTATTTTTATAAAACCATTTTCCAAACAAATCCTAAAAGTTTGTTCTCAAAAAAAATATTCTCAAAAAAATATTTTATAAAATAATTTTTGTATTCAAATTTTTACAAACATTATATTAATTAAAATATTATTAGATTAAAATTCTTATTAAAAAACATAGAATAATACTTTATTAATAGTAAAAAAATATGATTACTCTAAAAATTATTCTTATAATAATTTTGTATTTTGTATTTATGCATTACATTTGTTTATCCATGATGTTGATCATATTAATTTATCATTATGAACATAAAATTTATCAAAATATCAAAAAAATATTAATTACCCACACATTATATTACACTGAAAATAGATTTTTTTAAAAAATAGTTACAATTAAATTTTAAATCATTTATGAATTAAATCCTTGTCACCGGATCATAAAATGGTTTTCAATCAGGGATTATGGATTTTTTAGAATATAAATCACCACCGCCCTCTTATAGCCGTAATACACTCTTATGATCAGATTGAACTAAATATGTAATGTATTTTTATACATTCCATTTTCATATTTAGATAATTTTAATTTAAAATGTTTCCCAAGGATGTGATGATTAAAGTGATTTAAAAATTAAAAATTATCAAGTCTTTATAAAGTTATATTTATAAAAATTAGTTGTGAAAATGATTCCAAAGAATATAATAGTATTAATTGATTGATATTGTGAAAACAATTCTTTTAAAACCATTTTTTAAAAATACAACTAAATTATTTAAACCAAAGAATATTTCTCAATAAAACATTATTTTTTATTATATATCAAAAAAATTGTCTTTTAGGGTAATTCAAATAAGCACAATAAGATAAAATTAAAATTTTTTGTCAAAAAATATATTTAGTTTTATCAAATTACAAGAACTTATTTATTAATTATGAGAAATTTATTTTTTAATAAATTATATATTTTATACAAAATTAATATAGTAAAGAAAATTAATTAATTATTACCAATATGGTTTATTTATATGAACCCATTTTACATTATATTTATAATATGGTTAGTACTATTAATTATCTGATGTTTAGTAATAGGATCCTAATTTTCATAATAACAATAATAATAGTAGTTTTTCATGTTAAATTTAACCATGATGTTGTGTGTAACACAAGTTTTTGATATACATTAAATTTATTCATAGAAAAATATTCAAAAACATAATATTTTTAAATTATTACCCCATTAAAATTAATTTCACTTTAAAATTTAAATTACTCTAGTACAAAAAAATTAGAATCTTTTTTCCTCATAATATCTCCATATACACATGTAGCCTCAATAGACATTCTTTTTTTAACAATACATTTACAAAATGAGTGGTATTGTTTTATATGAAATTCTACATATAATAAAAAATATCCCCTATTTTTCCTCATACGAATGATCATTTTACATTGGTGAAAACTAAATGTTCAATACCTGAGATAAATATGTTATGTAGATCCTAAAGAGTTACACGAGGAATAAATCTTGAACATGAGAGTGTTTTAGTGGTAATAAATGATGACATTATACCATCCTGATATAATCAAGAATTTAATAGGGGATATTATAACTAGGGAATATATTTACTTTATAACATAACCAAATTTTCTAATTATGATTGTGATTCAATTAGTTCTCACATCATCTTTTAGCCAATGAAATGATGATGAATTTTTTAAATATAAAGAACTAATGGATCAAATGATCAATAATTTAATGATTATTCATTACTCTATATACTGTTATCATCATGTCAAAAAAAATTCAAGGGTTATATAATTTACATAAATATTCATATAGCGATATAATAAATAAATATCAAAAACCCCATATAATGTTAAATATAATCCCATCCATAAACGTTTATTTCTTAAAATGAACAAAAAATTTAAAATACATTCACAATATCTCTATTTTTTTTAAAAAAAATTATCATTATTCTCCCAAATATTATATGTTAGTTCGAAATTTTCATATTAAAAAAATGTGAATACAATGATCATATATTTTCATGAAACATTTTATTAACAATAATTACTACAAAACATTAATGAAAACATAATTACTTCTTAATTCTATGAATAAAACCATCGATTATGTAATTTATTCTATAAATACTTTAATTCTATAAACTATATCAATGATACATAATTAAAATTTTAATACAAATAATTAATATTTATAATGGAAAAAATATTATCCAAATTAATTTTGATCATATCCATCATATATTTAAACCACCACCATTATATCAACATCATGGAAATTTAATTGCTTATCAACAAATAATCATGATTTTTACATAACATATCACCATTCATGTAAATAATACTTATAGGTCATCTCTTTCATTGAACATTTTATTTAATATCATTCATGATAAAATTCTACATAATAATCATTTTATATTTCAAAAATAATATAACATAATTAATTTCATTAAATAAACACTTCATTCATGCCATAAAATTCTTAAATTAATATGTATGATTCATAATATAATTTCTTAATACTTATTTCCTACAATATAAGATACCAATCATTTTATAACATTCTTGAACATGATTTTAAAAATCGATCAAACATTTAATAGAAACAATATAGTTAGAATAATCCATCCCTTTAATATGACATAAAATGTTTCTTTATCATTAATAGTATACACATTACTCATATAACCATTCTGATTTTCATCACATGATTTCCCATTATGAAAATGATTTATATAATTCCATTATTTTATAGATTTAAAACCATATAAACAATAATGAAATACTAAGGGGATCATTAATTGCATCCGTTGAATTCAATTAATAATCATTTTTCCACATTAATTATTTACCCAATGTCTTTACTTCCTCACTTGAAACATATTTCATTTCATCGAATAGACTTCCTTGGATGAAAATTCCAAATTCATGATATATGTGATACATAATCATATTTCATCAATGGACATGACCACTTTATCTCCCTAAAACCACTATCATATTAATGTTTATAGATTCTGGTAGTTTGTAAAGGGGATGGTTGATAATCATATATCATGATAATTGAATAGGTATAATAAAAATATCAATCACTCTATTCATAATACAAATTAATTTACAATAAACAGATTTTCTATCACTAAAAATTTTAATTTAGTTTCTTCTGGTTCGATCCAATGGTTATAACCAAAATACATTGTGTGATTAACAATATTAATAGCAAGAGACAAACAAATCATGAAAATTCAATAATAATTTTTAATTACTAACAATTTATTTTTAATCAATGATACATTAGACCTAACCAAGGTCATTAGTTTTAATTATTTATTTCCTCCAAAATGGTTTGTAAATTGTTTGGGAATTTAGAAAGAAAATATCATAGTAAATTCATTTTAGGGTGTAGAAATCCATATTTTCATGCCAGAAGTGACTATTATGTCCATCTCAATATACCATTTTCAATGTAATTACACATGGATGAAACTATTCTAGATCCATTCCCACATGTAAAATACTGATATTAATATTTTTTGTTTTTAAACCAGTCCAATATTTATTTACCAAAATTCTAAAACATTTTCCTACACATTTATTCATCCATATAATTCTCTTTAGAGATATCCCTGGACATATCCCTATATATATCCTTATTACTATACATAGGGATCCCACTAATCATTTCTTAATCCTAGTATCTATTTATTGACTAATACACTCTTTTGACGAAATATGTATTGACCGAAAAATATAAAATATAGTTGTTTTATATTTTCTATTGAATGTTAATTAAATTAAACAATAAAACTGTTGAGGCTCATTTACATGTAGTTCCTTTAAAAACATGGAACACCATATTGGTATTTCATGAATGATCATTATTATATCCCATAAATATAATCCAACATATTAGAGTTCATAGACATAACATAATCAATATAATTTTTCATAACCTAGTGTAAGGAATAATAATAAAAGACTAGCTCATATTCTCAATAATCATAAAAAAATAGACATAAAAATATAATGATAATAAATGTATGAAATCACCATGATGAAAAATGAAAACACTCCCCTATATATCAAATATCATAAAAATTATTCAACAAATAAATAAATGTGGTTTATACGAAATGAATAATATTGGAATAAATCAAAATGGACTATGAGAAAACAAAATTGGCATAAGGAATATATTTGGTGCATATAGTTAATCTTGAAAAAAATTCCTTAGTTATTCAAGGAATACTTTCTTGACTATAATAGTGAAATAAGTCAACTCCTCAATCAATTGAAGTTTTCAAGACCACTCCAAAGACCATTATAGTAGATAGTGTCTCTAATTGAATAGGGTCATCTTCAAAATATATTCCTATCTATCTCATGATATTTCATTATTTTCTCAAGAAGTTAGTGGGATAAATTGTTCCCACCCTTTAAATAATTGAAATAATACATATGTGTTGCAAAATATTATAAAACATTAATCATATCATCACCCATGTTGTTAAATTGGTTTCCCAAAATTTAATCATAGAATTACCAGTGGAAAATAAATAGGTTTCATAATATTCACACCAATTCATCATATCATAACTTTTGTATGAATATAATGGATTCATAATCATTTTATCAGCAAATAATCCAATGGAAAAATTATCATGTTTCATAAACAAATTTCCATCATAAACACAAAACATCCAAAGAACTAATAAGAATTATATACTTTGATCATATCCACATTAAATAATAATTATTATCAATGTATGCTTTTATTATGGAAATTATTTTAAATAAAAATTACTCAATTTCATAAGGAAAAAATCCTTTCATGTATAAAAAATACATTTTAAAACAGAAATCTTTTTAAAAATACTTTTTTTTAAAATAACCACTAAAAACATATAAATTATTAAATAATGAAAAAAATCGTAATGATGTAGAAACAATATAGTTTAAGTCATAAAATTTTAAAAATATTCCATTCAGATTTTTGTTAAATAATAAATATTCCATTTTTTAAAACAAATTGATGATTAATTTTGAAATATTTTTTAAAAATTAAAACATCTAAAAAATGTATTTTATAAATTGCATGTATATTGTAAAAACTTTTTTGAAATATTTTTTTAAAAATTCATGTGGATGAAAAGTGGTTATCGACCGATGTGGATATTTACATTGAGTGTTTAGACAAAAAAGTGTTTTTTAATCATTAATCTATTAAAATTGGATATTTAAGTAGAAATTTTATTTTTCTGAAATAATATTATGATTTGTAATATAATTGGTTTCACTATCTAAGGATTATAATATTTATTCATCATATGAATAACCAAAAAAAATATCAATAAATGATTAGATTGTATCATAAAACTCACAAAATATTAGTATCACTGAATCATAATGCCATGGAAACAATATAATTATATTAAAAATAAAATATCATTAGAATAATTAATATCATGATATTACATGTAATAGGTGATTTATATTCAACTCATAAAAAATTATAGGTGCATAACATAACTTCTGTCTCAATTAATGCAAATTGAGATAAAAATATCTTAATGCATTAATAACTTTTAAAATGTACATCATAGAAATGATAGATCCCAAAATTGATATATAAAATAAAATAATATTCAATAAAATAAATATAAAATAAATTCATGGTATATATATACAACATCTTAAAGAAACTTTTGGCAAATATGACATGTCTTTTAGAGAATATAAAAGTGAGACTAAAATCACATATCACAAGACTCAAATCCATTTATAAAAATATGAATATCCTATATAATAAATATAAATTTATTATAAATCTTACAAAAATCATTATTATATAAAATATTCATCATATTATTTAATTGTGACCTTTTATTATCATTTATTATAATTTCCCTGTTAAAACATGTTTCTTGTAATATGTTCCTATTTTTTCTTGTATGTTTTGATTTATTATTTTTTGATCATGTTACATTGATCATGGATGGATCATATTAAAAGTCTAAAACATAATATAAATGTAAAATATATTATGTATATATGTATTATTAATAATCCAAAAAAATTAATTGAAAACTAAATACAACATCCGTAAACACTGTAGGTCAGACATATGCATAAACATTGATTCAATTTTTGTGAAAAATTAAATGAAATAATGTTAAATAAAATATTAAATTAAAAAATTATTTATATTCACTGTAAATAACATATAATTTGTAAAAAAAATTTACATTACATGAAATTAATTACTAAAAAATGGATCACATCAATTCGTTGGGTGGTAATCCAATATACTTGCAAACAACATTATTGTATCCCCTATTAAGAAACGTAAGAATATACTTGTGATATATATTTATATATATTAGGGATTTAGAGATGTTTTAAATATAATATATATTCATTTAATCCTTCCTTATTAGAAAAATTTTAATACTTCATTGGAAAAATACATCACCTCGATTCACCAGGCAATATTTTTCCTTACACAAAAGCGACATTGTTATTTTCCAAAAAAAAATTGTATGGGTTATATGTGGTATGATTATCAAATAGCTATAATAATATGAACATTTTATTTTTATAAAGTAAATTAATAATTATATATAGTTCTGATAGGTGGTGATAGAAAATGAATATAATCAGCTTGCAAGGTGGTAGTCTATCAAACACAATATTTATTGTTTCATAACAAATTTTAAGGGAGATGATAAATATTGAGGATATTAATTGAACATTATAACATATAATTATATTGAATATTATTATTTAATTATATCATGTGATTTTCAAAAATATTTTATTGGTTTGCAAGAAGAAATAAAATCAAATTCATAGTTACTGATGTTACAAAATCAATAGAAAACATCATTTTGTTTGAGCCAAAGGACATCAAAATGATGGAATTATGAACAAAATAAGTACTAAAGGATGATAAAATGGATTTAAGTATTTCAATATGTATATCTATGTGTATCTAATGGGTTTTGAGACAAATAACATGAGTAGAGAGGAATTTCCTTTTATAAGTGAGGTGATGGTAACATGTGTAATTTTCTAAAATAAAATGGTGTACCCATGTTGACACATTCTAATAGGACCCAAAATATACTATTTGGGGAACTGATACATGAAATGTTCAATATATAGTCATCCTTTTGAATGTGGTAATATTTTGGGTCATTCTTTTTCCCATAACAATATTTTTCTAATCCTCAATAACCATGTTGCTACCTTAAGTGCAATAAATAATTTGTACAATTTTTACTATTTATTCGTATAAATAATTATCTCTAACATACTAGATAAAAAAATTATTATAATTCTATATATGTATTGTATTTTTCTATATTTAATTAATATAATTAGAAAAATATATTTTAAAAAACCAATATAAGTGATGAGTAAACGGTTTTCTAATGAGAAATTGGTCAAAACATTAAAAAGTATTATTATATAAAAATTAAACCTGAAAATGAATCAAACAACACAAATTGAATTAATTTACATATTATTGATGTGATTATACTTTTAAATATATTTTAAAGTATTATTTAACAAAATAAGTTTATTTAAAACAAAAATAATTTTCCAATTAAGCCAATATTTTCATCATTCAACAAAAAAGTAATATTTCAAGAAAAATTATGAAATTTATCTTAAGATAAATTTGAAATGATTATTTCAGTAATTTTATTTATTTTATCATATTAATTTTATACAAGTTGTAGAAATTAATTTTCCTGACAAAAAAAAAATTAATTACATTTGTTGTGATAATAATGATGTTGATATATATAAATATTTTATAATATATTGTGTATTTTTGTATCAATTTGTTTTATTTATATATTCCTAAAATAAAAATTATAATAAATTTATTATTCTGATTCATTCACTGAGATTTAATTTCAAGGTAAAAATGATCACGTTAAAATATTAATATTAATAGTTTTTAAGGGTCATTAAGAATTGTTATTTCATGGAAAGAAAACTATTAAAAAAATTAATTTATTCAGAATAAAATATTTTATAAAATATTTTTCTATTAAAATTATGTTTAAAATATAATTTTAGGTAAGATGAACCAAATTATTTACATCATCATTGTTATATTTTTTGAATCTATAATGATTGATAAAATAGTGTTCCACACTGAGGGATGATATTTGGGTATTGGTGTTCTATTGAATTTCATTAGAATAGTTTACAAGGTGATCTACATATATGATTTCAATGTTGTACTAATGCTCTAATAATGGATTTTGAGTAACAATATATATAATATGATTCATGAATGATGTTCCTCCCTTAGGGATGGGGAAATATTGATGTTCTAGGAACCATTGATGTTTATTCACAATTATATGATTGACTATGGATCGAGGCACTATCATTTACGATACGTGGCAATTTAATTGGGTAGATGTTCTATGATTTCATAGTACATTATCAAGAAATTTTTTCTTGAGACTGAGGTGTCTATGTACTGAGCAATACATCAAGCATAGAGTCTTTTTCTTTTGATAGTGTAGTCATGGCCATATAGTCCACATGTTATTTGTGATAGACATTTATTGAATGGTGGTAAGGGACACACTAGAATTCCTTGAAGTATGGATGGTCAATTAATGTTCGGGAACCAAAGAATGATGATGGTATTTTTTATGTATTACCATAATGTTTCATCTATGATGATATTATTAGATGATCATGAACATTTGGAAAATGGTTATAAGTTCCAAGTTGGTGGAGCGACGTTGTGATTTATTTCTCACCCATATATATAGACCATGTTGTAAATTAAATTCATATGTAAATTTTTTGGGTGATTAATGATACAAGATTAAATACTTAATGTCCCTACATTTCATTATTGAGCAGTTTTTTAAGAGATCGATGATCTGGCTAGAGTCACTCAATTGTATACAAATGTATTATTATAAGACATGGGTTTGATAAAGTAGATACTAATGTATTTATATTTTTTAATATGCCATTAGCTTAGTCGTATAACTATTTTTAATGAATGATATTTAAGTTTGGGACAATTTTATATTTCATTTGTTACATAATTATTTTATATCATATATTTATTATTATTTTTCACCCATATGTGTATGTTTTTTGGTTATTTACATTTGGTTCTACACAATTATAAAGTCATATAGTATCTTCATAGTTCCACCATAAATCCTTTCTTCTAGTATGTATCATCTGACATATGAGGAGTAGTGATTTATGTCATGTGGAAAAAAATCTTATGTAGTAACCCAAACATTTATTAATGAATATTCCACTTGATCTAATTTAAAGTATTATTATGTAAAATGGTTATATAAAACATATTCACCTCCATGGTTTTATGTTTTTGGTTTTTAAAATACCATTAAAAATTGTTACCATGGCTAATATTACGATGGATAAGTGATCAAATGATTAGTATAAATATAGATATTTAAAAAATCCAATTTACTCAGACAAAAGAAGTGATGGCCTCATCCAGTAGAATTTCTCTATATGATGACCATTTATCACAGATCAAAAAGGAGGTATGATCACTGGCCTTCACTATTGAACAATCCAAAGCTGAGCATCAACATGTTAAGCTTGAATGTAACCGCCTACGAGAGAAGTGGATGTCAATATAGATTACCACCCGAGCAATGTTTTTGAGCCACCCCAATAGGCTGTCACAATCACAAAACATACCCGTTAGGTCTGATGTGGTTTTTATAATGTCTTATGGTACAATTCCATAGCACTATGACTATGCACCTTATTTTCTTATACAAAATATTCATTTATATCATTATTGTTACGTTTTAAGTAGTTTTTAATGAAAAAATAGTATTTGTAGTTAAATTAAAAAATATATTTTGATGAAGTAATGGTTTTTTGAATTAAATAATATATTAATAAAATACTATTACTAAATTAATTTTTGTTAAATATAAATGTTTGTACAATTTTTATGAATTCAATTTTAATTTTTATTAAGGTTTGAAAACTATTTACGTTTAAACCCATGAATTTTCAATAAATATCGGGTTTTGATTAAAAATTAAAAATTAAAATATATAGAAAAATATTCAGATAAAATTAATATTATATTTTTGAATTAGGATGGCGAAATTATCCAATGTTGAGGTTTTTGTAATTTTTTGAGACAATCAAATTTTGGGGTAAAATTTAAATATAGTTTAAATATATAATGTGATTTATGACATCATAATAACCCAAAATTGATGTAATAAAATACTATAAAAGGTATATTCGGCCAATATATGCTTTACCATAAATATAATGTTATTTTAGATTATTTTGGATAATTTTATGGTGCCATAGTGGGCCCTGCAAGACTACAAAAACATTTTAACATTTTAAAATGATTTCATTGATAGTGTGACCCAACTCTACATTATCAAGCCTAGTATTTCAATACATTCCTACATTGGAGTTATAAAATAATTATTTCTAGACCACTTTTTCAAAAAAATGGGCCAAATCCCAGAGTTGGTTTGTGGGTTTGATTAGTTTAATGTATAGTATCCAAAACCTAAATAACAAAGAATGCCCTCTCCTTTCCTATATAAACCCACACAATATCACATTCCTCATCACTCAAAACATTTGGATCTTGACCAAACCCTACACTAGTCTCTATAGAATCCTCCCAAGATGCCCCAAGATCCCATTAACCCCCTCTCAAGCCTATCACAGGCCTTGGGATCACACTTCATGTAAGGGGTCCTAACATTCCTTCATTCCATATTTATATATATCTTTACTAGTATAGTTATTCCCATTATTTTTCTATTAAATATATTGGGGTATGATTTTGATCTTCCAATAAACATCCCTACTTATGTTTTAATGATTAGATACCCCTTTATCTCTCATTAATTCCTCCCATGTACACCAGTTACCATGCTGAAAATCTGAAAGGGATTTCATTCACCGGATTTAAATTCAAGTAGTACTTTTATAGTATGCATCTTAATTCCATTACATATGTTGGTAAATTATATTCCATGTCCCCCTTATAGTAAATTTCATGTATAAATGATGAGATAACCCTTTCTCTCTCGTCAACCAATTTTATGATTTCTAGTGGACGTCAGTATGCTGCTAAAGTTACATCAAAATTTCCATGCCAAAATCATCACGTATGATAATGCCATACCCATTTTTCTATAAAGGGTATTCGACTCTATAAACATTTAATTATTGACTGAGTACACACATTTATGTATTCTAGATATATTATTGGTGGAATAAATTTTAATTTTTAATTATTTCGTGTTGTATGGTCTATTTGGAAAACTTATGGATGAAATGAAATGATTAAGAAGGGTTCCCCTAAAATCACCCCAATGCATTAGTTAAAGAATAGTATCATGATACACTAGGTGCAATGAGGTTTTAATAAAGATAATTCATGATCAATGAGGGTTTACTTGTGAAAATTAAATTTCAATAAGGGTTTATCATGCTCCATGTGCAATGGGCCTTGGCTCAGGCTAATATCATGTTAAATATTCGTTCCACATTTCCGGGCAATTCGAGCTATATCATGCCTCTATTTTCAGTTTTACCTTATGCACCATTGATATTTTTATTGGATAACGTGTACAATATTTTTCTTTTTATTACTTGTTTACTCTATAAATAGTCTTTATAGATCAACGTTTTTTTATGAAATTCCTCAGGTTATCTTTGCAATGCTAGGTAAGATGGAATTTGGTGGTCATGAAAATGAGGTTTTCATAAAAGATGTGGTATTTTATGTTTTATGTTGTTATGTAATGTTCCTCATTTCCAATGACAATATAAATCTCAATCCTTGGGGATTTAATAAGTGCATTTTTATGTAATAAATCATGATTATGTGTGTGTTAAAGATCATGGTTGTTATATTTGGTATCAAAGAATATGTTTAGTTAATTTTGAGATTTTGATTAGAAAACCCTAGTGAAATACTTATATATAAGATTGGGTATTATAAAAACATACCTATATATTTGTGAGTATATAGTAAGGGGTTTATTAGGAAAATATAGTTATGTCTAGATATAAAAAAGTAGAGGTGGCTCTGGCACAAATGTATCTAGGGGAAAAATGAAAACACCACTTGGAGCTTCACTCAAATGGGAACTGGTGCACGACAACGAGCGTCGCTACACTCTTGGTTTGACACACCTGGGGGATACTCTCTAAAAAATTCTAAAACATAATATAATATAATATTAAGGGAATAAAAAAATTATCCAATGAATATATGTTTGGAAGTAGATCATGGATAACATTGATTGAAGCCTGTAAATTCCTAAGTTCAAAAATAAATGTAATGTATAAGTTATCTATTTTCGTATTTGGATTACCCATTAAATATTTCTCTTAATATTCCTTTTATTTCATAAAATAGACAGTAATTGGAGGAATCGAGCTTACAAGCGATCTAATGATCAATGAGATGACATTTATAATGAGATGCCCAATCCAATGGGAGTGGGATTTCAAAAAACATTCACAATACCCTCTTAGTAAACTGAAGACGGGAAAAGAAACATGGGTCAATAGGAATGTACAACCCACAAAAAGAAAGAACAATCTATAATAATGATCTTCAAGAGAAAATGGCCTCCTATATTTAATGGATCATCTGATCCCTCAATCATATAACAAATTATTGACTTTATTGAAAAGATATTCTCCATCCTTAAATGTTATAAATAAGATAAGGTATATCTTCATAATTATCATATGGAGGGTGAAAAAGATCAATGGTGGACCACGATAAAAAAGATGATGCATGGGGAAGAGATCTAGGTGTTGGAATGGAAGGATTTATTTAAAATGATTTTCGATATATACTTTTTGTGCAACCTCCAACATGAGAAGTAAATAGACTTCCTTCCCCTAAAAAAAGATGATAAATCCATCATAACAAATGAGGAAAACATCACACATCTTTCATTATACTCCATTGTCTTTTTCGTTACCCCAAAGTACATATTTTACCACTTCATTGGTTGGATAAAAACTATCCTATGAAAAGACCTAGCGATCCATGGATTTGATAGCTATGAGAAAATTGTCTGATGTGCCCTCAAAGTAAAAATGGAAATTATTGAACCCTATGGGTATCATGGGTATACGAAGTGGAACGTGCAATATAATTTTTTTGGTCCAATGGATAAATCCAACGGGGCTACGATTTTGCATCCCCCACTTGCAAATGGCGTAGAAAGAAGAACCCCGATTAATTCTTGGAGGGGAAAAGGAAATGATTTAGTTATAGAAGAGAATGGAATCTGAAAATTAAAATTCAGCATGAAAAGCACGATGTTGAGATAGAGGAGAGGAACACTCCATTGGACCCTCAATCCATTGTTCATTGCATTAGAAACAATGAACCAGAACACGTTGAAAACAATTTCCCTAAGCCAAGGGTTTTATAAGGTAACCAATAACCTAAAAGATAAAAAGGAAAAGATTTTTCTGTCACTATCACAGAGGCAAACCACAAAAACGAAGTGGTGACATGTATTATAGTTATTTATTCATGAATAGTTAACATTCAAATTGATTCATGTTCTATTCATTCTTTTATATTTCTAATGATTAGAAGAAAAATCCCAACACCAACACAAATAATGGAAGTGAAGATGTCGATGAGAATGGAAAATAGGGGAGTCATTTAATCCTATGAATATGACTCTTCCCTTATCATAATTTGTGGATTTATCCTTTCAGTGAACCTCATCATACACCCTCTAGTGCAATTTAATTAAATTATTGTCATAAATTGGATTTCCCTATATATAGCAAACATAAATTTTCATGAGAGGGAAATCACTCGACATTTGGAAAATTGACCCCCGACATTGTACAAGTTCAATGATGATGATAAATCATCCTAAAACCCATTATCTCAAGTGTGGATTTAACTTCCCTATGAGTATGCATATCTTGCTCAGATGATGGAGTCTAAAGATGAAACATTCATTGAAGACACGATTATTGTGAGAGAATTCACTGATGTGTTTTCCAATGAATTGTCTGCTCTTCTTTCTATCAGATATGTTGAAATCTCGATTGATCATATACCTCGGGCATTGAATATATCCAAGACACCATATAGAATGGTTTTTGTGAATCTTGAGGATCTTAAGGAACAACTACAATAAATTATGGATAAAAGTTCTATTTTCCAATGTGATTCACTAGGGTGTGAACCAGTCCTCTTCATAAAAAAAAGGATGGGGCGATGCGCCTTTGCATTGATTATCATGATCATAACAACATCATGATAAAGAAAAAGTGTCCTATATCATGATTTGATTATTTGTTCAATCAACTACATTGAGACCAATACTTTTCCATGGTGGATATTCATTTGGGATATTACCAAGTATGTGTGAAGAAGGAGGATATCCCTAAGACTTCATTTCAAACTTGGTACGGGCTCTATTAATTCATAGTAATGTTTTTTGGACTTAGTAATGCTCTAGAAATAATCAAGGTCTTGATGAATAGAGTCATTCGAGGTAACCTCAACTAATTTTTGGTAGTATTCATAGATGATATTCTAATATACTCTAAATCAACAGAGGAGCATGAGGAGAATCTAAGCATTGTACTAGAGACCTTGAAGAAGGAGAAGCTCTAAGAAAAGTACATAATGTGTGAGGTCTGGTTGAAGAAGTCCTCATTTTTTGGTTATATAATAACATACAATGGGATATCTATGGATTTATCAAAGACACATTCAATTAAAGGATGACTGAATCCAACATCATTGACAGATATCCATAGCACCATTGGGTTAGCTGGACATTATTGACAATTTGGGAGAAATTTTTAACGATAGTCAAACCTTATTTCCAAGCTATCTCAGAGGGGATTCATGTTTTCATAGAGTGATGAATTCAAGGATAGCATCATGGTGTTTAAATATAGTCTTAACACTGCACCCATGATCAGACAGCCCACAAGTGCATAAAATTCTGTGGTATTCAGTGACGTATTGAATAATGGAATGGGCTATGGGTTGATTAAAAATGACAAATACATTACCTTAGATTTAATGAAATTGAATGTTAATGAGAATAATTATCCAAAAAATGATATGGAGTTGGTTACAGTAATCTTCACATTATAAATTTGGTTACATTATCTATTTAGGCAGAAGTGTGAAATTTATATGGATCACAAAATCCTCATGTATATATTCACATGGAAAGAGCATAATATTCACCAAGACTATTTTTAGAGATGATCATTGACTATGACTGATAAATTCAATACAATTCAAGGAAACTAAACATGGTGGGAGATACAATATGTAGAATGGATACACCAACTCTTTCATTGATTATAATTTAAAAGGATCCATTCTTCATAGATTTGATGAAGATGGAAATGGGAATCATAAATAAGGGAAAATCATCAATCCTTTCTGAAATGACTTCTCAACAGTCTATTTTGTAATGGATAAAGGATGATCAAATGGATGGTGTGAAAATTCAGAAGAAAGTGTAAACAATCCAAAAAGGGAAGTCCTTACAGTTCAATGTTAATGAAGATGGAACTGTGAGATTTGGGTTAATAATTATTGTTCCATAAAATCTAGAGTTAATTAAATAAATTTTGGATGATTCACATAAGACGAATTTCTCCAATCAACCAGGAAACACAAATATGTATCAAGATATCCAGGAGCATTATTAGTGGGATAATATGAAGAAAGAAATTGCTGAGTATACAAAAAATTGCCTGCTATGTTGGGAAGTGATGTATGAGAGGCTTGATTATAAATAGATTATTCTACCATTACCCATACGAATATGGAAATGGGAGAACATCAACATGGAATTTTTCACCAGACATCTGAAGACATCCAAAGGAAACAATGATATATGGGATGTTGTAGATTTTCTTACAATGACTGCACACTTCATTGAAATTTTTGGCGGATTTCACTTTGGATAAACTAATATCTATATACACCAATGTTGTTGTAAGGATACATCTAGTACCACTATCAATTGTATCTGATCTAGATCCAAGATTCACCTCTATGTTCTAGAAGAGTCTCCAACATTATCAAAAAACAGAGATGAACTTCAATAGAACATTTCATTATTAAACTGATTGAAAATTTGAGTGACCTATCCAAACACTTTGAGAAATGTTCAGAGTATGCTTAATAGACAGTAAATGATTATTTTATCAACATATTCCATTGGCTGAGTTCTATTATAATAATAGTTTCCACACATGATCCAAATAGTTCCTTATAAATCCCTTTATGGGAATATGTGAATAACACCGGCATGATGGGATGATGTTGGGGAGTGAAAACTCTAATGTCTGGAAATAGTCGAAGAAGTAGAAAAGATGTATAAGACCATGAAACATCACATTAATGTTTCACGATGTTGATAAATGGTCTATGTTGATAACTAGAGACGAGACCTATAGTTTTTATTGGGGACATGGTATTCCTGTGTATATCACTGTGGAGGAGAGTTATGATATTTGGGAACAAGGGAATTCTTAGACCAAGGTACATCAACCACTTTGAGAACCTTGGTTGCATTGGAGTAGTGTCCTATCGACTAGCACTCCCAACTATCCTATCTCAAGTACGTGATGTATTCAATGTATCACTTTTGAGGAAGTACATACATGACCCATCACATGTACATAATCTATAGGTGGAAAAATTGTAGAATGACCTCTCCTATAAAGAGAATCCATTGAAGATCATAGATCATATGGAAAATGTAACACCCTGAAATTTTATGAGATATATTATTTTCTTTGGTGTCTTCTATTATATAGTACACCAATAATAGGATGTACTATACGCAACACCGTATTATCTTGAAGTATACGCAACACTATTCTTTGCTTGGGTTACAAAAAATTTCAAGTTCGTTTTGTGAAAATTATTATACGCGACATTAAGTATATATTTTGTTTAAAGAATAAATGAAATAAGTTTTTATTATGTTATACACAAGACCAAATGAATCTTTCACTACACACATCCCTGACTTGGCTTGCAGTACACGCAATCAATACGTTCTTCGATAGCATGTGTAGTACGCAATACCGAGTTTCTCTAAACGAGATATTATTATAATATTATTATGAAGTAACCATTATGAATAGTAATACACACTTTTTGAAATTTTGTAAATTTTATCTTTCAAAATGGACTTCATTTTTGGATTCAGAATATCGAAATTATATTAGGGTGAAATATTGGTATTTTTCTGAAAACTATCAGTTTTTTATAAATAGTGAAAACACTGGGTTTCTATTTAAAAACCTACTTTTTATTTAAATAATTATTTATTTTATTTAAATTTATTTTAGGTAAAAATTGATACATAATACCTATATAAGATCAATGTAATTAATTGGAGTCATTTTATAATAATTTTAGATATAGAAAAATTTTATTGAACTTTTCAGCGTCTTTTACCCACCTCCTAGGAGCATTTCCAATTGTACATAAAACTTAATTTTACCACTTTTGTGAGTTGAATTTAGAAAATATTAGAGACACGGTTAATATCAAGGTGTAATATGTGGTTCAAAAAGATAAATATAATTTTAGGTGAATAATAATTATTTACTTTTATTTACCATAGTTAAAAGTAAATAGTGTAATTAAGGGTAAAAATTATATTATTACTACCCTAAAACATGTCCTAATTCTATTGGTTAAGTTTCATTTTACCAAAAACAACCTTATGGATAAAATATTTGCCTTTAGGTCCAGTTGGATTATATTAGGTCATTTATTAATATTTTATTTAAAGAAGAGTTAAAATAGTTAAAATCAACGTTTAATAACTAAAACATTTTTACTATAGGTTTATACATGACATAAATTTGACTATAAATATTAGTTATAAATATAAATAGATTTTATACATAAATGTATTTTGTTTATAATTTTTAGACATTGAATAATTTAATTTATTTGTGACACAAAGATGATGCAGTAATTACATTATTAATGAAATATTAAAAAAATTGATGTCATAAATACCCAAATAAATATAATTTGAGACTTTTTATAAATTCCACTATCTTTTAGATTAATATGACATGTTATTATTTATTAAATTAACTTAATAATAAATAATCATGCTGTTATAATTTTCACAAAAATCAATTACCAAATAGTGTCAAAATTGACCTAAATAGTTTTTTTAAAAAATAATATATTATCAATTGTTATTATATTACTAAAAATATATGGATCAAGAAAATGACATATATAAGGTCATAAATATTAATAATGAAACACTTGGGGTTATTTTTTCTTGATATAGTAAGTTTATTAACCATATAGTATAAGAAAACAAGAAGACACGATAAAAGATAAATTATTTAACTTAGAGATAAATAAAAATGATAAGGTTAAAATAGAAACCTAAACTTGTCTAAAACCTATAGGGTGAAAGGAGTTATATCCATACATACTTTATATTCATAATAAATCATTTTGGAACCATTATAAAAAAGATTATGACTTTATTATAAAATAATATTCTAACTTTTTTGTAAAGTGCCCCTCTCCTCCCTTATAAAAGGGCACCTCCTCCCTCTTCTCTTTACACAATTTTGAGCCTTAAATCTCAGCCAAAACCTGAACATTTCCCTTATAAACTTACCTAGAAATATTATAGTGGGTCTGGGCACCTAAAAATACCAACTCTAGTGCCTTAAGAGGAAGCATAAAAGAGGTGCGTCGAAGAAGAGGTAATATCTTCTACCGATTCTTTCATGTTTCTTTCTTCATCAACATCTTCTTCTTTAGTTTTTTCATTATAAAGTAATAAAATCAGTATCAATAATATAATGATATTTTATTTTAAATATGAAAAAACCCCATTTCACCTTCTATCCATCCTACGGAAAATGAAATCACTGCGCGTGCGTACGTACAAAATAACGTCTCCACACCGTGGTGTAATATGTTTTTCCACAACCACCTTACATGGATGGGTATAATGGTGTAAAGAATAAATATATTTATTTATTATAACATCATACTGATTCTGATATATTATATCATCCACTCCAATTCAATTCAATAATTATGGGAACGATATAATCCCTCGGGCGTACGTACGGATTACCGTCTCCACGACGTGATGAGATTCACTCTCCATGACAACCATTCAAGAATGATTATAAAGTATATATAATGAATAATAATGAAATATGTGACATGATAAAGCTACTATATTTATGTATATATATATATATATCATCTACTTACTTCCATTCAAGTCAATAAGGAAAGGAAAACAATGTTCATGCGTACGTACAACCTACCGTCTTAATGAATGGTGTATTTCATTTCATTTCTCAATTATATATATACTAAATATATATGATATATAAATCATGATTTACATTCTTGAAGTACATAAATCATGATATAAGTAATAATAATATCAATATCAACATGTCCAAACACGTACGATAAATAAAACGATTTTCCCAAAATGCTGCTTTAACATTGAATTTAAAAAAGAACGGGTAATATAAAGTTATAAGTGAACCATATATGTTATCATATCAATGAATATGATTCTGTAATAATACAATTACATTCTTTAAGTCATTATAAAGGAGGTTCGGATACGTATGAAGCATATCAGACCTAAGGTAATGGATTATTAATCCAATCTCATTCTTATCCGGGTGTGGTTATTGATAAGTATTTACTAGGGTTATTGTTATCATCCAGGTATATGATTTCTAAATTTTTTTTAATGTATGTTTAAAGTCCTTTTTACCAATTTTTTACTTTTACCACATGTTATGGAAGGAATCTTTCTTTTGTTTACCGTACATGTTACTTTTTGACATTTCTGGAAAAAGTACAATGAGAATGTTTTTTAACTTATATGGCATGAATGAATTTTTACATTTTCATAACACTTTATTTTAATGAATCATCCTATAGAATGATTTTATGATTATTTTCAACAAAATAATTTTCTTAGAAAATTTAATGTCATTTTGGGAAAATAAAATGATTTTGAAGAAGAAAGGATATTTTCCTCAAGATTTCATTTCAAGTGTTTTATAAAAACTTGTTTCCATATAAGATGGAATTATTTAGTATGATTATGTTTCAAGTATAATTTCTCTATTATTTACATGGTTTGATTTTTATTATGATGAAATTATATCCATTAGTTTTATATGGATTATGTTATGAAGGGATGATGTTTATGAAACCCATTTTATTCATTGGGTTATGATGAATGGTTTATGACTGTTTTGTGGAACACATGATAATGATTTCAATATGAGATGGGTGGGAACTATATCTCCATCCAATGAATTGTGTAAAGATTTATATCTCATGAGATAGACATGGCTGGAATAGTAAGGTATTCTGGTTTAGTGATATAGGAGTGGAACAAGGATTGAACTCGATTCAGAAAGGGTATTTTTCCACTATGATGGTCCTTGAATCAATGCCTTGGATTCCATGGAAATAATATCATGTGCTTAATGGTTTTCCACAATTAAATGTCTTACTCCCATGATATTTTATCATGATTGATTTTCATTTATGATATATTCCTTACGTACTGCTAAGATTTATTTCACAACCCAAGATTTTGATGTTTAAATATTATTTTCATGTTTTGAAGTTCAAATGTATATGGTTTGTTTTATTTTCTCCATGCTTACCCTTAAGGAGTATTTGATCTCACCCTTTATATCTTTTATTTTCCCCATGATATAAATAATGGTTTTAGTTATGAAAAAAATGATGATCTTTATGGGAGATGTTGAAGATCTTTCACCAATATTAAAAGATTATGTTCCATGTTTCCAAAGACACTAATCTATTGCGGTCCTTGTGTGTTTGTTTTTGTTATGTTTTAAGTATTCCATAAAAGTAATGTAATGTATATGTACGTCCTGTATGGGTCTATATATTTGGTATCAGAGGCAAAGGATGTAGGAATGAATTTTATCCTTGGGAACTCTCACATGTGAGTGTTGGACGAAGCATGGTTTTCTACCCAAGGGATTCATGACGAAATGGCTGCCACAAGATATGGTGGTGTGTCCCACCCAGGGGGTGTAGCCGCCCATGGAGTGCCCTGATAGGTATCAATTATAGTTCACTCGATGTAATTCCAGACTTCTATATTTGGTATCAGAGGAAAGTTTTATTTAACCTTTGGAAACTAGGGTGTGAAAACTTTAGTGAGATCCCTATCGATATTCCTAAGGTATGTCTAGGGATGTCCCTATGGTTAAGTATACGTATAGGTAATAATACTAGAATTACGGTTAAGATCTTAGAATTAAAAATAAAATGTTATATATTGAAGTTAACCCCCTTTAATATATTGTATTCCCTATCATTATTTTTTCCTCACACTATTGTTTTTGGGTTTTAGGCGATGGTTGGAACCCGAAGGAACCATGTTGATCAATGTAATGGACAATGAATTGATTCTCCTCTTGAACAAACCACTGTTGTGGGAGATGGAGTGCAAAATCTTATTGCTATACTTACACATGATATGAATCATTCTAGACTTCCAAATGAGCAAATAAAGGAACAATATTCTATTGAGTCATTCATGAGGAAATGTCCACCTTATTTCAGTGGGTCTTCTGATCCACTTGTTTCTGAACAATGGATTAGTACCATTGAAAGGATATTTTCGATACATCGTTGTTCCAAGCATGAAAAAGCCATTTTGGCTATTTTCCTATTAGAAGGTGAAGCAGACCAGTGGTGGACTCTAGTTAAAAATATAAGGCCCCAAGATGAAATTGAATCCATGAAATGGAACGAGTTCAAGTACTTGTTTTTCAATAAGTACTTACCTAATATTCATCGAACATAGATGGATAAGGAGTTCCTTGAGCTTAAGAAAAAGTATTATGAATCTGTTGGTATATATGAAGTGAATTTACAAGGCTTTCTTGGTATGCATCTGGATTTATCATCCAACCTGAATGTAAATTTGATCGATTCATCAGTGGATTAAAACCAAGTCATCGAAGGGAATTAGCTATTAGAGACTTCAGTAGCAATGAATAAATTGTGTGTTGTGCTATTAAGGTAGAACTGGAAGTTGGTGTTACATATCCATCTCATGGTTTTGACAAGAAACAAAAGATGGATTTCAAGGAGAAATCTCATATCAATGGTGAAAAGAATTTGAATGTTTCTTTATGCTCAATGTGTGGAAAGAATCATGGTAGAGATTGTCTAAAAGTTACTAGAAAATGTTTTAAGTGTGGAAAAGAATGTCATCGAGCAGTTGAGTGTCGAAGTAATGGAAAAAGGGTTTCTAATGATGTGAATAAAGAAAAGACTGTAGAGAACACACCACCAACACATCAATGTTTGAAGTGCAAGGAAATGGGGAATTATTCTAATCAATTCCCTAATCCAAGTGTAAATGACTATCAACTTTAGAAACCTCTTACGAAAAAGGATAAAGGGAAGCCACATGCGATCACTATTTGTGATGTTGAGTATGACAATGATGTTTTGTAATGATTAAGTGTTTATGTAATGGGATTTAAAAATACTATCATTGAATCTCATTTATAGTATTGTGGAAATTTGGAATATCTATGTATTGGTTTATTATGGATTTCAATAATTATATGAGACCAGAAACCAAAAAAGTGATTCAAATATTTTGGAAAGTATATGATATGCACATAATGAATGGATAAGGAGAAAATAATATGTTTTATAGTATTAATGATCTTATGATTGATATAAAGACTAAATGATATCATGGTTTGAGTTTATATAATTTTGGGGATTTTGGTATGTGGACAGACTGATCTTTTAACAACATTCATGTTTTCACTAAGGTTCAATGGGTATTCATTTTTCAAGAGAATATATGATTAAGGAATTCGAATGTTTTGAATGTGACCAACAAGACATATCTTATGATATATGGGGATAAATGACGGTATTTACATGCTTGGTAGATGGCCTATCTTTCAATCTTTTTCCTTATACTGTGAGTCTGAGTATGTGCAGAGATTGGAATAGATTATGTTAGAGATTAGATAGTATTGATTAAGGCTATACGTTTTTGATATTATTTTTGAATGTTATAATAGTATTGTATTAGAAAAAGGACTACCCGTAGGATGGGAGACAACCCATCACGTCAGAAAAGGATATGGGAATCGAAGCCACAACCGAAGTGCGGCATGCCTTTATAACTGTCCTACATGAATTCCCTAGTTAGTAGAAATTAGTTTTATATTATTAACCAGGATGATAGATGAAGTATAAGTTCACTTTTATAACCATGTATTATTAGTCTCACCGTAAATAGACTTATGTATATAATTATTACAAACATTATGTTTAAGACAGATGGAATGACCTATCATTCTATCGCATGATCCACTAACACTTCATGGAATACAAATTCAACATCATTTCATTAAGAGATGAATAGGAAATTGTTCAAGGCATGAACAACACTATGATTATACAAAAATCAATTAAGTATTTATTTTATTTTAAAAAATATGCAACATTAGGGATATGATTTTGAAAACAAATTTTTTTTCCTAGTTCTCTCATATCTGATTAATCAGACGGTACCTTAGATCATCACAAATTTATGGCTTTGTGATTGTTGGATTTTTTCATATCCATGTTCTCTACCACTCTTCAACAAAACCTAATGGTTATATTTCTCTTCCATATACATATCTTCAACTATATTCTCCTATGTGGAATCCCAGTCATTAGTTACTTTGGGTATCCGTTATGTTTCTAACGCTCCTTCTTTAAAATGATGATTTAGTATTCCTTTTTACGATGTGGGTTTTTATGAATGAATCTTTTATTTACTAAACTATTTATAACACCAATGAATTTCGAGGGAGAAATTCATTTTAAGGGGGGTAGAATGTGACACCCCGGGATTTTATGAGACATTATTTTCATTGATGTCTTCTATTATACACTACCCCAAGATTAGCTTGTACTATATGCAACACTGTATTATCTTGTAGTATATGCAACACTATTCTTGGCTCCTGTTATACACAAATTCACATTTGTTTTGTGGAAATTATTTTACGCAACATTAAGTATAGATTTTTTTAATGTATAAATGAAATAAGTTTTGATTATGTTATACGCAACACCAAAGGAATCTTTCACTACACGCAACCCTGACTTGGATTGCATTACATGCAATCAAGTCCTTTTTCGATAGAGTGTGTATTAAGCAATACCGAGATTCGCTAAATGAGATATTATTATAATATAATTATTATCTAGCCGTTATTAATAGTAATACACACTTTTTGAAATTTTATAAATTTTAACATTCAAAATGGACTTCCTTTTTGGATTCGGAATATCGAAATTATCCTAGGGTGAAATTTTGGTATTTTTCTGAAAACCTTCAATTTTTTATGAATAGTGAAAACACTAGGTTACTATTTAAAAACTGATTTTTTATTTAAATAAAAATTTATTTTATTTAAATTTATTTTAGTTAAAAATTGATACATAATACCTATATAAGTTGAATGTAATTCATTGGAGTCATGTTATAATAATTTTATAAATATAAAAATGTAATTGAACTTTTCACCGCCTTTTACCCACCTCCTGGGAGAATTTTCTATTTTACATAAAACATAATATTACCACATATGTGAGTTGAATTTCAAAAATCCGAGAGACACAATCAATATAAGGGAGTAAAATTTTGTTCAGAAAGATAAAAATAATTTTTGGGGAATGGTAACTTTGTACTTTTATTTACCATAGTTAAAAGTAAATAGAGAAATTAAGGGTAAAAATGATATTATTATTATCCTAAAACATGTTCTAATTATATTGGATAAGTTTAATTCGAACAAAAACAACATTAGGAATAAAATATTACCCTTTAGGTCCACTTGGATCAAATTTGGACATTTATTATTATTATTTTAAAGAAGAGATAAAATAGTTAAAATCAAAGTTTAATAAATAATTCATTATTAATATAGGGTTATACATAAGATAAATTTGACTATATAAATTAATTATAAATATAAAAATATTTCCTACATAATGGTATTTTATTTATAATTTTTATACATATAATAATTTAATTTCATTATGGCAGAATGATGATGCACTAATTACATTATTAATGAAATATTAACATAATTGATGGCATAAATACCCAAATAAATGTAATTTGAGACTTTTTATAAATTACACTAATTTTTTATGTTACTATGTCATGTTATTATTGATGAAATTAACTTTCTTTGAACTAATCATGCTGATATGATTTTAACAAAAATCAATTACCTAATAGTTTCAAAATCTTCATAAAATAGTTCTTAAAACAAATATTATATTATTAATTGTTATTCTATTCCTAAAAATCTAAGGTTTAGAAAAATTACATATATAATGTTTTATATATTAATAATGAACCACTTGGTGTTCTTATTTCTTGTTATAGTATGTTTACTAACCATATAGTGTAAGAAAAAAAAAGGACACAGTAAAAGTTAAAATATTTAATTTAGAGTTAAATCTAAATGATAATATTAAAATAGTAATCTAAACTTGTCTAAAACCTATTGGTTGAAAGTATTTAGACCCATCCCGACTTTAACTTTGAAAGAAATCAATTTAGAACCATTATAAACTGAATATGTCTTTATTACATAATAAAATATTAAGTTTTTCCTAAAGTGCCCCTCTCCTCCCTTATAAAAGGGCACCTCCTCCCTCTTATATTTACTAAATTTTTAGCGTTCAATCTCGGAAAAAACCTGCCCATTTCCCTTCCCAACTTCCCTATAAACAATATAGTCGTTCGGGTCACCATAAAAATCCATCTTTAGTGCCTTAAGAGGAATCTTATAAGAGGTGCGTCGACGAAGAGATAATCTCTCCTACAGATTCTTTCAAGTTTCTTTCTTCTTCAACATCATCTTATTTATTTGTTTAATTATAAAGTAATAACATCAATATCACTAATATACTGATATGTTATTATAAATATGAAACAACCCCCTTTCACCTTCTATCCATCCTACGGAAAATTAAATCATCGCACGTGCGTACGTATAGAATATCGTCTCCACGCCGTGGTGTAATCTATTTTTCCACCACCACCTTACTTGGATGGGTATAATGGTGTAATGAATAAATATATATAGTTATTATAACATCATACTGATTATGAGATATTATATCATCCACTCCAATTGAATTCATTAATTATGGGAACGATATCATCACTCGTGCGTACGTACAGATTACCCTCCCCAGGACGCGATAAGATTCATTCTCTAGTTTAACCATTAATGAATGATAATAAAGTATATATAATGAATAATAATGAAATATATGGCATGATAAAGCTACTGGATTTATGTATATATATATATATCATCTACTTACTTACATTCAAGTCAATAAGGAAATTAAAACAACGTTTATGCGTACGTACGGCCTACTGTCTCCATGAACAGTGTATTTCGTTTCATTTATCTATCTATATATATATAATGAATATATATGATATATAAATCATTATTTAAATTCTGAAAGTAATTAAATCATGATATAAGTAATTATAATATCAATAATAACATGTCCAAACATGTACAATAAATAAAACGATTTTACCCAAAATGCTGCTTTAACATGGAATTTACAAAAGAACGGGTAATATAAGTTATAAGTGAACCATATATGATATAAAAACAATGAATATGATTCTATAATAATCTGATGACATTATTTAAATCATTATACAAGAGTTTCAGATACGTACAAAGCATATCGTACCTACGGTAAGGGACAATTATTCCAATCTCGATAGTATCTGGGATTGTTTATTCGTACGTATTTACTGGGGTTATTATTATTATACATGTATAAGTTTTATAAATTTTTTTTCATCTATGTTTTAAGTCCTTTTTACACATTTTTTACTTTTACAACATGTTATGGAAGGAATCTTTCTTTTTTTACCATACGTGGTACTTTTTGACATTTCCGGCAAAAGTACGAGGAGAATGTTTTTATAACTTATACGGCATGAATAGTTTTTTATATTTTCATAATTCTTTATTTACATAAATATTCCTCTAAAAATATTTCATGATTATTTTCAAAAAAAATTCTTTTCCTTGAAAATTGAATTTCATTTTTTAAAAAGAAAATGATTTTGAAGAAGAAAGGATATTTTCCTCAAGAATTCATTTGAAGTGTTTTATCAAAACTATTTTCCATCTAAGATGGAGTTATTTAGTATGATTATAATTCAAGCATAATTTCATTATTATTTACATGGTTTTATTTTTCTTATGATGAAATTATATCAATTTGTTTTTTATGGATTATGTTATGAAGGGATGTTGTTTATGAAACCCATTTTATTCATTGGGTTATGATGAATGGTTTGGGACTGTTTTGTGGAACATGTTAGAATGATTTAAACATGAGATGGGTGGGTCCTATATCTCCCTCCAATGCATTGGGTAATGATATATATCTCATGAGATAAACATTGCTGGAACGGTAAGTTATTCGGGTTTAGTCATATAGGACTTGAATGAAGAGTGAACTCGATTCAGAATGGGACTATGTCCACTAAGATGGTCTTGGAAGCAATGCCTTGGCTACCATGGAAATAATATCATGTGCTTAATGGTTTTCCATAGTTAAAGCTTTTATTCCCATTCTATTTTATCATGATTTATGTTCTTTTATGATCTATGCCTTACGTACTGCCAAGATTTATTTCACAAGTCAATATTTTTATGTTTAAACATTATGTTCATGTTTTGAAGTTCAAATGTATATGGTTTGTTTTATTTTCCCCATGCATACCCTTACTGAGAATTTTATCTCAACCTTTATATGTTTTATTTTCCCTAGGATATAAAGAAAGGTATTAGGTAAGAAAAAAAGGAGGAACTTTATGGGAGATGTTGAAGATATTTTACCATGATTAGAAGATTATGTTCCACGTTTCCATTGACACTAAACTATTACGGCCCTTGTGTGTTTGTTTTTGTTATGTATTAAGTATTATGAAAAAGAAATTTATTGTCTATGTACGTCAAGATTTGGGTCTCTACAGATAACGATCTACAAAATAAGACAATTCCCCTCATGAAGGTGTAGTTATGAAACAACAAGTTTGGAGAAAAAACAACCATGAAATCTGAGGAAGGGATGATGCAGAGCTATCTTCATCTGTTTTAGTTTGGGAAATAGAAATTTTGAATGAGAAATCTCTTAAGGTGGGGGGGGGGTTTATCGACCAAATTTTTTATTTCTAAAAATTTTCCATGATTTAACTAATTGTTTTATTATGTAATATGTTTATATGAAACATGTTCACTTCCTTGTTTTTATCTTTTTGGGTTTTACAATACCATTAAGAATTGTAACCATTGCTAATATAGATATTTAATAGTGATCACATTATTAGTATAAATATAGGGATTTAACGAAAACAATTTACTCAGACAAAGGAATTGATGGCCTCATCTAGTAGAATTTCTCCATATAAAGCCCATTTGTCGGAGCACTGAAAAGAGGGAGCATCCTTAGGCTTCAATCTTGACCAAACCCAAGCGGTGCTTCAATAGTTTAAGCATGAATTGAACCAGCAATAGGAAATTTGGGAGTCAATAGAGATTACAACCCAAATTATGTTATCTGAGCCACCCTAATAGGCTACCACTATTACACTCCTTGCCCTTAGGTCTTATGCGGGTGTTATAAGAGGTTATTTAACATAATTCTAGAACTATTATTATGTGGATTATTTTTCTATAAATAATATACTTTAATTTCATTATTGTAATTTTGTAAGTGATTTTTAAAGAATAAATATTATTTGAAGAAAAATTTAGAAATATATTTTGATGAATTAATGTATTTTTGAATTAAAGAAAATTTTAATTAAATAATATTATTAAATTTTATTTTTTAAACATAAATAAACATATAAGTTTTATGAATACCATTTTATTTTTTACAAAGGTTTGAAAATTGATTTCAACAAAACCAATGAATTTTCAATTATTATCAGTTTTTATTTTAAAATTTAAAAAATCACATATTTAGAAAATTATTTTAATAAAATTATTGTATTTTTGGAATCAGGGCATCGATATTATCCAACTGCAAGTTTTCCAATATTTTATGAAATAGTTGAATTTTTGGGTAAAAATCATTACCATTTAAATATATAAATTGTTTTATGAAATTATAATGATCCAATAGTGATGTAATAAAATACTATAAAAGAGATATTCATCCAATATATGTTTTACATTTAAAATAATTTGATTTTACAATTTTTTTATTAATATTATGATGCATTGGTGGACCCTCCAAGACATATAAAACATTTTAACATTTTAAAATAGTTTCTATGATAGTTTGACCCACCACCTGATTAACAAGTCAAGTATTTTAATATGTTTAGACATTGGCTTTATAAAATAATTTTTTCAACTCCCCTTTTGCAAAAAACATGGGAAAAAACCATTGTTTGGTTTGAGGTTTAATTATTTTAATGTGTGGGGAAAAAATTCTATATAATAAAAAATTACATATCATTTCCTAGATAAACACACTCCATCACCAATTCCTCTTCACTAAAACCATTTAGAGCTCGACCAAACATGTCCTGCTCTCTCTATAATCTTCTCAAGTCACCCCATGATCCCATGAAGCTTATCTCAAGCCTCTCCCAAGCCTTTTGAATCACACTTCCATGTTAGGGATCCTCACATTCCTTTATTCCATATTTATGTCTATGTTTATAATGTTTTAATTCCCTTTTACATTCAATAAATAATTGATGTGTTATGATTTTAACCTCCCCTAATCATTCCACTATATTTTTTATTGATGAGAGACCCATTTCTCTCTCATTAATTCTTCCCATGTACACCTGTTACCATGATAATATTTCATATGGGATTTCTGTATCCTCATTTAGATTGAAGAAATTGTTTTATATTATTCATATAAATTCCATTACATATATTAAGATATTATATTTCATGACCCCTTACTATAAATTTCTTTTATAAATGATGAGATACCCATTTCTCTCTCAACAACTAATTTTACGATATCTATTTGACATTGTTATGTTGCCGATGTTACACCAAAATATCTATGACAAAATAATCGTGTGAGTAATACCATACCCATTTCTATATCAAGGTTATTCACATTAATAAATATTCAATTTTTTATTTAGGACATATAGTATTTATTCCACATATGTTATACGTCGAATAAATTATAATGTTTATTTAGTCCATGTTGTATGATCTATGTAGCACACTTTTTGGATGAAACGAAATGATTAAGAATGGTGCGCACAGACAACGGTCCAATGCAATGGGTAAAGAATAGTATTATGATACTCCATGTGATATGAGGGTTTAATAATTCAAATTCAAGTGAAATTCAGTTTTACACATGGTGACTGAATTGCAATGAGGGTGTATTGATGCTCCATGTGGAATGCTACTTGTATTAAGCTAATATAATGTGAAATGTTATTTCCAAATTTCAATGTAATTCAAGCTATATCAGAACTTTATCTTAAATTTATCTTCTTCTCCTATGATATTCATATTTTTTAACATGTAATTTACTTTTCATGTAATTTATTTTTAGTCACATATAGGTATTTATATCTCAACCTTTTTATTCAAGTCCTCAGGTTATTCCATGCAATGCTATGTATAAAAGACTATTGTGGCCATGTAAAATTAATATTCAATAAAGTTGTGGTATTTTATGTTTCAAGATTTTATTTAATGTTCTTAATTTCAAAGGACACTAGACATATCGATCCTCATTAACTAATAAACTGCATTTTTATATAATAAATCATGTTTATCTGGGCATTAAAGGGAATAGTTGTTATAGTTGATATCAAAGGATATGTTTAGTTATTTTTGGAATTGGGATAAAAACCCCTTGTGAAAGCATTAGGGATAATACTATGTATAATATAAAATCCCTAAATTTTGGTGAGTGTAGATTAAATAGTTTATCAATAAAATACATCCATTTCTAGATTCTAATAAGTATTGGAGGCTCTGGCACATATCTATCTTGTGGTTAATCATGATAACACCACATTGAGTTTGCCTCGAACTATAACTGTTGAACGACAACAGGCCTACCAACACTCTTTAATCGATAATCCTGGTGGATATTCTTTAGTAAATTAATTATCTTAATATGAACCATTATTAAGGTCATAAAAAAGAGCCCATATAAATATTATATAGGAATTAGATCTTTGATAACATGGATTGAAGACTATAAATTCATAAGTTAAGGAAATAAATGTAAATTATATATTATCCCTTTTGTAATTGGATTCCCCATTATGTGTTACCCAAAACATTCCATTTATTCCATCCAATGGCACGTAAAAGGATGACTTGGGCAGACAACTGATGCAAATATCAATTTGATGACAGCTCTAATGAGATGATCAATCCAATGGTAGTTGGGATCACAAACATTGTTATGATACTCTCTTTGTTAACTCGTGTTGTGAATAGAATCATGGGTAAAGAGGAACGTCCAAACCCGCACACCCACCCTAATAAATAACAATTATAAATTGAGTGTTTCATGAGTTAAAGGTCTCCTGCTATTAATAGATCATACGATCCCTCATTCACCTGGAAAAATATCATCTCCATTGAAAAGCTCATATCCATACTTTAATGTTCCGAACAAGAGAAAGGTTGTTATGGATGAATATCATATGGAGGGTGAAGCTAATCAATGGTGGGAATTGATCAAAAATATGTATCCTGATGAAGGGATCTAGGAAAATTATATGAAGGATTTCAGGAAAATGTTTTTGAATAAATATTTTCTGGTCACCCTCTTACATAAGATGAAATGAGACTACCTTTCCCTCAAGAAAAAAGATGAAAAATCCATTAGTGCATATGAGAAAAATTTCACAAGTCTTTCATGATACAACTTCATATTTTTTATTACAAAAAAATTCAAGGATGACTGATTCATTGGTGGATAAAACCTAGAATATATAAAGACCTAGGGATCTGTGACATCGATAACTAAGATAAAAGTTTCTGATGTGCCACCAAAGTCTAAATGGAGATTAGAAAATCTTAGGGATATCATTGGGATACAAATATGAATGTGGAATATAAATCTTCAGTATGATGCTTAAATCTAATGGTTCTTTGAAATTCCCACACCCCACTTGACAAAGGAGCAAAAATAAGAATCCTATAAATTTCTTAAAGGGGATGAGAAAATGCATTAAGTGTAAAAGGGAAGGGAACCTCATTAAATGTCGGTGAGAAAAAAATGTTGTTGTGATAGAGGTGAGAAACCCCTCGTATTACTCTCAACACTTTGTTCATTACATGAACTGCAATGTACCCAAGAACTTGTCAAACTAGTTCCCTACTATAAGGGATTTTGGAGGAAACCAACCACCTCCAAGGCAGTAAGGGTGAGCTGTTTTCCATTACTACCACTGAAGAAAACCCTTATAATGAATTGGCCACATGTACTATAGTTATTCATTCAATGATAGAAAAATAACTTTTTAATTCTTGTTCTACTCATTATTTTATATCCTGTTAGTTTAGTAGGACACTCCAAGCACCCAAAAAATCATGGATGTAACATTTTTGATTAGAATAGAAAAAAGGTTAATCATTGCATCCCATCAATATAACTCCACCCATATTATAATTTTTGGATTCAACTTCTAGTAAAACCCTATCATACATCATATTGTATAATATAAGGTAATTCCTGTAAAGGATTTCCATTACCTATTTAGATCCAACATAAATTACTATGAGATGAAAATCACTCTATATAGGGCGAATCGACACCTGATTCTATACAAGTGAAATTAGGAGGATGAATCTTCATTAAAACCATCATATCAAGCATGCGTATTACTGTCATATGAGAACACATATGATTCTATGTTGATGGAGTCTAATGAAGAAACCATCATTGAAGACAAGCAATCTTAGGTGGAATTCGCTAAAGTTTTTCCCATGAAATTTCATTGTCTTCCTCCTAGAAGAGATGGTGAATTCTCAATTGGTCTCATACATGAGGCATTGAAAATATTCAAGAATCTGTATATAACATCTTTTATGTAGCATGAGGAACATAAGAAACGACTCTATGAGAATCTGAATAAAGGGTTCATATGCACAAGTGCTTACCCATGGGGTACAACAGTCCTCATCATCAAGAAGAATGATGAGACAATGCATCTTTCCATTGATTATTGTGATATTAATAAAATCACGATGAAGAAAATTTATCCTCTTCCATGAATTGATGACTTGTTTTATTTTCTATGTAGAGAATAATAATTCTCCAAGGTGGATATGTAGTTAGGATATTACCATGTAATGGGGAAGTAGGAGGATATCCTTAAAGACTACTTTTTTTACAATGTATGAGCACTATAAATTCATAGTAATTCCTTTTGAACTCACTATTGCTCCAAAAATCTTCATGGACTAAATTAATATAGTCTTTAGAGATTATCATGACAAAATATTGGTAGTCTGTATAGATGATATTATATTATACTCCAAAACCGAGGAGGATCATGAGGAGAATTTATGCACTGTACTTGTGTCTTAGATCTAAATTTATCTTCAGTAATTATCACATTAAGAATTTGGATACATTTCCTCTTTGGGGGAAGTGTGAAATATATATGCCTAAAAAAATACTCATGTTTATATTCACATAGAAAGAGCTGAATATTTTTAAAGGAAGCTTCTTAGATATGATCAATGACTATGACTGCTCAATTCACTACCATTCGGAGAAAGTGAACACGGTGGTAGATACTCTATGTAGAAAGGATCCAACAACTCTTCCATTGATGATAATTGGAAAGGATCCAATATTCTTAAATTTTATTAAAATGGAAATAAAAATCATAAATAAGTGAACATCATCAATCTTTTCACAAATTTTTTCTCAAACATCTATTTAGGACATGTAAAAGGATTCCAAAAAAGATGATGTGTGAATTCATAAGAAATAAGAAACTATCAGAAATGAGAAATCCTCATAGTTTAATGTTAGCAAAGAAGGAACTGTGATTTTCTGGTATAAACTATGTGTTTCATCAAATCTGGAGTTAATGAAAGAACATTCAGATGATGTACATATGTCGAATTTCTCCATTCACCCATAAAAGATAAGTTTGTTTCAATATCTCCAAGATAATTATTGGTTGGGTAAAATGAAGAAGGATATTTCTGAGTATACATAAAATTTCCAGGTATGTTAAAATGTGAAGGCTTATATGGAGAAGTATAAAGGGATTATGAAACCATTACCCCATACCAAAATGGAAATGGGAGAACATCACTATGGACTTTGTCACTGGACATCCGAAGACATCCATTGTAAAAAATGATATATGTGTTGTTATGGATCATCTTACAAATACTACACACTTCATTCCAATTTTGGAGGATTTCTCATTCGATAAATTGTCACCTTTATACATCATAGAAGTGGTAAGGCTGCATATATTACCATTATTTATTGTATCTCATTGAGATCCAAGATTAACATCTATGTTCTAGAAGAGTCCCCTACATGATCTTAATTCCGAACTCAACTTCTATACGACTTATCATTCTCAAACGGATGGCTAATATGATCAGACAATCCATACACTTGTTGACATGTAGATGAAATTCTTAATGTAGTTCAAAGGAGGACTGGATCAATATCTTTATATGATTGAGTTCTCATACAATAATAGTTTCCACATAGTTAACCAAATGTCTCCTTTTTATGCAATTTTTGGGAATTGGTGGAGAACAATGGAATATTGGGATGAAGTAGGTGAGATAAAATTACTCAGACCGTAAATTATCAAATAAATGGGGGAGAATGTTAAGACAACACAACAGCACATTAAACCTGCTCATAGTCGACAAAAGATCATTTTCGATAATCGTCGATGAGACCTAGTGCTTTATGTTTGGGACACAGTATTCCTCTGCATGTCACCATGGAAGAGATTTTTAATATTTGGGAAGAACGAAAATCTACGTCCAAGGTACATCAGGCGTTTTGATATCCTTGATCACATTGGAGCAGTGGTCTATCGACTAACACTCCCACCGAACATGTCTCAAGTAGATGATGTATTCCTTGTATCACTCTTGAGGAAGTAAATACTGGACCCATAGAATGTAAAAAATCAATAGGTGGTACCATTGTATAATGTCCTATCCCAGGAAGAGAATCTAATGATGATCTTAGATCATAGTTAAAAAGTTCTATGATATAATACAATTCCCCTCGTCATGGTGTTCTGAGAAAACCAAAAGTTTGAAGAAACAATGGGGGAATCAGAGGAAATGATGAATCAAACTTAACCTCATCTTTATTAGTATGGGAAAATTAAATTTCTAGGTGAAATATTTATAGTCTAAAAGAGTATAACGACCCATAATTTTATTTATGAAAATTACTCTTGATCTAATTTAATGTATTATTCTATAAAATTGATATATAAACATATTCACTCCCTTGGTTTTATGTTTTTGGATTTAAAAAAACCATTATTTATTGGTACCATTGATAATATAGTCATTGAATAGTAATCAAATGATTAGTATATATATAGGGATTTAACAAATCAAATTTACTCAGACAAAGGATGTGATGGCCTCATCTAGTATAATTTATCCATATCAAGCCCATTTGTCAGAGGTCAATAATAAGGGATCATCCAAGGGCTTCACTCTTTACCAAGCCCAAGATGAGCTTCATCATGTTAAGAATGTATGTAACCGCCTATGGGAGAAGTGGAAGTTAATAGAGATTACCACCCGAGCAATGATATTCGAGCCTCCATAAGAGTCTTTCACCATCACACACATTACTCATTGATCTTATGTAGGTGTTGTAATTGTTTTTGTAACAAGATTATAGAACTATTTTTATGTTCATTATTTTTGTATAAATAATATACATTCATTTCATTTTTGTTACATTTTAAGTGATTTTTATAGAAAAAATAGTGCTTTTAGTTAAAGTAAGAAATATATTTTGAGGAATTAATGGATTTTTGGATTAAATAATATTTTAATAAAATATTAATACTAAATTTATTTTCAGTAAATATAAATGATCGTATAATATTTATTAATATAATTGTAATTTTTATTAAGGTTTGGAAACTATTTTTATCAATACCCATAAATTTTTAATATATATTATTTATTTTAATTCAAACTACACATATTTGTACAATTATTTATATAAAATTAATATTATTTTTGGAATCATGACAATGAAATTATCTAATAGTGAGTATTCCAAAATTTTCTAAGACAATAAAATCTTTGGGTAAAAATTAAATATAGTTTAAATATATAATGTGTTTTATGACATCATAATAGACACAATAGTGATTTAATAAAATAATATAAAAGGGGAATTCATACTATATATGTTTTACCTTTAATATAATGTAATTATATTTATTTTATTAATTTTATGGAGTCATAGTGGACCCTCTAGGGATTATAATGTATTTTAACAATTTAAAAAGATTTCCTTGAGAGTGTGACTCACCTCTACATTAGAAATCATATTGTTTCAATATTTTTGGCCATTGGACTTATCATGTAATGTTTTCCACTAACTGTTTGAAAATATACATTGGCAAAAACCATGGTTTGGTTTGTGATTTTTATTAGATTAAATTTTAGTGTCCAAAAACTATACAATAAATAATTACCTATCATTTCCAAGATTAGCCACTCAATATAAAATTCCTCTACACTCAAACCATTTTTAGATCTACCAACCCCTCCCAAAATCTTTCTAGATTCCTCCCAAGCTTCCCCAAGATTCCAAGAATCATATTCCACGCCTTGGGATCACACTTCCAAGTAAGGTATCCTCACATTCCTTCCTTCCTTATTTATCTCCATGTTTCTTTATATTTTCATGCCACTTTATTTTCAATTAAAAATGTTGGGGTATAATTTATAACCCCTCCCACACATCCCTCCATATTTTTTATTGATTAGAGTCCCCTTTTTCTCTCATTAATACCTCCCATGTACACGTATTACCATGACAAAATTTTGTAAATGATTTCTCTCTCCTCTTTTACATTCAAGATAGTATTTTCTATTACGAATCTAAATTTTGTTACATATGTTGGGATATTATATTCCATGTCCCGTTACTATGAATTTCATGTATAAATTATGAGAGACCCATTTACGTATCATCAAACCATTTTACAAATTCTATTAGATGTCGTTATGCTTCCGAAGTTACACCTACATTTCAATGCCAAAATAATGGTGTATGTGAATAGAATACCCATTTATCTATCAATGGTGTTACCCTATATTCATATGTACATGTTGATTGAGGAAAAAGATAATGTATTCTACATATCTTTTTTGTGGAATAAATTTTAATGATTAATTATTCCCTGTTGCATGATCTATGTGAAACACATTACACATAAAATGAAATGATTTAGATGGGTTATCTCTAATACCACTCCAATGCATTGGGTAAATAATTGTATCATGATACACCATGTGAAATTGGGGTTTAATCATTTTAATTCAATTTCAATGAGTGTTTACTCATGGTAAATCAATTGCAATGAGTGTTTACTCATGATTCATGTGCAATGAGTCTTGTATCAGGCTAATATCATGTTATATGTTGTTCCCACATATCCATGTTATTCATGATATATCATGTCATTATGTTCATATTTATCTTGTGCTCCATTATTATATTTATTTCTTAATATGAACAATATTATTCTTGTTATGTCTTGTTTTATCCCGTAATGGGCTTTAGACCTCACCATTTTTTATGCATGTCCATCGGTTATCCCATGAAATGTGATGTACAAAATAATTTTTTGGTCATGTTAAATATGTTTTCAAAAAAGTATTTTTATTTTATTTTATATGTTGTTATGTAATGTTTCTAATTTCAAAGTAAACTTGACCACTTGATCCTAAAAAGTTGCCTTTAGTACATGTTAATGTAATAAATCATTTTTATGTGTATATTAATGACTAAGGTTGTTATAGTTTATATCAAAGGATTGGTTTAGAAATTTTTTTGAATAAGATTTGATAAACCTATTGAAATCACTAATGATAAGACTAATTATAAAAAAACAACCTTAAATTTTTGTGAGTAGCGATTAAGTGTTTTATCCATAAAATAAATCCATGTCTAGATACAAATCAGTATAAGTGGATCTAGCACAAATGTATCATGGGGTAAAACCCAAAAACACTGCTTTAATCTAGACTCGAACACGATTTTGTGAATGAAAATAGGCCTTACAGCACTCCTGGTGCAACACTCTCAGGGAATATTATTTAGTAAATTCATAAGCATAGTATGAACCATTATTAAGAGAATAAAAAACTCCCCAATGAATATATGTTGCGAATTAGATCATGGATAACATATATTAAAAATTATAAATTCATATGTTATGGAAATAAATGTAATTTATAAGTTATCCTTTTTTTCGTTGAATTCCATTAAATGAGTTACAACTAAAATTCTTTTTATTCAAGCCAATAGATGATAATATGATATCTCGATCTAACAACCAATGTGAAGATGAATGTGATAAATTTTCTAATGAGATGCTCAATCCAATGGGAGGGTGAATCGTAGACTTTATCATGATAATCTCTTAATTAACACTTGTTTTGAATAGAAGAATGGTTCAAGAGGAACATAACCCCCCGAGATTGAAAAAGATGCAATCGAATGTTTTATGAGATAAAGGTATCAAACATTTAATAGATCATGTGATCCCTAGATCACTGAAAAATGGATCAACTTTGTTGAAAACATTATCTCTATCCTTAGATGTTATGAACAAAAGAAGGTTCTTCTGAGTGCTTGTCATATTCATGGTGAAGCTGATCAATGGTAGAAATTGATCAAAAATAGAATGTTTGAGGAAGAGATCGATGTGTTGGAATGGAAGGATTTCCAAAAAATGTTTTTTGATATATATTTTACGTGAACCCTCTAACTTAAGATAAAATGGGTATACTTTTCCCTCAAGAAAAAATACGATGAATACATTGATGTATATGAGGAAAATATCCCATTGAAATCATGATATGTATCTATCTTTGATGTTACCCCAAAATTCATCATTGACTGCTTCTTTGGGGGGATAAAACATGGCCTACAGAATGTAATACTGATCTATGATAGTGATAGATAAGAGAAAATTGTTTGATGTTCCCCCAATGATGAAATGGAGATAAGAAAATCTCAGGGGTTTCATGGGGGTACAAAGTGGAATGAGGACTTTAATTCTGGTAGTTCGATGGATAAATCCAATGGTGATAAGAAATTATAGAACACCACTTTCCAAAGTTGCAGAGTGAAGCATATTAGAAATTACCTAATGTGAATGAGGAAATTCATAAGATGTGGAAGATAAGGTCACCTTACCATTAACTATCGGTAAGAAAAACCATATGATGTGATAGAGGAGAGGAACACCTCATTTAACCCCAAAGCATTGTTCAATGCATCAACTGTAATGAACTATACCACATTGCAAACCAGTTCCTTAATCCAAGGGATTTCCTAGGAAACAAACAACCTCCAAGGCAGAAATGGTGAACTTTTTCACATCACTTCCACCGATGCGAACCCCAATATTGATGTAGTGAATGGTACACTATTTATTCATTCAAGAATAGTAAACATAATTTTTTATTCTAATTCTACGAACTGTTTTATATAATGATTGATTAGTATATTAATCCCAACATCACCACAAATCATGGATGTAAATATGTAGAGGAGAATGGAAAATGGGGAAATCATTGCATCACATGAAACCAACTCCTCTCATGTCATAATTTGGGGATTAAAATTCCTGATAAAACTCGACATACGACCTCTAGTGGAATATTATGTAATTATTTGCATGAATTTTATTTCCCTATATAGATCCAAAAAAATTACTGTGAGATGGAAAGAACTCTACATATGGTAAATTTCGAACAGATGATATACAATTTTAATGAGGAGGATAAATCGTCCCTATCACCATCATATCCGGAAAAGATATTACTGCCCTATGAGTACACGAATGTTTTTCAAATGATGGTGTCTAATGACAAAACCATCCTTGAAGACAATCCTAATGTGGGGGATTTTTCTAAGGTATTTTCTATGAAATTTTCTGGTCTTCCACCTTGAATAGATATTGAATTCTTTATTGATAATTTACTATGGGATTACCAAATATCCAAAAAAGCTTATAGAATGGTTGTTTTGGAGCATCTGTAACTGAACAAAAAACTACAGGAAAATCTGAAAAATTAGTTTATACACCCATATGCTTGACCATGGGGTGCACCGTTCCTCTTCAATAAGAAGAAGGATGGGAAAATGAGCCTTTTCATTGATAACCATGAACTTAAATAAATCATAATAAATAAAAAGTATCCTCTTCCACGATTTTATGACATGTTTTATTACCTGTGTAGAGAAAAATATTTCTTTAAGGTGGATCTTTGTTTGGGATATTACAGAGTAAGGGTGAAGAAGAAGGATGCCCTCAAAGACAACTTTTCGAACTAGGTACATGCATTATGAATTCATTGTAATGCCTTGTGGACTCACTAATCCTATAGAAATATTCATGAACATAATGAATAGAGTCTTTAGATATTACATCAAAAAATTTGGGGTATTCATTATAGATAATATAATATTACACTCCAAATACAAGGATGACCATGATGAGCATCTATGTATTGTTCTATAGACCGTGAAAAGGGATATGCTCTAAGAAATGTACATTATGTGTGAGTTCTGGTTGTAAGAGGTCACATTCATGGGTTTTATCATCAAATGAAATATGATATATATGGATCCATATATGATAAATGAAATTGGGGGATGGCATAGTCCAACATCTATGATGGGTATACATATCTTCCTTGGCATAGTAGGACATTATCAACGATTTGTGAGAAATTTATCATGGTTTTTAAATCCACTTATCAAGATAACTAAGATGGGATTCAGGTTTTCTTGGAGTGATGAATGTGAATATAGCATCCAGGAGTTGAAAAAGAGTCTTATCAATACACATGTGCTCACACTACCCACAAGTGGTGAAAATTTTGTGGTATTCAGAGATTCTTTGAAGAAGGTCTTGGGCTTTGTATTGGTGAAAAAGATATATTTATTGCCAAGTCTTGAAGGTAATTAAAAATTATAGGGAAAAATATCCAATAAATTATATTGAATTTGCATCAGTAATTTTCACTTTATATCTTTTGCGACATTACCTATTTGGCGACATTATTGAAATATATATGTATCACACACGCCTCATGAAAATGTTAACAAATAATAGAAGAATATTTTCTAAGAAATACAGATAGAGCCGATCAAGGACTATGAATTATCAATTCACTACCATATGGGGAATGTGAACAGGGTGGAAGATTCTTAATATAGAAAAGATCATGCGTCTCTTTCATTGATGAGAATGGAAAAGGATCTCGTATTCTTAGATTTGATGAAAATGGAAATTAGAATCATAAATATGGTAACATCATCAATCGTTCCAAAATTATTTCTCATCCCTAACTTTTGAAATGGTTAATGGATGCGGAAAAGGATGATGTGGGAATTCTGAAGAAATTAGAATCTATTAGGAAATGGAAATGCTTATAGTTCAATGTTAATGAAGAACGAACTGTGTGATTTGGGTCAAGACTATGTGTTTCATCAAATTTGGGGTAAAAGAAGGTAATTATGGATGATGCGCATAAGTCAAATTAATCCATTCACATAGAAAACATAAAGATATATCGAGATCACCAAGAGAATTATTGATGGGATAAATGAAGAATGAGATAGTTGAGTATACATTAAAGTTCCTCATATATTAGAAAGTGAACTGTTGGAGGAAAATGTCTAAGGTGATGATGCAACCATTTCCCATACCTATATGTAAATGGGAGTACATCACCATTGACTTTTTTCACAGACTTCTGAAGACATCCAAAGGAATAAATGATATCTGGGTGGTTGTCGATCATCTTATGAAGACATCACACTTCATTTCAATTATAGAGGATTTCAAATTGGATCAACTGTCACCTATATACATGAAAAAAATTGTAAGGATTCATGTAGTACCACTATTTATTGTATCTGATCGAGATCCATGATTTGAATAAAAGTTCATGATGAGTCTCCAACATTCTCTAAATACTGATCTAAACATCAGCATGGAATATCTTCCTAAAACTGATGTCCAATCTCAGTATACTATCCAACCACTTTAGGACATGTTGAGGGCATGATCAATGGTCATAAAATAATGATTGGACCAACATCATACTCTGGTTATGTACACATACAATAATATTTTACACAAATGCTTCCATATGGCTCCTTATGAAGCCCATTATGGGAAGTGGTGTTGAACACTTTTACATTTGGATGATACTGTGGAGAAAAAACTAGTAGGTCCGCAAATGGTCGAGGAAATGGTGGATAAGGTTAACATAATAAAGTTTCACATTAAATTTTCTCAGAGTCAACAAAATATTTATATTGATAACCATCGACGAGGCCTCTAGATTGATGTTGGGAACCAAGTTTTCCTCTAAACATCTCCATGAAAGGGAGTAGTTACAGTTGGGAAGAAGGTAAATCTTAATCGATAATACATTGGCCCTTTTGAGATCCTTGATCACATTGTACCATTGACCTATTGACTAGCAATCCTGTCGAACCCATCTCAAGTACATGATGTATTTCATGTGACATTATTGTGTATGTACATACTTGATCCATCACATTTACACAATCCATAGGTGGTACCATAGGAGAATGACCTCTCTTATGATGAGAATCTGGTGATGATCATACATTATAGGGAAAAAGTTATATGAAATAAGACAATTCCCCTCATCAAGGTGTTGTGGAAAAACAACAATTTTGATGAAAAAACATGGGAATTAGAGGAGGTGATGATGAAAAGTTACACTCATATGTTTTATTTTATTAAAATGACATTTTCAGGTGATATCTCATAAGAATGGAACATTTTAGCAACCCAAAATTTTATTAATGAAAATTCCTCTTGATCTAATTAAATGTATTATTATATAAAATGGTATATGAAATAACATAAATTATTTGATGTTATGTTTCTGGTATTTTAAAATACCATTATGAATTTTTACCGTTGATAATATAGTCGTTGAATAGTGATCACATGATTATTATAAATATAGGGCATTAGTAATTCCAATTTACTCAGAAAAAGTAAGTGATGGCCTCATCAAATTTAATTTATCCACATAAAGCCCATTTTTTGTTGCATTGAAAAGGGGGAGCATCCGGGGGCTTCAATATTTACTTATACCATACAGAGCCTGAACACGTTGAACATGAATAGAACCAACTATGGGAAAAGTGGAAGTTATTAGAGATGAACACCCAAGCGATGTTATATGACTTTCTCCAAGAGTCTATCACCATCCCACACTGTACCCATAAGTCATATACGGGTGTTATAAGGCTTTATTTAATAATATTCAAATACTATTCTTATGTTCATTATTTTTGAAAAAAAATTTACACACATTTCATTATTGTTACTTTGTATGTTATATTTAAATCACAAATATTATATTTAGTTAAATTATGAAATCTATTTTGACAAATCAAAGGATATTTGAATTAAATATCATTTTAGTAAAATATTATTTCTAATTTTTTTATTAAATATAAATGATCAGAACCTTTTTATGAATACTGATGTAATTTTTATTATGTTTAGAAAACACTTTTCATCCAAACCCAAGAATTTCCAATAAATTTCTGTTTTTATTTTAAAATTTAAACATCACTTATTAAGTAAGTTATTTGTATAAAATTAATATTATTTATGGAATCAATACATTGATATTATACAATGTAAATTTTTCCAAAATTTAATGAGAGTGTTGATATTTTTTAAAAAAATTAAATATTGTTTAAATATATAATGGTTTTTATGAAACTATAATGACGCAATTGTGATGTAATAAAATACTATAGAAGTGATATTCATCTGATATATGTTTTACCTTTAAAATAAAGTTATTTTAGATTTTTTTGTTTAATTTTATGGTGCCTTAATTAACCCTGCAAGACTAATAAATCCTTTTAACATTTAAAAATCATTTCCTTTAGAGTGTGACTCACCTCCAGATTAGAAATACTAGTATTTTAACATGTTCAGCCATTGGAAATATACAATAATTTTTTCCACACCCTTTTTGGGGAAAAACTAGGTAAAAACCATGGTTTTATTTTAGGTTATGAGTATTTTAATATGTAGTGTCCAAAATATAAATAATAATAAATTACCACTCATTTCCAAGATAAACCCACTAAATCTCCCATTCCTATTCAATCAAAAAATTTGGATCTCAACCAAAATCTGCCCTATTATATCTATTATCCTCTCAAAGAGCCCCAATATACCAAGAAGATTCTCTCAAGCCTCTCCCAATTCATTTGGATAACACTTCAATGTAAGGGATCCTAAATTTCCATCATTCAATATTTATGTCCATGTATTTTTATATTGGTATTCTCTTTTATTTTTTATTAAAAATGTTCGGGAATGATTTTGAACCTCCCATACACATATCTAATTATTTTTTGAAAATGAGAGACCCATTTCCTCTCATTAGTGCCTCCAATGTAAAACTGTTGCCATTCTAAAATTTCGTAAGTTATTTATCTCTCCTCAGTTACAGTCCTGAAAGTCATTTATATTATGCATATAAATTTCATTTCATATGTTGTGATATTATATTCCACGACCCCTTATTATCCATTTCATGTATAAATAAAGAGAGATCCATTTCTCTCTCATCAACCTGTTTTACGATTTCTATTTGAAGTCATTATGCAGCCGAAGTTATACCAAAATTTCCATGCCAAAGTCATCATGTAAGTAACCACCATAACCATTTCTCTATCAAGAGTATTCAACATAATGCATATGTGATTTCTTATTGATGAATTATATTATGTATTCTATATACCTTATTCAATGAATAAATTATAATTTTTATTAAATCCATGTTTTATGATGTAATTCGCACACATATGCATGAAAAGAAATGATTAAGAAGGGTGTTCCCTAATAGAACCTCTAGGCGTTGGGTAAAGAATAATATCATTATTCAACTTGTATAATGAGGGTTTAATAATTCTAGTTAAATTGAAATGAGGTTTTACTCAATATAATTCAAGTTCAAGGAGGTTTTATACATTATTCATGTGCAATGAGCTTTAGATCATGCTAATATCCTGTTAAATTTTGTTGCCACATTTCCTTGTTATTCTGATATATCATTCCATAATGTTAATATCTTTATTGTGCTCCATTGTTATGTTTTTTTCCTAACATTTACAATATTTTTCATGTTATGCCATGTTTACTCCCTTAATGGGCTTTATAGCTCACCATTTTTTATGCATGTTCTTAGGTTTTCCCTTGAAATGATAAGTACAATGTAATGTTTTGGTAATGTAAAATAATCTTTCAATAATGATGTTGTATTTTATATTCTATGTTGTTATGTAATGTTCATCATTTTCAATGGAACTATACCACTCGGTTCATAGAGTTTTCTCATGTGAAATATTATATAATAAATCCTTTTATGTGTGTATTACAGAGCTGGTTTGTTATAGTTTTAATCAAATTATAGGTTTATTTTTTTGGATTGGAACTAAAACCCCCTATAAAAGACTTAGGGATAATACTAGGTATAATAAAAACATCCAATAATTTTGGTGAGTAAATAGTTATTTTATTATCAATAAAATACATCCCTGTCTCGATACGAACAAGTATAGGTGGATCTGGAACATATGTATCTAGGGGTTTAATCTAAAAACAATGCTTTGACCAAGACTCGAACGTGAACATGTGTTTGAAAATGTGTCTTTCTACACTCTTGGTTCGACACTCCCATGGGATATTATTTAGTAAACTCATATACTTAGTATGAACCACTATTAAACGAATAAAAACTCCCCTAATAATAGAAGTTGTGAAGTAGATCATTGATAACATTGATTGAAGCCTATATATTCATAAGTCATGGAAATAAATGTAATTTAAATGATATACATTTTTTATTGGATTCCATTTTATGTGTTACCCCTAAAATTACTATTATTCTATACAATGGCATTTAATAGGAGAACTAGAGGTAACTAATGATGCGATGATCAAAGTGATGATTGTTCAAATGAAATTCCTAATCCAATGGGAGCAAGAATCGAGAACTTTTTCATGATACTTTCTCAATCAACTCATTTTTGGAATAGAATATTGGGTCAATAATAACGTCCAAACCACCTAGAAATAATAATCCACACTAATGAGCATCATGAGACAAATTCCTCATACATTTAACTGATCAAACGATCCCTTGATCACCAAAAAATGTATCAACTGTATTGAAAAGATCACCTATATCCTTCACTTTTTTGAACAAGAGATGGTTCTTCTGGCTACTTTTCATATAGAGGGTGAAGATGGTTAGTGGTGGACATTGATAAAAAATACAAATCTAGAGAATGATATTGAGGCATTGGAATAGAATAATTTCCAGAATATTTATTTCAATAAATATTTTCAATCCACCCTCCAACTTAATATCTAATAGAACGTACTAATTCTCAAGAAAAATTTGATGAATCCATCATAGCATACGAGAGAAACACCACAAGGCTTGAATTATTCACCTCTATCATTGTCATTGCCCCCAAATTCATGGTTGACAACTTATTTGATGTTTTAAACCAATCCTAATAAAGCTGTAACAATCCATGACATTGATAGCTTGAATGAAAAAATTGGATGTGTCCTCAATTTCAAAATTGGGATCTATGAATTTTAGGGGTATCATGGGGATATTAAGAAGAAATAAGACCTCAATTCTAGTGGACCGATGGATAAATTTAATGGTGATATGAAATTATGGCACCCCACATGCCAATGGTTCATAAAAATGTATCCATGAAATTTCCGGAATGTGATTCGGAAATTCAATAGGTGTGGATGAGAGGAGAACCTGACCAATAGTGGTCGGCAAGAAAAACATGTTGTACTAACAAAGTAGAGGAACCCCTCATTCAACTGTCAACTACTTTTTCATTATTTAATCTACAAAGATACATGACACTTTTCAAAATAGTTCCCCAATACAAGGGATTTTGAAGGCTACCCACAACCGGAAAGGCAGCAAGGGTGATCTTTTTCGAATCGCTGCCGCAGATATGAAACCCTACAATGAATTGGTGAAATGTAATTTAGTTACTCATTAAAAATAGAAAATCAGATTTTGATTATTGTTGTACGCATTCATTTATATCCCGAATGATTAGTAAAATTATCCCAACACCACCAAAAATCATGGAAGTAAATAAGTAGATGAGAACAAAAAATGGGGAAATCATTGCTTCCTAATAATATAACTCCTAAAATTTCATAATTTTTTAATTGAACTTCCTGGAAACCCTCATCTTACTCCATATGGTGGAATTTTATGTAATATTTATCATGGATTGGATTTACCTATATATAGCCACATAAATTTCAATGATTGGGATATCAATCATCGTATGGCGAACCAACCCTGAATTCTATACAAGTGAATGGAGAAGGTTGACTCATATATAGCACCACCATATCAAGAATTAATACTACTTCCCTATTAGCACAAGTATCTTTCTCAAATTATGGATTCTATTGAAGAAACCATTCATAACGACATGTATACTATTATGGAATTCGCTGAAGTGTATCACAAGGAATTTTTTGGTCATCCTCCTAGAATAAATTATTAATTTTATCATTGATCTTATACCTAGGGCTTTTCCAATATCCAAGATTCCCTATAGAATGATTGTTGGGGAGCTTGAGGAACTAATGAAATGACTAATGGAGAATTTGAACAAAAGGTTTATACGCCCATGTGCTTAACCATGGACTGTACTAGACCTCTTCGTGATGAAGAAAAATGGAACAATACACCATTGAATTGATTATCATGAACATAAAAAAATCCTTATAATGAACAAATATCACATTCCTTGAATTTGTGACATTTTCGATTATAAATTTTGAGAGCAATACTTTTCCAAGGTAGATTTTCTGGTGGGATATTACAAATTAAGGGTGAAGAGGTGGATAGCCCCAATACTGCTTTTTGTAAAAGGTACTAGAACTATAAATTTATAGTTATGCCTTTTGGACTCACTAATGCTTCAGAAATCTTCATGAAAATTATGAATTGATCATTTAGAGATTATTTTTTCAAATTAGTGGTATTATTTATAGATAATATTATATTATACTCCAAAAAAAGCAGGGGAATGAGGAGCATCTATTAACTATACTAGAGACCTTGCAAAAGGATAACATATTTAGAGAGTATAGAATGTGTGAGTTCTTGTTGAATATGGTGTCATTATTGGGTAATATAGGCAAATAAATGTGATATCTATGGATCTCTCGACGAAAAATGTAATTGGGGGACGGAAGAGTCCAACATCTTGGATGGATATCCATAGATTTCTAGGAAAAGATGTATATTAATGATGATTTTTGAAAATTTTATCACGATTTTCAAACCCTCTTACCAAGCTAACTCAAAGGGGAGTAATGTTTTCATGGAGTGATGAATGCGAATATAGCATCACGAAGTTGAAAATGAGGCTTATCATTGCACATGTTCTCACACTACCCACAAGTGGAGATATTTTTCTGATATTCATTGATACTTCAAAGAAGGTCCTAGATTATGTGTTGATGAAAAATTAAAATGTCATTGCTTATGCATGAAGGCAATTTAAATTTCATGATAAAAACCATCCAACATATTATCTGGAGTTTTCTTTAGTAATATTTTCTTTAAAATTTTATTACATTACCTATTTGGGGAGAATTATGAAATATATATAGATCAAAAAATCCTGAAGTATATATTCACATAGAAATAACTGAATATTTTCTATGTATGATTATTAAAGCTGATCAAAGACTATGAATTCTTAATTAACCGCCATCCATGGAAATTGATCTAGGTTGAAGATTCTAATAAGTAGAAAGTTTTGGTCAGAGTGGATACTCAAGAGGGGGGTGAATTGAGTTCCAATTACCATTTTCGTTAAAAAATTTGTCTATTTAAAATCCCCTAACTTATAAATCAAGATAAACTGTAGTGAATTTATACAGATTGTAAAAGTTCACTTAGCTTCTCAATGATTGATTAGATCTCAGTTAATTTAACCATCCGATTAAACTAACTTTTGAAACTAACCTACTGATTTACAATAAGTGTAAACACTTGCGAATTTAACTATCAATGTATCATTAAAATAGATTTGTATTTCAAAGTAACACATCAGAATAAAAAAAATATATGTATTAAAATTTGAACATAAACTAAAAGTGAACAGTAGATATAACAAGAGGTTCAGTCTCAAGATGAGACATAGTCCTCTCAAATTTATATAAATTTGATCCACATCCTGGATTGGGGTTAACAACAGTTTACAAAACTATCCAGGCTGCGCAGGGACATCTACCACTATTCTTCGTGGGAATCAAATAGACCGGGCCACACAAGGACCTCTTCCACAGTTGACGTGGGTAAACAAGAGAAAACAATTGTGGTTTGATGATTTTTATATCCTCTAGTTCAGTGCAGGAGACAGTTTGTGTATAAGAAATACAGAGTACACCACACTGCTTGAAAGTTAATAAATAAATAAATTAGAGAGAACAGACAAGAGTTTAGAAATCTCTAGTGATTATCAATTCAGCTCTGGACTTGATGGATTCATCTGGAATGCATCTGAGTTCTTCTCTGGTTTTTTTGTTGAAAAACAGAGTGTCGTAGTTCAGCTCATCTTCTACAGGAGTCAGAATGATCTCTTGATTCATCGTGTATTCTTCAGTGGTGTTGGATTGCATTCATGAGAGTTCTTTGAAGGTCTGTCAATCTATTTCTTGCTCAGGATTGATCTTCTTGTTCATCACAGTTCTCTCAGGTGTATGTAATTTATTCTCGTTGTATATTCACACTTTTCATTTCTTCACCGCTTTTTCTGTATGATTTATCTCCCCGTGTACTGCATCTTAATCTTCCTTATATTCCACACGTTCTGGCAGTAGGAATGATTCCCTTTTCATAGGTACGAGATACAGTTTCCTGACATGCCAAAAACTATCATTAAATAACATTAATTGCATTAAGAACATCAAATATGACCATTAGTATTATTTAAATAATATTGAAAAAAAGTTAAGAAACGGTGTCGCAATGATTAAGTAAACGGTGTCTTCTTCATGGTATGAGCTTCACGGTATGAGCTTCACGGTATGAGCTTCACAGTATGAGCTTCACGTTATGAGCTTCACGGTATGAGCTTCATTGTATGAGATTCATGGTATGAGCTTCACGGTGTCTGGGTCACAGTGAGTCCTTCATGGTGTCTAGGTCACGGGGAGTCCTTCACGGTGTCTGGGTCACGGTGATTCCTTCACGGTGTCTGGGTCATGGTGAGTCCTTCACGGTGAGTCCATACATATACAAAAATCTGTATTTAGACATAAACATTAATATGCAGAATATGAATTTTGTTTAACCATTAGAGAGTAAGAGAACTTGAATCATAAACATAAAGGCTTGATAATATATGTGAGATTTGTGATCATGCATGAGACTTGTAAATAATAAAGAGAGTAATTAACATCATACGATTTTATCATTAAAACATGAGGAGTAGTTATTATTGATATTGAAGAGCATTAGCATGATGTGCAATGAAGATCGAGATTAATTAACAGTAATAAGAGTCGGGATCATTAAAACATGATTAACAAATTAGGAGTCCAACAATCTCCCCCTTTTTGATGATCATAAATCAAATATTGGCATAATATAAATGACATTTAATATTAATGATACTAGGTTTGCAAAAAACATTATATAACTGACACTTGTAGTTTTTCTCCCCATTTATACTTGTAGAGATTTCTCCCCCTTTTGGGATTATCAAAAGGTAGAAAAAATGAAATGAAACTCGACATTCTTCATTAAAAAAAGGGTTTAGAATACAACATACAGGAGAATTACAAACAGTAAACAAGAAATGGCATCTCATTAAAAAGAAAACAGTCTCTAGACTCTTTAGGGATCCATCTTTTTCCTTTCCTTTATCAGTAGCAAGATCTTGTGCTAAAGTAGAAGAAGGCATAGATGCGGTAGACAAAGAGGGTAAGGGTATACCTTCAAAAAAAGATGGATCCAAAGAGGGGGTAGTAGAAGATCTAGGCTTAGGTTGGTCAAGAATGACTGGTCGGATCTCAGAAAGATCTTGGCTGACTATCATGGCAGTTGAGGCTAAGGCAGGTAGTCCAGTTCTAAGGGGTGTAGCAGCTGGAGCAACTATAGCAGTACTCTACACATGAAGATACGGCTTCAAAAGATTGACGAAATCATTAATGATTTCACCACCATATTGCATAGCCCTTTCAAAATCATCCTTGTTCTCCGTAAACATGTCCAACAATCTAGTGATCTTTGTAGGTTTCTGAACTTGGGCTTTAAAATCATGATTCACCAGAGGGATTCTCAAATTTTCAACAATATATCTAAAGTGATCAGTCATATAACTTTTATAGAAAATCTAGGAGAGATAAAGATCTATTTTCTTTGTGATCTCTTGTTGAGCATCATTGGATATCTTAGAGTGAATCCTAACCAAGTCCAATGCTCTATCACTGTACTTAACCACTACTGACAAAGAAGATAGATCCAAGCCACTTAAAGCACTCTGAATTTCTTCCTTGATTATGGATATCATCATAGAATCGTCCAAAGAAGATGTGGAGGTCTGACCAGAAGCAGGTGAAGCCTTGACATCTTCGGTTAGAACTTTGAGCTAATTCAACACTTTTTGCAGGCATCCAGTGTGATCATTTGTAAGCTTATTCAGATTTTCTACAAGCTCTCTCATTTGTTCTAGCATCTTGGTGTGTCTTTTTACAATATTTTCATCAAAAGAAAGGAGATATGGATGAACTTCAGAGACAATTTCCCTAGCAAGGAGGGAATCAGATGGCTCAGGTGAAGCAGCAACAGGTGCAGGAGCAGAAACATGAGCTGGCTCAGATCTCAAATATATCTCATTCTGCAAACATGCTGTAATATTTTTCAGATTAGCAACATCAGCACTCTGAAACTTATTCTCAACTATGACTTCTTGAATTTCGTGGATCATCCTTGGTTGAATATGAAAGATAATATTTTCCAAGATAATTGATACATCTTCTTGACATAACTGACTTACTGGGCGATGTTGAGTAGAGATAATTTTCTCAACTCCAGCTAACAAAGTTTCTCCAAAAACTTTAAGATGATCTTTGGTCATAAAGGAGTGAGGCTCGAGTAAGGGTGCAGGTAAAGGTAGTGGTTCAGATTCTGTTTGAGGTTCAGAGTCATCTTCAGACTCATATTTTTATTCGGATTGAGGTTGGGGCTCTGGTTATAGTTCTGGACGAGCTACAGACTTCAGTTGAAATAGAGAAGAAAGATCCATTCTAGTTGTAGACAATTGCTCTGACTCAATCACATCGAAAAATCATCGGAAAACAAAACGGGTGTGCACGGAGTATGGGATAGCGGGTTGAGAAGCTTTAGAAGATCCAGCTTTTGTAATCTCAAGGTTTTGAGGTTCCTCCCCCTCAAATTGTGCTTCCCTTTAAGATTCATTAGGCTCAAGAACATGAACAAGATCCATAGGATCATCCATGATCTCTTTAGAAAACTCTTACATTTCCATCTGGAAGGAAATTTCCATCCTCTCTTCAGCAGAGGGAATAATCTCGGGAATGGATTGTTCCAGTTGTTGAACATCCACACATGCTTCTTTTTCAATAGAAAGATACTCTTCAACAGGATCAGTCTTTCAGGTTACTTGTTGTTATAAATCATGAAAAACCAACTTCCTTGCAGCATTAGGATGAGCCTCTGGACTTACATCCAAACTAGGAACATAAGATTCTTCTTCTCTCAAACTAACACCAACTTCCTCCTCTTGAGGTGTTCCAGCAGGGATAACAGCAGGGACAACAGTCCTTTCTTTTTCAATAGGATTTGTTTCCATTGGGGGTATTTCAACCTCTTCTCTAGGAGATACTACAACTATTACTTCCTCTTCTTCTTCTTCTTCTTCTTCTGAAAACTCATCCACTTAATCTGGTTATAAACCAGAATCAGATAGATTTTTAGGCCTTCTTGGAAAGTCAATAGGATTAAAATTTTTATACACTTTATCATTATCCTCAACCCACTGCTTCTTCCAGGGGTTCCAGCTAATCTTAATCCTTCTGATGATGGGCATGGATAGGTAGAAATCAAGGTCCTTTAAATTTTCTTCATTCAGTCCAACTATCCCTTTGGCAACTAACATAGCTGAAATAATCCTTGAGTAAGACAAGGAGGTGGATTTGGAAGTGACTTTGATCAGCTCACAGATATGGTTGATAACATACTTTCATAGGTTGATCTTATGGTCATTCTTCAATAGATGAATCAGGAACACATCCTGATACTTCATCACAGCAAAATCTCTTTTTCTTGGGCTAATAAAATTTTGAACAAATTTGAACAGAAGTCTAGTATCCCTATCTAATTCAGCAGCTATGGCCCTTCCCTTGGTGCCATTTCCAGTCAGGTTTTCCGAAGCAGTATCCAGGTAAAAGATGTTTGTTGTTAGATGAGGGTCACTCTGGTAATCCTCACAAACTCCTTCATGGGGAATCCCTAGGCATACAGACCACATCTTCGAAGAGAAAGAGCACTTTTGACCATTTATCCAGCTTGTCACCATAAAGCGTTCTCCAAAATCAAATTAAAACTTCACATACTGATAAAATTGAGATACCAATCTCGGGTAGATCAGTATATTCTGTCTAATGAACCATCCAAGCCATCCTTGTTCTCTTAAAACTTTCAAAACTAAAGATCTTCTAGACAGGAACCACTCTGCACAAATCCTTTTTTTTCAGGATCAACTGTACGGCTTACCAGGTTTGGGTTTAGAGGTCCTTCGGGATCTATCCTCGGTATCCTCTTCTGTTTCTTAGTGTAGCGCTTATTAGACGAGGGTGAAGATTGATGTTTCATCCTTGGCATCCACTGAAGGTTCGAGCGAGAGGGAAGAGAAGTTTTAAGAGAGAGTTCGGGTAAGGAATCGAATGAAACCCTTAAGTTTTATCATTTGGGAATGTCAAACGTCATAAAAACAAAAACGAGGGAAATAAAATAGCTGTAAAATAAAAATTACGCAATACAGGTTAAAATAAAAATATAAATAATCTTCACGGTGAGACCGTGAGTAGGCATTACGGTGTGATGAAAACTAGTCATCACGGTGAGATAGTTGGTAGTCGTCACGGTGAGAGAGTGAGCATTCTGTGCAGTCACGGTGAGACACTAAGTAGATAGACCATGAGCATATGGTCTTGACGGTGAGACCGTGAACATAAAATAGTAACATAGAAACAATGACCATGAAACCGTAATGTAAAATAAGGTAAAGTATTAATCATTAAGATAAGATATTTAATTATTATTAATCATACCAAGATCATGTATGATGTAGTCTAATCTTTCATAATTTAATGGTTTATTGAATATATCACCAAGTTGATATTCAGTACCAATGAATTCCAAAGTGATATCACCTTTTTTATAATGATCCCTCAGGAGGTGATGTCTTACATCAATATTTTTTTTCCTAGAATGAGAAACAGGATTCTTAGAAATGTAAATAGCACTTGTGTTGTAACAATTTATTAGGACATGTCTGAATTGATATCCATAGTCTAGTAATGTGTGTTTCATCCACAAAATGTGTGCACAACAACAGCCAGTAGCTATGTATTCAGCTTCTGCAGTAGATAATGCAAGAGAATTTTATTTCTTACTACACCATGATACTAGTGACATGCCTAAAAGTTGACATGTTCCAAAGGTGATTTTTTCTATCTAGCTTACAACCAGCAAAATCAGCATCATAATAACTAACTAATTCAAATGATTTTCTTTTGGGATAGAACCGTCCTAAATTGGGAGTATGCTTGAGGTATTTGAAAATTCTCTTTACAACATTTAAATGTGACTCTTTAGGGTTTTCTTGAAAACGAGCACACTTACACACACTAAACATAATGTCAGGATGACTAGAAGTTAGGTAGAGGTGACTTCCAATCATTCCTCTATAAGTGGTTTGATCAACATATTTACCATTTTCACCAAGATTCATCTTATAGGTGGAAATCATGGGAGTGTCACTACTTTTGTGCTATCCAATCCAAAAGATTTTAAAAGATCTCTAGTATATTTACTTTGAGCTAAAATAATTCCATCATCATTTTGAACGATTTGAAATCCAAGAAACAATTTATGTTCACCCATTAAACTCATTTCAAATTCATTTTGCATCATTTTGAAAAAATCAGTACATAGTGTAGTTTTTGATGATCCAAAAAATAATGTCATATACATAAATTTTTACAACTTAAACATCTTTAAAAATTCATTTTATAAACAGAGTAGGATCAGCTATTCCTTCTGTAAAACCTTTATAAATTAGAAAAGTACTTAATTTATCATACCAAGCTATTGGATCTTGCTTTAAACCATATAAATCTTTTAATAATTTTAAAATATTACCTGGAAAATGAGGGTTTGAAAATCCAGGTGGTTGTTCAACAAAAACATCCTCAGCAATATATCTGTTCAAGAATGCACTCTTGACATCCATTTGATATAGTTTGTAATTTAGATGACCAGCATAAGCAAGTAAAATCTTAATAGCTTCTAATCTATCTACTGGAAAAAAAGTCTCCTCATAGTCAATACCTTTTTCATGACTATATCCTTGTTCAACTAGCCTAGTTTTATTTCAAACTATGTTTCCAGACTCATCAACTTTGTTTCTAAACACCCATTTAGTACCTATTGTGAAAGTGTCCTTAGGCCTTTCAACAAGATTCCAAACATTATTTCATTCAAATTGATTGAGTTCTTTTTTCATAGCAATCACCCAAAATTCACCATTAATAGAATTATCAATGTTTTTAGGTTCACGAAATGACAAGAAGGCTTGATGTTCAACCTGATTTATAAGAGAATCTCTAGTCTGTGTACCTCTATCAAGATTTCCTACAGTAGCATCTAAAGGATGATTCATTATAATTATAGTTGATCTAGTAAAGGTAGGGCTAGAAATTTCAGGTTCTTCTCTAGGTTCAGGTTCATTAGGAACAGATTCTGGAAAATGTCCAGAACTGGTTGTCTTTATAGCAGGTTCATTATATTTTTCATTAAGGTCTAGAATAGATAAATCTTCTTCAAGATTTTCAAGAGAGGTTTTAGGCTCATGTGGACCAGTTTAATCAAATTTGATGTGAACAGATTCTTCCACACACTTGGTTCTCTTATTAAAGACTCTATTGGCATTACTGGATAAATAATATCCTAAAACTATTCCTTCATCAATCTTATAAGCAAACTTATCAAGATTATATTTTTTATTAAGAATAAAAACGATACAGCCAAAGAATCTAAAGTAACTAACATTAGGTTTTCTATTGTTCCACTACTCATATGGGGTCTTTTAAGAACATGTCTTATTAAGACTCTATTAATAATATAACAAGCAGTATTGACAGCTTCAGCCTAAAAGTAAATAGGCAGGTCATATTCATTAAGTATAGTTCTAGCAATTTCTTGCAAGGTTCTATTTCTCCTTTCTACTACACCATTTTTCTTAGGTGTCCTAGGGGTAGAGAAATTGTGACTATAGCCATTGTGTGAGCAGTAGGATTCAAAATCATGATTCTCAAACTCATGGCCATGATCACTTCTTAGGGTTTTAATCTTAATTCCACTATGATATTCTACATATTTGGATTATTTAACAAAGTAAGAACAAGCTTCACTTTTGTAAGCTATGAAGTTTACCCAAGTGTGTCTAGAAAAGTCATCTACTAGGGAATAGAAATAGTGCTTCCCATTTAAGCAAGAAACTCTAGATGGTCCAAACAAATCTATGTGAACCAACTCGAGAGGTTGAGAAGTTAAAACTTCTTTCTTTGATTTAAAAGAAACCTTATGTTGATTTCCCTTTTGACATGGATTACAAACTCTGTCATTTGGAAAATCAATTTTAGGTAAGTTTTTAACCAAGTTCATCCTATTTAGTTTTCTATGTGAGTGTAAATTTCAGTGTCCAAGTCATCTATGCCATAACCAAGACTCTTTTTGAAAAGCATTTAAACAGGTAACATTTTGATTAGCTACGGAATTTAAATCAACAGCGTAAACATTTTCATTTCTTAGAGAAGAAATGACTAAAACGTTTTTAGAATTAAAAACATTACAAGAATCATTTTCAAATTTAACATTAAAACCATCATTACATAATGGTGATATACTTAAAAGATTATATTTCAATCCATCAATAAATAAAACATTGGAAATTAAAACTGAATCAGTGTTACCAATTTGACCAAGGCCGATGATCTTTCTTTTAGAATTATCAGCAAAGGTGACAAGAACTCCATAAACCTTTATTAATCTTTTGAAGCATGAATAATCCCCAGACATATGTCTTGAACATCCACTGTCCAGATACCATCTCGTCTTGTGAGAACTCTTCAAGAAGGTTTCCTACAAATAGATTAAATAGGAAATGATTTTGGTACCCAGATCTTCTTGGGTCTAGACAGGTTAGCCAATAAAACTTTAGGTACCCAAATATGTATTAAGGGTCTCATATAATTTACAGAAAAAAAATATTTAGATAGATAAACTCTATTAGATTTATAACTGAGTAAATAACTTGTTGAATCATATAAATGTCCAGAACTCGAACTAGTAGTATTCTGTCCAAATTTAAGAATAAATCTATTCTTGGTAATCTGTCTTTTTCCAGGTTGGTATCCTATACCAGTAGTATATTTTTGTGAAACCTACTTTCCTAGCATTTGAGTTAGTGTATCTTTTCAATTTGTGAATTTTTCTAAGTCCTTCCTATGTTTCTCATTAGAAATTTTCAGTTCATTGTTTTTTATGCAACCGAGCATTATTTTCCATTTCTATGTCAAGATCAGATTTATGTTTAACAGTTAAAGCATATTGTTTCTTTAATCCTTTGTATTTGTCTTTCAGCTCATTACAGGTTTCTTCCAACATATCACAGTATTCAAACAGTTCAGATTTTGACATATTTTCAGAATCAGAATCATCTCCAGAATAATATGAATTTAAAGCATGAGTTTTAGATGTTACCTCAGAAGTGTTTTTCATAAAATAAATGTTTTCCTTATATCTGTTTTCAGTCTCAGAAGCTTCAGATTCACTGGATCTATCCTTAGAAGCACTCCAAATTGCCTTCATGGCTTTTTTATACTTATTATCCTTATACGCATATTTCTTCTTGTATTTCACCATTGGACAGTCTGCTTTTATATGTCCTTTCCTTTTTCACTCATAGCAAACATCTTCATCAGAATTCCTCCATGCCTTTTTCCAATGTCCCTTGTTGTCATCCTTACCTTTCAAATTTGATTTTCTGAAAAATTTCTTTTTCCTATAAAACTTTTTAAACTTTCTAGATATCTAAGCCATTTCAGCATCACTATCAGAGTCTGAATTTTCACTGGTTGAACTGTCAGTTTGTATTTGATCTTTATCATTATCCTTACTCTTTGATGCAGTAGTCTTGAAAGCCACAGATTTTCTCTTAGGTTCATCATCTTCCTCTTTATTCACCTTGAGTTCTTCCTCATACATCATGAGCTTACCAATGAGTTCTTTGACAGGTAGAGAAGCAATGTCACATGACTCTCTGATTGAAACATATGTGTCTCTCCATCAGTCTGGTAAACATCTCAGGATTCTCATAATTTGTTCCTTTGCTGGAACAGCCTTTCCGAGTGAATTCATAGTATTGACAATCTCATTAAACCTGAGATACATATTAGAAATAGGTTTATCAATCTTCATTTTAAAATTATAATATTTAATAGTATAATTATTCAATAACATTTCTTTAACATTGGTTGTTCCCTTATGAAAAACACCCAAATTATCCCAAATTTCAAAAGCAGTTTTGCAAGAAGAAATTATATTAAACTCCTCATCTCCTAGAGCACAGTTCAGGGCATTCATAACTTTACAATTATTATTATAGGCAGTCTTTTTAGGTTCATCCCAAGTTATTCTTTCAGTTTTTGGAAGTTTATATTGGGATTCCATAGCATTCAAGATATCAAAACCCATGATTTCTAAATGAATTTTCATTTTATGTTTCCACTGAGCATAGTTTGTTCCATTGAAGAAAGGTGGCATGTTAGTAGCAGCACCCTCTAGTTTATTGTCCATAGCTAGATTTTAGAATGATAATTTAATGAGCTATAATTTAGAACTAACAGAAATCTAAGATCTTTAAAGATGCAACTAATATCACAGTTGAAAACCAGATTATTTCAAAAGTCCTTAAACAAAAACAATTCCTCTGATACCAAATTTTGGTCGGAGTGGATACTCAAGAGGGGGTGAATTGAGTTCCAATTAAAATTTCTGTTAAAAATATTGTCTATTAAAAATCCCCCAATTTATAAAACAAGTTAAACTGTAGTGAATTTATACAGATTGTAAATGTTCACTTAGATTCTCAAAGATTTATTAGGTCTCAGTAAATTTAACCACATGATTAAAATAACTTTTGAATCTAACCTGCTGATTTAAAATAGATGTAAACACTTTCTAATTTAACTATCAAAGTAGAATTAAAATAGTTTTGTATTTCAAAGTAACACATCGGAATAAATAAAATATATGTAGTAATCTTTGAACATAAACTAAAAGTACACAGAAGATATAAAAAAATGACCAGTCTCAAGGTGAGACTTAGTCTTCTCAAATTTATATAAATTTGATCCACACCTTGGATTGGGGTTAACAACAGTTTAAAAAACTGTCCCGGCCGCGCAGGGACCTCTACCACTGTTCTTCGTGGGAAACAAATAGACTAGGCCACACAAGGACCTCTTACACAGTTGACGTGGGTAAAAAAGAGTTAACAATTTTGGTTTGAGGATTTTGATATCCTCCAGTTCAGTGCAAGAGACAGTGTGTGTATAAGAAATATGAAGTACACCACACTGCTCGAAAGTTAATAAATAAATTACTTAGAGGAAAAGATAAGAGTTTAGAATGCTCTTTTGATTATCAATGCAGCTCTCGACTTATTGGATTCAGTAGGAATGCTTTTGAATCCTTCTCTGGTTTTTCTGTTGAGAAACAGAGTGTCGTAGTTCAGCTCGTCTTCTACATGAGTGATAATGATCTCTTGATTCGTCGTGTGTTCTTCAGTGGTGTTGGATTGCATTCATGAGAGTTTTTTGAAGGCCTGGAAATCTCTTTCTTCCCCAAGATTGATCTTCTTGTTCATCACTGTGCTCTCGGGTGTATGAATGTTTTTCTCGTTGTATATTCACACTTTTATTTTCTTCACCGCTTTTTCTGTATGCTTTATCTCCCTGTATACTACATCTTAATCTTCCTTATATTCTACATGTTCTGGTAGTAAGAATGATTCCATTTTGATAGGTACAAGATACAGTTTCCTGACATGCCATCAACTATCATTAAATAACATTAATTTCATTAAAAACAAAAAATATGACTCTTAGTATTATTTAAATAATATTGACAAAAAGTTAAGAAATGGTGTCACAATGATTAAGTAAACGGTGTCTTCATCATAGTATGAGCTTCACAGTATGAGCTTCACGGTATGAGCCTCACAGTATGAGATTCACATTATGAGATTCACAGTATGAGATTCACGGTATGAGCTTCACGGTTTGAGCTTTACGATGCCTGGGTCACGACGAGTCCTTCATGGTGTCTGGGTCATGGTGAGTCCTTCACGGTGTCTAGGACACGATGAGTCCTTCACGGTGTCTAGGTCACGGTGAGTCCTTCACAGTGAGTCCATACTTAGACAAATATATGTATTTAAACTTAGAAAGTAATATGTAGAATATGAATTAAGTTTAACCATTAGAGAGTAAGAGAACTTGAATCATAAACATAAAGGCTTGATAATATATGTGAGATTTTTGATCATTCATGAGACTTGTAAATAATAAAGAGAGTAATTAAAATCATAAGATTTTTTATCATTAAAACATGATGAGTAGTTATTATTGAGTTTTAAGAGAATTACCAAGATGTGCAATGAAGATCGTGATTAATTAACAGTAATATGATTCGTGATCATTAAAACATGATTAACACATGAGGAGTCCAACAGAAAGGATAACAAAATAATTCATTAATGAGAATTGAAAATGGTCAAATATTGTTAGATTTTATGAAAATTTAAATGAGAATTGGAAAGAGGGGAACATAATAAATCATGTCACAAATTATTGGTCAAATGTCTCTTTTATAATGGTTAAATGATGCTCAAAATGATGATGTGGGAATTTAGAAGAAGTGGAAATTATAAGAAATGGAAAATCCTCGGAGTAATATGTTAATGATTAATGAACTATGATATTTTGGTCATGATTATGTGTTACTTTAAATCTAGAGGCAATGAATGAAATTTTAGTTGATGTACATTGATCGAATCTCTCCATTCACCCACGAAAAACAACGATGTATAGAGATCTCCATGTGCATTATTGGCAGGATAACATGAAAAAGGATATCACTAAGTATACATCAATGTGACTGGTATATCAGTAAGTAGAGGTTGTGAGGAATAACCCTAAAGGGATGATGCAACGATTACTTATACCAACATGGAAATGGGAGAATATAACAATGGAATTTTTTCACTAGACATTTGTAGACATCAAAATGAAATAATTCCATCTTGGTTGTTTTGGATTGTCTTACAAATACTGCCCACTTCATTAAAAGTTGGGAGGATTTACCTTTGGTTCAAATTGAAATGATACACATCAGATAATTTGTATTGATTCATGGAGAAGCACTATCGATTGTATCTGATTGCGATCCATGATTCACTTCTATGTTCTGGGAAGAGTCTCCAACACGATATGAATACCTAGCTGAACTTAATTATGTCTTATCATCTTCAAACTTATCTATAATCGTAGCAGACAATACAAACACCTAAGAACATGTTGAGAGAATGATCAATGGATATCAAAGGAGGATGTGATCAACATCTACATCTGATTGAGTTATCTAACAAAAACATCTTCCACACAAGAATCCAAATGGATCATTATGAATCACATTATGTGAAGAGGTGTAGAACATGGACATGTTGGGTTGAAGTTGGGGAGAAAAAAATCCAAGGTATGGAAATGGTCATAGAAATAGTGAAGTAGCTTAAGACCATACAGTAGAACATTAATGTTTCTAAGAGTCGAAAACATTGCTACGTGGATAACCGTCGATGATACCTAGAGATAGATGTTGGGGACAAGGTATTCCTCAATATATCACCATGGAATATAGTTATGATATTTGGGAAGAACAGAATGATTATTCCAAGGTATATATGCCCTTTTTTGTTCCATAAACTCATTGGAGTAGTGCACAATTTACTAACACTCCCACCGAACCAGTCTAATGTACATGATTTACTCCATGTATCACTTTGGAGTATGAACATACTTGATCCATCACTTATACTCAATCCAGAGGTGGTACCATTGGAGAATGACTTGTCCTATTAGAGATTATTGTGAATATCTTAGATTGTAGGTAAAAATCATAAAAAATAATACAATTCCCTCCGTCGATGTGTTGTTCCAAAACAACATGTGTGAATAAGCAAAGTGGGAATCATAGGAAGTGATGAAGTAGAGTTTCCCACATATTTTTTAGTGTGGGAAACTAAAATTTTGAGGTTGAAATTTTTTATGGGGGGAAGATTGTAACGACTGATAATTTTCTTAAGGATAATCCCTCTTGATCTAATTAAATTTATTATTATGTAAAATGGTTATATAAAACCCATTAACATCTAAGGATTTGTGTTTTTGGATTCTAAAATTCCTTTAAAAATTGGCATCATTGATAATAAATCCAGGGAACAATGATCACTTGAATATTATAAATATAGGGCTTTAACTAATCCAATTTACTCATTCAATGGAATTGATGGCCTCATCCAGTATAATTGATCCAAATGAATCCAATTTGTTAGAGATCTAAATGGTGGTAGCATCCATGGTAATCTCTATTGACCAGGCCCAGGTTGATCTTGAACACATTAATAAGTAATGGAACCACCTATGGGATATGATGAAGTTAATAGAGATTACCATCCAAGGGATGTTATTGGATCCTACCCAAAAGTCTATCACTATCAGACACCATACCATTTAGACTTATGAGGGTTTTATAAGGGGTTATGTAACAAGACCCAAGAACTATGATTATGTGCCTTATATTTGTATATTGAATATACATTAATTTCTTATTGATACTTTGTAAGTGATTTTTAAATAAAAAATAATAGTTTTAGTGAAATTAAGAAATATATTTTGGTAATTTATTGGATTCTTTAATTAAATAATATTTTAATAAAATATTATTACTAAATTTCTTTTATAATAAATTTAAATTATCTTATAAGTTTTATGAATACTATTTTTATTTTAATTATCATTGGAATTGTGTTTTTTTCAAAACACATGAATTTTTAAAAAATGTAAATTTTTATTTTAAAATTTTAAATTAACATATTAAGAAAATTATATTGATTAAAGGAATTTTTTTGGAATTAGGATGTCTTAATTATCTAATGGTGAGTTATTCATAATTTTCTAATACAGTCAAATATTTTGGTAAAAATTAAATACCGTTTAAATATAAAATGTGTTTTGTGAAATTATAATAAAAATAGTGATGCAAAAAAATACTATAAAATAAATATTCGTCCAATATATGTTTTATCTTTAAAATAATTTGATCTTATATTGGTTTGATTAATTTTAATGTGCCTTAGTGTCCCATCAAAGACATATAAAACATTTTAACAATTTAAAATGATTTCCTTGAGGGTGTGACTCACCTCCACATTAGAAAGCCTACTATTCTAATACATTAGGCCATTTGACATATAAAATAATGTTTTTTCATCCCCTTTGTAAAATACCATGTGTTGGTTTGTGGTTTCGATTAGTTTAACGTGTAGTCTCCAAAACCAAAATAATAAATAATTCCCTCTCATTTCCTAGATTAGCCCCCCAAATCTTTCATCCCTCTTTACTCAGAACATTTGTAGCTCGACCAACCCTTGCACTACTCTCAATATTATCCTCCCAAGGAGCCCTTAGATCCTAATATGACTCTCTCAAACCACTCCAAATCCATTGGGATCACACTTCGAAGTAAGGATCCCCACATTCTATCCTTCCTAATTTATCTGAAAGTTATCTTATATTATTATTTCATTTTATTCACAATTGTTAATGATTTGGTATAATTTATAATCTCCCCTACACTTCCCAACTTATGTTTTAATTATTAGAGTCCCCTTTCTATCTCATTAATTCCCCCATGTACACCTATTACCATTCCAACATTCCATACGGGATTTCTCTCTCCTCGATTACATTCAAGAAATTATTTTATAGTATTCATATAAATTTCATTACATATGTAGGGAAATTATATTCCATGTTACCCTTATATTCCATTTAATTTAAAAATTATACGATACCACATTCTCTCTCAGAATCCCATTTTACAATTTATATTTGACATCGTTACGATGTTGAAGTTACACAACAATTTCCATTCCAAAATCATTGTGTAAGGGAATACCATTACCATTTCCCTATTAAAGGTTATAACCATTATGAACATCCACTTCTTCATTTTTGGACTAATATTAATGTATTTCCTATATCTAATTCAAGGAATAAATTATAATATTTAATGAATCCATGTTATATGATCTATATGGAACACATATGCATGAAATGAAATGATTATGAAGTGTGTGCTAGGATAGAGATCAAATGCCTTCAGTAAATAATAGAATCATGACAAAGAATTTGGAATGAGGTTTTACTTGTGCTAATTAAAGTGAAATGATGGTTTACTCATGATTCATGTGAAATGATCCTTGTCTCATGCTAATATCATGATAAATTTTGTTTCCACATTTCCATGTTATTCATGATTTATCAATCTTTTATGTTTATGTTTCTCTTAAGCTCCATTTATTTTCATATTAAATAAAATATACCATATTTCTCATTTTATTACCTGTTTTCTCCTTTAGTGGGCATTATTGATCACCCTTTTTTATGAATGCCCTTATGTAATCCCATGCAATGCTAATTACGAATGAATGTATTTATCATGTAAAATATGTTTTCAATAAAGATATTTTATTTAATATTTTATGTTTTTATGTAATGTTCCAAATTTATAAAGACATTAAACCTCTCCATCCACAGTGTTTTACAAAGTGAATTTTATGTAACAAATCATGATTAATTTTATATTATAGAGAATTATTTTTATATCATGGGTCATAGGTTTAGTTGAATGTGGGATTTCATTTATAAATTGGTATAGGAGGTGTCAATTTCCATTCATATTATTTAGGATTTGTTATACTATAGATGTATGAATATTTCATATATTATTATTGACATTAGTTAGTGTGTTATAGAATCCTCTTATAGTATAATTTATATGATAAAATAATGGTATTTCTATAAATTAATTGTGTTGTGGTGGTTGAATATGATTTTCACTATGGTGATGCAATTATTGTTCGGATTTGATTATTTTATATGGACTACTGGATCTTATCTATAGAGACCCAAAGCTCAATGTACATAGACATTACATTACTTGTAACAAATACAGAATACATAACAAAAATTGATGCCCAATGACCGTATCGGTTTAGTGTCTTTGGAAACTCAAAACATAATCTTATAATCATGGTGAAATATCTTCAACATCTCACATAATGATCTTCCCCTTTTGTTCTCTTAGCTAAAACCATTAATTATATCCCGTGGAAAATAAAACATAGAAAGGGTGAGATAAAATTCTTAGTAAGGGTAAACATAGTGAACATAAAACAAACCATAAACATTTGTATGTAAAAACTGGAACATAAAACACAAAAATCATGAGCAATGAAAAAAATCTTTGCAGTATGTAAGGCATAGACCATAAAAGAACATTAACCAAAAATGAATAACATTGGAATACAACATGTAATTTTGGAAAGTATTAATCGCATGATATGATATCCATAGTAGGCAAGCCATTTTTTCCAAGACCATCATAGTGGACAGCGTCCATTACTGAACCGGGATTATTTTTTATTCCATCCCTATATTACTGAACCATATTTACTTTTCGTTCCAGCCATGTCTATATCCTGAGATATAAATCTTTACCCAATGAATTGGATGGAGATATGGGTCCCACCCATCTCATAATGAAATCATTATTATGTGTGCCACAAAATAAACACAAATATTATATCAAAACCCAAAGAATAAAATGGGTTTCACAAACATTATCCCATCATAACATAATCCATATAAAAAAATAGATATCATTTCATCATAAAAAAATAAAACCATGTAAATAATAGGGAAATTATACTTGGGACATGACCATATTAAAGAATGTCATCTTAGATGTAATATAGTCTTGATAAAACACAAGAAATGATTCCTTGAGGAAAATATCCTTTCTCCTTCAAAATAATTTTATTTTCTCAAAATGCCCTAAAATTTTAAAAGAAATGGATTTCATTTAAACTAATCATGAAATATTATATTGGATGCATTATGAAAATAAGGATTTATGAAACTGTAAAAATCCAATCACGCTGTATAAGTTAAAAAACATTCTCCTCAAACTTTTTCCGGAAAAGTCAAGAAGTACCTCATATGGTAAACAAAAGAAAGATTCCTTACATACCATGGGGTAAAAGACAAAAAGGGTAAAAATAATTTAAAAATACATGGAATAAAAGTGAAAATTCTATGAAAATATTTTTATAACATATTGTCATGGATTATAAACATAGCCCTAGTAAATACATACGAATAAACAATCTCGGATAAGAAAAAATTAGAATAATTATCCATTACCATTTATAATCGGTGGAGTCATAAGTGTAATAAAATAAGGAAAATTACGTTCATATTTAAATATCATATCCTAAATTATAAAAACCATAAAACAATCATGGGAAGAACAAACCCCATAAAAAATAAATAGGTGGTGATTAAAGCATATGTCACACAGAAATAAAGGTGACACGAAATAATCACTTACCTTATGTCCAATTTCTTCCATATGTGTCTGAGACTCTTGTATTGTGGGTTTAAATATATTATTAGCTTGTAAAAGAACTATAAGAATATTTATTATATCATATATTATTCACTTAAAACATTATATTACCCTTTCATTTGTCAATCCCATGTTAAGGAAAGGTTTTTGGTATTAATCGTTTCATTTATCGTATATGTTTGGACTTGTTGTTCATGATATTATTATTACTTATATCCTGATTTAATTACTTAAATAATGTAAAAAATTATTTATATATCATATATATTCATTATGTATATATATATATATATATATATATTATATGATAAAGGAAATTAAAGACACCATTCATGGAGATGGTAGGTCGTACGTACGCATGAAGGTTGTTTTCCTTTCCTTATTGACTTGAATGAAAGTAAGTATATGATATATATATATATATATATATTTACATAAATCCAGTAGCATTATTATGTCATATATATCATTATTATTCATTCTATATACTTTATAATCATTCTCGAATTGTTAACATTGATAATGAATCCCATCGTGTCGAGGATACGGTAAACTGTACGTACGCACGACCAATGATATCGTTCCCATAATTAATGAATGTAATTGGATTGGATGATATGATATATAATAGTTAGTATCATGTTATAATAATCATATTATGATATTATTTACAGCATTATACCCATCCAATTATGGTGGTGGTGGAAAACAGATTACATTATAGTGTGGAGATGATATTCTGTATGTACGCACATGCGATGATTTATTTTTCCGTAGGATGGATAAAAGGTGAAATAGGTTTGTTTAATATTTATAATAAAATATAATTATATGAGTGATAGTGATGATTTTACTTTATAATTAAACAAAAAAATAAGAGGAAGTATAAGAAGATATGAATTTGAAATAATCGGTAAAGGATATTACCTCTTCTTCGACATCCCTCTACTAAACCTCCTTTTTGGGCACTAAATTTGGTCATTTGACAAGATCCAAACCTCTATGATATATCTAGAGATGTTGAGAAGAGAAAGTTTCAGGGTTTTCTGAGCTTGAAAACTCAAAATGTTTTGATGAGGAGAGGGAGGAGGTTCCCTTTTATAAGGGAGGAGAGGGGCACCTTTGGAGACCTCAAAAATATTAATTTAATATAAATTCAATCCCCACTGAAAACTTCCAAAATGAATCAAATTAGAATCATAGATGATATATTGTTGTAATATCATCATCCAATAAAATTTAGACATATTGAAAATTTATTTGAAACTTCATCAAGATGATTTATCCTTATATAATCAATTTAATTTTATTTGTGGTAATAATATTATAAATTTTAATTTGTTATAAATAATTACTTATGTGTTGTGAATTTTCAATAATTATATCCATTATAAAATTTTAGACCATATAAATTTCAATTTATAACTTTTCAATATAAATGTGATTTTTAAACAATTTTATAATATGTTATTTTTATAAAATACCAAATAGTGTCAATTTTGAATGTATTTATTTATTTGAATTTAAATAGAATCCACACATAAGATATATTCGAACCAAAATATTTAACCTAACACCTTTCAAAAATTACATTTAAAATGGGTGCGCCATCAAAAGGTGGTAAAACGTCATTTTTTTTAAAAATACTTCTTTTATCTGAAAATTTGATTTTTTTCACAACTCATTTTACAAAATTTGAAAGATGAATTATAATGTTATAAAATTCAAAATTAAGTTAATACTATTTAAAACATCTATATTATATAATATTTTAATAACATATTATTTTTTAGTGAAACTCGGTATTGCGTACAAGGGAAGGTATCAAGGAAGGCTGCTCTTGCGTGCAAGGCAAGCCAAGTTAGTGTTGTGTTTACTGAAAGATTCCTTTGTTGTTTCATACAACACAAGAAAAAAATATATTTCTAATAAAATCAAAGGGTGTTACATTCTACCCCCCTTAAAATTAATTTCGCCCTCAAAATTCATCGGGGTTATAAATCGTTTACTACTTGAAAGATTCTTTCATATAAATCCACATCGTAAAAAAGAATACTAAAACTTAATTTTAAAAAGTGATGTATGAAACGTAATTATTACCCAAATTAACTCATCACTGGGTTTCTACATAGGAGACCATAGGTGAAAATATGGATATGGAAGAGAAATATAACCATCAACTTTTGATGAATAGTGGCATATGATATGGCTATGAAAAATCCAACAATCACAAATCCATAAATTTGTGATGATCTAAGGTACCATCAGATTCATCAGATATAAGGGCATTAGGACAACATTTTTGGTTCTCAAGATCATTTACCAAATGGGGAATAATTTTTGAATTAAAAGAAATACTAACTAGATTTTGGTACAATCATACCAATGCTCATGCCTTGAAAAATTTCCACTTCATCTCTTAATGAAATGAAGTTGAATTTGTCTTCTGCGAAGTGTGAATAGATAATGAGATAGAATAATAGGTCATTCAATCTGTCTCAAACCTAAGGTTATCAAAATATATATACATTATTCCAGCTATGATGAGATTAATTGTATATGGTTCCAAAAATGGACTTATACGTCATCCATCACCCTGCATAATAAAATAAAACTAGTTTCTAATAACTAGGGACTTATTGTTGGCTAGTGGTAGGCTTTAAAGGCATATCACACTTCGGTTATGGGTTCGATTCCTCCAAATTTTTCTTACTCGATGGGTTGTCGCCCTTCCTGCAAGATTTTCTTTTTCTAAAACAACACTATTATAACATTCCGTAAATAATATCGAAAAATTTTCTAGCCTAAAACAATACTATCTAATTTCCAACTTAATCCATTCCAATATTTAGTCTTATCCAAAATAATTCTATCCAATATCATAGTATAAAGTAAACGATTATAAGAAATTTCATCTACCGAGCATGTGAATACAATCATTTATCTCCAATATATCATAAGATATATCCTGTTGGACACATTCCAAACATGTGAATACCTTAATCATGTATTCTATTGAAACTAGAATTACCATATAATCACAATGAATTATATCAATAGTTAACTCTTTCCACATAAAAAAATTCCAAAAATTCCATATACTCCAACCATGATATCAATTTTTCCTTTTTTCAATCATGAGCTCGTGAATACTACCAAACATATTATTTTCTCCTTATCCATTGATTATTCGCATATCATATTCATTAAAAAAATATCTCAACCAATTTTCATGGTTATTGGTACCATATAATTATTGAAAACCAATACATAGATATTCTAATATTCCATGATACTATTATTGAGATTCCATAACACTTATTTCATCTCATATATCATTTGTAGTCTATTCATCATCATCAACATAAATACTACCCATACGACCATGTTGATTCTCATCATGATATTTTCCCTTAGATAATTGGTTTTCATAATGCCCGTACATTCCACATTTAAAACATTAATCCTTGGTTGATGTCTTCACAATACCATTATCCTTGTCAAGTGTGTTAACTGATCCTTTTCCTTTGTAATTACTGGATTTGTGTCCTTATTTTCCACACCCAAAGCATCTTCCAGTTCCTTTGAAAGAGTCTCCTTGATGCCTCTTCCCACGTGATTTAACTAAGGGAAATTGAACTTTCTTTCCTCTATGATCATCATGAAACTCCATTCTTCTCTTATTATCTACGTCAGGAAACTTACCAAAGTTGATATAATTGATTATATTTTGAGATTGATGATTAGGCATAATATCTATGTTTCACCTTCCCAATCCCAATTCATTTGGTTTCTCATGAATAATATCATTCGATCGTCCATCATATTCTCCATTAACATGAATATTCCTCTTTCCAGCCATTTTCTAAAACCCAAAAATAATAGTGTGAGAGTCAAAAATCAGGCTTCGACAACAACATAATAAAGGGGGAGTGCCTAAAATATCAAACATATTATGTTTAATTATAAGATATTTAATGTAATTCTAGGACTATAACCTATACTTATATTTAACCTTATAGAAATCCCTACAGATACCTTACAAATATCTCTAGGGATCTTAGTAAAGTATTTGCATCCTAGTTTCCAAAGGTTAACTAATCCTTCACTCAGATACCAACTGTAGAGGCCCAAATATTGATGTACATGGACATTACATTACTTTCATGGAATACATAATACATAACAAAAATAGCTTCCCAATGACTGTATTAGTTTAGTGTCTTTGGAAACTCCAAACATAATGTTCTAATCATGGTGAAAGATCTTAAATATCTTCAATAAAGATCTTCCCCTTTTTTTCATACCTAAAACCTTTATTTATATACAAGGGAAAGTAAAACATAGAAATGGTGATCTCAAATGCTCAGTGAAGGAAAACATAGTGATCATAGAAGAAACCATAAACATTTGTACGTAAAAACATAAACATAAAACACCAAAATCCTGAGCAATGAAAAACAAATCATAGCAGTACGTAAGGCATATATAATAAAGGAAAATTAACCATAAAATAATATAATTGTAATAAAACATGAAATTATGAAAAATCATTAAACACATTATATGATTTCCATAGTAGCCAAGGCATTGTTCCCAAGACCATCATAGTGGATAAAGTCCATTACTGAACCATGCTTACTTGTCGTTCATTCCCTATATTACTGAATCAAATTTACTTTCCACTCCAGCCATGTCTATATAATGAGATATAAATATTTACCCAATTAATTGGAAGGAGATAAATATCCCCCCATCTCATAATTAAATAAAATATATGTGTTCCACAAAATAAACATAAATCTTAGATAACAACCAAAATAATAAAATGGGTTCCATAAACATCATCCAATCATAAAATAATCCATATATAAAAAATGGACATAATTTCATCATAAAAAAAATAAAACCATGTAAATAATAGGGACATTATACCTGGAACAAGACCATATTAAAAAATATCATCTTAGATGGAAAATATTATTGATAAAACACTTGAAATGAATTCTTGAAGAAAATATCATTTTATCTTCAAAATAGTTTTATTCTCTCAAAATTCATTAATATTTTAAAAGAAATGGATTTTTTTTAAATTAATAATGAAATATTGTAACGGAATCTTCATGAAAATAAGGAGTTATGATACTGTAAAAATCCATTCATGCCGAATAAGTTAAAAAACATTCTCCTCGTACTTTTTCCGGAAAAGTAAAAAAGTGCCTCGTATGGTAAAAAATAGAATGATTTCTTCCATAACATGTGGTAACAGTAAAAAAGGGTAAAAATGAAATTAAACATATATGGAAGAATATTAAACTTTTTATGAAAAAAATTTGAGAACATGTGGACATGGACTATAAAAATAGCCCAAGTAAATACTTACAAATAAACAATATCAGATAAGAATGAGATTGGAATAATTATCTCTAACCATTTTTAATCGGTGGAATCATATGTGTCCTAAAATAAGGAAAATTAAATGCATATGAAAATATCATATCCTTTATAAAAAATTAATAAAACATTCATGGGAAGCACAAAAACCATACAAATGAAATATGTGGTGATTACAACATATGTCTCACAGAAATATAGGTGAGACGAAATAATCCCGTACCTTATGTCCAATTTCATCCGTATGTGTCCGAGACTCCTTTATAGTGGGTTTAATCATATTATTAACATATAACAGAAAAATAATAATATTTTCTATATCATATATGATTCACTTATGACTTTGTATTACCCATTAATTTGTCAATTCCATGTTAAGGCAATGTTTTGGGTAATAATCGTTTCATTTATCGTACGTGTTTGGACTGGTTGTCCTTGATATTATTATTACTTATATAATGATTTACTTACTTCCCGAATGTAAAACATGATTTATATATCATATATATTCACTATATATATATACATATTTATAATATATAGTTAAATTAAATTAAACACACCGTTCAGGGAGACGGTTGGACGTACATAAGCATGAACGTTGTTTTCCATTCCTTATTGACATGAATGGATGTAAGTAGATGACATAAATATATATACATAAATAAAATAGCATTATTATGTAATATATATTATTATTATTCATTATATATACATTAAAATCATTTTTTAATGGTTAACATGGAGAATGAATTTCATCGTGTCGTGGAAACGGTAAACTGTACGTACTCACGAGCAATGATATAGTTTCCATAATTAATGAATGGAATTTGAGTGTATGATATGATCTTTCAGAATTAGTATCATGTTATAATAATCATATATAGTTACTGTTTACCCCATTATACCCATCCAAGTAAGTTGGGGGTGGAAAACATATTACACCACGGTGTGGAGACGGTATTTCGTACGTACGCACGTGCGGTGATTTCATTTTGCATAGGATGGATAGATGGTGAAATATGGTTGTTTCCTATTTATAATAACATATAAATATATGAATGATACTTATGTTATTACTTTATAATGAAACAACAAAATAAGAGGAATTAGAAGAAGAAATGAATTCTAATGAATCGGTAAAGTATATGACCTCTTTTCAACGTGCCTCTTCTATACCTCCTCTTAGGGCACTAATGTTGGTTTTTTGAGATGATAAGAACTTCTATGATATAACTATAGATGTTGATAAGAGTAATTGGTAGGGTTTGGCTGTGATTTATGTATCAAAATGTTTTTAAGAGGAGAGGGAGGACGTTTCCTTTTATAAGAGATGATAGAGGCACCTTTGGAAACCTCAAAAAAATATTAATTTAATATAAATTCAAACCCCACTTAAAAACATCCATAATGAATCAAATCCGAAGATTAGAAGATATAGGGTGTAATATCCTCAAAAAATAAATTTTAGACATGTTGGATATTTATTTTGTACCTTATCAACATGATTTATCTTTATTAAATCTTTTTTAATTTTATTTGTCATAATAATATTCTAAATTTTAAATTGTTATAAATAATTACATATGTATTGTGAATTTTCCATAATTGTATTATTATATGAAATTTTCGACCATATAAATTTCTATTTATAATTTTTAAATATTTTTGTGATTTTTAAACAATTTTATAATGTGTTATTTTTATAAAATAACAATAGTGTCTATTTTGATACTATTCAATTATTTAAATTTAAATAAATACCACAGAAAGTATATATTCGAACCAAAATATATAATAGAATTATAATATTTCATATTCATCTATAAATTTTTTTGATAAAATTAATTAGATTTTAGAATATTTATTTTAATATTTTTAAAAACATTTATTTGATATTTTAATTAATATAATAATATCAACATCACTATTCTGTCATAATTAATGATAAATATATAACCCCTAAAATTTTTAAATAAATTCAAATGATGTAGATAATTTTATTATCTTCCTGGTGATTATTCTTGTTTGATTTTTTATGATGTTTATCACCAAATTAAAATTAGTACACTTATAAGATATAGGAGATTGACATGTTGTCACTTTCGTTGGTTTTAAAAATAATTATAAAATTTTCATGGTCAAAAGCCCATGAAATGAATCTATTCCGACCCTCAGGTGATATGGGTCTACTTTTATTCAGCCAATATAATTTTGGTATGTCTTATGGTAATTTCATAATCTTAGTTTTACCATTAATTACCCGATTTACTTTTAACTCTAGTAAATTAAAAAATTACCGTAGTTACTATTCATAAATAAAAAAATAAAAGTAAATTATTAAAAAAATTTGGACCCACTGAATCCAAATATGGAATTATTTTTTCAAAATTCAAAACAGAGAAGTTTCAGTAATTATTTTAAATTAAACCCTTTGTCAATAAAATGTGTTTTTAAAGTTTAAACCTTGTCAAAGATTGAAATGTTTTTACCTATGAATTCAAAGTAAAATTAATGCTAATGAAAAACATTATATTAAATGGTAAATTTATACTCTATTTATAATTTAAAAACATTAATTTTTATTATTTAACCATATAAATTATCTTGTTTGAAAATGTTTTTTAAGAATAATTTGCGTATTTTTACTATTCATAAAAATATGAAAGTTATAAGAAAAGTATCAAAAAAATTTCCAATATAAAAGTTTATATCATATTTTATAAGAAGAATTTTTTTTGTAAAATTGAACTTATAAACTTGTCAAAAATTAGATTTTATTTGTGTGCTCCATCAAATGGCGGTAAAATTGCATTTTTTGAAAAATACTTCTTTTATCAGAAAAAATGATATTTTTGAAACGTCATTCTAGAAAATGAGTAAGATGATTTATAATGTTACAAAATTATAAATTAATTTATTACTATTTATAATGGTTTGTTTATAAAATATTTTAATAACATATTGTTGTTTAATGAAACTTGGTATTGCGTACAACACAAGCTATCGAGGAAGGATTCTCTTGCATGTAACACAAGCCAAGCTAGTGTCGTGTGTTGTGAATGATTTTTTAGTGTTTCCTATAACATAAGAAATAAAAAAAATATGTCTTATAAAATCTCAGGGTGTTACATTATCCCACTGTAATGTTGCTAGTTATTAATATTTATTATGAACTATACCATAAATAGATTTCTCATGCATAATTTTGGCAATATAAGATCATCATGTTATAGGAATACTAGTTTATGATTTTATGGATTTACTTTGGACGAAACATTAATTGAATATATAATGAGATTCCTAATAACGAGGCCACAAATATATTACTTATGTATAAATTGATATAAAAACATTATAGGTAAATAATTTATGGCAATATGACCACTAGACTATTGTGTGGGGTATGCTTCGATGCTTGTTATGAGGACTAGACCTCTAGGGAGTGGTTTGATGTGAATTTTCTAATAATTGATAAGATCCCTAGTTTTTTCTGATCTCAAATATGACATACATTTTCTATGAGACTGTAGAGATGTATGTTACAACCTATTAAGGTTAGTTATCATTTAGATTTTAGTTTTTTTGGATTCCATTGGAGATGCGAACTTCATTATGACGGCTCAATCCTAGGGTTTTCCTTTAATTCTACATTCTAGAATGACACATGACAGTGGTATTTCAGGTTATGTCTTCCTTTAGTTGCATGGAACACTGGTGGATTATTTTTCATTCATTAAATTTTTCCTTTATGGTGTAACCTTGTTTTAGTATTATAAATGTATGATTCTTATTATCATTATCTTAAAAGAAGTGATATATTTTTTATTCATCTATTTTGTTTCTTGATTGGAGGGATCATTCTAGTGCCCTATATAGCTAAGGTATTTTTATGCATGTTTCTTATTGTGGTTATGAGTTGAACCCTGAGTAATAGATGTGCTTGAGTGAATGTGGTTATGAACTCTCATACATGGTTTAATGTCATTTTGACCCCTAGAGTTAGAGGTGATTTTGTGTATCGGATTTTCAATAGTTCGTAATGGTTATGTGTTAATATGATTTGGATACATGAGAGTATTTAATGAGATGTGTCCTCTGTATTTTGTATTGGATGTTATGGAATAAAAAACCTAGCATTATTTGTTGGAGAAGGAATTCATAATCAAACTAAGAACTGATGTTGGTCTGATGTTAATATTGTGGACACGGTGACCTGAGGCTGTAAAAAATAGATATTTGATGATGTATGAATGGTTGATTTTATGGTGGTATTCATCTAGTCATCATAACAAACTCTTACTAAAGATCTTCTTATTGTCTATGTAATTAAATCATCCTGATTGATTTGAGAGAGAAATGGATTTACACATATCTATAGTGATGTCAAATTAGGTTGATAAAGTCATTATGGGATGTTTATCTCAAGGGTGTGTTTATGTGAAACCATAGGGTTAGACTATACCATTGGAATCCTATGAGTTGGGTCCTTTAGATGGAACAAATGTTAGAAAATACGATGGGATCCATTCATAGAATACTAATTGGTCATAGTTTATGTTCTAATATTTTTATTATGAGAGAGAAAGATAGAATCATCTTTTTGTGAGGATCTGTAGTGGTTAGACCATGGGAAATGAAATTAGTGTTATGTTTTTAGGTGGCTATAATGATTCTATTTATGAGTTGTGAATCAAATAGGTTTCTGTAATGTGATCCTTCTGTTCGTAGGGTTGCGGATGTATTGAACACTCAAAAAATCATGTTAGTGGATTTATATTGGTGTGTTTTGTAAAGCTACTCTAATAATGGGAGGTTTTGTGGAATGAAATCATACATTATTGGTTTGTAATATAGTGGTGAGTTCCACATCCTTGATCTAATTTTAGGGTATTATTCAATTTTATTTTGGTCTATATTTTCTCCCATGGTTTTCACTTTAATTTTGGATAAAAATAGATGTATTTTTGTGGAATGAAATCTAATCATGGTAGGTGCACAGTTTTTGATAACCATGATGTGTGAGAAAATAATTATCACATGCCCTCAACATGGTTGTGTATCATGGCACGAGTGACTATGAAGAGGTATCTGTCTAGATAGAATGGTCTGCATGGTTACTGTATGGTTTCCCAAAGAGTGTGGACTAACCGTGTTCATATTACAATCTATTAAAATTTTTCACTCTCATTAGTAATAACCCCCAAAACACCACATTTCTCTCATTAATCTGTATTTTTCACCCTAGGCAGACCTCTCCCTCCTTTCAACTCCCTTGGAGATCCATTTTTGTTTCAGATTTGGTGAGATTTCTCCAAGTTCTTTATATATATTTCTCCTCTCCTTGATTCCTCCTCAACTTTAGGGTTTTGGTCCCTCTCATTGGTTGTTTCTTATTCTCCATCCCTAGGGTACAAATTTTAGGGTTTAGTATTTCTCTTTTAGTGTATATATCATAATTTTGGTCTTGATCTTTCTTCCTTGTGGTGGGGTTGAGGTTCGGGTGGAGTTTGGTACCAGATTTTGCGTTCTTTTGTATGAATTGTAGGTGATTACATACATTAATGTAGTTTTCCGAAATTATTTTGATTTATTGTGTTCTTTATCATGTTTTATGAATTACAAATTTGGTTCAAAAGTATTTTTTAATTCTATTTGACATGTCATTGATTTTAAAATGGACTTTTCATATTTAAATGGTGTATTATTTATGTATTCCCATGTGTTTTATATTAAAATGTTTTATAAAATGAGTAAATTATTTTTTAAAATGGGATTGGAATAATATTTATAGCTCAAAAGGATTTTTTCATGTGTTTTTTTTTTGAAAGAGGCTTTCTATGAGAAAATGCTGGATTTGCTGTGTGTAGTGCCTTGTTTGGCGTGTGTGGGTGAATTTGGTATAGCTATGGAAATGAAACATTATTGAGCACTCTAATGGAAGCCTGAGTAGATAGTAGGATGGACTAGGACTAGAATTATAGTGATATAGAGGTGTCTACAGATTAATCTCACTTAATAGGATTGAAGATGAAAACACTAACTATATATTTGTGATGAGCAAAGACCACAAGAGGCTTTTGATTTTTCTCATCTCTAGTGGCTTGTGCATGAAATCAAAGATGCTTGTGATACCTATACCAAATTAAATAGAGACTTGAGGTTATGTGTCCCATCACTATCTTGTTACCATAAGGACTCTCCCATGTTTGGTGCTCTTTGACTATGTAGTTCTCATAGTCTGGACAGAATGTGGCCTTGGGTTACATTAATGGTAATGGTGTTTTATTTCAAATTTCATCCCTTAAATTGGTGTTTTCATTAAAAAACTTTCTTTTTTGTTTCATTATGTATTTTCGTTAATTTATTATTCTTTATTTATTATTTATCATGTAACATTTTGAGCATGGAATATTTTTGTGTCGAATCTTTCAGGGAATTGGGTCACATAATACATACTCCTTTTTGTTTGGGAAATACTTGTTTATGATTGAAACCTGTAAGGGTAATTCTTTTGGTGATGGTGGTTCAAGATTATAGTGATCCTCTCAGGGGTTTTGTGGAAATGGTTTGAGGGAGATGTTCCCCTTTCCTTGTGGTGGTTTTTAGAGATGGGTTTTAGTTCATTTTTTGTAACACTTATTTAGTTTTGTGTAAAAAATTATATTTTAACGTCAAATATTAAATGGATTGTTTTGTTTGATTTTTTAAAACATTGTTCTATCTTATATTATTTATTGTTTTTTATTTTTATAATATGTTAAATAATTCCAACATTCTTGTATTGATATCTAGGAACTAATGTCCTATTTTTTGGATGGGTAATGGCCTTGGGGATTTTCCACAGACCATGTTGATAGAAGGCTTAGATGGATATCCAGTTTGGTCTGTGATAGATCGATATCATAGGAGGATAGTCTATTTGGGTCATACTATTTGGGATGAGTTGGGTTTGACATGAGCTACTACTTTAATGGAAAATATTTTTCGCTCTGTATAGTGTTCCTGGCTAACACACCACGTGAAAGACCTTGATTCTCTATGGGAGGTTAGGACTTATGTTTGACGTCTCTAATAGGTGTGTTGTGTAGCCTACTGACTACCTATCAACATCATATTGGGGTGAATTGTTTTTGTTTTTTTTGATTCCATGGAATGTTTTATTTATAATTTTTTTGTTTATTACTAAGAGTTTTATATCTGTTGTGTTAATGATTTTCTCATGTAAAAATTACATTCTGAATCATCATGATGCCCCCAAAATGATCCCCTACATCCACATGAATTATTTGGAGAGAGTTATCTCACACAACATGATCAAAGATAGTTAAATTCTCTAGTTAGGGTAGTTCACGTCTGGGATAGAGAGTGGGTCCAACACCTAATCTAGTTAGAGATGCTGAACCTGGTCCTTGAAAGGATAAATCTGAGGAGTTTGTTGAAAACAAAACTCATTATTTTTGAGTTATCTCATAGCCGTTGGAAGTGGAAGATTTTCTCATTTAGATTGAGCATATGTTTAAGTTATGTGGTCGTCCTATAGAATTCATAGTGAAGTGGGTTTCATTTCATCAAGAGGGTCTATGTCGAATGTGGTGGGACACAATTATTTAGGTCGGGAAGCATGAGAATTTGAGCTGTAATGACTTTAAGGAATTCATAAAATTTTAACATAACCTTGAGGTCTTAAAATGTGAGATCTCAAGAGTTTATGGATATTTGTAGTGGGTATAGTCAATGATGGATCATGCCAAACATTTTGTTGAGCTGGTTTGGTATCCCCTCTGAATAGTCTCCAATGAGGAGTTGAAATCTCAAAGGTCTAAGAAAGGATTGTAGAAAATATATATTTACATGTATTATTGTTTAAGATGATGATTTATACTTATATTTTTGACACAAAATGAATGGTAGAGAATAATTGTAATGGTAGGTCATGTGGCTCTAGGGCTATGTCAAAATGGCTAGTGGATGTTCATTGGAAAATAAGATGAAACATGATGAGAATAAGAATAAAAGAGGTGGTTGTTAAAGCCATAATTCTATGAATCCTTCGACTATGGCTTCAGATGAAGGTTCTATCATGTGCCACCAATGTGGGATGGTAAGACACACTCTACAATCTCTTATATCTCCTCCAAAACATTTTCCTTGTTGACGAACATTGGGGAACATGCAATGATTCTACATATATATACAATTTTACTAGGGATGTAAAGTATCAGATGCTTCTAGGGGAATAACAGCACGGTTATAACCATATAGGATGGTGGGATCTTAGTTTAGTGGTCAAGGAAGTAGGAACGCGACTTCCTCTATTAAGATTCATCTCAGATAAGAACCTTAGTTTAGTGTTCATTGTCAGGCCTAGGATGATACCAGGTAGCTACATGTTGTGGGGTCGGCACCAATGCGATAGAATATAGGGCCCGTGACTGTCTGAGGTACCATTCTTATTGAATCTAATTTAGCTTCTATTCTTTTTTTATATTGGTGCTTCAGATTCCTTTATATTTTCCCATCTTCTTATGATTTTTAATTTCCATTCAAATTTTTTGTATTTTTCAATTTAGTTGATGATGTCACATTCCAAGAAAAAGGAGTAGGGTTTCAGGTGCCTATCATGATCAGTGTTAATGTCAGAGATTGAAATGAAATTGGTTTTCTTATTCTTAGATGTGGACATCTTCAATGTTATCCTCGAATGGAGTATATCGTATGGTCCCCCCACAGAATTGAGGGAATTAATGAAATAATTGGACGATTTTGAATCCAAAGGATTCATCCACATGAGTGTTTCTAATTAGGCCACTCATGTCATTTTTACAATGAAGGACAACATATCCCGTTGGTTGTGAATTGATTACTAAAATATGAATAAGGTAGCCATCATGAAACAAATATAATTAACCCAAATTAATGTTCTCATTGATCATGTGAATGGGGGTAAAGTGGTTTTCCTAAATATATTTGTGTTGAGGTTACCACCAAGTCCGGGCTAGAGAGGTGGATATCTCAAAAACGGATTTCCAAAGCAGGTACATCCATTTGGATTATTTGGTAATGCATTTTGGATAGACTAAAACTCAAGAATACTTCATGAAATAGATTAATATTGTGTTCCAAAAATATCTTGATTACATTATAGTTGTATTTTTGGATGATATCAATATTTACTTGGAATCTGTGGAGGAGCATCATCATCGTCATCTGACCATGTTCGGCACTCTATAGGATCATCGCCTTTATCCAATGTTTTCATAATGAAATTTTTAGGCAAGGGTAGTGATGTTTCTTGGTCATGTCATCTCGGAGTAGGCAGTTTCGGTGAACCTCTAGATGATCAGTGCAATTATGTCTTGGGTGTATCTGAAGTATATTTTTGAAATTATGAGTTTCCTCATTCAAGAAGGTTATTAATGGTGGTTTGTTCATGATTTCTAAGATCATTCATCTCCCAAGAACTCACTAACTCAAAAATTTGTGATGTTTGAATGGGGGAATTGAGTTTCAGGAATCCATTGAGTAGCTGATGTTTATGTTGACCACTTCCCACTTGTTGATCTTTCCAAAATTTGGAATGTATTATGTGGTGTATTTTTACACGTTAATTATTTGTCATAGGTGTGTGCTTATATAGGGTTAAAAAATGATGGTGTATGGTTCTCACTATCTCTGACCACATAAATATAATTACCTAACCCACATCATAAAGTTGGTAACGGCGATGCATGTTTTGAAGACGTGGAGTCACTACATTTTTTGGGAGATGTTTATGATTTAATCTGATCATAAGAGCATATCTTACATCTTCTCATAGAAAGATCACAATCTAATGTATAACTATTTAAATGATCATTTTTAGAGGTTTGAATTTGATATCATCTATACAATGAGAAAGGGTATTGTGGTGGCTGATGACATAAGTAGAAAAGTATCAGTGCATGCTTTGAGGAATTCAAGTGATCTGTGGATTCTGATCAGTATATTTTCTCGGATGCACATTGAGTCTATAGAGCACAATAATTGTGAGTTATTGGGGAGAGATAAGTTTACTCCCTCTCTATTAGAGTAGATTCATCAAGATCTTATCAGTGATGTGATGTGTTATTAGTCTATGAATTTTCTTCATTTGTGGGGAGACTTCATATGATTGGTCTTTGTCTCTTAAGGGAACCTTGTGCTTTAAAGACCTTTTAGAGAAATCGTTGCATCATAAGGAGGTGTTGATATAGGATATCCACAAAAATCTATGGTACATTATTCCAAGAGCTACTAACGGGTATTATGAATAATGGATTATGTTTTGGTGGCTTGGTATGGGATGGTACATATCTGATTTTAGTTCGAGATGCTATACATGTGGGTATGTAAATGAAAAAGATCAAAGGCCCTCTGGGATGCATGAGCCGTTACCCATTCCTACCAAGAATTGGGACAAGGTCTCCAAGGATTTAATTGTTTTATTACCCCACACACCTTATAGTAAGAATTATATTTTAGTATTGATTGATCGTCTGACCAAAAAATAACACATTATTCCATTCAGATATACAAATAAAGTGGATGATTTAGGACGATTGTATATTCAAGTGGGGGAAAGGCTTAATAGTGTGTTGTTGGAATTTTTATCAGATAAGTACCCCCATATTACCTCTCAATATAGGGTAGTCAATCATAATTACATTTGGTCAAAAATTAATATGAGCACTTCATACAATCCTAAAATGAATGGCCAGGCAGAGTGGAAAAATCCAATTATGGAGGAAATTCATCGTGCATGAGTTTTCGATTTTGGAAGATATTGGGAAGTCATTTGAGATTGGAATAATTTTATTATAATAATATTTATCAATACTATATTATAATGGATCCTTTTGAAGTGCTTTATGGTCAACCTTGAGTGCACCCCCCATGGTGGGATGAGGAAGGTGATAAATCACGGTGGTGGCTGAGCATTGTGCAAGAGAATTATGAGAAGATCATGTCAATAAGACCAAAATTATTGATAGCTCTTATCCGAAAAAATTCTATGATGACCAAAGGTTTCAAGATATAATTTCAATAATGTTTATCTAGGATTCATAAAGGTGGCCCCATGTTTGGCCCATTTTCATTTTGAGAATGTTGGGAAAAATGAGGCAGAGGTATGTCTGACCTTTTGAGAACACTATGATGATTTGAATGGTGGAATACATGATATCATTTCCTAATCATTTGAAATATATTAATGATGTATTCCATGTTTCCCAATTGATGATGTAAAACCCAAATCCATCCCACATGTTGAATTTGGAAGATTTTGGAATGGAGCCTAATTTATAAGTGTTTTAACAACTAGTGTGAATAGTTTATTCCCTGGAAAAGGTGTTTTTTTGGAAATTATATTACGCCAATCCTAGTACATTGTTATAATTCGAATGATTTGAAAAAGTCTTGGGATCATAATTTATGTGCTGAGAAAGAGTTCTCATTTTTCGATCAAGATTCATGCTGACTTATTGAGGGAGAAACATTTTCATTGTGGGGATAATGTCAGAAATGAGATCTCATTATCTGGTATTCTTTTATTTTATTTTGGCCTTTCATTTCTAACTTGTATTACCCTTTAATTTTTGAGAAAAAAGTTATTTTTTGTGGATGGAACCATGTGCATGGTTGGTGCTCGATTAGTAAATATTGTGCTCCCACCCCAATAAATCGTGCGATAAGAGACAATAGGTACCTCACATCCTACTCATGGTTGTGTGTCTTATTATAGGTAAACATTTTTAGATATCTATCTTTAAATGATGGTTTGTACTATTATCATATGTTTTCTTAAACTGTATGGACTCACTGTGCAGATTATCCGGCAGATTAATATTTCTCTCTCTAATGGGTTGTAACACCCAAAACAACCAATATATGTCATCCGTTATAATTTTTAACACTAGGAACGCCTCTCCAACCATCCATAAACCTAGGAGGTCCATTTTTTGTGCCATATTTGATGTGATTTCTCCTGGGTTCGTTAATAATGTGTCTCCTTTCCTTGATTCTTCCTTTATTTTATGGTTTCATTCCTTCTATTTGGGGATTTCATAATCTCCATACCTAGGGATCCGATGATAGGGTTTATTCTTTATCTTTGTGGCTATATATCTTGATTTAGGTCTTGATCTTACTTGATTTTGGTGAAGATGATGTCTAGGTGGAGTTTTAGGATGGATTTTGTGGCATTTCCTATCAAAGGTGGTTGATTCTGTGGTTAGAAAATGTATTATGAATTTATTTGGCTCGATTTTATTTATTACCTTGTTTTATGAATTTTAAATGTGGTGTGAAAATAGCTTTTTTATGATATGATATTCTATTTATTTTAAAATGTACTTTTGAGAAAAAATTGTGTATTCTTGATGTTTTCCATTATGTGTTATTATGGAATGTTTTTTTAATATAGTAAATGATTTATTAAATGGTAGATGAAATGATTATAATTGTTGGAAAGTTTTTTTGAATTATTTTTTTTTTGAAAGTGGTTTTAGGTGTTCAAATGGTGGTTTCAGTGTGTGTTGTTCCTTGTGTGGCATGTTTGGGTGAATGTGGTGTAGCTTGTGGAGAATATAACATGATTGAGATCTCTATGGGAAGACTATATAACAAGGGGGTGTACTATGACTATTTTTATACTGATATGGAAGTGGCTATGGACTGCTTATACATAGAGGTATTAATGATGAGGACACTAACTAAATATTGATGATGATCAGAGACCACTATAGTTTTTGGATGTTTCTCATCTTGTGTGGCTCATACATGAGAACGTAGATGGTTTTGTTTTCTATATCACAGTACAATGACACGTGAGGTTCTTGTGTCCCATCACTAGCCAAATCCCAAAGGGAGGATCACATGTTTGATTCTCTTTGACTATGTATACCTCATTGTAAGAACATAGTGTTCCATAGGTTATAGTAATGTTAATGGTGTTTTATTTAAAATTGCGTCCATTAAATAGAGTTGTTATTAAATATAATTTTAATTATATTTTTTAGGTATTTCCATTCATTTATTAATCATTCATGTTTATTATTAATGTAATGTATAGACTATGGAATCCTTTTGGGTGGCATCCTACTGTTCATTGACTCACACCCTACTTACACCATTGGGTGTAAGTAGACATCGACATGTTTGATATAGGAAACGGTAAGACATTTGGTGATGGTGGCTTCTAAAGATAGTGATCTTCATTAGTGGTGTTGTGGCGATGGTTTGAGGGAGATATTACCCTTTCCTTGTGATGGTTTTTTGTGATGTTTTGTTTTTCTTTTTTTCATAACCCTCCATTAGTTTGGTATAAACATTAATATTTTGAATCCAAACGCTTTTAAAGGTATGTTGGATTTGGTTTTTATTCGACATAAGATTATCTCTTTTTTCTGATTGTTTTATATTTCTATAATAAGGTAAATCAATCCCAAATGATAGTATTTGTACCCCGAGACTTGTGTTGGCCCATGGAAATTAAGAACTTCATACGAGCCCTGTCGCGAATCGGCTCAGTCAACGGTTTGAATAAAAACCATGCTTGGTTCGTGATAGTGAGATCCATTAACCAATTGATGTATTGATGATGAAGATATCATATATCGTTATGATGAATATAGTTAAGCACTACCATGACGAATATTTTATGGTTTTTAGAGGTAGTATAACCATTTATGTGTTTTAAGCATTATTATTGGAGTGATGTAGATTAACTCAGTTATCATCTTAACATAGAATACAAAAATATTATATTGATATACTGACAATGGTGGGTGTTTATATTTGGTTTTAATATCAATAATGCCTCTAATCTATGATAATATTTATGTTGTGGAGCTTTAAATGACCCATGTTTCTCCATAATTTTATTTTATGTAAAAATTTGTACTTTTTTATTTCGAGAACCCATGAGGGGTGAAATGGTCATTTCACTATATTATATTATCATGGTTAATTTTTTTGACAAATTTATTTCCCACATAATTTTGAATTTACAATATATTATTATAAAACTGGAATATAAATACATCCAACTTGTGGTTTTGTAATTAATTTATAATTCGTTAAATTTTAAATTATTTGTGTAGGTTCCTATATAGAAATATTTTAAACAGAGTATTTGATTGATATTTTAACTATAGGATTATGGCAAGGGATATTTATTAAATTTATTAACTAACATTGGGTTTTTGAACTCAAGATATATATAAAAATTTAAATTGAATAATTAATAAATTAGAACCCTGCCCCCCAACATTTGGTGATACCCAAGCATGGTAGGAAGGAAGAGCGAGTGCATCAATTATTCACATATCCCATAATAAAAGAAGTGGTGAAAGTGTTTTTTAAAAAAATTATTATATCATGGTTGTTTGTCCTAGATCATGGTGAACGTTCGCAAGTAGTATATTTGGACACATAAACTCTAACGATATTCCACGAGCTAGGATAGTTTCATGGTTTAATTAACCAATCCACATTTTAATTTTTTTTTGTAAATTTTGATTTAATTTTATAAATTATAAATATCAATGGGGGTGATACATTTTTAATCAATGAAAATGGATGTTTATGGATCTTCACAATTTTATCCCTTTAGGAAAATGTGATTAAAATACCTACTGTTTTGAAAACAGAAGCTATGTGTTCTTCAAATTCTTGAAATATTGATTCATGGGATAAAAAATCTATTATTTAGTGTACACTCAGTGTAGTAGTACAATTAATTGTTGGAATACATGTCCATATGGATGTGAAATATTTAAGATAAAATTTTTGAACTATACGATGTGTAATGTAACAAGAATGTGCGGATGAGTATATGTGAAAAGACACCACGTATGGGGGAACGTCCTTGTAGAGAGTGTGTTGGGATATATTATTTTCCCTCTAATATGTGAGTTCATCTATCAACAATGAAATATAATTGTTATAAGGCCATTTAATGGGGCATGAGAATGGTTGTAGGCCATAACATGGGTTTTTGGAGACCTCTAATAGTTATAAAATTCAATTTTCTCTTGTTAAATGGAAAGAGTTATTATTTGAGGTGGTTGGTACCATTTCTTTATGGGCCAAAAAATGGTGAATTTTTCATAATTTTTTTATAAGTATGTCTTAATTTTGAGTATTTACTAGCATTTAGCGCTTTAATTACATGATATTATAGATAAATGCTTATTTGTAGTGCGGACTCCATCATAGGGGCATTAACCTGAGTGAAAATATGCTAGCATGTATTGGGATATGGATATCACCACCTACATTTGGATATAAATGATACTAAGGGGAATTCCACATTATGATTTCTATTTCCATGTATTAAAAAATGTATAAATATGTTTTTTGTATTTACCAAGAGTTTCATGTGGGTGCTCAATTGACAGACCAACCATGAGAGAGTGCTTTTTAGGTCATAATTATTGAGGGAGTCTCCCAGGGATTAAAATTAAGAACCAGATAAGGGGTATGGGATGTTGGATTTTAGAATGGGAGTTTGGCTAGCCCTTATTATGTTATTATATTATATTAATTATTACATTTTGTTTATTATCAAATGTTTATTGTTATATGATATGTGATTCATTCATTCATTTATATAGAAAAAAAGATCAATAGGTATTTTTATAAGTGTCTAACATGATCCCCTATATATGATTTAGATAGAGGTGGACCTAATCTCCCACAAGTATTATTATTGATATATGTAATTGTGTTCCACATTTAGGGTAACAAGAGATGTGAATGACATTCACCTTGCAAGGTTCCAAATTACTGACATGATGCTCTAAATGAATTGTTGGTTTGTTAGGACATTATGCACTATGAACATATGACACGACGTTTAATTTTTTATTAATTGTGATCATGGATTTCAATAGATATGGATGATATATGTGGAATTTTCAATTCAAAAATATATCTTAGAATAGTGACATGTAGATCCAGATTTGTGATTGAGATGGTGGGATAAGTCTTCATGCATGAAAACAATGGAATATTATATAGAATTGGATTCATGAATAATCCTATTTATTTTGGGTGGGTTCTAGATTAATTCCAAATGAACCATCGATGACTATTAATAGTTATGTGATTGATTTTTTCCCTATGAAAAATAATTTATAATATGTGCTATAGAGATCAGAAAGATGGTCTCATTTTTTTATAGTACATTAGGATTGAACAGGTACCTGATACTGATACATTTTTGTATCAAGTGTGATATTGTTAGAAATAAATTTTTTTTAGGATATGGTAACAATGTTTGGGGTTGTCACATGTTAATAGTGATGCACAATCATTAAGACGTTGAAAGAGAATATCTATCATTGGTTGAATAATGTATGGTCGATTGGTTATAGAAAAAAATATATTGATAATGGTTTTATATTTATTTTTTAGTTATTTTTTTGAAATTAGGAAAATATTTGTTTCGAATAATGTTATGGATATAGGTTATAGGATCACTGATAGTGTTGTTGAGTCAATAAGGTTTTCCTTATGACTTTTTCATTCCTTCTTGTTTTGAAAATCACAAACACCTTATCTTAAGGAAAGTTTCTTTTATATTAAAAATTGCATTCTTAAGGAAAATCTCTTTTATAAGGAAAATCGTTTTCTTAATGAAAATTGCTTTCATAAGAAAAATACTTTCTTAAGAAATTGCTTTTATAAGAAAATTCTCTTTTATAAGAAAAATTATCCTTATCTTATTTTCATCCATATTTTTCTTAAGTATGAGATTAGGATTAATTTCTATTTTCTCGGAATCATTGAAACTTTGATATAAAGTATTCTGTTTTAGAATTCGGATTTTGTATAAGAACTATAAGGAAGTTTCATTCCGAATTCCGGATATGAACTCTGACTAAGTTCTATTCCAGATTCAGGATACGAATTCTGAAGAAGAATTCTCATTACGAATTCCAATGAAGAATTCTCATTACGAATTCTGTTGAAGAATTCTCATTATGAATTCTAATGACGAATTCTCATTACGAATTATAATGATGAATTCTCATTCCAAATTATCATTCCGAATTCTCTTATTAAACAGAATTTGAGTATCTTTGTTTTATACACTCTGAATTAATTCAGTCTCCGAAAAATATCTTTGTTAGACTCCGAACTTATATATTGCTTACATTTCTATAATTTGTCTACTCTTTATTATTGTTCCTTACACTCTGAACTTTCACTCAGAATTTTTCATTCCGAACTTTTGTGTTAGAGTTTAAAATGATGTCGTACATTCTCTTACACCTGTTTTGTTATAAAACGATGTCATCTGTTTTGTTATAAACTAACTGTTGTCTAAGTGACACATGTACAGGTCCCTCCGATCTTTAAGGAAAATATGACCGTTGGAGAAGGAGCCGACCTTACCTATAAATAGGAGCTCATTTGAAAGAGCTCGTAGCTATTGAAAATACTGATGACAGATGAACATGTTGGTTTTGTGCATACATGCTGTTGAAGTGAATTCTAGAGAGAGAGGCTCTTATTAACTCTCAAAGCTTCGTGCGACTCCGAATGTTGGTGATTACATTCGAGGGATTCCGAGGTTTGGAAGACAGAGGTGCCGACTACCTTAAAGTTTGAGGTCTTCCTTGCTGAGAAAGACAGAGGTTGCCAACTACCTTAAAGTTTAGGGCTTGCGGGGATAGCAAGACAGAGACTCCAATCTTCGTATCGAGGGCTTAACCTGGTGTGGGTAAGACAAACTTTCTTGAAAGTATAAATAAAGGGACCTTTATCCAAGGTTGTTGGATACCCTTCTCTTTGGGTTAAAAGACTTATATCTTGTTACTTGTAGTTTTACTACTTGTTTATATTCCGCTGCATTTTGTAATATAAGGAAAGTATAACTTTTTTATACTTCCTTACTTGTACTCTGTTTCATTTAGATTCTATATGCTTTAATGTAGAATCTCACATTGTAATCTTTTGATAAGTTTCAATTGCCGGAACCATATTTCCGGACCCTACATTCGGAATCTCTTTCCAAGTTTGATTTTGGAATTAGTGGTTTTGTGAATCTACTTAGTTTAACTTTGCTAAACTTAACCCTTTCCTTCTCTTAAGGAAAACATAGTTATTCTTAACTAACTTTAAAGGTTCCAAAGGAATTTTTAAAGTATACAATTCACCCCCCCCCCCCTCTTTTAAATTGAGCATCTCATCACTATTTCGATCCTATAATTGGTATCAGTGGTTGGAAACCTCTTACTCTATACCAATCTAACATTTGGTATCAGAGCAGGTCTCTGAAATACTTGTACTCACATATAAGTTTTTCTTGCTCACTTTCCCATTCCGAAACTTTTCAAATTCCGAACTTTTCTCATTCCGAACTTTGTTATTACGAATCTTTGCTACTAACAAGTTTGTGTATACAAGGTTATTATAAGTATGGCAGGAATTAATGTTGGATGAATTGATAATGTAAATCCTACAAGACCACCTATCTTTGATGGTAATGACTATGAGTACTGGAGAGATCGAATGAAGACTTTTGTTATTAACACTGGATTAGACAACTTTGTTATGCTTACTAGTGATTATAAAATTCCTGACAAGGAAGTCAGAACTTTCACTAATCAGGAAAAGCAAGAATATCAACGAAACTATAAGGTACGCAATACCTTACTATGTTCAATGACCAGAAATATATATAGCCAAATTTCTTCTTGTGAAGCAGCTAACTGTATATGGAAGAAGTTAGAGGTTACACACTTTGGAACTTCTAAGGTGATTGAGACTAGAAGAGCTATGCTTAGAGCTGAATATCATGGCTTCAATTTTCCTTATGGAGAACCTATCTGCAAAGTTCAACAGAGATTCATGACTATAGTCAATAGCCTACAATCTATGGGAGAGAAAGGTCTAGATGATGAAGCTCTTGTTGATAAGATAATTGATATTATGCCCATTGAGTGGGAATCCAAGAGAACAGCTATAGATGAGAACATGAAGGTCACTCAAATTACTCTTGATGAATTATTTGGAACTCTTCTACAACATGAAACAAGAATGAAGAGAGATGCTGATAAAATCAAGAAGAAGAATGGAAATGGTACTGTTTCTTTTACTACAACTTCAAATCAGATGAAAGGTAAGACTCCTGAGAGAGTAACTAGATCCAAGTCTAAGAAAGTTATTTTCCAATCTGAATCTAGTGAGAGTGAAGTCTCAGAAAATGAATTAGCCAATCTTTCTCGAAGGATGAACAAGATAGCTGGACAAAGAAATTTTCAATCGAAGTATAAGAAAAAGGAAAGGAAAGATAAGAAAGATGGATAAGTTACCTGTTATGAATGAAAAAGAGCTGGACATATTAGACCAGATTGCCCTATGATCAAAATGAATGAAAGAAAAGAAAGGCATTCAGACAGGAACATGAATAAATATTATAAAGCCAAAGATAAGAATGTTCTGAAAGTTAATGACACATGGAGTGCCAGTGGTGGTGACTCTTCAGATGAATCTTATGATTATGAATCTTCGGGATAGAAGAATCATGGTCTTATAGCCAGATTACATATTGATAATCATTGTCTTATGGCTAAGGTACGAAATGCTGAATCACTGACAAATGTTTCTTAAAATTCTAATGATTGTAAGTATTATAACTCTTCTGATTAAGAATCATCTTCTGATGAGGAAAATACTTTACCTACATATGAAGAAGTCTCTAGTTTTGCTGAAATTCTTGAGATTGAGAATTCCAAACTCAATAAGAAACTTGATAAGGCAAACTCGAGGAATTCTATTCTTACGAAAGAGATATCAGATCTTTCTAATGATCTTAATAATAAAAATGCTGATTTTGAAAGTATTTCAAAAAATCATGAGGAAGTATGTTCTGAGAAGAACAAACTTTCTAAATAATTAGAAAATGTAATTTCTAATAAAAATGTTTTCGATCCTAACTCTAGTTCTAAAACTAATGATTTTGAGGATAAAAACTTGGTTGTAAAACTGAAGTCCGAAATTTTTTCCTTAAAGAAGTGTTTATCAAACTTTACCCATTGTAAGGAAAATTTTGATGAGATGTATTCCCAAATATGACCTTTAAGAAATAAATCTGGATTTGGTTATACCCATGAAAAACATATTTTCAGTAACAATTATTTTGTTCCTCAAAGTGCTCCATTTTGTACCAAGTGTCAATGTGGTGGTCACTGGGCAAAGAATTGTTCCTTAAACAAAACCCAATCTCTAGGATTTCACAAAGCATTCTTTTCTAAGAAGATGTGGGTTCCTAAAATTTTATTGTCTGGAAAACTTGGATCCAAACAAGTTTGGATTCTGAAAGTCTAATTTTCTTCTTGATTTTAGGAAAACAATGAGAGTACCAGCAACAATACATGGTACATGGATAGTGGATGTTCCCAGCACATGACTTGTAACAAAAGATTTTTTGAAAAGATTATCAAAACGAATGGAGGAAAGGTAACTTTCGGAGATAATGCTAAGGGAGAGATTGTTGGTATTGGTAATATTGTTTTTCTTGGTAAAACCTTGATTTCAAATTTTCTTTTTGTTAAGGGTCTTAAGCACATCCTCATTAGCATAAGTCAGTTATGTGATGAAGGTTACCTTGTGAATTTTAGGAATGATAAGTGTTTAGTTCACAATTCCAAGGAAGAATTTATTCTCTCAGCCAATAGGCAAGAGAATGTCTACACTTTGAAACTATAAGATCTTAGATGCCAAGATTTTCCTTGCCTAAGTGCAATGGAATATCATTACTGGTTATGGAATAGAAGATTAGGACACTTTAATGTTAGAAACCTATGTAAACTCTCTAAGAAGAAACTAGTTAAGGATCTACCGGAGCTTAGATTTGATTCTTCTAAAGTTTGTGATCCTTGTCAATATGGCAAGCAACATAAATCTAGTTTTAAGTCAATTGGTGAAGTCTCAACAACCGATGCATTACAGTTACTGCACATGGATCTTTTTGGTCCAACACAAACTGGGAGTATTGGAGGCAAATACTATGTATTTTTTCTAGTTGATGATTACACTAGATTTACTTGGTTCTATTTTCTAGCAAATAAATCTGAAGTTTTTTCCTATTTCAAAAGTTTTAGAGCTCAAGTTAAAAATGAGAAAAACCTTCCATTGAAAACTATTCATAGTGATCATGGAGGAGAATTTCAAAATTCATATTTTGAAACTTTTTGTAGTAAGAAAGGTATTACTCACAATTTTTCAGCACCTAGAACTCCTCAACAGAATGGTATTGTTGAAAGAAGAAATAGAATTCTTCAAGAGATAACTAGAACCTTGTTGAGTGAATATTCTATTGCTAGAAATTTCTGTGCTGAAGCTGTAAGTACTGCTTGCTATACTATAAATCAAGTTTTGATTAGACCTTTTCTTAATAAAACTCCTTATGTGTTATGGAATGGTTGAAAACCTAGACAATCCTACTCAAGGTTTTTGGTTCCAAAGTATTCTTTTTGAATACTAAAGATAATTTACATAAATTCACACCAAAATCTGATGAAGGGATTTTCTTAGGATATTCCACGACCTCTAAGGCTTATAGAGTTTTTAATAAAAAAACTTGAACTGTTGAAGAAAAAGTACATGTAATATTTGATGAATCAGATCCTTTTGATTTTAAACCATCCCAGCCTTCTCCCTCGGATGTGTTTTCAAAAACTGATTGTCAACCTTTGATAGAAGAACCTTATGATAAGGAAATTGTTCTAGAAGATACTTCTGAAACATTTAACCCAGAAGACTTTCTACCCTATGATGATGAACAAGTTTTACCAAACCAAAATCAGGTGTTTCTTAAGAACCATCCCAGTGATAGTATCATTGGTGATGTAAACCAACCTGTAAGGACTAGAAGTTCCTTAAGAAATGAAGTAGAACATCTAGCATTTCTTTCCCAATTAGAACCTAAAATCACTGATGAAGCTTTAGGTGATGATGATTGGATTAATGCAATGCAAGATGAACTAAATGAATTCAAATGGAATAAAGTATGGACCTTGGTTGAAATACCTAAGGAAACTTCTGTTATTGGAGTAAAATGGGGTTTCAAAAATAAATGTGATGAAAATGGAGTCATAATAAGAAATAAAGCTAGACTTGTTGCTAAAGGCTATAATCAGCAAGAAGGAATAGACTATGAAGAAACCTATGATCCAGTAGCTATACTTGAATCTATCTTTATTCTACTTGCCTTTGCAGCATTCTTTAATTTCAAACTTTTCCAAATGGATGTGAAATGTGCTTTTCTTAGCAGTTATGTTCAAGAGGAAGTTTTTGTTGAACAACCTCCTGGATTCGAAGATACAAAACATCCTGGTCATGTTTTTAGACTTACCAAAGATTTGTATGGCCATAAACAAGCCCCACGAGCATAGTATGATAGACTCACTGGATTTTTGCTTCAAAATAACTATGTTTAGGGAAATGCAGATCCAACCCTTTTTATAAAGAAAGATAAGAAAAATGTTATGATTGTTCAAATTTATGTTGATGACATTATATTTGGTTCAACTCAGCAATCTTTGACTGATTCTTTTGAAAATCTAATGAAATCTGAGTTTGGAATGAGTATGATGGGTGAGTTAACATTTTTCCTTGGTTTTCAAATTTCTCAAAAACCAGAAGGAACCTACATATCTCAACATAAGTATATTAAAGATATTCTTAAAAAGTATGGTTATGACAACACTAAGAGTATAAGTACTCCCATTGGTACTTCAAACTCTTTAGATCATGACGAAGCTGGGAAACCAGTAGATCAAACATCTTTTAGAGGTATGATAGGAAGTCTACTTTACTTAATAGCTAGTCGACCAGACTTAATGTTTTCAGTATGCTTATGTGCAAGATATCAATCCAATCCTAAGGAATCTCACTTAAAGGCAGTAAAAATAATTTTTCGCTACCTTAAGGGAACCATGGATCTAGGATTATTTTATACTTCTGGAAATGATTTTGTTCTAAAAAGATTTTCTGATGTTGACTTTGGTGGATCTAGAATGTATTGAAAAATTACATCCGGAACTTGACATTTCTTAGGAGATTATTTAGTTTCTTGGTCCTGAAAGAAGCAACATTCTGTAGCACTCTCCACTGCTAAAGCTGAATATGTAGCAGCTGGAAGTTGTTGTGCACAAGTGTTGTGGATGAAACACACACTCACAGACTATGGCTTAAGTTTTACTAAAACTCAACTTTTGTGTGATAACACAAGTGCCATTGCCCTCAGTAAGAACCCTGCACATCACTCCCGTGAAAAACACATAGATATTAGACGTCACTTTCTTAGGGATATCACACTTAAAGGAGATATTATTCTTTAGTTTATTGGAACGCAAGATCAACTTGCTGATATTTTCAAAAAATCTTTTCCTTCTGATAGATTTGAATTTATTAAACAGAAGTTAGGAATGATATCTGTAAGGTAATCCTTCTTAAATTAACTTTCTGTTGAAAAAGTCTCCTTACAGTAATAAACTCCTTTTCATAAGGGGAGTACATTTGAATGTTAGTTTAACAAAGTCTTTTATAATTTGTTTTCAAACTTTTCGGAACAAAGATTTCTGAAATAGGAACGTCCGGAACTAAAATTTTTCAGAATAGACATTTTCGTACAAAATTCTTCGTAATGTGTTTTTCGTATTAAATTCTTTGTAATGTGTTTTTCGTATTAAATTTTTTAAAATGTATTTTTCGTACTATGTTTTTCATACTGTTTTTTTTTCATTACTAAGTTTGTTTTTCATACTGAGTTTTCCGTAATGAATATTCCGTAATGAGTTTTTCGTACTATGTTTATTTTCCATAGTAATTTTTTTTCGAAATATGCCTTCTCATAATAATGTTTTTTTAGTCTTTGTTATATTACCCATTATGAATAATCCTCCTAATCCAATCTGAAAGGTATGATTACCTTACTCAAGTTTTCGTAGTCATATTTTGCTTGCTGGCATTTTCTTGTATTATATTTTTGGATTTTAGTTTTCTTAATTCCTTGTTTAAATAAAAACCTCAAAAAGATCGGATTCAAGTTTTCAACCATCAGATCTGATCTCAGCTTATCACAACCGTTAGATCAACCGTGGAAGTTGAACTGTCATTTCATTGCCTATATAAAGGGGACCCAAATACTTCTCCCACATCGATTTCAAGCTCTCGCGTCCCGACGCTCTGCCCCTCTGTTTTAAGGCCGTTCCGAACTACAGTTGTCTCCGTTCCGAACATCTCAGAGGATTACAGATCCGAATGTCTGCGGAGTTAGCGTCTCAAGAAATGTCATCCACTAAGCCTATTTCTCAATGGTTAGTTTATAGAGAAAGGTTAGTCCATACGGATTTCTTCAACAACTATGATTCTCTTATTTCAAAGAAAATTAAGTTGAATGGTTGGGAAGATGTTGTTGTATCCAAACTGGGGACAAAAGACGATGTTTTTACAGAGTTACTTGATGAGTTCTATGAAACAGTTTCCTTCTTTCAGGAAGATAATACGGAGAAGTTTTCTTTTAAGTCTTATGGCAAGACCTATAAGCTTTCTTATAACAAGGCTGCAAGCTTGGTAGGGTTGTCCTATAAAGGAGAAGCAGAATTTATTTCTCATGTATTGCCGGACTCTAAGGGTAGCTTCGACAAAGAAAAATCCTTAGAAACTCTCGGACTGGCTGATGACAAGGCTCCGAAGATTACTAGTTTGCCTACAAATTTCTGGATTCTAGAGTTGTGGGTGCAAGGGCTTATCGTACCGAGGAATGGTGATAAAGACAGCATGAAGAAGAGTGAGATCTATATCTTATATTTTATAATAAATCTAAGGGAGTTTAACATCATGCGGCACATCCTTATAACCATTGAGAATCTTAAGAAAGGAAATCTCAGAGCTCAGATCGTAATGTACCCAGCAATATTATCAAAGTTGATAGTTCGGTTCCTTGAATCTTTCAAGGAAGCTTGTAGATATAAGCCAAGGGTTTGTAAAATTTTGTTGGTTAGTGATGACACCCTTAAGAGGATGGATGTGGCTTTCAACAAGGAAATTGGTGAGTTCGTTGATTTGCCTAATCAAGAAGAAACGGCTCCGAAGGCTGCTGAACCGGAATCATCCAAACCTGTAAAGAAAAGAAAGATGAAGGAAGTTGTAGCTGAAATTGAAGATCCTAAGTCTAAGGAAGTTCAAACCTCTCCTCCCAAACCAAAGAAGAAGAAGGCCTATCCTGATGAGGTTGTTGCGAAGTGGAGAGAAGATAAAGAGAAAAGGAAAGAAGGGGATCCGCAGTTCGGATTGGACCCTGCGGAAGCTAAGGCCTTGAAGGAGAAAACTGTTGATGAACCTAAAAAACAAGTAAAGGAAAAGAAGCTTAAGAAGAAGATGTCAGAATCCGTGGCAGTCCAAGATTTGTTGAAATTTAATGAAATAGTATCCGGAAGCATCCCAGTTCTGAGATCTTTCTCCTTGGAATCTCTACCTGAGACTCTAGTAAGAAACCTTGATTTTCTGGAAGAGACTACAGCTGAGCATGTTGAGAAAATTGAGCAGATTCAGCAAGTTGGAGAGGAAGAAGAAGTTACTGAAGGAAGTGGTGAAATAGGAGATCTTTTGAAACAAGTGGATGATTATAAAGGATCACCTTCGGAACATCTATCACTCCGAACTTCAGAGGTTGAATCCTCTAAGTTAGTAACTCTAGAAAAGGATAAGAATGAAGAAGATGTTGTTCAGAAAATTATTGATGATATTATTCAAGTGTCTACTGGCGAGCAGAAAACTCCTGATCAAGAATCGATTCCGAAAAAAGACAAGGGAAAGCAACTCCTTGTTGAAACTCCGAAATCAGTGGCCAGCAAGAAAAGAGAATTTGGTGATTCATCTAAAAAGAATGTTGGAGCTTATTGAGGAAGAAAACACTCCAAGCAAGATTTCAGATTCAGAGTCATCCTCGTTGGGGAATGACTTTGTTGTTCAGTCCTTAAAGAAGTTGGTGGGAACCATTCCGACCTTCTGTAGTATTGACTCAAGATTCCAGATGCTCCAACATTCTTTAAATCAGAAAGCAGACTCCGTATCTATGGTTATGGACAAGTGGGTTGAGATTGAGGCTCAGTTCAAAACGTTTTTTGTTGGTTACGAAGCTCATAGAAGATCTTGCAAGAGGATAAAAAATTGGTTGAAGAAGACCATGGAAAATATGAGGTTGTTCGATTAGTTTCAAGACAATGTTAAAGATGCTTTTGAAACCGAGGACAAGAAGATAAATGAGTTAACTTCATCCTTTGAAGAGAAGCTGACAGAAGAAAAGAACTTCCGGATTCAAGAATGAGAGATCTGAATGGGAAGCTGAATTCTGTTTCTCAAAACTGGAAGTTTGAAAGGGAACATCGGATTGATTTTGAAGAAAGGATGAAGGCTCAGGAAGAAAATATCAAGGCTCGGGATGGAAAGATCAAAGCCCAGGAAGAAAAAATTGATGCTCAATCCGCAAGAATAGTTGTCTTAGAGAAGCAATATGAAGAAGATCATAAAGACCTGAAGAAGATCAAGACTATTCTAAAGGGGCTCAAGTCGAAGGAGAATGATCCGAAATAACCAAATCCGATCTTTTTGTTGTATTCTTTTTGTTGCTGAGATTTCAAATTTAATGAAAGTCGTGCTTGTCGTTTCTATTGTTGTCATTACTAATTTTTTAGGTACTTTGTTATTTTTTTCCATTCCCTCCAATTCTTTTTGAAAATCACAAAGGGGGAAAAGGAAAATATCCTTAAGAAAAAGATGAACTCTAATAAGAGTTTATCAAAGGGGGAGAAGAAAAAGATCCTTAAGAAAAAGAAAAAACTCTAATAAGAGTTTGTTTAAGGGGGAGATTTTTCATTAAAGAAGACCTCTTTATTTATCACTCCGGAAATCTGAATACGATCCTTAGAGTTTCAAAGCCTAAGTGGGATTTAGTCGTATTCATCAATATCCTTAAAGCAAAGGGAGATAAGCCTTAATGTTTTTTTTCTTCTTAATATCTTTTTCGTAAGGATGTTTGTGCTTTCCAAAAAGGGGGAGATTGTTGAGTCAATAAGGTTTTCCTTATGACTTTTCCATTCCTTCTTGTTTTGAAAATGACAAAAACCTTATCTTAAGGAAAGTTTCTTTTATAAGAAAAATTGATTTCTTAAGGAAAATCGCTTTTATAAGGAAAATCGTTTTCTTAAGGAAAATTGATTTCATAAGAAAAATACATTCTTAAGAAATTGCTTTTATAAGAAAATTCTCTTTTATATGAAAAATTATCCTTATCTTATTTTCATCCATATTTTTCTTAAGTATGAGATTCAGATTCATTTCTATTTTCTCGGAATCATTGAAACTTTGATATAAAGTATTCTGTTTTAGGATTCGGATTCTGGATAAGAACTATAAATATGTTTCATTCCGAATTCTGGATATGAACACTGACTAAGTTCTATTCCAGATTTAGGATACGAATTCTGAAGAAGAATTCTCATTACGAATTCCAATGAAGAATTCTCATTACGAATTCTGTTGAAGAATTCTCATTACGAATTCTGATGACGAATTCTCATTACGAATTATAATGATGAATTTTCATTCCAAATTCTCATTCCGAATTTTCTTATTAAACAGAATTTGAGTATCTTTGTTTTATACACTCTGAATTAATTCAGACTCCGATAAATATCTTTGTTAGGCTCCGAACTTCTATATTGCTTATATTTATATAATCTGCCTACTCTTTATTATTTTACCTTACACTCCGAACCTTCACTCCGAATTTTTCATTCCGAACTTTTGTGTTAGAGTTTAAAACGATGCCGTACATTCTGTTACACCTGTTTTGTTATAAAACGATGTCGTTTGTTTTGTTATAAACTAATCGTTTTCTAAGTGACACGTGTAGAGGTCCCTCCGATCTTTAAGGAAAATATGACCATTGAATAAGGAGCCGACCTTACCTATAAATAGGAGCTCATTTGAAAGAGCTCGTAGCTGTTGAAAATACTGATGATAGATGAAAAACTTGGTTTTTTGCATACATGCTGTTGAAGTGAATTCTAGAGAGAGAGGCTCTTATTAACTCTCAATGCTTCGTGCGACTCCGAATGTTGGTGATTACATTTGAGGGCTTCCGAGGTTAGGAAGACAGAGTGCCGACTACCTTAAAGTTCGAGGGCTTCCTTGCTGAGGAAGACAGAGGTTTCCAACTACCTTGAAGTTGAGGGCTTGCGGGGATAGCAAGACAGAGACTCCGATCTTCGTATCAGGGGATTACCCAGGTGTGGGTAAGACAGACTTGCTTGAAAGCATAAATCAAGGGACCTTTATCCAAGGTTGTTGGATACTCTTCTCTTTGGGTTAAAAGACTTATATCTTGTTACTTATAGTTTTACTACTTGTTTATATTCCGATGCATTTTGTAATATAAGGAAAATATAACTTTCTTATACTTCCTTACTTGTACTCTGTTTCATTTAGATTCTATACGTCTTAAGGTAGAATCTCACTTTGTAATCTTTTGATAAGTTTCAATTGCCGGAACCATATTTCCGGAACCTACGTTTAGAATCTCTTTCCATGTTTGATTTTGGAATTAGAGGTGTTGTGAATCTACTTAGTTTGACTTTGTTAAACATAGCCCTTTCCTTCTCTTAAGGAAAACATAGTTATTCTTAACTAACTTTAAAGGTTCCAAAGGAATTTTTAAAGTATACAATTCACCCCCCCCCCCCCCGCTTGTAAATTGAGCATCTCATCACTATTTCGATCCTACAAGTGTGTACTCCTAGTCTTTTTTCTCAAAAACTGTTTATTCACCTCAATACGCATGTAATACTTACGTACTAATTCATGTTATGTATAAATTAATTATTAATTGAAAGAAGAACCAAAATTTAATGATTTACTGGGATTTTCATGTAGAGTATGATGATTGGGGTTTATAGTCTTGAAAGGGAATAGGAACCATGTATGTCACATAGCTCAATGTTGACAGTGGGAACTGATGTATTTATTCTATAGTTGACTAATTTTTATATTTGATCAACCGATTTGTAAAATTATGTTGTTTGAATGAAAAGTATTTTCAGCACTATAATTTATTTAAAATTATTATTGTAAGAATATATTTTAGACTATTTTATCTTTCATCACTCATTAATATGTATGATATTTGGTTCTCCAGATCTAGTTTTCCACTCTCAAATTGGGGTATATTATCCTCACAACTCTTCCTTAGACCCAGACAACAAATCATGAACCTATTTCTTGTGAAGAAGAATTTTTATGGTCACATTTAAAATTCTATTAGGGAAATATATTAGTTTCATCTTGATTGGGATGTTACATATCATGCATTTAAATATTTTATATTGTAAATTAGTTATGATAATTAAAGTATTTTTACTCTTATAATTTATTTTTATTAAATTTATATACCTTATATAAAGGGTAAAATATATTTAATTGAAGATTTAATTTTATAATATGAATTTTATATATGGAATGAAGATGTCTAAATTATCAATGGGGTAGAATTTGGTATTTTTTGTTCAATATAAAAAAATATGTTAAATTGGTGGATTATAGTAAAATATAGTAATTAGATTATAAATGGAATCATATGTGTGTACTCATGAATCATTATGAAAAAAAATTGTAATATTTCACTAGTTTTGGATCTAAACACTATAGTGGCAAATTATGGATGATGGTGCTATGTAATATCAGTTTTTTTACGAACATTGAATACATATTATAGAATTCCAGAGAAATCCTTGATAAGGAGAGAGAATCTGGTGCTCCGTGATGCTGCTGTTTATTTTTTTAAATTTTTTAATTATACGACTATTTTTTGAAAAAATGTTTCCTGAAAATTTTTTATAACTCCAAAATGTTTTCTCAGATCAGAATCCAGAGACTATAGTTGAGTTGGAAATGAGTAGTTTACCCTTGATGTGGACTAAGGTTGTTCTATACAAGGATTATGAATAATTCCACCATTTTCATGAGTGTTTAATTAAAAGAAATAATAAAATTAGATTTATTGTTTTATTAATTATCATAATTAAAATCCTCTATAAATTACCTATTATGTTGGTTTGTAAGTGGTTTTCCCCATAATCCATTTAATATATATAATTAGGAGGAGGTAATTATTCATTGGTGGATAAATACCAAATGCGGAATGGATATCGAATCGAGGATGATAGATGGGTACTGAATGAAACATGACTTCTTTGTTGCGGGAGAATGTATTCATTAAAAACAATCGATCCATAATCAATGTTGGAATATTTAACTGAGTTTTTCATATATTTTTTTTGACTTTTGAGAGTGATATTAATTTATTGATATGAGATTATATTCCCTTTATTTGACCACACTGTAGAATTTGATTTTATTAAATAAACTATTTATTTTTTCTATTTTATTTTAACACTAATGTATCTATAATTATCTGTCATTGGTCATTATCTCATCGATCAATGTGTATTATCACTTTTATTTTTTGTTTATCCACCATTGTTCTTTATGTTCATTCTCATTGGTCCATATTCTAGTGGTTAAGAATTTCTGGGGTAAGTTAGATTTTAATTGAAACACTATAATTGTAGATACCTGTAGCTTGACGTACATTTTTATTACATTACTTTTGTGGAATACTTAATACATCACAAAAACAAACACATAAGGACCTTTATAGTTTAGTTTTTTTGGAAAATTGGAACATAATCATCTAATCGTGGTGAATGATCCTAAACATCTCCCATAAATATCTTCCCCTTTTATTTTCATACCTAAAAACATTCATTAATTCATGGGGAAAAGAAAACATAAAAAGGGTGATCTCAAATGCCCAGTAAGGGTAAACATAGAGAACATAAAACAATCCATAAACATTTGAATGCAAAAACATGAACATAAAATCTAAACATCAAAATCTTGAGAAAAGACATAAATCATGGAAGTACCTAAGGAATATATTATAATGGAACATCAATCATGATAAAAAAGCATGGGTAGAAAACATGTAATTGTGGAAAACCATTAAGCACATGATATGATTTCTATAGTATCCAAGGCATTGCTACCAAGATCATCTTAGTGGAAAAAGTCCCTTTACGAATCGATTTCCCTCCTCGTTCCAGTCCTGTATCACTGAACCAGATTAATGTACCATTCCATCCATGTATATCTCATAAGATATAAATATTTACCCAATAAATTGTATGGATATATAGGTCCCACGCTTCTCATAATGAAATCATTATTACTTGTGCCACCAAATAAAGATAAATCATTAATCAAAACCCAAAGAATAAAATGGGTTTCATAAATATCATCCCATTATCACATAATCCATATAAAACAAATGGATATCATATCATCATAATAAAAGTTAAAACATGTAAATCATAAAGACATTATACATGAAACATAATCATACTAAATAATTTCATATTTTATGGAAAATAGTTTTGACAAAACACTTGAAATGAATTCTTAAGGAAAATATACTTTCTTCATTAAAATCAATTTCTTATCACAAAATGCCATTAAATTTTAAAAGAAAATGATTTTTTGTAAAATAATCATGAAATATTGTAGAGTAAGCTTCATGAAAATTTGGCATTATGAAACCGAAAAAATCTGTTCATGTCGTATAAGTTAAAAAAAATTTCCTCGTACTTTTGTCGGAGAAGTCAAAAAGTACCTCATATGGTAAACAAAAGAAATTTTACATCCATACAATATGGTTAAATTAAAAAAGGGTAAAAATGACTATAACTATACATGGAAGAAAAATAAACATTTTATGAAAAAAATTTGAGAACATATGGACAGGGATAATAAACATAACCCCAGTAAATACTTATGAATAAACAATCTTGGATAAGAATGAGATTGTAATAATTATCCCTTACCATAGGTCTGATATGCTTCGTACGTATCCGAACCACCTGTATAATGATTTAAATAATGTAATTTAATTATTATAGAATCATATTCATTATTATTATATCATATATGGTTCACTTATGACTTTATATTACCAGTTCTATTGTAAATTCCATGTTAAAGCAGCGTTTTGGGTAAAATTGTTTTATTTATCGTACTTGTTTGGACTTGTTTTTCTTGATATTATTATTACTTATATCATGATTTACAAACTTACAGAATTTAAATCATGATTTATATATCATATATATTCAGTATATATATATATATATATATAATAGATAGATGAATGAAATGAAATACATTGTTCATGGAGACAGTAGGTCGTACGTACGCATGAATGTTGTTTTCATTTACTTATTGACTTGAATGGAAGTAAGTAAATGAAATATATATATACAAATAAATTATGTAGCTTAATTATTTCATAAATTTCATTATTATCCATTATATATAATTTATAATCATTCTTGAATGGTTAACGTGGAGAATGAATCTCATCCCATCGTGGAGACGGTAATCCGTACGTACGCACGAGCGATGACATCGTTCCCATAATTATTGAATGGAATTGTAGTGGATGATATAATACTTCATAATCAGTATGATGTTATAATAACCATATATATTTATTCTTTACACCATTATACCCATCCAAGTAAGGTGGTGGTGGAAAAACTGATTACACCACGGCGTGGAGACGGTATTCCGTACGTACGCACGCGTGATGATTTTGTTTTCTGTAGGATGGATAGAAGGTGAAATGGGGTTGTTTCATATTTATAATAACATATCAGTATATTAGTGATACTGATGTTATTACTTTATGATGAAACACTATATAAAAAGAAGTTGAAGATGAATGAAAAGTTGAAGGAATCGGTAGAAGAAATTACATCTTCCTCGACACACCTCCATTAAACTTCTTCTTTGGGCACTAGAGTTGACCTTTCAAGAAGACCAGAAGCTCTATGATATAAATAAATAGGTTTAGAATAGTAATTTTCAGGGGATGTCTGAGATTCACGGCTAAAAGGGGTGTAAAGAGAAGAGGGAAGTGGTGCCCTTTTTATAAGGGAGGAGAGGGGCACATTAGGAAAACATAAAATATTATTTTATAATAAAGTCATATTTGTTTTTTAATATCTCCATATTGATTTATTTTGAAGAAATGGTGGGTATGGGTCGAAATACACTCAACCAATAGGTTTTGGACAAGTTTAGGTTACTATTTTATCCTTATCATTTAGATTTAACTGTAAGTTATATAATTTAACTTTTACCATGTCTTTTTATTTTCTTACACTATATGGTTAATAAACATAATATAACAAGACAAACGAACCACAAGTGGTTCAATATTAATATATATATCCTTATATATGTAATTTGGCTAAGCCGTAGATTATTAGGAATAAAATAACAATTAATAATATAATATGTGTTTTAAAAACTATTTTATGAAAACTTTGACACTATTTAGTAATTGATTTTTGTGAAAATCAAAACTCCATGATAAGTTCTAAAGAAGTTAATTAAAAAAATACCAACATTTAATATTAACCTATAAAATTATTTTAATTCATAAAAAGTCTAAAATTACATTTATTTGGGTATTTATAACATCAATTATGTTAATATTTCATTAATAAGTAATCACTGCATCATCATTGTGTCATAAATAAATTAAATTATTTAATGTATAAAAATTATAAATAAAATACCATTATGTAGGAAATATTTTAGATTTCTAATGAATATTTATAGTCGAATTTATCTAATCTATAAACCTATATTAAATTTTTTTTGTTATTAAACATTGATTTTAATTATTTTATCCCTTCTTTAAATAAAATAATAATAAATGTCCCAATCTAATCCAAGTGGACCTAAAGGGTAATATTTTATTCATAAGGTTGTTTTTGGTCGAATTACACTTATCCAATAGAATTAAGACATGTTTTAGGGTAATAATAATATCATTTTTACCCTTAATTACCCTATTTACTTTTAACCATGGTAAATAAAAGAAAAAAGTTACTCTATACCAAAATTATTATTATCTTATTAAACCACATTTTACTCTTTTATATTAATCGTGTCTCTATGATATTTGAAATTCAACTCACAGAAGCTGTAATATTATGTTTTATGTATAATTACAAATGCTCGTACATGGTGGGTAAAAGACGGTAAAAAGTTCAATAAAATTTTTATATATCTATAATTATTATAAAATTACTCCAATGAATTACATAGAACTTATATATGTATTATGTATCAATTTTGACCTAAATTAAATTTAAATAAAATAAATAATTATTTAAATAAAATGTGGATTTTTAAATAGTAACATAGTGTTATCACTATTCATAAAAAATTAAAAATTTTCAGAAAAATTCACCCTAGGCTAATTTCGATATTCTGATTCCAAAAATGAAGTACATTTTGAAAAATATAATTTATAAAATTTTAAAAAGTGGGTATTACTTTTTATAATGACTAGTTCATAATAATATTATAATAATACATTGTTTAGTGAAACTTGGTATTGTGTATTACACACTCTATCGAGGAAGGTCTTGATTGATTGTAATGCAAGCCAAGTCAGGTATGCTTGTAGTGAGAGCTCTGTTTGGTGTTTCCTATAAAATAATCAAAAAATATTTCATATATAAATTAAACAAAATCTATACACTATGTTGCGTAAAATAATTTACACAAAACGAACTTGAAATTTTGTGTAACACGAGCCAATAATAGTGTTGTGTATACTGAAAGCTAATTCGGTGTTGCGTATAGTGCAAGCTAATTTTGGTGTAGCATACAACACAATACATCAATTAAATTAAAATGAATAATTCTCATAATGTCTCGGGTGGTTAGAATAATCATGGAGATAGTGTGAACAATTAGTGTGATCTTGACTTGGGAATAGACAAGATCAGTACAACAAGAGTGGGTTCAAAATTGATTATGTTTTAAACGTGTGATGATACATGTGGATGATCATTAGTTTTTTAGTATAATATTTTTTATCCTTTATTCCCATTTGATGTGGGGTGATGGCATGTGGTGAGACTAGATCATCCCTGATTAGAAGCTATGTTCATGATCTCATATAAAGGGATGCTCATATGGATTTGTTTGTGTTGTTTATTTTTTTGAATACTAGTTGGTTTATTACTTAAAATATAATTTATATAATTATATATTAATTTTTTCCTTGATTATAGAGAAGTGGTGAGGAACTCTATTGACTATAAAGGTAGGGTTGTTCATGGCCATTAGTAGTATTTTTTTAAAATAATAATAATATAAAATATTATTATTATAATGATTTTTCATATATATTTATTCAACATATTTCCTTCACTTGTAATCATAATGATGATCCATGATTGGAATCATGACCCCATCATTGAGGAGGTTGTTTGAAGAAAATGTTGAATACTGTCTTTCAGCTCATGAATGGGACCACAAAGCAATGAATAAGTTTTTATTATTATTATGGAATCTTGTATCGTATGTAACATATTAATATGTTGTTGAATTGAAGAACCATATAAGACATCATGATCATGTTATTAAGGTGTCTTATTAAAGCCCAATTAATCATATTTCATTTAAACCCATAATTCATCCCTAAAGATATATGTTAATGTTTCATGTGGTTAAATTTTTTTTATCACTAGATGCTCTTTTTTTATATGTGTGTATACTATACCAATTAAATTAGCCTAAGAATATTAATGATGTGAATAAAATTTCCCTTCATGATCATAAATAATTAAATACTAGTGTGTTTTTTATCCAAACTGATTGACGAAGAGCCACATCTTCTTATCAGGGTTTTGTCAAATCTTATATGTTTTTTCATGAGTATCCTATCATTAGTGTTTATAAATTTACAACATGGTGATGATATTTTTGTAAATTGTAGATATGACTGATGGTAACAAAATAAAGACTGTTTTATTCATAAACACATAACAATTATCAGATGACTGTGTTCCCTTGGTATATACCTATGGGGGTTTGGTGAAATATCCTATTATCATCATAGAGGGTGACCCCTCTGCCAATTCCTTTCGATCAGTGTAGTGTGGCTAATTTCCATTATACTCTATAATGTTTTCGTAGTCTTATTTTACTAGAACAATAAATATAATAGAGAATGTATCCATCTCAGTGGCCCAATGAGATCCTCATTTTCTTCATGATTTCCCTTGTTAGGGTTTTTTGATTTGCTTTGACCGATAGTAAATTAGAATAGATACTTTATCTGGGAAGATATTTTCAGTTGGGTCTTCTTTACCACAAGGAACAATAATTAGTTACCCCTATTTAGGTCTCAATATCTAATCCCTCTATTTTGTGTAGATCTATCCACTTTTTAGGACGAGCTATTAGTTTAGTGCAGAGTTTATCATAGATGAACCATCTTAGTTTCCAACATTCACAATCATATATAGACATGATTATCATTAAAATTTATATGAGTTTCATTATTAGAATTATATGATAGTTTGTAGTTTCTCTTAGATGACTGTTCCCTATGTGGTGACTATTTAACGTTGATGTATAACTCTAGGAGTCGTTTCGATCTTACAAGTGTTTCCTTATCAAATAAATCGGTTATATTGCTTGAAGTGGATGGAACTTTTTTGAATCATTATATTTTATAAGTGTAGCAGGTATATATATTTTTACCATTAGGTCTCTTATATTATATTATATAACTTTTTTTCATGAGGTTAATACTCTTGATGCAGTAATATTGGTGTTTTTTGATTATCCTACTAAGTATTGTAATACTCACCCATACAAAAAACATTACCAAATATTTCTTGCTATATGTATATTACAAAACATTGTTTATTGTAATTGGAGTACTTGGAACAAGTGGATTTTAGTTTTTGATAGATAGAATAATGATTTTATCAGTGGGGCATTTGACAGTAGTCTCATCCTAGGAGAAAGTTGATCATTATTTTCCAGTTTCACGGTGTCCATGTATTTTCCCCCTTTCATATTTTATAATACCTTATATATTTCTCTAATTGTGGGATTATAGATTTATTCATGCACTTTTATAAGTTATATTATATTTCAATATTTTATGGGATTAGATATTTCTGTTTATATATTAGAATATTAGAGAATGTCATCCCATTTTAGATAAAATTCTTTGGGATTCTCTGCTATCCCCAAGCCTATTTAGGATAGCTTGTGGTATTTAAGGCATAAAATTCTATTATCCATGTAGGCCCTAGAAATTTAGGTAATGAAATTTTGTTATCAATGATGGTTTACATCGTAGGATCCATGAATATCAATTTTTATACGTGTGTTTTAGTTTTCAAACTTAGGAATCAATTTTAATATTCGTTGAGTTTATATTTCATATAATGGACACTAGAATTGGTCTTTATGCCAATTTATCCATTAACGAGGACACTAATAACCAATATATTGACTCAGTACATGTTGGACCTAGTTCCAGTGAAAATATTTATATATGAGATTTATATAAATTGGTTGTGGTTTTCCTCTCCTTATTCAGTTGGATCACCGGATATACTCATTGACATGGAGGAAATTTTCTCTTACAATATTATTCAATGATGAGAGAATGATATTTTTCTAGACCAGAGTCAATATGACACACTTCTGAGTGGAATTTCCCCCTCGAAAAAGAATAATCACGAGTAATTCATTCATTAAGATGGTTACTCTATGTCATACTCTCCTATTAACTAGTACATTGACCCACCACTAGTTGTCTATGTGGATGAAATATGTAAGGATGAGTTGTTGATAGATCTATTAATGATGGATGATCATGTGAAGGGTTCAAGATCATTTCATGATATACTAAGGAAGGAATTTATTAGAATTTTTGGTCAATATGTCTTAATAACAACACATTTCTAATGGGGTTCTCATTGTAGGACACACCATCATTCACATAGATATGAGGGAAAACCTAGTCTAAAGAAAAATTATTGTTTTTTCATTGTCATGTGTTTAGAAATATCAAGTAGGATTTCCAAACCTTTGTTCTATTTTCATAGAGGTAGTCAACAAAACACCTAGGTAGAGGGAGAGGATGGATCATGGAGGATCATGGGGCCAGTTGAAGTGATAGAGGTGTTAGGTTAGAATTGTGTGGTGGCAGGTGCACTAGTTTTATACTAAAACAACCACCTACTAAGTGGAATAATCTAGGATCTAGAAGATGGTAGTCATAAAATTATATATCTTTAAAAACTATAGGCTTTTCAACAAAAGGATCTAGGAGTGTTCAGAGTTATGATATATTTTCATTCTACGTGTTTTGTAGTTCATTTAAAATTGGTTATGAGACTGAATTTAGAATATTTTGTTCAGTTATTTAAAGGAACATGTGGGGAATATGAAGAGACCTATATTTTTATTATTTATATGACATGATACATGCATGGATAATGGAAAGTTCCATCATTGAGACAGGTTAATGAGACTTTCCCAAAAAAACATGTGTGCAAGAAAATGCCACCCAAATGAGAAAAGTGTTGATGCATTGTTGATGAGTTCCTTTTAAGTTTTTTCAGGATCATTTTTTGTGAAAAGGATTCATTGAAATCTCTGTTTATGGTAAACATGATTGTAATGTAAAGGATGAATCCCATGTAGTAGGATCTTGCAGATGCATCGACTTTTGTTCAAGGAATGGTTATTGTCTTCACTACCTCATTTGATGTTTTCACAAGGATTAATGATCCTCATTTCCCTAAAAAAACACATGTTTCTATCTTACTGATACTAAATGATACTTTTTAATTGACCCTTGTGTTTATGGATCCTAAGAATATGATCATAGATGAAACACTTCAACTGATAATGTGACCTGACAATAAGAGGAGAGATAGATCCTCATGTGTGATAATTTTCATAGTTGATGGGGGACTGAATAATATTTTCCTTGGTATATTTTTTTCATAATATTGAAGCTCTATTTTTTACTTATTTAGTGTGATGGTGTCTTATTCTTGATGGAGTGGAATTCTTCTCCATTTATAATTATTAACATCAAGAAGTGATAGATGAGATCAAGTATATGAGGTTATCAGTGTATTCAAATTAGTTATCTAGAAATATCCTTAGATTAATGGATGCGATGATATATTTTCACAATTTTTGTGGAGATGAATGAAAAAATATTTACTAGTAATGATTGAGGTTTATATTAAAAAAAATTTATTCTTTTGTGGGTACTGGAACTTGGTAATGCCCCTGATTATTTCAATTTCATATCATATGAATGCTATTGAGAATCTGAAGCTAAAGGTGTTGTTAAGAGTTTTCATATAATTTGGGTATTTAGAATCAGTTCTCTCATCAAGGTAGCCCTATTTTGTTTATCTATGAGGAAAATGAGTCCTTGATGTTGGGATTGAATTGGATTCAATTGAACAATGTTTTGTGGGGAAAAGTATCTACTCCCATGATTAATTTAGTTTATTAATCAATAGTTTTGTTCTAGGGGGTTATAATTTTATTACCTTATGACAGGTTATCAGTAGCTCTATTTTTTGATTATTTAATAATATATGTTTCTTTTCAAATTGACTGTTTATATTTTCATTTCGTTGGGATACACATAAATTTTTAATATTCCCTAGTAGAGAAGTATAACTTCAGGACAACACCCTTATGATAGAATGTATTTCTTCATGGTATTTTTCTTCAATGATATCCTAATTTTCTTATAACTTAGGGTGGATCACCAAAAAAAATTAGGATGTTTTGGTTTAAATCTGATCAATAAACAATAAACTTATTTATATTCAGAGATCTATGGATTTACCAATTAAGGATATAAATTTCATGATTCTTCCGGAATAGGCATCTAGTGGATATTTTGATGATGAAATCTTCAAATATTGGATAATATTCATCCTCCCTCTAGGATTGTTGATGATACAAATCATGTTGAAATAGATAGGTTAATGAGGTTGTTTTTCCTTATCATTACATCTAGTGGAAATGAAGATATACAAGGATCTCTCAGTATTACTTGGGAAAAAATGTATTTGTTGAAATATTTCATGAAAAACAATTTTTACATCAACATTATTGTGGTAATGATAACACATATTTCTCTGAGAGTTCATGATAGTTTTTCACGTAGGTGGTTATTTGGATTTGTTGGATTCCATTAATGATCTAGGACGATATTGAATATTACATCTTATAATGATTAGGGAGGGAATGTTGGAAGCCTTTGGACACAAATCTTAAATTGAGAACAGTGGTTTTCCACAACCTACTATTCGGATAATATTGAAAATTGAGTTTTTATTAAACAACATCAGGTTTTCATGTAATTTGTGAGCTATATGTGGTAGGATCATCTTCCATAAGTGGCTTTTTTGTATCATAATGAGGAAAACTCCTCCCCTTTTGTAGAATAGTTTTGAGTTAATATATGTGAAACCTTATTGATCATTGTTTTACTAGTTATAGCTAGTGCATGATAACACATGTGTACTAATTTTGGTGATGGTGATGATATTTAGGGTTTACATTATCCATGTAAGGATGAGTAATTCCCTTAAAATTTTAGGAGTTTTTTACATACCATGTATTTAGGCCTTTTGAGTTAGATATATTTGATGTTTTATACAGGTTTATAGGATATCATTGGGATCAATAGGACCTTGATGCTTCCTTCTACTATGTCATCATAGTAAGGGGTGTACTAATTACCATCACAACCATAGAAGTTTTGGTATCATAGTGTTATCAACATGTCAACACTAAGTATGAATGTTCAAGACTCTATGATAGATATTACTCTAGGTAAATATGGTCGTGATAGTGGATTTTCCCTTTCATGGAGCAATAAATTTTGAGAATTGGTAGATAAATAAAATTTCTAGAAAATTCATTTTAGTGGGTCTGTTTTTTAGATTTACTTGAAAAAACTGGTGGATATAATGGGAGTGGGTAAACCATTTGAGAGCTATGTATCCCCCAATTTTATTAGTTTTTTTATAAAAACATGTATGACATGATAATGAAAATAATTTAATTTATTTGATTTTTCCATTTAATAATTTTAAATATTTCAAGGAATATTTATAGATCTATATACTAAGACTATATGAGTCTCTAGGGATAAGGGAGTCCATAATTTATATTTTCATTCATATAAAACATATTAATATCTCATGTATTATTTTTTCTTAATAAAAATTAAAACTCCCTAAAAAAATTCTATCCTAAGAATTTTGATACCATAATTGATTCCAGAATGTTGGATTAACACATGGGATAACCTAATGATGTATAATGTATTATTACCTATTAATGAAGTAATTGGTGGGTATGTTTTCTTAAAAATAAAAAATAATTTGTTTTTTGATTTTATTAATTTTCATAATTAATATATTCTATATGTACCATCCTATTAATTTTTCAATTGGTTATCTAAATTAAAATTTCATCATATTATAGGTGGAGGAAGGAATTATTAATTTTTTAATTGACATCAAATGATATATGATGATCTGATCAAGGTGGATTTACGGGTAGCGAACACATTACATCTTCTATATCATTGGAAGATTAATTGATTATAACTTATTGATCTATAATAAATTAAGGGATCATCAATTTGTTATTTTCTATTTTGATTAAATGTTTTATCAGGGAATTGTATATTATTTTATTTCATTATAATTACCTTCTCATGGAATGTTCTCTTTTAATTAATTGATTTTTATTAAATCAATTATTTATTTTGTTGTAGTCTTTTATCAACCATAAATTTTCACTTATAGATCATTGAACTACATCTCATTATTCAATGATTAATATAACCTATTTGTCTTATCAAATAGCATTCTTTTTCATTTTAACCATTATCACATGGTGTCTTGGTTCGACATTGTCGGATAAGATTTAAGCATGATAGAATCACAAAAATTGTGGGGGATGTGTGAAAAATGATATGTTTCAAGATTTCTGAATTGATTATATCTGTATGGCTAGATCAGGTTCATGATATAGGATTTTAACGAAGTTCAATGTTAATAGTGGATGTTTAGATGTGGTTTGGGGTCAGATCGGTGATCACCATTTTCTCGATTGACACACATTGACAACATGCAGGGTGAAGAGACTAGTTCTGAGTTGAAGCTATGTGTGGGGTCTTTTGATGGGGAATATATTTATGAATATCTGTGTGTTTTTGGTTTTTTTAATATGGGGTTAGTTCCAAAAGAGATAATTAATATATTGAATATATTATATTTTCCCATTATGATAGAGGGGTGTGGTGCCACCATGGTGGACAAGGTGGATGCACATGACCCACTAAGAGTGAAGGATATATGCATAATGAGACTCCCTTAAATATATTTAATGTGTTTAATTTTGATTATATTATAATATAAATATAATTGTAATTAATAGATGATGATAGAAGGCATTAGCTACACTATAAATTTAAAGAGAGGGGCTATGTGTGGGATTCCTATGATTTTTTATAACAACAATAATGTTTAATAAATATATTATTTATTTAGTCATGATATAAATATTTTTTTAATTCCATCATAAAGAATTTAATTTATCTGAAATCAATGACATAATTACCCTACTATTGAGGTGGTATATTCAAGACCAATGTTGTATAAACATTTTCCGAAATGTAGATTAGAGACACAAAGAACTCCAATAATCATATTATTAATATTATTGTTGTTTTTGATGATGTTACAAAATATTGTATCATATTTAATATATTCATATGGTGTCAGATTGTAGAACTATCTATGACATCATGATCGTAGTACTATGATTTATGATTAAATACCAATTCCAAATCATTAGTTAAGACATGTCGCTCGAGCACAAAATGTTATATTTATTTGTTATGTGGTCAAATGTATTTTTTTCGAGTTCCCATTTTGAAAATGTGTATAGATTATCCATAATTGTTTTTCACTTGGATAACAATATTTTGATCCATTTGGAAATTCATTTTCATTTCTATGATATATAAATGAAATTCTTTTTTATCCCAAAAAACTAATGATGACCCTATTGTGGTCATCATTCTTGTCGCCAGATTTGAATTATAGCCCTTGATCATCTTATAAAAAGTGTTTTATATTGTATAATTTTATGATGTATATATTTTTTGAATTAGATTTATGATTCTAGGTGATGTATGTTAGAATATTTTTTCATTCATTCTTTAACGATATTTGTTGATTTTATTATTATTTTCCTTCTGATGAGTGTTTGGTGCATCATCCCATTTTAGTAAAAGAGGGTTATCCCTCAACAAATATATTTTGATTGGTGTAGTTTGGTAGAGTTTCCTAATATTGGAGTGAGTTGTCTTAATATACTTCTTCTTAACCCCTCCATATCTTTGAGCATGTATCCACCAAATTTTTAGGACTGGTCCTAATTTCTATTGTGATTTCACAAGGAAAGTTTCACATAATTTTAATGATAGAAAATACTTGTGAATTTTTCCCCTAACATTAACGATGTTTCATGTATGTTATAGTTTCCACCAATGAGCCCATGGAACTAAAACACGTTAATTTTATTGATATTTTATCCCTCCAAGAGTCTCAGTGTGTCCCCCTTTTTCTGATCAATTATTTGTCTAATGTAGTGCGTGTCTCGGATAAACCCTCCAGTTTATTAAGTGATAACTCTAGGACATAACTTTAAAGAATTACCTCAAGGATGAGTTTCATATGTGGTATTATATCATAAGGTTTGGTGCCTCTGTTTGAAAATGTTCTATAGTATGACTTTCATCATTAGTAATATAGATCGAGGAGAAGGTCTTCATGAACAAGCATTACCATGATACCTCGACCAGATATATGGATGAAAGTGGTTGATAAATTTTTTTTCATCGTGATTTTTATGACTATATCTGGGATATTCTTGTTTATAATTATGTCTCATATATTGTTGGAAATAACAATGTTTTATCATCTGACTATACTTTTTTCTTTATGTTGACTGTTTTGGGGTGTCTAATAATGTATTGTTATACTCAACCCCACATAGTCTCTTCTAAAAAATTTCATCTCTTATGTTGATGAATGAAATATTTATGGATTACATTTAGTAATGGGAGATGGTGGATAATATTTATCGATTTACTAACTACAATGTATTTTTTTCATTTAATAATTGTTTCATCCTTTTATGACCAATGAATATTTTTTTCCAGTTTTTTTGGCCTTGAATTTCACCCCTTTTGTCTTATACCTTAATATATGTCGTAATATGATGTATTTATTATTAATTCCTATGTTATTTTTTATTATACGATTAATATCTAGTCATGTTATGGGTTTGTAGATATGTGTGTGTGTGCGTGTGTGTGGGTATATTAATAAAAGGCCTTCTTTTTATATATGCATTCTCTGTGCATGTCACAAACCATAAACTAATGGATATGTGCCTAGGGTAGTTTCATATAAACATTCCAATATCATGGAACTCCATGATTGATTAAGTAATATAATGAAGCAAAATAGTAACAGTTGTTCAGTAAAGGGATGTGGAAATATAAAATAATTAATAAATTAGTCCATGAATGCCCAATCATCACACATCTAAATACCCGCATCCTCTAATAGTTATAGTCCAAATTTAATGTTATGAAATCATTTTTCACACTAGTAATTTTGCCTATCCCTATCATGATTCTTGTAGATTTTTTTTGATATATGGTTTGGTTCCAATCTACGATTATGAAGATAGTTAATATTTTTTATTTATTTAATATCATTTACTATAGAAATTTTAATATTTATAGTATCTTTTATATTTAAATATTCATCTATTTCATTTTCTGAATCCAAATTATTATAGCCTCATTGGTCTATTATCATGATACAATAATCTAACCCTTTACATTATATTATTTTTCCCATCCATGACAATTTTGGAGTAATGGTTGATTTTCTCTATCCTTGTAATTTATTTTTTACTTTATCATTATTTCATCCATTTAATGAAAAATTTACTCAATTATTATTATTAGGTAATTTTATATTTAGTATTTATGATATCTATCCTCTATGAAAAATAATTTTACTTATATTATTCCCAATCCAATATATGATACCATTCTTAAACCACATTGTGGGAATAAGATTCCTACAATTTTCATAAGTAAATATTTTTAATTTAACAAAAAAATACATCCCTATGATGATAAATACTATTTGATGTGGTTTTGATATAGATTCACTATAACACCATGATATTTTGTGAACTATTTTTCATCAGATTAATTTATCTTTTTGAAAATTTTCATTTCATATGAAACTCGAAATAGTATATATATATATATATATTTTTTATTTATAAAAAATGTCTAATATTCCATTCACAAAACACAAACATGTATTTCGCTACATATATTACCAACTTTTCTAGTACTATACACAATACAACTTTTCTTGCATTACCTACAACACCAACATGAAATATGTTACATGCAACCCTAATGATTCTAAAAGTTGTCATTTTTTTATAATTATTTATATAAGATAATAAAAACATATACATTAAACATCTTTATATGAATAATAATCACTAATTTTTAAAAAGAATTTATAATTTGAATATATAGATAAACTGTATTGGTAATGAATGATATGATTTTTTTGTAAGGACATTATATATATAAAAATACCATTTTCACTAATTAACAAAATTTAATAATAAAATTATTTTTAAATGAATTTATAAATTGAATTTGAAAAGGTAAATATATCTTTGAATGTTTCATGTCAAAATAATCTTACGATTACATTTCGAATTTTTTAGAGAGATGTCATTTTCTTATGAATAGTGAAAAATATTGTGCTTTATTTAATAACTAGATTTTCGTTTAAATAATTATTAATGTTAATTTATACATTATATTTTTTTATGGTTAGGGTAGATCAATTATACATATAAACATATCATTTATGTAATTATATTAAAATTCACTTTGAAATCGAATATAAAAACTATAAGGCCCCGACCTTAAACATTACTTAATCTTTAGTTATTCCAAGATTACATGCTGAGGATCTTTTCAGGATTAGAGTTTTAGAGAATTAGATCATTAATCATGAATTAAACTCCACATTTAAACAATGTGGTTACATAAAAGATAGTACTCAATTTTTCCATCATCGGAAACATATTTAAAATAAAACATAGATTCTTTCTTGACACTTCCTTGACACTATCAACACATCATGTTCCTTTCCCTTTACAAGTGAAAAACATTTCAAAAATATGGGATGAGCATAAAAAGCTCAAAAAGGGATATAAAAGTACGAAATTAAAACATTAGTCCATGTATGAAATCATACTTTACTCGTAAAACATAAGCATTTTAACATACCTCATCAAATCATGAATAAATCATAGAAATCATAAGACATAAAGGTATCTTGAGGCATTCATAACATTTTTACATAGGGTATAACCCTTGTGGTTATGTTTGGAATACCAATCACATTATATTCCATAAATCTCTTCAGAGAAACCTTAACGTTTAACCCCTTTGCGTTACCCAATGCATTGGAGAGCTATATCGGGCTCACCCACCCTTAGTTTATCACAGAACCACCCGTCTTCATACACAATGCCCAAGAACCATAACATAATCGTATCACATAAAACATGCATAAAGGAAACATAACATTTCCACATTTTAATCATAAGATATCAATAACACATTGATATAATAAAATCATTTTCAAAACCTTTTTCAATACCAAAATAAAAAAAAAGTAAAACATGGTATTTATTTTTCATTAAAAAAAGTTATGTCTTGTAGAGGAAGCCGAAACTCAAATAATGGTCATAGAAATGGAGAAGTAATTTTCACCGCATACGTACAGCAAAAAAAAATTACCTTTTGTCATTTAGTAAATGATTCGTATAAAAAATATTCATTTTGAATGAACGAAAAAGTCAAAGGGGTTTATACACTGTATAAAAGAAAGTTGTGTATAAAACAAAATATGCCTCAATGAAAGGAGATTGACACGAAGTCTCTTACCATGGGTCCGACTTGACTCAATCGTTCTTTAGCCTCCTGGATAATAAACTTGAGATAATTTATACTTGCTTAAGAACCTTTTTCAACTTCATTATTCCTTTTTATATCACTTATTACCATGTTATGAACACTATATAATTATTTAAGTTAATAATGGTCGTTTTGTCGATCATTGGTACTTGAGTAAAAAATAAACTCTTTATAATTACAATATGTTCTTGTATCCATTATATCCAGAGTTATATTCATGATGTAGATATCATATATATCATACATATCCCGTATATACATTCATATATAATATTACATAAGATTTAGAGGTATGAAATGAAATGCACCGTTCATGGAGACGGTAAGCCGTACGTACGCATGAACGCTACTTTCATTTCTATTTCGTATATTATGTAATAGAATCATAATGATATAAATATATATTATAATTCCGGTATAATATCATATATAATATAATTAACTCCATCCTTTATACTTACCACATATGGAATTAACGAATCAAATCCCTTTGAGGGGGCGGTGGTCCGCACATCCTAAAATGAAGATATCGCATTTACCCATAATAGAAACCATAAAGGTATGCCATAAATGAAAAATACAGAAGCTTAAGGAAAACATAAGCATATTATATATCATATATAAATATAGTTACATTATAATGGCCACCTTTGAAGGTGTTAGAAGAATATTGAGCAATCATCGTTTCGTGAGGCAGAAATTCGCCATCCACGGAAACAGTATGCTCTTTAACCATTAGATGTAGGTGTGTGTAAGTGTAGCTAGAATCATTCTTATAACAATATCCTAGAATATTGAAGATACTGGTGTTGTTGCAATATAAATGAATAAAAAGAGTTTAGGGGGTTGGGGATGCAAAATAAAACAAAAGAACATTATAGAATATTTGACCATTAAATCGGGTAACTCCTCTTGGTTTGAACCAAAAGGGTTTCATAAAGATCTTTCTCCCTAAAGTAAGGATTATAGGATTAAGAGAGGGATGATGAGAGATAAAATGAGTAGAGCTTGGCTGAGCCAAAGTCTTGAGAAGTGTGGTTACGTAGTTAGATGTGGGGGCCTTTTATAAGAGGAGAGGAGGGGCACTCATGGAATGTTATAAAATGTTACTTTATATTAAAATGAGTTTCGGATTTTAAAGGTCCCACGTTGATATATATCAAGGATAAGGTGATAAGGGTTCGAAATATACGCATCCAATAGGTATTTGACAAGTGTATGTCTTATATTTTACATTATCTTTTCATTTTATTTAAATCGTTCATTAATGAGGTTATCACTGCATCATCATGATGTCATAAATAATTTAATTTATTTAATGTCTAAAAATTATAAAAAACTAATATGATGTAGGAAATATTTTTATATTTCGAATGACTATTTATAGTCCAAGAGATCAATTATGTAGACAAAATTAAAAATGTTTTACTTAGGTGACACATTCTTTAGTGATATTCTCCTTTCTTTAAAAATAAAAAGATAAAGTGTCACTTTCACCCAAAAGTGACTCCATGTGGTCCTTAAGTTTGGAACAAAGAATCACATGGTCGTACATGACACAACCAGTATCATTGGAACACATGTTGGGGTCATTTCTTATTATTATGATATTATTTTATTATCCTTAACTACCCTATTACTAATTAATCAAGATAATTAAAGATAATTACCTTCGTTACTATTCATAATGTCCAAAAACAAGAGTCTTAATTATAGAATTTGGACCTTCTCATTCCAAATAGTGAATACATTTTACCAAATTCCAAGAATAGAAATTTCAATAATGAATTTAAAAATAATTCTCGTTGTGAAAACAAATAGCATGTTTTTTTGAATAAATATATATGAAAAGTTTGGCACTTGTTTATGCCCAATTCTAAAGTGAAATTAATTATAAGGAACACCATTGTATTTAATGGTAAAAATAAATTCTAATTACATTTTAAAACAAATTAAAAAGATAATCTAACCATATAATTAAATTAGATGAAAAAGATGTTATGATGTAAAATGCATTATTTTTCACTATTCATTAAAAAATGAACATGGTCAGAAAAATACCAAAAATTTACCCAAGGTAAATTTCAATGTCCCAATCATAAAGAATACATTTATTTTGATAAAATTGAGCTTATAAAATTGTCAAAATATATATTTAAAAATGGTTCTCTATCAAAAGGTGGAAAAATAATCTTTTAAAAATATTAGTGTATTCCATGGTTGTGATTGGATTTATTCTCATTTTAAGTCAATAAAACACTATATAAATCATAAATAGACACAGATAAGAATATATATTCTTCACTACATACTTGGGATGTTACATCCTTCCCCCCTTTAGAAAATTTCATCCCCTCAATTTATTTACTTATCGAATAAGTGGGGGTATTTATCCCTCATTACATTTTCAGATTCCCTTGTTTCCTCTTAAATATTGTGGTCTTTTTCACAAAACCTTTACTTGATGAATAACCTTATTCTAAAACACTTTCTCTCTGTGGTCAAGAATATGGACTGGTTGATCCTCATAAGATAGATTCTCTTCCAGCTGAACTACATCTGGACTCAAAACATGAGATGGATCTAGCTTGTACTTCTTTAACATTGAAACATGAAAAACATTGTGTACCTGAGATAAACTCGGAGGTAAATCCACTAATAATGCATCTGATACAACTCTCCCCATTATTTCATATGGTCCAATGAACCTTTGACTCATCTTTCCTTTCTTACCAAATCGCATCACACTTTTCCATGGTGATACTTTGGGAAAAACATGATCACCTACCTCAAAAGAGAGATTATTCCTCCTATTGTCTGCTTAACTCTTCTGCCTGCTCTGAGCTTCTCTCATGTGTCTCTGTATCAGGTGATCCTTTTTCTACCAACTATTCTACCAATTCCGGTCCCACCAAATTCCTTTCACCCACATCATCCCAGAAAGCTGGAGTTCGACACCGCTTCCCATATAATGCCTCAAAATGGTGCCATCTGTATACTGGAATGAAAACTGTTGTTATAAGAAAACTCAATGAAGGTAATATATTGGTCCCAAATTCCCTGATAATCTATCGAACAAGCACGTAGCATATCATCCAAAGTCTGAATCATTCATTCTGACTGCCCATCTTATTGGGGATGAAAAGCTGTACTAAAATTTAATTCGGTACCCAATGACTTCTGAAGGACTTTCCAAAAGTTAGAAGTGAAGATGGGATCGTGGTCAGATTCAATGGAGAGAGGAACTCCATGTAATCTGACTATCTCTTTACGATACAAACGGGAAATTTTATCTAGGGAAAAATTATCTCGTATAGCAAGGAAGTGAGCAGATTTAGTCAAGCGATCAACAATAACCCAGATTGCATTATTACCTCTATGTGTCTTTAGTAATCTCACAACAAAGTCCTTGGATATATTCTCCCATTTCCACTCTGGTACTGGTAAATGTTGAAGCATCCCTTTTGGTAATTTCCGCTCTTCTTTAACATATTGAGAAGTCAAACACTTCATAGTAAAATCAACAATATGTCTTTTCATTTCGTCCCACCAGTAATACTCCTGAAGATCTCTATACATCTTAGTACTGCCTGGATGAACTGAAAACAGAGAACTATGAGCTTCACATAACAAATCTCTCTTCAACTGTGAATCACAAGGCACCCACAATCTCTTCCCAAATCTCAAAACACAATCATTATCAATGTTGAATTCAGGCAACTTACCCTTCTGAACCAGCTCTACCTTTTTCTGAAACTCATTATCTTGCTTCTGTGCTTGATTAATTCCATCTGATATAGATGATTTCACTGATACTTGAAACAAAACAGAAGGACATACTACACCAACAACTTCTATGCCAAATTTCATCAAATACTTAACCAAAGTATCACGTTCCAAATGTAACATTGTTAATGAAGCATTACTTTTTCGACTCAAAGCATGAGCCACTTTATTTTCTTTTCCCGGATGGTAATGAATTGTACAATCATAATACTTGATTAATTTTAGACATATCTTCTATCTCATGTTCAATTGTTTCCAAGTGAATATATACTTTTGACTTTTTTGATCAGTATATATTTCACACTTTACACCATAAAAATGATTCCTCCAAATTTTTAAAAAGAAAAAAACAGCAGCTAATTCCAAATCAAGTGTAGGGTAATTTACCTCATGAGTTTTCAACTGATGTGAAGAATAAGCAATTACCTGATCATTTTCCATTAGGACTCTACCAAGTCCATTCAATGAAGAATCACTGTAGATAACAAACTCCCCATTCTTGGAAGGTAGTGCTAAAACTGGAGCATTCACCAATATTATTTTCAGTTCCTAAAAACAATCATCACATTCTTTTATCCAGATAAACTTAACACCCTTCCGGGTTAGCTTAGTTTTGGACTAGATAACTGGGGAAAATTTCGATCAAACCTTCTATAATATCCTGCCAAACCAAGGAAGCTAGGAATCTCAGTTACATTTGTGGGTCTTGTACATTCTTCAACAACCATTGTTTTTGGAGGATCAACAGTTATTCCATATTTAGAAACAATATGACCAAGGAAAGAAATTTGTTGCAACCAAAACTCACACATGCTGAATTTCCCATACAATTTCTTTTCTTTTAAGGTTTGAAAAATAATCCTTAAATGACTTTCATGCTCCACATTACATTTAGAAAACACCAAAATATCATCAATGAAAAAAACCACAAATTATCCAAGAACTCATGGAAAATTATATTCATAAGGTCCATGAATACAACATGTTCATTGGTTAGCCCAAAAGGCATAACTACAAATTCATAATGGCCATATCTTGTACAAAACGTGGTCTTCTGAATATCTGCTTCTTTTACCTTCAAATGATGGTACCCCGATCTCATATCAATCTTTGAAAAATAATGAGCTCCCTAGAGCTGATCAAACAAATCATCGATATGAGCCAAAGGATATTTGTTCTTAACAGCGATGTTATTCAAGGCTCTATAATCAATGAAAAGTCTCATTGAACCGTCATTATTTTTAACAAATAAAATAGGATCACCCCATGGTGATGTGCTAGGTCGAATGAAAATTTTCTCTAATAAATCTTTCAATTCCTCCTTCAACTCTAAAAGTTCATTTTGACCCATTCGCTAAGGGGGTTCTAAAATAGGCTTAGCATCAAGAACTAAGTCAACAGTAAATTCAACTTCCCGATCTGGTACTATTCCTGGATACTCATAAAAAAAACATCAGTATAGTCATTACCACTGTCACATCATTAATTTGAACAGTTCCTTTGTTTTGAACAATATTGAATGGTAACATTAATTCCCATATTTTACAAGTATCTCAGCCTTTTGATATGGTATCAACATTAAGGGTTCATTCTTCTACAGAAACTGAAAGTCATTCTAAAAAGAAACTTCTTTAGCTCTACAATCAATCTTATCAGGGTAAACAGAGATCCAATCCATAACCAGGATAACATCAAACTCTACTAGTGGTAAAACAATAAGGTTTGCCAGTAGGTTCTTTCCACGGATAAGGATAGGAAGATTATATTAAATTTTTTTTGCCTCAACATTTTTTCCAGGTGTTTTTACCACAAGTTCATTAGTCATTTATTGAGATGGTATTCCCATTTTACTAGAAAAGCTTTCAGAGATGAAAGAATGTGTTGACCCTGAATGAAACAACAATGTAACACCCGAGACTTTTTTGAGAAATATTTTGTTTTTATGTTATATAAATAATCAAAGGAATCTTTCACTACACACAACACTAGCTTGGCTTGCATTACACGCAACTGCGGCCTTCCTCGATAGCTTGCATCGTACGTAATACTGAGTTTCACTAAACAACGAAATGCTATTAAAATATTATTAAAACTAGCCGTTATGAATAGTAATACCCACTTTTTGAAATTTTTTAAATTTTATTTTTCAACATTGACTTCATTTTTGGATTCGGAATATCGAAATTAGCTTAGGGTGAAATTTTGGTACTTTTCGGATAACTTTCATATTCTGATGAATAGTGAAAATTACTAAATTTTAATTAAAAACAATTTTTTTAATCGAAATAATTAATAGTGATAAATTACTAATTTGAGTGGTTTTAAATTATATTTAGAATATATTTTTACAATTTAATACAATGTTGTTCATTGGATGTAATTTCACATTTAAACCAGACATAAACAAGTGTCAATCTTTTGATAGTTATTATCTCTTAAAAACACGCTCTTTGTTTTGACAACGGGAATTAATTTTTAAATAAGTTAATGTAACTGATATGTTTTTCAATTTGGTAAAATAGACATCATTTGTGAATTCATAATATCAAATATATATTAGGCCAAATTTTTTGTATTTTTTCTAGAAACATTCATTTTTTGATGAATAGTGAAACCACTAACTGGTAGTTAAAAAAAACTGAATTTTTCATAAAACATAATTTAACCGCATCTGTGAGTGTAATTTTGAAAATCCGAGAGACACGGTTAATATCAAGGACTAAAATGTGGTTCAATGAGAAGAAAATAATTTTTGGTGAATAATAACTTTTTAGTTTTTTTTCAACAGTTAAAATTAAATAGTGTAATTAAGTGTAAAAGTGTTATTATTATTACCCTAACACATTTCCTAATACTATTGGAGTGTAATTCGACCAAAACACACATTAGGAATTAAATATGACCATTTAGGCCCAATTGTATTAGATTAGGACATTTATTATCAATTTATTTAAAGAAGGGTTAAAATATTCAAAATCAATGTTTAATAACTAAATCATTTTTAATATAGGGTTATACATAAGATAACTTCGACTATAAATATTAATTATATATATAAAAATATTTCCAACATAATGGTATTTTATTTTTAATTTCTAGACTTAAAATAATTTAATTTATTTATGTTACAATGATGATGCATTAATTATCTTATTAATGAAATATTGACATAATTGATGTTATAAATACCCAAATCAATGTAATTTGAGACTTTTTATGCATTACAATAATTTTATATGTTAATATGACATTTTATTATTGATTTAATTAATTTTTTTCGAACTAATCATTCTTTTATGATTTTTTCAAAAAACAATTACCAAATAGTGTCAAAATTGACATAAAATTGTTTTTAAAACAAATATTATATTATTAATTGTTATTATATTCCTAAAAATATAAATTTTTGCCAAGATACTTATATCATGATAGGTGTATCATTAATGGACCACTTGGGGGTATCTTGATTGTATATCATATGTTTATTAACTATATAATATAAAAATACAGAGTGACATGGTAAATGTTAATCTAATTAACTAAGAGTTAAAACTAAAAGATAAGGTTAATATAATGAACTAAATTTTCTTAAATTCTATTGGATGAGAGGATTTCGACCCATCCCCACCATAGCTTCTAAATATATCAATTTTGAGCTATTAAAAACCGAATTTGACTTTATAATAAAATAACAGTTTTTGTTATTCCAAAGGTGCCACTCTCCTCCCTTATAAAAGGGAACCTTCTCCCTCTTTTCCTCACACCACATTGAGCCTTTAAGCTCGGCCAAACCCTGAAACATTATCTTCTCCACTTCCCTATAAACATCCTAGAGGTCCTGGTCTTCTTCAAAGACCAATTGTTGTGCCCTAAGAGGAGGTCTTAAAGAGGCGCTTCAAAGAAGAGGTAATGTCCATTACCGATTATTTCAACTTTATTTATTCTTCCACATCTTCTTATTTAGTTGTTTCATTATGAAGTAATAACATCAGTATCACTCAAATAAGGATATGTTATTATAAGTATGAAACAATCCTACTTCACCATCTATCCATCCTACGGAAAATGAAATCACCACGCGTGCGTACGTACGGAATACCGTCTCCACACCGTGGTGTAATCTATTTTCCACCACCACCTTACTTGGATGGGTATAATGGTGTAAATAATGAATATATATGATTATTGTAAAGTGATATTGATTCTTAAATAGTATACATACACTCCAATACAATTCCACGATCATGGGAATGATATCATCGCTCGTGCGTACGTACGGAATACCGTCTCCACGATGTGATGCGGCTCATTCTACATGATCTTCATCGCATAATGATTATATAAATGAATTGAATGAATGAATATGATATATATTACACTCATACCATTATGTAAATGAGGTATATATAACCTAAAAAGAAAAATAAGAATTTATTCGACAAAACATGCATAAGAACTAAAAGTAATAAACACCCGAATAACAAGTAGTAATGAAATATTACTAATAAAAAGCTAAGAATATGACAATATATGATATCATAAAAATAATTATGATTCTATAATAAGTCAATAACATTATTTAAATCATTATACAGGAGGTTCATACACTTACGAAGAAAATCGGACCTAAGGTAAGGGAAAATATCACAATCACATATTATCCGAGATTGGTTATAGCTTGGTATTTACTGGGGTGTATTTTATCGTCCACATCCATGATTCCTCAATATGTAATATTGTTTCCATCCACATACAATTTTTTATATCCAATTTTACCTTTTGGTGAGTTTTTAGTAAAAGATATGAAAGTAATCATTTGTCGTTTTTCGTACGAGGTTGTTTTTGACTTCTCCGACAAAAGTACGAGAAGAATGTTTTTTAACTTATACGGAATGAATGGATTTTTAAAACATTATTTCCATGAATCTTCCTTTAAAAGTTTTCATGTTTATTTTTAATCAACTTCTTTTAGTTTAAAATTTTATGACATGTTAAGAAAGGAAAATGTTTTTGAAGTAGAAAGGATATTTTCCTCAAGAATGGAGTTCATGTGTTTTATCTAAATTATTTTCCATATAAGATAATATAGGGTTCTGTTTCTATCCCTATTATTACATTGATTTGAATATGTTGGGATGGAATTATTTTTATGAATACCTTTATCTTATATGAATTGTTTTATGATGTCATGATGTTTAAGAATCCCATTTTTATTACATGGGTTATGCATTGATGTTTGATTTATGATTTTGTGGCACACATAAGAATGGTATCATTATGAGATGGGAGGGACCTATATCTCCCTCCAATGCATTGTGTAAAGATTTTATATCTCATGAGATAGACATGGATGGAATGGAAGATTAAACCGGTTCAGTGAAACAGGACTGAAACAAGGAGTGAACTTGGTTCAGAAAGGACTTTTTCCACTAAGAAAGTCTTGGAAATGAGTCTTGACTAATAAGAAATGATTCTCTATGATTATGTGTGTATGCCACAAAGTATCATGTTTTAAGTTATGATTATTGGTATAACATTTCACTACAATGATTTATCTCATGTTATGAAAGCATGATCTCTTTTGCAGGTTAAGATTTCCAAAAGATATGTTCTTATGTATACGATGTGATTGATATTTATTTTGTTTACCCATACTGAGCATTTGAGCTCACCCTTTTGTATGTTTTATTTCCCTAGGTCAGGAAGAAGGATATTAAGTAGGATATGCCAAAAGGGACTCCATATATGATGAAATAAATGGGAGGAAAAGTAGAAGCTTTATGAACCAGTAGTTTATGTTTCCCAGTTTCTAAAGACTCTATACCTATACGGTCCTTTCTTAGTTTTGTTATATGTTTTAATAAGTGTGCCTCAATTCTGAAGTAATAACAATGTATGTGAAGTATGGATATTTATAGTTGGTATCAGAGGAAAGGTATAGTCAACCATTGGATACTAGGATGTGAAAGCCTTAGTAAGAACCCTAAGGATAATTCTAAGCATAGAACATAATCTTAGTGTTTTAGAAATGGCCATGAATAACCTAAGATAACACCTTATGTATGAAATTTTATTCTTGATTATGTGTTTTTCCTATTATAATGAGTGTTTCTCACACTATTCTTCTTGGTTTTAGTTAATGGATGGAACCTGAAGGAACCGTGTTAATACGGAATGCGACGGGCAATGAAATGATTTTCCCCATGAGAAACCAAACGTTATGGGAGCTGGAATGCAAAATATTGTAGCCATGCTCACATAACTTTTTCAAGCTATTAATCATGCAGGACATCCGAATGATCAAAGGAAGGAGCAACATTCTGTTGAATCTTTCATGAGGCAGCGTCCACCTTCATTCAACGGGTCTACAGATCCATTAGTTGCTGAACAATGGATTAGTATGACTGAAAAGATATTTTTAGTTATTCAATGATTTAAACATGATAAAGTCATTCTATCAGTGTATTGCTTGGAAGTAGATGCCGATCAATGGTGGAATCTTATTAAGAATATGAGGAAAAGGGATGAAATTGAGTCCATGGAATGGGACGAGTTCACGAACTTATTTTTCAATAAGTACTTCCCTCATATTCTCTAAAAAACGATGGAGAAATAGTTTCTTTAACTGAAGCAAAAGGATGATGAATCTGTTGGTACCTATGAAGAAAATTTTACAAGACATTCAAGGTACACTTCTTGTATAATTATCCAACCTGAGAGTAAGATCGATCGAATCTTTAGTGGCATAAAGCCAAGTCTTCTAAAAGCCTTAGACATAAGGGACCTCAATAGCTACGAGGAAAGCATTTGATGTGCTCTCAAAATTGAGATGGATATTGGAGTAACCCATTAGTCATATGGGTTTGATAAGAAGAGGAAAATGGAATTCAAAGGAAAATCTAAAGAGCACACTGAAAAGAAGATGATCATTCCCTTATGCTCAAAGTGTGGAAAGAAAGATGGAGGGAGTTGTCTTAAAGGGACAAGTAAATGTTTCAAATGTGGAAAGGAAGGTCATCGGGCATTTGAATGTCGCAATGATGGGAAGAAGATGTTTAATGATGAAAACAAAGGAAGAGATTCAAAGAATGAACCTACTACACTTAAATGTTTCAAGTGCAAGGAGATGGGGCATTATACCAATCAATGCCCAAATCCAAGGGTTGATGATGATGGTCGACGTCAACATACTCGTAAGGATAAATACAAAGGAAAGTCACATGCATTTTCTATCAGCGATGTGGAGTATGATAACGATGTGGTCAAAGGTACACATACCATCCACTCTAAGGTAGAAAATGTTTTATTTGATTCTGGATCCACCCAATCTTTTATTTCTGAAGAATTTTCTAAGAGTATCACCATATTACCTCAACAATTAGATGTTGAGTTAGCTGCGACAACCCCTAATGGCACAACAGTTACATGAAATGTTTATAATTCTTCCCCAATTGAAGTTTGTGGGAAATAGATTCCTGCAAATCTTGTGATAGTTCCTATAGTGGAATTTGATATGATTCTTGGAATGGATTGGATTTCTTTATATGGAGCTCATATCAATTTCCAAAGAACGGAAGTCATATTTCATATTCCAGATCAATCCATGATTTTCTATCGACGCAAGGATGAACATAACCTTCCAGTGGAAATTTCATCCATCTTATGGGTCTTGATTCCACTAAATGAGGGTTATTTATCTCAAATGGATGGAGACAAACTCACGATTAAGAATATTCCCATTGTAAGGGAGTTTGATGATGTCTTTCCTAAGGAATTTTCGGGTCTTCCACCAAATCGTGAAGTTGAGTTTTCAATAGAACTCATACTGGGTAATTTTCCTATTTCAAAGACACCTTATTGAATGACCCCAATTGAGTTGCAGGAATTGAAGAAGAAACTCCAAGAGAATCTTGATAAGGGATTCATATGCCCTAGTGTGTCACCTTGGGGAGCACCTCTTTTGTTTGTTAAGAAGAAAGATGGATCAATGAGACTCTACATGGATTATCGAGAACATAACAAGATCACTATCAAGAACAAATATCCTCTCCCCGCATTGATGACTTATTTGACCAACTACGATGAGCACAATACTTTTCCAAGATAGACCTCCGTTCAGGGTATCATAAATTAAGGGTCAAAAGGTAGGATATACCATAGATGGATTTCCGTACAATGTATGGACACTATGAATTTATAGTGATGCCATTTGGTCTTACTAATTCCCCTGCTATCTTCATGGATCTGATGAATAGAGTCTTTAGAGACTCTCTTGATTAGTTTGTGGTAGTATATATAGACAATATTTTTGTATATTCAAAGAGAAAGGAAAAACATGAAGATCATTTGAGAATTATATTGAAGACCCTGATAAAGGAGGAGATTTATGCCAAATATACCAAGTGTGAATTTTGGCTTCAAAAAGTTTCATTTTTGGGTCACATAATCTCAAAATAGGGGATATCTGTGGATCCAGCAAAAACAGAGGTTATCGAAAGATGGTCAAGACCAACAACAGTAACTGAGATCCGATGTTTTCTTGGTTTCGCTGGATATTATCGACGTTTTGTGAAAGATTTTTCACAATTATCTAATCCACTAACAAGGTTGACTCGGAAAGGAGTTAAGTTTGTTTGGACGGAGGAATGTGAAGAGAATTTTAAGGAGTTGAAAAGAAGGTTATCCAGTGCACTTGTGCTCACACTACCTTGTTGTGGAGAAAGGTTTTTGATCTATAGTGATGCATCCAAGAAGGGATTGTGGTGTGTTCTTATGAAAAATGATATGATGCTAGCTTATGCCTCACGACAGTTGAAAATCCATGAGCAAAATTATCCAACTCATGATTTGAAGTTAGCTGCAGTAATCTTAGCATTAAAGATTTTGAGGCATTATCTTTATGGAGAAAGGTGTGACATTTATACTGATCATAAAAGTTTAAAGTATATTTTCACACAAAAGGAGCTGAATATGTTCCAAAGAAGATCGTTAGAACTGATTAAAGATTACAACTGCTCAATTCATTACCACCATGGGAAAGAAAATAAGGTGGAAGATGCATTAAGTCGACAAGACCATGCCAGTTTATCCATGATGAGGATCACAAAAGATCCAATATTTATGTATTTACAAAGGATGGATCTTGGAATTATAATGGAAGGGGGATAATCATATCTTTCTCAAATGAATGTTCCACCATCTATACATGTGAAGATTAAGGAGGCACAGAAATACGATGTAGAGTTCCAAAAGAAGGTGAGAAATGTTCCTGAATTCAACCTTGATTGTGATGGGATAATAAAGTTCAGGAATCGGGTCTGTGTTCCTCCCATCCCCGAATTAAAGAAGGAGCTGATGGATGAGCCTCATAGTTCGTCATTACCTATTCATCCTGGTAGCACGAAGATGTATAGGGACCTTAAAGAGTACTTCTGTTGGGATGGCATGAAAAGAGATGTTGATGAATATGTCTCTCGATGCTTGGTTTGTCAGCAAGTTAATGCTGAGAGACAGAAGTCTAAGGGGATGTTACGACCATTACCCATACCCGATTGGAAATGGGAAAACATCACTATGGACTTGTCACAGGACTTACTAAAATATCCAAAGGCAATAATGCAATCTGGGTCATAGTTGATCGTCTTACAATGTCTGCACACTTCATTTATATTAGAGATGACTTCTCTCTGGATCACCTTGCCAGGATATATGTAAAGGAAGTGTTAAGATTGCATAGAGTACCACATTCTATTATATCTGATCAGGATCTGAGATTTACCTCGAAGTTCTGGCGATGTCTTCAGCATACTCTGGATACAGAGTTGAGTTTCAGCACTGCTTATCATCCTTAGACAGATGGTCAGTCTGAGAGAACAATTCAAACTCTAGAAGATATGTGGAGAGCTTCCTCTATGGATTTCAATGGTTGTTGGGATCAACACCTACCTTTGGTGGAATTTTCATATAATAATAGCTTTCACTCCAGTATTCATATGGCTCCTTATGAAACTCTCTATCGAAAGAAATGAAGGACTCCAACTTGCTGGGATGATGTTGGGGAAAGAAAGGTATTAGGACCTAATCTTGTTGATGAGATGGCAGAAAAAGGTCCGATCTATTCAACAACACATAAGAGCATCTCATAGTCGACAGAAAAGTTATGCCGACAATTGAAGAAAATCCCTAGAGTTTTAAGTGGGTGATAAAGTGTTCTTACGAATATCTCCCTAGAAGAGGGTCATGAGATTTGGAAAGAAGGGGAAGTTGAGCCCTAGATATATCGGTCCATTCGAAATACTGGATCGTGTTGGAAAGGTAGTTTACCGATTGGCACTTCCACCGAATCTCTCTCAAGATCACAATGTTTTCCATGTATGTCTCCTGAGAATGTATACACCTGATCCTTCACATTTACTCAGCTCAGAAGTTGTACCACTAGAGCAAGATCTTTTTTATGAAGAATAGCCGATTGAGATTCTGCATTGTAGCAAAAAAGACCTACGAAACAAGAACACTCGATTGGTGAAAGTTATATAGAGGAACCAACAATTAGAAGAACCTACATAGGAGCTTGAGGATATGATGAGGGAGAGGTATCCCCATATTTTTGTTACTAAGTGACGAATTTCGAGGGCGAAATTCATTTTAAGGGGGGTAGAATGTAACACCCGAGACTTTTGTGGGAAATATTTTGTTTTTATATTATATAAATAATCAAAGGAATATTTCACTACACCCAACACTAGATTGGCGTGCTTTACACGCAACCTCTACCTTCCTCGATAGCTTGCGTCGTACGCAATACCGAGTTTCACTAAACAACGATATGCTATTAAAATATTATTAAAACTAGCCGTTATGAATATTAATAACCACTTTTTGAAATTTTGTAAATTTTATTATTTAAAATGGACATTATTCTTGGATTCGGAATATCAAAATTAGCGTAGGGTGAAATTTTTGTACTTTTCAGATAACTTTCATATTCTGATGAATACTGAAAATTACTAAATTTTAATTAAAAACAACTTTTTTAATCGAAATAATTAATAGTGATAAATTATTAATTTCATTGGTTTTAAAGTATATTTAGAATATATTTTTTCAATTTAATACAATGATTTTCATTGTATGTAATTTCACATTTAAACCAGACATAAACAAGTGTCAATCTTTTGATAGTTATTATTTCTTAAAAACACACTATTTGTTTTGACGACGAGAATTAATTTTAAAATTAGTTAAAGTAACTGATCTGTTTTCAATTTGGTAAAATAGACATAATTCTTGAATTAATAATATCAAATATAGCTTTGGCCTAATTTATGGTATTTATTCTGGAAACTTTCATTTTTTGATGAATAGTGAAACCACTAAGTGGTAGTTAAAAAAACTGAATTTTTCATAAAACGTTATTTTACTGCTTTTGTGAGTGGAATTTCGAAAATCCGAGAGACACAGTTAATATCAGGGACTAAAATGTGGTTCAATGAGATGAAAATAATTTTTGGTGAATAGTAACTTTTTATTTTTTTTACCACATTTAAAAGTAAATATGGTAATTAAGTGTAAAAGTGTTATTATTATTACCCTAACACATGTCCTAATTCTATTGTATAAGTGTAATTCGACCAAAAACAACCTTAGGAATAAAATATGACCATTTAGGCCCACTTGGATTAGATTAGGACATTTAATATCAATTTATTTAAAGAAGGGTTAAAATAGTTAAAATCAATGTTTAATAACTAAATCATTTTTAATATAGGGTTATACATAAGATAAATTCTACTATAAATATTCATTAAAAATATAATAATATTTCCAACATAATTGTATTTTAATTGTAATTTTTAGACTTAAAATAATATAATTTATTTATGATCCAATGATGATGTAATAATTATCTTATTAATGAAATATTGACATAATTGATGTTATAAATAACCAAATAAATGTTATTTGAGACTTTTTACGAATTCCAATAATTTTATATGTTAATATGACATGTTATTATTTATTTAATTATTTATTTTAGAACTAATCATTCTGTTATGATTTTCACAAAAATCAATTACCAAATAGTGTCAAAATTGACATAAAATAGTTTTTAAAACAAATATTATATTATTAATTGTTATTATGTTCTTACAAATCTATGGTTTGGACAAGATACTAATATCATGAATGGTGTATCATTAATGGACCACTTGGGGGTCGCTTGGATGTATATGGTAAGTTTAGTAACTATATAATATAAAAATACAAAGTGACATGGTAAATGTTAATCTAATTAACTAAGAAGTAAAACTAAAGGATAAGGTTAATATAATGACCTAAATTTGTCTAAATTCTATTGGATGAGAGGATTTCATCCCATCCCCACCTTTTCTTATAAATATATCAATTTTGTGCTATTAAAAACTGACTTTGAATTTATAATAAAATAATAATTTTTTTATTCCAAAGGTGCCCCTCTCCTTCCTTATAAAAGGTCCCCTCCTTCCTCTTTTCTTCACACCACTTTGAGAATTCATGCTCGTCCCATCCCTAAAATATTATCTTCTCCACTTCCCTAGAAACATCCTAGAGGTCCTGGTCTTCTTCAAAGACCAATTTTAGTGCCCTAAGAGGAGGTTTCAAAGAAGCGCTTCAAAAAAGAGGTAATGTCCGTTACCGATTCTTTCAACATTATTTCTTCTTCCATTTCTACTTATTTAGTTGTTTCATTATGAAGTAATAACATCAGTATCACTCATATACTGATATGTTATTATAAGTATGAAACAACCTTATTTCACCATCTATCAATCCTACGGAAAACAAAATCACCGTGCCTGCGTACGTACAGAATACCGTCTCCACGTCGTGGTGTAATCTATTTTCCACCACCACCTCACTTGGATGGGTATAATGGTGTAAATAATGACTATATATGATTATTGTAAAGTGATACTGAATCTGAAATAGTATACATACACTCAAATACAATTCCCTGATCATTGGAATGATAGCATCGCTCGTGCGTACGTACGGAATACCGTCTCCACGATTAGATGTGACTCGTTCTACATGATCTTCATTGCATATTGATTATATAAATGAATTGAATGAATGAATATGATATATATTACACTAATACCATTCTTTAAATGAGGTATCTATAACCAAAAAAGAAAAATAAGAACTTATTCGACAAAACACGCATAAGAACAAAAAGTAATAAACACCTGAATAACAAGTAGTGTTGAAATATTACTAATAAGAAGCTAATAATATGACCATATATGATATCATAAAAATAAGTATGATTCTATAAAAAGTCAATAAAATTTTTTAAATCATTATACAGGAGGTTCGGACACTTACGAAGCCAATCAGACCTAAGGTAAGGAAAAAAATATCACAATCTCATTTTATCCGAGACTGTTTATACTTTGGTATTTACTAGGGTGTATTTTATCATCCACATCCATGTTTCCTCAATTTGTAATATTGTTTCCAGCCACCTACAATTGTTGAAATCCAATTTTACCCTTCGGTGAGTTTTTAGTAAAAGATATGAAAGGAATCTTTTGTCGTTTTTCGTAAGAGGTACTTTTTATCATTACCGACAAAAGTACGAGAAGAATGTTTTTTTAACTTATACGGCATGAATGGATTTTCAAAAAATTATTTCCAAGAAGCATCTTTTAATTGTTTTCATGTTTATTTTTAATCAAATTTTTTTAGTTTAAAATTGAATGACATGTTATGAAAGGAAAATGTTTTTGAAGTAGAAGGATATTTTCCTCAAGAATGGAGTTCAAGTGTTTTATCAAAATTACTTTCCATCTAAGATAATGTAGGGTTCTGTTTATATCCCTATTATTAAATTGATTTGATTATGTTGTGATGGAATTATTTTTATGAATTCCTTTATCTTATATGAATTGTATTATGATGTCATGATGTTTAAGAATCCCATTTTTATTACATGGGTTATGCAATGATGAATGATTTATGATTTTGTGGTACACATGGAATGGTATCATTATGAGTTGGTTGAGACCTATATCTCCCTCCAATGCATTGGGTAAAGATTTTATATCTCATGAGATAGACATGGCTAGAACGACAGGTTAAATCGGTTCAGTGAAACATGACTGAAACGAGGAGTGAACTCGGTTTAGAAATGGACTTTGTCCACTAAGATAGTCTTGGCAATGAGTCTTGACTAATAAGAAATGATTATCTATGATTATGTGTGTATTCCACAATGTTTCATGTTTTATGTTATGATTATTGGGATAAAATTTCACTACTTTGATTTATCCCATGTTATGAAATTATGATCTTTTTTGAAGGTTAAGATTTTCAAAAGTTATGTTCTTATGTTTAGGATGTGATTGATATTTGTTTTGTTTACCCATACTGAGCATTTGAGCTCACCCGTTTTTATGTTTTATTTCCCCAGGTCAGGAAGAAGGTTATTAAGTAGGATATTCCAAAAGGGACTCTAGATATGGTGAAATAAATAGGAGGCAAAGTAGATGCCTTATGAACCAATTGTTTATGTTTCCCAGTTTCTAAAGACTCTATACCTATACGGTCCTTTCCTAGTTTTGTTATATGTTGTAATAAGTGTGCTTCAATTCTGAAGTAATAACAATGTATTTAAAGTATGGTTCATTATAAACACATTGGAATAATCTGAAAAAACAAACAAAGTACCTGATACCACTTCATTTTATGGACCAATATCTGCTGAAGTTGTTGAAAAGGATTTCACCACCCCTTTATGGTTGTAGTCTAACTACTTCCCATCACTCAAGCTCTTTGTCGGACACTCATTTCATAGAGATCCATCTCATTGCACATAAAACATTTCAGTAACTGTAAATAAAATTTGGTCTTACCATCTCTCTTATATTTTTCAGTACAATCACAAGACTTATGTACCATCTTACCACATCAGTAGCACTTTCCAGAATTCAGAAGACATTCCCCAGCATTCCTTTTACCACATTTATCACAAACTGGAAACATAGTTTTCTTACCATCAGGCCTTTTTTAATAATTCTTCTCGTTCCCCTGCCACCTCGGTCTCTTCTTATGTTGGTTGTTATAGGACACTTGATCATTGTTACACTCCATTTCCACCTTCTCATCACATCGAACAAGCTTTTCATAACTTTTTAACTCACGAGAAGCTAATTCCCTTCAATATTTTGGATTTAATCCTGAGTAAAAATGATTGATTTTACTATCAAGGTCTTGGATAAAATTTGGAACATACCTTACCAATCGAGTGAACCTCTATTCATAAGAAGTCACTGAGTCGTCCTCTTGCCTCAATTCCAAGAATTTGTTTTCCATACCAAGTCAAACAGCCTTAGGAAAATAATTCTCATGAAACATACCTTTGAATTCATCCCAGTCGAGAGAATCAATCTCATCAGCGTCCCTGATATTTTTAACCATCGACCACCACTGATATGCTTCACCCTTATAACGTTTAATAGAAAGACTAACTTTTTGATTGTCTGAAAACCCCATGACATTGAAAATATTCTCCAGTTCTTTAATCCTCCCTTCATCTTGCACAAGGATAGATGTTCCTCTGAATGATGGGGGATGTTGCCTCATTAAATGTTCCACCACTGACATGTTCCTCTGCGATTGATCTGGCTGATCTCATGCATGGATACCACCACTAATTATCTCTTGAGTCAACTGCGCCATTTCAATAACAAATTGTTCAGTTCCAATTCCGACCATCTCAGGATGCTGATTTGGAAGGTCATTTACTTCTGTATGACTTCCTAGCACTGCTTCCATGTTTCCTCTGTGGAAAACAATTCTGAACAAACATGTCTTAGATGAAGAAACATGGTAATCTTCAATTGCTATATCATTTCAATTTGACCATAAAAAAATAATTTTGGATAATCATTTAAAATAATTATAACTCTTAATGATATCTAAACCGACCTCTGATACCAACTATAAGGCCCCAGCCTTAAACATTACTTAATCTTGAGTTATTTCAAGAATACATGTTAAGGATCTTTTCAGGTTTATATTTTTAGAGAATTATATCATAAATCATGCATTACACTCCACATTTAAACAAAGTGGTTATATAAAATATAGTACTCATTTTTACCATCATCGGAATCATATTTAAAATAAAACATAGATTCTTTCTTGACACTTCCTTGACACTATCATCACATCATGTACATTTCCCTTGACCTGTGAAAAACATTTAAAAACATGGGATGAGCATAAAAAGCTCAGCAAGGGAAATAAAAGTACGAAATGAAAACATTGGTCCATGTATAAAATCATAATTTACTCGTAAAACATAATAATTTTATCATACCTCATAAAATCATGAATAAATCATAGAAATCATAAGCAATATAGGTAACTTGATGCATTTATAATATTATTACGTAGGGAGTAACCCTCATGGTTAAGTTTGGAATACCCATCACAGTATATTCCCTAAATCTCTTCGGAGAATCCTTAACATTTAACCCCTTCGTGTTACACAATGCATTGGAGAGCTATATCAGACTCTCCCGCCCTTAGTTTATCAAGGAAGCACCCATCTGCATATACAATGCTCAAGAACCATAACATAATCGTATTACATAAAACATGCATAAAGGAAACATAACATTTCCACATTTCAATCAAAAGATATCAATAACACATTGATATAATAAAAACATTATCAAAACCATTTTCAATACCAAAATAAAAGAAAAGTAAAACATTGTATTTATTTTTCATTATAAAAAGGTTAAATCTTGTAGAGGAACCTGAAACTCAAATAATGGTCACGGCGATAGAGACGTCATTATCGCTGCATACGTACGACAAAAAACATTCCCTTTTGTCATTTAGTAAACACTTCGTATAACAAATATTCCTTTTTAATAAACATAAAATTTAAAGGGGTTTATACACCTTATAAAATAAAGTTGTCTATAAAACAAAATATTCCTCAATGAAAGGAGATTGAGACGAAGTCCTTTACCTCAGATCCGACTTGACTTGATCATTTTTTGACATCCAGAATAATAAATGTGAGTTAATTTATATGTTCTTAAGAACATTTTTCAAGTTCATTATTCCTTTATATATCACTTATTAACATGTTATGAACACTATGTAATTATTTAATTTAATAATGGTCATTTTATCGATCATTGGTAGTTGAGTCAAAAATAAACTCTTTATAATTACATTTTTTTCATGTATCCATCATATGAAGAGTTATATTCATGATGTAGAGATCATATATATCATATAAATCCAATATATATATGGATTTATAATATTACATAACATTTAGAGGTAAGAAATGAAATTCACCGTTCATGGAGATGGTAAGTCGTACGTACGCATGAACGCTACTTTCATTTCTATTTCGTATTTTATGGAATGTAATCATAATGATATAAAGTTATATTATAATTCCAATATAATATCATATATAATATCATTAAATCCATCCTTTATACGTCCCACATATGGCATTAACGAATCAAATCACTTTGAGGGGGCGGTAGTCCGCACTTCCTAAAATAATGATATCACATTTACCCATAATGGAAACCATAAAGGTATGACATAAATGAAAAATACAGAAGATTAAGGAAAACATAAACACGTTATATATCATATATAAATATAGTGACATCTTAATGGCCACCTTTGATAGTGTTATAAGAATATTGAGCAATCATCATTTCATGAGGCAAAAATTCACCATCCACGGAAACAGTATGCTCTTTAACCGTTAGATTTAGGTGTGTGTAAGTGTTGATCGAATCCTTATTATAACAACATACTAGTATATTTAAGATACTCGTTTTTTTACAAAATAAATGAATAAAAATAGTTTAGTGGGTTGGAGAATCAGAATAAAACAAAAGAACATTAGATAAGACTTTACCTGTAAATCTGGTACCTCCTCTTGGTTTGAAACAATAAGGTTTATTAAAGAGAATTCTGCCTAAGGTAAGGCTTCTAGGATGAAGAGAGGGATGTGGAGAGATAAAATTAGCAGAGCGTGGCCGAGGTAAAGGCTTGAGAAGTGTGGGTAAGGATGTATAGGTGGGAGCCTTTTATTAGAGGAGAGGAGGGGCACTCTTGAAATTTATAAAATGTTACTTTATATTAATATGAGTTTTGGATTTTAAAGGACCCACATTGATATATTTAGAGGATTAGGTGATAAGGGTTAGAAATATAATCATACAATAGTTCTTTGACAAGTTTAAGTCTTAGATTTTACATTATCTTTTGATTTTATTTAAATCATTCATTAATGAGGTAATCGTTGCATCATCATGATGTCGTAAATAATTTAATTTATTTAAGGCCTAAAAATTAAAAAAAGAATACTATGATATAGGAAATATTCTTATATTCCCAATTACTATTTATAGTCCAAGATATAATTTATGTAGACAATAGTAAAAATGTTTTACTCAGGTGATACATTCTTTAGTGATATTCTCCTTTCTTTAAAAAATATAAAGATAAACTGTCACTTTCACCCAAAAGTGATTCCATGGGGTACCTAAGTTTGGCACAAGGCATCCCATGGATGCACATGACACAACCAGTAGAATTATAACACATTTGGGGGTCATTTTTTGTTATTATGATATTATTTTATTATCCTTAACTACCCGATTACAAATTAATCAAGATAATTAAAGATAATTATCGTCGTAACTATTCATAATGTCCAAAAACAAAAGAGTCTTAATTACATAATTTGGAACTTATGATTAAAAATATGAAATTAATTTTACCAAATTAAAAACATATAATTTTAAATAATGAATTAAAAAATAATTCACGTTGTCAAAACAATTAGCAGGTTTTTTTGAAATAATATCTATGAAAAGATTGGAACTTGTTTATGACCAATTAAAATGTGAAATGAATTATAATGAACACAATTGGATTAAATGATAAAAATATATTCTAATTAAAATTTAAAACCAATTAATAAGATAATATAACAATATAATTAAATTAGATGAAAAAGTAGTTTTGATGTAAAATGCAGTATTTTCACTATTCATTAAAAAATGAACATGGTCAGAAAAATACCAAAAATTAACCCAAGGTAAATTTCAATGTCTCAATAATAAATAATAAGTTTATTTTGACAAATAGATCTTATGAAATTGTCAAAAAATATATTTTAAAAATGGTTTTACATCAAAAGGTGGCAAAACAATCTTTTAAAAATATTAGTGTATTCCATGCTTAAGATTAGATTGATTCTCATTTTAAGCCTCTAAAACAATATATAATTCATAAAGAGACGTATATAAGAATATATATTATTCATTACTTACTTGGGATGTTACAAAAACATTAAAATATTTTACCATTTTTCTACATTAAAAACTTGTTATTTTGTCCCCTCTTCGAGATTAGTAATAATGTTAAACTTACAACTTATTTTAAATGAATTTCAAAAAACTAACATACAAAATTTTATTTGTATAATAAATTTATTCTAACAATATAAATAAAATTATTTTTCCCAAAAGAGATGAAACAGTGATTAATGATAGTTAAAGTGCTTAATGTAAAATTTAACATAATTAGGGACTAAACTTCAATCCTAGTAGCCCAAATATCTAAGATACTTGTCCATACACCATTGGATATCCATTATTAGGAAAAGATCCATCCATTATTGATTTATGGTTTTTTTATGTCTTTTATTCCATAAAAAAATGTGTGCAAATTTTTTTTTTAAAAAATCCCATGTGATTCGTTTTCCTTCCCTATAAAAGACACCACCTATCACTCTTCATCACACCTCTAAAACCTCATATGTTCAACCAATATATACCTAATTTACTTAACAAAATCCCTAACATACTTCTAAAATCTATCACATTCGTTCAATAAAATAAAAATAATATTTTTGGCCCCAACCAAATGGATATACCAGATTAAAAATTTGTTTGAACAAGTACAACTAGAGTAAAGACCTAATGTATGGGGATTTCATCTCACTTTTTTTAATGAGATATTTGATATGGTATCCACTAATTATTTTAACTATTGTTTTTACATTCCATGATTGTAATATATATATCAAATATAACTATTTATTGGTATTCCGAAATTATTTTTATGATATTTACCTTATGGGGATTACGATTCAAATGTTGCCAAATATGTGAAAACGTGTTGTCCCAATTTTCCATAATTGAGACTCATGTTTTATTATGCACCTAAATTCACCCTTTAGATGTATATAGTTCCATTTCACATGTTATATCATGAAACTCATTCGTTTCATGACATTTTATGCTTCATGTTATTTTCATTTCTTACATGAAGAGTATGGTCCTATGTTACAATGTGATAACTGTTTATTCAAACAATATCATTACTTTTAATCATTATATATATATATATATATATATATTCTTCTATTGATAAATTAATATGTTCCATATTTCAATAAATTCATGAATTGTTTTCTCTATAGGTTGATTATGCTATATTAATTTAGTGTTATAATTTTCTACTCTAATAAAAAAGATAATTAAGAAATAGTTTTTAGAATTCCATACATTACCCTATCTGCGGTCATAAATCAATGTTTCTTCCAAATATAATTTTAAAAAAGGGATTCAACACATATTATTCCATTATTATATAATCTATTGAATTCATATTTTTCCTTTTTTTCTATTACAAATGTTTTCAATGGAATATTACTTTTGATTTCTGAATGTGGAAATTTTCTATCCTTCTTACTATATGAAAGGAATTTTTTAACCACATCTGACATGCACTGATTTATCCCAAATCAATCATTTAAATATCTATATTCAGGTTTAATGGTTACTTTTTTAGAATATTATTTGTAAATATATTTTCAATGAAAATTTCTTTCTTCATTTTTTGATTCTTATTATATATGTTTTCAAGGAAAATGGATTTACAAACATTTTGGTGCTTCTATTATAAGTTTCCAATGAAGAAAGAATTACAAAAATTTCAATCTTTATATATAATTTTTCAATTTATTTTAATGGTAAATGGTTTCTAAAATGGTTTCACGCATTATTTGTAATATTTAAATTTAATTTCTTGGAAAATAGTTTTCAAAACGTTTTTTTATATATTTATATATTATCAAATTATTTTTAAAGAATTATATTTTAAAACATTTTCATGAAATATTTATATTCTTTCAAATTATTTTCTAATATAATGGTTTTTAAAAATTTTTAATTCTTATTTTATTATTTTCCATGGAAATTGATTTTCAAATGATTTTAGGTCTTCATTATATGATTTAACGATATTTTCAATTAAATTTATTATCAAATGGGTTTGTGAATTAAAAATAAATTTTCTAACCAGAAATGATATTTTACTCATAAAATGTTTTTTAAATATATATCAAATTAGTTTCAAAATAATATGACATCAATTTATGTTACTCATTTTCTTCTATGAAATAATCTAGAGGATATATTCAAATCCATATTATGAATTATATATGCATAGTGTAATGGTATTTATGAAAAACATATATCGTACACTGGTTATATTTTTATGAAAAAATATATTATCCATAGGTTATATTCATTTTAAACCCATATCATCTCAAGAGAAAATTATATAATGATATGTTTATTGAACCTATCCATTTTCCAAGGTTATATTGTGATAAAATGTTAATGATGCCCATTTAATTTCTTGGGTTACAATTTTATATTTATATAACACATATTCTTAAATGTGTTCTGATATAATGAATGATGTGTGACACAAATGTGTATGATTTAATTATGTGAATGGTGGGCCCTATATCTCACTCCAATGAATTGTGTAATGATTAATGTTTTATGAGCTCAAAGGGTACAAAGGAGGGTATTCAATGCTCAAAGCAAAAGGGTTAGAGGGAGAAAATATAATGCCCAAAACAAGAGGGCAAACAAGATGAAATCCCAAGTTTGAAACAAGAGGGTAAATGGGAGGACATCTCAATCCAATGTCAAGAGGGTACAGTGGAGGACTTCTTAAGCCAGAAACAAGAGGGTAAATGGGAGGAATCCCAAGCACAAAATAAGAGAGTACACTAGTGGACTTCCAATTCCAGAAACAAGATGGTATACATGAGGGAAACCCCATCTCAGAGCATGTACATGGGTGAATAACCCAAGCCTAACACCTTACATTGTCCTTGGTTGGCCAACATGACATATATTTTTGTACGTGTTTTTCACAATTTGATATTTTATTTCTATTTTATGCATCCATTTATTATTTTATATATATCCTTATGATTCGTGTCTTATAAACATCCAATAATTATTATGATCCCTCATATATAGAATATTCTCTAAACATATTATTCTAAATATCTATTCCATTTTTTCTTATTATATTTATGAATTTTCATTATTTACCCTTACTGAGCATCTAAGCTCGCCCCATTCTAAAGTTTCTCTTATCCAGAATAAGATTAAAGGTTTTTGGTTGATGTAATAAAGGTGTATATAATTATTTTTTATGTTAATGATATATCATATTGATATAATATTTGTTTCCATGTTTCCAAATAAAATAAACAATTACAGTCCTTGGGCATGTATTTTTACAATATACTAAATATTCATCTAAATTGATGTAATATCCATATATGTTGATCATGGGTTGCTGTTGTTGGTTTTAAAGGAAATTTATAGTCAACAATTAGAATTTAGGATTAGAGAAACTTTAGTGTCATACCTAGGTATATTTTAAGGATATGCCATGGGCTGTCACTAAGGATAAGTATAAGGATGAGTCAATGTTTGGGAAAATGACATGGAATTTTATTAAAGGATATAGTGAGTGGTTCCATGTAATATATCCATGTCCATGTACTACATGTGGATGTGAATCTGGCATAGATTTACATTTTCTTAACAAATCATAGAAGATGTTTCAGGCCATGAATTGTGGTAATCTGGTACATGACAAAGGGCCTTACTGCACACCTAGTTTGACACTCTTAAGGGATATGCTTTTGGAATTCAGAAACAATTCATGAACCATAAAAAGTTGTTATATATATGTATTCTATGAATTTCCTAGGGTTAACATAGGGTGTTTTATATTATGTATGGTTTTTCAATTTTTACATCCCATATTTAAATCATTTCTTGGCTATTTGACTTTCTGCTTTGATAAGTTTTTCTCACACTATGTTTAATGGTTTAAGTTAATAGAGGGCATCAGAAGGAACTATTTTAACATTTTTTCTAATGGAATATCTATTAATTATGAGAAAATAAATTCGGAAAATGAATATATGTAAATTATATTTCCATTATGATGAATTAGATATCGCAATATATGATTAACAATGGGATGTTTGGTGATATTACTAACAACTTACCTTAAAGGAAGATTGAATTTTATAAATTTTCAAATCATAAGGATCACATAGGAAATAGGTTTTGGAAATCAACATTTCAAGAAGAAGGGAATAATAAAATTATGGAATAAAACAAATGGAGAGGAAGGTGTTATCTATATAGTAAAAAGGGTCATATAGTGAGGAATTCCCATGGAGTTCAATGTATTACCTATAGAGAACATGGGAATTACACAAATAAATGCCTATCCATAAGAATCTAATTCTAACCCTAGGATGTAACTATTCATGGAAAACCATTAAATATGATGAATTGATTTATTTATTTATCTAGATCCAAGAATTATTAATGGTGATTTATATAAGGAATATTCAGTTCATGTTTTTCACTATTGATTTCAAGAATATGTTGAATAGTTATGATAGAAAGGAAATTTGATTTAATGAAAAGGTTATATTCACAGAAAGTACAAGATTAATGGAATGATAAACCATAATGTGTTTCTAATGTAAAAAATAAGGATTTTTGGTTAAGAGAAATTTTTTATATAAACAGTGAATTAGACGGTACTGATTACCATGGATCTTAATATTGATTGGTTTGAATGATGCCTATGTCATAATTTATGATTTTAACAACTTCATATATTTAAATAATATATACAACAATCATTAGAATTATGAATCAGGATTTTATTTAAAAAATATGGTAATTAAGGTTATAACCCCGTTTTAAGGGAATAAATGATAAGGGTATAGACATGCATAGAATGTGAAAAAAATTGGTGCATTGTAATATATATCAGATCAATGATAATATAATTTTATTAATATATATATAAAGATTTTTACTTTTTCCTTTTATTATGGTTATGTGGTTAATAATTTATATAATGTTTTATTTATGCTTTCATTGAAGTCAGTAATATTAATGTTTTATCTCTCCATATGGGATTTATGCATATTGTATATTCTATTCAAAATAATTTGTGTCGATTGAAACTGATGATGAATGTGGGGGGAATATCATTGATCTAAGAATTTTTTATTACCTCATGAATGAAATGGCCACCATCCTTTTTAGAGGAAAAGGTGAAGTTTATCATAGAATAAAAAATGGGGAGGTTTCCCTATAATCATGCACGTATATAATTTCAAGAAAATTCATTATCATAATAAAAAATATCTTTATACTAAAAATATTTTCATACTACATTAGTTTATAATGAATCAGAAGGCCCCTTAAAACATTAATGACTTCTGGATTTCTAATTTTTTATTTTTTTTACCCAGTTCTCTATCATTATCCATTAAAACAAGACAATTATAAATTTGTTTCATTTCCATGTTTCACTTCCAACCTATGTTCTCTTCAGTGGAAATCAATTATAGGTTACCTTGGGTATCCATAGTGGTCCCATCTTTCCGTTATGTGAAAATATTTAGTATTTTTTATGTGGGTTTCAATGTATGAGTCTATCAAATAGTAAACCATTGATAAACCAAAAAAAATTGAAGGATAAATTCATTTAAAAGGTGTATATTTAATATTTCGAGATTCGTCCAATTATTTTTCTTCGAATTAATTCATATTTTTTATATTTTTACATTTCACGTTGCACTGTAAATAGTTCATTATATAAATATATATACATATATATTAAAATATTATGTCAAATATTTATTTCATAAAACAAAAACATGGAGGGTTCTACCCACATTACTATCTTATCTTGCGCTAAATGCTATACTGGCTTGTCTTACGATACCCACAACACCATATTGGTGTACGTTACCTGCAACATTGTTGTTTCTACAAAACATTATTTTTTTATTATAAATATTTAATGAGATAATTATATAATTGAAATTATAAAATTTATATGAATATTAATAAATATTTGTCAATTATTATTAATAATTGTTTTTTAGATAAAACGTATTGGTTATGAAAGATATGATTTTTGTAACGTCGTTTTTTTGTTTAAAAATACCATTATCTCGAATGAATCACATTTAATAATAAAATTAATTTTAGATTAATTTAGAAATTTAATTTGATAAAATGTACATTATTTTTAAAGAAGAATGTCAAAAAAAAATTCTTGTGAATTTTTAGGATTTTTTTAAAGGCATCATTTTTTTTTGAAAAAATGTTAAAAATATTGGGGTTTAGTTAATAACTAATTATTTTTAAATAAATAGTAATGATTAATTATAAATTTAATATTTGTTAAGGATGCATAAGATAAAGTAGACACATATTAATTTCATTTTTTTTAATTGTAATCTATTTCATTTCTAAATTTAACATAAAAACAAACCATACTTTTGAACATTTTTCTACTTCAAAAACCCGTTATTTCTACCATTCTATGGGATTATAAATAATCTTAAATTATTCTCTTAACTAAATTTAATTTTTAAAAAACAACATGAACCATTTTAATTAGGGAAATATATAATTTATATTAATATTAACTTATTTATTTTAAAAAAATATAAGTAAAGGTGACTAAAATCAGTCACAATGATTATAGTCAAATAAAGCACAATTAGGTATTAGACCTCAATTTTATTGGGCTAAATGACATATCCCATTTTCCAAAACAATTTGTATAGACATCATTCTCCCAGAAACCATTAAATAATAATTTTTGTTTTTTATGAATTTTTTAATTATGAACTTGTGAAAACCTATATTGTTTTATAAAATTCAAAGTCTGTCCTTTTCCTTCCATATAGATGAACACCACGTCTCTCACTTCTTCACCGCTCTCAAAACTCTTTAGATTGGTCAAGATCTACCCAATGAATATCCCAATAAGCCTACCTAACTCCTAAAATCCTTCCAAATAAAGAGGTCCAATGAATCCTATTGGAAAAAACTAAAAGGAGTTACTCGATTAACAAATTGTTTGAATGAGTACAATGAGATTCAATACACAAGGTAAGGGGGTTACATCTCATTTTTTATTTCTGTGAGATACATGCTATGTTCCACACAATTTCATTTTGTGTACTATTTGTACATACAACAATTGTATCCTACGTATCATATACATAGATTTATGGGTATCAACATATACATTTTATGATCATTATTTCATTGGGATTTTGTTTCAAGAGTTACCAAGTGAAATAGTTTTTTATAATTTTTTTGAGACAAATTATTTTTAGTAAAACTATATTACCTCTCAATGTTTCTATACATCCATTTCACATGTAATATCATGAACCTCTTTATTTTCCTGATAATTTCAAGCTTGTCTAATTTTCATTTCATACAAAGGGTGTATGATCCCAAGATATAAATTTACAAGAGATTATTGTAACAATAAAATCGTTTCTCATGACTGTTTATGTTTTTTCATCCTACGCTGAATTCTTATAATCCATATCTCAATAAATTCATGACTTTTCATCTCCTCTCATTATTAATGATATATTAATGTAGTGTTATCATTTTATGCTCTATTATTCAAAATATAGTTATAAAAGTGGTATATGAAATCCATACAATACCCTCTCATCAGTCAGAAATATATTTCCATTCAAAATTTGTTTACTAAAACGTGTTTTAATATATATTATACCATCAACTATAATCATTTAAATATATTTTTAATGATTTTTTACTTAAAAAATTTGTTTAAAAGAATATTTTTATTTCTTTCTGAATGAAGTAATTTTCAATAATTATATCCTGAAAAAAGGAATGTTATTTTTACCTTTTAAAACATGATCAAATTTATCCCCCGTCAATCCATTTGAGATTTCATTTCATGTCAGAAGTTTATTTTTTTTATAAAACTTATTTAAAAGTTCATTTCGAGGAAACTTTTCTCCAAAATGTATTCAATATTATTTTATATGTTTTAAAGGAAAATTTTTTTCAATTCGTTTACAGTAATATTCTATATATTTTCATGGAAAAGGTTTTCATATACTTTTAATTTTTTATTTATTATTATTTCTAATTATTTTCAATGAAAATTATTTCCATGATATTATCAAACATTATTTATGTGTTTTCATATTTTTTTCCAGGAAAATAGTTTGGAAAACATTTTAATTTTCTATTTATAATATTTCAATATATTTTCAATGATATGATTTTTATAACGTTATCAATAATTTATTTATATGTATAAAATGTGTCTTGAAATAAATTTATTTATAATATGGTTTGATTCTTATTTTATTTTTTTTAAGATTTATTTTTCAAATGATTACAATTCTTTTTTATATATTCGTAAGTTAGTTTACTTGAAAATTATTATCAAATGGTTTTATGTATGACAATGTCATTTTTAAATAATAAAGGATATTTACCTCATGAAATGTTTTTAAATGATATTTAAAAATTATATTCTATATATGGTGACATGCATTGATGTGACACAATCCATGTTATGAAATGTTTTAAAGGTTAAATTCATATCCTTTATGTGAATGTGTTATGATTAATGTCATGGAAATTTTGAAACTAGTTTCTATTACACATGTTATGGTTTTTTAAGTAAATGAATTTTTTTTTCATGGATTATATTCTTTTGAAACATGCTTATCTTTACAAGTTATTTATTTTATGAAATTATTATGAATCCTCTATATTTTCTCTAGGTTATGATGTGATAAAATGTTAATGATACCCATTTACATTCAATGTTTATGCTCTTATGTTTATAAAACACATAATTTTTCATATATTAGGATGTGATGAATGTTTTTTGTAACATGCATGTATTATTTCATTATGTGATATGTGGGATCTATAAAGTCATTCAGTGCATTAGGTAATTTTGAATGCTTTTGAGCTCAAATGGTACATTGGATAGAATCTGAAGACCAAAACAAGACGGTAAATAAGAGTAAATCCCAGGCCAAAAATAATAAGTTAATAATGAGGATATCCTATTCCTAAAACAAGTCGTTAAATTATTGGACATCCCAATACTAAAACATGAGTGTAAATAAGATGACATACCAAGCCCAAAAGATGAGGGTAAAATGGTATAAATTCAAAGCCAAAAACATTAATGTATGTGGAAGTACATACCAATCCCAAAACAATAGGTACATGGGATGGAATACAAAGCTTGAATCTGGTATACATGTGATTCAAATAATCCTGAAATGTTAAAAAGGCCTTGGTAGGCCTCCTCGATATATGTTTTTATATGTTCTCTCCCTTGTCCAATGTCTTATTCCTATGTTATTATTTTAGGGTTTATGTTCAGTATTTCCTCATGATTCAAGTCTTATGGAATTCCAATACTTATTATGATCATTGATATCGATGGTATAATCTTTTAATGTTATGCTTAAGTTTCATAATTTTATTTTTCAAGTTATGCTTATACATTTTCATTGTTTTTCCATTACTGTGCATCAAAACTCAACCCATTATCATAAACATGTTCACTATGTTACGATGAATGGTTTTAGGTAGATGTTGTAAAGGTGTAGTTATTTATTATAAATAATGAAGATATTTCAATAGAATATAAGATTTTGTTTCCATGTTTCTACAGACACTAAACTATTACGGTCCTCAAGTATCATTCATTGCAATGTACTAAATAGTCATCCAAAAGATAATATCATTGTATTATAATCCTAGGTCACTATATTCATCTTGGGTAATAAAAATGTAAATAATATGATTGTTATATATTGGACAACATCCTGGTGAATGTATAATGTGGTCTTAATATGCCCTCAGTGGGATAATCCAAAGTGATATGCTATGGGAAATTATCTTACTGATTATAAACAATTGAATATAATTGGTATGGTCTTCTATAAATAATTTTTTTGTTATCCTTCCAGGGAAAATATAACTCTCTAAACATATCCAAAATGAATTATCTTGATATGTTCTTGTATGACATAAATTAATATAAATGAATTGTTTTTGATACATTTTAAAAATATTGGATCGATAATTATTTCTAATAAGTTTAGATGGAATTCAGATAAAAATTTCTATTAAATAATTAACATGGAAAATATATTAGTGAAATTAAAAATCTACTATTCCATATTGGGATACCATGTATGATATTCTCCATTTGGATATGGTCTAATAATATATTACCACTAAGTATATAGGAAACTCTCATGTTAGGATTATGAAAGGTTAATTTGAGAAACATTTCCCTTTATATATCATTTCATCACACAAGGCTTCAATTATTTTGTTATGTTTCTTAACATTCTAAATTGCAACATTTCATATAATATTGTGATAAACATGATTATTAATTTATCATCATTCAATGTATTAAAATTATACATTCCTTTTATATATATTAAAATATACTCTTGATGTTTCAAATTCCATATCTAATCTTCATTACCATTTGCAATATGTTTTCCCCCACTAGGAATTTACTTTCCCAACCATTGAAATTTTTTAATATTTATCCATGTAATAATGTTGAATAACATTTATGAATATCTCAATTGAGATAATTTTTCAATATATTTTCTTACTTTTATGTTTAAAAATATCATGTTTTTTAGTAATTATTATTAATTTAGTATCTTGATGAATATTATGGTTTAGCCTTTGATTTTTTTTCATTTCCTATGTATTTCATGTAATTAATAACACACTAGGTTAATAAAAGTGGTATTAGTGGAATTATATTATCTATAAGTTAATGGTTTTGTAGAAACCATGTTAACATGATTAAGGATAATTTTTCTAGTGAATATATATTTTCCTCTATAATGAATTCAAAATGTTATTATTTAATTCTTGTGATAATTTAGGTTATATTTCTACTAATTAATGAATAAAAATTTAATATAATTGCTCAAAATAAGAGATTAAAAAAAGATTCCAAAAATCCATGGCTAATTTGAGGACTATCTAAATAATCAGCATAATGGTGATGGAAATGGTATTGAAAAGATATCATTTTTTATGAATCATTTCGTATGTTCTAAAAGATAATGGTCACCAAATAGATCAACATTTTCCAATCTCTAGGTGTCAACCACATTGGATCATTCTATGAGGAAACAACCTTCACCTTTTTTCAGCAGCACTAATCCCAAGGATTCAAAATAATGAAATAAATATATAGATAAAATGATTGTTGATTTATAACGTTATTAAAGGCCAAAAGTCATTATATTTGCGTATAACATAAGAGGTTATTATAAAAAATGGTGTCTTTTAATTCAAAATAATGTCTATTTTGAGGTGATTGGGAAACTAAACACCGAGAAATCAAGGACATTTTTATAGAAAATGATTTCTACAAGAAAAATGTGGCAAAATAGAAAGGTAAATATTAAACCTAATATAAAATTACTTAATAACATTGGTATAACAGTATCAAAATTATGCATTTTTTTTCATGTTATGTTTTGGGCCATTTTCGAAACTCTAAATTAAAGGTTTATCACAAGGTAAATCTTTTGAAGCCCAGTTCTAAAATATACTTCATATCATAAAATTTATCTAAATATGGGGACATATAATAAAAATATAATTAGTAAATAGAGTTCTCCAAATATTTTTTTAATGGTAATAACAGAATAATAATATAGTTGATCACCATACCGAAGGTGTTTCTATAAAATAAATGTATTTAATGTGTAAATTTTTCTATATGTTATAAATGTGGGAAAACACCCAGGAACCTATTACTGTTAATTAGGTGGATGCTAAAATTGATAAAATAATATTCAGTAGGCTCATTAGTGGAATGTATAGATGAAAGAAACAAATATACACTATATCTTCTATATAGATATGTGGAATTACTCAAATATATTTCCGATGAACTAAATGGTATATTACCTAGAAGTGCCTTATGGGTCTTAGTGTTTTCTTAAAAATAGTAAAATATAAAGTTAAATATCAAACTTATTTGAGAGTATGTACAATTTTTTAACATTTAGTTATAGTTAAACATTTATTTTCTTTGGATCTATGTATTCCTTTATATAATACCATATTGCAACGAAAATTTAATGACACCTACTAATGTAGGGAATGATTTATCTATTAAAATGCTAAGCGTACATTGATTTCAATAATGGTAAACTATGATGATCAAATTAGGATACATGGGTTTTTTCATGTTTCAAAATAAAATCATGCAAACTGTGGTGAGTTTTTATTTAATCCTAGGGATATATTGGATCAATAATTATTGTGAATAGATTTATTATTCTGAGAAAAAGTTATAATTTTTGAAGAAAATAATGAATTTCATGATTTTACTAGTTAAATTTTATAACTATAATCAGTTCATTAAACTCCCTAAACATTAAAAAAAAGAAGATTCATGGGGATGTTATGGATGATTTTTATTCTATGGTGTGTAAGTGTTTTTTTAATATATTACATACCATTTTTTAGAGAATATTCTAATGTGTTCCAAAATAATTACATGGATTTCCACCTGAGAAGGTATTTTAATTCAATTTGGATCATATCTATGATGTGAAGTCAATATCTATGACCCCATATAAGATGGATCAAATGGATTTACATTTTATTTTTTTGAGAATACAAGACTTATTTGGGAAACAGTTCATGCCCCCATCATTTTCAAATTGTAGAGAACCAATGATGTTTGTGAATAAGAAGGATATGAAAATGAGATAATGCAAGTTTTATATAGAAATTAATGTATGAAATATATATAAATACTATCCATTACATGATATTGATGATAAATTTGATAAACACCATGTGTCATTATAATTTTTGATGATTTGAATTTTTTTGGATATAATTTGTTTAATGTTATCAAGTATGTTACCCCAATGATATATTTTTTTATGAGTTATATTAACTATGACTATATAGTAATTACATTTTTTTTTAAATTTTACCAATATGTTTATATACATGTTAAATCTAATATAAAAATACTACCTTGGACATTTTTTTGTGTTATTTACAGATTTTAATATTAGAGACTACTGGAGTTATGACGAGCCTAATACTCATTTATTAATTGATCATTAAAATTTAATAAAAAGGTTATTTTAGGAAATTAAATTAATTTTAACTCAATTAATTTGAATTTGAACTATACTTGGTGAAACATTCTCATAATTAACCAACAAAATGACCATTGTTTTACATAAGGCCGGTAAGTTCACATGAAAAATTTATTGTGATGATAGTTTCCTATAATCAAATAAGATATTAGTGATTGTGCATGTTTTTATATTTCATATAATTTAGAAGGAATTATTATTTACAATAATGTGTCCTAAAATGGTATGTGTTGAGTTCTGATGAAAAATACTATATATTTGACATAAAAATCACGACAGTAAAAAACTCATCATATTAATTATTGAAATAATGATTAAGAATTTATTGATGTAATTTTTATATGATATAAATACATTATCACAATTCATAAAGATGTAGTATATTAAAATACCATAAGAGTATAAAATATATATTCATATTGAAATACTTTAATATGAAGAAAGTTAGATAGTTGGTAATATGGAGGAATCTTATATATTATATCCATTTTCATCTGTTGAATGAAAATATGGTTTAATATTTTTTTGAGTGTAAATTACAAATTTATATTGACCTCGTAGATGCTAAGGAAAAATAAAAATCTATTTCCACTTGTAGGAATATATCTGGGTAATATAATATATAGGAAATCCTCAATTTATTCCATGAAATTATCCATCTTTATTTTATAGATAGCCTTTTGAATGCTCAACAGGGTGATACATCAGTAAAAAATGAAATAAATTATTTTAAAATTGTGAAACTTATAGAGTTAAACATTATCTTGATGTGGATTTACATTTTATTAAGAGTTTATATGATACATTAATACTAATGCTGAATATGGGTATTTTTGATGAGGGGAATTGATCAATCATTCTTATACATCATATCAGTAAAAAAATTTATTGGTATATGTGGTCAAAATTGTTGTGGGAAAACAAAATTTGAGAAATAGTAGATAATTCAATAGGTTGTTTAGTGTTAAAAAAATGTGAAGGTTGAATTAAAACATTCCAAAGGGGTAATTCACCCTCTACTTATAATATAATATATCTAGGATAATATTACTAAGGATTTCAATATTGACCATCAGATGAAATATAGTTGAATAATTATATATGGGTCATTATTTATGATCAACAAAAAATCAATACATTTAATTTTAATTATTTATTTTTTTCTTATTGATAATATTTAAATTATTTTTTTTTGCGACATTATGAAATACCCATATGTAATGTCTAAAATATTGATACATGGTTCAAATAATTTATTTACAAGAAACTCTATATGTATTTAAATGGATAAATTAATATTAAAATTACCTATCACCATAAAATATATGTGTAATTTTATGGGACACTTCTTCCATTGTGTGATATTATAATTTTATGATATCTTGGAATCAAAGGAATTTATGATCAACACTTTTCTATTTGGAAGTATTCCTAAAATATTGACGAACACTCTTGTGTTGTGATTGAACCATTAATATACTTGTATTGAAAGAGATTATCAACAATAATATTTTAGGATGATGTTAAATAAATGAAGATCTCATTTCCATATCATATGGATGAGATAACATAGAAGGTAACATCCATCAAGAATATCATCAAGTAATCCGAATGTTGATAAATATGATATTGGTAAAAATCTATTAAATGATGTTAAATTCCATGTGTGGGACTATATATTTTTAATGATTACTTAATAAAAATTATTTTTCATATTTTGAATAATTGGGATGTTTTCTCCAAGATATATTTTGTTTTTTATAATATTAGGGAAATTTTTTGGAATGGAATATTTATTTGACATTTCCACAAACCTATCAGTAGTTATGATTTCATTTATATATCACATTTAAATAATCACATGACAGACGATAGCCATATTTTATACATTTCAGATGTTTAATTATATTTATAAATAGCATATGATTGAGCCATGATTCATATTATTTATACAATGGATTATATTCTATGAAATAAATTTTACATTTAGTGATAGTTCTATTGAGGAATCATCTATTGGAAGAGGAAAAAAATTATCCAAAGGATTCAAGGATAAAGTTACATATATATTTGTATTCATATAGATATTCACTTACCAATATGAATTTTCAATGGGTTGGGAGAGAATATAATACCCCAGATTTTATAATATTAAATATACCATTTATCACATGATTGTTGAAAAATGTACGAATTATTATGTAATCACAATAGTAAAATACATATTAATATAAAAAAATAGTAATGATATTAATAATAGAATAATAAAATATACTAAATCATATAATAATGTATGGAAAAACCATAATCATGTACCCCGAGGAATCATAATTGATAATCAATAACAAGTATATGATGTATATTGATATTTAGATGATAAAATTAATAATTTAAATTAAAATGCCTTATGAACAAAGAAAATGATATGATGTTATTAATATGAGGGTTTATATCAATGGATCACTCTAAATATTGTTGTATATAAATAATGGACATTATTAGAAAATTTCAATATGATTTTCCCATAATAATCATTTATTGTATAGTGGTAAGAAACTAACTATTAATATTTCATTGTATTAATTGTAATAGTGAAAATAATTTTTATATTTATAGAGGAAATATGACTTTGACCTATAGGAACAAACATTAAAAATTCTTACTTTCAATGGGGTTCTCCCATTTCCTTTTCCAAAATGAAATAATGGAAAATGATGTTATATCATAACATTATGTTGGAGAAGATCATGTTATTAGATATCACCACCAAGAATATATATAGTAAACCATGACTTGAAAATACAATCTTCTAAAACCATACACCTTTTGAATATTCTTTTTTGATTAGTTTCTTATGTCTAGGGGTTCAATTCTGAAAAAAAGAAAATTTGTCATAAATTTTAATGGATGTTTACATCATTAATTTATTTATAATTAACGTATCAACAAACATAGAAGAAAAAATATATAAAATTATATTATAAATTTGATAAATGGAATTGAATATTTTAATTAATTACATCAATATAGTATAAGGATGGTGTTTTTAATTTAAATTAATATTTAACAATACATTAAATAGGAAAGAATATAGTGAAACATGAAAAAATGGTATATATGACATCATATTTGATTAAAGATGATTAATTTCAGACCTTGATTATCAATGTCATATTTTTTTTGAAAAAAATTATATATTATGACATTAAGGATGGTGGTGGAGCACAATTGTAATAGTAGAGAACTAATGGATAGTGGAAAAATAAAATAATTAATAAATTATTATTTAAAATTACACTCACAAGTCCTATAAATACCTAACATATACTGTCATTATTAAATAGAAAATATTAATTATCTTCTTAATATATATAAAAATTATATTCACTAGCAATCTAATAATTATTTATTTCAATGGTTGGATTTATGACCAGGTTCCAATAAACGATACTCATGGAAGAAAAGGGTTCTATTTTCTATCTATTTATTCACGATTTGAATATTATTATTAATATTATAATTTTAGTAATCACTATATATGATTATTTGATATGTATACTGTTATTATTTAACAATATAATTATTATCATGAATACAAAACCCATACCCTTACATCAGAAACTTTTTTAAGGCGTTGCAATGTCTAAGCAACAGTTAATTTTTATTATCTAATTTCAATTCATATTTGAATTAAAATTGTCATATCGTTTTTTTAATTATTAATTTATTACTCCATTATTCGGTTTATTTCATTATAAGTTACTTCCATAAGATATCTCAATATTTTTCACATTCATTTCTTTATGATTATTCTTCATTTAAATGATGTTATTATGATTAAACCTCCACATAATAAAATTAATCCAATACATTGGATATTTAATAAGTTTGGGATTTTAAAATTAGTAAAATCCTTATACAGATAATGAAATGCAGAAATGGTTTTTTCAAATATACTCTTATATGGTAAATAACCCAATTTTTTGGTCAGTTATACCTCGGTCATCGTACTGGTGGATTATGAATTGACACATACAAATAACCTAATTTGTAAATCTTAATGTATAGGTTATATAAAATTAACATAATGTTATAGAAAATTGTATATACATAGTTTTCAATAATATATTTTCTATTTTTTATCAGATCATAACAAAATAAAATATTCTAAAAACATTGAAAAACAATAGTCCTCATATATTCCCATTATCTTTTACCTGTTATAGAAAATATATTGTAGGTAATTTTTTAAAACATTCAATCCATATATATTCTATATATTCATTTTAGTAATTCATGCATACATTATTATTAACTAATTAAATAGGTAAATTTGTTAAATACCTATAACTTCAATTTTCTTGTAGACGAATATCATGGATGATAAATTCTATTGGGAAAATTTTCGATTTATTCCCATGTTTTTTATCTTGTAACATTATGACATGTATAACCTATAATTATTTTTTATGTGATGGAATAAAATTGACATTTCTGCAATGGTCATTTCCTATAATTAAATTTCCACATAGAGAATTTGTAGGTTGCATGGGACATCTAATATAGTGTATATAGAGTATCTATTCATATTTTGAATAATGACAAGGGTAAGGCCTCGACAATATTTTTATGATTCATATAATTATTAAAAACCTTCTTACGGAATGTTTTGTGATCGATGTGATTATGTATATAAATTTGTCACATGGATTATACTTATGTATTCAATTATAGGGAAAACATATTCTCATGATGTATCATGCGCTATATGTATCCTTTAATAGTTCAGTTGAATTTTTTTCCTATTTAAACTATTTAATATCAAAAAAAATTACTCTATTTTCATGTTTCCCATGGGGTTCTTGTGTAATACAATGATTAAAAAATAACAATGGATATCATTGGGGAATAGCAATTATTAATTTTATTTTCTAAAATATCATGTTTTAATGTAATAATTATGTATATAGTTTATCGAGGACTACTAAATCATTATAAATTCAATTTAATATTTTTTTCTAAAATTTCCAGGTAATAAAAAACGAACCATCCATATAAAATCCAGGTTTGAGGTATTATAATTTTAACATAACTATATCACCTACTTACGAATATTTACATGTTCTCTTGAATGGAAAAATTAGATCGTTAAATGAGAATTAAAATTTAGTCTTGAGAGACATTCAATTTTGATAAATCATTAATATGAAGTCATAAAAATCTAAAATAACATAAAACAAAAATTTCTGTATTCTTGAATCTTGACATATTTATATCATCAATCTAAAACCCCTGACTATCATTAATCTTATTTCTAGTAATTTAATCATCACAAATTCAATTTTTTATCTATAATTTGTTGAATAAATATAATTTATTATATAATATAATTTTATTTATGTTATTCCCACACTAAATTATATTATTTTATGTATAACTACAAATTTTATCAGAATCTAAATTTAAAATTCATTCTAAATAGATCAAAATCAGTTTTATTGTAGTTATAATTTATCAAAGATAATAAAAAGATAATAATAATATAAAAATTATATTGAATGCACATTAAGGAAGATACATTGTTTTTTACAATGCATGATATTCAATTATTCTCAACCTAATAATGAATGTATTTCAATAAATTAAAATGACCGTAATCCAAAATCAAATTTCATGTTTATATAACAAGTATTATATATCAATAAAAATATAATTAAATTCTCTATTTACGTAAATAATATATTTTTTAGGGATTATTTTTCAAGATAATATATCACACCAAAATATTTGATTCCAAACATGTAATGGCCATGTACACAGTATCCTATAGTTTGTGGTGACATTATTACATTGATATCATATACAAGTGATCACATCCCAATAGACTAAATGATTTATTACTCTTTCATAATAGATATATACATTAATTTCATATTACATTTAAAAACATAAAATACATCATTGTAAATCTATGATAACTCAATTATTCTGATTAGATTATCTTCATATATATAAATAATAATATTAATTTTTACATTTTTTATAATGGAAACAAATGAAATGGGATATATCAAAAAAATAGTAAGGGTGTGTATCTAGAAATCACTAATAAGTAATCAACAATATGGAAATAATGAATAATGTTCATATAATTCCATATAAATTATCTAATGATCTGTTTTCTTATCCTCTAAGATCTTAAATAATTAAAATGACACATGTATATAAACAACTAATTTCATAATGATGGAATTCATAATGTTGGACATCTAAATCTTACTGTTGATATATCATGCCAAAACATCTTGGATAAATGGTTAATGCCTTTGAGAAAAACACCTTATATATTGTCTAATTATTCTTATTGATGTGTCAAGGGGATATGTAAATTTGTTTCCATACATTGATTAATAATTCCAGTGCTAGCATCATTGGAATAATCAACAGAACTTAAATATCATTCTATACATATCATTAATATCATATATTTGAATAACACAAATATTAATATCAAAACATTACATTATAATACTATTCATAAATAATATAGATAAATATGGTTGATGATATCATTAGAGTATAACATTATTTAATAATATGATTCATCAATTTTTTTGGACATAGATGAAACTACTTTCAAAATAGTAAATTAAAATTGATAGAAAAAATAACCATTTTCACTTGTCTATTATTTTCACAAATATGAAATAAATTATTTTATTTAATGATAAACTTGTACTGAAGCAATGAAATATTAAAATACAGTCGTGGTATTGAGTGTAGAAATTTTTTTCATGTCATATATTGTAAAAATCATTCTCGTTGTACATTTATAAAAAAATAAATAGTACTTCATTAAGAAAAAAGACAATTTGATTAATTTTAAACAATTTATTAAAAATTCAATCATGGGGAAATGTTATTAATAACTAATCTATGAATTTCAAAAGAATTTTTTTTAATTTTATTGATAAAATTGTCATGGAAGTGAAATATTCTTGATTGATAAGAAGATACAACGTCAATTTCCCTTAAAACATATTTTTGATATTATCACTATTTTATGGGATAAAAAATAAATGAAAATTATAATTTCTATAAATCACTAAGGGATATGATAATGGATTTAGTTTATGATATAATTTTTATATAATTATTCCATTATAGACTTAATCATAACTACTGTCAAATAATGGTGGGATTATAAAATAACCTCTTACCTCAAGACGAAATTCATTATTTCATGATTAAACCACTAATATAAACAAGATAGATTTTAGTAAATTAATTTTCTAATCATACTAATATATATCATATATAAAATTATTACATATATTGTTTTTTCACCATTTTTTTGGAATTGTTTCAATGACTATTATGGGTATTAATTGTATCATTTTTCTTGTTGTTGTTGGTTTAATAGTTCGGATCACTCTATATTTATCATATATCTATAATTTACGTGATAATAACAGTTGAATCGATATAATATATAATCATTATATATGTCATCACAGTATCCCTTTAAAAAGTGATATAAAAATAAATTATGTCGTTCATGTAGATAGAAGGACTTATGTATACATGATTGATATATTAACATTTCAAAAAATGGACGGAATGATAAGAAAATATTAACTCACAATTATATAATTATAATTATATCACATCTCATATTTATTTATATTAAATAAAACATTATAATAGTTAATTTTATGTGTAATGGAGAAAATTAATAACATCTCTTTTAGAAGGTGGTATTCCACATGTTTCTATGAAGGATACAATCTTTCTTAATTTGATATAAATACGGGAAAAATATGGTGGTTTCATAATTATAAAAAATGTTAGTATATTAATAATTATATAATTATTATATAATTATAAATAAATTATATTTTTATGAGGTAATATAATATTTTAAAATTAATTGACCATTGAAGGTGATTAGAATTACTTTTAAAGATGAATTTCAAATATCTAAATAAATACCAAAGTATTAGACGTATAGGAGGTCCAGGAACTATATTATGTGGATAAAAATGTAGATAAGGGAAATTTATGGGTCTTGATTGATGTATGTTTTTAAATTTTTTCAAAGAATAGAGGTGAGGGGAGTCCTCATATATGGGATGGAAAAGACAAACATCAAATTATGAAAAATATTAAAATATAAATAACTTATTCTCAATAAATGATCTAAAAAATGTAAAATATTAAAATATATGATAATATATGGCTGATAAATCAAAAAAAATAAGATTTTAGGATTATGTGATGTTTTATTCCTTATCAATTTTTTTTACATCTTACTAAATTTATCATAAAATTAACAACAATAATGAATTTTTCAATGATAAAGGTTTATAATAATAAATGTAATTTAAAATTGGAACATAAATACATATGTTAATACATTTATTAAAAACATATACCCCGTGTCATATTTCACATTTTTAATTATTTTTAATTTATTTGATACCATATTTATTCGCAATAGATCATTAATGTTAATTTTTAAATTATTCATTTAATTTTACATTAACGACATCTCAATAATGATGTAATTATAATATTATCATTTATAAAATCAATAATATGTTATAGTTATCCTGTAATTTTATGTAACACTATAAAATACTAAAATTATTTTACATTTAATATATTTATATGTATTTATTATATTTTTTCAATTAACTGATGAAACAATTTTTCAATGTTTTGTAAGAATTTAAGTAAATTTTATTTTTACTGAAATTTATATGTAAATTACAGTTGTGAAATTAATTTAATTGTTATTTAAATAACCATTATGATTCATTTACTTAATTTTTTTGACTCTATTTGAACACATTAGGGATATTCATAATCATGATATTGACATTATTCATTCATTTAAATATTATATAGGGAATATTAATTGAAAGGAGGACCTTTATTAATAAAATTATGATCCCGTGATGATAAGCTAATAATTTACATCCTAAAATATGAATTAATATTATAAATGGTGTTTTTAATGAATAGTTGTCTACTATGGAAACCATATTTTCTTTACTGTGGTGGTAAATATTACTATAGTTAACAATTCCCTATCAAAAAATATTAAAGGCTTTATTTTAGTTAATATTAACATCCAAATTGAGAAGAAAAAAAAGCCTTTTATCAAGATTCCATTTTTACATTCATTACAATTTAATTTTAAAAAATACTATAAAAACATGTCCAAAATTACTTTTTGGTAATTAATAGTATTATGTGTAAAAATCAATTAATTATTAGCCCATTAATATATAAAAAAATATTATATGAATGACCAAAAAATTGATTATATATATAATATTAAAATATAACTGAAATAATTCAGTAATGGTTATTAATTTATTTTAATATTATTAAAAAATGGCATAAATAATATTGGAATTTTATAATATCATCATTTTACGTTATAAATTTATTTATTTTAATTTAAAATATATTGGTAACAACTAAAGTAATTTTACATGTGTTGAAAGTAAAAATTGTATATAATTTAGTGAGTCAAATTCAAAAATTACATTCCATCATCATAGAGATAACTATCATATTAAATATTAATATTTTATTTATATATCAGAGTTCTTTTAATCTCAGTTTTTTGTGTAAATATAGTTATCAAAAATCCCAAACCATTGGCACAAAAAGGTGTACCCAAACCTAAAAAAAATAATCAATTCTCTTTACACTCAAAGGTGAATATAGGATGTGAGACAAAGAGAAATAGGATTCCACCACCAAAGGATTTCATGTGATAATCATTCAAATATGAAAATATGGGATGTTTTCTTAAACATGATAGGCTATTATGATTTTTAAGAAGATGTAAGATTAAATTAAAAAAAGTTTTCAAGTGGACTATTTTAAATAATATTCACCTTTTAAATAAAATTCCAAAGATACTGAATTTTACCATCAAAACATAACATATTATATGGGTAATAGTAATGTATCTAATCATCACACGAAATGCGAAAATAACCCCTAGGCACTGGCTCATTGTGGTTTGATGTTGCCTTATGTCTAGGTGAATGTAACCATAATAATATTTGTTCTCTTGCTCATGATCCACAAGTAGTATCATACCCATATCCTATTGGTCCCCCAACATCTTCCTCGTCATCATCATAATCATAATTTAGTTAGTGTTTTTTTCGCCAATCTTGCTACGTGAAAATGGTGTAAAACCCCATGGGATCACTAGCTTTCTAGTATACTTCCATCCACCTAGATACCAGAGTATTCCCTCTTGTGCTCAAAAAATTTCCATAAGCCCTGAAGAAAAATTTTCACATGACAATACCTCTTTCATGTCACACATACACAAAAATATCACACACATGTCACATAATACTGAATTCACAAACTAAATTCATTTTTCACAACATACATAGACAAATCAATCCACAACTGTGTTTCACACATTTCTAAAAATTTGATAAATCATTTTAGCAAATTATAAAACATTATAAATTTTTTAACATATTAAATCACTATATTACCTTTTAAAAAATTCATCTTATGTTAACACACTAAACAAAACAGACCGAAAAATGTTTCATATCTCTTTCATAATTAGATAAATCCTTTAAGCAATATTATAAAATGATTCCAAAATTGTAAACATCCCATAACACCCCCTTCACCATAAAGTGGTCAATTTTAAAAACATACTCCCACTAAAATAGAACATAATATTCCTTTTCACACTTTGTGTAACCCAATTACCCAGTTACAATTTTCATAAAACACTTTCAAGATGTATAGCACAGTTTTGCACATAAAACCATACCAAAAACCACCTTTGAAGAAAAAATCACAATAAATAATTACAAAACCATAATTGGTAGTCCCATTATAAACTAATAAATCACTTTCAAATTTTAGTAAACAACCACAAAAGATATCACATTAGTAACATTTGAATAATACAAAAATTCATGCCAAAATGTAAATTTAATAATAAATACTGAACAAATACCACCAAAAATGGTTTTATGCACAACAAAAAAAATATTATGAACATGAAAAAATAATAAATCTGGAAATATAACCATTCAATAATTTCTTACACATTTAATAACCTACCTTTTGTGTAAAATTCCCAACTCGGTGTGTGAAACATCAAATGCACCAACGCTGCACCACATGGTAGTGGAATCCATCCTAAAACCACTATATTTGTCCGAAATAACACCAAATCAATCCCTAGGTACGAACCCTAACTTATGAAAATTTTATAACTTCAATAATGAGGGAGGATACCCTAAAGAGAAGGGAGAAAATGAATAGAGAAACAATTACATAATAAAAACACTGAAATTACCCACCAAAACCCCATCAAATATCTGTTCCATGGGATCTTGAGAGAGCTTGGATGAATCCCATGATTTCTAGTGTTTAATGGTGGATGAATGATGCATATTATGTTTATTTTTTAGATGGAAAATTGGAATTTTATAATGTTTTTTAATGAGAGATACACCCTACATGGTTTGGCGGCAGTGTTTAAAAAACAATTCAGCAAAAACCTGTGGAAAATTTGGGCCTCCAAAAACCTTCCAATCAATACCAATTTTAGAGTTAGGTTAAAGGGGGAACCTAGTGGGAATGATAGTCCATTTATAGAATAGAAAAATTCAGAAATGAAATCACTCTTCTCACCCCAAAACTCATCCAACTCATGGGAACAAACCACCCCAAATACTTACTCCACATCTAGGGCCACAAAGTGTGTCAAAAATCCAACTCCGAACCACCACATCCTCATAAAATCCCTTTGAATAAATAGGAGTCCATGTGCCATTAAATACCCCCAATACTAATGTCATATATCATGAATATAAGAGACACCAAAATATTAAACTCAAAACTCCCTAAAACCAAGAGAAAGATAAGAACCAAAATAGGATTTGAAATAAAGCATGTAAATAAAAATTACTGTGTGAATACTCTCCAAACTATAAAAATATCTACACCTGAAAATCCATGTTGAATCCAAAATAAAAAAAAACCCAACCGATAAACCAAGAAGTACTCCTTTTTCATTCTTCACCACCAAATGCCAAAACACCTATAGTGATCAATTATGGAAGGAATACTCTAACCAACCAAAACATACACCACATTCTTGAAACGATCAAGCACATTCAAAATTTACCGCAAAATAAAAATTATCTAACACTACCCAAAGATGAATAAAGAAAATTACTAAAACGAACAATAATATTGAACAATGTTACACTTAGCTTACATTAAGAAAACCATTGGGTGCTCTCCAATCCCAACATTTACCCAAGGAAGATGTTGGTAGTTAGATAGCTCAAAACAAGGCTACCTACCGCCAAGCCAATACCAATGTCAAATATGAGTTACTAGTACATGTATATACCAATGGGTTCCCCTCCATATGAGATGACTTTAATTGTTTCCCCGAGATAGAATCAGGACATTAACATCAGGAGGCAGGAACGGACTCCCCAGTACATGGTGTTGAAATCAATTATAACTCTCTAAAAAGATCATTCATAAGACTCATAGTGGGTCTCCCCATCATAATGACCCAAAATCTTAACTGACCAAAATGGGTGGACACAGAAATACCAAAATATTTAATGATTTTTTATGATCGATGGGTTAGTCTACACGGTATGGGAAATCGTGTGCTAACTGTGTGGATCCCCCAATCAGAATTGTTTTCTAGGGAAGGGATACTACTTACCATGCACACAACCTGTCTAGAAAAAATTAAAACCTTTTTACAAAATCCCAATGGATTCCAAAGGGTGATGGAATGAAATTTTTTTATAACATGGACCCGAAGTCCTCCCACTTATTTCTATCGAATGGGATCAACAAAATCAAGAAGACAACATAAGAGGTTTAAACATTTTCCATCACTCATAACGAGAATATGAATTTGTAAAAGGGTTTGAACAACCTAGGGATTTCTTCTAACTATTTTCCATCTTCACTACCGGACCTATAGATGGATGATATAGGATTGAAGAAACATCACACTTGTGGTTTATCGTTGGAACCCCCCAAACAGAACATAAACTTTAGGTGCTACAAACAACTACACCACAATCCCTAATGGGTTTTCCAAGACATAACACACTCCAAACTCACCATACCAAAACCTGTCATTTCCTGAAAACATGTTCTTATAAGACACACACACATCACCAAGTTTTATCATTAGATGAAAATTAGATTGAGAAATGGATATATAGAAACTCCTTCTTTTAAAAAAGGATGTTAAGATTTCCCTAATGGGGACCCACATCTGTCAAAACAATGACTCACAAAATATTGTATAACATCACCTTTATAGTCAAACGAGCAAATGAAATCACAATGCATCACCAAAAATGACCATTGCGACTAATTAAAACAATAAAAGGAGAGGGACATTATGCAATGTCCCCATTAATCACCCAATTCCAGAAAGTGTCCATAAAAGACTCACATGACAAAACATCCCACCCCGATGGTTTAATTAGAACCCATGATTTGATGAGACTACGAAGGACCCATACGCCCACTTAGACACCATCCACAATAACAACCCCAGATTACATTCAACTTCGATGAATCAGTTAACTTAAGAAACTAAGGTTTCATTCAACCTCATTGAAAACTCTCCCACTATAAGAGGATCCAAAAAACCAAGAAAAGAATGGGTGTAGACTCAATCTACAATGGTCGAGAAAATATTCCTTAAAATGATCAACTGGAGGATCTTCCAATGGAGTAACAATCTGGGATGCACATTAGTCAGGCATTAACTCAAAGTGGGGGTGTACCTTACCCAACGAGAGAACACATGGACCCATCCAAGCTGTTCCATTGGTCAAAACGCACCACAAACCAAAACATAACACATGATGGGAACCACCATAAAGGCTTCCAAAAATTTTCTTTGAAGAGACCACTAACCATCCCTTCTAACGGGCTTGCTGACCAGACACAGACCCAAAACACCATTCAAACAAGAGGAGTTATTTGACTCAAAACATCCCACAACAATATCATTTCCAAACATACATATGAGACACCATCCCAAAACAATTATCAATATATCATTTTTTGATTAAAATTATCACTTTTAAAACAGTCAATTTGGCATTTAGCATATCCACCATCGGTACCCCATGGGCCTCATATATGCATATTTCAATGACACACCTGGCACCCTCCTCATTTCCATCCCAGCACTTATCTAATAGTTTCATTGACTATCCATCAACCCATGTAACCCCATGCATGTGTTCGACCATGGAAATAATAAATGTTAAAACAAAAAATCATTCCACTTTTCATAACCAAAATAGTCAACCAATACTTCTTTTTCCTCAAGGCCTCCAACCAAGAAATCAAACCCTATTTACAGCTAAATTTTTTTTATAAAGGAGTAGTAATTCAAAAGAAAAATCTCTTTCACATTATTCACATAAATTTAAAAACATCTCAAACCCTTTCAAAACACATTCAGTTTTATAACAAACACTATTTGATCAACAACCATTCATTGAAAAACTCATCCTTTCTTAATTAAAACAATGGTTACAATGATTTGTAAAACTTTTAAAAATATCATCAATCATTCAATTATACTCATATTCAATTCATGCACATTAATTTCAAAATATTTCAGCCCATTTCTAAACTATTCTTATTTCATGACTAACTCCATTTCATAGATCCCTATTAAATTTGGAACCCAACTCTTATGATATTAAAACAAGAATAAAAAATTTCATAAAACAGTAAAACAGATTTATAGTTACCAAATAGAATTCCATTTCCAAAATCCACACATTACCTCCAAAACATTACATCCCATTAAAACACCATTCAATAGTTTAGAGAACTCTATTGGAAACACTTTTTCAAAATCAATGTTAACATAGTTCCTACAATCAAAAGAGGTCTAAACACACATTTTTCTATTTCATAACAATTCTAAAAATTCTGTTCCCCCATTTCACAAATCAAAAAATTCTATCATTATTAGAAAATCATTTCACAAAAATTATCATGCTTAATAAAACCACATTTTTTCTTTAAAACCAATATTCCATGATTCCAAAACAAATGGACTTGAGAAAATGCGAGAAGAAACTAGTTTTGGTGGGTGACATGGAAATATGGTTAGTGGACATATTCCAATAACTTCTCTATCACAGAGATTGTTCTAGGGAAACAACCCCATCTCTACATGTCTTTGCAGTCCCTACGAGCTCATTGAGACTATTAGACGACCTCTCTTTTCAGTTCCCCTAATCGTCATCAAACAAAGAAAACCAAAGGACTCAAATAAAACCCAACATACCCTACAAAAATAAATCATATTACAAGATGTACTAGCTAGGAACCCTACTCACAATTTCATGGTTTAGTCTATAAAATCTTAACTAATGAATATCCCAAATAATTCAAAAATAATATGACCCAAAGTTCTATCCTAACCTCCTTTGTTACCAGTTTTAATGAAAAAATTCCGTTCCCCATCAAAACCGGCAAAAAAAATGATTTGCGACAAGGCCTGAAGGGCCTTCCAGATCCACATAAGATAGAACATGTTCTCGAGTATCATATAATGAAATTTGGGAATGATTTACCTGATTTTTGTAAGTATAAAACAACAAACAAATTCCAATATAACAAATTTGAATATTTCAAAACAAACCATACTTTAACAAAATTCAGAATTGAATTATATAATTTAATACAATTATAATAGACTATTAAAAATTATGAAATACAAAATGGACATCCCAAGATCCTCCTAATGCAAAAAAGGCACCTCCCTCTTACCATCTCTACAAAACTACATCACGAAGGACAGATAAAAGCCCAAACCATTTTGTAAAAAAATGTTGTACCCAAACCCGTGACATAAATATCCAAGGATACTTAAACTCAAAGGTGAAATTAGTATATCATACATAGCCCATTAGGTTTCCACAACTAAAGGAATCTATGTTATACACATTTATAGATGAAAATCATACATGTTTTCTTAATCATGAGATGCTATTAATAATTTTAAAGAGATGCAACTTTAAATAAAAATTGTTTTCATGTGGGCTATTTTAATGACTCAACTCATTTAAAATGAAATTCAAATGCTACTGAATTTTTTCTGGAAAAACATACCATATGATGACGGAAATCATAGAGTATCTAATTAGCACAAGAAATGAGAAAATACCCGCTATGTACTACCTCAATGGGGGTCCCATGTACCTTGTATTATAGTGAAAGTAACAATCCCAATATCCATTCTCGGAAACAAGAGCTACTAGAATGGATCATAGTGATATCATAGTGGTCCCCCATCATAATCATCAACATCATCATCATCATCATCATTGTTTAGTTAGTTTTTTCATCGTCAAACATTCTATGTGAAATTGGGGGAAAACCCCACGAGATCACTAACATTCTACTACATGTCCACCCACCTAGATACATGGGTTTTACCATTTGTGATAAAACAAGTTCCCCAAGTTATGAAATATAATTTTCACATTAAAATACCACTTCCAGGTCACACATACACTATAATGCCAAAAACATGTCACATAATACTATTTTCATAAAAAATCATTTTCCACATCATACTCACACAAAACAGCCCACAAATGTGTTTCACACCTTTCATGAAAATTTATAAAACATTTTATAAAATTATAAAACATTACAAAGAATTTAACATCAATAATAACAAAATTACCTTTAAAAACCCCAATTTTTCTGAACCCACTCACCAAAACAACTTGCAACATGTTTCATATCTCTTTCACAATTTGATGAATCCTTTATGTTGTTTTACAAATCGTTTCAAACGTTGAAAACATCAGAAAACACCAATTTTAAAAAACATGGAACATTTTAAAAACATACATCCACCCAAATAGCATGTAACTATTCAATTTTACACTTTTTTCAACTCAATATCCAATTTATAATTTTCATAAATCACTTTCAAGAAGTATGGAATGGTTTTGCAAATAAAACCCAATAAAAAAGCCCTTTTATGGCCAAAATCAAACTAAATATTTACCACACCATAATTGGAAGCCCCTTTCAACAAATAATAAATCACTCTCATATTTTATAAAACTACCAAAAAATATATCACCTGAGTTACATTTGAATATTACACAAATTCAATCCAAAATGTAACTTTAATAATAAATGTATAACTAATGATACAAAAAATTGTTTTTTCACAACACACAACATATTAAGAACATGTTAAATTAATAAATCAAGAATTTTAACTCATTTATAATCTCATACACATGGAATTGCCTTTCATTTGAGTCAAACCCCCCAATTAATTGTGTGATACTTCAACCGCACCACATCCACACCACAATGGAGTGAAATCCATCCTATAAACAAAAGATTTGACCCAAATGAAACCAAATCAAAACCTAGGTATGAACACTATTTTCTATAAATTTTTTTAATTTCGTTAATGAGGAGGAAAGCCTAAAGAGATGTGAAAAGAAGAAGAAAGAAACACTTACTTGATGAAATCTTGGTGGTTCCACACCAAAACCCCATCAAATATGGGTTCCATGGGATCTTGAGTGAGCATAGATGCCTCACATGGATGCTATAGTAGAATGGGTGATGAATTTGGCCGACTACATTTACATATGAGAGGGAAATATTGGAATTTCAAAATATATTTTTAATGTCATGGTCTCCCTGGACGGTTTGGCTCCACAGTTTAGTAAACGGTACAGCCAAACCGTGAAACATTTTTTTTTCTCCCAAAACCCTTCAATTATCCAGAAATTTTATTTGGGGTGGGGGTGGGGGTCCAAGGGGGAACCTTAATGTCAAATAAATTTCATGAATAGGGGATAAAAATTCCTAAAAGAAATCACACTTCTCAATCCAAAAAACATGTACCGTATGTATAGAAACCACCTCAACAACTTACCCCACAAGTGGTTCAACTATGAGTGTCAAAAATACATCTCCAAACCACCTCATCCTCATAATATCAATTCAAAAAAATTGAAGGCCCTGTACCATAAAATACTTCCAAGACTAAGGTCATAGATCAATAAAAAAAGAGGCCACAAAATTTCATACCCAAAACACCCAAAAACCAAGAGAAATCTATGAAAAAAAATATATTCTGAAAAAAACATGGAATTAAAAATCTGGGTGTGATATAAATGGAATTAATATATATTCAAAATGACCAATCCATGTATAGATGGATATCATGGGCATATCCTTCTTCTTGAACCATAACTTCGGATATCTAGATCAAAAATCCATCATGGAAATATATGTAGGTCCATATAATTGATCTTATTGATCATCAATATGAGTTACATGATATTTTTTCCTAATAATAATCTACATTTGTAACCATTATTCAATTTACGAATCACTTTCTGATATCATTACTTTAATAAAATTACTTTTGTACCCCATATTGATGAACAGAAAAAAACGAATCATTTTTTAGAATCTCATTGAGTTTAGAAATTAAATATTATATTTCAATGAATATAATTATATGTGGTTTCCTAGAAATATTTATTAAACTAGTTATCAGTTCAATTTAAACCTGAACATCACACTTCTAAGGGATTGCTGTGAATGTTCTCATGGCATATATCTTCATATTCCAAACAAACAGGGTTATTTCAAATATAAGTGTATCCCTCCGAATTTGATATAAGTGGCCCTCAAGACTAGTAAGGTATGTTCATATAATGAAAATAATTTGATTTAGTGTTCATTTCCATTAGTACAATGATTAATAATAGTTTTTTTATTAATAATATATAATTTCACTTCCTTTATCAGACAATTTTAATGGGATATACCTTGAGAGTGCCAATCTATACTCAAAATAACATCTATATAATATATTGAAATAATAACATTAATATATTCAATGACATTAAAAGAATAATCAATCATCGAGGAGTGAAATACTAGAGATTTTTTCTTCCTGACATTAAGTATTTTCACCACCAACTCTATATATAATCAATTAGTTACTGATGCAAAACACATAGATATTTTTTCGGATATATTGTAATGGATAAAACTGGAATCAAATAAAAAATTTCCAACCCTATATTGAATTATAATTGTTACTATTAACACATTTCTAGGAACACTAACATTAGTTTTTGTAATTTCATAATCTAATCCTTCTCCACAATGAGGTTTTCATGGTAAATTTCCATGATGTTTGGGGAATTGGTTTTAATAATTCCCTATATCATATCGTAAAATAATTATTCTTTTATGGATTCTCTATTATCTTTTAATTTGTGAGAATGATTACATATTTTTTAACACATGAAGAAAAATAATATATTTTATTATTTTCACACTGATTTTTCTATCCATATGAATTGAATGTCTGAAAATTCCCCTTAATTTTGTTTCCCTTATCTTTTATTTGATAAATTTTACTATACATCACATCATTTACTAACAATATATAATACTTTCATAGGTAATTATATATCAATATAACACATGATATTATATTCTCATTAATAAGAATGTTTGGGATACTAGTTCCCCAAAAGGATTGTGTTGAACCCATTATTGAAACATTCAAAAATAATATTTTGATTACATATGTTGTCTATAGTATTCCTTGATATCCATCTCAAAATAAGTTAATACATAAAAAAAATTACCACTTATTTTTGTCTTAGACCCGTGAATTGATTCTGTATGTCATTATGTTATTCATGGGGATATTATTTTCAATAAATAGATTAGTAAAATCATTTGATTCCATTATCTCTACTTCCACCATACCATATGTGTAATTTATAAATAAGTACATTTGATATTCTAACTTTTAATGATGATAAATGTCTAGGGAAACGTTCTACATTTTATGACATCCTAATGTGAGCAATATCTTATCTACTGAACTTATCAACTTCTCAACTACAAAATGGACTGGCAGTCACATTGAATGATGGATTCTTTTTGACCCATGAAGCTATCTAACATTGTTACACTATCTCTTCGATCAACAAGATTTTACATACTAAAATTTTTATTAGTCATTACATGAGTCATCTTTCACATTATAGTTATAATTTGTTTTTCTCCAGATTTGTCTCTAAGTCTAACATCATTAGTTTTCCCAATAGGATTACACATTTAGTGATTATATGCCTTGATACAGTTTTAAATCATTATTTTATGTTACATCTCTAAATAATTGAACACATTACATTATATCATAACATTAGGAATCATAATGCATAATTGCGAAACTAATGAATGAAATAACACAAATTTAGTAATTTACACATAGTTAATCTATGTATAATAGACAATATATCATTTTTATTATTCTCATATTAAACAAATATATTAAAATATTATATAATGGTAAGTAATAAAATTTGAATTAAATGTACAATATAAACTAGAGATGTAAAACTATATACACAATAAGGGAATACTCAGCATGAACCAGAAATGATATATACTTGAACAAAATATTTTCACTTTTATTACCTTAGAATAAATTTCTGATAACGTCATTTCAAAATATAATATAAATATAGAGTTGAATTTCTACAAAAAACACATAATATATACCATATCAAAACCATATGTTATTATCCTATATATAAAATGAACACTATTGTAGTTACATGTTATGTTATCTAAAATATTTTGACATAAATAACATTACCAAATATTCTACTATAAATTACTCAATAAAACACCTTATTAAATTTGGATCAGTTATCCTAAAGTATATTCTTACTTCTTTATATTGTTACTAGATACAAGTTGTCAAATCCCAAAGGACTGAATGGTACAGTAAATTTGGAAAATTTGATAATACTTGAATCTAATATTCTATTTGACCATACCGAATGAAATATATATTATTTTCATTATAAAAATAATTAATAGCCTTAGAATTTCTTGTTAAATCAATAGTAATAATTCAAATCCTGTACAAGTTAGTGTAAATAAATGAAATAGAGGATCTCAAGGGTTCAATATGGGGATCAATACAATAAAATCATATAAGGTATGAAGGATATGGAAAAAATTACCAAGTACTCCACTGTAAATTTTGAAATTATCTTCACTTATATCCATTAATATTCTAAATATTATATAATAACATGGACATCAATATCATATTTAATAATTATATAATGCATAATGTTATATATCTGAAACATGGCATCAAGGAATCATGATGTTCCATATTAAATAAATGTGTAATGCCTCGTCATCATCATCATTTTATTTTATTGATCACATGAAGGGTACAAGAAAAAAGGGTCCAATGAGAAACTGACAAGGAACATAGAGAGTTATGGTGGCCTTAAGTAATGTAGTCCTAGGGAATCCCCTCTGCTCAGGTTCCTCCCTACAGGAGGAAAAGAAAACACCTCCATAAGAGAAAACACACTAAGACCTTGCTCCACAATTGAGCCTAGATAATGAAAACCTTGTTCCCCTCAAGCCACGTGTGCAAAAAGATAGTGTCACTACTGATGATGTTCCTGGATCTCCATAGAATATAGGTAACTGACCAGGGGTTGTTGTGCTTGTGGTTCATGGAGTCATTGAGGATGAGTGAGTCGGTCTCAATCGCCCCAAAACTGATTCCCTGAAGCCTGTAAGGCTTTAGACCCGTGATCAAGGCCATGGCCTCATCCAGAAAGGAATGACCCCTGCCAAAATGAGCAGAAAAAATAAAGGATGAAATTCCCTATAGGATCCCAAACTACACCACCACCTTTCATGTCGTCTGAGGAGCAAGATCCATCAATCTTGTGTATCAGTCTGAACTGGTTGGGGTTCCATCTGACCTAGTGGCTAGTCGTTGGAGGGCTCTAATCAGGGAGTCCATCATGAATAAATCTATCTGAGGGGGACTCTCAAAATTTGTTGTATGAGTGGACCAGATCACGTATGAGGAATCTGGTTCTAGCCACCAGGGATTTACTAGAGCATTGAAACCCCTCATACCTGGTTTAGTTCCGAGCTGGCCAAATGCACTAGTAGCCCGAGATGATAATCCTGGCTTGGGAATTCACTTATAGGCCACCTACCCAAGCACCATGGAAGCACCGATATAGAAAGGGTAGGTCTCTAAGCGCTCCCACTAAAAAACTAGTGAAGTCACGGAAAGACCTCCACACCTGACCTGCATAGTCACTACTAAAGAAGAGGTGGGAGGATAATTCCTCCCTGGGAGACCTGCAGCACAAACAATGGGAGGCCAAGATGATTTATGAGCCCTTCACATTCTCATCCATATCCAATGATCTGTTTTTGATACGCCGTGAGAGAATATTTAATTCCTATGAGTAATATTTAACCCAAACCGTCGAGCACCATGGGTCATTCTGGTTCTCTCATTTGTGCACCCTCCTGTAATATTTAGAGGAGAACATACCTGGAGACACTGTAGTGAAAACATAGCTGTCTGGGTCATTCAAGGGGTTGATCAAATCAAAATCCTAGAATTGTGTACTGTCCATCACATCACTGATGAACTATAGATACCTTCCTGTCTTTTTGAAATTGAGTAGGGTGCTGGGGAATCCTAGAAACCCAAGAATAGACCTAACCCAATTGTGGTTTCAGAATGAGATGCCCCCCACCCACGATCCATCTAATGAAAGGTAGTAGGGCCTTCATGTGGGTTAGAATATCCTTACAGAGTGGCGACTGGAGAGAATTAGGGTTGTTTCCCCCTCCACTGGACCAAGCAGCCATGTACATACCCCAGAGAGTGCGCCCCTCAATAGCCTCCTACGCCAGCTTCGCCCGCATGTCATGCAACGTATCAGAGATGCTCTTGACACCAATGTCCCCCTCTTGCTCTGGTATTTCTAGCCTATCCCAAGACACCCAGTGTTTTCTACCCTACTCATGCGCATCCCAAATGAAAGAAGATATTATAGAGTTAATCATTGAGATCACCCCCTTCGGAACCATGGAGGCCAGAAGTTCATGGCAAGGGATAGAGGATGAAATTTTGCACGTGAGGGTGATCCTACCTCCAAAATAAAGGAATTGGTTCTTCTAGTCCATAATTATTCATGACATATCCCCAATAATTTTTTCTTAGTAGAGGATAGACATCCTACCAGGAGATACTGTAACACATAGATAATATATTGGGAAGGAGGCCCACCACATGACAAACTGTATGCTCAATGATTCCACCCTGCTATCCAAGCATCTCTTTGGGACATAAATGGTACTCATGGTGTGATTTAAAACCTACCCACTCCATCAACAATAGTCTTCATGTATCCAGATAAACCCCGAAACATACCACATACATGTATTCATTAAAATGATAGAATCGTCTACCGACATTATATGGCAGATATTCCTTGGATTTGGGCTGCACCGATATGGCCTGATGGTTCACCTCAAGATATCCATTTTGATAAGATGAGTGAGGACGTCCTATGAAATGTTGAAGAGGGTTGGTGAGAGAGGATCCCCCTTCCTCAGACCACGTACGACCTTGATGAAACCAAAATTCCTACCAATGAAGCGAACAACCATTTATGTTAAGTTAAAGCATCAGAAAAGTAGGTCCACAACCCATGCATATAGACCCATACCTAACAAGACCATGATTATAAACGCCCACTCCACTCTATCATAGTCCTTATCCATGTCCAACTTTACCACCATGTCAGCTCCATGATCCCACATTTTGATGCCGTTGAGGATCTCTTTAGCCAGCACAATCACCCCTTTAATGGTCCTCAGTTTAACGAAGACATGATGCTCAAAAAAGACCCATTTATGATGGTGGGGATGAGTCTTTTGTTAATAATTGAGGCGAGGATCCTGTATAAAACATTTCACATTCTCACGGGGCGATAATGGTAGAGAAGGTAGGGATCATTGACCTTGGGAATGAAAACAATGGTGTTGGCATTGGCGGCTCGAGGAAGAAGACCTCCTCTAAAAAAGTCTTGAATGGCGAGCACTATATCCCCCTAGATCACGTTTCTGGAGTCATGGTAAAAATATCAAGAGAACCCATCTAGGCTCAGGGCACTGTCTGGGTTCAGGTTCATAACATCCCGAATGATCTCATCCTCCTGTGATAATGACTCCAGCATAGTATTTTCATGATCAGACATCACCCTCGCAATGAACGACTGCGATGGATTCATGTCACTGTGGGTACCCCTCGGTTATCCTAGTGTAAGATTAAGGAAGAAAACTTATGAAGAAAGCCTCCGCCAAGCCCCCCACATTGCCTTGGTCATATGTATAATAGCCATCCTCCAACCTTAAATTGGGCCTAGATTTCCTTTATCTTTTATTGATGTAAGCATGGAAGAAAGTGGTGTTATTGTCCCCCTCACTAAGCCATATCACCATCGATTCATCCCGGGCCACTTACTCTTCTCTGAGGGGAATATCCACTAGAGCCTCTTTCTTGGTGCCCAACTCTCTGAACAACTCCTCATTCCATTCCACTTCCAGGTTGGACTCTAAGAAAAAAATCTCTAACTTGATCCCCTAGAAATCACACATTAGCGGAGGCTGGCCACTGATTCACACCCGAAGTTCCTCCTGAAGACGCCTCAATTTGTTATGTATATTTTCCAATGGATTACCAAGAATGAACCTATTTAATGAGGACCCAACAGTTCCCTGAAAGACTGGGTTTCTAGTCCATATGGATGAGAATTCCATAGAAAAGATCTTATCCCGGTTGGGTAGGTTGTCGACAAGAAGAGGTGAGTGATATGATAAGCTACAGACCAAGTGACAGACCTTTTAATTTCGAAAGGTGGAGACAGCGTGGACATTGGCCAAAAAATGGTCCTGCTAGTACCATGTGCGATAGGGACCTCTTTGGTTGTTGCACAATGTGAAACATCCCCCTAAAAACCCCATTTCCAGCAACCCTTTTCAAGACATTAATTGGTTGAACTCAAGACTGACGCGGCGAGGAAACAGCTCCCTTCCCCTCTTATCGACAGGATCTGCCACCACGTTTTAGTCCCCCCCCCCCCCACAAACCAGGGAAGGTTCTTAGGGATGAAGGCCTTCAGATCGCACGAAAAATGCGTTCGATCGTGGGTGTCACAGATACCATGCACAAATGAGAAGAAAAACGTTTGAGCACCGTCCACGATCTTAGTACTGATAAACTGCTCGGAGGATGGAAGCATGCTCACACTGATGGCACCATTCCACAAGATCCAACAGGAGGAACCAAAATCTCCAGCATGCAGGAAACCACACATGCTAATCCTGTGGGAAAGCTCCCCAATATTACTAATGTCCATCTTATGTTCCAGCACCGCAACCAACAAGATCCTTTTGGAACAGACTTCATTAATGATGAACTCTGATTTTACCTGGTCACCCATGCTGTGAGGATTCTAGATAAGGAAGGATAAAATTAAGACAACTTGGGCTTGGAACTGGCCCCAGGCTTCAGGGCTGCTATGGTAGAATTTGAAGATTTTCATCGAAGCTTCAAGTGGGATCTGGTCCTCACCTCTATGAAATCCAAGGGGGAGACGATGGTGGAGGGGGAGACATTGTCAGTGCACTAGAGGGAAGGCCTGAGAGGGAAGAGGCAGGGGTCGCTATAGGGGTCATGACAAGAGAAGAATATTAAAAATATTATTTTATATATTTTAATGAAAATATCAAAATGGAAGAGAATGATTCTTGACATAGTAAAATATTCTAGGTATGTTTTCATTAAAAAAATTATTTTAGTATCATGAATACATAAAAATATGAAAATGAAAGGAAAATAATAATTTCAAAAACTAATAAGATTATAATAAAATTCTTTTTTAATATATAATTCTATATGAATACCATAAATTATTCATTAATGCTAATAACCATTGAATAATGGAGAAATAGTTAAATAAACCCAAAAATCATGTTCCACATCCACATTATATGTCTGAACCACCTGAATAGCTTATATAGATTTATTATAAAATTATTCCATAACTATAAATTTATATTACATGAAATATATTATTTACATATAATATGTTATCACATGTTTAATATTTTTTTTTCATTAAAATAATTGTTCTATATAATAATTAATGTTTTTTGGTTGTTTTGGTTTAGTGGTTTAAGTCACAGAACAATGATGATGGTTATATAATATTGAATATTTTAATCATCAAATAAATGAAATATATATTTATTATATATTAATTTAGTGGAATGTATATATGATAGAGATAAAAATGGATTTTATTGTTCATGGAGATGGTAGGATATACATAAACATAAATGATGTTTTCACATTTCTAATTATGGTATGGTAGAAAGCTAAACAAGAAATTACCTTTTCAGAATCATTATTATATGATATTTATCATATGAATTTATTAAATCAACCATTATTAGATTCAATTTAATGACTAAAAAAATGATTCATATCCCTTTGTGTTGTTGGTATTCCTCTATCATGAATGGGATATTTTATTCCATTTGATGGAATAGAGTGTAACACAACTAGTTATTATGAATTTTATTTTCAAATAAATTAAATTTAAATGGTAAATGTTTGAATTAAATTTTTTTATCTTTGGTTACATGAAACATAGATTTTAACTTTTGTTATACGCAATATTGAGTTTTATCAAACCATGATATATTTTTTAAAAATTTATTTAAATGAGACAATTATAAACAAGACATTAATCAAAGCGGTATGAATATCAATAAAAAGTTTTAAAATGTTATTTTTAATGGTTTTATTTAACTAAAACATATATATATAAATTTTATATTTTATTAAGATGAGTTTTAATATTTTTGAAAATACTCTTTTCATAATTGGTTTTTTTAATATTTTACATAAATTAGTTAAAGTGAATTTATCAACTTATAATTAATTTATTATAGAAACAAAAAATAATTACTTAAATATTAAATTTTGAATTACATTCCTCTAATTTATTAATTATTTTTTAGGAATATTAATTTTATTATTATTGGTGAAAAATAAATTTTTATAATAAAAAAGGTGTTCTTTTAAAATAATTTGGATTATTTTTTAAAAAAATTGTTCTTATGTTAAAAATGATAAATTATAAATCTATTATGACTATTTATTTGGTTATAATAAATTTTATTTTCAATTGTGATATAAAAACATTTTAAATTTTTGAACATTTTTTTGTTGAAAACCTGCCTTCTCATAAAATCCATGTGATTAATGTTAATAAATATTTCCCACTAATATCAATTAAAATTATAAAAATAGATTAAATATTTGCATTAGAGTAATTTATACTATATAATCGGTTAATTTTTTTTTACTTTTTTGAATAATTAAAAAGGAAAATGATATTTATATTGTTAACGTAAAAATGAGATTACAGAGGGTTAAAAAGTATGTATAAAAATTGAAAACAACCATTCCAAAACCTGTTTAAATAGAAAATAACAACAATATATCCATTAAGATCCAAAATGGTACATTTTTACCTATGATTAATATGAAAAACACTGTTACATCATTATAATTTAAAAAATTCCAAGTGTGACAACCCCCACACTTTTATTAGTCCACACCTTCTTCTCACATATTAACACATACAAAACCCATGGTGATAAAAATTTAATATAAAAATAACTTTATTTAATCAGTAATATCATAATATAATTCTTTTTTTATAAAAAAACTCTATGAATATTTTTTTTAAAACCTAAATATTTTACAAAATGATGATGTTACATTATTCAACGAGCATTATTATTTTATTTCATTCTCCAAAACCATGATTTATTTTTAAACCATTATAAAATATTATCCTCAATATAATACATATAATTAGTTGTTTTTATTTTATTTATATGATCTCAATACATATCCACTTTGGAAAATATGTTACAAAATCATCAATCTTGTATACAGACGATAATAGTTTTGGGAAGAGATGTCATTCATTTTTTCATTACCATATCTCATTTTTAGTTATAATGATATTTTAAAAATATATATTAATGATATTATTAGTCTTTATGGATCATTGTATAACATTTACCTTCTTACATACCTATTTATGGGAATATGAGAATATCGTTCATATGTACAACAAATTACCACCCCATGAAAAGATTTTATTCATTCATGATTTACATAGATGGTCACATAGATATGTTTGATGAAACTATGTGATATATATGACATAAAATTAATTATATCATGGTATTTTTTTATTAAACATTACATTTTCAATCCTTAAAGAAAATCCAAACATCCTTGATTTTTACATATGGCCTACCCTCTCCTTGAGAAGTGTATCATATTTTTCATTTCTATGTATTGTGGGATTATAAAAAAACATAAGTAATGAATATTTATCATATTTATATAACACTTAACATTATATATATGATATTACAATGATAGGAAAAAATTTTCCAAAAATAAAAAATCAAAACATACATGAAAAACATCAGTTATTTCATGAAAAGTCACTTCATCAAAGAAATTGATAATAAATGAGTACTAAAAGGTCCATGAAACTCAAATTTATGATGATGTATATATTTATGGTTATATAATAGATTTATAATAAACTTATACGTATTATATAAAAATTTTAATGTTTATAATGGATGTTTTTACATAAGATATTAGATTTTAATCTAAATTAACATTATTTTGAGACATATGTTATGTTATGCGGCTGTATTCTATTATGACGTGTATATATATCCCATTTGATATTTCATTAAATTAATATTAATATATTCATGATGTTGAATGTTTTATTATATGTTATACTTTATTGGTATATTCAATTCAATGCTACCAAATATGTTGGGGTTTTATTATACAATCAAATTTTTATAGCGATTGATTATGAATATTTTTCCGATTATGAAATCATAATATAAAACTCTCATTAAACTAATGAATTTTATTTTCTTATGGATATTGTGTCGTAAAAAATTTTCTCCATCATTTTCATCTTTTATAGACTCATGATTTCAGAATAATTTTTCTCTATTAAAAATGAATTTATTTTTCTCATTGCCTAAAAATAATTCTCTTATATGTCAATGATTTATAAAATCATTTCTAATTTTAGTTAATTTTAATATATGAGTGTTTAATGTAATTTTTTTCAATTTATAACATTTTTTATGTGTTTCAAAAGATATCATTTTTTCTTTTAACAAACAAGGAATGTTTTTATTTTAATAAAAAATTTAAAACAATGTTACTTTTAACATGCACATCAAGAAAATATATTTACAAATTTCAGGTCCTTAATTTTTTTTCCAACTTGGTAATATATATTTTTATAAATATTTTCATTGAAAATGAATTCCATAATTTATGTTGAGTTTTTAATTTAAAAAATATTATTCAAAGAATATGTATTATCCCCATGAAACATTCCATGCAATTTTTCTTTTAGTAACAGATTTCATCAATGATGACATATTTTTATGTTGTGTGTGATTTTCTAGGGATTTTAAAAAATGATACCATTATTATTTGTTATATGATTATTTAAAAAAGGATGTTTATCAGTTTCATTTCTCTTCTATGTGTTATACCATGTTTAAATTCTTATAAAACCTTGTTCTATTCTATGGGTTTTACATGTGGAAATGATAAAATGATTATGAAATACATTTCATTACAATAGTTTTGATATAATTATTTTATTATAATCCTATGAAACACTTATCATTGATTTCCATCATCTGATGGGGGCCTATATCTCCCTCTAATGCACTGGGTAATGAATAAGATTATAAGAGTTTAATGGATAAAGGAGAAGTTATACTTTTCTAAAAATAGGGTACAATGGAGCTTATACTATGCTTAAACGAGTTTACACAGGAGCATATCCAATTCCCAAAGTGGGTACATGGGTGGTAATCAAGAGCCTTAAATTTTATGGATATTATGGTGGGTATCATTAACATAATATTTTATTTGATTATGTACATGAGACAAATTAATATCTTTTTTAATGGCAGGAACTCATAGATCACATTATTTTATTAAATAATGATTATTATATAACAAACTACCAATATATATTCCATCAAACATGTTTATTATATATGATATGATGGATATGGTTTTTAAATATTATTATCATGTTCTCATACCCCTATTATAATGTTATATTGATATGTATTTTATTTACCCTAATTGAGAATCTGAAATAATGATTTTATATGTTTCATTTCCCAACATTTGAAGAAATTTGTTATGAATTATATTTCTATAATGAATGAAATTTTTAAATAACATAGTGGTATATGACATAGATTACTTATCAAATTGTTTTCTATCTGGTAGATTTTCCAATGGAATTATAGCATTATGATTCACAAGTGATTGTTTTTCTAATGTAATAAATATACATCTAAAAATTGTCAAATTTGTGTATAAGAATTTCAGTTCTATATAGATAGTATCATTGTATAGTTATAGTTAAGATTTAGAGTCTAATATTGAAAAAAATAATGGTGAATACTAAGGATATGTCTAATGATAATGATAAAGATGAGTCCATGTATATGAAAAATTCTCGAGAATTTTTGTAATGGAAATTATGATTGGGTTCCATGAAATTAGATCCTTCTCTAGATACTACATGTGGTTTTTTAACATCGATAGGGATTCCTAGGGGTAATAAATCAGAAATGGTTGAATTGATCAAGACTCGACTACCACATGATGCATCAAAATAATCATTACTGCCCACATTATTTGACACTCATATTAGATATGATTTTTGAATTCCCAATTTTTTTGATAAACCATGATAAAGGATTTAAATAGAATATAAATAAGAATTATATAATATAAAATAAGGTATCATTGATTAAAATTGTGGTGTTATTATTTATACAACATGTAATTGAATTTTCACGGTTATGTTATTCCACGACGTGATATTGTTTCTTAAAATATTATATTTTTCTTTTGCCAATGGCTAGAACCTGACGAATCAATATTAATTAGGACTAAAAAAGAAATTAATTTTCTCATAAGAATCCAAATAATATGGTAGATGTAATGAGAAATATTTTTTATATACTCGTAGAACATTCTTAATCCATTAATCATGGCGAACTTCCAAAAGAAAAAATAAGGGGATAACATCATATTGATTCCATTGTGAGGCAGCATCAATCGTACATCCTTGGATCTTCTAATATGATATTTCATGAAAATTATATCAAAAGAGATAGAAAAGATATTTTTCATTTTATAATGTTTATAACATGATAAATTCGTATTGGTTATCAATATTTTGGAAGGAGAGGTGGATCACTTGATGAATCTCATCAATAATACATCAGAATATGATGAAATCAACACATATGAGTGGGATGAATTTAGGATCTTATTTTTTATCATGTACTTACATCATATCAAATTGGTAAAAATGGATTAGTAATTATTTGAAATAAAATATAATGATGATGAATCATTCGGAACATATGAATAACAATTATGAAGACATGGAACATGTGTATATAATATTATCATCCATCATAAAATTAATGTTTATCAATACATCAGTAGAATAAAAAATAATTGAATATAATTATCCATAATGGATTCATTTTCTATAAATAAATCATTCTTTTTATATCATTGCGGAAATGGATATTTTAGTGACTAATCAATAACAAGCCCCTAATATGAAAAGAATGATGGTATTCTATGGAAACTGTAAAACCCATAGAGGCAAGAATATGGTGTTTCACAGATTCTCAATGTGTGGAAAAAAATAGATGAAGTTGTCTTTAGTGGACTAAAGAATGTATTATGTGTGGAATAAAAGTGCTTTAGGAGACTTAGTTCCAATTTTATGGAAATATGTAAGATAATGATAAAAATATGATGAAATCTCTACATAATTAACCACTCACTCTTCTATGTTTTAATTTTAGGTAGTTTTAGAATTAGGGTATCATGTTCTAAAATTCTTGGGTTGATGAAAATGTTTGATGAGAAAGAATCATAAATGTTACGGGATAAGGAAAAATCACATGAGATATATCTTGTTGATTTCGGGTAAGAAAAAAACCATGTGGAAGGTATTCAAAAGGTCAACAAAATAAATAATGATGTCATTATTTGATAATGGATCTACTGCTTCTTTAAAATCAATTGAAAATGATAAGGGTATAAACATTATTTCCAAATTATTAAATTTTTATTTATCATTAAAGATAGATAATTTTACAATAATAATATCTAAACACAATAAATATTATCTTGGTGATGTTTCTACGAATATGCATCAGGAAAATCTCATCAGTCATCCTCTGATTGAATTTTATGTTGTCATGGGAATGTATTGAAATTCAATACATAAATCCCAAAATAATTTCTGATTAAGAGATGTAAAATTTCATATTACAACCCACGATATGAATATCTATCAGTGTGATGAAAAATACGAGCATCCGATTGAAATACTATTCACCAAATGGGTTTTCATTCAAAACTATAAGGGTAATTTATGTCATATGGTTGGGGGAAGAACAAAATATATTATTCACCTATTCCAATTGATATTCGTTTTATACCAGATCTTCTATAACATTCACTGATTAATGAATCTCATTTTCCAATTGAACATGTACCTTATGCCACACCATTTTTGAACACTTGTTATTGAATTTCAATAATTGTGTTGAAGGAACATAAAAAAGTTCATTGAAAGAATCTCAATATACAATTCATTTATCTTGCTCTGTCAATATGAAGTGCATTAGTTTTTTTTAAATAGATATACAAATCCATGTGACACTTTATTGATTATCAAGAGATGAACAAGATAAAAATGAGGATAAAATATCCTCGACACTGTATTGATGACCTATTTAGTCATCTCTATATATTTCAATACCTTTCCATTATTGACTATCATTATGTATATCTTATTTTAATGGTCAAGTAGGAGGATATACCTTGTACATCATTCCGTGTTGGGTATCAGCACTATTAATATATAATGATTCCATTATTTCTTACTAATACCCAATCCATCGTCATAAATTTAATGAATAAATTCTTTAGATATAACATTGATTAGATTTTTGTATTCATTAATATTAATATTATTTTCAATTCAATGATAAATGAAGAGAATAAATATATATAGATAATTACACTAATGAAACTGTGTAAGGAGAACTATATAATTATTTTTTAAAATGTAATTTTTTTTCAATAGGGTTCAATTTCTTGTTCATATAATCTCAATAGAGGTTATACTGGTAGATCCATCTATGGTAAATTCTATTAAATATTTTCTATGAAAATATATGATGAATAAGATACATAGCTATCAAGGTTATCAAAATAATATCGATGGTTTTTGAAGATCTTAACATGACTATCGAATCCACTCATGAAGTTAACTCAAAAGACGGAAGAGTTACCTTAGATAGACGAAAGAGAGAAAAATTTCAATGAACTAGATAAGATATTAGTATGTTCACCTATGATGAAATTAAATAGTGTTGGAGAAGCCTTTTTAATCTATAATGATACCTCAATCAAAGGATTGTGATGTGTTATCTTGATAAAATTTCATTCTTCAAGATTATGCCTCATGATAATTGATGGTTCATGAGTAAAATTACAAAATATATTATTTAGTGATAGCAACAAATATTTTCATATTAATGATATCGATTCATTCTCATTATTTACAATTTTGTGATTTATATACCCATCACAATTGTTTAATGTATATATTCACGTATAATGAGTTTATTATAATGAAGATAATATAGTAGATATCATTAATGATTATGACATCTAGATACATTTAATTTCTAGGAATGTGAATAGGGGACCACTTCTTTTAGTCAAAAAGATAATTCTATCGTATAAATGTTAAGTATAAAAAAATAAATTTTTATTATACACTAAATTGATTTTCCAATAAATCCTATATCAAATTATTAATATAATGTTTTCTCTATTAATGATAAATTGTGTAACTGCTCTATTATGAAATATGTATAGAAGGATGATTTTTATCTCTTAAAAGACGTTATAAATGTCCCAATGTTTCACCATGATCAAGATGTAATGATATGGTTTAAGACTCGGAGAATTTTTTCCAACCATATCTAATATGAAGAGAGCATTTTTTGGTGATGATCATAGTTCCCCATTTCATATTCATTTTCCTAGTATGAAGATGTATATAGCTTTGAATTTGATTTTCTGGTCGGATTTCATGAATAAAGATATCACAACGTTGGTATCACTATTTTTTGTATGTCAATTTGTTATGTTTGGGAGAAAAAAAATATAAGGTTATTCTTCATCGATTATCCATAGAATAATGGAAATAGTAGAACATCATAATGGATGTTGCCTTTGGAATCCCCATAATTTATAAATGGAATATATATATATTTGATATAGTTAGTCATTGAACAATCTCTACACACATCACCACTATCAGATTTCATTTATATCTAGATAATTTTGATATGATACACATTAAAGAAGTGTTAATGTTTTATGGAGTAAAACATTTAATTTTATTTGATCAAGATATGCAGTTTACATCAAATTTAAGGAAAAGACATTAGTGATCAACTGATATAGTGTTGAGTTTCAACACACTGCATAATCCTAAAAATGATGGTTATTTTGGGTAATTGTTTCAAACCATATAATATATTTTTAAATCTTTTTTTTATTTTAAAGGTATTTTGGATCAAAACCATCCCACAAATAGGTTTTTGTAAAATAATAAATTACTCTTGAGTATTAATATAACTCTTTCTCCATACATCAATGTAAATATGTTTTTAGATACAATGTTTATGAATGATTTTTGAGAAAAAAATATATTAGTACTTGAAATAACTAAGTAAATTGAGGAGAAGATTATAGGAATTCAACAACACATATAGGAATTTCAGATTGAATAGAAATTTTATAATGAATATTGCTGGTGTAATGTAAAATTTTATTTCACTTATAAGGTGTTTCTAATAATTTATCTATGATAAAAGGTAATGAGATTTGGAAGGAAGATAAAACTAATACCTATGAATATATGTCCCTTTATATTTAATGATCATATAGAGAGGGTATCCAATCTATAATATATTCAACCAAACATCTATTTTGTACCTAATGTGCTCTATATATCATTCCTGAGAATGTATATACATTATGCTTTACATGTTCTAATCTCATAGGTTATACTACTAGAGTATTATAATTCTTATAAGGAACTACTAGTAGAAAATCTACAAAACATAGATAATTTTATGAGAAATAATACCTTTCTCCGTTTATTGTTTTTGGTTGAAACCACCAATTTATAGATTCTATATCAGAACATTAGAATATAACAGGGATGTAGTAAGCTCATTTGGTTGTATTATAGTGATGAATTATGAATGAGATATTAATTTTATGTGGGGTAAAATGTAAAAATTAAATCCATTATGAAATATTTTTTTATAATGTAAATTTATTATATATATAAAAATTACAATAATTACCAAGATTTTCTTGAATTACACGCAACATAATGTATAGCTTTCTATACATGCAACAATTTGTTTAATCTAACCATGATATATTTTTCATATTATTATTTAAATGAGACTACTATAAAAATGATGTTAATAATAGAGGTATTAATTGTTATAAATGGTATTTTGATATTAAATATAATGGTATTATTTAAATAATACCTCCAGATAAAAAGTTATTAATTTTTAGGAAAGACCTTATATGTTTAAAAAAATTGTTTTCAAAAAATTGTTTTTCTATAATTTTTTGAACCAATATTTTGAGTAATTTATTAAAAATTAAAAAAATTAAAAAAAATTAAAAATATCAATTATATCATGAAAGAAAAATTATATTATAGATTGTTTATAGTTTTTCTAAAAAAATAATTTCAAATTTAATTGTGAAAATAATACATTTTATTGATAACTATTTCATAATTTAAATATATTATTAGGAAATTTGATATTTTAAAATATTTTTTAAATTCAAAAATTATCATTTCATTGTCTTCTAGTTCAATTTATTTCATTAAAATAACATTCATATTTAAATTTGATATAAAATATTTATATCTTTTGAACAGTTTCTTTTTGAGAAAATACTTTCTCTTCGCATATATGGGAGTAAGCTTATATTATATAATTCATATTATGTGAATGGAATTTGAAAAAAGAATAAAATTATTGATTATGATAAATTAATAATATCATATAAGGTCAAATTATTTTTTCACATAATAAATTTTAACAACATAAACAAATACTTAACACAAATAAGTTAAAAATCACATTAGTAGGGGTTAAACAAATAAATAATTATTAAAAATGACCAAATAAATATATATAACATTTTTATAGACATATACCATCCATATAAATTACAATAACTATAATTTACCATTATATATCTTTGACATTTGTGATAATGTTAGGTAGACCATTTTAATTTATAAAATTACAAGTTGGTCAATCACCCAACATAAAAATGGATACCCCCTCTCTTCTACCCCTCCCAAATAAAATATATTGATAATAAAATCCAAAAAATATATATATAAATTACTCATTAAATCATAACATCCTTGGTGTTCTCAGAAATCAATCTTATTAATTATTTTGGGCAAACCTAACAAGGATACCCGAAGAAGATGTAATGTTCTTCAATTTGTGTTTTCATTTTATTTCTTCCCCCATAAGATACAATTATATTTAAAGTATTATTTTATAAAAATTATAATATTACATATACTAAGTTATTTTTTTAATTTATGGACCAATACCCTTGTACATTTCAATCAAATGGTTTTCAAAATCATTATTCATATGTACATTAGACTGCCTCATCTCGAACCGAAGACATTTTTTTACGTTACCACTTATCACTAATAGTTATAAAGATTTATTATATGTCTATATATGATATTTTCGTTGTTATTATTCTTTTTATACAATTATATCAAAATTTCCGTATTACATACCATTCCATGAGAATATGATAAACTCATTCATGTATATAGTAAACTACTTCCATATAAAGTTATATGATTTGTATACAAACTATATGAAACAAAATAATGAATGTTTTAATTATCATATATGATATATATTATATTAAAAAATTTAATTAATGGTAATATATTGTTTTTCCTATCTTATTTCAATCCATTGAGAAAATAGAACCAATGATCATGTGTATGTACTCTTTATAATATCTATGAATAGTGTATTCCATTTTCTATCCCTAAATCTTATGGATAACTCAAAAAACATATATAATTAATATAAAATATCTTTATATAAATTTTAACATTAATAATATTATGGAACCATTCTCAATGTTAAATGAAACAAATATAAAATCAAATCATACAGGAAAAACACAGTAGTTTTTTCTCGAAATGTGACATAAACAAGGAATTATTAATTAAAGAGTAATAAATGATCCCAATAAAATAATATATAGTATGATATATATAATTATTGGTTTTAATATATTTTTAATGAAATTATATTTATTATATGTTATGTTGGAAGGTTTATTATGGATGTTGAGACATACAATATGATATTTTTGTCTCTATTAGTCTTCTTTGGGACATAAGTAATGTTATGAATGTATCATATTTAATGAGGTGTGTCTCCATTACATTTGAAATTTGACATCATGAATATAAATATTCATGAAATTTAAATAATCTATTAATGGTAGTCATGAATGGTACATATGATTCAATCTACGAAAGTGGTATGTGTTTTGTTATACAATATCATTGTTTATCGGTATTATTTATGATTATGTTTTCGATGATGAAATATTATGATCAATAACTAATTATGCTAATGGAATTTATCATACAATAGTTATATAAGGATAATAAATGTTTTCCCATTATTTCCCACTCTTTATTCACACAATATTTAGAAATAATTAGTTTTAATGAAAATCAAAATTATTTCTCTCATCGATCAAACCACCATTCCCATTTATATATATGTAATTTAAAAGTTATATAAATAATTTTTAAATTATACCTAATGATTTTTAGAGATATTGTTTCAATTTTCAAAACAGTTTTTTATTTTTTTAAAACATTCTTTATGTCATTTTCCTATCCTTGCACCTTTTTCAATTAGTAAAAAAATGTACAATTTATTTAAACATTTTTTACATGAATGTAAATTTTCTAATGTCTTGCCAGTTAAATTCATTTTATAATCCATTTTATGAATTTAAGGATATTTTTAATGAACTTTGATTCCAGATTATTGTATACTTTTTTTTGAATAAATCATATGCTAATCATATACGTTATATTTTTTTTAACAAATGTAACATGTGATTTTTCATTCCAATTCATTTTCCACCTAAGATGAAATACATTTATGTTACTGATGAATTATTGAGTATATGAACAATGGTTACAATTAATATTAATTCTCTTCGTGGATTATTACTATGTTGAAAATATTTTTATGAATCCCATTTGTCATCCATGTGTTATACCCCAAAAAAATTCATATGAAACCCAATTATTTTTCCATGGGATATTATTTGATGAAATTTTGAAATTATTATAAAACACATTTATTTCAATGGATATAATAATATCACTATTTTATGATCTTCTATCACATTTTGATGGTTTTTAATCACGTTAAAGTGTGTAACTTATGAGAAATAAATAATTTGAAATATTCATATATATAATATGTGGAAAAAAATTACATACTCTATTTTTATTACATATGTTATTTTAAAAATAATTTATTTCATTTTTGGATCAATTGAAGAAATTGTTTTTTGTTATTGTGAATTATTTTAATATAATTTTTTAATCTCTAAAAATTTAAAAATAAATAATTATTCTGAAAATAGTTTCTTTATAAGAATATCAATGATTTTTCATTTATATGACTTGTTTATCCTTATGTGAACACACATTGTATATATTAAATTATGAGACTGAAATTTTGAATATATTATGTATTTAAATATAATATTGCCCTTTTTAGGGAAAACTGCCCTCTAAATAAGAAATTTTTATCGAATAATTTGATAAGGTCTAAATTACCGGTGTCAAACTTGAATTGATATGAAAAATGATGTATTAACACATAGATTTATCTAAGGTTAATTCAAATTTTTTATAAGGTGATAAATATTATCGTGGTTACATATTCTAATTGAACAAAAATAAAAGATTAAAATTTTAAAAAAATTAACATCCATAAACCAAATATATTTTGTATATCTGAAGAATAAATTTATATATGTTAAAGTATTTTATTTTATAATTTTTTAGGAAAATTAAATTAAAACCAGTTTTTTAAAAATATAGTTTAGAATCATAATACAAATTTTAATATAATATCGTTTTTGAAAAAAAATATTATAATAATGATTAATCATTTGATTGAATATATATAATATATATTCCATTAATATTATTCCTTAATAAGGATAATTTAAATTTATTATGATAAAATATGAATTTCACACATAAAACTATAATTTTTAAAAAAAATCATCTTCTTTCAATTGAATTTTATATTCTTATGTAATTAATCAATTAATAAGAAATCCATTTTATAAATGGGTAAAATAAACTTTTTTTATAATTTATTTAGTTATATTCATACCATCCAATTAAATATCTATTCAAAAAACAATCATTTAAGATAATCATATATAAAATATTGTATTAGAGTTCATTTAAACTAGATGATATGATAAAATATAAACATCAATTAAAATCATATAACATAAAATGAAATATATCATAAAATATAAGGTTGTTACAAATCTAGAATCTACAACCCCACCTATTTTTAATATTTAATGCATTTTGGGGATGTTAGATATCTCAATGTCAACAATTAAAATTCCATTAAATTTAATTTTATGAAAATGATGTTGAATCATATAAGTTTAATTTAAAATGGTTTGTTAGATTTTTTCCTGAAAAAAATTAATAGTTGACTACATTATTTGCTCGAATTAGAATATAAATTATATCATACTCAGAAAATTTCCCAATGGTTATACTAATCTTATTTAATATTTCAAAAGCTATAAAAATAATTTAGGTTAAAATACAAAATACACAGAATATTGTGTATTCCTATTGGTAAACTCATGGACTCTGTGGGATTATTGATAAAACAAATATTGGGGCGGTCCCATGATCAATCGATAATATTGTAATTGATGTTCCCACTCATATTAATGTGCATTAATTTCATCATGGAAGGATAATATCTACATGATTTTTTTTATATATCTAGAGTGTAGGGGACTAGGTCTACTTTGAAAAACCCTTTGTGAGTGTCCGAGCCTTGTGTTGTTCATATAAGCCATAGAGTATGTATTGTGCATCTTAGGTTTTGATAATTGAGTGCTGGGAACATTCATGACATGAAGGTGGGATTCAAATTATGCAATATTTTATGGTTTTAAAAATAAATAAAATCAATAGGTTATGGTTTTTTTATAGAAAATTTACTCCATGTCATTAAATGATGTGAAATTGGATTATACATTGTGTAATACCCCAAAACTGATTTTTTTGTTGCATTTTCTAGCAGCATGGGTTGTAGAAACCTATATTTGTAATGTCTCACAAATTTAGGAAACTGGGAGACACTTCTTCGATGTTCTAAGGTTTCCTTACTCAAGTATAGATTCCAAGATACATTCATTCGATCCACATTGATCAACCTTCGATCTAATGTATTTTATACTCTATTCTTATAGTTTCTCATACTTTTATATATTTTTCCATCAAATCGTATTGAAATGTGATGGTGTATGATCATCCAAGATTATACTAGTGTTTATATAAGTTTTTTTTTGGTGTAACCGTGTCCTTGGGTGGATACAGTTCTAGAGCGAGGGGTGATCAGAGATTCGTTGCATGGTTTGTTCTCATGCGAAGAACGTTGACGACCATTTGAGGTAGGTTATATTTTTCTTATATATTTCATTATGTGAAATTGTTTAGTAATCATGATTTATTCCCATGTATCACAATATAAATGATCAAATTAAATTCTTGAACTGGATTAAATAATTTTTATCTATCTCATTGTTATGATTTTTCATTATTCTGTTATATAAATTTGCCTCTTCATTTTCTAGATAATGTGATATGTATTCATTTCATGTTTTAGGATAATGTTCATGACAGAAATTTTTAAAGAATATAAATCCAAAATTAATTGTTAAATAATTATCTATAGGATTTACATTTAATGTTAATAAAAATGGTTGTTGATTTTTTCAATGTGATGATTATCAAATTGATATAGATATGCATGTTTAATTGAATCAGTTGTTGAACCTGAAGCATGATTATTCATATTGACAGAATATTTAATGGAATGTTAAATTAAATTTTTATAGTTATGAACAATAGCTTTTTCGTTTTCCTATAGTTGTAACTGGTTAAAAATGAATCAGTTAATTCAAGATGTAATAAGGAAAGATTGTGCCAATAAATATTATTCTTTTGTAGGTCCTAGGTATACCATTTTCTTATAATTTCCTATTGTCTTATTCTTTTGAGTCATGATATCACATCTTAAAAAGGTGGTTTCGTTGTTTTATGTCCAAGAGCATAGTATCTTTTCTATTTCCTACTTCTTATGATATGGATGATCTTACAGGGATGTTTTGGTAATTGGGGGGGCAGGGAGGGCCGGAAGGGATGTGATAATGGAATGGAAAACTTGGATGTTTTTTATGGTATGTGGGTAAAGGAGGCCCAGTTATTGTGAAAAAATTTGAAGCCTATGGTGGGAGATGCATTTTTTTATGTATTTAGTGTCGAGGAGGACACCAGGGATGACATAATGTGTTGAAGATGGGATAACCCATTAGTATGAAACCAGGATTCATGTTCGAATCTTTTATTTTTTATCTGCATTCCATTCAACAAATCTTGATGATGATTGATATTCTAAGATACAGTCTTTCCATGAGAGGTGAAGATGAATGAGGCATGCCACATTCTTTCTATGTTTATCTCCTCATGGTCAGATGATTTTACTCTCCTACTATAGGTGGAAAAGACTAGATATATAGATCATATACTCCCTATGATTATTTGCATTGTCTTTTGGGATTTAGAATTTTTTTCATATAGCCACTGGGGATACAGAATGTAATGATGTTAATAAATAAATAAATTTTTATCACATGGATTTGGATCATGCTAGGGTGAAATGTGAACGATGAAATTTTGAGAAGTCATGGGCTCGCTTTCATTATTCATAGAGGGTATGGATGTTTTTTTTAAATGGCATAGTGATTTAATGTGTAAATGATAATGGTAAATTAATTAATTTAAAGTGTTACTAATGAAAATGGATAGAGTAATTTAATGCATCTCTTTAAATGGATATGTTCTTATATAATATATGGTCTTGGAAATAGAAACCTGCAGTCTAAGAAAAGTTTCCTATAGTTGCATCAACCACTAAGAAGTCAAATTTTTGTGGTTTTGATCTATATTATATCCTTAAAATTTTTTCATCTAAACATTATTATACCATGTCATTTAGGGAAACTAACACCCCGAGTATTATGAGCCCTATTGCGGGGGGGGAGGGGGGGTTCCCCAATATCTTTATTGGAGGATGAATAGATGACTTCCCCCACTGGCCCTGATTTATTCTATTGGTATTTTCTTGTGCTGGTATTCATGGAGGTTATTTTTACAAATATATTATATTTTAGGGATGCAATGTCTTGTTGTTATTTCTACATATATATAATAGATATAGTTTCCTATGGATTACAATAGGTATAACATGTACAGGATGTGATGGCCTGAGGATCGCTACTCATTGTATGGGGTGAGATGGATTGGGATATAATACTCGATGTAAGATACATGCTATGTGAATTGTATTTTCTCTTGGAAACTACCAAGTGATATTTGGTTATGTGGACATGGTGTGTGTTACATGAGGTGCATGTTGTGGTGAATCACCCAAGTGTCAGAAGGCTATCCTTTTTAGAGAGAGATTGATAAGTCATGCGAGGATTAAGAAGAGTAAGAAACTAGTGGGGAAGATGTATCCATTGTACCCTTGATATAATTTATTATAAAATATGATTATTATTGAGATATATGGTTAGAGAATCCAAAGAAAAGATGGGAACATATTTTATCTTTTTTAGGTGACTAGTTAGTTTCACTTGTTCTTCACTATGCTTTAGAATACTTTCATTACTTTTACTTGAGAGGATGCATAGAGGGTCATACAGAGATACTATTATAATCACCCTACCAACATATATAATTTTTTTTAGGTTAGTTAGAGAAGGTTTGATATTAGGATGGAAACTACATTCTTATGGGTTTCATGATATGTTTGGGATTCGTGGTCGTCATTGTCTTTACTTTATTTTGGTCAATGTAGTTTCTATTTTAGTTGTAGTAGTTATTGAATGAAATTTCATTTGTTTTATTTGGTTTTCATTTATATAATTGTCTAATTAGGAGTATCTTGATGTCTACCTTCTCTCTTTCTCTTCCACATGTGTTTCTCTTAGAGGGTAATTCCTCCCATTTTCATGTTCTTTGTACAATCAATTCAAGATTCCAACCCGAAGCCTATTGTATGTAGGATTGGAGGGTCATTATCCCTCTTCTCCAAAAGATGGTCTATGGGGGGTACACATTGTGGGGAGGGGGTCATGACAGCTTGCTATCAGTGGTCAGGTTGGGTTATAATATAGATTTTGTTGTTAGGAAAAGTTAGGGTTGCATGGGTTTGTAGGGAAATGGTGTTGGCTAGGATTATAAGGCATTATAAAAACAAGAGACTGGAAAAGACAACTGTATATAGGGACCCCATTGATCTGATTCACAATACATTAAGCGTACATTGTCTCATAAAAAGGTGATATTGGATTCATGGTAGAGACATATAAATGGATCATGCATCATTCTTCATTGCATGTGTTTTTGAAATGGTAGATATTGTTATATGATAATGTAAAAAAGAATAGTAGAAAGGAATTAATTAATATTTAAGTATTCCATATTTGTTTTCATGTGATCTGATTGTATCTTATATAGAAGGTAAGGCTTCAAGTTTATGTCCTCGTCTAGTACATGCAGAATGTGTTCAGCAGACTGTACCAATAGATCGGCGTATATTTGAGTATGATGAAGATTCCATGTTGATGGACACACCGAATTTCTTAGTATCGGATTATATAATAGAATGAATTATCTATTTCAAATGCTATTGAAAAAGAATTTTTGGAGGATTTTCAGATAACATTCAGTTCTATCCATGCTTAAAAGGAGCACAAGGTGTAACAACCCAGGTAAATAAAGAATATGACATTTTAATATTTATCCATATTTGTGAATATAATATTAATATTACTATAAAGGGAATTCTATGCTCAATGGCGTACCCAATATGCAACAACATGTTTCTTTGAAATCATAAGTTGCACTCTAATAATAAACTAATATTATTTTAAATGGTAGTTAACGCCTGGCCGTTTTAATGGAGGGAATGAATAGAACTAACTAAAAAATGATTATATATGTTTGTAAAATATTTATACTTTTTTTCAATAAATGTTATAGGATTAAAAATGCAAATGAATCCAGTTTTTAAGCGTAAACATTCTAATATTCTTTAAAAGGTCGATTAACCGCCTTTTGATGGCGAACCCCTATTAAATACACTTTTTGACAATTTAATAATCTCTATTTTTCAAAATAAACATATTATTTATGACTGGGACATTAAAATTTACCTTGGGTTAATTTTTGGTATTTTTCTGACAATGTTCATTTTTCAATGAATAGTGAAAAATACTGCATTTTACATCAAAACTGATTTTTCATTTAATTTAATTATATGGTTATATTATCTTTTTATTTTGTTTTAAAGTGTAATAATAATATATTTTTACCATGTAATTCAATGATGGTCATTGGGATTAATTTCACATTCGAATTAGGCATAATCAGGTGCCGAACTTTTCATAAATCTTTTTTCTAAAAAACCCGCTATTTGTTTTGACAACATGAAGTTTTTTTTAAATTAATTATTGAAATTTATGTTTTTGGAATTTGGTACAATTGACTACATATTTGGAATCATAAGGTCCAAATTATTCAATTAAGACTCTTGTTTTTGGACATTATGAATAGTAACGACGATAATTATCTTTAATTATCTTGATTAATGCGTAATCGGGTAGATAAAGATAATAAGATAGTATCATAATAATAAAAAATGACCACAAAATGTGTCCTAAGGCTACTTGTTGTCTAATTTCTGACCATGGGTTTCCTTGTTCCAAATATGGGGTCCCCATGGAATCACTTTTGTGAGAAAGTGACTTTTTATCTTTTTATTTTTAAAGAATGTTTAGTGTAACAATGAATGTATCACCTAAGTAAAATATTTTTAATTTTGTATAAATAAATGATCTTTTGGACTATAAATATTATTTGGAAATCTATAAATATTTCCTACATCATATTATTTCTTTTATAATTTTTAGACATTAAATAAATTAAATTATTTATGACATCATGATGATGCAGCGATGACCTCATTATTTAACGATTTAAATAAAATGGAAAGATAATGTAAAATCTAAGACCTAAACATGTACATAACCTATTGGATGGGTGTATTTAGAACCCTTATCACCTTATCATCAAATGTTATCAATGTGGGACCTTTAAATCCGAATCTCATTTTAAAATAATGGAACATTTCATTACTTTCCAAGAGTGCCCCTCCTCTCCTCTTATAAAAGGCCCCCACCTGTACCTCCTTACCCTCACTTCCAAAGCCTTTGGCTCGGCCAAAACCTGCCCATTTCTTCTATCCACATCCCTATATAACTTCTTGAAGCCTCACATTTGGTATAAGTCTTCCCAAGGAAGCCTTTTAGCTCAAACCAAAGGGAGTTACCCGATTTTAAGGTAATGTCTTCACTTGAGTCCTTTTGTTTTATTTTTCTTCTCCAACCCCATAAACACTTTTTATTCATTTATTTTGTAACAACTCAAGTATATTAAATATAATATGATGTTTTTATAAGAAGGATTAGAGCTACACTTACTCACACCTTCGTCTAATGGTTAAAGAACATACTGTTTCTGTGGTTGGTGATTTTCTGCCTCACGAAACGATGATTGTTCAATATTATTTTAACACCTTTAAAGGTGGCCATTATGATGTCACATAATTTTATATATTATATATATGGTATTTATTTTTACTATATACTTATTTATTTTATATTTAAACCATACCTTTATTCTTTTCATGTTGTGTAAATGCGATAATTTCATATGTGCAAGTGTGGACTACCGCCCCCTCAAATGATGTGACTCGTACATGCAATACATGGAATGTATAAAGAATTAAATTAATGATAATATGTGACCTATATAACATATATATTATACCAGGATTATAATATATATATATATATATATCATTTCTTTTTAATTCCGTTAATATGACTAATAAAAAAACGAAAGTAGTGTTCATGCTTACTTACGGCCTAGCATCTCCATGAACGGTGCTTTTTGTTTTTGTCTCCAAATGATATGGAATAGTATAAAATGAATATTTACTGGATTTATATGATATTTTAATCATTAATAATATCCTGGAAATTATTTACTTATAACTACATGGACAATCATTTTTCAAACAAGTTCATTTTTGACTCAGGTACCAAACATCGACAAAAACGTCTGATATGAACTAACATTATTAAAAAATTATTATAACATTATAATATGTGATATGAACTGAATAATAATCTTTAATGGAGGTCCTTAGGAAATTATAAATTGACCAGAGTTAATTATTCAGGAATATAAAGAAACGAACAAGACAATTTGGACTTGAGATAAGAGATCTGACTCCTCTCTTTCTTTTAAAGTACATTCTTTTATGTCATTCCTTTTAAAGCTCATCGTTCTTGTTGTTGGGATATTATTTTATATTACTCTTAATGTAATTTTTGTGTTCATATTATTAGAGAACCTATTCCCTCTCATCAATCCATTTTGGAAATTTTAAGTGGCGACGTTAGGATCCAGAGTTTTCGTAAGGGATTTTTCATCTCACATTTATTCCTGTGAGATTTATGAAACATTTTCCACAATTTCCTTTGAGTGGTGTATGTACTGCCCATTATTATACACTTTTTGTAGTATAATTTCATTTATGGGTTTTCACATCTTCATTATATGACCCTTCTTCCATGGGGTTTACGTTTCGAAAGTTACCCAACTCGGTAAGGGGACCTTTCACCCTCCACTTTTTAAAAGACTTCTTTTGTTATGTATTTTAATTCACATACTATTATGTTGAGATATGTTCTTTTATATCCTTATTTATGTAAATTTTATTTCCAAGTTATGAGATGCCCTTTTCATCTCTCATCAACTCATTTTCTGAATTTTGAAGTGATGTTGTTAGGCTGTCGAATTTTACCAAGGGAACCTTTTAACCCAATTTTGATTTCTTTGGGTTCAACATGTAGTTATTGAATATGTCATCCTTTGAATATTTGTGAATGACCTTTTATTGTTTTACACTTAATATCCACTTATATTGGGTGTATTTATATTTGTCACACATAATTTTGAGATTGACTTATCCTTAATTTAAGGATACATTCTTTATAGGGGATTTCATCACATTTGACATTTCTATTGAGACTTCATTGTTGTTATGCACAAATTCCCTATTATATAGTGTATATACTGTCCATTGGAATATTATATCATGAATCCATTTATTCTCATTATAATATAATGTTCTGACTAAATGTTATTCCTCAATTATTGTATTCAAGTGTGTCTAATTTTGGTAAAACCCCTTTAACCAAAATATTGCTTTAAATGTTTTAATTATTTGTTCTTATTAATATCCATGTTTTCAAAATGGTTTTAAGGATTTATTTATATTGATATTAATGGTTTAAAATTTTAAAAGCATCAAGTTGGTATGGGACAATTTGATTCAAAATTCACTTTATTAAATGTTTTAAATGGTTTTTGAAATGGTTTCTTTTTTAATGGATTCAATATTTCAATATACTAAAATGTAATATTGTGATTGAAATGTGGAAATGTAATGTTTACTTTATGCATGTTTTATGTGATATGTTTATGTTATGGTTTTTTGGCATTTTTATGAAAACGGGTGGTTCCGTGGTAATCTAAGGGCGGGTGAGCCCGATATATCTCTCCAATGCATTGGGTAACGCGAAGGAGTGAAACGTTAAGGTTTCTCCGAAGAGATTTAGGGAATATACTTTGGTGGGTATTCCAAACATAACCAAGAGGGTTACTCCCTATGTAAGAATTTTATGAATGCCTCAAGTTACCTTTTATGTCTTATGATTTCTATGATTTATTCATGATTTGATGAGGTATGTTAAAGTGTCTGTGTTTTATGGGTAAATAATGATTTCATTCTTATGTATATATGTACTCATGTTTCCTTTCCATATTTTTATAACCCTTACTGGGATTTTTATGCTCATCCCAAGTTTTTTTTTTGAAATGTTTTTCACAGGTCAAGGGAAAGGTACATGATATGATGATAGTGAAAAGTAAGTTTCAAAAAAGAATACATGTTTTATTTTAAATATGTTTCTATTGATGGGATAAATGAATACTATCATTATGTAACCACTTTGTTTAAATGTGGAATGTAATGAATGTTTTATGATCTAATTCTCTAAAACTCTAAAACTGAAAAGATCCTCAATGTGTAATCTTGTAATAACTCAATATTAAGTAAGGTTTAAGGCTGGGGTCTTATAGTTGGTATCATAGGTCGTTTTAAATAACTTTAGAGGTTAGGGTATTCTCTAAGCATATGTGACTGTACCATAATGGATAGGATTTCAGAAAGAGTCCTAGTTTTAGATAAAGTGAATGAGTAAGTATATCTTAGTGGTTATCTCCCTCATTAGTACATGATGTTTTTGTTGATATACTCACACTGACATTTCTGTTTTTAGTGAATGGATGGATCTAGCAGGAAAAAAAGTGACAATAGGTTTGAAGGAAACTGTGGTGGTTCTCTAATTAATAGACTGGATGAAATGGGGTATTCAATGAGGAAACTCATGGTTGTTCTAAACCAACTATCAAGGAGTCATGATCAACCACTTGAACTTTGTTATGTTTTTTAATGCATCATGTACGAGATGACCAATCGATATGGAAGTTCGGGTAATAATTATAAAGGTAACCATTACGGTTTATATGATCCTTACCTTTTAGGTAATTATAGGTTACTCTATGATATGATGGAAAATGAAAGGCATGAGATAATATTGATCATAAAATATGTTATGATTATTTTTGAACATTTTATCTCATTGTTGGGGAATGTTTTAAGAATTATATAGTTTTGGAAAAAGGACAACACACAGACCGTGTGACAACCCGTCACGTCGGACAAAGCTGCAGGAATTGAACCCACAACCAAAGTGCAACTGGTATTTATCACCTACCACTGGACTACGTGAAGTCCCTGGTTAGTTTGAATGATTCTTTTTAGTAAGATGATTTTATTAATTAAGAGTAATTTGATTTTGGGTTATCTATGGAAATATATAAACCTATCATGGAGGATATGTGATTAGGTTAATTACTTTTCAATACGAGACTTTAAGTGCAACTGATGTTGTTTGGAGATAAATGTTATGATTTAACATGGAAGACTATGTGACTAAATCCTTCAGATATTTGGTTTTCAATCTTATTTTGGTTTACTTTGAAGAATTTTATGGACAAATTGTTTATCAGATGGTCCTCGTTGAACTTTGGGTTTTGTTGGAAAAATTTTGGAGATTAAGAATAGATTTTCTTTTTATAAAGGGTTATCATTTTATGGATTATCTGATCGTGTACTAACCTTTTTGGTTTTGGATTTTGTTAATGTCTAAAGACATGGGAAGTATATAGTTCTATTTTGTGGATTAGGTGATTCTCTAGAAGTTGATTATGGTACTCTTAATGTGAACAAGTATTCCTAAATACTCATCATTTGGAGAAAATATGAGTTTGTGTAAGGAATCTAATGAATGTTGAAAGTCAACATGATAAGTGATTATGTTTCCTTATGAATAAATTCCTCAATAAAAAGTAACTTAAAATAAAAATGTTTTCTATTAAATTTTCCTACTGGGGAATCGAATACCGTTTAACCCATCACAAGTTTGTGATTTTCTTGTAGTTAACTGTCTCCTAAACATGTCTTCTATCACTCTCCATCAGAACATGACCCCATGTTTTCTCCTCCATGTCCATGTTTTCCTACATGGAATCCTAGTATGGGTTAACTCGGGTGACCTCTGTACTTATCTTTCTTTATATTAAAGTGATTGTTTTACCGACTCTTGTTCCGATGTGGGACTTTGAAGGAAGTTTCCGAGCCCAATTTTAAAATTGTGAGGACCCAATTCCCAAAAGGGGGAAGGATGTAACACCCCAGGTAAATAAAGAATATGACAATTTGATATTTATCCATATTTGTGAATAAAATAATAATATTACATTAAAGGGAATTCTATGATCTATGGCGTACCCAATATGCAACAACAAGTTTCTTTAAAATCTTACGTTGCACTCTAATAATAAAATAATATTATTTTAAATGGTAGTTAACGCCTAGCCGTTGTAATGGAGGGAATGAACAGAACTAACTAAAAAATGATTATATATGTTTGTCAAATATTTATACTTTTTTTAATAAATGTTAGAGGATTAAAAATGCAAATGAATCCAGTTTTTAAGCGTAAACATTCTAATATTCATTAAAAGGTCGATTAACCACCTTTTGATGGCGAACCCCTTTTAAATCCACTTTTTGAAAATTTCATAAGCTCTATTTTTAAAAATAAACATATTATTTATGATTGGGACATTAAAATTTACCTTGGGTTAATTTTTGTATTTTTCTGACAATGTTCATTTTTTAATTAATAGTGAAAAATACTGCATTTTACATCAAAATAGATTTTTCATATAATTTAATTATATGGTTATATTATCTTTTTAAATTTTTTTACAGTGTAATAAGAATATATTTTTACCATGTAATTCAATTATGGTCATTGGGATAAATTTCACTTTGGAATTAGGCATAAACAAGTGCCGAACTTTTCATAAATATTGTTTCTAAAAAACCCGCTATTTGTTTTGACAACGGGAAGTTTTTTTAAAACTAATTATTGAAATTTATGTGTATGAAATTTGGTAAAATATATTACATATTTGGAATCAAAAGTTCCAAATTATGAAATTAAGACTCTTTTGTTTTTAGACATTTTGAATAGTAACGACGGTAATTATCTTTAATTATCTTGATTAATGAGTAATCGGGTAGTTAAAGATAATAAGATAATATCATAATAATAAACAATGACCACAAAATCTGTCTTAAGGATACTGGTTGTCTCATGGCCAGCCATGTTATGCCTTGTGCCAAACATGGGGGCCCCATGGAATCACTTTTCTGAGAAAGTGACTTTTTATCTTTTTATTTTTAAAGAATGTTAAGTGTAACAAGGAATGTATCACCTAAGTAAAATATTTTTACTTTTGCATACATAAATGATCTTTTAGACTATAAATATTAATTGGAATTTTAAAAATATTTCTTACATCATAGTATTTCTTTTATAATATTTAGACATTAAATAAATTAAATTATTTATGACATCATGATGATGCAGCGATGACCTCATTATTTAATGATTTAAATAAAATGGAAAGATAATGTTAAATATAAGCCCTACACATGTCCAAAACCAATTTTATGGGTGGATTTCGAACCCTTATCACAATATCCAATAATATTATCAATGTGGGACCTTTTAAATCCGAAACTCATTTTAAAATAAAGGAACATTTCTTTACATTCCAAGAGTGCCCCTCCTCTCCTCTTATAAAAGGCCCTCACCTCTACCTCCTTACCCACACTTCCAAAGCCTTTGGCTCAGCCAACCCCTACCCGTTTTGTCTCTCCAAATCCCTATATAACTCCTTGAAGCCTCACATTGGGCAGAATTCTTCCCAAGGAATCCTTTTAGCCCAAACCAAAGGGAGTTACCCGATTTTAAGGTAATGTCTTCACTTGAGTCCTTTTGTTTTATTTTGCTTCTCCAACCCCATAAAAACTTTTTATTCATTTATTTTGTAACAAATCCAGTATATTCAATATAATAGGATTTTTTAATAAGAAGGATTCAAGCTACACTTACACACACCTTCGTCTAATGGTTAACGAACATACTGTTTCTTTGGTTGGCGATTTTCTGCCTCACGAAACGATGATTGTTCAATATTATTTTAACACCTTTAAAGGTGGCCATTATGATGTCACTGTATTTTATATATGATATATATGGTATTTATGTTTACTATATACTTCTATATTTTATATTTATTCCATACCTTTATTCTTTTCATGTTGTGTAAATGCGATAATTTCATATGTGGAAGTGTGGACTACCGCCCCCTCAAGTGATGTGACTCGTACATGAAATACATGGAATGTATAAAGAATGAAATTAATGATCATATGTGACCAATATATCATATATATTATACCAGAATTATAATATATATATATATATCATTTATTTTTAATTCCGTTAATATGACAAATAAAAAAATGAAAGTAGTGTTCATGCGTACGTACGGCCTACCGTCTCCATGAACGGTGCTTTTCGTTTTTTTCTCCAAATGATATGGAATAGTATAAAATGAATATTTACTGGATATATATGATATTTTAATCATTAATACTATTCTGGAAATTATTTACTTATAACTACATGGACAATCATTTTTCAAACAAGTTCATTTTTGACTCATGTACCAAACATCGGCAAAAACATCCGATATGAACTAACATTATTAAACAATTATTATGACATTATAATATGTTAAATGAACTGAAAAATAATATTTAAAGGAGGTCCTTAGGAAATTATAAATTGACTAAAGTTTATTATTCAGGAATATAATGAAACGAACAAGACAAGTTAGACTTGATGTAAGGGATCTGACTCCTCTCTTTCTTTTAAAGTACACTCTTTTATGTCATTCCTTTTAAAGCTCATCTTTCTTGTTGTTGGGATATTCTTTTATATTAATCTTACTGTAATTTTTATGTTCATATGATTAGAGACCCTATTCCTTCTCATCAATCCATTTTGGATGTTTCGTGTGGCGCCGTTAGGATGCCGAGTTTTCGAAAAGGATTTTTCATCTCACTTTTATTCCTGTGAGATTTATGCTACATTTGAAACAATTTACATTGAGTGGTGTATGTACTGCCCATTATTATAAACTTTGTGTAGTATAATCTCATTTATGATTGTTCACATATTCATTGTATGACCCTTCTTCCCTGGGGTGTACGTTTCAAATGTTACCCAACTCGGTAAGGGGACCTTTCACCCTCCACTTTTTAAAAGACTTCTTATGTTATGTCTTTTAATTAACATAATATTATTTTCGGATATGTTCTTTTATATCCTTATTGATGTAAATTTTATGTCCAAGTGATTAGATTCCCTTTTTATCTCTCATCAACTAATTTTCTGAAATTTGAAGTGATGCCGTTAGGCTGTCAAATTTTACCCAGGGAACTTTTTAACCCAATTTTGATTTCTTTGGGTTCAACATGTAGTTATTGAATATGTCATACTTTCAATATGTTTGAATGAACTTTTATTATTTTACACTTAATATACACTTATATTGGGTGTATTTATATTTTTCACACATAATTTTGAGATTGATTTATCCTTAATTTAAGGATACCTTCTTTATAGGGGATTTCATCACATTTGACATTTCTATTGAGACTTCATTGTTGTTATGCACCAATTCCCTATTATATTGTGTATATACTATCCTTTGTAATATTATATCATGAATCCATTTATTTTCATGATAATATAAAGTTCTGACTAAATTTTATTCCTCAATTATTGTATTCAAGTGTCTATAATTTTGGTAAAACCCCTTTAACCAAAATATCACTTTAAATGTTTTAATTATTTTATCTTATTAATATCCATGTTTTCAAAATGTTTTTAAGGATTTATTTATATGGATATTAATGGTTTAAAATTTTAAAATCTTCAAGGTGGTATGGGACACTTTGATTCAAAAATCTCTTTATTAAATGTTTTAAATGGTTTTGGAAATGGTTTCTTTTTGAATGGATTCATTAATTCAATATACTAAAATGTTATATTGTGATTGAAATGTGGAAATGTTATGTTTCCTTTATGCATGTTCTATTTGATACGCTTATGTTATGGTTCTTGGGAATTGTTAAGAAAACGGGCGGTTCCGTGATAAACTAAGGGCGGGTGAGCCCGATATAGCTCTCCAATGCATTGGGTAACGCGAAGGAGTGAAACATTAAGGTTTCTCCGAAGAGATTTAGGGAATATACTGTGGTGGGCATTCCAAACATAACCAAGTGGGTTACTCCCTACGTAAGAATGTTATGAATGCCACAAGTTACCTTTTATGTCTTATGATTTCTAGGATTTATTCATGATTTGATGAGGTATGTTAAAGTGGCTGTGTTTTATGGGTAAATTATGATTTCTTTCTTATGTATATATGAACTCATGTTTCCTTTCCATATTTGTATAACCCTTACTGAGCTTTTTATGCTCATCCCATGTTTTTTTTTGAAATGTTTTTCACATGTCAAGGGAAAGGTACATGATATGATGATAGTGACAAGGAAATGTCAAGAAAGAATCCATGTTTTATTTTAAATATGTTTCCGTTGATGGGATAAATGAGTACTATCTTTATGTAACCACTTTGTTTAAATGTGGAATGTAATGAATGTTTTATGATCTAATTCTCTAAAACTCTAAAACTGAAAAGATCCTCAATGTGTAATCTTGTAATAACTCAAGATTAAGTAAGGTTTAAGGCTAGGGTCTTATAGTTGGTATCAGAGGTCGGTTTAGATAACATTAGAGGTTAGGGTATTCTCTAAGCATATGTAATAGTACCATAATGGATAGGATATCGGAAAGAGTCATAGTTTTAGATAAACTGAATGAGTAAGTATATCTTAGTGGTTATCTCCCTCATTAGTACATGATGTTTTTGTTGATATACTCACACTGACATTTCTGTTTTTAGTGAATGGATGGATCTAGTAGGCACCAAAGTGACAATAGGTTTGAAGGAAACTGTGGTGGTTCTCTGATTAAGAGACTAGATGAAATGGGGTATTCAATGAGGAAACTCGTGGTTGTTCTAAACCAACTATCAAGGAGTCATGATCAACCACTTGAAACTTGTTATGTTCTGTAATTCATCATGTATGAGATGACCAATCGATGTAGAAGTTCGGGTAATAATTATAAAGGTAACCATTAGGGTTTATATGATCCTTGCCTTTTAGGTAATTATGGGTTACTCTATGATATGATGGAAAATGAAAGGCATGAGATAATCTTGATGATAAAATATGTTATGATTATTTTTGAATATTTTATCTCGTTTTTTGGGGGATGTTTTAAAAATTATATAGGTTTGGAAAAAGGACAACACGCAGAACTTGTGACAACCCGTCACGTCGGACAAAGCTGCGGGAATCAAACCCACATCCAAAGTGCAATTGGTATTTATCGCCTACCACTGGACTACGTTAAGTCCTTGGTTTGTTTGAATGATTCATTTTAGTTAGATGATTCTATGAATTAAGAGTAATTTGATTTTGGGTTATCTATCGAAATATATAAACCTATCATTGAGGATATGTGATTAGGTTAATTACTTTTCAATACGATACTTTAAGTGCAACTGATGTTGTTTGGAGATAAATGTTACGATTTAACTTGGAAGACTATGTGACTAAATCCTTCAGATATTTGGGTTTCAATCTTAGTTTGGTTTACTTTGAAGAATTTTATGGACAAATTGTTTATCGGATGGTCCTCGTTGAACATTGGTTTTTGTTGGACAAATTTTGGAGATTAAGAATAGATTTTATTTTTATAAAGGGTTATCATTTTCTGGATTATCTGATCTTGTACTAACATTTTTGGTATTGGTTTTGGTTAATGTCTGAAGACATTGGAAGTATATAGTTATCTTTTGTGGATTAGGTGATTCTCTATAAGTTGATTATAGTACTCTTAATGTGAACAAGTCTTCCTAAATACTTGTCTTTTAGAGAAAATATGAGTTTGTGTAAGGAATCTAATGAAAGTTGAAAGTCAACATGATAAGTGATTATGTTTCCATATGAATAAATTCCTCAATAAAAAGTAACTTCAAATAGAAATGTTGTCTATTAACTTTTCTTATTGGGGAATCGAATACCGTTTAACCCATCACAAGTTTGTGATTTTCTTGTGGTTAACTTTCTCCTAAACATGTTTTCTATCACTCTCCAGCAGAACATGACCCTATGTTTTCTCCTCCATGTTCATGTTTTCCTACATAGAATCCTAGTATGGGTTAACTCGTGTGACCTCTGTACTTATCTTTCTTTATATTAAAGTGATTGTTTTACCGACTCTTGTTCTGATGTGGGTCTTTCAAGGAAGTTTCCGAGCCCAATTTTAATATTTTGAGGACCCAATTCCCAAAAGGGGGGAAGGATGTAACACCCCAGGTAAATAAAGAATATGACATTTTCATATTTATCCATATTTGTGAATAAAATATTAATATTACTTTAATGGTAATTATATGCTCTATGGCGTACCCAATATGCAACAACAAGTTTCTTTGAAATCTTACGTTGCACTCTAATAATAAAATAATATTATTTTAAATGGTAGTTAACGCATAGCCATTGTAATGGAGGTAATGAATAGAACTAACGAAAAAATGATTATATATGTTTGTCAAATATTTATACTTCTTTTCAATAAATGTTAGAGGATTAAAAATGCAAATTAGTATAGTTTTTAAGCATAAACATTCTAATATTCATTAAAAGGTCGATTAACCACCTTTTGATGGCGAACCCCTTTTAAATCCACTTTTTGACAATTTTATAATCTCTATTTTTCAATATAAACATATTATTTATGATTGGGACATTAAAATTTACCATGGGTTAATTTTTGATATTTTTCTGACAATGTTCATTTTTCAATGAATAGGGAAAAATACTACATTTTACATCCAAATTTTTTTTTCATATATTTTAATTATATGGTTATATTATCGTTTTAATTTTTTTTAAAGTTTAATAAGTATATAATTTTACCATGTAATTCAATTATGGTCATTGGGATAAATTTCACTTTCAAATTAGGCATAAACAAGTGCCGTACTTTTCATAAATATTGTTTCTAAAAGCAATTTATGTGTTTGGAATTTGGTAAAATGGATTAAATACTTGGAATCAGAAGCTCCAAATTATTCAATTAAGACTTTTGTTTTTGGACATTATGAATAGTAACGATGGTAATTATCTTTAATTATCTTGATTAATGAATAATCGGGTAGTTAAAGATAATATGATAATATCATAATAATAAAAAATGACCACAAAATGTGTCCTAAGGCTACGGGTTGTCTTATGGCCGACCATGGGATGCCTTGTTCCAAACATGGGGGCCCCATGGAATCACTATTGTGAGAAAGTGACTTTTTATCTTTTTATTTTTAAAGAATGTTAAGTGTAACAAAGAATGTATCACCTAAGTAAAATATTTTTAATTTTGCATACATAAATGATATTTTGGACTATAAATATTAATTGGAAAGCTAAAAATATTTCCTACATCATAGTATTTATTTTATAATTTTTAGGAATTAAATAAATTAAATTATTTATGACATCATGATGATGCAGCGATGACCTCATTATTTAACGATTTAAATAAAATGGAAAGATAATGTAAAATATAAGACCTACACATGTCCAAAACCTATTGTATGGGTGGATTTAGAAAACTTATCACCTTATCCTAGAATTTTATCAATGTGGGACCTTTTAAATCCGAAACCCATTTTAAAATAAAGGAACATTTCTTTTCTTTCCAAGAGTGCCCCTCCTCTCCTCTTATAAAAGGCCCCCACCTCTACCTCCTTACCCACACTTCCAAAGCCTTTGGCTAGGCCAAACCCTGCCCATTTTTTCTCTCCACATCCCTATCTAACTCCTTGAAGCCTCACTTTGGGCATAAGTCTTCCCAAGGAAGCCTTTTAGCTCAAAAAAAGGGAGTTACCCGATTTTAAGGTAATGTCTTCACTTGAGTCCTTTTGTTTTATTTGAATTCTCCAACCCCATAAACACTTTCTATTCATTTATTTTGTAACAAATACAGTATCTTCAATATAATATAATGTTACTATAATATGTATTCAAGATACACTAACACACACCTTCGACTAATGGTTAAACAACATACCGTTTCTTTGGTTGGCGATTTTGTGCCTCATGAAATGATGATTGTTCAATATTATTTTAACACCTTTAAAGGTGGACATTATGATGTCACTGTATTTTATATATGATATATATGTTAATTATGTTTACTATATACTTCTGTATTTTATATTTAAACCATACATTTATTCTTTTCATGTTGTGTAAATGCGATAATTTCATATGTGGAAGTGTGGACTACCGGCCCCTCAAGTGATGTGACTCGTACATGCAATACATGGAACGTATAAAGAATGAAATTAATGATCATATGTGACCTATATAACATATATATTATACCATAATTATAATATATATATATATATATCAATTATTTTTAATTCCGTTAATATGAAAAATAAAAAAATGACAGTAGCGTTCATGCGTACGTACGGCCTACCGTCTCCATGGATGGCGCTTTTCGTTTTTATCTCCAAATGATATGGAATAGTATAAAATTAATATTTACTGGATTTATATGATATTTTAATCATTAATACTCTTCTAGAAATTATTTACTTATAACTACATGGACAATCATTTTTCAAACAAGTTCATTTTTGACTCATGTACCAAACATCGGCAAAAACGTCTGATATGATCTAACATTATTAAACAATTATTATTACATTATAATATGTGATATGAACTGAATAATAATCTTTTAAGGAGGTCCTTAGGAAATTATAAATTTACCAAAGTTTATTATTCAGGAATATAAAGAAACGAACAAGACAATTTGGACTTGATGTAAGGGATCCGACTCCGCTCTTTCTTTTAAAGTACACTCTTTTATGTCATTCCTTTTAAAGCTCATATTTCTTGTTTTTGGTATATTATTTTATATTACTATTACTGTAATTGTTATATTCATATGATTAGAGACCCTATTCCTTCTCATCAATCCATTTTGGATGTTTTAAGTGGCGCTGTTAGGATGCCGAGTTTGCGTAACAGATTTTTCATCTCACTTTTATTCCTATGAGATTTATGCTACATTTGAAACAATTTCCTTTGAGTGGTGTATGTACTGCCCATTATTATAAACTTTGTGTACTATAATTTCATTTATGGTTGTTCACATCTTCATTGTATGACCCTTCTTCCATGGGGTGTACGTTTCGAATGTTACCCAACTCGGTAAGGGGACCTTTCACCCTCCACTTTTTAAAAGACTTATTTTGTTATGTATTTTAATTCACATAATATTATGTTGGGATATGTTCATTTATATCTTTATTTATTTAAATTTTATTTACAAGTGATTAGATGCCCTTTTTATCTCTCATCAACTAATTTTCTGAATTTTGAAGTGATGCCGTTAGGCTGTCGAATTTTACTAAGGGAACTTTTTATCCCAATTTCGATTTCTTTGGGTTCAACATGTAGTTTTTTAATATGTCATCCTTTGAATATATGTGAATGACCTTTTATTGTTTTACACTTAATATCCACTTATATTGGGTGTATTTATATTTGTCACACATGATTTTGAGATTGATTTATCCTTAATTTAAGGATACCTTTTTTATAGGGGATTTAATCACATTTGACATTTCTATTGAGACTTCATTGTTGTTTTGCACAAATTCCCTATTATATGGTGTATATACTGTCCTTTGGAATATTATATCATGAATCCATTTATTCTCATGATAATATAAATTTCTGACTAAATGTTATTCCTCAATTATTGTATTCAAGTGTCTCTAATTTTGGAAGACCCCTTTAACCAAAATATCACTTTAAATGATTTAATTATTTGTTCTTATTAATATCCATGTTTTCAAAATGGTTTTAAGGATTTATTTATATGGATATTAATGGTTTAAAATTTTAAAAGCTTCAATGTGGTATGGGACACTTTGATTCAAAAATCTATTTATTAAATGTTTTAAATGGTTTTGGAAATGGTTTCTTTTTTATTGGATTCATTATTTCAATATACTAAAATGTTATATTGTTATTGAAATGGGGAAATGTTATGTTTCCTTTAAGCATGTTTTATGTGATAAGTTTATGTTATGGCTCTTGGGCATTGTTATGAAAACGGGTGGTTCCGTGATAAAATAAGGGCGGGTGAACCCGATATAGCTCTCTAATGCATTGGGTAATGCAAAAGAGTGAAACGTTAAGGTTTCTCCTAAGAGATTTAGGGAATATATTGTGGTGGGTATTCCAAACATAACCAAGAGGGTTACTACCTACGTAAGAATGTTATGAATTCTTCAAGTTACCATTTATGTCTTATGATTTCTATGATTAATTCATGATTTGATGAGGTATGTTAAAGTGGCTGTGTTTTATGGGTAAATTATGATTTCATCCTTATGTATATATGAACTCATGTTTCCTTTCCATATTTTTATAACCCTTACTGTGCTTTTTATGCTCATCCCAAGTTTTTTTTTGAAATGTTTTTCATAGGTCAAGGGAACGGTACATGATATGATGATAGTGACAAGGAAGTGTCAAGAAAGAATCCATGTTTTATTTTAAATATGTTTCCATTGATGGGATAAATGAATACTATCTTTATGTAACCACTTTGTTTAAATTTGGAATTTAATGCAAGTTTTATGATCTAATTCTCTAAAACTCTAAACCTGAAAAGATCCTCAATGTGTAATCTTGTAATAATTCATGATTAAGTAAGGTTTAAGGATGGGGTCTTATAGTTGGTATCAGAGGTCGGTTTAGATAACTTTAGAGGTTAGGGTATTCTCTAATGATATGTGACAGTACCATAATGGAGAGGATTTCAGAAAGAGTCCTAGTTTTAGATAAAGTGAATGAGTAAGTATATCTTAGTGGTTATCTACCTCATTAGTACATGATGTTTTTGTTGATATACTCACACTGGAATTTCTGTTTTTAGTGAATGGATGGATCTTGCAGGCACCAAAGAGACAATAGGTTTGAAGGAAACTATGGTGCTTCTCTGATTAAGAGACTGGATGAAATGGGGTATTCAATGAGGAAACTCATGGTTGTTCTAAACCAACTATCAAGGAGTCATGATCAACCACTTGAACCTTGTTATGTTTTATAATGCATCATGTACTTGATGACCAATCAATGTGGAAGTTTGGGTAATAATTATAGAGGAAACCATTAGGGTTTATATGATCCTTACCTTTTAGGTAATTATGGGTTACTCTATGATATGATGGAAAATGAAAGGCATGAGATAATCTTGATGATAAAATATGTTATGATTATTATTTAATATTTTATCTCGTTGTTGGGGAATGTTTTAAGAATTATATAGATTTGGAAAAAGGACAACAGGCAAACCGTGTGACAACCCGTCACGTTGGACAAAGCTGTGGGAATCGAACCCACAACCAAAGTGCAACTGGTATTTATCGCCTACCACTAAACTACGTGAAGTCCCTGGTTAGTTTGAATGATTATTTTTAGTTATATGATTTTATGAATTAAGATTAATTTGATTTTGGGTTATTTATGGAAATATATAAACCTATCATGGAGGATATGTGATTAGGTTAATTACTTTTCAATATGAGACTTTAAGTGAAACTAATGTTGTTTGGAGATAAATGTTACAATTTAACTTGGAAGACTATGTGACTAAATCCTTCAGATATTTGGGTTTCAATCTTAGTTTGTTTTACTTTGAAGAATTTTATGGACAAATTGTTTATCGGATGGTCCTCATTGATCTTTGGGTTTTGTTGGACAAATTTTGGAGATTAAGAATAAATTTTCTTGTTATAAAGGGTTATCATTTTCTGGATTATCTGATCTTGTACTAACCTTTTTTGTTTTGTTTTTGGTTAAAGTCTAAATACATTGGAAGTATATAGTTCTCTTTTGTGGATTGGGTGATTCCCTAGAAGTTGATTATAGTACTCTTAATGTGAAAAAGTCTTCCTAAATACTCGTCTTTTGGAGAAAATATGAGTTTGTGTAAGGAATCTAATGAAGGTTGAAAGTCAACATGATAGATGATTATGTTTCCTTATGAATAAATTCCTCAATAAAAAGTAACTTAAAATAAAAATGTTGTTTATTAACCTTTACTACTAGGGAATCGAATACCGTTTAACCCATCACAAGTTTGTGATTTTCTTGTGGTTAACTTTCTCCTAAACATGTTTTCTATCACTCTCCATCAGAACATGACCCTATGTTTTCTCCTCCATTTCCATGTTTTCCTAGATGGAATCCTAATATGGGTTAACTCGTGTGACCTCTGTACTTATCTTTCTTTATATTAAAGTGATTGTTTTACCGACTCTTGTTCCGATGTGGGACTTTCAAGGAAGTTTCCGAGCCGAATTTTAAAATTGCGAGGACCCAATTCCCAAAAGGGGGGAAGGATGTAACACCCCAGGTAAATAAAGAATATGAAATTTTCATATTTATCCATATTTGTGAATAAAATATTAATATTACTTTAAAGGGAATTCTATGCTCTATGGTGTACCCAATATGCAACAACAACTTTCTTTGAAATCTTACGTTGCACTCTAATAATAAAATAATATTATTTTAAATGGTAGTTAACGCCTAGCCGTTGTAATGGAGGGAATGAACAGAACTAACTACAAAATGATTATATATGTTGGTCAAATATTTATACTTTTTTTCAATAAATTTTAGAGGATTAAAAATGCAAATGAATCCAGTTTTTAAGCGTAAATATTCTAATATTCATTAAAAGGTCGATTAACCACCTTTTGATGGAGAACCCCTTTTATATCCAATTTTTGACAATTTTATAAGCTCTATTTTTCAAAATAAAAATATTATTTATGATTGGGACATTAAAATTTACCTTGGGATAATTTTTGGTATTTTTCTGACAGTGTTCTTTTTTCAATGAATAGTAAAAAATACTGCATTTTACATCAAAACAGATTTTTCATATAATTTAATTATATGGTTATATTATCTTCTTAATTTGTTTTAATGTGTAATAAGAATATATTTTTACCATGTAATTTAATTATGGTCATTGGGATAAATTTCACTTTGGAATTAGGCATAATCATGTGCCGAACTTTTCATAAATATTGTTTCTAAAAAACCTTCTATTTGTTTTGACAACGGGATGTTTTTTTAAATTAATTATTGCAATTTATGTGTTTGGAATTTGGTAAAATGTATTAAATATTTGGAATCATATGGTCCAAATTATTCAATTAAGACTCTTTTGTTTTTGGACATTATGAATAGTAACGACGGTAATTATCTTTAATTATCTTGATTAATGAGTAATCGGGTAGTTAAAGATAATAAGATAATATCATAATAATAAAAAATGACCCCAAAATGTGTCTTAAGGCTACTGGTTGTCTCATGGCCGACCATGGGATGCCTTGTTCCAGACATGGGGGCCCCATGGAATCACTTTTGTGAGAAAGTGACTTTTTATCTTTTTATTTTTAAAGAATGTTAAGTGTAACAAATAATGTATCACCTAAGTAAAATATTTTTAATTTTGTATAAATAAATGATCTTTTGGACTATAAATATTAATTGGAAAGCTAAAAATATTTCCTATATCATAGTATTTATTTTATAATTTTTATACATTAAATAAATTCAATTATTTATGACATCATGATGATCCAGCGATGACCTCATTATTTAACGATTTAAATAAAATGGAAAGATAATGTAAAATCTAAGACCTAAATATGTCCAAAACCTATTGGATGGGTGGATTTAGAACCCTTATCACCTTATCCTCGAATTTTATCAATGTGGTACCTTTTAAATCCGACACTCATTTTAAAATAAAGGAACATTTCTTTACTTTCCAGGAGTTCCCCTCCTCTCCTCTTATAAAAGGCCCCCACCTCTACCTCCTTACCCACACTTCCAAAGACTTTGGCTCGTCAAAACCCTGCCCATTTGTTCTCTACACATCCCTATATAACTCATTGAAGCCTCACTTTGGGCAGAAGACTTCCCAAGGAAGCATTTTAGCTCAAACCAAAGGGAGTTACCCGATTTTAAGGTAATGTCTTCACTTGAGTCCTTTTGTTTTATTTTACTTCTCCAACCCCATAAAAACTTTTTATTCATTTATTTCTTAACATATACAGTATCTTCAATATAATAGGATGTTTTTATAATAAGTATTCTAGCTACACTTAGACACACCTTCGTCTAATGGTTAAAGAACATACTGTTTCTTTGGTTGGCGATTTTTTGCCTCACGAAACGATGATTGTTCAATATTATTTTAACACCTTTAAAGGTGGCCATTATTATTTCACTGTATTTTATATATTATATATATGGTATTTTTGTTTACTATATACTTTTTTATTTTATATTTAAACCATACCTTTATTCTTTTCATGTTGTGTAAATGCGATAATTTCATATGTGGAAGTGTGGACTACCGCCCCCTCAAGTGATGTGACTCGTACATGCAATACATGGAACGTATAAAGAATGAAATTAATGATCATATGTGACCTATATAACATATATATTATACCATAATTATAATATATATATATCATTTATTTTTAATTCTGTTAATATGACAAATAAAAAAATGAAATTAGCGTTCATTCGTACGTACGGCCTACAGTCTCCATGAACGGTGCTTTTCGTTTTTATCTCCAAATGATATGTAATAGTATAAAATGAATATTTACTGGATATATATGATATTTTAATCATTAATACTATTCTGTAAATTATTTACTAATAACTACATGGACAATCATTTTTCAAATAAGTTCATTTTTGACTCATGTACCAAACATCGACAAGAACGTCTGATATGAACTAACATTATTAAACAATTATTATGACATTATAATATGTGATATGAACTGAATAATAATCTTTAAAGGAGGTCCTTAGGCAATTATAAATTTACCAAAGTTTATTATTCAGGAATATAAAGAAACGAACAAGACAAGTTGGACTTGATGTAAGAGATCTGACTCCTCTCTTTCTTTTAAAGTACACTCTTTTATGTCATTCCATTTAAAGCTCATATTTCTTGTTTTTGGGATAATATTTTATATTACTCTTACTGTAATTTTTATGTTCATATGATTAGAGACCCTATTCCTTCTCATCAATCCATTTTGGATGTCTTAAGGGGCGCCGTTAGGATGTCGAGTTTGCGTAAAGGATTTTTCATCTCACTTTTATTCCTGTGAGATTTATGATACATTTGACACAATTTCATTTGAGTGGTGTATGTACTGCCAATTATTATATACTTTGTGTAGTTTAATTTCATTTATGGCTGTTCACATCTTCATTGTATGACCCTTCTTCCATGGGGTGTACGTTCCGAATGTTACCCAACTCGGTAAGGGGACCTTTCACCCTCCACTTTTTAAAAGACTTCTTTTGTTATGTCTTTTAATTCACATACTATTATGTTGGGATATGTTCTTTTATATCCTTATTGATTTAAATTTTATTTCCAAGTGATGAGATGCCCTTTTTATCTCTCATCAACTAATTTTCTAAATTTTGAAGTGATGCCGTTAGGCTGTAGAATTTTACCAAGGGACCTTTTTAACCCAATTTCGATTTCTTTGGGTTCAACATGTAGTTATTGAATATGTAATACTTTTAATATGTGTGAATGAACTATTATTGTTTTACACTTAATATCCACTTATATTGGGTGTATTTATATTTGTCACACATAATTTTGAGATTAATTTATCCTTAATTTAAGGATACATTCTTTATAGGGGATTTCATCACATTTGACATTTCTATTGAGACTTCATTATTGTTATGCACAAATTCCCTATTATATGGTGTATATACTATCCATTGGAATATTATATCATGAATCCATTTATTCTCATGATAATATAATGTTCGGACTAAATGTTATTCCTCAATTATTGTATTCATGTGTCTCTAATTTTGGTAAAACCCCTTTAACCAATATATCGCTTTAAATGTTTTAATTATTTGTTCTCATTAATATAAATGTTTTCAAAATGGTTTTAAGGATTTATTTATATGGATATTAATGGTTTAAAATTTTAAAAGCTTCATGGTGGTATGGGACACTTTGATTCAAAAATCTCTTTATTAAATGTTTTAAATGATTTTGGAAATGGTTTCTTTTTTAATGGATTCATTATTTCAATATACTAAAATGTTATATTGTGATTGAAATGTGGAAATGTTATGTTTCCTTTTTGCATGTTTTATGTGATACGTTTATGTTATGGTTCTTGGGAATTGTTATGAAAATGGGTGGTTCCGTGATAAACTAAGGGCGGGTGAGCCCGATATAGCTCTCCAATGCATTGGGTAACGCGAAGTAGTGAAACGTTAAGGTTTATCCGAAGAGATTTAGGGAATATAATATGGTGGGTATTCCAATCATAACCAAGAGGGTTACTCCCTACGTAAGAATGTTATGAATTCCTCAAGTTACCTTTTATGTCTTATGATTTCATTGATTTATTCATGATTTGATGAGGTATGTTAAAGTGCCTGTGTTTTATGGGTAAATTATGATTTCATTATTATGTATATATGAACTCATGTTTCCTTTACATATTTTTATAACCCTTACTGTGCTTTTTATGCTCATCCCAAGTTTTTTTTTTGAAATGTTTTTCACATGTCAAGGGAACGGTACATGATATGATGATAGTGTCAAGGAAGTGTCAAGAAAGAATCCGTGTTTTATTTTAAATATGTTTCTATTGATGGGATAAATGAATACTATCTTTATATAACCACTTTGTTTAAATGTGGAATGTAATGCTTGTTTTATGATCTAATTCTCTAAAACTCTAAACCTGAAAAGATCCTCAATGTGTAATCTTGTAATAACTCAATATTAAGTCATGTTTAAGGCTGGGGTATTATACAAGGTGTTGTTGGCTCTAAAGAAGTTTATTGGGGAAGTAAAGAAGTGGTGGTTCTTGTTCCTCGTGGATTGTGAGGAGTGGTAAATCTCTTGGGAGGTGTTCTATGACCAGTTCGTAGCTGTGTTTTTTTCTCATAAATAAAGGTGCCAAGTATGTACGAGATTCATATCCTTCAATAAGTGAGCTCTATTGGGAGAGAGTTTGGAATCCATTTTGAAGAACCTTGTGTAATTTTTATTGGACTAATTGATAGATGGTGAAGACCATGTGAAGTATTTTGAAGAGGGTTTTCATCTATTGATCTAGTTACAGGTCCCCCATTTATAATGATGGAATTTATAAAGGTGCATAAAAAAGAAGATTTCAATGGAAAGATGTTATCCAGAACTAGATCATCATGAAAGGGGATTCCTCAGTATTTTTCAAGAAGTAGCTCTATGTTTGAGATTTCCCTGTTGTTAGGATAAAGGATTGTCCAATAATATATGTGAAGGTCATATCCATGAATGTCTATGGGGGTGATGGCTCTCAAAACTATTCAAGGGATCAGACATGTGTTTTTTGTGGACAGAGGAGTAATTGGCGGCTGGAGTGCCCAATCTTTCAAAGTAGTGGGCATGAACAAGATGTTTCACTTTGGGTTCCATAGATGAGGTAGTTACAGGTAATGCATAAGCTCTATGTTGTTTCAATTTGACATCAGGAAATAGTATATGGGTTAGGAAGACGATAGCCTCGACATTATCCTTTTCTATAGATAGAATACCACAACCTTTGAATTGGTCAGCTACAATTTCATAGAGGATGTGGTGTAGTTCATGGTTACATTTTTTTCTTTAGTACTTCTAGCGATATGATATCCAGATGTCCTTCAAGAGATCCATTTTCTTATTTTCTACCTACTTACATGTTTTATTTATCCGGTAGTGATGAAATATTTCAAATCACATACCCATATCTATTTTTTTGAATGTGGGGTGGTGAAAATTATAGTTCTCTTAGCGTTCACTATTCTATTTTGAGGTCTAGTTGACATGTTTTAATTATGCAAAAACTATGAGCTAGTTATAGGACACGACCTCTCTTGTTGAGATGTTATAAATTTAAATATACAACCACATGATATCATCCTTGGTATATATTGGTTGTATTCAGTGTAGTCTATCAGGGATTTATTTTGGATGAAGGTTGTGTTGTTTGATATGGATAGATAACCATCAGTGTTTATTGGAATATAAGACCCTCATATGGTGAGATATGTGTAATTTCATTTTAATAAATTAATGTTGAGTTGATTATTATTCCATAATAGGTATATCATTTTGTGATTTTTAAGGTCATATAAGAATACCCTGATGTCAGTCCAGAGGACATTAAATCAATACACCCTCGATTACAGATCGATTTGGGGATCAAACTATATCTTGATGTATAACACATCTCAAGGTCTTCATATAGTATGTAACCATGTATGTAGTGAGATATTCATTTACAAATCAATGGTCTATTTTAGGGTAGTTTGGTTCAGTCAATTTTCTCATTCTATGGTGAACAAATTTTTTTAATGAATGATGGATTTTGATTAATGATGTGTATCAATTATCATCTCTTGAACCATGTAATAGTGAAGAACAACTATCCACATTCACATATTGATTATTTATTCAATCAACTGATGTGGGAAATGTGGATCTCAAAGATCTATTTTTAGTTAGGATAACATCATATGCATGTAAATGATGAGGATATCTCAAAGAGTGCTTTTCTTTGTCATCATGGGCATTACGTGTTCTTTGTGATTTTATTTTCTGTGATAAATGATCCATATGTGTTCATGGGGTTGATAAACAACATGTTCTGTGAGTTTTTTGATATGTTTTTGTTGTTTTTCATCATCTATGTCCCTGTGTATACCAAAACATAGGAGGATCATTACGAGCATCTTTGTTCTATTTTGGGAGTCCTTCATCATCACCAGATGTTTGGGAAGGTGAAAAAATATAATTTTTGGGCCTGAGATATCTATTTCAGGAAAAAATTTGTATCCTAACCAAATGTTTCTATTGTTTTGTTGAAAATATAAAAATATGTGTTAGGGTAATCCCCCATGGTAGTGGAAAAGGAGTGAAGATTACCTAGAATCACAGGTTATTATTGGAGGTTCGTAACTGATTTTTCTATGCTTGTGACTCATCTAATAGTGTGGACCAGAAAGAATTGAGTTCTCTTTTAGACTGTCCAGTTTTAGATATATTTTCAGTACCTAAGGGTGATGTTGTTAATTGATCGTGTTTTTTGTATTCAAGTATAAAATGTTTTGATTGATGTTTTTGGTGACGCTTCACATATTATTTATGTTGTGTTCTGATACAGCAGAGATCACTCATTTCATATGGGTCTCAGTAGTTAAAAAACAATGAATGAAACAGTTCCACCCATGATCTTGAGTTGTTGGTGGTGATGTTAACCTAATGATGTGGATACATTACCTTATATAAAATCATTTTTTTTCACTGCTCATAAGATCCAGATGTATATTTTCTTCCTGAGAGACTTGAAACTTCATCAATGATGGTGGATGGATTTCATATAGGATTCCAACATGGATATATCATATACACATGGATGAGTATATTTTTTGTTTGATGCATTGATCATAAAGTCACATACTAATGTAGTTCCTGAATCATGTTATTTCTAGAGGGTGGTAGATGAACATTCAACATTACATATAAAAATTAGTAATGTTGGGGATGATGTTTTCTTTTCCAGGTGGTAGTGTAGTGTACTCTGGGGAATTACGTGGAACAGTCCCAATTCATGGATCTAAAGGTGGATTTCTTGAAGAAAAAATATATTTTTGGCGAAGCCCCTGATGGTTGATCAGAGTATGAACAACAAATTGCATTACATAAGGGTATTATTTTCATTCCCTTTATGATGAATGATATGGTTATAATATAGTTCAATAATCCCCCCTTATTGGTACATCATACTGGTGACAATGATACACTAATATTTTAGAGGTCTGTTTTGGTTGTCTATTTTAATTCATTCAGTTGTAATGATTGTGTATTGATGTTTGGTCTATCAGATGGTGATGACTAAGCACTATATTTCCAGTGGTTTGATCTAGTAATCAGATAATCCTTAGTGGAAGTGGGAGGATATTTTAAGGGTCTTTTTTACCAGTATACCTCAATATCAGGAATACAATGATGCTTTATGGGTGGTAGTGTATCATTTGATAAAATAAACCCAATTTATAGTGATCAGGGAGCTAAACATACTTTAGGTTTTGTTGAGATAGTATCTAGAGGTGGTGGTGAGACTCCATGGGGTCTTAAGGAGATCATTTCTGGTTGATATATTCATTTAACATCCAGGGTGTGGGGAGGACTGCTAATTCCTTTTGGTTACCAGCTATGGATTTTCATTTCTTTTCATCCTCAAACAGATAGTTAGACATAGTGAACCATCTAGTCTCTTTAAGAAATCATAGACTCCTATTCCCTATATTATCGAGGTTTGTGGATGAGGAACCTTCCCTAGAATTCTTTTTCTTAAAATAATAATTTTAACTCAATCATTGGCATGATACCATTTGAATCCTTTTATGGTTGAACTTACTATTATCTATTGTGTAGGATTATGGTAAGAGTGTTAGTCAATCTCATAACTCATATAGAATGTGATAGTGTTGGTGTAAGTGATTTGTCAGAAGATGAAACCATAAAACATTAATTAGAAATTCTAATCCAAGAATCAGTGGAGTTCTATAATGTATAATGTTGTTGATCATGTGTTTCTTAAGGTTTCCACGTGTCTTAGGTAGTGATGGTATGGTCATGAGAGTATTCTTTCTCCACAGTTTTTATGACTTTAGAGGTTTTGTATATTGTTGGAGCTATCAAATATAAGATCGTAATTCCCCCATATATTATCTAGATACCTGATGTTTTTCAAATATCATAGCTCAATCGTTATCATCCTGACAAATCCCATGTGATCAATTTGAGCGAGATCCATATTGCTGATGATGTGAAATTTATGTATTGTCTTGTAGAGATTAAGGACCTCCAGGATAAGGTTCTATATGGGCACGAAATCCCCTTGGTTAATTAATTATAGCAGCAAGGTGGTGTGGAAGAGATTGCGCAGGAATTTGATTAACGAATGCACTCTCATTACCCCCAAATATATGGTGTTTTTCTTATCTCTTGTAACACAATTTGTTTTGTGGTTGTAGACGTCTTTTGGGTTGCGAGATGGATTTGACTCATTACAAGTTGTGTCATTCACTCTTTTGAGAGGTATCTCCCTGGTAGAGTTTTATGGGATTGTTTTGGTTGTCATGTGGTTTTTCCATTTTCCTATTATAAAGTGGTTAAGCTCCTTAGTTGGAAAGAGCCTTGGGAGGTATCTCACACTACTACAAAAGTCAATTTTATCAGCGCTAAAAAAACCCCATTATCAGTGATTTTATGAGCGCTGTAAAGTGCAGTGCTAATAAAGTGGGGTTCCTTTTATCAGCTGTCAAAAAGCGCTGATAACGGGTACTTTTATCAGCACTATTTTTTTAGCGCTGATAAAAGGGGTCTTTTATCACCGCTATAAAAATAGATCTGATAAATGTCAAAAAAATTGAAAAAAATTAAAATATATATATAATTCATGGGAGGTTCGCATGTTGTACACCAATTCGCTGTTCCTGCGCCCCCCTCAACCTGCACATTGCACCACGCATAGATGTACCTTTACCACTTAGCCACTGGAATTCGAATACAGGACCTCCCCCCTTGCACGCTGTAACTTTACCACTTATCCATTTTGTTTTGTTCTCCCTTTAATGATATATCATGTTATATATATATATAGTTATATGTATTCGTATATTAATACAGATCCATATTAATATTAATTTATTTAGTTATATTAAAAAAAATATATATATATATATATTCATATATTAATATATATAGATATAACTATAATTTTTTACCCTTATATTTAATTTTTATTAATATATATATTTATAAGATTAATTTCAAATACATTTGTATAATATGTTATTTTATGTGTGTTTATAAATATATAAATAAATACATCCATATATTCAACACACACACACACACATATATATATATATATATATAGTTATGAATGAATACATAGAAATGTGGATGTGAAAAGTCATCGAGAATGTTAAAACAGCTATAACATCTAATCCAGATGTCCGTTACAACTCCAAAACTAGTCAACTCGACAAACATGAAACAATAATCAATATGATATGTGGTACAAGAAAAACTAACATCCTGATCAGAAGTGAGAGGCGTTTTAATGTTAAAACTTTCATAACATCTAATCCAAAAGTCTGTTTCAGCTCCACAATCAGCCAATCGGTGAAAATGAAACGATCTTCAATATGATATATTGTAAACATTTATCATACATCATTATCAGAAGTTATAGCTATTTGAATGGTAAACAATTGGGGTACCCCAACTAAAAATGCAGTTTTGGGGGCCTTATGGGCCTTTTTTGCCTTTAAAAACCATGGACGGTTTTACCCATCCACAGTGTCGTAGATATCATCACATGTTTTGATTTGATATGTTGTAGAGCTCAAAAGAAGTCCCGGATCAAAATATATGGCCGTTTGAATTTTGAGTTTTGCTTTCAACATATTTTTGATCTTTTATTTATTTAATTATTTTTTTAATACTCAATGTGTTATTACATGACTATTGGTGTATAAAAATTACATAATTAATAATTAAAAATATTTTTAAATTATTTTATAATCCTATTTTACTAAATATCATCTAAATTCATATTTGATTTCCATTCATCATTTCTAATACATATTTAAAAAATAAATATTATATTTATATCAATATAAATAGATTTATAGCTTTATATAATAATAAATTTTTTAATTTTTTTTTAAATTATACAATTTATCATCATTTTAAATAATAGCCCTAATAAAGGGGGGTCTTTATCAGCACTTTTAAACAGCACTGATAAATGTGTAGCACTTCCCTTGCCCCGTTTTGTAGTAGTGTCAAATGGTGCCAATTAGGATGACCCCATTTCTATTTTCTATCAGGTATGAAATTTTTCTCTTTGAGGAAAACAAAAATTTTAATGGTATCTAATATAGGGTCCCATATCGATGTAGATCAACCCTCTACGTGTTTCCAATGCCTGTGGATCTCAATAGAGGCTCAAAAAAATTATAGAGAAGGGTGGGTGTTGAAAACTGGGAGCCGTGAACTCTCACACAATGAAAGTGATATTATTGTGAATTAATATGTCAGGGTTTAAAAAATAAATAAAATAAAGGGGAGACAATTCATTTATTAGAAACATACCTCAACACATTACACGACATGAAATGGGATTACATGTTGTGTAATTTCACACTCTTATATATTTTAAAACAATTTCTAACAGCTCGGGTTGTCTAGCCCTGTGGTTATATTTTCTCTATCTCAACACTAGGTCACCTGATGACCCCAAAAAGAAATTTTGTGTATTACTTCAACTTGTTTTTATTTATATCTTCCATCATTTGATTAGTAATGATATGTCTTCGATCTATGGTTTTTTTCCTCCCTTCTTGTGGTTTTTCCCAGTTTGATCTATTTTCCCCTGTTATTCTTTCCATGTGATTGAAGGTGAACATCCATGGGTCGAATGTCTTTTAACTGTGTTTTTTATGGTTAACTAGTTCATCATAATCATTGGGTTGATTCAGATATTGTGGGAGGGGTGATCTATGATCCATTGTGTGGCCCATTCTCATGCGATAACCACCAATGATCTTTTGAGGTAAGGGATTAGTTGCTTCTGTATTTATTTAGATTCACTCATAGTGTTATAATTATTTAGCGCCTTGGGTATCAATGAGAATGAACTAATTAAATACATGAAATGGATTAAACAATTGGTATCTATTATATAAAAATGAAGTTTCTTTTTACCGTGATAATAGTTTTCCTTTTGATTTTTTAGATAGTGCGATATCTATACCTTTCATGGTTTAAGATGTTATTCATGATGACAATTGGCAAGGAATGTAAAGTTTTAATTAATTGATTATTAATTTCATAAATGTATTTAAGATGAATTTTAATTAATCAGGTTGTTTTTGTTTCAATTTAATGATAATAAAATTGAGTAATATTTGCATTATTAATTTAATTAGTCATTGAGCCTGAGGGAATTATTATTCTTGTTGAAAAAATAATTAATGTAATGTTAAATTAATTGATTAATTATAATTTTATAGATTTTGATAGCATGTTTCCTAGGACTTCCATTGTTGGAATGTGTGAATAATCAATCGGTTAAATCAAGATGGAATATGAACTAGGTGTTTGATAAAAGATAATGCCTTTGTAAGGTCTACGTTTCCCACATAAAGGTATTGGAAAACTACATTGTGCATTGGATTTTTGATACAACATCATGTGTGAATGATGAACAAATTTTTTTGGACAAGTGCCCATTATCGTGAATTTTTTATTCTATTTGTTATATGGATATTCAGGGAGGGATGTTGTGGTTGGTGGAGGGTATGGAGGCTTGGATGTTATGTGAGGCGGTGATTACTAAGCCTAAGGGTCTGTTATGTTACATGGGGCATAGAGGCATATTTTTTTGGATTAGTTGACACATTTGTTGGAGAGATGCATCAGTTTATACATGTAGTGTTGGGGAGGACACTCTAGATGACGTAATTAGTTGAAGATGTGATTACCCTTTGTAAAAAATTCTAGATTCATATTTGAATCATTTTTTTATATCTCCATTCCATTTACCACTGTTTGAGGTAGATGGTTGTGTTTAGTCACACTCTTTCCATGGGAAGTGAAGATGAATTGGGTATTCCAGGTGATATACATGTTATGATCCTTGTAGTTGGACATGATTACTCTATTTATATATTTGGAAACTACCCGATGGGTAGTTTATCTAATAACTCTATTGAGCCCCATGTGTTTGGGGAGATTAAATTTTTATTCCTGGAGAACCTATTAATATTAAATATATTGATGTCAATAAAAGAACAAATGTTTAACCCATGGTGATATATATTTTTTGGGTTAGATATTGGTGTTGAAATTATGAGAATCTGTCGGCTTCATCTCATTTTTCCTAGAGGGCATGGATGATTTCTGATATATTAATACAATGTAATGTATAAATCATAATGGTTAATTAATGGTTTTAAATTTATTAAATTAATTTTTATATGATATTAATGGATAAGATATTTTAATTTATATCCTTCAATGGTTGTGTACTTATCGGATATCTGGTCTTGGTAGTGGTATTCTGGAGTCCAAGAGTCATTACATGCAGTTGTGACTAAAACTATAATATAACCTTAGTGTTGTTATAAGGTATATGAAATCTTATTTTTTTATACACCACTATACCATTTCTATTATGGAAAATTACACCGTTGGGATTATGATCCCTGGGGGTGTTTTCCCCAACATCATACTGGGAGAATGGATGGATGACTACCCCATTATGCCATACTCTATTCTCTTGGTAATTATCTGTGCCGGTATGTAATGTGGTTATTATCCCCACATATGTCTGTAGAGGGTTGTAATTGTGATGATTATTTAAAAATCATATATTAGTTTATGAAGTAATACTATACGTATAACGTGAATAGGATGTGATGGTTTGAGGATCTTTACTCAGTGTATGAGATGTGATGAAATAAGGTATAATTTATGATGTATGATACATTTTTAGAGATATGTTCTAGATAATTAAAACTACATAATTGCATTTTGTTGTGTGGATGCAGTGTGTGATTCCCAAGGTGCTTGTTTTGGTGATTCGGCTAGGTGTCTGTAGGATATACTTTTGGAATGAGATGCTCTGGGTGTGCGACATTGGGGAAGAGTGGAAAACCAATGGGAAGAAGTATAGTGGTGTACTAGATATTATTTATTACATAATATGATTTTTTAGGCGATACATGGTGATATATTCCATGGTGGGGTTGGGAATATAGTATACTTGTTTAGGCGATTGGTTAGTTTCATATGTTGTTTATATTAATTTACCATGCTTTCTTCACTATTTCATGAGTGGTTCTTAGAAGGATCCTACAAAGTATGATGTTATAGTCACCCAATGATCATATACATTTATTTCACTATTTTTGTCATTGCTTGGAGATCAGGATGGTTACAACTAGCAGCGATGTTGCTGGAATAGTTTGGGCATCGTGGTCACTCTCATCATTACTTTCTTTTGGAACGTTCATTTTCCAATTTAGTTGTTCTAATACTTTTATGAAATTTTATATTTCTACTAGTTTTCTAATCTGTATTGTAGTTTGAGTACTATTTTCTAGGATTATATCATATCTCTCCCTTTCACATGTGTTTCTAATAGAAGGTAATGCATCCCATATACATGTTTTTTATACCCTCTATGCTAGTCCCCAACCCACGGCCTACCTGAGGTTAGACTCTATGGGACACTATCTCTCCTATATTAATTTCATCCAAGGATGGGAACACAATGTGGGTAGGGGATCGTGAAATAGTAAATCTCACATGAATAGGTGTACAATATTTAGTGTATCAATATTATTCAAATTACCTTTCAATATTTGGAGTTAAAAACATTTATGTTCATGAAAATTATTTTAAATAAGTATTTTCCCTTATTGAATAAATTATATAATATTACGAATATAAAAATTGATTAATATCTCCCATAAAATTGAAAAAAAATTATGTAGGTTTCTAAACAAAATGGTCATCAATTTCAAACAATGAGTTCGTAATTAATGAGTAAACCAAATATAATATTTTCCAAGGTGTTATTTTATATTTTAAATAATAATGTTTCATTTATAATAACTAAATATATATCGGAGTGGGTATTTTGATACCACAACCACACATGATAAAATTTCTTTACCTATTTCTAATATATAAAAAGAGAGTTTACAAAAATAATGAACGATCTGCTTAAAGATAATAAAAATTGAGTTCATTCCAATTCAAATATAATATGAGTATTATCAATAAGTATTTTTTTCTATTAATTCAACCTAGATCATAGAGTATATATATCTATTTTCCATTAATAAAATTTTTTTCACCTTAAAAATTGTTAAATTATAATTATATTAAAAGTCACTTTTCACATATATAATATTTGTGGGTACACTAATTATATGAAGTGAAAAAAAAATTAATATGAATAGTTTGGAAATTAAAAAATAATTCCAAGATGATAGGAGAACAATACAATGTCCACAACAACATAAATATTGGTGTGGCGTCAACTAATGTCACCTTAGTGTTCTCTTTATCCCCACTATAAGCTACATCTTTAAACACTTAAGGTGATGTAAAATTATCCAGTTTTCCATTATTTTCGCTTAATTAACTTTTAATAATATCCAATTTAGTCATTTGGTTCTTATAAAATTCAAGATAGGCATAGGTAATGGTACAATCATAAGCCTAAGGTATTGGGGAAATCATTATAATATGTGATTCATGGGGAACAATAATTGTTTGGAAATAATATAAGACCTAAGAAATAGTAGGGAAATTTTATATATTACGAAAAAAGATTTAATTTTTCTAATAGGAAATTTCAATTCATGTAAATTTTCAAACAAAATGTGTTCCAATTATTATCATTAATGATCACAATATTCCTTATGGAGGTTGTTCCAGTGTGTAGTACATCATGTTATGTGGAGTATTTTTTGCTCCGTTTTTTGTTATAATCTCTATGATTATTTGGTTGGCGGTGTATGTTGTTATACTATATAAATGAATATGCAACCAAATCTTCACTGGGATGGTGTAATCCACTTGAATATATTTTGTCTCATGAGGTGTTATTTAGATATTTTTTCATTCCTTCATATATATAAACACATATATATGACTATATGTTAAATAATTTTGGTTTTTGAATTTAATTTTTTGAATGGTTTTTTATAATAGAATTAATTATGGTTTTGTTGTCCCATGTTGTTTCTATTAAGGTGGGGTTGTGGGTGGAATTTGTGATTCCTCAAAATGATTATATATTTATAGTCATAATAATTTCAATATTTATATTATCTAATTCACATCAAACCAATAAAAATGTTACACTCTTTTTATGGAAAATTTTGTTTTGTTCCATATAAAGATGTAATTATTAAAAATACATAGTGAAGTTACTAAAATAAAATTGGACCTTGAATTTGGGTTTCTCTCATTGGAATCATCCTCATTAAAAATAATTATATACTCTTTAAATCATATATAACTACATAAATCATTTCTTAAAACAACCATATACAATAATATGTGGTTCTCTTTAAGGGTAATTTTTTTTACCAAATATTTTTTCTTTTATTCATCTTAAATTATCCATAAAAATAAATTGAAAATTGTTTATCCATATATGTGACTAATTATATATCCATTGAATAATAAATATTTAAATATAGATAGCTTACTAACCCTTGATAATATCTTCATGTGAAATCTTTATCTATAGACACATGGTCAAGGATCATTTAATATTTTATATTAATAAGTATAATTTTGATTTAGGAATCAATAAAATGTATTATGGTTTTTATATTATTGATATTATTATTTACTGGTAAATTAGTCGTGGTAGGATTTATTTCTTAAATATAATATGACTATTCTTGAATATCATTTTAAATTATTATATAATTACTACACAAAAATATTTAATTTATAATATATTTTGTTTTTATCCCATTAAAACTTATATAAATTCAATATTTTACTCATGGATGGTCAAAATATTTAGAGATAACTTTCAGAAATAAATATTTTATAATTGAATTAGATAACCCCATTTAATTATTTTCAATGAATCCAGTTTTTCGAAAAAAAAATAATGAATCATCCTTATATATCTAGACTAATTTTCATTAAATATTTATGGTGTACCTTCTCTTTCCATTTTAATTGGGATGGGTTTTTGTAATGGTTATAGTATTGGAAATTATTTCCAAATGATTGATCACTCATGGATGATTGATTTGAATAAAACATAGAAGTATATTTCTATTATATAATGATGATATATGTGTGTTATCTATTGTTTTGGTATTTTCCTTATATGTGGGTTTGGTTTAGGGTCAGAGTTTCACTTACCCATCATCAACAAAACTATAATATGATAAATATGGTATAGTTTGGTGGGGTTACCATACAGTTTACAATAAGCATAATGTTGTTTTAAAAAAAAGCTTGATAGTTGGTTTTTTAATAGTGAATGTGGTTGATTGTTTTGGAAGAAATTGTAAAAAAGAATAAAAATTGTTACTGAGTTTTATTAATTGTGAAAGGTGATAACTATTAATGTACATTAATTGTTTTGATATATTTGGAGGATATTTCACAAATTGATTTGTTAGGTAATGAAATTGGAAAAGGTGGTGGTGATGGGTTATAACACAACAATAGGATTAACACGTTGAATTTAAAAAATAATAATCAATGTGTTGGGATGAAAAATATTTATGTAAGGAAATATATTAATTGTGTGATCCATAAAATATGAATATTGTATACATGTTTTAATTTAAATGAGTTTTATACCATCATAAAGAAGATTATTTATTTTATATAAAAATTTTTTTATGTACATTTTATTGTAGTGTGGTTATTTATTGGAGACCAGTTCCATTATGTTTTATTTAAATATTTAATATCATCTGAGTATGAGATTTATATTCTTTTTTATGTGGTATAGAGTTTTCTGTCATGATCATTAATTACTATAAATTATTATGGTTTATTTTAAAATAGTAACTATGTTGTATTATCTCCAATAAATTAAACTACATTTATTTTTATTATGATTTATAGTAATTTTTGTGTGATCAGACCTATGCATAATGAATTTTCATATTTTTTAATGAAGAATAAATTATTTGATCTTAACACTTATAACACACAAAAAATATAATTTTATTCTCTACTATATAACATCATGTAAAATTTTATTATCCACTAAATGCAACCTAGTCTTGTACCTATATCATTTCAAATAAAAAATTTCTAAAATACCAAATAATATCATTTTTGGGTGATTTTACTAGTTGTTCCACTACACATCATTGTTCCAGTAATATTATATCTATACCCAAAAACTATGGTATTTTATATTTTAAATCATCAATTATTCTACTTTTTAAACATTATTTCTGGAATATCATGGTATAACCATATGGGTAAATCTAACATCATGTTTTATAGTGTAATTTTAAAAAAAATCTATTCTAAAAATAATTATATATTTTAGATTTTTTTCTAGTAATATTATTTCATACTTTTAGAGGATAAATGTGTTTTTATTAGTGTTAAATGAGATTCCTTTTTATCCTCTCCAGTTATTATTTTTCCTAACAATTAAATCGATAAATATAATTCTACTGATGAATGTAAAATAAATAATGAAAACATATTTTGTTTCCACCCAAAAACAACCTCAATTAATTTGTAAAAATCACGATTTCAAATCATAATATGTTAATACAAAGGTTAATCACACAAAAAACATGAATTTTTTTAATTTACTATTTAAATTTATTTGTGTTCACCAGTAGTGGTTATTTCTCATTTCCCATTTTCCCACTACAACATATTGTAATGTTCTTTTGATCTTATAGGGACCCACCAATCATTATTTGAGTTTATATTGAAACAAATATAAACATAAATTAAACCATAATATCATATATCACTTGTTCTTTTTAATAGTTTACATGTGATGGTTTATTTAACCTCTTATAATTTCAATGTAAATTAATCAATTTTATTATGTCTATATTTAAATATACTTATACTCATACATCCCCAAAATTACATTCATTAAATATTTTTCTTTTATATGATTAATTTCATGGTATAGATAATATAGTTTTTGGGTTTTCTCCCTCAGTTCATGGAATTGATTCCTATACACAAAATAGAACAGGTACATCCATAATAATTTTTTTCACTACTTGAATACCCATAAATTATTCAATGATTATTATCAACAACTATTTTCGACATAAATTAGTAGTTTTAAGAAAAACTCATTCCAAGTTAGTAATATAAAATTTTCATGTTTTTAGGGATTATATGGACTACATGTATTAAAACATACACTCTATTTCTCATAAAATCCTCATTTATTAAAAATATAAAAAATTTACAATTAAATTTGATCAATAATGATGGCACCCAAAATCCTAGAATTTATTTTTTTTTCCTCGAAATAATTCTATACAAAATTATTTTCTTGGTTGTGATGGCTTTTTACATATATATAATAGAAACCTAATCCTAAAAAATGAAGAAATATATATGTCTATAGTGTAAATGCTTAATAAAAACATTATTTGGATCCCATAAAAGATAATAAAATTTTAAAACATGGTTGCATACTAAAAAATATTATATCTCTTATCAATTATTCTTATATGTTTATAATGATCATATTTCATTATAATTCATTTTGAATCACAAAGATTACATTTTATTAAAATCCAATATGATATATTTTCCCCATTATTTCTAATGAATCATGATGTAATATAAACGATGATTATTAACAAAAGACAAAAAAATAAATATCATTTTATAGAACATATAGTCAAATCAACCCATCCCCTAACATAATAAAAAATTATGATCATTTAAAATATAATATTTCTCATAATATTGCAACATAATTTTCTATTTTCCAAATATATATCATAATATTATCTTTGTATAAAAATAATTGTTGTAATCAATGAGTTATGGTATAACCATGAGGTCCATTCTAAATTTCCGTACATCTTGAAATTCAACCCATACTTCACCATGAAAATACAAAATTAAATAAATAAATTATATTATTTAATGATTGAAAAAAACATTCTTGGAAAATAATAAGTCATTTATTTCATGGTTAAACTCTAGGTCTAAAAGGATCATATAGTGATCCAAGCTAAATATAAGTAATTATTTCATTGTTTACATGATATAATTCATTCATCTAAAAAATAGAAACAAAACATTATGTACGATCAATAAAATATCTTGCAGACTTACAAAATAATATTATTTTCATTAAATGTTTATAAACATTTCAAGATTGTTTTTTTAGTGATACACACTTCTAGAAAAATTGTTTCATATAATTATCATCATAACCAAGGTAATGGAATTAAAACAATGGTCTTAGATTAAATTCATCATAATTTAATATTGTGAAATGGTCATAATCGTAAGATAAAAAACATGAGAGAATAAATAGCATAGGTGGAAATGTAGATAAAAATAACATATGGTCATTATTGACTATCATGAAAATTGATTTACTGATCATCTAATGAAAACATGAAAATAAATAATGGTCATCAAAATCAAATATTATAAGTATATAATTTAAATTTAAAAACATAATATCATAACGTAAAAAATTAAAACATTATTACAAAATAAAATACCATTATATTTTTCAAAACCATGGAAATAAGTTATATTTTAAAGAATTTATATGGAAGAAATCATAAATAATATTTATCAAAAACACGTTTAATTTAAATGTTTCCAAAAAATAAACTGAAAAATATATATGAATGACATTAATAAAACTAACTAATGAATTATTATTCTCATATCCTATATACTTGAAAATATTATGAATAAAAATTTTATCATCTCATTCAAAAAAAAATAACATTAAAAAAGTTCCTCATATATAATTCAAAACAAATTCTTTTTAATAATGTTTTCAAATCCACCATCACAAAAATTTGGAATAAAATCTGAAATATAATTCACATACAATTCATGAGAACAAATCCTCACACATTTCCTTCACACATTAAAATAGTGATCAAAACATATCATTCCATATTCACACATCATTTTATTGTATCCTCATCCAGAAAACCATAAATAATTTATTTTAGGGAGATATAGGAATAAAACAATTATTATTAATATATATAGATAATCTGCTTTATTCATAACATCAAAAATAAACACTGTAAGAAAAAAATAGGTTTCACACGAATTTATGATGATATAATAGAAATTGACCTAAATTATATAAACAATTACAATAAAAAAATACTTATCATCACAATAAATTATTTAATTATAATAATTTGAATATGATTAAGTAAAAATAGTTTAAATGTATTCATATCCATTAGAGATATATAATAAAATGACAGTGAATATCTTAAAAAACAATTTAAAAAACAATATGATCATATGTGTAAAATAAAAATATTTTGTGACTAAAAAATTATTAGTATATTAATAGATATGTTTAAATACATTGAAAAATAATAATTAAAAAATTAATAATACATCATTGGAAAAATATAATGGCAATAAAAAAATATGTAGTTGATGAAATGGAAATTGATTTTGAAAGGATGAAAAAAAATATTGAGTGGCCAAAAATAACATGGATGAAACCCTAAATCAAGGAATGAGTTACCCAAAAATTAATATTAAAATTGGGTAAAAGAAATAAGAAGGTCAGATAAGAAGGCACTTCGGAATATATGTAGGTTTAATGGTGAAAATTGGTAAAAAATTAAAGTATGTATAAGGAGGGGAAACTATCAATAATAAAGATGGAAATTTCTTTCAACATTAATAATTATTCAAGAAGGAATAGAAATCATTAAAGATTAACATATTAAATAAAAATGTCCTTGGAATGTATAAATAGAATATTCAATATAATATTTTAAAGTAATCTCAAGGATAATATTTATATATCAATAATTTGTATGACTTCTAAATGAAATATTACATTATTTAAGATATCAATCCTATCCCCAAGTAAGGATGATAAAAAAACTAAGTTAAATTTATAGGATACAAAATAATTTTCGATATATATTTAATTATTAAATTACCTAAAAAATATAAATAATTATTATTTATAATATTAGTCATGCCTCATTAAAGGGATATTGAGATAGAATCACAAACCTTGTTGCCCCCCTTAGTCAATGCACTCTAAACAATTATATAATGAAAATAAAAATCATTATATGCTCTATAATGTTATTATAAATATAAATAACCATTTAGTAGATTAATTTAAAAGGATACCATTAAATTATATTGGATTTGGGTATTCATAATAGAATAATGGGAAAATAGGAAATGATATATATAGCATGATGGGTATTCTAATGGATTGTAGAATCAGAGTATTTGGAAAAAAAATATAGTTTCTTATTATTAAGAAATTAAATATATTATAAAGGATTTATATTTAACATGATGAATCACTATATCATGGTAAAATAAATCATATGAAAAAAATGATCTTGAATTTGAAAAGAAGATGAATTTAGTCATCGAGTAATTTTAGCACCACGATTATTGTACAATACATAATATAAAAATGGAATCAAAAAATATGGGGTATTTAATCAAAAACCTATAATCATTTTTGCTATTAATGATTAATTTCTAAAACATGTAAGAATGATAACATAAGAATCATTAACAAATGGAATATCTGGAATTTATAATGAGGAGGGAAAAATCATTGAGTGATTTTACCAGTCTGGGTATAATACAAAACGGATATTAAAATTTTACTAATCCAATATAAGGGACATATATCATAGGCATTTCAGTTTTTAGAGATTGTATTAAATATTTAGAACACAAGTTATTAAAATTCCATGCTATTAAAATTTCATAGAATATGGAGGGTCATGAACTCCAAAAAAAGACAGAGAGAATCATATAGGGTCCTTAGAAGTGTAGAATAAATTAAAATTAGACTATAATATGTTATTAATGTAATTGAAGGTAATTATTTTATCAATTATGAATTATTTTATGATTAAATGAATGATTATGAACATATGGAATCATAATAACAATGAAAATATTGTTTTACAATAAGAAAAGAGATTGAATTAAGATGTGGAGGGAAAGAATCATATTGAGATTGTGGAAGAACGTTGAATAATCATAATGTACAATGAAAGGAAATTTAAGTGTGATAAGAATAGTATATCCAAAATATTTTATATCTTTATTTTATTTTATTTTAATATGTAAATGTGTATAGATTATATAATGGAATTCAAAATTGATTTTTCAAAATAAGATATTGAATCAAAAAAGAGTTAGATGACCCTTGAAATTCTATAATAATTATTAAATGATGGGAGGTCTCCTCAAAACCTTGATAAATCATATGGTAGAATTTATAGAAATTAATAGTTTGTAATATCATGATCCAATTCATTTGTGGTGGATAGGGATGATGAAATGTGTTTGAGAGTGATCCTTTAATATGTGAAAATGGATCACTATCATTGAACCCCTTGTCATGTAATGGTTAAGAATGGAATAAAATGGGTGTTAAGTATTTTAGGTGTGTATTTATTAGTTAGGTGTTGAAATAATTGATTATACAGGTGGGAGTGACAATAATACCAATCATGGATTACTAGAATGTGTAAGTTACCATTTAATTGTTCCTATACCATTTTATACCCTTATTAATCTTGATTAAAAATTAAACATGGTAATCATTTTATTACAATAATTAATTTATTTCTTATTTTAGGAATTTATGATGTGTCAAATAAGATTTTTTTCCATTTTACCTAATTTCATTACAAAAAAATAGAAAAATCATCTTTTTAAACAAACCATATAATATATAAAAATAATAATTTTTTAAAAATGATTAGCTTTTAATTATTATGTGTTCATGGTAATATTTATGATTGATAATTAATTTCAAGAGTCCATATATATATATATATATTAGAAAATAATACTTTTTCAAAATTTAAAATAGATCTACATAATAAAAAATATTCAAGATATTTAAAATCCCAATTCGTTGAAAATAAACACATTTTGCAGTATGAAATTTTTACGTTGGATATCATAATTGTTATAAAATAGAATAATTTGTTAATTAATATTTAATATAGACATGTTGATTGTAAATATGATAGTATATTATTCCTATTCAATTTCAATTTGTTTAAAAAAATCATAAATAAATGAATAATGAGGTAAAAAATTTAAAAATATATCATTTGTTCTAAAATATAAAGAAAAAGTTTATAAATATATATATATATATATATATATATTTTAAAATTTATTAATTTAACCTAAAAAATATTTTCTTATTTTTAATGGGTTTATATATTTTTTTATAATTATATATTAATAATGTTATAAAGGAAGCAGTATTAGTTTAAACATTATATTTTATAGTTTTCCAAAAACTAATTTTTTTAGAAAACTAAGTATTGTTATTAAAAATTTTATATTATTATAATCAATTCAAAAATGTTATATATTTTTTAAACATAAATTATTAAAATTTAATAATTGGGTTTTTATATAAAATCCATGAATATAATGAAAACATGATAATATAGGTAAATTTATTTTTAAACTGTTAATTATTCATTATTCTAATTTTCTATCCATAACTTATTATTTTATTTATAATATATGATTTAAAATTAATTAATAAAACTATTTTTAGCTCGCTCAAGTAAAATCCAATTTTATGATAATGTCTTGACACTTTTAAAATTATTGTACTATTTGTTTATCAATGAAATATATATTTAATTATTGTTAAAACTAGTATTAATAAAAATTATACACGTAATTTATTTTTTGGATACTTATATTCGTAAATGGTAATTCAATTTTTTGGTTTTAATGGTCATAATAAATATTTATGTTTATTTTTAATATATCACATTTTCATTTAGCATTTGATGTTGTGTGTGTCTCATGACTTCGAATGGAATATATTAAAAAAATTATACAATGAAATGTCCGCAGATTAAATAATCCCAATCCTCATAATAAAATTAGTTTATGAAATTTATATATTGTCACATGATGATGAAGAAAATCATGGGTATCCATATGATATTACCGACTAGATAGTTAATTTATATTGTTGTATCAATGGTAAAAAAATTGACATAATAATATTTTTTTATTCCTTCTTACGTTGGATATTAAATAATTTATTTTCATTCAAACAATTTCGGTTATATAACCCTCTTGTTTAATTTCATTAAAATATTCAAATTCATACTTATTGTGATTTTTATTTTACTTATATTTGAAATATTAAAATTTATTTCCCTATTTCATATGTTAATATGGATTTTATGATATAATAGAAAATAATTTTTAAAAATATAATTATGTTTGCATCATTGGATCAGTATAAGATTCAAATTATCAAAAATATAATCATATGATATTTAAATATTATATCTATAAATTTTATTTGATTCTCGATGATTCATCAACTAGATGTCACTAAATATTTTGGGAGTGATCAAATTTAAAATTGATAAAAACCATTACTACACTAACAAAAAAAGACTAATATAAAAGATGATTGGTTCGATCTTATAGAGTGTGTGGAACAAAATTGTGAAAACTCTGAACATGGTTCAGGTAATTCAAATATATGTTTATATTAATGAAAATAAGGAATCATATAAAATAAATTTGTTAAAAATGAAAATAATAAAAGTGGGGATTTGGTTTCCAGTAGAAGTTTTTCTAAAAACAATGGATAAATGCACTTCCATAACAACAATGCTCATTTGTTGTGCAATAAATCATATTAAAATAGATACATTAATGGTAAAATTCATCAATATAACAATAGAATCTTAATTTATAGGGGCCTAAAAAATTTAAATAACCATTATTCATTTTGGTAAGATTTTAGATACAAAATAAAAATCACATTTCATATAAATGAATTAATTATTGGAGTAATATGGGTATCATATTTTATTTAAAATAATGTTATATGTTTTGATAGAAAATATGATAAATGTTCATATGAACACAATACCAATTGATGAAAATAATCACTTAAAAAGGATGTCATTTTATATTCTAGGAATGATCATATTATATGTTTTTTAAATTACCTAAACTCCAATAACAACAAAAGAGTAGTAATGTGTATGTGTGGGGTTGATTCCACATGGAGTGGAAAACACAAAAATAAAATCTATTTCTTAAATGATATGTCAATAATAATTGATTTTAATTTAATTAAACTAGTACTGAATATTAAATAAATGAATTAAAATAGAAAATAAGAAAAGCGGTGATCAGATTTAATGGAAAGATATTCAAAAATTAAATATTGAATACACTAGAAAAATAAAAACACACAATTTTTGAAAATCAGTCAAATTTAATTGGTAGGAGAGATGGAAAAAATATATAATAGAATCTAAATTCAGATTTTTATTAGGAATTAAAATAAATAGAATCCATTAAGATCATATTACAATTAAAAATTAAAAACAAATTCAATGGTCATGGGTTAATTTAATTAATCACGTTGTGTTCAATCAATAAATTAATCACACTTTATCTATAAATTTGTAAATTATATGAAAACATTACATAAATCTCAATTTAATTGAACAGAATCATTACAAAACGGAATAATGTAATAAAACAATGTGGTATACACAAATTTGGACTAATTGAACTCTCCCCTCAAGATTTAGCCAATAATTATGGGGTAATTTCAAATGATAAATAAACCACGTTCTATAGGATATATTCCAGTAGAGAAGAAATCATAAATAAATAAAATAAATTTAAATTGGAATTCACATAATTATAAAACAGGCATTTCATCAAATCTAGAAAAAAGAAATAAAAACAAAAACTTTTCTATGATGAACTCCATGTCAAAACCCAGTTGTAGCATACTGAATTGGAGACTCTCAAGTCCTTTAATGGAACTACAATATCATTTCTTCAACACATATTTTTAATCTTAATGGTATTCCATGTCTCCCATATACTGAATATTAGTACTCAATGGCTATTCTGATCAAAATAGAAAACACTTGTCAAAGATATGTAAAAATCACTATTTTTTGTCTATATAAATTATTCACATCATTTATTGTTTACAAGACATGTAATGTATGTAATTCAACGTCATAATTATTTCATAAAATCACATAATGACCTTCATTCATTCCTTGAAATATTTTCACATCGTAAAATATGTTTTCATTTAATGTTATATCAATTTATATTGTAGAAATCTATTATTTCCTCTGGTTCGTCAATTTTTAGCCTCTCAGAAATCTTGTGATAATTTAAAATCATATAAACCTTTTAATCATTGGAAATAATGATCATTTTGGATTCAATAATAAATCTCTGCTTCATTATATTTCCCTTTTTTCTCAATCCCCTTTGTGTCTTGGAGAAAAGTGTTGTTTTCCTTTCAATTGTTACACATGTAGTTTGTTATAAAAAAATACAAAAAAAATTCATATCAGGAATGACATCCATGTTCAATGAATCAGTATTCAACCAAAATGAATATAATAACACAGTAGTATATATATATATTATATATATATATATATATCAAATAAATCTTTTAATTTTTTCATGTTATGTGATATGTTTATATGACTGGTAATGTTACTTTATTGTGCGAGAATCCACGATATCCTTTAGCTCTTCTATACTAATCCTCTATAATATTATGTGATCATCCAAAAACATATATTATAATATTTTATGCGGTATTTAGATTTCTTTCTCTTAAATCAATAATCATAACATCATTATATTCATGTGGTCATGTTGATCCACTTTACAGCTCGACAAGAAATGTCATTTTATTGTAATGTGTTCCAAATGTAATTGTTATAATAAAAATACATAAAACATTATAATTAGACATGAATATATTATAAAAATAATAATTATTCAATAATAATTAGTATAAAAACAAATTAATATATAGATACAATATATAGATATTTAATATATCTTGTAATATTATCACAACGTGTAATTGTTTGCATGAGGTGTAATGTTAATTTAGATCTATGGAAGCCACATTTTCTTATGGAAGTTATATTACCCCCTTCTAGAACATATTGTTATCATCAAATATCACATATATCCTTCTTTCAATGGAAATATCAATGATTTTGGCTATGATCTTCATTATAGGTATTATTAAATTTTTCTTTCAAACTGATCCACTTTGCTACTCCACGTGATGTGAAATTTTCTAAATAATTGACCATGATGTTTCGCATAACATATCAATAAATAAAACATAAATATCACCAATTAATCTCATATTTCACCAATCATTATAAAATTAAAATGAAAATATGAACACATTAGTATATAGATAATATATATAGATATCACTTAAATCATTATGGTGATGTTCCAATGCTCATTAAAAACATCCAAGAAATATTATGTTTAATAGAATATAGTGAAATAAAAATAATGATTGGTATATAATTATGAATTAATTAGAATGTTATATATTAGTTTTAATTTATTTGTTCTTATACTTTCCCATTGGTCGAGGAGGTTTAAAAGGTACATTATCATTGTAAAATACTTGTTAAGGTAATCGACATGGATAATGCCTTAACTCTAGGTATTTGAAGCATTTGAAAACCATACACTATAATTAAAAAAAATATTATTTTTTAATATATATTTATGGTTCAGATCATTATAGTCAACCATTCACAATAGGAATCCCTTTCTTCTTCCATTGAGACATGTCTTTAGGTGATTCTTCCCACAATTTTGTCATTTATGGAGAAGATTATTCAACCCATTATTATAATTGTCACCTGATATTATATAGATATTTTTCCTCCTCATCATTAATGTCTCTAGAGTAGTTTAATTTTTCATGTTTTTAGTTATTAATCATGTTATATAGGTCAGAATACCAATATTATTCATTTCACCATCTTCAATCCAATTTTGATTCCCATTAAAAAAATCAATCATATTTCCATCACATCCTTTATTAATAATGTTTCTCTATATTATAAGCATTTATTAAAAAAATATTTAATAAAGAGTAATAAATATTTTTATCAAAAGGCTATATAATATTCATATTCACTAAATATATTACATTATAAAATGATAACATTAGTTTTTAGTTAATTCATGTATCACATTCAGTTCAATCTATATTTTTATTACAATATATGTCTTATTTTAATCATAATAATTCCACAACATTAAAAATAATTCATAATAGAATATCATGAGATTGTGATTAATCAATTAATATCCATTGAGAAATTATAACAATATATGTATTATCGGGCCCACTCATCTTGCATCAGGGTGATGATTGATTCAATAATAATCAAACCCTTTTATGGGTGATTATCACATGTACTATATGTGAAGCCACCAGATCAAAATTCCAATATAACGACATTTATTTTCTTCAATTAAAAATAACATACTAAATTATTTTCCAATATTTCGTGTGATAAACCTTAATAATGAATCATTTATATGGTATTTACATATGAATTACGAAATTAACACCAATTATAGCTACCAAATTACCAACTAAAAAATAAATCATCCTTTTGAAACCAACTATGTTTTCCAAGAAAATACATAAATAGATATTAAATTGATTACACGGTTAAATTAATACATCCGAAATATATATTCACAAATAAAAAATTGTTTGTTTAGTATCCTGGAGAATATATATATATATATATCTCTCTCTTTTTTATAGAACTTGTTATAATTTCCCAATAATAGGTCAAATATATATGATCCTATTGAAATATCATCCTATATAATCATAGTCATGGACTAGGGAATTGATAAACAAGCATTATTTGAGATCAAATTCTATGTTAGAAAATAATATCCACTAGAAAATATTTTATGATCATAAGATTTTGGGAAAACATGAGAACCATAAAATTATTAGATAAAAATATATTCCATTAACTTCACCCTTCTGTTTTGAGTAACAGGGTATACTCCTAGCCTCTATTAGAACTGGTCCATGTCAACACCCTTCCATTTTCATGAATTTCCACCCAATGGTTCCATATCATCTCTTTTTTGTAATATTTTAATGTTATTTCTATGGTTCTAAAGGCCTCCAACAACCATTATTTGTTTTTTTGGGCATTCTCTCCATGTGGTAGACCAATGTCCAACATGTGTAGCTTAATTGGAAAATTAGTTAGAAATGGGTGGTCGATTTATTTATTCAAGGGATAAATATATCAATTTTTTAAAAACAATACTTAAAATATTCTATTCTATCTAAAAATTCCTCATCAATTATTATTTATGATTAAATATTTAAAATATATTGTACTTTTAAAAAAATTACCTCACATAAAAATATAATATTTAGTTTTTTTCATCATAATATAACCTCATTTTTTGTATACATTATGAAAACACTAAAAAATTACATGTCATGGAAATTAAAGCCAATTCAACACTCGTCTGATAATCATTTGTTATATTTCATGCATTAAATAAAATTCCCTTATATGAATCCACAAAAACACTTAACGAATAATCACAAAATGTCCTCCCTCTAAACACATATTGACACATTGAAAACATATGAAACACTTATCATTAAAAATATCATTTCATAAATTAATTTAAAATATCTATAATATTTTCTTTGTGGATGATATAATTTAAAATAACAGTTCATATATTATAGTGAAAATTATTTTCATCACATATAATAATTTAATTATTTTGAAAAATAAAATTGATGATGTAATGAAATGATGACATTATAATCAACTAATACTATATGTGTAAAATATAAAAATTATTTCCACACTCTATTGAAAAGATAAAATTATTTTTCCTAAATAAATTAAATAATTCCCTATAATAGACTATATATAATGATAGATTTAGTAAAAATATCATACAATAAAAATTTATTCAATGATAAAAAATTCAATAAAACTATTTTAATAACATGGAAATAAATTAACAATGATTCCCTTTCATAAATGAATAAATAAGGTCTTATTTTCTTAAAAACGATTTATCAGCCATTTGAAGAAAAATATAGATTGAAATTGTTCAAATACATGAAAATTTAAGATATAAATGTTGACGAACAAAATAGAAGTGGTTTAAACGATTTGGATATTATACATTCCATTAATATAAATTTCAAATATTCTTTTATTAACATAAATTATTTATTAATATAAACCATAACGTAAAATCTCAATTTTTATTTGTTGTGCCAAAAATTCATATATATTTAAAATATATTTATTATATAGATATTATAGAGAATTATTGGAATATAAAAACATATATATCGTTACTTTAATTTTTTATTAAACTTTTAATAAAAATACTTATTTAAAATGAACATTTATGTGAAAACTAGTATGGTTTCCATGAGTTCCTTATATTAAAGGATCATTTCCTTGAACCATTTTCATTGTTTCATCATCTACATAATCATAAAAATTTCATAATTGAACTTTTATTCTGTATATGACCATTCTTGACCAGCCAAATAAAGTTTTGAAGAGAAGTGATTTACATCAGTTCATGGATACTGTAGTTGGTACATATGCAAGAGTGATGTTTTAAATTTTTTATGTATGGATAGAAAGATAGAAAAATACTAATTTAAAATTATATAGTAAATAATAATTATATAATCATAATTATATGATAAATATTCTAAATATTCATTAATGTTATTCCTATAACCATCAATATCAAGTGGAAATTACCAATGATTCACATTTTACCGTGGTGGTTGTAGTTAACACGAATTCATGAGGGACAATATCATTTTTCAATAGTAAAAATGAGATAAAACATGATATAAGATTTACCTAAAAACATATATTTATATTAAATATAATTATTTCATCATGTAAATGTTGATATTTCACATTTTCAGTATATTAATGAATGTTATAAAATTGGAAAACAATGTAACAAAAAATACCACTTCTCTGAATCTCCTTCATTTAATGAACATTCAACCTCAATTGATCGTAATTGTTTGATTAAAAATACCTCAATTTCTAGGATAAGTATTTTTTAGGGTATTTATTAATATAATTTTCATGACATACGACTCATGTCATGTGCATAAGAGAAGGTTGGATGTTCCGCTTTAAATGTGAGATGAGTGGAATAGTGGGAATTATTAATGATATTAAAATATAACATGGTAACACGCATTGGAATTCAGTTTGATGTCTTTTAAATTTAAACTTTTCAAGATTTTTGGTTCTATATATATTTAATCAAGATTATTTTGGGCACATTTTTAGGTTATTAAATTCTTTATGTCAATATATGTACTCCTATGTATCCCTTATATCCTTTAATAAAATAATGAAATTTCACCACTATTACAATTAATATTGGCCGTAAATTAAATTTGACTATTTAGTAAATTGTTAAATGGTGATTAAAAATATTGAACCCACATTATGAGATCAAATTTCAATACAATTTATAAATTCTTTAATAAATAATTATGTAACATGCAATGATATTTTGTTATGAAAAATGAATTTTTAATTTATTTACCATGCCATGTAAAAACCATCCGATGAATGTAAATAGTTTTTATTTCTTATATTATTTACACATTTACGAGAAATTCATAAATAATGACTAAATAAAATTTTTAAATTAAATAAATGCAACACAAAAAAAATGTTTTCCAAAAAATATTTTCCATTTTACCATCAAATTATGTTATATTCAATAATAAGACAATTATAAAAAATAAATGGATGATTACATAATTATATATATTAAACCCAAAAATATTTCATTATAATTGTAATAAATTAGTTATCAAAAATATAAAATTTTGAATAATTATATAATATAAAAAATTATATTTTATTATACAATGACAATATTTATAATTTTTAAAATTGAGCACTTATATACTAGGAATTAAAAAATGTTTTTTGATTATGATAAAATTTTATAAATACATATCATAAATTAGTTAGTCCTCTTCCAAATCTCCAATACAATATCATAGCTATAAAAAAAATTTAATTATTATATTGCAGTTGTTGATCATTAATTTACATTATTTCATGTAACGAAATATATCAGAATATTTAAATTATTGTAATGAGAATTATACCATAAAATCATGGGGTTTCCCATTCTTCATCCATATAATAATTTTTAACATAAAATTCTATCACCCTTATAGAATAAAATAAGGATTCTTCTCGCTCACAACTACATCGGGTTCCCACATATATTTTATAAATTTATGATTCCTCCTTAAAACATTAGCTTGTTTATTTTTATTACTATAAAATTATAACTACATTCCCATATATTAATTATTTTTCCACATAATAATAGTCATTATCTAGTGGTAAAACTTTGTGTTTTTTTATATGTTGGGGATATTCTATTAAAATCATCATAATAGATACATAAAACACATCATGCACATGAGTGGAACTCAATGAATGAGAAAAATGATAGGAAAATATTCAAATATGATCATGAATTTGAAAAGGAATATTATATGTATCAATATTTTATCTTATTCCCAGATATTATACAATTTTTTTCATTTATATATTCATTGGAAGACATTTTCACCAACATCATCTTCCAAATCACATTGACCATTATTGGAATATCTTTTATATTGACAAATATCTTCTTAAAATGTTTTCAAACAACATTAAATTAATTTACATTTCAAAATCTATCATAGTACTAAATAGCTCTCATCCACTAATATAATATGAGCCCATGGGATTCCCATCAAATCTTCCTTAATATGGATTTTAAGGTGCCATATGAATACTAGAGTGAAATCTATTATGGTATGAAAATTTGATCATATTAATGTATTGATCAAAATGAATTTAAAAAAAGGGAAAATTATTTTATCATATCATATTGTGATTTATTGTTCCTCTATGAATTTTCATCGATAAAGGATGATTAAAAATTCAAAATATTGAAATTGTATTATAGTATTACTTAATAAATCTCTTCAAAATCAATTAAATCCATGGGTCTAGTTCAAATACATTAGAATATTGTCCATCATTAAACATTACCAATTTTTTAATATAAATCCATGAATTTAAATATGGATAGAAATATCTACTAATATCAACTAAATGTGTGGTATCCATAAAGATATCATGTAAAATACAAATAACATTATGCCATTTAGATATTTGAGCATGTCCAATAATGAAATCTATAGTGATGTTTTCCATTTCTAATATTTATGTATGTCCTTAGTAATAACCCCTTAGATGTTTATTAATAATCCATAACTTAATTAAATTCCTTCTTTCTGATAATATACTTTGTAATTTCACCAGTCTGGTTGTCTGACCATTAATTATATTTTAGGTTACTATAAATTTTTTTGTTATCTGGATTGATATAGAATGATGAAAAATGAGATTCACTAAAATAATCATTCTTAATAATTTTTTTTGAAGTATATTTTACTCACATCATAAAACATATGATTCCATAATAATCATAGATGAAATCATGAACATTTTCTCCCATCATCTATAATTCAACATCATCTTTTTCTACATCAGTAATCCTAACATTGGTGGATGGTTTAATATGCATATAAGAATGATATAATATATCCCATTTCAACATTATATCAAGAGCCATATTCTAAAAATCCATAATTTTAAGGTGTATTTTAATTCAAATCATTGAAAAACTACTATAGTACATAGGCATAAAAGAACATTCCACCTTATTCCCCATCTTAGATAAAAATGTATTATGAAATGAAAATATTTAATCAATAAAAACAATATCCTTCTGTGAATATTAAATTATTTCAATTTAAATATACAGTTCATAATTTTATGATATGCATATAAACCAAAACAATCACCATATTTATAATTCAAAAAATCATTAATGAAAAAAATTGATCAGTTCTATCTCCCAATAATATTTCAATTAATTCAGATGAATAGTATTTCTATTTCTATGATGCATAAGATATCACTATATTATTCTACATGAGTATTCTTTCCTTCAACTTATTATCATACTAGATAAAAACCATTATCAATTGTATAGTAATTTGATCCAAGGTGCAGATGCCAACATTATTTTTTGGTCCATGGAATCATCCACACATTTTTCTATCTAACTGAAAGATCTTTTGTGCTAAAACATATTTCTCTCTTGAGTTTTTCATTAATCGAATTTCAATGGTGTATTTTAGTGTCTTTAACCCTTGTTGGATGTGTCTTATATGGAAATAAAGATTCTTTGTTGTGAAAAATTGCATTTATTTCATGTATGTATATTATTTAATTAATTGATTCCATGTATAAATTTGTAAATGGGGTATACATGAGTTTTACATACGTTAGGAAGAATTCAGAACTGGTTCTGGAATTTTTGATGAAGCTAGTGGGAATGCAGTCTACATGGAATTTACACGTTGTGTAAATGGGTTAAATGATGTTTAACTATAAACAGAGACAACACGTGAACCAAATTAAATATGAGAAATGAATACACAACAGGATATTGTAAAATGATGTGTGTTGATCATGTATGATAAAAATTAATCCTAGGTAAATGGGTTTATAGGGTAACACTTAAATAATAAATAAAAAACATGAAGGAGGGTTATATGATTTGTTTTTCTCAACACTAGTAATTTTAAGCACACCATGTTTATGATCTATTTCATTAATTTAGTGAATCCCTTCTTGATTTTCCTTATAGAAAACAATTATTTTAAAACACTTTCCTCCATTTTGGATTCCATGAACAACAAATGAATCCGTATTGAGTGTTTCATTGTAGGATTTACCTCATTTTCCATTATTCACCATCATTGTTGTCTAAATAACAATATCATTTAATTTTTTTATTTTTTTATCCCATTACTGTGTGATCTAGGTTGTTTTTTTGTTATCGTATTCTCCTTTTTTATTTTTGTTGATTCTAATTAGAAGCAATACATTTAATGACAGATTAAGGTAGGTGGTATAAAATGAACCTATAGTTTTTTAAATTTTTAAATATTTTTGATATTGCAATTTTTCAAATAAAACATGTCCTATATTTGATTTATTTTTTTCAAAAAATAATATATCATGAATTGGATTACTTTTTGTATCCTTTCAAATTCAATTTTTTTCTACCCAACATGTGTCTACCCATTATATAAGCAGATCTTAGATAAATAATTAATTGGACAATTATTTGAATTTTCACTCTCACCACATAAGAACCAAGGTAATTTCATGATATATAATATTATTTATTATTGGAATACTTATTATTTATGTGACTGGAAATAGTTTGGTCAATATATGATATATTAATGAATGATAAATGGTAATTTTTATAATTATCCGTTGATAAATATGATCTGATATTGTGATTTCATTCGATAATGAAAGGTTGAGTTTGATACAGTAATTATAATATATTGGTATTCTTTTAATTATTCTATAATTATTATGTATTGGGAATGACCTAGTTGAATGACTAAATTTCTATATAGAGGGAATTTCCTAATTTTATTTTCAAATTCCAATATATTGGTCTTTTTATATAGAATTAAAATAATATGTAGTTTTCTTAGACTAGTTGGATATTTTAAGGCTTCAATGGGGGTTTCTGACCTGTTTTCTCCTAAAATAATTGAATATAGGGAATTTCTTGTAGGATAAAATTCATACATAGAAGCCTTCTTCAAATTTCATGTTTTAATCCTTATGTAGAAAGCATTTCCCATTTGATTCTAAAAATATTACATATAGGGGTTTACCATTAGTCAGAAATACATATACAAAGTTTTTTCGTAGTTATTTTATTATTCCATTGTATATGGTTACGATTTTCATGGTTATAATACATCATTTGAAACATTACGATATAATTATTATGATTCTTGATTTATTTATAGTATCATTTGATTTATTATTACACATCTTAATCGCATTACTACATGCACATATTATCAAAATTTCTGTTTAATTCATAGTGTTGTCTTGAAAATATGTTTTACACACTCCCTATTTAGACCACCATATAGTTCCTAATATTATCACATGGATGCGTTTATGGATAATAGAAAGGAACCTTATGGTATATTTTTATTACAAGGTTAGCTGGAGTTTGGAGGCGGGACCACCATGGTGTTCTAGACCGAGTTCATTTGTGTTTTTATGACTAATAGATTTTTTATTTTGATATATTCAGTTTGAAATTTTGATACTTTTTATCCTACAAATATATGACTCATTAATATTTGTTTATTGATTCATTGTTATTTTGTAGTTCTTTTATATATTTCTTCTAATATTTTTTGTTACAATGATTGTTATATCGCTGTTTATTTCTTTTGAGCTGTTACAATATATCTAATCTTATATTCTCATCATTATATTCATCCCACCCCTACTGCTAGTCGGTATTAATTGGTGTTTGGCGAGGCACTATTGATGACCCGTAAGAAACCTGATTTTTTTTCTGATAGAGTACCTAGTCTAGGGACATTACATTGTTGTATCATAGGAATCATGTTTATCTTTTAGTATCATTTTTATTTGGGAAATGTTGAAAATATATACGATGTGTCAGGACATGCTAATGAGTCTTTGCATGGATATAGCTAACTAATGTATAGTTTAATATTTATTACCTAGGAATAGGATTATTGGTCATGTTGTTCATTGTTACAGTGATGTTATTTTACCCATATTGTTACACATGTTTTGTGATGTTTGTAATTCATTATGATGTTGTTTCTTGGTATTTATTCTCATGGAACAGTATCTCATGAGAATTGTAGGAATGTGTGATGATAGGAAAATAGGTCGATATCATTATGTGCATTGTTATTTATAGGGGAAAGTTTATTTCAGTTTATACATGGGCCAATATGTATATAGAATTGGCATATCTATTATTTTTTATAAATGAAACAAAAGAAATATTATGTTATGCTAGATCATTTTAAATCAATGTTTATAGAGGCTATGAGATAGTTGTTTTATGTTTTTATCACTTGTCAAGGTTATACTTTTCTTATATTTATGGTTCTAAGTGGTGTGTTTTTCATGTATATAAAATTCATCCCCATTTTATTTTAGTTGTACATTTGGAGAGTGGAAATCAACACCCTCTTTACATATCATTTGTTGAGATTCCTATATTCCTAGAGGGTCAGATGGATGTTTTACACCATAAGAGCATCTTTAGGGTCATGGGATTCATTTAAAGAGAGACTATTCATCCATTTTCATTGATCTCTTAGGTGAATATGTTGATTCAATAGAATCATCCAAATTTTATCATTGGGGAGGGAAAAACATATGCAGAAAATATTTTAAGTGAGTGAGTCGGATGATCATTAAGCACCTCAATACATCCGATGATAAGAGGATAATGATTTTTTTCATATATTATTCATGGATCATCCTAGACTTGGTGACATATTCTATATAATGATGGAAATCATGAGTATTTATCTTAGATAAACTTATATGTGATGTTCCTAACATGATGATATCTAGAAAAGATGGAGTATAATAAGGTCAGTGAGTTAATGAACATGGCGTCTGAGGTCATGAATGTTATGGACTATAGTAAATTGTTCAATGACCTATAGTGTAGTATGAAAAAATTATCTTTGAATTAGTTATCAATGGAGTGAAGTTCTCATGAATATTTTCACCTTAAATATCATGTAACATGTGAAATTATTTCACTTCAGTATTGTTTTTGTTTGTGATGAAACATGAACTCAATTTGGAATGGAATCTAAGAGAGGTACAAAGCACCAGACATGAAATTTTCCCTAGGTGAACTATGAGATAATTATCTAGTTGTAGGAAGCACCATTCAGACTATTTTCTCTATTGAAGCATCATGAAGGTCATTTAATATGGTGGGAACTATTTTGAGGATTGTGTTCCATTACCTTGATTTCCTTGGGGGGAATATGGGCCACAAGTATACTTAGTGTTTATAAACCAATTTATAGTGGCATGCTTATAGCATGATTGGTCATTATAAGGATTCTTGTAGGATATTTTCATGTTAAAACAAATATGTGGAATCATGAAAGGTACCAGAGTTAATTAAGGGCATAGATACACCTTGATATGAAGGTGGTAATAGTTCCATAGGTCATTCAGGTCGAGGTAGAGGATGTGGTACTCAAGTGTTGGAGGGGTAGTACTTTGAAAAGGGAATAGTCAATGGCAGTCAGACAATAGCCTACATAAGAGGGTCTAGTCACCTGGTCTTTATAAAGACTACATCAACTCATGTGAATTAAGGAATATCCACTATTAGAGTTATGATTCCTATGTCATCTACCATTTAATGTTTTTTGTCTGATATATGAGAATCATATTCAATATTATCTTTCCTTTTTTCAAATGGGTGACCGGAGCTAGTAGGCCACATGGCCTAATGTGAGACTACCACTAAAAAAAGTGAGATAAATAGAAATAAGGAATAGGATTTGTCAATGGGAAGATTATACACTCATGTAAGTATGTACATAATATAGCATGTCTTGATGCAACAAAATCTAATAGGGTTTTGAAGTTCAAGAATGACAAGATCCATTCGAGAGAGATGGTTAATGTCGACCAACCTGGCCTTCTAACATATAGAAAAAATAAAAATGTGATAAAGGTGGAAAATATGAATCATCCTTATGAATTGAATGGAATTCCATGTGATGATCATACCTTGCATGCTTCATTTGATAGCATTGTACCTCCTCCGTTGGCTTTGGAGCAGGTAAAGCACTTCGAATTACAAGATTCTCGAGCAAATGAGTAGGGTGAACTCTCTGATTCTAGTGAGTCCTAATATGAGGATGATAAACCACCTAATCAAATTGAGAAAATATATTTAAAATCAACATCTCATAATTGAAACTTCCCATTTGTGTACATTAATGGATTCATTACTCTAAATCATAGAAATATAAAAAACTGTATAGAGTACTCTCATCTCAGAAAAATCTTTGTCACATGATCCGTAGATCCTTCTTGGAAGGAAATCAATGAACCCATTAAATCCCATGATGTGGTGGATCACTCAAATGATGAGGATGAGGTAGGAAAAAAGAATCATATCTTCATAGATTATTATTGTGATGAGAAGGAGGTGGGATAAGAATTCCATGATTGGATGGAGGAGCAAGATGAGATCATGTTCCAGAAATATAGGAATAACACTATTACTAGAGAGAAATATTTTGAAAACATAATTCAAAAGATCATCAGGGTATTGGATGATAATTAAAAGAACCATGATTTAATCATCAAGAATAATATATGGGAATGAATTCTACAATCTCTCAAAGTTCTTCTTTATCTAGATTTTGGAACTGTTTCCTCTACCCTGTGGTGTATGTGGCTTTCATATATGGATTATGTAGCACATCAGTTTTTTTTTCTACTGAACTGTTATTTCCGTTGTGTAGTCTGCATTATATAAAATGTCATTACTAGATAAGAGTGATGTTTTTCTCTCAAGTAGCTTAAGACACAATGGTTTTTCAAGCATATGGGATGTGATTCATTGGATATGTGATGTATTGTGGATTTTTACCCTTTTTAGTGATCTTCGTACCCGCTTCATAGTTTTTCATGGATGTCTTCTTAATGTTGCGACTTTGAGGAATGGGAAGGCTTGTCTTGGTCCACCCACTCTGGTACATGCTTCATAGATTGTATTTTCCACTGTGCATGACCTCCAAAGCTTGGATGATCCTGTTATATCCCTTTAATGTGTGTGTGTGATGTATAAATATATGAAGGTAATTTTGAAATGTATTGCACTACATGACCTCTTTATGTTTAAATGTAGGAAGGTGATGTTGCAATTTTGGAATCTTGCAATACATGACATCCTTATGTTAGGTGAAGTTGCAATGCCGATATCATTCTTTTATGAAACCCTTTTTCTATAATATGGAATCTTAAACGACATCTTGTGATTAAGTTAGAATGTGATTTCTCAATTATGGTCAACACTCTCAAAAGCATTTTAGTCCAAACCTGTAATGGTTTTCAATTATAATTGTTTTGTTTAGTGGATTAAGGACTCCCTCATGTTGCATTTCATATTTCATTTTACAATCACATCTGTATAGAAGTGTTAAGGATAAGGCTCATGTTGATTGGGAAGAAATGATGTGCAGGCATTGGATTCCCTTCAGATAATGGATTCATGTAATCCCCATAAATAGTTTAGTAATTGAAGATCCTATAATAGTTGATAGCCAGTAGTGTCAAAAAAAATTCATCTCGAGATATCATTGACTTTTCCTTATTGTTTTCAAGTTTTTAATTCTCTAAATCCATGCTGGTGTAAGTTCATTACACCTCATCTTTGTACTGCAACTTTTTTTTAATAAACCACATTGAGGCAGGAATTAGCTAACAAATTTATGTCACCACTATTATTAAAAAATTAAAAAATGCATCATAAGTTCAAAATAATATAGTAGAATTATTTATTAATTAAAATATGGAAACTAGATTATAAAAATTGATTATAATGTATGTCATGTATATATATATAAAGATATCATCAATAAAAATCATTAGGAAATAAATTCTATACAAAAGAATCAAATAAAATTTAAAAGTAATCTATATTCTTAAGCATTTTCCTAGTCATTTACCACTATGCTCCATGCTACCTAACACATAAATCCATCTAACAAAAGTTTCACATCCCCTTATAATCAACTAGACATATATATTCATTATGTCTACCATAAATGGTGTAGGTAAGGTGTATGATCAATCTCAATAGGCCACCACCAATCACATCTATATAATCTATTATATGAATATAAAATAAACAATGTGTTGGCATATATACTTGGAATTTAATTCAAAATAGAAATGAATTTACCCCGATATCTGCATTATCATCATCTTTTGTTTGAACATGTAATCATTTCATTAATTAATTCATTTTAGTATGGTTTATATAAATATTTTTTTAGATAAAACATCTCAAAAAATGACTCATGATAATAATAATAATAACAAAGGATCCAAGTTATAAAAATTCGTCATGTAATTAAGGTAATATTGAATGCTGATCCAATGTAATAAATGACACATCATTGACCCCAAGGGTCAATCCAATTTAGTAATAACAAGATTCCTTTTTATATAGATATAAATGAAATCAAGTTGAATCGCTAAAAAAATTGAACTAAAATATATTATAATTGAGTCTTAGGATCTTGTCCAATGTAAAATGAGATAATCATTGCATCACCCAATGGTGTTTATATATGGAAAAACATTTAAAAGGATGTCTATATTGGTCCAATGACTATATCAATATAATCCAAAAAAAATTAAATATAGTTTGTGAATCATATAAAATCAATCAAGGCATCCTCTTATTGATATATAAAAATATAATTTCCAATAACCAGTTTAATGGATCATTGAATAATTTTATACACATATCATATAAGGTTAGACTAGTATATATATGTAATAGTCATTAACAATTATTTTATTATGTTAATACACATTCCATTAAGAAGGAAAATTCTAGCCTACCTATACAGTTCTGTAAATAAACATTGCAATTCCACTAAGAAAAAAATAACTAAAACCCTTATTGGGGTGGCCATAATTTAGGTCATTACCTCCAATGATGCAATGATTATATGTGTTGACCAAAAGTACCCTTCTTATGTTAATGTCATGAAATCACATGAAATAACAACATAATGAACTAATAAGTGATAAGTGAGCTTTAAACATAAGTTTTTCACTTATGTGTTTGGATTTTAAAAATTTTGGCATACACAGTTGTGTTCAACATGTATTTTTGGAGTCCGATAAGAAAAACATAATTTTTTGTGAATAGTAAACTAACCTAATGAATAGTAACATACCCTTATGAATAGAGATATACCCTAATGAATAGTAACCTCACTTATGATGGTATAAGAATAATATTCATGTTGGAAGAACAATATACCTATGTTTTAGAATGATTTAATGCATGTTTGAAATGTGGTTGTTGATAATAAATTATGATTTTAATAAAATATTATAATAATCATATTTAGAAAATTATTTTTGACAAATGGACTTCATTTTTGGATTCTACATGTTGAAAATAGGTTTGGGTGAATTTTTTAGATTTTTCTGAAATAGTTGAATTTTATGAATAGAAAAATACTGTAATTTACCGTATATATACATTATAAGCTAAATAAACAATTCCTATTATCATGGTAGATTTCACCACCCATGGTTTGAATTAACATGACCCATTTACTATTATTGGTCATGTAATACTTACTATTTCTTGTCTTGGGAAGAAATAATAAATTAATGATTATTATATCATGAAATCCCTCCTCTCCTCCACTATAAAAACCCACCTTCACTCCCTCTTATTTCCACTCCTCTAAAGCTCCAATCCTTGTCTAAATTCTCCCAAAATCTCTCCCCAAGGTCCCCCATCACATCAAAAATCTCTCATCCTCCTAAAAATATTAAAACATCTCCCCTTAAGAGGTTCTTGAAGGAGGAAGTCTCAAGAGGTATATTCTTCTTCCAAAATTTCATCTTTTCATTTTAGTTCTTTTCTTTTTAATTTCATTACACACCTCCCTTCACCATAGTTGTATGATAAATATAGTTCCATAAATGTACTGGAATATCTTCATTCTAGTGGTAAATTTCATTATCTTCTCTCCTTTCCCCACCCTTTTATTTGAATGAAATGAATGAACGGTTTGAGATGTGCTAATTTAGCACATTCAAGGACAACAGTTTATCAATTTCTATTATTATATTTAATTTTGGTCATGAAATTATTTGTGTTATAGTTGAACCAGATTATTATATATGTAATAAATCATATTTTTGGTTCAATAAGCTTTTGGTAAAAATGAAATTAACATATAATGAAAAACACATTCTTTGTAATCAAATCCAACGATTAACCAAAACGGTTATCACTAAGGTTATATATATAATAATTTGACATCACTCTAGGTGACATAATTAAAATTAAAACCATGTAATCTCCTAGATATTAACTAGAGAATGTTACTTAAATTCTGGACAACCACTTTCATCTTGCATATAATCCAAACATGAATATACCTAAACTGATCTTTTAAAGCCATGTAAACAAACGAGCCCGAAAAATGAAATTGAACCATATAACTAATCAAAAATGATTTGAATGAACTAAAAAAGGTTACAATAAATAATTTACGTATATAAAGGGTTCTTTAATTATTAATTAATAATCCTAAATTTCTTATTCAGGTAATTAATAACAAGTGGAGAACACCACCAGATTTGATTTAAGGGTTCCTCCCCTTTTCACTCTTAATCAAGATTTTTCTCTATGATATTACTTTTTTTGTAATACCATGTGATGGGGTATGTTTATACACCATCCCCATACATTCCTAATTTTTTATAAGTGATGAGATACCCTTTCTCTCTCTCATCAAGCCCTCTTAGGTACACCCGACACCATGCTGGTAAAATCATAATGAATTCTACCCTAACCTTCTTAGTTTTTTTGGGTTGCCTTATCATTCTTTAAAAATGGTGTTATCATATCTATTTATGATAATCTTATGAATTTTTTATAGATTTAAAATATTCTAATATAAATACCCTTTCATCACTTTCTTTCAGGGATATACATGTTTTTGAAAGATTCCCTCCTTAGAACTTGTTGATAAGCAAACCTGTTTTAAGGGGACTTTCCTAATTTTTACCCAAATTTCAAGTTCACTATATCCTATATTTTAAGACACCATTTTCTTTATAAAATCAGTGTTTTCATAATTGAAACCCTTTTGGTTAAATTATGGTTTTATATAAAATAATTTCCTTTTTTCTATTTGAAAAGATCCAGAGTGTTTTACTTAAAACCGCACATAAATGTTTTAATGGTAATGTTTCTAAAATAAATTTATAATATGTTGTCACTTCAATTTGACAGCACTTACCATTTTATAAGACTATTTTACACTATTAATGTCCATGTTTGTTCTAATCATTTCGTTTCATGTACACTTTCATGATACACCCATTGGATATGTTTTATGTCATGACTCTGGTACCCAATTCTTTCCATGGGTACCCTTATGTTTATGTATGGTTTATTATGTTTGATTGTATATGTGGTATGAATATTTTTGTGGAAAGAATATTCATGAAAATGATGAGATGGGTGCGCCCAGATAGTGCTCAAATTCATTGGGGAAGGTTAAGTCTCATGAGATGCGATGTGAAACGAGATTGCTGGTTAGCCTTGACCCAACTGAAATGGGAAACAGGATTGGCGGTTAGCCTTGACCATTACTGAAATGGGAAACGGGATTGGTGGTTAGCCTTGACCCATACTAAATAAATGTTTTATGATTCTGAAATATTTATATGATTCCATGTTTTTATGATCTCATTCATATACAAAATGATTTTATATGTTACATGCTTTTGATATAATTATGTCATGTCTCCTAACTCATGTGCTTGAGATGTATCCTTATGTTCCTTCCCTTGCTGGAATTTTTAGCTCATCCATTTGTTCATGTGCTCCATAGGGTACCGTATGCTGATGTGAGGGCTCAAAGGAAGTTATGAGCTCCTTCTGGAGATTAAATAAAGAAGTGTTTTTAGCCCCATGTTTTGGGTTGTATGTACATAGTCTTCCAAGACAGTAGACTTAATGATCCTTGACATGTACTATGATAATGATTTTTGGTTAAAATCATGAAATGTGATATGTAAAAGGCTCAGGTCACTATAGTTGGTATCATAGGATGGTCTAGTTATTTTTGGAGATTTGGAATAGAGCACCTTAGTGATAACCTTAAGGATGAGACTATGTATAAGGAAACTGTCCTAAATATTGGAGAGTATATTGTAAGTGGGTTATCAAGGAAATACATCCATGTCTGGATACAAGTAGGTAGAGTAGGCTCTACCACAAGTGTATCTAGGGGGAAAACATGAAAACACCACTTTGAGCTAGACTCGAACGGGAACTGGGGCCTGATAATGGGCCTTGCAGCACTCTTGCTTACGACACTCCAAGGGGATATGCTTTGGTAGATTCACGAGTTTAGTTCATACCATTATTAAGGGACAAAAAAGTCCATATGTATATATGTTAAGAAATAAATCGAGGATAACCTAGGTTTTAAACTATGTAATCACAAGTTAGGATGTACTTATTCCTTATAAGTATATCCCTTTATGTTGAATGTTTCCTTTTATGATCAATAAATAAGTATTCTAGCACCATAATTGTATTTTGTTCATTCTTAGTTAATGGAGGGAAATAGAAGAACGTGTGACAACAATCAATGTGATTGGAAATGTGAAAACAACCGTAATGATATGCCTGAGATGATGGGAGCCCAAGTTAAACATATAGTGAACATTTTGAAAATCACAATCAACAATTGGTACATAGTTTAATGCCCAAATTCATTAAGGAAGAGGAAGATGACATCTCAAGGAAGTTCATCTGATAATTGTGAAAAAGGACAAAAGACCAAATTTCCTTTGTGCACAAAGTGTGGAAAGAGGCATCAAGGAGAATGTCAAAAATGAACCAAGAGATGTTTTAATTGTGGGAAGGTCGGGCATAAAATTTCCAAATGCTATAAAAATATGGATAATGTGATTAATGGATATAATGTTATATCTAATGTACTTTATAATGATCATTGTTGTGCATGTGGAAAAGTTTGACATTATCCAGGACAATTCTCCATTGGAGGTGATGAGAAGAGTGATGAGAATCAATAATCTCTAAGGACAAGGGGACAATTCAAGTCCAATGTTGATAATGATTATGATGACTGAAATACATGTAACCTCTATGCAATACTTGTGTATGTCATGATGTATTTTAGTTCATGCCCTATGAGAATGTATTAAAGGTTTTCTAGGACATTAAAGACTCTACTTAAAATGATTTTATATAATTTTGGGAAAATATCTATAATTATTTATCACATGTTGATGTTTGTGAAATTTATCATCATTGAAACAATATAAGTCTCCCTTTAGTGTATTTTGATGCAATTCTGGGCACAGAATGACTTTATCCAGATTGAGCCAACATAAATAGCTTCAAATAAATGATTAGGAAATGTACTAATACAAAATGATAAAGTGATAGCCTATGCATCAAGGAATATGAAAATCCATGAGCAAAAATATCCCACACATGAGCTGGAGTTGGCGGGTGTGATCTTTGCATTGAAAATTTAGAAGTATTATCTATATGGGAAAAATTGTGAGATATATACTGACCACAAGAGTCTCAAATATATATTCACACAGAAAGAGCTTAATACGCACTAGAAATGATGGATAGAGCTCATCACAGATTATGACTACTTAATCCACTACCATCCCGGTAAGGAAAACATGGTGGCCGATGCTCTAAGTAGAAAGGATCATGCATATTTATCAATGATGTGAATTGAAAAGGATCTGATCTTCTTAGATTTTAAAAGGATAGACATGGGAATAATTTAGTGAGGAACATCATCAATCCTTTCTCCACTGATTTATCAACCATCCCTCATGGAGAAAATAATGGTTTCTCTAAGAAAGGATGTGGAAATTCTGAAAAGGGTGGAAGCTGTTAAAAATGTGAAATCCTCTATTTTAAAAATTGATGATGAAGAAGTTGTAAGATTTTGGACACGATTATGTGTATCATCTAATCCAGAGATAAAGAATGGGATATAAAATGATGCACATAGCTCGACCTTAACTATACATCCCGAGAGTACCATAATGTATGGTGATCTCCGAGAAAACATCTAGTGGGATAACATGAAAAAAGAGATTGCGGAATATATATCAAGGTACTTGGAATGTCAGTAAGTTAATGATGAACGACAAAATTCCAAAGTGTTGATGCAGACATTGCATATAACCATGTGGAAATGGGAAAATGTAACTATGGACTTTTTCATGGGTCTCCCGAAGATGTCAAAAGGAAATAATGTGATATGGGCTATAGATGACCGACTCACCAAGACATCCCATTTCACTGCTATTCAGGAATATCTCTCACTTGAACAACTTTCAATGTTATATTTGAAGGAATTGGTGATACTACATGGTGTTCCACTGTAATTTGTGTCTGAAAAGGATCCATGGTTCACATGTAAATTTTGGAAGAGTCTTCAACATTCTTTGAGTACTGAATTAAATTTCAGCATGACCTATCACCCCCAAACTGATGGCCAAATTGAATGGAATATTCAGATTCTTAATGATATGCTAAGAGCCTTTTCTCTTGAATTAAAAGGTGGTTTGGATTAGCATCTCTCATTGGTTGAGTTCTCATACAACAATAGCTTCCACTCGAGTATTTAGATGGCTCCATATACAGCTATGTATGAAAAGCAATGTAGGATTCGACCCTGTTGGGATGAGGTTAGAGAATGAAAGCTACATGGAGTCAATCTTGTTCAACAGATGATAGAGAATGTTCAACTCATCCAGAAACACATCAAATCTTATCAATGTCTAAAAAAGAGCTATGCTAATAACCATCGAAGGGTCTTGGAGTTCGGTGTTAGAGATAAAGTCCTCCTTTGAATATATCCATGGAATAGAGTCATGTGATTCGCGAAGAAAGGGAAGCTAGCCCAAGGTATATTGTCCCCTTTGAGATCCTTGACTGCATAAGAGACATGGCCTATCGACTTTCACTTCCACCAAATATGGCTTGATTTCATGATGTTTTCCACGTATCACTATTGAGGAAGTATATACCTGGTCCCTCACATGTGCTAAGCTCAGAGGTGGTGTAGCTGGAAGATGATCACACCTATGAGGAGCAGCCAATAATGATTCTGGATTGGATAGATAAAATTTTACGCAATAAGACAACCCATCTTTTCAAAGTGTTGTGAAGGAACCATAATTTTGAGGAAGAAACATGGGAATTTAAGGAAGCAATGAAGGACAAGTACCCGCACCTGTTTTGACTTAGTATGTAAAACGAAATTTCGAGGGTGAAATTTCATAAGGGGGGAAGAATGTAACGGACCAAAGTTCATTTCTTATATTTATGTCATAAAATCTCATGAAAGCATAAGATAATGAACTAATAAGTGATAATTGACCTTTAAATATAAGTTTTTCACTTCTGTGTTTGGATTTTAAAAAATTTGGCATACACGGTTGTGTTCAAGATGTTTTTTTGGAGTCTGATAAGAAAAACATAATTTTTTTGTGAATAGTAACCTACCCTAATGAATAGTAACATACTCATATGAATAGTGATATAACCTAATGAATATTAACATTACCTATGATAGTATAAAAAAATTTCAAGTTGGAAGTACAATACACCTATGTTTTAGATTGAGTTAATGCATGTATTAATTCTGGTTTTTGATAATAAATTATGATTTAATTAAATATTAAAATAATAATATTTAGAAAATAAATTTTAAAAAATGGACCCCCTTTTGGAATCTACTTCTCAAAAAATAGTCAGGGTGAATTTTTGATATTTTTCTGAAATACATGAATTTTTTATGAATAGTAAAAAATGGTAATTTACCGTATATATAAATTATAAGCTAAATAAACTTTTCCAAGCATCATTTCTAATGTCACCACCCATGATTCGAATTCACATGAACCATTTACTATTCATGGTCAAGTAATAATTACTATTCCTTTTCTTGGGGTGAAATAATAAATTAATTATTATAATATCATGAAATCGCTCCTCTCCTCCACTATAAATACCCGCCATCACTCCCTCTTCTCTCCACTCCTCTCAAGCTCCATGCCTTCCCTAAATTAGCCCCAAATCTCTCCCCAAGGTCCTCCCCCACGTCCAAAATCTCTCCTCCTCCTCAAAATACCAAAACCACTCCTCTTAATAGGATTTCAAAGGAGGAAGTCTCAATTTGTAAATTCCTCTTCCCAAATTTCTTCTTTTCTTTTAAGTTCTTTTCTTTTTAATTTCTTTCCTAACCTCCCTTCACCATAATAGTATGATAAATAGAGTAGCATACATGTACTATAATTTCTTTATTCTAGTGGTAAATTTCATTATATTCTATCCTTTCCCTGATTTTTTTTGAAAGAAATGAAAGCACAGTTTGAGATGTGTTAATTTAGTACATTCCAAGACAACGGTTTATCAATTTCTATTATTATCTTTAATTATGGTCATGAAATCATTTGTGAAATTGTTTAACCAGATTATTATATATCTAATATGTCATATTTTTTGTTCTATAATATTTTTGTACAAATTTAATTAAGTTGTAATGAAAACCACGTTCTTTGTAATTAAATCCATCGATTAACCAAAACAGTTATCACTAAGGATATATATATAATTATTTGACATCACTCTAAGTAATCTAAGTAAAATTAAAACCCTGTAATCTCCTAAATAATAACTAATGAATGAAAATTCAATTCTGGACAACCACTTTCATCTTGAATATAATCCAAACATGTATATAAGTGAACCAATCATTTAAAGCCAATAAAAAAAATGAGACCGAATAGTGACATTGAACCATATAACTAATAAAAAATATTTGAATGAACTAAATAGGATTATAATAAATAAATTAAAAATAGAATAGGTTTGGGAATTATAAATTAATAATCATAATTTTTTTATTCAGGTCATTAATAACAAGTGGAGAACACCACCGGATTTTAGGTAAGGGATCCCCCCTTTTTCACTCTTAATCAAGATTGTTCTCTATGCTATGACTTTTTGCATAATACCAAGTGATGGGGAATATTTATAATCCTTCCCCATAATTCCATAATGTTTTATAAGTGATGAGAAATTCCTTATCTCTCACATTAAGCCCTATTAGGTGCACCCGACACCATGCCTATAAAATCATAATGAAGTCTACCCAAACATTCATCGTTCATTGGGGTTTCCATATATTTCTTTCAAAATGGTGTTATCATATCTATTTATGTGAATCTTATGAATTCTGGATAGTTGTAAAATATTCTAATATCAAAACCTTTTCATCACATTCTTTTAGGGATATACATGTTTTTGAAAGATTCCCTCCATAAAACTTTCCGATAAGCAAACCTGTTTTAAGGGGACTTCCCTAATTTTTACCAAAATTTCCAGTCCACTATATCCTCTATTTTAAGACGCAATTTTATTTATAAAATCAGTATTTTTATTAGTAAAACATTCTTGGTTCAATTCTGGTTTTATATAATATAATTTCCTCTTTTCTATTTGAGAAGCTCTAAGGTGTTTTCCTTAAAACAACACAAAAATGTATTAATGGTAATATTTCTAAAATACATTTCTAATATGTTGTCACTTCTATTTGACACAACTTACCATGTTATATGCCTATTTTACACTATGAATTTCCACATATGTTCTAATCCTTTCCTTTCATGGACACTTTCATGATACACCCTTTGGATATGTATTATGTCATGATTGTGGTACCCAATTCTTTCCATGGGTACCCTTATGTTTATGTATGGTTGATTATGTATGATTGTATATGTGGTAAGAATATTTATGTGGAAAGAATATTCATGATGGTTTTTAGATAGGTGTTCCTAGATAGCGCTCCAATCCATTGGGTAAGGTTATGTCTCTTGAGATGCGATGTGAAACGGGATTGGCGGTTAGCCCTGACCTGTACTGAAATTGGAAATGGGATTAGAGGTTAGCCTTTACCCATACTGAAATGGGAAACACGATTAGCATTAGACATGAACAGTAATAAATAAATTTTTTATGATTCTAAAACATTTATATGTCTCCATTTTTCATGATCTTGTGCTTATACTAAATGATTTTAAATGTTACATGATTTTGATATCATTACGTCATGTCTCTTAACTCATGTGATTGAGATGTATCCTTATGTTCATTCCCATTCTGGGGTTTTTAGCTCATACATATGTTTATCTGTTCCCCAGGGTACCCTATGACGATGTGAAGGATCAAAAGAAGTTAGGATCTCATTATGGAGATTATAGAAAGATGTGTTTTTTATCCCCATGTTTTGTGTTGTATGTATCTAGTCTTCCAAGACACAAGACATAATGATCATTGACTTGTACTCTGATGATGAATTATGGTTAAAATCATGAAATGTTATATCTAAAGGGCTTGGGTCACTATATTATATATATAAGGGTCTCTAGTGTAGAGACCCGAAGCTTGACGTACATGGACATTACATTACATTTTCGGAATACTTAGTACATAACAAAAAATACACACACAAGGATCGTAATAGTTTAGTGTCTTTGGAAACTCGGAACGTAATCTTCTAATCGTGGTGAAAGATCTCCAATATCTCCCATAAAGATCTTTCCTTTTTTACCTGAAACCTTTCTATATATCCTGCGGAAAAGAAAACATAAAAGGGTGAGCTCAAATGCTCAGTAAGGGTAAAAAAAAGAAATATAAAACTCATCGTATACACAAGCACATAACTTTTGGAAATCATAACCTGCAAAAGAGATCATAATTTCATAACATGGGATAAATCATGGCAGTGAAATGTAATCACAACAATCATAACATAAAACATGAAACTTTGTGGCATACACACATAATCATAGAGAATCATTTCTTGTTAGTCAAGACTCATTTCCAAGACTATCTTAGTGGACAAAGTCCCTTTCTGAACCGAGTCACCCTCGTTTCAGTCCTGTTTCACTGAACCGGTATAACCTACTGTTCCAGCCCTGTCTATCTCCTGAGATATAAAATCTTTACCCAATGCATTGGAGGGAGATATATTTCCCACCCATCTCTTAATGATACCATTCTTATGTGTGACACAAAATCATAAACCATAAATCATTTCATAACCCATGTAATAAAAATGGGATTCTTAAACATCATGACATCATAAAACAATTCATATAAGATAAAGGAATTCATAAAAATAATTCCATCACAACATAATCAAATCAATGTAATAATAGGGATAAAAATAGAACCCTTTATTATCTTAGATGGAAAATAATTTTGATAAAACACTTGAAATGAATTCCTGAGGAAAATATCCTTTCTTCTTCAAAATCAATTTCTTTTCACAAAACGTCATGCAATTTTAAAAGAAAGAGATTTTATTGAAAATAGTATTGAAATATTTTGGAGGAAGCTTCACGAAAATAAGGCTTTATAAAACCGTAAAAATCCGTTCGTGCCGTATAAGTTAAAAAAACATTCTTCTCGTACTTTTGTCGGAAAAGTCAAAAAGTACCTCGTACGAAAAACGACAAAAGATTCCTTTCATATCTTTTACTAAAAACTCACCGAAGGGTAAAATTGGATATAAAATATTGTAGAAGGATGGAAATAATATTACATATTGAGGGAACATGTATGTGGATGATAAAATACACCCCAGTAATTACCAAAGTAAAAACAATCTCGGATAAAAGTGAGATTGTGATATTTCCCTTACCTTAGGTCCGACTTGCTTTGTAAGTGTCCGAACTTCCTGTATAATGATTTAAATCATGTTATTGACTTATTCCAGAATCATATTCATTGTTATTATATCATATATCGTCTACTTATGACTTTATATTACTCGTTCTTTTGTAAATTCATGTTAAAGTAGCATTTTGGGTAAAATCATCTCATTTGTCGTTCGTGTTTTTAACTTGTAATTATTAATATGATTACTTGGATCATGATTACTTATATCCAGAATGTAAAACATGATTTATATATAATATATATTCAGAATATATATATATATATAATATATATTCAGAATATATATATATATATATATCGATAAATGGAATGAAATACACCGTTCATGGAGACGGTAGTCCGTACGTACGCATGAACGCTGTTTTCGTTTCCTTATTGAAGTGAATGGAATTAAGTAGATGACATACATATAAATTTACATAAATACAGTATCATTATTATGTCATATATTTCATTAGTACTTATTATATATACTTTATAATCATTCATGAATGGTTAATCATTGAGAATGAATCTCATCGTGTCGTGGAGACGGTAGTCCGTACGTACGCACGAGCGATGATATCATTCCCATGGTCGTGGAATTGTGTTGAAGTGTATGTAGACTATTTCAGTATCAATATAAATTTATAATAATCATATATAGTTACTCATTACACAATTATACCCATCCTATTAAGGTGGTGGTGGAAAATAGATTACACCACGGCGTGGAGATGGTATTCCGTACGTACGCACGCACGGTGATTTCATTTTCCCGTAGGATGGATAGAAAGTGAATTAGGGTTGTTTCATATTTATAATAACATATCAGTATGTAAGTAATACTGATGTTATTACTTTGTCATGAAACAACTAAAGAAGAAGAAGTTGAAGAATAAAGAAATTGAAATGATAGGTAATGGATATTACCTCTTCTTTGAAACGCCTCTTTGAATCCTACACTTAGGGAACTAAGATTGGTCTTTGAAGAATCCCAGGACCTCTAGGATTATTATAGGGAAGTGGAGAAGGGATTTTGGCAGGGGTTGGCTGAGCTTGAATGCTCAAATTGGTGTGAGGAGGAGGGGGGGAGGTGTCCTTTTATAAGGGAGGAGAGGGGCACCATAGGAATATCTCAAAATATTATTTTATATTAAAGTAAAATTAGGTTTATAATGGTTTCAAAGGGTCTTATTTCGAAGCTAAAGTGGGTATGGGTCTAAATCCTATCAACCAATAGGATTTAGACATGTTTAGGTTATTATTTTAACCTTGTCAATTAGATTTAACTCTAAGATAAATAATTTAACTTTTACCGTGTCTTCTTGTTTTCTTACAATATATGGTTAATACACTTACTATAACATGCCAAACGAACCCCAAATTGTTTATTATTAATATATATATCCTCATCTAAGTCAGTTTGCCGAACCATAGATTTTTAAGAATAAAATAACAATTAATAATATAATATTTGATTTAAAAACTATTTTGTGTCAATTTTGACACTATTTGATATATGATTTTTGTGAAAGTCATAACATAATTATATGTTCGTACCAAGTTTATTAAATCAACACTAATATATCATATTAACCTAGAAAATTAGTGGAATTCATATAATGTCTCAAATTACATTAATTTTGGTGTTTATAACATCAATTATGTCAATATTTCATTAATAAGATAATTAGTGTATCATCATTGTGTCATAAATAAACTAAATTATTTAATGTCTAAAAATTACAAATAAAATACCATTATGTAGGAAATATGTTTAGCTTTCTAATGAATATTTATAATCAAATTTATCTTATGTATAAACCCATATTATAAATGTTTTAGTTATTAAACATTGATTTTAACTATTTTAACTATTCATTAAATAAAATAATATTAAATGTCATAATCTAATCCAAGTGGACCTAAATGGTCATATTATATTCATAAGGTTGTTTTTGGTCGAATTACACTTATCCAATAGAATTAGGACATGTGTTAGGGTAATAGTAATATCATATTTACACTTAGTTACCCTATTTACTTTTAACCGTGGTAAAAAAAAGTAAAAAGTTACTATTCACCAAAAATTATTTTCATCTCATTGAACCACATTTTTGTCCTTGATATTAACCGTGTCTCTCGGATTTTCGAAATTCCACTCACAGAAGCGGTAAAATTAAGTTTTATGAAAAATTCAATTTTTTTAACTACCACTTAGTGGTTTCACTATTCATCAAAAATTGAAGTTTTTCAGAAAAATGCCAAAATTTCACCCTAAAATATAATTGATATTCCAAATTCAAAAACGATTTCTATTTTACAAAATTCCCAACATATAAGTTGCATTAATTAATTTTATAATTAATTTCCACTGTCACAACAAATAGCGTGTTTTTAAGAGATAATAACTATCAAAAGATTGACACTTGTTTATAACTGGTTTAAATGTGAAATTTCATCCAATGGCCAACATTGTATTAAATTGTAAAAATATATTCTAAATATACTTTAAAACCACTCATATTAATAATTTATCCCTATTAATTATTTCGATTAAAAAAAGTGTTTTTAATTAAAATTTAGTAATTTTCACTATTCATCAGAATATGAAAGTTATCCGAAAAGTACCAAAATTTCACCTTAGGCTAAAATCGATACTCCGAATCCATAAATGAAGTCCATTTTGAAAAATAGAATTTAAAAAATTTCAAAAAGTGGTTATTACTATTCATAACGGCTAGTTTTAATAATATCTTAATATCATATCGTTGTTTAGCGAAACTTGGTGTTGCGTACAACACACGCTATCGTGGAAGGTCGCGATTGTCTGTAATTCAAGCCAGGTCAGATATGTGTGTTGTGAAAGCTCCTTTTGAGTAGAGTATAACACAAGACATTAATGAAATTAAAATGAATATTTTTCATAAAATATCGGGGTGTTACATTCTACCCCCCTTAAAATGAATTTCGCTCTCGAAATTCGTCGGGGTTATAAATGGTTTACTATTCGAAAGTTTCTTTAATCGAAACCCTCATCGTAAAAAGGAATACCAAAACCAATCTTTAAAAAAAAGTATGAAACGTAACGGTTACCCAAATAAACTAATCATTGGGTTTCCACATAGGTGAAAATATGGATATGGAAGAGAAATCTAACCATCATGTTCTGATGGAGAGTGGTAGAGAACATGGCTATGGAAAAGCTAGCAATCACAAATCCATAAATTTGTGACGATCTAAGGTACCATCTGATTAATCAGATATAAGAGCACTAGGACAACATTTTTTGTTTTCAAGATAATATCCCTAAAGTTGATGAAATTGGAATTAGAAGAAATACTTTCGTGATTTTGGTATAGTCTCACTGTTTGTCGTTCTTTGGAAAATTTATACTTCATCTCTTAAAGAAATGAAGTTGAATTTTTCATTCGTGATGTGTTCGCAGATCATGTGATAGAATGATGGGTCATTCCATCTATCTCAAACAAAAGGTTAGAAAAGTTATCAAAAAATACATAAGTTCGTCTATAGTGAGATTCATCATATAGGGTTCCTAAAATGGACATATACTTCATATATCATACTGAGTAATATAATAAAACTAGTTTCTACTAAACAGGGACTTCCAGTAGGCCAGTGGTAGGCGATAAAGGCCAGTCGCACTTCGGTTGTGGGTTCGATTCCCACATCCTTGTCCGACGCGATGGGCTGTCGCCCGTCCTGCAGGTTGTCCTTTTTCTAAAACTACATTACTATAACATCCCATCAATAATATCGAAAATCTTCTATCCTTAAACAATACTAACTTATGTCCAACATAATCCATTCTAATCTTTAGGCTTATCCAGAATACTGCAGTCCACTCTCATAATATAATGAAAACGATTACCAGAGATTTAATACCATCGTTGATCCCCATATATCATAAGATATGTCTTGTTGGTCACATTCCAAACATTCAAAGGCCTTAATCAAGTATTTTCTTGAATACCCATTGAACCTTAGTGAAAACATGAATGCAGATAAAAGTTAACACCTTCCACATACCAAAATCCTCAAAATTCTATATACTCAAACCGTGATATCACTTAGTCCTTATATCAATCATGAGCTCATGAATACAATAAAACAACTCATTATCGTCTTATCCCTTCATTATGAGCATATCATCTACATTCCAAAAATATCTGAATAACCTATCATTGATACTGGTACCATTAATCATACACTTTCAAAACTCAAGGAAAGACAACAGTGTAACAATCCTTAGATGTCTCTTTCTTCCATAGTAGCATGAGATTACTTATACAACATTACACATAATAAACATGTAATCATTCCACTACATTCTTAAGCCATTGACCGAGCATCAACAATTCTTTCATCTCACATATCATTTTTAGTCTCTTCATCATCATCCACATAAATACTACCCATAAGACTATACTAATTCTCTTCATGAGACTTTTCCTTAGGGCATTGGTTTGCATAATGTCTGTACATTCCACATTTAAAACATTTAACCATTGTTGATGTCGTAGCAATACCATTATCCTCATCCCTGGTGTTAACTGAACCTTTTCCTTTGCACTTACTGGCTTTGTTTCCTTCTTTTCCACACCCAAAGCATCTTCCAGTTCCTTTGAAACATTCTCCTTGATGCCTCTTCCCACATGATTTACATAGGGGAAATTGAACTTTCTTTCCTCTATGATCATAATGAAACTCCATCTTTCTCTTATTAGCCGAGTCAGGAAACATACCAAATTTTACTTTATTGATCATATTATGAGATTTCTGATTCGGTATAATAATGATTTTTGGACTTCCAAATCCCATTTCATTTGGTTGCTCATGAAAAATATCATTCCATTGTCCAGCATATCCTCCATTATCGTGGATCACCTTGTTTCCAGCCATTTTCTAAAACCCAAAAAGAATAGTGTTAGAGGCAAAAATCATAATAAAGGGGGATTAACATCAATATCTAACATCTTTGGTTTAATCTAATACCGTTACCATAGTTCTAGGACTATATCCTATACGTATACTTATCCTTAGGGGCATCCCTAGACATACCTTAGAAATATATCTAGGGATCTCACTAACGTTCTCACATCGTAGTTTCCAAAGGTTGACTAAACCTTTCCTCTGATACCAAATGTAGAGACCCGAAGCTTGACGTACATGGACATTACATTACATTTGCGGAATACTTTGTACATAACAAAAAATACACACAAAAGGATCGTAATAGTTTAGTGTCTTTGGAAACTCGGAACGTAATCTTTAATCATGGTGAAAGATCTCCAATATCTCCCATAAAGATCTTCCCTTTTTTTACCTAAAACCTTTCTTTATATCCTGGGGAAAATAAAACATAAATGAGTGAGCTCAAATGCTCAGTAAGGGTAAACAAAAGAAATATAAATCTCATCGTATACACAAGCACATAACTTTTGGAAATCTTAACCTGCAAAAGAGATCATAATTTCATAACATGGGATAAATCATGGCAGTGAAATGTAATCACAATAATCATAACATAAAACATGAAACATTGTGGCATACACACATAATAATAGAGAATCATTTCTTGTTAGTCAAGACTCATTGCCAAGACTATCTTAGTGGACAAAGTCCCTTTCTGAACCGAGTCACCCTCGTTTCAGTCCTGTTTCACTGAACCGGTATAACCTACCATTCCAGCCCTGTCTATCTCATGAGATATAAAATCTTTACCCAATGCATTGGAGGGATATATAGGTCACACCCATCTCTTAATGATACCATTCTTATGTGTGCCAGAAAATCATAAACCATAAATCATTTCATAACCCATGTAATAAAAATGGGATTCTTAAACATCATGACATCATAAAACAATTCATATAAGATAAAGGAATTCATAAAAATAATTCCATCACAACATAATCAAATCAATGTAATAATAGGGATAAAATTAGAATCCTTTATTATCTTAGATGGAAAATAATTTTGATAAAACACTTGAAATGAATTCATGAGGAAAATATCCTTTCTTCTTCAAAATCAATTTCTTTTCACAAAACGTCATGAAATTTTAAATGAAAGAGATTTTATTGAAAATAGTCATGAAATATTTTGGAGGAAGCTTCATGAAAATAAGGCTTAATAAAACCGTAAAAATCCGTTCATGCCGTATAAGTTAAAAAAAACATTCTTCTCGTACTTTTTTCGGAAAAGTCAAAAAGTACCTCGTACGAAAAACGACAAAAGATTCCTTTCATATCTTTTACTAAAAACTCACTGAATGGTAAAATTGGATATAAACTATTGTAGAAGGATGGAAATAATATTACATATTGAGGGAACATGTATGTGGATGATAAAATACACCCCAGTAATTACCAAAGTAAAAACAATCTCAGATAAAAGTGAGATTGTGATATTTCCCTTACCTTAGGTCCGACTTGCTTTGTAAGTGTCCGAACCTCCTGTATTATGATTTAAATCATGTTATTGACTTATTACAGAATCATATTCATTGTTATTATATCATATATGGTCCACTTAGGACTTTATATTACCCGTTCTTTTGTAAATTCAGGTTAAAGTAGCATTTTGGGTAAAATCATCTCATTTGTCGTTCGTGTTTTTAACTTGTAATTATTAATATGATTACTTGGATCATGATTACTTATATCCAGAATGTAAAAAATTATTTATATATAATATATATTCAGAATATATATATATAATATATATTCATAATATATATATATATATAATATATCGTTAAATGGAATGAAATACACCGTTCATGGAGACGGTAGTCCGTACGTACGCATGAACGCTGTTTTCATTTCCTTATTGAAGGGAATGGAATTAAGTAGATGACATACATATAAATTTACATAAATACAATATCATTATTATGTCATATATTTCATTATTACTTATTATATATACTTTATAATCATTCATGAATGGTTAATCATTGAGAATGAATCTCATCGCGTCGTGGAGACGGTAGTCCGTACGTACGCACGAGCGATGATATCGTTCCCATGGTCATGGAATTGTGTTGAAGTGTATGTAGACTATTTCAGTATCAATATAAATTTATAATAATCATATATAGTTACTCATTACACTATTATACCCATCCTATTAAGGTGGTGGTTGAAAATAGATTACACCACGGCGTGGAGACGGTATTCCGTACGTACGCACGCACGGTGATTTCATTTTTCCGTAGGATGGATAGAAGGTGAATTAGGGTTGTTTCATATTTATAATAACATATCAGAATTTAATTAATACTGATGTTATTACTTTGTCATGAAACAACTAAATAAGAAGAAGTTGAAGAAGAAAGAAATTGAAAAGATCGGTGATGGATATTACCTCTTCTTTGAAATGCCTCTTTGAATCCTCCACTTAGGGAACTAAGATTGGTCTTTGAAGAAGCCCCGGACCTCTAGGATTATTATAGGGAAGTGGAGAAGGGATTTTGGCAGGGGTTTTCCGAGCATGAATGCTCAAATTGGTGTGAGGAGGAGGGGGAGGAGGTGTCCTTTTATAAGGGAGGAGAGGGGCACCTTAGGAATATCTCAAAATATTATTTTATATTAAAGTCAAATTCGGTTTATAATGGTTTCAAAGGGTCTTATTTCGAAGATAAAGTGGGGATGGGTCGAAATCCTATCAACCAATATGATTTAGACAAGTTTAGGTTATTATTTTAACCTTATCAATTAGATTTAACTATAAGATAAATAATTTAACTTTTACCGTGTTTTCTTGTTTTCTTACAATATATGGTTAATACACATACTATAACATGCCAAACGAACCCCAAATTGTTTATTATTAATATATATATCCTTATCTAAGTCATTTGGACGAACCGTAGATTTTTAGGAATAAAATAACAATTAATAATATAATATTTGGTTTAAAAACTATTTTGTGTCAATTTTGACACTATTTGATATATGATTTTTGTGAAAGTCATAACATAATTATATGTTCGAACCAAGTTGACTAAATAAACACTAATATATCATAGTAACCTAGAAAATTAGTGGAATTCATAAACAGTCTCAAATTACATTTATTTTGGTGTTTATAACATCAATTATGTGAATATTTCATTAATAAGATAATTAGTGCATCATCATTGTGTCATAAATAAACTAAATTATTCAATGTCTAAAAATTACAAATAAAATACCATTATGTATGATATCTTTTTATCTTTCTAATGAATATTTATAATCAAATTTATCTTATGTATAAGCCCATATTATAAATGATTTAGTTATTAAACTTTGATTTTAACTATTTTAACTGTTTATTAAATAAAATACCATTAAATGTCATAATCTAACCCAAGTGGACCTAAATGGTCATATTATATTAATAAGGTTGTTTTGGGTCGAAATAAACTTATAAAATAGAATTAGGACAAGTGTTAGGGTAATAGTAATATCATATTTACACTTAGTTACCCTATTGACTTTTAACCGTGGAAAAAAAAGTAAAAAGTTACTATTCACCAAAAATTATTTTCAACTCATTGAACCACATTTTAGTCCTTGATATTAACCGTGCCCCTCGGATTTTCAAAATTCCACTCACAGAAGCGGTAAAATTAAGTTTTATGAAAAATTTAGTTTTTTTAACTACCACTTAGTGGTTTCACTATTCATCAAAAATTGAAGTTTTTCAGAAAAATGCCAAAATATCACCCTAAGCTATAATTGATATTCCGAATTCAAAAATGATTTCTATTTTACAAAATTCCCAAAATATAAGTTGAATTAATTAATTTTATAATTAATTTCCGCTGTCACAACAAATAGCGTGTTTTTAAGAGATAATAACTATCAAAAGATTGACACTTGTTTATAACTGGTTTAAATGTGAAATTACATCCAATGACCAATATTGTATTAAATTGTAAAAATATATTCTAAATATACTTTAAAACCACTCAAATTAATAATTTATCACTATTAATTATTTCGATTAAAAAAAGTGTTTTTAATTAATATTTAGTAATTTTCACTATTCATCAGAATATGAAAGTTATCCAAAAAGTACCAAAATTTCACCTTAGGATAAATTCGATACTCCGAATCCATAAATGAAGTCAATTTTGAAAAATAAAATTTACAAAGTTTCAAAAAGTGGTTATTACTATTCATAACGGCTAGTTTTAATAATATCTTAATAGCATATCGTTGTTTAGCGAAACTTGGTGTTGCGTACAACACACGCTATCGTGGAAGGTCGCGATTGCGTGTAATTCAAGCCAGGTCAGAGATGTGTGTTGTGAAAGCTCCTTTTGGTGTAGCGTATAACACAAGACATTAATGAAATTAAAAAGAATATTTTTCATAAAATCTCGGGGTGTTACATCTAGAACCTCAGTAAAATGATTAAAGATGTAGAAACTGGGCTTCTCCCACTATTTTCCCCCACAGACACGTGGTCCCCACCCTATGGCCCACCACATGTCTGAATGGGTCATCAGAAAAATGAATTCCCCTCATGCCAACACATGACCTTTCTAGTGTGATTTTTCCTCACTCACACACACCCTGAGAAACTTCCAAGAATGTCACCCTTCTTGGTCACTACTCCAGGTCAAGAATGCTTAACTATTGTGTTCTAAGTAGACATTCTCCTGAAAAGGAAAATACACCTATTTGACATGAGTCATATAATTTATTAATTTAACCCTTAATCATTTTGGGGTGTTACAATCACCCCACTTTAGATCACAACTTCTTCATTGTGGGACATTCATCTCAACCCAAGCAGTGCACCGCAATTAAGGATTGGTTCCCCTTATCAACAACTACACATATATATTCATTATGGGTACCATCAATAGTGTATGTAGGGTGTGTGATAAATATAAATTGGCCACCACCAATCACATATATATAATATATTATATGAATATAAATTTCACAATGCCTAGAAATATATATATAAAATTTAAGTCAAAATAGAAACAAAATTACCCCGATATCTACATTATCATCATCTTTTTTTTGAACATGTAATCATTTAATTAATTAATTAATTTTATTATGGTTTATATAAATATTTTTTAATATATAGCATCATAGAAAAAGATTCATGATAATAATAATACTAATAATAAGGGATCCATATTATAAAAAATCGGCATGTAATTAAAGTAATAATGAATATTGATACTATGTAATAACAGACACATCGATGACCCCAGGGGTCAATCCAATTTAGTAATAACAAGATTTATGGTTATATACGTCTAAATTTTATCAATTGGAATCACTAACCTAATTCCACTAAAACATTTTCTAATTGAGTCTTAGGATCGTGTCCAATGTATATTGAGATAATCATTACGTCACCCAATGGTGTGTATCTATGGATCCACATTTCTATGGATGACTATATGGGTCCAATACCAATATCAATGGAATTCAAAAAAATTTAATATAGTTAGTGGATCTTAGAAAATCAATCAAAGAATACTCTAGTAGATAAGAACCATGTTTTGAGTTGTAAAACTACATTGAAAAACATATCCTTCAATTGTATTAGTGTCCTCTGATTTCCTAATAAATTACCAATGGAATCTTAGTCTAGTTCAAGTATTCCCACTCTTATATTGATTAAAACGTCCATATGTAATAGGAAAATTATTAATAATTCAATAATTAATTAGGTAAATGTAATACTCTTCAATAGAGACCCGGTTTTTACCCCGCAAGTCTTTTTAAGATTTCTACATATAATTCTTGAGCTAGGTGCAAATACATCGTGCGATTCTGAGGCCCGATGTGCCTGGAATTAATCGTGGAAAAATATTATGTATTTTATACTATGCACGTGGCATGGTTGTGTATTCTCCTAAAAGATAGATGGGATCATGAATCTGAGGACACGGTTGCGTTCGGAGCATGTCGTTTACACTATGAGGGGTGTAAAATTATGCGAGTACGGGCCTTCTGTAAGAGATGTCACGCAGGAGAAAAATCATCATTTTGGAATAATGACTTAGTGATATTTATCACTGTAGTTCCTTTCAAATAAAATTCGAACGAAGCGTAGGAATTGAAATCTGAGACCTCCGTTGAGTTCGAAATGTGGCGTTTTTCCTAGGTGCGATATAAAGTGAGAGGGAATGATAGTTTCGGATTCCACGCTAAGCGGATTTTTTCTATAAATAGAAAAATAAGGAGTTGGAGTTAGGGTTGCCCCTTATCTCTCCTCTTCTCTCTCTCACACACTCTCTCTCTCTCTCTCAACCGTTCATTGTTGTTCATCACCGTATCGAAGACAAACTTCCACCAGAACCTTGGCAGATCGAAGCAGGGGAATCATGGACATGCCTCCAACAATGCACGAACGATTTGAGGATGGATTTATGATTATGTTTCTGACCTTCATCAATTTCATGAGTTTTTTTCCAAATTATTCATTTATATTCTAAAATTTTGGAATTGGGTTTATGGCCAAATGAACCCGGACAATGCCCGAGCACTGTTTTTAATTCATGTTCTTGGGCGTTCATCGTCCCAATTCTCAAATGAGAAAAATCATGTTGGATTGACGATCAGGGGCAGGCGCTTCAAAGGCCTCACACTGAGTGTTCTGAATCCTCCTTCAGATTTGGAATTGGGCCAACGAAGCGGTGGAGGTGGCCGTCAGATGCCCAAGCACGGGCAAGGTGGGTGGCCGAATGTCTGGGTGGCCCAATGGGGTAAACGATGTTCGGTCAGTGTGAGGTGGCCTGGGTAGCTCCATAAAGAGCCGAGGCGGCACGACTGGGACTTCAGAGGTCCCGGAGTAAGGTTTCACTAGTGCGGAGTGCGGAGGACTAGGTGGCGCGGACAGCTGGCAGTCGAAGGAGTCCAGCGGAGGATCTGACCAGGCCGGACAGAGCCGGTTGTGCCGATGGTGGAGCGGAGGAGCCTAGAAATACCCGGCGCGCTGTAAGAGGGAGGTGGTGCGGCGGAACACTGCAGGAGGTGAGAATTCTGGCATCGTCCCATCGCAGTTGAAGGAGGACCACGAGGTCAGCGCCTTAGGGTGTGCATTATGAAGAAGGACCCGTCGAACGCGGGTCCGGCTCGGCGACGCTGACGAAGACCGGCCTTCTGTCGGTCTGCTTTGGAAAACCAGACCTGAGGGGGGGGGGGGGTGGGGTTCGTTGTTACTGGAGCAGGCAGCAGCCCGCGGGCCACGGCGAGTCATGCCAAACCCATGGCTGGGCAGTGGGCCAACTGTTCAGACCTGGCCGGCCGTGGTGAACCAGCCAGGTTGGGCCCCTTTGCGATGAAGGGGTCATAAATATTAAACGACGCGTCTATTTTTCATGCTGTCTATGTCCACTGGTTTGTGTCGGCGAGGAAGACTTTTTGATATGAGTTTTAGGATTTTTTGGGTTCTGCGCCCAAAGACGGGTGACACAAAAGTCATTAATTTAATAATATTAAATTATTATTATAGTTTCCTTGGATGTGCTTCGTGAATCGGACATCTGTTTGACATGCCATCATAGGCGTTATGGACCTGTAGTTGAGACAATCCTTTCAAAAATGATTTGGAACCATTGAGGTTTGGTTTTGTTTCTCGGTGGGACGAAACACTTAATGCAAATAATTAATAAATTACTTAATTAATTATTCTTGCGTCGGACCGAAATCCTTCTTGGGATGTTTGATTGACACGACGTTAGTGGCAGCGTGACCCCAGTCCTCATGCGGACTTTTTGAGATTCTTTTTGATGCGTTCATTTGGAGACATGGTGCGGGCCCCATAGGGCCTGGTTTACACATTTTACGGTGAAACACCACTTTTTCACCCGACATTTTTTTGTTGTGTTTGAGTACTCGTTTTTGATTGTTTTTCCTAGGGGATTGTGATGGCCCAATCCACCCAACTAAATTTGGGCCCGAGGCATGGTCCCCACGAAGCAGCTTTCGGACGTATGCTACGTTTTTATGAATTATGCTTCATAAGTCAGTTCTAGGAAAATTAATAGCCTACGCCTCATGGTTATCTACATGGAATGCAATGATACGATCTATGTGACTTGTTTTGGGGTCGAGAATGTGGGCCCCACTGGGCCCATTTGCATAACGCGGGGAGTTGTAGCTTCTGAATCCGGAGTCTGCTTTAGGCGCCATCAACGGCGTTGTGACATTGACTGTGAGATGAAGTTGACTAGGGTGGTTTCAGGTGTTGATGTCAGAGTTGAAGCATGGGCCCCATAGGCTGTATTTTATGTTTTGTGCAGCATAATGTGACTTTTTCATCATACGTCTATTTGGGACATATGAATAGTCGATTTGGCATGTTTTTCCGAGAGCATCATGATGGAACAGTTCACCTGACCTCTTTCGGGACCAAGGGGTGGGCCCCAGGAGAATATGTGTGGGCATAAAGCTGTGTTGAATATCATTTTCGTAGGGAGTCCGTTTCCAGCCAGTAAGTAGTCTTTCTCGCAAGTTTTTTATGAGGATTACAACTTTGTAATATGTTTTGGAGGGAGGGGACTCTTTTGAGATATCTTTAAATGTTGAAACATGAAAGGGCAATGGTCGAAGGATCCTTTGATGCACTCCGAACCTACACACGGTAGCGGTGCTAGTGACACCCCGTGATGGCATGGGTAGTGCGGAGATATCAGACTAGTTTTGTGTTTACACTACAACGAGACTATCTAGTGGGTTACCGTTGAAATCTTAGGGTTCACCCTCTAGTGATATTGGGTAGTGGGTTACGTGACGACCTCTTGTGGTTTACCCTCCATTGGTGGTGGGCAGTGGGTTACCCGATGACCTATTGGGATTTACCCTCCAACGGGGCTGGGCAGTTGGTTACATGATGGGCTCTTGGGGTTTACCTGCCAACAGGGCTGGGCGGTGGGTTACCTGATGACCTCTTGGGGTTTACCCACCATCTGGGTTGGACAATGGGTTACCCGAGGACCTCTTGTGGTTTTCCTTCCACCGGGGATGGGCAGTGGGTTACCCGATGCCCTATTAGGGTTTACCCTCTAGCGGGGCTGAGCAGTGGGTCACATTACTATCTCTTGTGTTTTACCCTCCTAAGGGGTTGGGCGGTGGGTTACCTGACGACTTATTTCTATCTCAGACCTTTCTATTAGGCTAGTTAGTGACTTTTCTCCATGATTACCGGAGTATGACCCTTGTTTGTACGGTTCAGTGATGAGGTAGCTTTGGCATGTGAGACTGTTGGGCATGAGTGATGGATATCCTTTGAATTGTTTGAGACCTTTTTAAGCCGATCATTTAGATAGATAACCCCTTACACACACGTTTTTGTTTTTTGTTGAGAATATATATACATCCTAGTTTTGTTCCCACCCCTTGGGTTCAGTTACTCTTCTTCTAGGAGGGGTGATGATGCATGAGGTATGACTCGTTCATTCTGTGTCCAGCTCTTCTTCATTGGACGAGCATGCTTCCTTTCTCTTGTCGGGTTGAGCTGCACTCTCTCTTTTGTACTCTTACATTGTTCTTGATCTATCTACTTCCCACCTTTTTAGAATCTCCTTTGTTTCTCCCTCAAGATTTCAGGGCATCCTACTGGGTATCTTTATACTCACCCCTACTTGGGATTTGCGCGTAATTGGTGTGCCCTATCAAATGAAGAAGAGGTCGATCGAGACTATGGAGGAGCGTTGATGACACATGAGCATGGGTTGTACTCATTAGTCCTAGGAGTATTTCAAGGCGTGAGATTCACCAGCTATTTACTTTCGTATAACTGTTGTCCAGTTGTGACATCTTTCTAGTTGGGCACATGTTTTCCCAATAATGTTACGTTTTCCTATCAGTACTTTTCAGCACTATACTTGTTCTATTTTTAAGTTGATGCATGACTGTGGTTGGGTTTTAGTGGTTTTTTCTTTAGTTTTCTTTTTTACTCTGCACTTCTTCATCAAGTGAGCTATGTTTGTTGGTACAGGTACTTTGGAGAAGGCCTCCCTGAGATTGTTATGCATTTGGCAATTGTCGCCAACCCCTGGCATATGGTGGCGGGACTGGGGTAGATTCTACTCGAGACCGGTTGGGTCGGGTCTTGAAAAATTGGTATCAGAGGTGGTTCTTTCCTTTGGGTGTTGTTCTGAAATCCCCAAAAATGAATTGGTTGAGTTTTGGGGCAATAGTGTCAACGTGTCTTGAGATCGGATCTTAGGCCAGGGAGTCCAGAGATGGTCCAGTGGCTGACATATCCATTCACTAGGACCCTGCTATCCCGCTTGTTGACTAGGCACACTGATACACTTGTTGCGGGGAATTTGGTTCGTGCATCAAATAGGATTGAGTCTTTGACTGTCCGTCATGATTCAACTCCCCATCGTTGTTGATATATATATGTGCATTTTACTGTGGTACTCCTTCATCTGATTCGGGATTTCTCCGCAACGATAGCCAGCCAGGATACTAGCTCCGGATCGTGACTATGAATCTGTGAGAGATGAGGCCTCAGTTCAAAATCTATCTTATGGCTACACTTTCTCCAAGAGGGTAGGAAGCAGTACCTCCAACTGTGGAGTAGCAGATAGTACCAGTAGTGAAGGTCGATGACGAGCAGAGTTTGGGTGTGCTAAGTGAGTTATAGCGTCAGAAACTGCTGATGTTACACGGTGATCCATACCCTCATATAGTTAAGGGTTGTCTAGAGTCGGTGTTTCTCCTCTTCAAGCTTGTTCAGACACTCACATGTTAGATGGTGGCTTTGACAGCCAGTCTTTTTCTACCATGCATTTTGGCGTAGTAGATCCAAGGTTACATAGATGCAAGATGAGTCGGTACTCTCATGGGATGATGTCTAGAATTTGTATTGTGATGAGTAATACCCCTCATACTAAATATTTATATGGTTTCAGAAGCTGCTAGAGTTTCAGTGGGGAGTAATGGTAGTGGTTGAGTATGCGATTAGGTTCACAGACCTTATCTGGTAATCTTTGGATGTGGTCCATGACAGAAACCTCTGAGCACAAATGTTTGAGCGAGGTTTCTGTATAGGATATTCAGGCCACTGTAGTTCGCTTGTGGATCCTTACCCATCTCAGGGTGCTGGAGCAGGCATTTCTGGTAGAGAAATTTTTGTCAGAGAGATGTCGATTGGCAGGGCCTCGACGCAGGAGGTCTCCTCTTGATGAGACTCGGGCGTATGGTTGGGTACATATTATAGCACTGAGATAGCCCAAGGAGGACTAGCACTATGTTTTTGATGTGAGAGGTCATGTTGTGTGAGGCTAATCAACCAAATGCGCGGTGTTTTCTAGATAGTTAGTAGATGCACCTCCACGATAGAGGTAGTGTCATGATCAGAGAAATTCTAAGTGAGGACAGGGCGGTCCCCAGGGAGGCGGTGTTAGAAGAAGATCATGAAGAACTGTGGTCAGCGGATGATGTTTCTAGTTCCTTCCACCACCACAAGGTGGCCCATTTTAGGCTCAGGGAGGTGACAGATGGGGCCACAGTCGGCTGTGTTCTATGGCTGTCTATAATCCGGCAACACATGAGATGATAGAAGGTATGCTCTCTCTATTTTTCTACTTTTCTCAGTAGGAATTTTTAGACACTTCATGAGGTACTCTTTCTGTCTAACTCCTTCTTTGATGTTTTACCAAGGGTGAAATAGTGCGTCGGTGTATCCCTGTTTTGGTGTTGTGCGACGTGGCTTTGAATGCATAGGAACGAGGGGTTATTCCCCCAATGAGACATGTTTTTGTGATGCAATCTAAATTGTGACGGAAATTCCATAATACCCAAAGAGGATAGTATTTAAGTGCGGTGGATGATTCCCCCTGACAAGTGCATTCATGGCAGGGTTTTGCGGTTGAGTGTCAGAACAGGTTTTGGATCTCCCAGTGGTGATTTTCTGCTTGAGCCCCATTTTTTCTTGAGGTTCCACTAGTGGGTTTGTAAGAGTGACTGTTTTGGGGATTACTCTCCTTCCAAGAGGGGAAAAGAAATTTGGGGTATGACACGTGCATTTCATGTCTAGCCTATGGAGGTTGGATGAGTTTTCTCACCAGAACTGTTCGTTGATACCTTGCATGACCAACATTAGTCTTGATACCATTATCATGTACAGGTCGAGGTGATGGACACCCCATAAACAGAACAATGCATTTCACTATGTGGTGATGGTTGTGGTAGTATTTTCCCTTAGAATCTGCAGAAGCTATCTTCTTGAAGTGTGCATTGTGGTTTGCTCAGACCACCAGTTTCATAGGTGCGTCCTCACCCAGAGAGACTAGATCCGGAGGCGACGGTGCTTGTTTAAATTTCCTCAAGACTATGACTTTAAGGTATTCTATGATCTATAAGATGGTAGTGTTTTAGTAGGTTCCCTTAGAAAGAAGTCCCATGCTCGACTAGTGCGGGAAGTTTTAGAGCATCTGGAATCCCTACAGATGACCTTGGTGGAGCAGGATGGTACGACTTTTCTGAAGCTGATGGTGTTGACTCATCCTCTTTTTGAGCATGTAAAAGAGTATCGGTTGTGATGCAATGACTATGAAAACTTGTTTAACCAGATATCCTTGGTTGTGTAACTAGATGGGTATTCTGAAATAGGGAATACAGAGACCATGTTCCAGGAACAAAATGTGATTTCAGTCGCAATGTGGAAAGTAGAGGTTTAGCCGGGGTAGTGCCCCGAGTTTCTTTGGCCAGTTCTGGAATCGTGCAAGAGATGGCGAGGATTCCTACGATCTTCCCCTACCCTCCAACAGTAGGAGTGAGCGGACTATGTATTCCATGTGTTGCAGTTGATGAGGTGTGTACGTATTCCTATGAATTTCCTTGAGAGTAGAATACCTTATAAGTACGAACCATCCCTTTGGTTCGTGTGTTGTGATAGAATGGTGTTGTGCACGTTTTCATGGGAGTCGGAGAGATAGGTGTGAGAATTGTATCTCAAGTTGTTTTTCCTCATTTTTATTTTTGGGGAAAAAATCAAGAAGGAGTGAACGATGTACAGACCATGTTTTTCCCATAAGACTTTAGAATATTTCTACATAAAATCCAGAGCTAGGCACGAAGACGGCGTGCGATTCCGAGGCCCCATGTTCCCTAAATTAATTTTATATAAATATTAAGTATTTTAGGCTATGCATATTGTGAGGTTGTGTTTTCTCCTAAACCGTTTCTCGACTCAGGAATCCGAGGGCACAATTGCGTCCGGAGCATGCCATTTACCCTAGTTACGGTGTAAAATTTATGGTCGTTGGCCTGCTGTGAGAGATGCCACCCAGGGGAAAAATAGTTATTTTGGAATAATGACTTAATGATTTTTATCACTGGAGTTCATTTTGAATAACAGTCGAACGAAGCCTCGGAATGGAATTCTATGACTTCCTTTGGGTTTGAAATGGGGAATTTTTCCTAGACGCGATATAACATGAGAGGGAACGGAATTTTTGGATTCCGCGCTAAGCAGATTTTTCTATAAATAGAAAAATAAGGTGTTGGAGTTAGGGTTACCCCTTATCTCTCCTCTTCTATCTCTCTATTTATCCCTCTTTCTCTCAACCATTCTTTTCCATTATTCACCGAATCAATGAGAGACCTCTGCCAGAACCTTGGCGCATCAAAGCAGGAGCGTCATGGTAATGCCTCCAACGACGCATGACTGATTCGAGGTAGGAATTCTGATTATGTTTCCCACCTTCAACAATTTATTGAGTTTTTTCCAAATTCGTCAATTAAATTTTATAATTTTAGAATTGGGGTGATGGCCAATGAACCTAGACAATTCCCGATCCCTGTATTTAATTCTCTTTCTTGGTCGCTCTTCATCTTAATTTTTGGATGCGCCAAATCTTGTTAGATCAATTATCAGGGGTAGGCTTTATGAAGGCCTCGCCCTGAGGGATCTGAATTCTTCTTTCAGATTTCGAATCAGGACACCGGAGCGGTGGTGGTGGCCGTCGAAAGTCGTGGCTCCGGAAAGGGAGGTGGCTGGAGGTTGTGGTGGTGAAACGGGGTAAACGACGTTCAGCCACGGTGGGGAAGCCGGTGTAGCTCCTAGAGGAGCCGAGGCAGCGCGGCCAGAGCTTCGGAGGTGCCGGTGTCGGGTGCGCCAATGTGGAGCACAAAGTACCAGGCATCGCGGGTGGGGTGTGGCCAGAGGAGTATGGAGGAGGAGCCGAGCAGATCGAGAGGAGCTGGTTGGGCCGGCGGTTGAGCGGGGGAGCCTGGGTGGCCGCGGCATGGTGTATGAGGGATGTAGGGTTGTCGTGCGCTGCAGGAGGCAAGGGTGTCGGCGCCATCCCATCGTGGTCAGAAGAGGACCCCAAGGTCGGCGCCTCAGGGTGTGCGGCATGGACATGGACTCGCTGAACGTGGCTCCTCCTTGGCGATGCGGACAAAGACCAGCCTTTGGCCGGTCTTCTTTGGAGAACTGGACCCGGGGGGGGGGGGGTCCGGTGTTGCTGGAGCGGGTCAACCGGGGTGAACTAGCCCAGTTGGGCCCCATGTGATCAAGGGGCCATATCTCTTAAACATCGCATCTGTATGAGGCACCATCTAAGGCCACAAGATCGTGTCGGCATGTCGGACTTTTCCAATTGTGTTTTGTGATTTTTTGGGACTTGTGGCCGAATACAGGTGACCCAAAATGCTTTAATTTAATGATATTAAATTATTATTAATGTTGCGACGGACGTGCTTCGCGAGCCGGACGTCTGTTTGATGTGCTGTTAGAGGCGCTGTGGACCTGAAGATGTTACAGTCCTTCCAATGTTGGTTCGAAACCTTTGAATTTTGGTTTTGTTTCTCAGTGGCATGAAACAGTTCATGCGAATAATTAATTTATTACTGAATTAATTATTTTCGTGTCGTACCTAACTCCTTCTTGGGATGTCCGATTGACGCACCGTCAACAGCAGTGTGACCCCAGTCCTCATGTAGACTTCTTTTGATGATTTCCAGAGCATTCAGGTCAGAGACATGGTGTAGGCCCCACATGGACTAGTTGAGACATTTTACAGTGAAACACAACTTTTTCACCAGACATATAATTTGTGTGTTTGAGTACTGGATTCTGATTATTTTTCCAAGGGGACTGCGACTGCGCAATTTTCCGGACAAAATTCGGGCCCGAGGTATGGGCCCCATGAAGCGACAACCGAGCGTATGCTGCGTTTTTATGACTTCTGCATCATATGTCCATTCTAGGAAAATGAGTAGCCTACTCCTTGTGGTTATCTACAAGGAACGCAATGCTACGATATGTGTGATGTGTTTCAGTTTCGAGATTGTGGACCCCACTGGGCCCCATTTGCATAACATGGGGAGTTGTAACTTCTACATCCGGAGTCCATTTTAGGCATCATCCATAGTGTTGTGACTCTGAGAGTGAGACAAGGTTGACCTGGGTGTCTCTAGGCGTTGATGTCAGAGTTGAGGTGTGGGCCCCACAGGTCGTCTTTTAAGCTGTGAGTAGCGTACAATGACTTTTTCTTCATATGTCCATTTGGGGTGTATGAATAGTCGATTTGGAATGTTTTTCCAAGAGAATCGAAGTGGCGCAGTTCACCCAACCACTTTCAGGACAGAGGGATAGGCCCCACGAGATGTCGTGTGTTCATAAAGCGGTGTAGAATAACATTTTCGTCGGGAGTCCGTTTCCAGGGAGTAAGTATTCTATCTCACATGTTTTTTCCCGAGGATTACAAAGGTGTAATCTATTTGGGCTTGAAAATACTCCTTCAAGATATAATTAAATGTGGAAACATGAATGGTCATTGGTCGGAGGTTCCTTTTACGCACTCTGAACCTATGCACAGTAGTGGTGCTAGTGACACCCCCTGATGGCACGAGTAGTGCGGAGATATTGGACCAGTTCTGGGTTTACCCTCTACCGAGGCTGGTCAGTGGGTAACCCGTTGACCTATTAGGGTTCACCATCCAGTGAGGATGGGCAGTGGGTTACCCGACGACCTCATGGGGTTTACCCTCCAGCGTGGCTGGGTAGCGGGTTACCCGATGACCTCTTGGGGTTCTCCCTTTAGCGGGGCTGGGTAGTGGGTTACCTGAGGACCTCTTGGGGTGTACCCTCTAGTAGGGCTGGGCAGTGGATTACCCAATGACCTCTTGGGTTTTACCCTTCAGTGGGGATGGATAGTGGGTTACTCGATGTCCTCTTGTTGATTACCCTCCAGCGGGGCTGGGCAGTGGGTTACCGGATATCCTCTTGGGGTTTACCCTCCAGCGGGGATGGGTTGTGGGTTACCCGATGACCTCTTGTGATTTACCCTTCAGCGGGGCTGGGCAGTGGGTCACCCAATGTCTTTTTTCAAACTCATCCCTTTTATGAGTCTAGAATGCGACTTTTCTCAATGATTTCTAGAGTGGGAGCCTTGGTGGTACGGTTCAACGATGAGGTAGCTTTGGTATTCGGAACTGTTGGGCATTATTGATGGATAGCCTTTGAATTGATGGCAACTTTTCTTGGTCGGAGTTTGGATATAGATATCCCCTTACACACTCATTCAGTTTCCTAGTTGAGCATATATATACACTCTATTTTTGTTCCCACTCTGTGGGTTCAGTTACTCTCCTTCTAGGAGGGGCGAAGACACGCGGTTATACCACGTGATTTCCATGTCTAGATCTTCATGGTTGGATGAGCCTTCTTCGATTTTCTTATTGGGTTGAGATGAATCTCTCTTTTGTACTCTTAAATTGTTCTTGAATTATTTACTGCTCACCATTTTAGTATCTTCTTTTTTTCTCCCTCGAGATTTTGGGGGACGCTACTGGGTATCTTTATACTCACCCCTTCTTGGGCTTTTCCCGCACTTGGTGTGACCTTGTAGACAACGGACAGGTCAATCGAGACTACGGAGGAGCGTAGTAGACACAGGATCTTGGACAACATTTAGTGGTCATAAGAGGATTTTTGGGTGTCAGATTCACCAGCTCTTTATATACGTTTACATGTTGCCGAGTTGTGGCACCTTTCTAGTTGGGCAGGTGTTTGCTCCTTTTCTATTCAGTTTACTTGTCAGTACATTTCATTACTATACTAGTTCTATTTAGAAGTTGATGCATGACTTTGGTTGGGTTTTAGATTTTTTTCCTTTAGTTTTTTTTACTCTGCACTCCTGCATCGATTGAGCTATGTGTGTGTACAGGTACTTATGTTTCATAATTTTATTTAAAAAAAATTTATGACTAAATATTAATGATAAAATAATTGTGTAAATTTTTAGGATTAAGGATTAATATATTAATAATATTGTATTTTTATAATAGATAGAAAATATTTAATGATTTTTCAGCCTTTTATGGGTTTTATGATCTGTCAAATTTTTATTTTAGTGTTTCTATGATCAAATATAATTTTGGGATACCTATTTTATAATGTATAGGATGGGTTAGTATTTGATCTAATTAAAACCAAAAGAGTGAATTGTTCATATGAAATTAAAATGTAGTATGCAAGTAAATTTTTTTATAATCATATTCATTTAAGTAATTTTTCCTCATGAAGAAAAGGTACATGAAATTCGTTTTCCTAATACCTAAATTTTTGAATAACTGAGTTTCTTCAATATTATCATATATTTATAGATTTCAGTCCCTCAAAATTACATTTAAAATTTAATTGTTTTTTATTGATGAACTCAAAAACTCCCTATACATATTTTCTCTTTTCCTCCTTGTGTGTATCTCTGAATTCAACTACTATTATCCTACTTAGAGACCTAGATATATGTTAGTATACATGACCTCAGTACATCCCATTATATATTTCCTAGAAAATTTTTATGAAAAATTTTCATGATGTGGGATTCCAGAATAATAAATATCAAAAAATTTGTTATTAAGGGGGAGTTTAAGTTGTGAGGAAGCAACATAATTAAGGTTGGGAGAATATAGCACCCCAAAATTGTAATGTATGAACATTGTATTCAAAATCATGTATGACACACTACCCCATGAACATGATGGAATATAATATCCTAAGAATTTATAATAAATTAATTATTTTAATGAAATTAAACAATGATATATAATTAAATTCTGGTGATTTTGATTAAGCCTGTGTCGCACACAACAACCTGTTTCTTCAATGAACTGTGTTACACAAGAAGATAGATTTTTTATGAACAATGATATATTAATAAAGGATTTATTTATAATAAAATATGATATAACATATCAATTAAATTATTTTTTATTAATATTATTATCTTACATATTAGATTATATGTTTTATATAACATCAAAATTAATTCATAGGTTAACATTTAATTCTATATGAATATATAAACTAATTGAATTTAATGGAAATGTTTTTAAGACCACAAAGGTGTTCCATCCTAACAAATTAAATTTAGTAAAATTAGTGAATTTTATTAATGAAATTATTATTTTATTTATTTAATCATATATATTTTATATTAATACAATATATTTTATAAGAATACGATAATAATAAATTCTGTTTTACGCTTAAAAATGAATTTTTTCTAAAAACATTACCGCTTTTGATTGGAGAACCGTTTATATATATAATTACTTCCACATTAAGATATTTTATATTTTAAAATAAACCTCATTTTTTTGAAAGATATTTAGAAAATTTAGGTTACTGTTATGTTTTTGTATTTTTTTGTGAATTTTCATTTTCCGATGTATAATAAAAATTTCTAAAGATTGATTAAATATTTATTTTTCATATAATTTTTTTAAATGGTAAAATAAAATTTTTTGTTCTTTTTAATGAATAATTAGATAAATATTATATCATTTCATCAAATTTATTTCATTTAAAAAAATTTAAATTTAATATTAATGTTAGAAACATTGAAGTCATTTAAACCTTTATACTTTAAAACCTTACATTATCATCCCATAAACAGAGTAAAATTTAAATTAATTTTTACAAAATATATGATTGTAATTTTGTACAAATTAACAAAATATATAGAATTATAATTATATATAAAATATAATAAGTTAGATATATTTTTTAGCAAATATATTTTTAATTGTTATTAAATTTAATTACAATGATTACGAGAAAAAATTGATTATCAAGGGACAAAAACATAAACAAAAGGTCGAAAATGAACTAAGAATTCGACCATAATCCATGTTATGGACAAATTATGACCCTACACTAACTTGGATCTAATTTGAAGCATTATTGGACCCAATTTCAATGGAAAAAAACATGGGTGTAATTCCTTTTTAAAAAATTTACAAGAGTCCCACCTCCTCCACTTTAAAAAGTGATTCATTCCTCCCACATCCTAAAACTTCTCAAGACACATTGTATCCACCAATATATACATAAATAGTTCCTAAAAACCCATACACTAAACCTATAATCCATAAATAATACATAAATCCATACATGGAACCCCTTTTACGTAAACTATAAGGAGTTATGCGAATAATTGATAATATCCTTCCTTGAACTAATTAGTTTTTTTCAAAAATTTCAATTATACTTAAACAATTATTACATAAAAAATAGTATCCTAAATATACTAATATTTTTTTCTAAGGGTTCTACCTACACAAATACACACATCTATATAATTGATAATGAACTTACTGTTTTTGTGTATAGAACAATATAGACACGCAAAATGATGTCATTCGTTTTTCATTTACCACTTATCATGGGTGTGAATAATGATATAAAAGATGTTTATATATGATATATATGATATTTATAATTTAATTATAATTCTTTAAAATATTTTATGTCACAAAAATTTATGTATTCAATTTTGTGTAAATATGATGTTTTGTGGAAGTGTTGACTACCACCCCCTAAATTTGATCTGAATCATTCAAACTATTCAAGGAACACATAAAAGAATATTTTAATATTTTTTTTAATATTTAGTACATATATATAATATAATAATTATTATATTCATATGGCTAATTTAATTATCATTTCTCTAGAAAATGGTAATTAAATGACAGTTGTGTTCGTGAAAATGGAAAACATACCATCTCCATGAATAATGTATCTAATTTCTTGTCTCATAAGATTATATAATATTTTTACTATTGATATAAAAAATATGATAATTAAATCATGGTTTATTATTTCAGATATTATGAAACCATTCTCGATGTTATAATAAAAAGAGTAACAAGTTAAAATATAATCGACAAACTAGGAAATATAAAAACTGAAATAGTGAAAATAATGAATGAATACTAAAAATGTGTAAGAATATATTATAATATGATCATATATGATATCATTAATATTAATATTCTTCTATAATAATTAATTAACATGTTTAAAACCACTATACAAGTTCTTAATGACCATAAAAAAATAAGGATTAGGAAAGTGATTTTAATCTCACTTGTTTAATCTATAGGATAAATGTCATATTCTCCACAAACATATTTTGTTGGGTGTATCTCATTAATCATTTGAAATATTATAACATTAATCCTTTTATATTAATTTTATCTAAAACATTTATATATTATTATTTCATTAGGAGGCATATAATTTAAAATTTTTCGATTTTGTATGGGATACATTGTAATTATTAAAGATAATATTCCTCAAGAATAATTATAATGATATTTCATTTATTTTTTTCAAAAAACTTGAAAATTATTAATTAAAAAATTTAATTTTCATCTCATATGGTTATTAATAACCATTTTCAAGTATTGATACCATTTTCTAGTCTTTGGCATTCAAAATGATTTAGAAAATGTTTTAAAAAAATCCCAACATCATTATTTGTTTTGCCGGAGAACCTATTTTATTATAAAATATCTATTTTGTTATAATGTTTAAAAAAATTAACATTTCCAAAATGATTTATTGATGGGATTTGTAACCTTTTTTTAATTACCAGCATTTTCAAAGTAATCATTTTTTCTCATTCTTAACAATGAATTTTTATATCCTTTTTACCATTCAAAATGATAATTATTTTATTCATTTAAGACAAGTTTGGATTTCACCATCATCATTTCATTGAAGAATAATTTTCATGTTTAAAAGGATAATTTTTAATGTTTATTTTTTCCAAAATTGATTTAAAAAAAGAAAATTTTTTCTAATGTTTTTTCAAAAGGATTTTCAAAAATAAAGGATATTTCTTTGAGAATGTTATTAAATAAAATTCATAGTATTTAAATTAATAAATAACAACATCCAATTATGTTTAGACCACTTGAGATATGTAATTTTGATACTATCTTTATTTCTTTTATGGATGTTTTCTAATTTATGTCGACAAATTTAGTATTAAAATTCAATTCCTTGATTAATTTTAGACCGCATTATATATTAAATTTTATATGATACATCGACATTGAATGTCTAATAAATATCCTAATCAATTTTCAATCAAATATTTATTTCATTATCCAAATACAATTTTTAATATGTTTTTTGAATTGAATGTTATTTTATTATTTTTGAAATTATTTTTATATTAGTACCATTTATTTAATATGTATATTTTATAAGGAATATTGTTTATTCAATGTGAGGAATGTGTTGGAAATTTAATGATGGGTTGAGGGATATAAATTATTTAACCCCTATATTCATCATCAATATCATGAGATGTGATTAGTTGGAGATAAGACCTTTTATTTTTTCTCCTTGATGAGTATAAATATTTCTACCCATAGTCATACCCAGCCTTACAGATAGATCTTCATGGTATTGTGGTTCATTATCCAAATAAATTATGTCCTACAATTAAGCATTTCCTTCATTTTTGTTCAGTATTTATTATCATAAATATTTTCTCTATGGAAATGTAAATAGGTTCATTTTTTCATCTGTTTCTGTATTAAATGGAATGTGTTTTAGATTGTTACCATTTTATATTTCTTATGAAAATCATTCTCAGTTTGTTTATTACATTGTATGTTTGTTCAGTTATTTACCATTTCATTATTATTATTCTCATTAATTCATTATTTTTAATACCATAATTTACCCAAACATAGTATTTGAGATCACCCTTATTTTTTTCTTTTCCCATTTGTAATACCCCAGAATTCCATTATTTGTTTTTAATTATATGGTATTATTTCAAGACCATGCTCTAAGAAGATAGGTAATTCTGAGGCTCGGAATGGATGAAACATATTTTTGGAAAAATATTTATTGTTCATTAAATAAATGTCTGAGTATGTTTTTCTATCTTTTAAATTGGTTCCCCGATAAAAAATATATGGGCACTCTCAAACTCAGAGCATTGGGATTCACCTAGAAAGAGCCAAACATTGGCTAGAGTGGACCAATAATGGAATGAAGATTTTGGACATTTATAAAATAATAAAGTAACATTTATTTTATTTTCAAATCCTTGAAATGTCTAAATGGTAACACTTATTCGAAATATAAGAGTACAATTGAGCGTGTGAGGACATATTTTCATTATTAAGAGCTTCACCTCCACCTGCGCAGGTCAAGGGAGAATGTTACTTTTTGGAATTTTTGAAAGAAATAATTAAATAACCTAAAATGACATTATAATTGATTTCATCATCATTAAACAATGGAATATTAGCATTGTGGTGTAGCGATTAAGTGATGATGAATCTCATTAATGAACCTCAGTAATGTGTCATTATAATGACAATGCCACACAACATAATAGAAAGGCTGATTCAATGTCACCAATTATTTTCCTAACATGCAATGCTGGAGTTTTTGGCACAATCTCGTGATTTCTATGAGGATTTGGCTTGTGGTGATGACCAAATAGGAATGCACCGTATCCCACCATTAAAATAATTGCTAGGAATAGGGGGTTGTGGATCCAGGATGAAGAATTTAGGCGTGTGATCCCATTCTTCCTAGATCAATAATCCAATACCAGGAAGGGGGTTTTATTCTATGAGAAATATCCATTTTCATCATTATTTATTTTAAAATAATAAAGCGAGTTAAATTAAAAATAATATAACATGTGGTTTGATTATTCATGTGGGATGGTTAAGTATGTGGTATAAAAGAGGATATTAAATATTAGTGATTTATAATTTTGTATGGTTCTTGTTTCTGCTAACAAGAACAAATCTAAGCCGACAAAAACAAAGTTCAGTTGGTTCTATTTGTTCATTCTTGTGTTATTCATTAATGAACCCCCAAATCAATGATGTGGTGAAATCAAGGTTGTAGTATGGATGGAGGTGATCCAAGGCACTAGAGGGAATATGCAATTTCAGAATCGGACCACCATTGTATACTCGACAGTCCGCTGAAGATATCACCATTGACCTAACGCCAGTGGTAGTGACAAGTGACGGTGGCATGTGGAAGCAGTCTTGGGAGGGAGGTAGCACACTTTATTGTAACACCGAGGTGGTGGATGTCGTGTCCCATGCTGGACACAAAGGGGTGGCAGGGCAGGGCTGTTCGAGCACTACCTTGGAGGATTGGTCCACCCAGGGGGATGTAGAATGCACGACACATAGTCTACATGGGACTGCATGTCGAGGACCTGGCTAAGTGATCCAACTAGCTCTAGAAATGATGGATCGAGGAGTAGATTGTCTCAGAATCTAGCATGCTATGAGCAGAAATCATATGGAAAGTTGTGCCATGAAGGATATGATGAGAAGTCCTTGGTGATCCTACTGGCTCTAGAAATGACAGGCTCTCAGCAATCCCACAAAACTAGGTGATGATATGGCCGAGATGAATAATCACTTAGCAATATGAATTTTTACATTAATTACTAATAATTACACTTCATATAAATTGAGTTATACATTATGTGATCTACCTTTATTGTGTGATCTTTCTTGTGTGATTATACTATATGGTCTCACATTGTGGTCTATCTATTGAGGAATGGGGTCACTACATAGTATTATATTTCTCACCATTTTATGGGCCACGCCCACACGTGTTTTGTCTCATGTAGTTGATCGAAACTTTAATAGAGACCGTGGTGGTCCAGGACTAGGTGGTCCCCATTGAGACAGGACAGATGAGATGTACCTATACTGACATCTATCCTCAACCCACCAATCGTGTAGGGCTTGAAAAGACCCACCTTTGCCAATGTAATTTTTCGTTGTGGATTTTGGCTTGTATTATGTCCCATTGTACATTTATGTTATACTGTACACTATGTATTTTTCTCAGTGACATTTGTTGTTTTCTTTATGTTTACCTTCTACAATTTGGTCTTTGTTCATGTTTACAAGTTTAAAGAAAATGCCTTCCATTTTTGGGATATTCCTTCTTCTTTCTAGTCTCTAGCCCCAGGCATATGGAGTGTAGGCTTGGGATAGTGATGCATGCATCCTGGGAGACCGGTCGTGACAAAGTGGTATCAAATGAGGCCAGTTCTACCAGATGAACAAGGAGACTACAAATTTTTATGGGGGCAGCAATGTTATGTGATTTGAGTTTGGGTTTTAGGATAGGGAGTCCAGTGTTGGGGTGGAAGTTGGCATATCCATACACCAGGAACCTGAACTCTATTTTCCAACACAGTATATGAAAACACAGGTTCCATAAATCTTTGTGTGTTTTCATCAGGATTTTTTAGTCATATTCCTCTCACCATTAATAATATTTTGATTGTGGTTCATCATGATCCCTTTCATGATGCCTTCACACAAACAACCAACCCGGATTCTAGTGTGTGACCACGAGGATGGTTCACCAAGTGATGAGTCTATATACATGGACCATTTCCTGAGATGGAACCTTCGGACGGTGTCCCAGTGATACCAACTCTCATTGGTCAGTAGTTACTATCAGCGCTTCCAGTAGATGACACACTTCGGATCAATTACTTACATGAGTTCCAATGATAAAGACCACAGAGGATTAGTGTAGAGACAAATCCTCAAGTCATTGAGGATCAGATGGAGGTGGGGATGTGAACCATCTACTTAGTAAGAAAACCACTTGACCAAATGGTGGTTCTTAAAGCGAGCCTTCTACAATTCTCAATGGGGAGATGGTAATGTTTGACCATCCGAACTCAAGAGGAGGTGACCCTCACCTGGTCGAACAAGGAGTGACTTTTTAGGGAGGAATCCTTCATCTAGACTTTGAACTCAGTGCACATAGAGTAGCTGCATCACTTACATTATGGAAACCTGACATTGGATGAGTACTCTGTGTGGTTCCCATACCTCTTCTGTTACTCTATGGATATGGTGTGGGACAATTTCTTCTAGGATCAAACTTTTTAGTAGGGAATCTGATTTGAGATCATGTCATCAATGATTTCCCAATGCTACATTATGTAGCATGGAGTGATGTAGATATCTCTACTGGTGGAGAGATTCCTCTCTGAGCGGGAACCGATGGTGGGAGCTACCACATGAAGATGGGTGGACGAGTCATCAGTGGAAGGTAGCTGACAGGTGAAAAAAAGGTAGATGTGGGCTAGTTAATTGGTGGAAAACCTCAGGACTCAGAGTCGGTGGTACTATGCCACCAAGGTAGTGGGAGTTAGCAGAGGAGTAGGGCATGATACTCATGCAGTAGGTAGTGACACATGGCTTGTGACTGCTTAACCGGCTACATAGACGATCACCAAATAGTCAAAGGGTCATCATGGTAGTCTAAGAGGTTTAGGTGAGGTGGTACATAGTGTAGTTAATGGGGTAGGGGATCGAGTAGAGCGGTAGTTAGTGAATGGATGTTCGAGGTGCTACCACCACCACCAATAGGTACTCCACCACGGGCTCTGGGAGGCGATGGATATAGGCGGGTCCAACATCAAGCAATGGAGGCCTATAACCACGACACTCCAGAGATGATTAGTGGTATGCTCTTTTTATTATCTACCTCTATTGAAGTTCTTATAGACATAAGTGTTAGTCAGCCTTTCTTTTTCCATGGATTTTTTGCGAGCTCGGAGATTTCTATCAAGCTGTTTTCTCGAACCTATATGTTAGTGACTTCTACGGGTAGGGATTCAATGTTTACATAAGGTTTCTTGTAGTGTGATCTTACACTAGTATTTGAGAGTTTTAGTTGCTTCTACTAGAAGCGGTGTTGAGGTATTACACTATCCTCCTAGGTATGAACTGTCAATCCATATTTCATGCCCAGATTAAACATTTTTTTCCCAGAGTGTATTGTGTCCTTAAAGATGGGACCAGGTTTTCATTCACTGGAGAGAAGGGAGCCCTTGCATCATGGGATGGACTCATTCATAGGTGGGTGTAGCTTATAACTCATCAGTTTTCACGAATGAACATCAATGCAGTGGAAGAGCTGGGTCCAATTATTCCTATAGTGGTGGATGAGTATGATGACCTCTTCCAAAAAGATGTTCTTAAACTACCTCTTCATATGGAGTTACACTATTTACATAATTTTTACCCAGAGGTGGCACTAAAATCTACACCTATTTATCATTTGGATCCTTGTAGAGCTCAGGGAGATGAGCGTTTAGTTGGAGGACTTATAGAGGAAGGGGTTCATAAGGCCCAGTGTTTCATTATGTGAAACCACAGTGTTGTTTTCCATGTAAGAAGATAGAAGAATGAGGTTATACAAAGACATCAGGTGCCTAAACCAAGTGACATTGAAGAACAAGTGTCCTCTTCCATGGAATGATCACCTCTTTGATAATCTAAAGGGGTATAGATGGTTATCAAATATAGACATCATATCAGGATATCACTAGCATCATGTATGTGGTGAGGACATCTTGAAGATGGATTTAAGAAGTCTCTATGGCCACTACAAGTATACAGTGATGTCATTTGGCTTCACTAACTCCATAGAAGTATTAATGGGACTCTTTAATAGGATTTTCAATAAATATTTAGACTAGTTTGTAGTGGTCTTAATTGATGAAATTATAGTTTATTTAGTGTCTGAGGAGGATCACTCCAAATAGATGAAGATGGTTCTAGAAACACTCTGAGAGAGCTATCATTACAGAAAGCACTCAAAGTATCAGTTTCAGATAAAAAATTTATCTTTCTGGGACATGTAATCTTAGAGGCTGTATTTTCATTAGATCTAGTGACGATTGAGGTGGTTCTAGTTTCGGAACAACCCAAGAGAACTACCTAGGAGTGGATTTTCCCTATGTTGATTGGGTACTATTGAAGGATTGTATCAGACATATCCAAAGAATTAGCACCCATGATGACATTAACAAAGAATGGAAAATCCTTCGTGTAGAAAAAAGGATTCCACAAGGGATTTCAGTAGCTAAGGAAGAGCATGAAGGGTGATCATATATTGATTTTTAAATAGAAGGTTACCAACTACATTGTGTACTGTGATGAATTAGGAATCAGGAATGGATGTATCTGGATGTAGGGTAATCAATTTATTGATTATGGCTCACAATAGTTGAGACTGCTTGAGAATAACTATGCAACTCATACCCTTGAGTTGGTAGTGGTAGTCTTCGCACTGAAGATGTGGGGACACTACCTTTAGGGTGAACAATTCACCATCCACTCTAACCACAAGAGTTTCAAGTTTATCATATTTTATAAGGATATATATCTGAGATAGTGACCATTTCTATAATTCCTATATGACTATGAATTTGAGATTGACTAAAATCTAAGGAAGGGGACTGTGGTGGATGATTATTTCATCATGAGATCAAGTTAGCATCAACTGAATGCGGCCTCAAATCCATAGGCCTTACATCAGATATCCATTGTGGATAAAGAACATGCATCTTATCTTCAGTCAATAGTAGCTTCCCCTCAACTTTAACTGTGAGTCAGAAAGGTTCAACTCAAATTTTCTAGCTATGAGACTACACATGCCCATCTTTTCATAGGGAATGCCCCTGTTGTATATTAAAAAGGTGGGGAGAAATTAGTCCTTTTCAGAGGATGCAACATAGTACTTATAGAATTGTGAGAGTAGGTGTTGAAGGAGTTCCATACATCCCCTTTGGTGGTACATTCAGGTGTTTAGAATATCTTCCAGGACCTAAGACATTATTACTTTTGGCCGGGGGTAAAGATGGTTGTAGTAGAGTTTGTCTTGAGATGCCTCACATGTCATCAAGTGAAGGTAGAGCACCAAGATCTAGTTGGTTTCAGGAATCCCATTGTGGTACCAGATTAGAAGTGGGATGGTGTATCAATGGAATTCCTAATGGGAATTCCATGTATTTCCATGATGCACGATACCATCTAGGTGATTGTAGACTGACTCACCAAGTCATCCCACTTCCTACCAATTTGAGAGCATGATTCTGTAGAGATCATGGGATGAATATACATGAATGAAATGGTTCTACTCCATGGAGTCCCAAATACTATAGTCTCATATTATGATGCATGCTTTACATCCCGATTATGGAAGGGATTATAGAAGGATTTTGTGACTTAGTTGTGTGTGACCAAATACTTTCACCCGCATAATGATGGTTAGATGGAGTGGACTATACAACCATTGGATGACATGATTCATGTTTGAGAACACGATTTTTGTCGCAGTTGGTAGGACCACCTAACAATGGTAGAGTTTTCACACAACAACAACTACCACTCCTCAATCTCTGTGGCGTCGTTAGACACATTGTACAAAATAAAATCAAGGTCATTGTTATGATGGAAATACCTAAGGGAGTCATCCCTCATGGATCCATATATGGTACATGCAACAACTGAGAAGGTGTAGGTCATCCGAATGTTGATGGAGACTACCCGGAGCCAACAGAAGTCCTATGATGATAGGGGATAGAGACCCTGGAGTCTGAGCAGGGGGACCACATATTCCAAAGATTCTTTCCTTGACAAGGGATACAATGATTTGGATGGGGCGTCATGTTATCTCTGAGGTTCGTCAGACCTTTCTGGATACTGCGTAGAGTGGGCAAGGTGTTGTACAACATGGCTATACTTCCAATGTTAGAGAAGGGCAATGGTGTCTTCCACTTATCCCAACTAATGGGATACATGCACAAAACCATATCACCAGATGAACCACCTGAAGCTGGATATTGACAATGGGGTGACATTCATGGAGAACACTATATGGATAGAGGGTTGAATGGATAATATCCTCCATGGATCATTGATACCTCTGGTGTATGCTCATTGGTATCATGGGAATCTCTAGTATAGAATTTCAGGTCAAGAGGCATAGATTTGTGCTTAGTAACATAATTTGTTACATTATCCCTTATTTTCCTTTATAATGATGTAAATACCTAAAGGGAGAGTATTGTAATACACCAGAATTCCATGTTTTCTATTTGAAATTTAAATTGATTTATTTTGAGACCAGCCACTAAGTGGATAGATAATTATGAGGTATGATGTGGAACGAATGTATTTTTTAAACTGTTTTTAAATATCATTAAATAAACATACATGTAGGATTTTTTAACATTTCAACTGGTGCCCGGATAATATATCTAAGGGTACCATTGAACTAAGAGCATAAGGATTCACCGAGAAAGGTCCAAACATTGGGCGGTGCTAGAAAATAGTGGAAAGTATTTTTGGCCATAAATAATATAATATAATTAATAATTATTTTATTTTTCAAATTCAAATAACTAATAAATTTTAAGTCGGTTTGGAAATCCAAGAGTACCGTTGAGCTCGTGAGGGAGTGTTTCATTTAGTGTGAACATAACCTTTACCAGAACGGGTATGGGTGAAAGATAATTTTATGAAATTTCAAAAAAAAAAGCATAAAAATGTTATTTTAATTGTTTTCTTCAACGTTGTGTTGTGGTGTGTTAGGGTTTGGGTGATGTGATAAGGCAATTATGAATCAAATTAATGAACATAATTATTTAATAAGAATAATGACACTAACATGTTGTGTAACACAAACGTCGATTAATGTTCATTATTTATTAGCTTAATATGGAACACATGATTGTTAGCACAATCAAATATTATCTCTGAGGCTTTGGTGGGTGGTGACGCCAAACATCAAATTAACATTCTTCCACCCATTGAAGAATCTTTAGTGATGGGGGGCTGCATATCAACAATGAATAATGGAGGAATTCAATTTAGTTTATCTTTGACCAACAATACTATCACAGATTGGGGGTTTTTATCGAAGTGAATTCTCACTTTTACATGTTCTTTCATTTAAACTATGAATGCAGGTTAACTGAAAAACAAGTTATCCCATAGATTGATCATCCATGTGGGATGGTTAAATATGTGGGATAAAAGGGGATATCAAATTTTAGTGATTTATAATTGTATATGATTCGTGTTTCCACTAACGAGAACAAATTTTATTTGACACAAACAAAGGCCAGTCTGTTTCATATGAGAGTTCATGTTTTATTCATGAAAGAATCCCCAAATAAATGGTGAGGTGAAATAAAGGATATGGTAAGTATGAATGTGATCTAAGAATATTTAGTGTGCTAACGTTTCAAGAATCAGACCACCAAAGTGAACCCTAGTGGTTAGTGGAAGACATAATCGGTGCATCCGCATAGGCAGATGTTGTCATGTGAGGGAGGGGGTGCGTCGGATTGGCTCTCTGAGGCGGTAGAGGCCACAGTGCATGCTAGACACGATGGAGCAGCAGGTGGCGCCATTTAGGTGCCATGTAGGAGGAGCGGCCCGCCAAGCTGGCTATGACATGCATGGCACATGGTCCATGTGAGACTGCATATGGAGGACCCATCTAGAATCTTTAAATCATAATGTCTCATCTAGATTCCATAGTATAAGGGAGGTACATGTGTCTGTCTTGCCACATCAGTAGAATAGGGAAATGGTTCTCACCATATACCATGTGGATCGAACCGACTCGCCCAGCGGCCTGGGTTGGAGTTGCATGTTAGACACGACATCAGGATGGGATGGAGGTGCGAACCGGGTCATTGGGTTGACCATGTTAGAAGAAATCCTACACACATATGTGGGCCCGCCCACTAGGTGTCCGAGTCATCGACTAGAACCTCTCTGCTAGTGTGGGTAAGGCCTAATGGAATATGGTCGTTGGGGGATCTGGTGGGTTGGATCCACGACCGAATGGGGCCATGTCCAGTAATTTCTAATGGGCCTATCCTAGAGGCCTGACCAGACATGGCTACCCTAGACCACACTAGGTTGCGTCTAGTTGGCTGAACTGGGATGGGTCATGTGGGACCCCTGGGATGGTTTGGTCAGGATTTCCCAATGGGGCGTGGACACAACTAGAACATGTTTACTAAAACATCAATACCTTTCAGATAATGCGTCCAATTTATGAGCCATCTAAGGAGTTGTGACCATTGTGATATTATGGTCCATTCGGAAAACAATAATTATGATTTTGTTGTAGTTTAAATATGACTAATGGCTTGGGGAGAAGATTATACCAAAATCAAGCATGCTACGAAGAGGAATCCCATGGATGGATGTGACCCAAATTAAATTATGAGCGATTCATACTGATCCAACTCACCCAGAGGAGAGCAGGTCATTGTGATCTAACTAGACAAGATAAAATATGGTATAACTGATCTAGCAGGCCTAATGATGAGCAGGTCATAGTGATCCAACTGGCCTAAAGACGAGTGGGTCTAGGGGATCTAGTTGGACCAAGAGATGAGTAGGTATTATTGATCCAACTTTACCAAAGATGAGTGGGTCTAAGGGATCCAGCTATCCCACGAGACAAGAGGGTCTTAGTGATCTAGCTCACGCATAAATGAGTTGTTCTATGTGATCCAGCTATCCCCAAGATGAGCGGGTCTATGTGATCCAGACGACCTAGAGATGAGCGGGTCTAAGTGATCCAGCTAGGCTAGAGACGAGGAGGTCTAAGTTACCCTACTCACCCCAGAGATGAGTGGGTCTCAGTGATCGTAGTGGCTCAAGTGATGAGCATTACTGGATGATGAATCCCTTAGATATATGAATTTTCATCTTTACGACTAATAATTCTACTTCCTATAGTTTGTGTTTTACTTGTTGTGTGATGTCTTCATTATGTGATATTTGTTGTGTGATCTTGTTTTGTGGTCCTTCTTTGTAGTATTTCTTTTTTAGTTTGGGTTCCCTATTGATTATTGTGTTACTAACCCCTACAGGGGCCACACCTGCACGTGTCATGTCTCGTGATGGTGATTAACACATCGATAGAGACTCTGGTGGAACAAGACCAGTTGGTTCCTAGTAAGATGGGACGGGTGGGACATAACTCTATGTCTACGAACAGTTATCCTCCATGCACCATTTAGGTAGGTCTTGAGAAGACTAAACATGGAAGATTAACATTTTCATTGAGGATTTGGTCAGGTATTATGGCTCATAGTACATTTCAGATGTACTGTACATTCAGTAGTGGTCTCAATGACAGATTTAGTTTACTTTGTTTTTATGTTTTGTAGTTTATTATTTGTGCATTTGTACAATTTTAAAGGAAATTCCTTCCCTTTTGGGATATTCTTTCTCGGTGTTATTCTATAAGGCCCCAGCCTTAAACCTTACTTAATCTTGAGTTATTACAAGATTACACATTGAGGATCTTTTCAGGTTTAGAGTTTTAGAGAATTAGATCATGAAACTTGCATTACATTCCACATTTAAACAAAGTGGTTACATAAAAGACAGTATTCATTCATCCCATCAACGAAAACATATTTAAAATATAACACGGATTCTTTCTTGAAACATCCTTGAAACTATCATCACATCATGTACCTTTCCCTTGACCTGTGAAAAACATTTCAAAAACTTGGGATGAGCATAAAAAGCTCAGTAAGGGTTATAAAAATATGGAAAGGAAACATGAGTTCATATATACATAAGAATGAAATCATACTTTACCCATAAAACATAGGCACTTTAACATACCTCATCAAACCATGAATAAATCATAGAAAACATAAGACATAACGGTAACTTGAGGAATTCATAACATTCTTACGTAGGGAGTAACCCTCTTGGTTACGTTTGGAATACCCATCACAGTATATTCCCTAAATCTCTTCGGAGAAACCTTAACGTTTCACTCCTTCACGTTACCCAATGAATTGGAGAGCTATATCGGGCTCACCCGCCCATAGTTTATCACGGAACTACCCGTTCTTCATAAAAATGCCCAAGAACCATAACATAATCGTATCACATAAACATGAATAAAGGAAACATAACATTTCCACATTTCAATCACAATATAACATTTTAGGAAATTGAAATAATGAATCCATTCAAAAAGAAACCATTTCCAAAACCATTTAAAACATTTAATAAAGAGATTTTTGAATCAAAGTGTCCCATACCACCTTGAAGCTTTTAACATTTTAAACCATTAATATCCATATAAATAAATCCTTAAAACCATTTTGAAAATATGGATATTAATAAGAACAAATAATTAAAACATTTAAAACGATATTTTGGTTAAAAGGGGTTTTACCAAAATTAGAGACACTTGAATACAATAATCGAGGAATAACATTTAGTCAGAACTTTATAATATCATGAGAATAAAAGTATTCATGATATAATACTCCAAAGGACAGTATATACACCATATAATAGTGAATTGGTGCATAACAACAATGAACCCTCAATAGAAATGTCAAATTTGATGAAATCCCTTATAAAGAAGGTATCCTTAAATTAAGGACAAATAAATCTCAAAAATATGTGTGACAAATATATATACACCCAATATAAGTGGATATTAAGTGTAAAACAATAAAAGGTCATTCACACATATTCAATGGATGACACATTCAATGACTACAAGTTGAACCCAAAGAAATCGAAATTGGGTTAAAAAGTTCCCTTGACAGCCTAACGGCATCACATCAAAATGAGTTGATGAGAGATAAAAGTGTATCTCATAACTTGGACATAAAATTTACATCAATAAGGATGTATGAGAACATATCCCAACATAAAAATATGTAAATTAAAAGACCCAATAAAATAAGTCTTTTAAAAAAGAGGAGGGTGAAAGGTTCCCTTACCGACTTGGGTATCTTTCAAAACATACATCCCATGAAAGAAAGACAATAGGTCATTGATGTAAATACTCATAAACGAAAGTATATTACATAAAGATTAGAATAATGGGAATTACATACACCACTCAATGGAATTTGTGGCAAATGTAGAATAAATCTCACGGGAATAAAAGTGAGATGAAAAATCCCTTACGAAAACACGGCAGCCTAACGGCGCCACATAAAACTTCCGAATATGGATTTATGAGATAAAATAGAGTATCCCATCATATTACAATAGAATTTACAGAAAGTGGAATATAAAAGATCATCCCAATAACAAGAAATATGATCTTTAAAAGGAATGACAGAAAAGTGTGCTCTTAAAAAGAAAGAGAGGAGTAGGATCCCTTACCTCGTGTCCGACTTGACTCGATCGTTCTTTAATCTCCTGAATAATAAACTTGAGTCAATTTCTAATTCCTTAAGAACCTTTTTCAAGTTCATTATTACTTTTATACCTCTTATTACCATGTCATAAACATTATGTAATCATTTAAGTTAATAATATTTGTTTTGCCGATATTTGGTTCTTAAGTCGAAAGTGGACTTCTTACAATTACATGTTGTTCGTGTGGCCAAATGTTTATTATATCCAGAATTGTATTCATTATGTAGATATCATATATTTCATATATATCTAGTACATGCATGCATTTATAACATTACATAATCATTTAGAGGTAAGAAATGAAATGCACTGTTCATGGAGACGGTAAGCCGTACGTACGCATGAACGCTACTTTCATTTCTATTTCGTATTTTATAGAATGGAATAATAATGATATAAAGGTATATTATAATTCCAGTATAATATCATATATAATATCATATTTCCATCCTTTATACATCCCACATATGGTATTTAAAAAATCAAATCACTTTGAGGGGGCGGTAGTCCGCACTTCCTTAATTGAAGATATCGCGTATACCCATAATGGAAGCCATAAAGGTAAGAAAAAAATGAAAAATACAGAAGCATAAATAAAACATAAACATATTATATATCATATATAAAAATAGTGACATCATAATGGCCACCGTTGAAGGTGTTAAATGAGTATTGAACAATCATCGTTTCGGGAGGCAGAATTTCACCATCCAAGGAAACCGTATGTTCTTTAACCATTTGATGTAGTTGTGTGAGAGTGTAGCACGAATAAATCTTATAACAACATCCTATAATATTGAAGATACTGTTTTTGTTACAAAAGAAGTAAATAAAAAGAGTTTAGGGGGTTGGAGAAGCAAAATAAAACAAATGAACATGAGAGAATGAATTACCATTAAAAGTGTAACTCCTTTTGATTTGAGTCTAAAGGCTTCCTTTGAAAGGTTTCTTTCCAAAGGGAATCCTCTAGGATGAGTAGAGGGATGTGGAGAGAGTAAATTGGCAGGGTTTGGCTGAGCCAAAGGCTTGAGGAGTGTGTTAAATGAGGTAGAGGTGGGGGCCATTTATAAGAGGAGAGGAGGGACACTTTTGGAAAGTAAAGAAATATTACTTTATTTGAAAATGTGTTTCGGTTTAAAAAGGTACCACATTGATATAATTTGTGGATAAGGTGATAAGGCTTCGAAATCCACTCATCCAATAAGTTTTGGACATGTGTAGTTCATAGATTTTACATTATCTTTCCATTTTAATTAAATCGTCAAATAATGATGTCATCGCTGCATCATTATTATGTCATAAATAATTTAATTTATTTAATGTCTAAAAATTATAAAAAAAATACTATGATGTAGGAAAACGTTTTAGCTTTCCAATGATAATTTATAATCAAAAATATGACCTGTATAACCCCACTTAAAAATTGTTTTAGTAAAACATATCATGTTTGTGTCAATTTTACTTTTACATTAAATAAAATGTTATTTATGTCATTTCCCAACAAATGTGGATCCATGGGGTCCCCAAGTTGACCCATGGCTTTTATTGGTCGGCCATGATACAACCAATGAGGGTAAGACATGTGTCAAGCTCATCTCATTATATTAAAGCATTATTTTTACCTTAAACCACACTAATTACCACTAATCGCGATTAAAAACTTAATAAGTTACTATTCACCAAAAAATTATTTTAATCTCATTGAACCACATTTTACTTCTAAATGACAACAATTTATGTCAGATTTTTGAAAATAAAAACACAATGATGGCAAAATTTCATTTAAATGGAAAATCAGTTTTATAAGTACCACTTAGTGGTTTCACTATTCATCAAAAATTGAAGTTTTTCAGAAAAATCCCAAAAATTCACCCTAAGCTATATTTGATATTCTGAATTCAAAAATGAAGTCCGTTTTAAAAAATTCAAAACATATAAGTCACATTAATTAATTTAATAATTAATTCCCGCTGTCATGACAAATAGCGTGTTTTATGAAACAATAAGTATCAAAAGATTGACACTAGTTTAAGTCTGATTTCAAAGAGAAATTGATTCCAATGACCACTATTGGATTTAATGGTAAAAATATTTTCTAATTTCACTTTAAAACCAATTCAAAATATAATCTAATAATATAAATAAATTAGATTAAAAAGTGGTTTTGAATTAAAATACAACATTTTACACTATTCATTAAAAAAATGATCTTTATCGGAAAGATACCAAAAATTTACACAAAGTAACTTTTGATGTCCCGATTCTTAATAAGGGTTTTATTTGGTCCAAAAGAATGTTTAACAGTGAAAAAAACTATATTTAATGACGGTTCTCCATCAAAAGGTGATAAGTGAACCTTTAGTGAAAACTAGGGCATATACGCCTAAAATTGAATTCTTTCCGTATTTTAAGCCATTATCTTTTATTGGATAAATGTAAAAACATTTAAAAACATATATAATCATATTTTAGTTATTTCTATCCATTCCCGCCATTACAACGGCTACATGTTAACTACCATTTAAAATAATATTATTTTATTATTAGAGTGCAACGTAAGATTCCCAAGAAACTCGTTGTCGCGTGTTGGGTACGCCATCGAGCATAGCGTCCCCTTTAAAGTTATTTAAATATTTTATTCACAAATATGGATAAATATGAAATTTCATATTCTTTATTTACCTGGGGTGTTACATCCTTCCCCCCTTTTGGGAATTGTGTCCTCGCAATTTTAAAATTGCGCTTGGAAACATCTTTGAAAGTCCCACATCGGAACAAAATTCGGTAAAACAAACACTTTAAAATAAAGAGAGATAAGTACAAAGGTCACCCGAGTTAACCCATACTAGGATTCCAAGTATGAAAATATGGACAAGGAGGAAAAAACAAAGGGTCATGTTCTGATGGAGAGTGATAGAAAACATGTTTAGGAGAAAGTTAACCACGAGAAAATCACAAACTTGTGATGGGTTAAACGGTATTCGATTCCCCAGTAGGAAAAGTTAATAGACAAAATTTTTGTTTTAAGTTACTTTTTATTGAGGAATTTATTCATAAGGAAACATAATCACTTATCATATTGACTTTCAACTTTTATTAGATTCCTTACACAAACTCATATTTTCTCCAAAAGACGAGTATTTAGGAAGACTTGTTCACATTAAGAGTACTATAATCAACTTCTAGAGAATCACCTAATCCACAAAAAAGAACTATATACATCCCATGTTTTTAGGCTTTAACCAAAACCAAAACCAAAAAGGTTAGTACAAGATTAGATAATCCAGAAAAGGATATCCCTTTATAAAAAGAAAATCTATTCTTAATCTCCAAAATTTGTCCGACAAAACCCAAAGTTCAACGAGGACCATTTTTCCATAAAATTATTCAAAGTAAACCAAACTAAGATTGAAACCCAAATATTTGAAGGATTTAGTCACATAGTCTACCAAGTTAAATCGTAACATTTATCTCTAAACAACATCAGTTGCTCCTAAAGTCTCACATTGAAATGTAATTATCCTAATCACATATCCTCCAAAATCAACTTACTCTTAATTCATAAAATCATATAACTAAAAAGAATCGTTCAAACTAACCAGGGACGTCATGTAGTCCAGTGGTAGGCTATAAATACCAGTCGCACTTTGGTTGTGGGTTCGATTCCCACAGCTTTGTCCGACGCGACGGGATGTCACACGGTCTGCGTGTTGTCCTTTTCCAAAAACTATATAATTCTTAAAACATTCCCCAAAATGAGATAAAATCTTCAAGAATAATCATAACATATTTTAACCTCAATTTTATCTCATGCCCTTCATTTTCCATCATATCATATAATAACCCATAATTACCTCAAAAGTAAGGATCATATAAACCCTAATGGTTACCTTAATAATTATTACCTGAATTTCCACATCGAGTTGGCCATCTCGTACATGATGAATTAGAGAACTCACCAAGGTTCAAGTGGTTGATCATGACTCCTTGATAGTTGGTTTAGAAAAACCATGAGATTCCTCATTGAATCCCCCATCTCATCGAGTATCCTAATCAGAGAACCACCACAGTTTCCTTCAAACCCATTGTCACTTTGGTGCCTGCTAGATCCAGCCATTTACTAAAACCAAAAAGGTCAGTGTGAGTATATCAACACAACCATCATGTACTAACGAGGAAGGTAAACACTAAGATATACTTACTCATTCACTTTATCTAAAACTAGGACTCTTTCTGAAATCCTAACCATTATGGTAATGTCACTTATGATTAAAGAATACCCTAAACTCTAATGTTATCTAAACCGGCCTTTGATACCAACTATAAGGCCCCAGCCTTAAACCTTACTTAATCTTGAGTTATTACATGATTACACATTGAGGATCTTTTCAGGTTTAGATTTTTAGAGAATTAGATCATGAAACTTGCATTACATTCCACATTTAAACAATGTGGTTACATAAAAGACAGTATTCATTCTTCCCATCAACAGAAACATATTTAAAATATAACACGGATTCTTTCTTGAAACATCCTTGACACTATCATCACATCATGTACCTTTCCCTTGACCTGTGAAAAACATTTCAAAAACTTGGGATGAGCATAAAAAGCTCAGTAAGGGTTATAAAAATATGGAAAGGAAACATGAGTTCATATATACATAAAAATGAAATCATACTTTACCCATAAAACATAGGCACTTTAACATACCTCATCAAACCATGAATAAATCATAGAAAACATAAGACATAAAGGTAACTTGAGGAATTCATAACAATCTTACGTAGGGAGTAACCCTCTTGGTTACGTTTGGAATACCCATCACAGTATATTCCCTAAATCTCTTCAGAGAAACCTTAACGTTTCACTCCTTCGCGTTACCCAATGCATTGGAGAGCTATATCGGGCTCACCCGCCCATAGTTTATCACGGAACCACCCGTTCTTCATAAAAATTCTCAAGAACCATAACATAATCGTATCACATAAACATGAATAAAGGAAACATAACATTTCCACATTTCAATCACAATATAACATTTTAGGATATTGAAATAATGAATCTATTCAAAAAGAAACCATTTCCAAAACCATTTAAAACATTTAATAAAGAGATTTTTGAATCAAAGTGTCCCATACCACCTTGAAGCTTTTAACATTTTAAACCATTAATATCCATATAAATAAATCCTTAAAACCATTTTGAAAACATGGATATTAATAAGAACAAATAATTAAGACATTTAAAACGATATTTTGGTTAAAGGGGTTTTACCAAAATTAGAGACACTTGAATACAATAATCGAGGAATAACATTTAGTCAGAACTTTATAATATCATGAGAATAAAAGGATTCATGATATAATACTCCAAAGGACAGTATATACACCATATAAGAGTGAATTGGTGCATAACAACAATGAACCCTCAATAGAAATGTCAAATGTGATGAAATCCCTTATAAAGAAGGTATCCTTAAATTAATGACAAATAAATCTCAAAAATATGTGTGACAAATATATATACACCCAATATAAGTTGATATTAAGTGTAAAACAATAAAAGGTCATTCAAACATATTCAATGGATGACACATTCAATGACAACAAGTTGAACCCAAAGAAATCGAAATTGGGTTAAAAAGTTCCCTTGACAGCCTAATGGCATCACATCAAAATGAGTTGATGAGAGATAAAAAGTGTATCTCATCACTTGGACATAAAATTTACATCAATAAGGATGTATGAGAACATATCCCAACATAAAAATATGTAAATTAAAAGACCCAATAAAAGATGTCTTTTAAAAAAGAGGAGGGTGAAAGGTTCCCTTACCGACTTGGGTATCTTTCAAAACATACACCCCATGAAAGAAAGACAATAGGTCATTTATGTAAATACTCATAAACGAAAGTATATTACACAAAGAGTAGAATAATGGGCAGTACATACACCACTCAATAGAATTTGTGGCAAATGTAGCATAAATCTCACGGGAATAAAAGTGAGATGAAAAATCCCTTACGAAAACACGGCAGCCTAACGGCGCCACATAAAACTTCCGAATATGGATTGATGAGATCAAATAGAGTATCCCATTATATTACAATAGAATTTACAGCAAGTGGAATATAAAAGATCATCCCAATAACAAGAAATATGAGCTTTAAAAGGAATGACATAAAAGTGTTCTCTTAAAAAGAAAGAGAGGAGTAGGATCCCTTACCTCGGGTCCGACTTGACTCGATCATTCTTTAATCTCCTGAATAATAAACCTGAGTTAATTTGTAATTCCTTAAGAACATTTTTCAAGTTCATTATTACTTTTATACCACTTATTACCATGTCATAAACATTATGTAATCATTTAAGTTAATAATATTTGTTTTGCCGATATTTGGTTCTTAAGTCGAAAGTGGATTTCTTACAATTACATGTTGTTCGTGTGGCCAAATTTTTATTATATCCAGAATTGTATTCATTATGTAGATATCATATATTTCATATATATCCAGTATATGCATGAATTTATAACATTACCTAATCATTTAGAGGTAAGAAATGAAATGCACCGTTCATGGAGACGGTAAGCCGTACGTACGCATTAACGCTACTTTCATTTCTATTTCTTATTTTATAGAATGGAATAATAATGATATAAAGGTATATTATAATTCCAGTATAATATAATATATAATTTTATATTTCCATCCTTTATACATCCCAAATATTGTATTTAACGAATCAAATCACTTTGAGGGGGCGGTAGTCCGCACTTTCTTAAATGAAGATATCGCGTATACCCATAATGGAAGCCATAATGGTAAGACAAAAATGAAAAATACAGAAGAATAAATAAAACATAAACATATTATATATCATATATATAAATAGTAACATCATAATGGCCACTGTTGAAGGTGTTAAATGAGTATTGAACAATCATCGTTTCGGGAGGCAGAATTTCACCATCCACGGAAACCGTATGTTCTTTAACCATTTGATGTAGTTGTGTGAGAGTGTAGCTCGAATAAATCTTATAAACACATCCCAGTATATTGAAGATACTGGTGTTGTTACAAAAGAAGTAAATAAGAAGATTTTAGGGGGTTGGAGAAGCGAAATAAAACAAATGAACATGAGAGAATGAATTACCTTTAAAAGTGTAACTCCTTTTGATTTGAGCCTAAAGGCTTTCTTTGAAAGGATTCTGCCCAAAGAGAATCCTCTAGGATGAGGAGAGGGACGTGTAGAGAGTAAATGGGAAGGGGTTGGCCGAGCCAAAGGTTTTAGGAGTGTGTTAAATGAGGTAGAGGTGGGAGACTTTTATAAGAGGAGAGGAGGGGCACTTTTGGAAAGTAAAGAAATATTACTTTATTTGAAAATGTGTTTCGGTTTCAAAAGGTCCCAAATTGATATAATTCGTGTATAAGGTTATAAGGCTTCGAAATCAACTCATCCAATAAGTTTTGGACATGTGTAGTTCATAGATTTTACATTATCTTTCCATTTTATTTAAATTGTCAAATAATGATGTCATCGCTGCATCATTATTATGTCATAAATAATTTAATTTATTTAATGTCTAAAAATTATAAAAAAATACTATGATGTAGGAAATATTTTTATCTTTCCAATGAATATTTATAATCAAAAATATGACTTGTATAACCCCACATAAAAATTGTTTTAGTAAAACATATCATGTTTGTGTCAATTTTACTTTTACATTAAATAAAATGTTATTTATGTCATTTCCCAACCAAAGTAGATCCATGGGGTCCCCAAGTTGACCCATGGCGTTTCTTGGTCGGCCATGATACAACCAATGAGGGTAAAACATGTTTCAATCTCATCTCATTATATTAAAGCATTATTTTTACCTTAAACCACACTAATTACCACTAATCGCGATTAAAAACTTAATAAGTTACTATTCACCAAAAAATTATTTTAATCTCATTGAACCACATTTTACTTCTTAATGACAACCATGTATGTCGGATTTTTGAAAATCAAAACACAATGATGGCAAAATTTCATTTAAACGGAAAATCAGTTTTACAAGTACCACTTAGTGGTTTCACTATTCATCAAAAATTGAAGTTTTTCAGAAAAATCCCAAAAATTCACCCTAAGCTATATTTGATATTCTGAATTCAAAAATGAAGTCCGTTTTACAAAATTCAAAACATATAAGTCACATTAATTAATTCCCGCTGTCATGACAAATAGCGTGTTTTATGAAACAATAAGTATCAAAAGATTGACACTAGTTTAAGTCTGATTTCAAAGTGAAATTGATTCCAACGACCACTATTGGATTTAATGGTAAAAATATTTTCTAATTTCACTTTAAAACCAATTCAAAATATAATCTAATCATATAAATAAATTAGATTAAAAAGTGGTTTTGAATTAAAATACAACATTTTACACTATTCATTAAAAAAAATGAACTTTATCGGAAAGATACCAAAAATTTACACAAAGTAAATTTTGATGTCCCAATTCTTAATAAGAGTTTTATTTGGTCCAAAAGAATTTTTAAGAGTGAAAAAAACTATATTTAATGATGTTTCTCCATCAAAAGGTGATAAGTGAACCTTTAGTGAAAACTAGGGCATATACGCCTAAAATTGAATTATTTCCGTATTTAATCCATTATCTTTTATTGGATAAATGTAAAAACATTTAAAAACATATATAATCATATTTTAGTTATTTCTATCCATTCCCGCCATTACAACGGCTACATGTTAACTACCATTTAAAATAATATTATTTTATTATTAGAGTGCAACGTAAGATTCCCAAGAAACTCGTTGTTGCGTGTTGGGTACGCCATCGAGCATAGCGTCCCCTTTAAAGTTATTTAAATATTTTATTCACAAATATGGATAAATATGAAATGTCATATTCTTTATTTACCTGGGGTGTTACATATTCCCTAGACCCTGGCCTATAGAATCCAGGCTTGGGTTAGTCATGACACATGCCCTAGGGGACAGGTCGTTACACCATGAATCCATGAATTAAACTATGAATGATATGTTGGATTATACTATATGATAAAATTTTATCATCAAAAGATAAAAAATTATGAGGAAATTTGTGAAATAATTTTTAATACAAGAATCACGTATATATTAACATAACTAATAATACGATACTCTTCAGTCCATTGGGAATTTATTCCTTGTAATTATTACAATGAAATCGGAGTAGGCATTGGCATCAGGGTCTCTCAGTTCGGGTCACTACAAAAATCATGAAAGGAGAATGAATATTGTAACATATGAAATAAACAACTTTGGAAATAAGAATATTAGAATAATAAGTGAAATTGGAATGCATGGATCTAGGACATGTATATATAGAAAGATAAATTTCCTATAAAAACCTTGTTTTGGTTATCTTTGTAGTTGATAATATGGTCAATGTATATTTTTATATCTTTTAGGTATACTGATATTGTTCATTCATAGTAGTAATTTAAAAAAAATTCAAAAATAATATATAGCAAAATTATAATATAATAGTAAATTATTCTAAATAGATATATATTAATGTGTTTAATATAATTATTATTAATTTTGTTATATTAATTAATTATAATTCAATTGAAATAAATACTGAAAGACACATAACTTGTTCTTTTATATAAAAATATATACTATGTAAAAAAATTAATAAATTGATAATTTTACCATACACATAAATCATATCAAAAAAACAGTTTCTAACAATTGTATTTTACACATTACATACACATACTCTACAATTAATTTTACAAAAATAGTGGAGATTTATATGATATAATTTATTTAATGTTTTAGATCCTTTGGTTCAAATTTTTTAATAGGGTTCAAATTGATTTTTGACAATAAAATGATTTCCTAGAAATAAATGGTTTCCATAGTAAAAGGTGAAAAAAAGTTTAAATTCTATTGGTATTAAAAAAACATGTTAATTTCGTGAGTAAAAATTAATGGATGAAATTTTATAGACAATATATCAAAAAAAATCCATCTTTTTCAATATTATTCATCATTCCCTGTGAAACATGATCCATCTTTTTCATAAATTGGTATACATACAAAAAATAGAATACATAACACTTATAGTAGGGGCCACCCACATCCCATTAAATTAATCTCTAAGAATTTTGTTTCAACATTAAATTATTTCAATTCCCATTAATTTATAATACTATCCCCTTTTACTAGATCCCCTAGTAAATGGGTAATGTAAAAAGACCACTATTTTAGAGGATTCCTCGTTAGAAAAATAAATGATTTAGGATTGTGTATTAATTTTTCATATAAACTATACTATTAAATCATACACTTTAAATTATTACATTCCCATTAATTCATAATGATATTAGTATTTTATTTATACTTAATTTTGTAATTCAATTTGATGAACACGTAAATATCCAGTTCCTTTTTTTATTAATAAAAATGATAGATTCGTTCACGTGTTGTTCAATCTAACATCTTCACAAAGCAATGGATTATTTTTATCCACAATTGATATATGAAATGATTGTAATTTGAAATTTTATAAATAAAATTATAATTTTAACATAAATATTATTATTAATAAAAATATTAGTATCTACCTTATCACCCAATCAATATTCATGAAATGAAAACATTGACCCATCGATTTGTCGATTGTTGACTACATAAAATAATATATATAATTTTTTCTAGTTTTATTTCTTTATTATATTATCTAAAATTTGATTAAAAACCATTAAATTATTTTGAAATTGTCATTATACATCTATAATAGATATATTTTTTTTAATTAAACAACTTCCACAATCATAATAATCTATTAATTATTTTATGTTCTTGTTTTCGGTAGTCTAACTACCAACTTGACTCATAAATAACAAAATACCATGAATGGAACATATAAGATAATTTCATTTTATAATATATATATAGAATTAGATAATTATTTTAATGTTTTTCTAATAAGATAGCATTAATATGTAATCAATTAATTAAGATACCAATATATTTTGATTAAAAATAACTAAAACATATTCTTCACCGATTTAATGTCCAAGGAATGTCACCGAAACTTATATAAATGAATTTATAACCTTATAAATAATAAAAAATTTCAACTCATTTAAATTTTATGATATTATAATTATGACTATTGCACATGGTGGGATGAAAATCCCTATTAATATGAATACTATGAAACATAATCAATATTTGTCAAACAAGATATTGAAAAGAGAAAATAATTTACAACCAATGATTTATAAAATAATTAAATATAATTTTATTAAGAAATATTTATTTAATTTTTAAAAATAGGTCATTTATATATTAATATTAGTTATAATATATGGTAGATTTCAGTCAAATATTTTAAGAAACAATATGAGGCTTCATTGTCTAAATTTTTAATCCATTGAGACATATTTCTTATAACGCCCAATGATTTATTTGGAAAGCTGATTTTAATTCATAATGATAGTTTCATTAAATTATCGTTTATTTTATAGTGTTTAAATAATCATATCAAGTTTTCATTTTAGAATTTTTTTTATTTCAAAAGATTTAAATTAGTAATTGGTATCTGTTAAATAATCTATCATTATTGAGATGTAATACATATTTAAAGAATTATTTCATTAATGATTTATTTCATCACTATATGATATTATCTAATAAAAATATCTCTTCATGTATTTTCTAAAATCAGATATAAAAAAAACTATTTACATTGTTAAATTTCAATAAAAAATTTATATCATTGTCAATAACCATATTCTAACATTAAAATATTGGTTTCCCCTACTTGTCCCTAATTTTCACTGCATCCAATGTTATCATTTTTAACCAGAACACCGATTTATTTTTTTTCATAAATGAACATTCATATTTCCATCCCCTAATATAAAAATGATGTTTGGGTCATCGTTATTACTATGTTGGTTTTTATAAATTGTATTTAAAAATATTAAATAAGGGTTAACAGAATTTAATATTATAGTATTTTATCATCCAATGATCATATCCACATAAATAAAAATTATTCTATATCAGTGATCAATTTTTGATATTTCGTTTTATTTTTTAAATAATTATTACAATTTACCTTTTTTGAAAATAACATTTGAATGTGATCCATAACATCCATTTTTTTACCAAAAATGTTATTTTTTTTATAAAAAATATATTTTGTTTTTTAAAAAATATTAATATATAAGTTAAAAAATTACTTCAATAGAAATTATTTTTATTAAACTACCATTAAATATTATTATGAGATACCCATTTGGTTGACTGATTTATGTGTTTCAAAAATTTTTACTTCTACGGTGAATTGTGGCATAACAATTTTGTAAATTTGTGAAAGCCATTTTTTCATTTCATGTATTTTTATTATATAATTGATGAAACCCTTTTTCAGTTAATTTTTTATGATATAATGAATTGTTTATATTTTATGGAATTCATATGTATTATTATTTATGGTTGTTGTCCAATAACATCATCTAATTTATTGGTTAATGCTAGATTTGTCATAAGATAATGTATCTAGACCCTTTTTTGATATACTCACAAACTAACCTATGGGACATCATAGATATTTCCATAAACTAATGGACAAAAAATTATGAATATTATAAAAATTCACTTGATGGATATTCAAGGATATATCCCTAATCTAAAGGGTGATCCTTCTTTGATATTCTCACAATCTAATTTATGGTTCTTAATTTATATGTCCACAATATAAAGGGTTACCATTCATGGATATACAAATGTAAAGCACCATCCATGTAACAACTCACCAAATTCATGTAATTTTGGAATTAAAAAATGTATTCTCTAACCATATACTACATAGGATAATCGGAATCATGTATATTATAGAATAATAGAACAAGGAAAATCATATACAATGACAATAATCAAGTGGATTGGGATAATTTTTCTGGTAGAAGTAGTTTGTCACATTAAATTTTGGGAAACCATTTTTCACGTATTATTTAACAAAATATTTTATATTAAATTACAAACATATTTTTGTATACTATTTATACCCAAGGTGTATGATTCAACATCAATGATTGTTGGATTATAATTTATGCGTGTATTATTATCCATAATCTATATGAAATTAATTTGATTTTAGTAATGAACATTTTATATATACATAGTGGGATAAAATTATATTTATTAATAAGGGAATGAAAGTTCATTTTATACAATGATATTATACCAACGTAATGATGAATATGATCTCTTTTTGGAAAAAAATTATACTTTTTTGAGTTATGATACCTCATAATGAGGGATGACTAGTTCATTTGGCTCAGAATAATCATCGTATTGTGATAATTGTATTATAAAGGAATAGATAAATTTTTTAAATATTCCATAGTTTATAAGGATTGTATTTATTTATAGATCAAACCCCTAGTCATGACTCCTTAGGGGGCATGCATAATTATTTCACTACTATGTAATATTTAAAATTGAGAGATAAAATTCTTTTAATGTTGCTGGGGGAGATTGTTACATCAATAATTTTTGCGATTCATATTCAGTCTATAAAATATATTTTAAAACTATATTCCATTTTTTAAATGAAATTAGAATTGAATTTGTAATAAGAAAAAATAAATAATAATTAATCTATCAAAAAATTGATCATTCTATATAATGTTTTAAAACAAAATGACATGAAACTTTGTATTATACACTGTGAATTATTACATCCTAAAAATGTTCATACATTAAACATTTATAATAAGTAGAATAAAATAATATTAGCATCCATTGGTGATCTACTAGATCATCTTCACCCCTGTGAATCATAAATATCCAATGAAAGCCTACGAAGTAGAAGGAAATAATGAAATGAAGAACATTATTAAGAGATTATAAAATTAAAAACAATGTAGATGAGGTGTGTGTTATAAGAAGATAGAATTTAATGCATAACTCAAGGAAGTATATATATAACAATGAAATATGGCTATTATAAATATGGTCATCAAAAATATGATCATAAAGTATATAGTCATTGCATATAAATGTATCCAAATTTAATATTGATGTTTTCAAATATTTGTATTTTTTTTAAATTATTGAATAAATTAATAAATAAATTGTTAATTAAAATTTTAATTTGATAAAATTATAAATAATTATTTATTTAATTAATTATATGTAATATATTATTATTAATGTTAGTGTTATTAATTTATGAAATTATATTGTTTTAAAATATATAAAAATGTGTTCATATAAATTGATTATTATAATTAAAATTTATAATATAAATAATTGATTTTATTGATATTTTATTAAATCATATTTATTTTAAAAGTGTAATTTTAAATGAACAATGAAATTATGTGTTACATATTTTATCCCAATAAATTAATTTCACCACTTTAAAATATTATAATATTTTGAAGAAATTTTTAATATTATACTAAATTTTAATTTATTTATAATTATATTTTGAATAATTAATGGCTAAAACACTGTTTTATTTTAATAACAATATTCTTTATTTTATACTGTACAATGATTATAATGATAAATGTAATATTATTAATAAATTTATTTTATAAAATATAATGTTGTTGGTCGATGTGGATACTCCAGAGGAGGGGGGGTGAATTGAGTTCCTATTAAAATTTCAATTTAAAAGCTTTGTATAAAAATCCACCAAAAGATTAAATATGATAAACTATAGTGAATTTATAAAGACTATAAATGTTCATTTAGTATCTCCGCAATTTATTATTTCTTAGTTAACATAATCTGCGGATTAAGTTATCTTTTGAAACTAACTTATTAGTTCACAATAACTAAAAACACTTGCTAGTTCAACTATCAATGTTACATTAAAATATAATTGAGTTTCAAAGTAAATAGCAACAGAATATAAGATATAGTATAAAAAGAAAAAGGATGCACTACTGGTTTAACCAAGAGGTTCGGTCTCAAGGCGATACATAGTCCTCTCAAATAGTTTATATAAACATTGATCGACACCCTGGATCGGGGATGAAAATAGTACTCAGACTGTCCAGGTCCTCAGACCTCTACAACAGTTCTTCGGGGGAAATAACAATAGCTTATAGGCTGTCCAGGTCAAACTTGACCTCTACCACTATCCATAGTGTGATACAAGTGTGTAATAGAAATATTGAGTGAGGATCTATAAATCCTTCAGTTCAGCACATGGGACTGCATGTGCTTAAAATACAGAACACACACTACTCAAAATGTAAATAAATGAAAACACCATAGAGCTAAACATATAGAGATGAGTGTAGAATGATCTATGTGGTTTGATTGAAGGTCTGGACTCCTTGGATTGATTTCGATGAAGCATTGATTCCTTCTCTAGTTTTTATCAAGTAAAACATAGTGTCGTTTTTGTATTTGACATCAAAGTCTAGGTTGATCATCTTAATCAGCTTGTGTATAGGTGAAATCGTTGAAGCTCTTTACTCCTGGAACGATCAGGTTTTACGTATTCAAAATGTATTCTTCCCTCTTCTACTATGCATGCATGTCTGTGTGTATCTCTAGAATGATTTTTCATATGAGTGACGAAATACTGATCGATCTCACTTTAGTAGTTCGAGGTTCCCTTTTATATATATCATTAGCTCCGACAATGGGAATTATTACCTTTTTATTGGTACGAGGTACGATTTCCTAACATTCAACATACATTAATTTATTATAGAAGTTTCATTAAAATCACCAAATATGATTGTTGTTAATAAATAAACATAAGTAGGGTTTAGAGATATAGTGGATGGATTCCATCGGTAGCTCCTTGTATCAGTGAGCTTTTATTGATGGACTTGAGTCAGTTGGTCTGTAACGGTAACTGTTACTCTTTATAATGGTAGACTAAGTATCAATGATAGTGACTCTGTATTGGTAGCTCCAATTATCAGTAGCTCTTCTATAGAGGTATCATTCTTGAATCAATGGATCTCTCCATTGGAAACTCGCCTATATCAGTAGCTTCTTGTATCGGTGGCTCTTTCTGTATATCGTTGGCTCTGTCTATATCGGTAGACTTTATATCAGTAGTTATCTGTTAGTATCGGTAGACTTGTATCGGTAGGTCTCTCTGTCTGTATCGGTAGACTTGAATAAGTAGGCCAGTCTGTCTATATCAGTAGCTATTGATTATAATAGTAGACTCTGTCTATTGGTGATCTTTTTTTATCAGTAGACTATGTCTGTATCGGTGACTATGTATTATTAGATCTATATCAGTGACTCAAAATCTTAATACTTTTATTTTCTATGCAAATCATACCCATATTGGGTTAGTATTATTTAAAAACATATATAAACATAAATAAACATTGATTAACATATTCCAATGATTATTTTGATATTTCTGTCAACTCAATAGTAGGATGACATAATTTAATATATATATATATAGGATAATCAAAACATATTTAAACATAATTGTGATTATGAAAATAGGTGAAGTCAACAATCTCCCCCTTTTTGATAATCCCAAATTATGGTATTATAATCCAAAATAATCATTAATATATCAGTATAAAATACATTGGGTCTATACTTCATAGTGTGTGTAATGACATTTTCAAATGTATCAAAGAATAGATTATTACATGCAAATGTATCAAAGTTTTGAAACCATTGTATTAAAGGTAGAGTTATATTATGCTATCAGAGGTAGATTTATAATCTCAATCTACCAGAGGATGAAATGTACCAGAGTTAGAATATATTATACTCATAATGTGGAGCCCTCTGGGTGATCATAGGAGAGAGATTTCTGATTACTTGAGCTGGTGTCATATGAGGAATGGAGGCAGACTGAGTAGAGGCAGACAGAGTAGGAGGTACAATGATAAGAATATTGTATTCATGCAATAATGGAAGCAACTGATTCCTAAAGTCCATAATTATTCCTCCACCTCTTTCCATAGATGAAATGAAGTCACCTTTGTTTTCTAGGAATTTTTCCAAGGCTGGAGTCTGCTTCTTGTGCTTACTCACTTTCTCTCTGATGTCTTGAGTCACCGGAGGTAACTTCAAATTTTCTAACAAAAGCATGAAGTGAATGTTCAATATATTCTTAGTGTAGAACCTTTGGAAATAGTAATACACTCTGTCTTTTACCTTTTTCTGAGAAGTAGTGGCATCTCTCGTTAATTTCTGAATAATTTTCCCTATATTCCTAGTTATAGTCACCTCTTGGGTCAAGGGAGCAGAGTCTACAGTGCCCCTGGTGGATGATTGTCCAATCACTTCTCTTATCACAGCTCATATCTGATCAACATCTAAAGAAGGCCTGGAAGCACTCAGAGGTGAAACAGTAAAATCCATTATTACCTTAAATTATTTAGTCATCCCACTAATGAGATTTTTCACAATAGGGTACTGGGTGGTAACATGTTTCTCCACGGAACTCTTAAATTATTAAAAAACTGATACCATATGGCCAACTACACATTTCCCAAAAGCCAAATATTTGTCTTCTTGATATTTAGAACTCATATAAGACTTGATATTGAAAACATATTTCTTTAGAGATTCAGAAACCTCTACCAAGCTAGAAACATGATTCCGGTAGTCCTTGACTTCATCCAAATTACCAAATACAGATTAAACCATCACATATTGAATGGATGATATTAAAGAGGTCTCAATTATTATCATTTCTTCTACAAAACAGGTCTTAATATCATATTTCATCTTTTCTAGATCAAATTTTCTTACTGTATCCTGAGGTAATGTTTCAGAAAGTAGATTATAAGTGACATGAGGACTACTAATGGGTGTCTCATTTCCTGAATCAGGATATTCCAACCCAAACACTAAAAAAACTCGGTCTTCCGCCCCGTCTTAAATTACATGAGCTACTAAAACAGTGCCATGTCTGGTGGGATGCTCCCCCTCAATCTGTTCATTCACCAGTACATGTATATTAATAGCATCTTGAGGAGGAAGGTCTTACACAGATGACTTTTCCACAACTCTATCCACATCAGGTGTAACATACCAAGTAAGTAATGAATAATATACATTTTTATCTATGTCTATTAATGATTAAGATAGTGTTATAGAGGCTTAAAATGAAAGTAAATACAATCTTATGCATGTAATACACTAATATTCTTAAAAGATTGTTTTACTGCCTTTTGATGGCAAACCATTTTTGAATCTATCTTTTGACAATTTTATAAAATATTTTTCTCAAAATAAACTTATTCTTTATGATTGGGACATCAAAATTTACCTTGTGTGAAATTTTGGTATTTTTCTGACAATGTTCATTTTTTAATGAATAGTGAAAAATACTGCATTTTACATCAAAACTGCTTTTTAATCTAATTTATTTATATGTTTAGATTATGTTTTGAATTGGTTTTGAAGTGAAATTAGAATATATTTTTACCATTTTATCCAATGGTGGTCATTGGAATCAATTTCACTTTGAAATTAGACTTAAACTGGTGTCAATCTTTTGATACTTATTGTTTTGTAAAAACACGCTATTTGCTCTAGCAGCGGGAATTAATTATTAAATTAATTAATGTGACTTATATGATTTGAATTTTGTAAAATAGACTTAATTTTTGAATTCGGAATATCAAATATATCTTAGGGTGAATTTTTGGTAATTTTCTGAAAAACTTCAATTTTTGATGAATAGTGAAACCACTAAGTGGTAATCAAGCAAACTGATTTTTCAGGTAAATGAAAGTTTACCACTAATGTGTATTGAATTTTGAAAATCCGACATACATGGTTGTCATTAAGAAGTAAAATGTGGTTCAATGAGATTAAAATAATTTTTTGGTGAATAGTAACTTATTAAGTTTTTAATCACGATTAGTGGTAATTAGTGTAGTTTAAGGTATAAATAATGCTTTAATAATATGAAATGACCTAGACACATGTACCAACCTTATTGGTTGTGTCATGGCCGACCATGACAAGCCATGGGTCAACTTGGGGACCCCATGGAGACACTTTGGTTTGGAAATGACATAAATATCTTTTTATTAAATGTTAAAGTAAAAATGACACAAACAAGAGATGTTTTACGAAAACAATTTTTACATGGGGTTATAAAGATCAGATTTTTGATTATAAATAGTCATTGGAAAGCTAAAACGATTTCATACATCATAGTATTTGTTTTATAATTTTTAGACATTAGATAAATTAAATTATTTATGACATCATAATGATGCAGTGATGACATCATTATTTGACGATTTAAATAAAATGGAAAGATAATATAAAATATATGAACTACACATGTCCAAAACCAATTGGATGAGTGGATTTCGAACCCTTATCACCTTATCCACGAATTATATCAATGTGGGACCTTTTGAAACCGAAACACATTTTCAAATAAAGTAATATTACTTTACTTTCCAAAAGTGCCCCTCCTCTCCTTTTATAAAAGGCCCCCAACTCTACCTCATTTCACACACTCCTAAAGCCTTTGGCTCGGCCAACCCCTTCCCATTTAATCTCTCCACATCCATCTCCTCATCCTAGAGTATTCCCTTTGGGCATAATCCTTTCAAAGGAAGCCTTTAGACTCAAATCAAAAGGAGTTACACTTTTAAAGGTAATTCATTCTCTCATGTTCATTTGTTTTATTTTGCTTCTCCAACCCCCTAAACTCTTTTTAATTACTTATTTTGTAACAACACCAGTATATTATATATACTAGGATGTTTTTATAAGATTTATTTGAGCTACAATCTCACACAACTACATCAAATGGTTAAAGAACATACGGTTTCCGTGGATGGCGAAATTCTGCCTCCCGAAACGATGATTGTTCAAAACTCATTTAACACCTTCAAAGGTGGCCATTATGATGTCACTATTTTTTTATATGATATATAATATGTTTATGTTTTCCTTAAGCTTCTGTTTTTTTCATTTTGGGCATACCTTTATGGTTTCCATTATGTGTAAACATGATATCTTCATTTTAGGAAGTGCGGAATACCGCCCCCTCAAAGTGATTTGATTCGTTAAATACCATATGTGGGACATATAAAGGATGGAACTACGATATTATATATGATATTATATTGGAATTATAATATACCTTTATATAATTATGATTCCATTCTATAAAATACGAAATAGAAATGAAAGTAGCGTTCATGCGTACGTACGGCTTACCGTCTCCATGAACGGTGCATTTCATTTCTTACCTCTAAATGTGATGTAATATTATAAATACATGTATATGATGAATATATATGATATATATGTTATCCAAATCATTAATATCATTCTGGATATAATGAACCTTTGACCAAATTAACAACATGTAAGTGTAAGAAGTCTATTTTTGACTTAAGAACCAAATACCGACAAAATGAACATTATTAACTTAACTGATTACATGATGTTCATAACATGGTATAAAAGGAATAATGAACTTGAAAAACATTAATAATCAAGTAGAGATTAACTCAAGTTTATTATTCAGGAGATTAAAGAACGGTCGGGTCAAGTCGGATACGAGGTATGTAGCTTCGTCTCAATCTCCTTTCATTGAGGCATATTTTATTTTATACACAACTTTCTTTTATACGGTGTATAAACCCCTTTGACTTTTACGTTTATTCAAAAGGAATCTTTTTTATACAAAGCGTTTACTAAACGACAAAAGGGATTGTTTTTGTCGTACGTATGCGGCGACAACGACTTCTCCACCGTCGTGACCGTTATTTGATTTTCGGCTTCCTCTACAAGCCATACCTTATTTTTAAAAGAAAGATAAATACCATATTTTACTTTTCTTTTATTTTGGTATTGAAAATGGTTTTCATAATGTTTTTATATCAATGTGTTGTATTGATATCTCGTGATTGAAATGTGGAAATTTTATGTTTCCTTTATGCATGTTTTATGTGATATGATTATGTTATGGTTCTTGGGCATTATTATGAAGATGGGTGGTTCCGTGATAAACTAAGGGCGGGTGAGCCCGTTATAGCTGTCCAATGCATTGGGTAACGCGAAGGAGTGAAACGTTAAGGTTTCTCCGAAGAGATTTAGGGAATATACTGTGATGGGTATTCCAAACGTAACCAAGAGGGTTACTCCCTACGTAAGAATGTTATGAATGCCTCAAGTTACCTTTATGTCTTATGATTTCTATGATTTATTCATGATTTTATGAGGTATGTTAAAGTTCCTATGTTTTATGGGTAAATTTTGATTTCATTCTTATGTATATATGAACTCATGTTTCCTTTCCATGTTTTTTTATAACCCATACTGAGTTTTTATGCTCATCCCATGTTTTTGAAATGTTTTTCACAGGTCAAGGGAAGGGTACATGATAAGATGATAGAGTCAAGGATGTGTCAAGAAATAATCAATGTTTTATATTAAATGTGTTTCCATTGATGGGAATGAAGAATACTATCTTTATGTACCCACTTTGTTTATATGTGGAATGTAATTCAAGTTTTATGATCTAATTCTCTAAAACTCTAAACCCGAAAAGATCCTCAATGTGTAATCTTGTAATAACTCAAGATTAAGTAAGGTTTAAGGCTGGGGCCTAATAGTTGGTATCAGAGGTCGGTTTAGATAACTTTAGGAGTTAGAATTCTATTAAATGGTTATCCAAAAAAAATTTCTTTGAAATGATATAGCATTTGAAGATTACCATGTTGCTTCATCTAAGACATGTTTGTTCAGAATGGTTTTCCGCAGAGGAAATAGGGAAGCAGTGCTAGGAAGGCATACAGAAGGAAATAACCTTCCGAATCAGCATCCAGAAATGGTCGGAATTGGAACTGAACAGTTTTTTGCAGTAATGTCGCAGTTGACTCAAGCGATAAATGGCGGTGGTATCCATGCACGAGATCAGCCAAATCAACCGCAGAGGAACATGTCAGTGGTGGAACATTTCATGAGGCAACATCCACCATCATTCAGAGGATCATCTGACCCTGTGCTAGCTGAAGGGTGGATTAAAGCACTGGAGAAGATTTTTGATGTCATGGGGTGTTCAGACAATCAAAAGGTTAGTCTTGCTATTTACCGTTTGGAGGGTGAAGCAGATCAGTGGTGGTCTATGGTTAAAAATATCAGGGACGCCGATGAGATTGATGCTCTTGACTGGGATGAATTCAAAGGTATGTTTCTTGAGAAGTATTTTCCTAAGGCTGTTCGACTTAGGATGGAAAAGAAATTCTTGGAATTGAGGCAAGAGGAAGACTCAGTGGCTGCTTATGAAGAAAGGTTCACTCGATTGGCAAGGTATGCTCCAAATTTTATCCGGGACCTTGATAGTAAAATCAATCGTTTTTACTCATGATTAAAGCCAATGTATCGAAGGGAATTAGCTTCTCGTGAGTTTAAAAGTTATGAAAAGCTTGTTCGATGTGCTGAGAAGGTGGAAATGGAGTTTGCCGATGACCAAGTTTTCTATAACAACCAGTAGAAGAAGAGACCGAGGTGGCATGAGAAAGGTAAGAATTCTTCAAAAAAGGCTGATGGTAAGAGAACTAAGATTCCAGTTTGTGATAAATGTGGAAAAAGGCATGTTGGGGAATGTCTTCTGAATTCTGGGAAGTGCTACCGATGTGGTAAGATGGGACATAAGGATCGTGATTGCACTGAAAAGGATCAAGGTGAAGGTAAGAACAAATTTGATTTACAGCTAGTGAAATGTTATAAGTGCAATGAGATGGGTCACTATGCAAACGAGTGTCCGACAAGGATCTTGAGTGATGGGAAGCAGTTAGAATACAAGCAGAAAGGGGTGGTGAAATCCTTTGCAACTACTTCAGCAGATGTCGGGACATCAAATGAAGTGGTATCAGGTACTTTGTTTGTTTTTTCAGATTATGCCAGTGTGTTGTTTGATTCGGGGTCTACACATTCTTTCATCTCTGAAACCTTTTCTAGTAAAATGGGAATACCATCTCAAGAAATGACTCCTGAACTTTTGGTAAAAATACCTGGGGGGAATGTTGAGGCAAAAAGAATTTATAAGAATCTTCCTATCCTTATCTGTGGAAAGAACCTACTTGCAAACTTTATTGTTTTACCTCTAGTAGAGTTTGATGTTATCCTGGGTATGGATTGGCTCTCTATCTACCATGCTAAGATTGACTGTAGAGCTAAATAAGTTTCATTTCAGAAAGACTTTCAGTTTGTTTACAAGAATGAACCCTTAGTTTTGATAACATATCAAGAGGCCGAGAAACTTGTAAAAGATGGAAATGAATGTTACCTTGCACACGTCATTGAAAATAAGGGAACTGTTCAGATTAATGACGTGCCAGTGGTAAATGAGTATCCTGATGTTTTTCCTGATGAGTTGCCTGGAATAATACCAGATCGGGAAGTTGAGTTTACTGTTGACTTAGTTCCTGATGCTAAGCCAATTTCAAAACCCCCTTATCGAATGGCACAAATTGAACTTTTAGAGTTGAAGGAGAAATTGCAATATTTATTAGAGAAAGGTTTTATTAGACCTAGCACATCACCATGGGGTGCTCCTGTTTTATTTGTTAAAAAGAAAGATAGTTCTATGAGACTTTGCATTGATTATAGAGCCTTGAATAATATCACTGTTAAGAAAAAATATCCTTTTCCTTATATCGATGATTTGTTTGATCAGCTCCAGGGAGCTCAGTTTTTTTCAAATATTGACTTGAGATCGGGGTACCATCAGCTGAAGGTAAAGGAGGCAGATATTCCGAAGACCGCGTTCCGTACGAGATATGACCATTATGAATTTGTAATAATGCCTTTTGGGCTAACCAATGGACCTGCTGTATTCATGGACTTAATGAATAGAATATTCCATGAGTTCTTGGATAAGATTGTGTTGGTTTTCATTGATGATATTTTGGTGTTTTCTAAAAGTAAAGAGGAGCATGAAAAACGTTTAAGGGTTATCTTGCAAACCTTAAAAGAAAAGAAATTGTATGGGAAATTCAGAAAGTGTGAGTTTTGGTTGCAACAAATTTCTTTCCTTGGTCACATTGTTTCTAAAGATGGAATAATTGTTGATCCTGCAAAAACAAAAGTTGTGGAAGAATGGCCAAGACCAACAAATGTAACCGAGATTCGTAGCTTCCTTGGTTTGGCGGTCTATTACCGAAGGTTTTTTAGAAATTTTTAACGGTTATCTAGTCCAATGACTAAGCTAACTCGGAAGGGTGTTAAGTTTATCTAGACAAAAGAATGTGATGATTGTTTTCAGGAATTGAAAAGAAGATTGGTGAATGCTCCAGTTTTGGCAGTACCTTCCAGGAATGGTGAGTTTGTTATATACAGTGATGCTTCATTGAAAGGACTTGGTTGCGTCCTAATGCAGAATGATCAGGTAATTGCTTATGCTTCACGACAGTTGAAAACTCATGAGGTAAATTACCCTACACATGATTTGGAACTAGCTGCTGTTGTTTTTGCTTTAAAAATTTGGAGGCATCATTTGTATGGAGTAAAGTGTGAAATATATACCGATCACAAAAGTTTAAAGTATATATTAACTCAGAAAGAGTTAAACATGAGACAAAGGAGATGGCTGGAATTAATCAAGGATTATGATTGTACAATTCATTACCATCCGGGAAAAGCAAATAAAGTGGCTAGTGCTTTGAGTCGAAAAAGTAATGCTTCATTAACAATGTTGCGTTTGGAACGTGATACTTTGGTTAACGATTTGATGAAATTTGGCATAGAAGTTGTTGGTACAGGAAGTCCTTCTGTATTGTTTCAGGTATCAGTGAGATCATCTCTATCAGATAGAATCAAGAAAGCACAGAAGCAAGACAGTGAGTTGCAGAAAAAGGTAGAGCTGGTTCAGAAAGGTAAGTTGCCTGAATTCAACATTGATAATGATTGCGTTTTGAGATTTGGGAAGAGATTGTGTGTGCCTTGTGATTCGCAGTTGAAGAGAGAGTTGTTATGTGAAGCTCATAGTTCTCCGTTTTCAGTTCATCCGGGCAGTACTAAGATGTATAGAGATCTGCAGGAGTATTACTGGTGGGATGGAATGAAAAGAGATATTGCTAATTTTACTGTGAAGTGTTTGACTTGTCAGTAGGTTAAAGCAGAGCGGCAGTTACCGAAAGGGATGCTTCAGCCTTTACCAGATCCAGAGTGGAAATGGGAGAATATATCCATGGACATTTTTGTTGTATTACCGAAGACATCTCGAGGTAATAATGCAATCTGGGTTATTATTGATCGCTTGACCAAATCTGCTCATTTCCTTGCTATACGAGATACTTTCTCTCTTGATCAAATTTCCCATTTGTATCTTAATGAGATAGTCAGGTCACATGTAGTTCCTCTCTCCATTGTATCGGATCGTGATCCCAGGTTTACTTCTAACTTTTGGAAAAGCCTTCAGAAGTCGTTGGGTACTGAATTAAATTTTAGTACAGCTTTTCATCCTCAATCAGATGGGCAGTCAGAATGAACAATTCAGACCTTGGAGGATATGCTACGAGCTTGTTCTATGGATTATCACGGAAGTTGGGACCAACATCTTTCTTTGGTTGAGTTTTCATAAAATAACAGTTTCCATTCCAGTATACTGATGGCACCATTTCAGGCATTATATGGGAAGCGGTGTCGAACTCCAGCTTTCTGGGATGAAGTGGGTGAAAGGAAGTTGATGGGACCAGAATTGGTAGAAGAGATGGCAGAAAAAGTTCAGCTGATTCAGAAACACATGAGAACAGCTCAGAGCAGGCAGAAGAGTTATGCGGATAACCGGAGGAAGGATCTATCTTTCGAGGTAGGTGATCGTGTTTTTCTCAAGGTTTCTCCTTGGAAAAGTGTGATGAGATTTGGTAAGAAAGGAAAGCTGAGTCCAAGGTTTATTGGACCATACGAAATTCTGGAAAGAGTTGGATCAGTTGCATACCGAGTGGCTTTACCTCCGAGTTTATCTCAGGTACACAATGTTTTTCACGTTTCAATGTTGAGAAAGTATATGCCAGATCCATCTCATGTTTTGAGTCCAGAGGTAGTTCAGTTGGAAGAGAACCTATCTTATGAGGAACAACCGGTCCAGATTCTTGACCACAGGGAGCAAGTGTTACGGAATAAGGTGATTAAGCAGGTAAAGGTTTTGTGGAAAAACCACATGATTGAAGAGGCAACATGGGAATCTGAAAATGCAATGAGGGATAAGTACCCTCATTTATTTGATAAGTAAATAAATTGCGGGGACGCAATTTTCTAAAGGGGGGAAGGATGTAACATCCCATGTAAGTAATGAATAATAGATATTTTTATCTATGTCTATTAATGATTAAGATAGTGTTATAGAGGCTTAAAATGAAAGTAAATACAATCTTATGCATGGAATACACTAATATTCTTAAAAGATTGTTTTACTGCCTTTTGATGGCAAACCATTTTTGAATCTATCTTTTGACAATTTTATAAAATATGTTTGTCAAAATAAACTTATTCTTTATGATTGGGACATCAAAATTTACCTTGTGTGATTTTTTGGTATTTTTCTGACAATGTTCATTTTTTAATGAATAGTGAAAAATACTGCATTTTACATCAAAACTGCTTTTTAATCTAATTTATTTATATGTTTAGATTATGTTTTGAATTGGTTTTGAAGTTAAATTAGAATATATTTTTACCATTTTATCCAATGGTGGTCATTGGAATCAATTTCACTTTGAAATTAGACTTAAACTGGTGTCAATCTTTTGATACTTATTGTTTTGTAAAAACACGCTATTTTCTCTGGCAGCGGGAATTAATTATTAAATTAATTAATGTGACTTATATGATTTGAATTTTGTAAAATATACTTCATTTTTGAATTCTGAATAACAAATATATCTTAGGGTGAATTTTTGGTGATTTTCTGAAAAACATCAATTTTTGATGAATAGTGAAACCACTAAGTGGTAATCAAGTAAACTGATTTTTCAGTTAAATGAAAGTTTACCACTAATGTGTATTGAATTTTGAAAATCCGATATACATGGTTGTCATTAAGAAGTAAAATGTGGTTCAATGAGATTAAAATAATTTTTTGGTGAATAGTAACTTATTAAGTTTTTAATCGTGATTAGTGGTAATTAGTGTAGTTTAAGGTATAAATAATGCTTTAATAATATGAAATGACCTAGACACATGTCCCAACCTTATTGGTTGTGTCATGGCCGACCAATACAAGCCATGGGTCAACTTGGGGACCCCATGGGGACACTTTGGTTTGGAAATGACATAAATAACTTTTTATTAAATGTTAAAGTAAAAATGACACAAACAAGAGATGTTTTACGAAAACAATTTTTACATGGGGTTATAAAGATAATATTTTTGATTATAAATAGTCATTGGAAATCTAAAAAGATTTCATACATCATAGTAATTTTTTTATAATTTTTAGACATTAAATAAATTAAATTATTTATGACATCATAATGATGCAGTGATGACATCATTATTTGACGATTTAAATAAAATGGAAAGATAATATAAAATCTATGAACTACACATGTCCAAAACCAATTGGATGAGTGGATTTAGAACCCTTATCACCTTATCCACGATTTATATCAATGTGGGACCTTTTGAAACCGAAACACATTTTCAAATAAAGTAATATTTCTTTACTTTCCAAAAGTGCCCCTCCTCTCCTCTTATAAAAGGCCCCCACCTCTACCTCATTTCACACACTCCTCAAGCCTTTGGCTCGGCCAACCCCTGCCCATTTACTCTCTCCACATCCCTCTCCTCATCCTAGAGTATTCCCTTTGGGCATAATCCTTTCAAAGGAAGCCTTTAGACTCAAATCAAAAGGAGTTACACTTTTAAAGGTAATTCATTCTCTCATGTTCATTTGTTTTATTTTTCTTCTCCAACCCCCTAAACTCTTTTTATTTTCTTCTTTTGTAACAACACCAGTATCTTCAATATACTAGGATGTTTTAATAAGATTTATTTGAGCTACACTCTCACACAACTACATCAAATGTTTAAAGAACATACGGTTTCCGTGGATGGCGAAATTCTGCCTCCCGAATCGATGATTGTTCAACACTCATTTAACACCTTCAAAGGTGGACATTATGATGTCACTATTTTTATATATGATATATAATATGTTTATGTTTTCCTTAAGCTTCTGTTTTTTTTCATTTTGGGCATACCTTTATGGTTTCCATTATGGGTAAACACGATATCTTCATTTTAGGAACTGCGGACTACCGCCCCCTCAAAGTGATTTGATTCGTTAAATACAATATGTGGGACATATAAAGGATGGAACTATGATATTATATATTATATTATACTGGAATTATAATATACCTTTATATAATTATGATTCCATTCTATAAAATATGAAATAGAAATGAAAGTAGCGTTCATGCGTACGTACGGCTTACCGTCTCCATGAACGGGGCATTTCATTTCTTACCTCTAAATGTGATGTAATATTATAAATACATGTATATTATGAATATATATGATATATATGTTATCCAAATCATTAATATCATTCTGGATATAATGAACCTTTGACCAAATTAACAACATGTAAGTGTAAGAAGTCTATTTTTGACTTAAGAACCAAATACCGACAAAATGAACATTATTAACTTAACTGATTACATGATGTTCATAACATGGTATAAAAGGAATAATGAACTTGAAAAAGATTCATAAGCAAGTAGAGATTAACTCAAGTTTATTATTCAGGAGATTAAAGAACGGTCGGGTCAAGTCGGATACGAGGTATGGGACTTCGTCTCAATCTCCTTTCATTGAGGCATATTTTATTTTATACACAACTTTCTTTTATACGGTGTATAAGCCCCTTTGAATTTTACGTTTATTCAAAAGGAATCTTTTTTATTCGAAGCGTTTACTAAACGACAAAAGGGAATGTTTTTGTCGTACATATGCGGCGACAACGACTTCTCCGCCGTCGTGACCGTTATTTGAGTTTCGGCTTCCTCTACAAGCCATTCCTTCTTTTTAAAAGAAAGATAAATACCATATTTTACTTTTCTTTTATTTTGGTATTGAAAATGGTTTTCATAATGTTTTTATATCAATGTGTTGTGTTGATATCTCGTGATTGAAATGTGGAAATTTTATGTTTCCTTTATGCATGTTTTATGTGATATGATTATGTTATGTTTCTTGGGAATTATTATGAAGACGGGTGGTTCTGTGATAAACTAAGGGCGGGTGAGCCCGTTATAGCTCTCCAATGCATTGGGTAACGCGAAGGAGTGAAACGTTAAGGTTTCTCCGAAGAGATTTAGGGAATATACTGTGATGGGTATTCCAAACGTAACCAAGAGGGTTACTCCCTACGTAAGAATGTTATGAATGCCTCAAGTTACCTTTATGTCTTATGATTTCTATGATTTATTCATGATTTTATGAGGTATGTTAATGTGCCTATGTTTTATGGGTAAAGTATGATTTCATTCTTATGTATATATGAACTCATGTTTCCTTTCCATGTTTTTTTTATAACCCGTACTGAGTTTTTATGCTCATCCCAAGTTTTTGAAATGTTTTTCACAGGTCAAGGGAAGGGTACATGATAAGATGATAGAGTCAAGGATGTGTCAAGAAATAATCCATGTTTTATTTTAAATGTGTTTCCATTGATGGGAATGAAGAATACTATCTTTATGTACCCACTTTGTTTATATGTGGAATGTAATTCAAGTTTTATGATCTAATTCTCTAAAACTCTAAACCCGAAAAGATCCTCAATATGTAATCTTGTAATAACTCAAGATTAAGTAAGGTTCAAGGCTGGGGCCTTATATCAGGTTTCCCAACCTTGGGTGACTGAGGACTCGATGAAGGTCATCCTATTTCAACAATTTCCTCAGTAGGCATTGTGGAGTACCTAATTAGTGGAATGAGACTCATGCAGGAAGAAACATATGCATTATTTTCAGATTCTTGTTCTTCCTCATTATCTGGAGCAAGATGTTCTTCCCCATCAATAGGGGATTTTTCATTTCTTATTCCCAACATAGTTTCCTTTCCAGATGATACAACTTCAGCAACTGGACATGGAGGGAAGTTTGGATCCCCTCCATCAGCTACATAAGTATCCTCCTCATAAGTATCATCACTATACTGAGGTTCCTTTTCATCAGGTCCTAGACCTTGATATCTTCTATCTCATGGCCTATTGGGATGGTCAATAGGGTTGAACTTATCATACAACTTCTCATCATTAATAATTTCTTGTCTTCTTCATGGGTTACAACCAATATTCATACACTTACAAATTGTACTTGTGATGCAAAAATTGTTCCTCACAACTACTGTCTTTTCCTCAGACTCAACTACTCTTTTCACCTTTATCAATATAGAAATAAACTTTGAAAATTATTAAACATTGGATTTTTATTTAGGCCTAGTCATATCCTCAATTTAGATCATCAGCATCCTACAAAAATTTACCGTGACACCATGCCTCAGCAGATGAAACAAATAAATATTTTGGTATCTTAGATTTAAAATTTCCCCTCTTTGTGGACATAGCACATGTTGGATGAATTTGAATAACTAATAGTTTTCTCCATCCATCTCATCAGCCACTACCTTTTATTGACTGCCACTACCAGTGAGCTCTTCCAAGGAATCCTCGTAGTCATAAATGTTACAGGTATGATGTATTTTCTTTGCGGTATACCCAAATACACCCTAATGTAGGAATTTCAAACATTCATCCCATTCAATAGTAGAAAAAGTAATTTCCTTTCAATTCACTAATGAAACCTTTCTGTTTTCTTCTTCAAACATATCAAAACGAACAAAATCCTAAAACTCTTCAACCAACTTCGGATAACGAGGTCCATTTTTTTGAAAGACATTCGAGCCATCCATGTTCCTCAAATACTCTTAGAACCAATGACTTTCTAGACTTGATCCATTACTCACTGAGTTCCTTTTTGATTACTATTTCTCTATTCTGCAAATGTGGGTTCACTGCACGCTTTCCCGACCATGTTCTACTTTCACTACCACTAACTTCAGGTCATGTTTTCTACTTCTTACCACTTTGTGCATAACTATCATCCCTGACTATCAGGTGTTTTTTTCTGACCATCTCCAATCGAAGAAATCAGGGTTAAGTGTATTGCGGAGGTTCGATAAGTGATGATTGAAGAGAGGAGAGTTTGAGGTGGATTGAAATGTGAATAAGGCCTAGTTTTTATAATTTAATAATATAAATGTAATAAAAATAATTTTATGGAAAACCATACTAGTTTAAGATAAAGAAAACAAATATTAGATAGTGCATGACATGTTGGTGACAATTACAATCGAGAATCATGACGGTGAGGTTTATCTATCGGTGTGATCTCTAGTGGTGAGGTGTCTCTAGCGGTGTGGTTTGCCTAACATTGAGGATTTGGATAACGGTGAAGATTTGGATAATGGTGAGGATTTGGATAAAGGTAAGGATTTGGCTAATTGTGAGGATTTGGCTATCAGTGAGGATTTGGCCAATGGTGATGATTTGGATAACGGTGAGAATTTGGCTAACAATGAGGATTTTTCTAATAGTGAGGATTTTCTTCTACAAAGTCTATCATTCCTAACTCATGTATAATGTACCTAAACCAATATGAACTTAATAGCATGGTAAATATGTTAGCTAATTATTTTTCATTACCTATAAATTCAAGATTAATATCACCCTTTTGGTAATGATCTCTCAAAAGGTGGTGCCTTATATAAATGTGTTTGGTCCTAGAGTGAGATATAGGATTCATAGAGATATTGATCGCAGTATTGTTATAACAGTTTATAGATACATGTCTAAGTTGATATCTATAGTCCAGTAATGTATGTTTCATCCACAGAATTAGTTCACAGAAACTACTAGTAGTAATATATTCTGCTTCATTAGTAGACAATGCATCAGAATTAAGCTTTTTCCAACACCAAAATATCAGGGAATTACCTAGAATATGACATGTTCCATAAGTTCTCTTTCTATCTAACTTGAAACCAGCAAAGTCGGCATTTGAATAACTTATTAAATCGAATGAATGTCCTTTTGGATAAAATAATCAAACGTTAGTAGTATGTTTAATATATTTGAAAATTATTTTAACAATAAGAAAGTGTGAATCTTTTGTATTAGCTTGAAATCTTGCACACATACACGCACTAAACATAATACATGGTCGACTAGAAGTAAGATAGAGCAGAATCCCTATCATACATCTGTTTTTGGTTTGATGCACTGGTTTTATAGCTTAATCATCATCGAACATACAAGTGATACTCATGGTTGTGTCATTACCCTTACAACTATCCAAACCAACATGTTTTAAAAGATACTTTTTATATTTACTTTTATTTAAGATAATACCATTTTAATTTTGAAAAACATGAAATCCATGAAAATATTTATATTCTACCATTAAACTCATTTAAATTCATTTCTCATACTCTTTGAATATTAAAAACACAAAGTATTTTTAGATGATCAAAAAATAACATAAATAACATAGATTTGTACTATCAAAACATCATTTGAAATTATTTTAATAAAGGGAGTTGGATCAATAATCCCTTTAGAAAAAACATTTGAAATAAGAAAACTACTATGTCTATCATACCAAGATCGTGGGGATTGTTTTAAACCATATAATTCTTTAGAATGCTTAAAAACTCTATTTGGAAAATGAGGATTAGTAAATCCATGGGGTTGTTCAGCAAAAACATCCTCAATTATAATACCATTTAGAAAAGAACTTTTAACATCCACTTGATATATCTTGAAATTCAGATGAGCAGCATAGGCAAGTAGAATCCTAATAGCTTCTAATCTAACTATAGGTGAAAAAGATTCTTCATTGTCTATTCCATCTTCATATATATATCCTTATGTAACTAGTCTTTCTTTGTTCTTAACAATATTCCTAGACTCATCAACTTTATTTCTAAAAACCCATTTAGTGCCTATTTTCAAGGTGTCCATAGGGTTGTCAACTAATTCCCAGAATTTTTTTCCATCATATTTATTTAATTATTCTTGCATAGCCATTACCATAATTTAATCATTGATTGCATCATTGATATTTTTAGGTTCCAACTGTGAAAAAATGTCTTGATGTTCATCCTGGTTTCATAGAGAAGCTCTAGTCTATGTACCTCTACCAAGATTACCTACAACAATATCTAAAGGATGAATCTTTAGAGTCATAGTTGATCTGGTAAGGGTAAGACTAGAAATTTCAGGTTCTTCCCTAGGTTCTGGTTCACTAGAACCAGATTCTGGAATATTTTCAGAATTAGTTGTCTTGACAACATGGTCACTATGTTTTTCATTAAGATTTATAATTGACAAATGTTCTTAAGAATTTTCAAGAGAATGTTTAGGTTCATGTGGATTAGTTTCTTCCATTTTGATGTTAATAGATTCATCCACACACTTGGTCCTTTTATTAAAGACAAGATAGGATTTTATAGGTATAGAATAACCTATAATGATTCCTTCATTACTTAGAGATGAAAATTTATCCATATTATCTTTATTATTGAGAATGAATACTTTTCAACCAAAGACTTTAAAATAACTAACTTTAGGTTTTATATTTTTCCATAATTCATAAGGGTTCTTCATAAGAACAGGTCTAATCAAGACATTATTTATAATATAATAAGCTGTATTGATAGCTTCAACATAATAATAAATAGGTAAGTCATTTTCATTTAGCACAATTATTACAATTTCTTGAAGTTTTATATTTATTCGTTCTACTAAACCATTTTGTTTAGGTGTCCAAGGGGAATAGAATTTATGAATGTAGCCTTTTTGTGAGCATTATGATTCAAATTCATGATTTTAAAACTCACGGCCATGATCACTTCTCAAGGTTTTAATCTTAAGTCCACTAAGTTTTTCTACAAACTTGGAGTATTTCCTAATGTAAGAACAAGAATCACTTTTATGAGCTAGAAAATATACCCAACTATATCTAGAAAAGTCATCTACAAGAACATAGACATAGTGCTTCCATTTAAACTAGAAACTCTGGATGGTACAAATAAATCCATGTGAACCAACTCAAGAGGTTGAGAAGTTGAATATTCTTGCGTTTATTTTAAAGAAACATTATGTATTGTTCCCCTTTGTCATGGATTACAATCTTTGTCAGCTAGGAATTCAAGATTAGGTTGGTATCTAACTAAATTCTTCCTGGTCAGTTTCCTAAGTGAGTGTATAATACAATGGCCTAATAATCTATTCCCAAGCCAGGATTCATTATGAAAAGAATATAAATAGTTTATATTATGCATAGCTAAAGAGATTAAATCCACAACCTAAACATTTTGATTTCTTAAGGCAGAAAACATTAATAAAAAATTAGAATTAAAAACATTACAAGAATCATTTTCAAACATAACATTAAACCCATCATCACACATCTGGGAAATGATTAACAGATTATACTTTAGTCTGTCAACATGTAAAACATTAGAAATCAAAATTGAATCAGTGTCACCAATCTGGCCTAAGATGACGATCATCCCTTTTGAGTTATCACCATATGTGAAATTTCCTCCATCAACATTGACTAATATTTTAAAACATGAGAAGTATGTTATCATATGTCTTTAATATCCTCTGTCAAAGTACCATGTCATCATACAGAAACATTTTAAGCAGGTTTCCTATAAAATACCATTAGACATAATATGATATTTCTACCCAGATTTTCTTGGGTCTAGACAGGTTATCAATAAAAAATTTTGGTACCGATATTTGAGTAATGGGTTTCAAATAATCAATATATTCACAAGACATTGAAGGTTAAATTTTTTTTTATCTATAACTATGTAAACAACTAGTTGAGACATAATAATTTCTAGAACTAGAACTATCAGCAAACTATCCAGTTTTTGGAATAAATCTATTTTTTGAGTTCTATCTTTGTCCAGGTTAATAGCCTAACCCATAAGTATACTTTGGTGCTAGATTTTTGCTGAGAATTTGTGTAAGAGTGTTCATTCCATTAGTGAATTTCATTAAGACATTTTTAAGTTTCTCATTGGAAAATTTCAGTACAGTATTCTCCTTTAAAATTTGAGAATTCATTTCCTTTTCTATTTCTAGTTCGGATTTCACATTGCTAGTTAAAGAATGTTATTTCTTTATGGTTTTATAGTTGTATTTTATCTCATTGCATGTATCTTATAGCATGTTACAATATTTAAATAACTCTTCAATAGACATGTTTTTAGAATCAGAATCAGAATTATCTCTAGAATAATAAGAATTTAAATCAGGAGTATCCAATGTTACCTCAGATGTATTTGTGATGAAACGCAGATTATCTTTTTTGATATTTTTCATCCTGAGTGGAATCACAATCACTTTAACTTTATTGTGAATCACTCCAGGTTTCCTTCATAGATTTCTTATATTTTTTGTCCTTGTACTCATATTTCTTCTTATATATTAATTTTGGACAGTTATCTTTTACATTTCCTTTCCTCTTGCATTCATTGCAGACTATTTCATAACTTTTGTCAGGTTTTTTCCAATCCTTCTTCAAATGACCATTATTGTCTTACATTCCCTTATAAGTGGATTTTAAAAGGAACTTATTTTTCCTATAAAAGTTCTAAAATCATATTTCTATTTGATCGATTTCAGCATCACCGTCAGATTCACTCTCTTCACTGCATGAACTATCACTTTCACTTTGAATTTTCCCTTTTTCCTTATTTTTTGAAGCAAAAGCCGTGAAAGCTACATAATTATTTCGTGGTTCATCATCTTGTTCCTTTTTTACATTCAGTTCTTTTTCATACATCATTATTTTACCAATGATTTCCTTGATAGGAAAATCACTAATGTCACAAGATTCACTAATTCGAATTAATGTGCCTCTCCATCTGTCTGGCAGAAATATTAGTATCCTCATGGTTTGCTCTTTTGCAGGAATAACTTTTCCAAGTGAGCTCATTGTATTTACAATTTCATTGAACCTGAGATACATGTCAGAAATAGGTTCATCAGGATTCATTTTATAATTAGCATCCTTAATAGTGTAGGTATTAAATCTCATTTCTTTAACATTGGTTGTTCCCTCATAGGAAATAGACAAAGTATCCCAGATTTCATAAGAAGTCTTACAAGAAGATATTAGATTAAACTATTCATCTCTAAAAGTAAAATACAGAGAATTAAATTATTTATAATTGTTATTGTAAAAAACATTTATAGGTTCATCCCAAGTAGTTCTTTCAGTATTTGGAATCTTATACTGAGTCTCTATATCAGTCCAAATATCAAATCTCATACTTTCTAAATGAATTTTTGTTTTTAGTTTCCATTTGGCATAATTAACAATATTAAAAAGGTGTCATGTTAGTAGCTGTACCTTCTAGTAAAATTTCCATAATTATATTTTAGCAAATATATTTAAAGAGTATTTATTTTGAAATAACAGATATTTTGAGATCTTTAAGATTCAACTAAAATCACAGGTAAAAAAACTATCACAAATTGTGTGTTTTGAAAAACATTTAACAAGCCTCTGATACCAAATCTGGGTCGGAGTGGATACTCAATAGGGGGGTGAGTTGAGTTCCTATTAAAATTTCTATTTCAACGCATTGTATGAAAATCCCCCAAATCATGAAATTAGTTAAACTGTAGTGAATTTATTATGAATGTAAATGTTTAATTAGTTCCTCCATGACTGATTAATTCTCAGTTAAATTAATCTGAGGATTAAGTTAGCTTTTGGAAATAACTTACTAGATCACAATAATTTCAAACACTAGCTAGTTAGACTATTAATGTTACATTAAAAAAATGAGTTTCAAAGTAAATAAAAGAAGAATATAAGATATTGTTTAAAAATATGTAGGATGAAAAATAGGTTTAACCAAGAGGTTGAGTCTCAAGACGATACTTAGTCCTCTCAAACAATTTATATAAACATTGATCTACACCCTAGATCAGGGTTTACAACTACACTTAGACTGTCCAGGTCCTCAAACCTCTACCACAGTTCTTCGTGGGAAATAAAAAGAGCTCACAGGATCTCTATATCACACTTGACCTCTACCACTATTAACATAGGGATACAATAGTTTAAGGGAAAGATTGAGTGAGGATCTATAAATCCTCCAGTTTAGCACAAGTGACAGGGTGTGCAAAAAATACAGAACAAACACTGCTCAAAATCTAAATAAATGAAAACAAAATATTGCTAAAAAAATAAATATATGTTTAGAATGATCTTTGTGTTTTGAGTGAAGCTCTGGAATCCTTGGATTAATGCAGATGAAGCTTTGAGTCCTTCGTTGGTTTTAGTCATGTAAAATAGAGTGTCATTTTTGTATTTGACCTTCATGTATAGGTTGATCAGCCTGATATTTTTGAGTATTGGTGATATCATTTAAGCTCTTTACTCCTTGAATGATCAGGTTTTACAGATTCAGAATGTATTCTTGATTCTTCTTCTATAGAAGTAAGTCTTTGTGTATCTCTAGAAGGTTGTTTTGTATGTGCATGGATAGACTGATCAACATAACTTTAGTAGTTCGAGGCTCCCTTTTAAATATCTCATCAGCTCCGACAATAGTAATTATTACATTTTTACAGGTACGAGGTACGATTTCCTTACATTCAACAGACATTAATTAATTAATATCATTTGCATTAAAATCACCAAATATGAATTTTATTAAAAAACAAACATAAGTTGGGTTTAGAGATACAGTCACTGGTTTCCATCGGTAGCTCCTATTATCAGTGAGCTTGTATCAGCAGATTTGAGTCAATAGGTCTATAAGGGTAGTTGATACTCTTTATAATGATATACTATGTATTAGTGGCAGTGACTCTGTACCAGTAGCTCCTATTATCAGTAGCTCTTAGGTAAAGGAAGAATTATTGTATCAGTGGCTCTCTCCATTGGTAACTCTCCTATATCGGTAGCTGCTTGTATCAGTGGCTCTTTCTATATATTGGTGGCTCTGTCTGTATCTGTAGACTTTATATCAGTAGCTGTCAGTTTGTATCAGTAGACATATATTGGTAGGTATCTGTCTGTATTAGTAGTCTTGTATCGGTAGGTCAGTCTGTCTGTATCAGTAGCTCTTAATTATAACAGTAGACTCTGTCTATCAGTGATCTTTGCATATCGGTAGACTATGTAGGTATCAGTGACTATGTATTGGTAGATCTGAATCAATGACTCAAAAACTTAATAATTGTCTATTACATGCAAATACTACCTAGATTGAGTTAGTATTATTTCAAAACATTTATAAACATAGATAAAAAATGATTAACATATTCCAATGATTATTTTGATATTTTTGTCTATTCAGAAGAAGTATATCATAATTTAACATATGGATAGGATTATCAAAACATATTAAATCATAATTGAGATTATCATGACAGGTGAGGTCAAAAAATGTATTTTGAGATAAATTTTTTAGATATTATATTATGATTTATTTTATGGATTTTCATAATGAAATTCACTATAATATGGATAAAAAATACAATTATTTTTATCAAAACTATAATTCATTTAATATTTTAATAACATAATGCTGAAAACACTATTTAAAAAATATTTTATATTTATTTAAATATTAAAAAAATTTAACTTTAAAATGATAGGTAATATTTATATTTCCTAGGATTACCCTTTTACTTAAGTAATTAATTTTTTCTAATAATAATTTTTTATTTATTACATTCATTTAAAATAATTGTAAAATTTTTAGTTTATTCATTATTTAAAATACAAATAAAATAAATTTTTTTAGAAAAATTTTTTATCAAGAAAAGCATACATTGATAATTTAACACTAAACATAAATTTTAATATTCCAAATAATAATTTAAAAATTTTGGTTTTTACCGGTCACATATTATAATGTAAATTTTTTAGATGTACGTAGAATAATTATTTTGATAAGAATAATTTATTATTTTGAATTGGTTGGTAAATATTATTTAATATGGTCAATTTTTTGGTATTATAATTGATATAACAATACAAAAAATTGTTACCATGGTAAAACCAAAAAATGGTAAATGTGAAAATTATAATAGTAATGGATATAAAAACATGTTTAAATATTTTGTGGAAATGAATTTATGATTTTTTATATACTTGTTATCATCATTAAATATGTTATTGTACATTTCTTGATCTATGTAGAGACCCGAAGCCTGACGTACATGGACATTACATTAATTTTGCGGAATACTTATTACATAACAAAAACACACACACAAGGATCGTAACAGTTTAGTGTCTTTGGAAACTCAGAATATAATCTTCTAATCCTGGTGAAAGATCTTCAACATCTCCCATAAAGATCTTCCTTTTTTTATACCTAAATCCTTTATTTATATCCTGGGGAAAAGTAAACATAAAACGGTGAGCTCAAATGCTCAGTAAGGGTAAACAAAAGAAATATCAATCACATCATATACATAAGCACATAACTTTTGGAAATCTTAACCTTTAAAAGAGATCATAATTTCATAACCTGGGATAACTCATGGCAGTGATATGTAATCACAATAATAATATCATAAAACATTAAACTTTTTCGCATGCACACATAATCATAGAGAATCATTTCTTGTTAGTCAAGACTCATTGCCAAGACTATCTTAGTGGACAAAGTCCCTTTCTGAACCGAGTCACCCTCGTTTCAGTCATGTTTCACTGAACCGGTATAACCTACATTTCCAGCCATTTCTATCTCATGAGATATAAAATCTTTACCCAAATCATTGGATGGAGATATAGGTCCCACCCATCTCATAATGATACCATTATTATGTGTGCCACAAAATCATAAATCATACATCATTTCATAACCCATGTAATAAAAATGGGAATCTTAAACATCATTACATCAAAAAACAATTCATATAAGATAAAGGAATTCATAAAAATAATTCCATCACAACATTATAAAATCAATGTAATAATAGAGATAAAAACAGAACCCTTTATTATCTTAGATGGAAAATAATTTTGATAAAACACTTGAAGTCCATTCTTGAGGAAAATATCATTTCTTCTTCAAAAACATTTTTCATTTCTTAACATGTCATACAACATTAAACTAAAAGAAGTTGATTAAAAATAAACTTGAAAACTTGTAAAAGAAGCTTCTTGGAAATAATGTTTTAAAAATCCATTCATGCCGTATAAGTTAAAAAGAACATTCTTCTCGTACTTTTGTCATAAAAGTCAAAAAGTACCTCGTACGGAAAATGACAAAAGATTCCTTTCATATCTTTTACTAAAAACTCACCGAAAGGTAAAATTTTATATAAACTATTGTAGAAGGATATAAATATTACATATTGAGGAAACATGGATGTGGATGATAAAATACACCCCAGTAAATGCCAAAGTATAAAGAATCTCGGATAAAAATGAGATTGTGATAATTCCCTTACCTTAGGTCCGATTTTCTTCGTAGGTGTCCGAACCTCCTGTAAAATTATTTAAATAATGTCATTTACTTATTCCAGAATCATACTCATTGTTATGATATCATATATGGTTCTCTTATGGCTTTATTTTACCCGTTCTTTTGTAAATTCCATGTTAAAGAGCGTTTTGGGTAAAATTGTTTCATTTATCGTCCGTGTTTTGACTTGTAATTATTCATATGATTACATAGATCAGGATTACATAATTCTAGAATATAAAACATGATTTATATATAATATATATTCAGAATATACATATATATAATAGATCAATAAATGGAAAGAAATACACCGTTCATGGAGACGGTAGGCCGTACGTACGCATGAACGCTGTTTTCGTTTCCTTATTGAGTTGAATGGAATTAAGTAGATGAAATACATATATATACAAATAAATCCAGTATCATTATTATGTCATATATTTCATTATTACTTATTATATGTACTTTACAATCTTTCATGAATGGTTAAAGTGGAGAATGAATCTCATCGCGTTGTGGAGACCGTAGTCCGTACGTACGCACGAGCAATGATATCGTTCTGATGATTGTGGGACTATATTGGAGTGTATGTATAATATTTAAGAATCAATATCATTTTAAAATAATCATATATAGTTATTATTTACACCATTATACCCATCCAAGTAAGGTGGTGGTGAAAAATAGATTTCACCATGGCGTGGAGACGGTATTCCGTACGTACGCACGCGCGGTGATTTCGTTTTCCGTAGGATGGATAGATGGAGAAATAGGATTTTTTCATACATATAATAACATATTAGTATATGAGTGATACTGATGTTATTACTTCATAATGAAACAACCTAAGAAGAAGAAGTGGAAAAAGAAATAAAGGTGAAATAATCGGTAACGGAAATTGCCTCTTCTTTGAAGCGCCTCTTTGAGACCTCCTCTTAGGGCACTAAAATTGGTCTTTGAGAGAGACCAGAACCTCTAGGATGTTTCTAGGGAAGTGGAGAAGAGATTTTTTCAGGGGTTGGCCGGGCTTGAATGCTCAAATTGGTGTGAGGATGAGAGGGAGGAGGTGCCCTTTTATAAGGGAGGAGAGGGGCACCATTGGAATAACTAAAACTATTATTTTATTATAAAGTCAAGTTCGGTTTTATATAGCTCCAAATTGATTTATTTCGAGGCTAAGGTGGGGATGGGTCGAAATCCTGTCATCCAATAGAATTTAGACAAGTTTAGGTTCCTATTTTAACCTTATCATTAAATTTAACATTAAGTTAAATAATTTTACTTTTACAGTGTCTTCTTGTGTTTTTACACTATAAGGTTAATAAACATACTATAAGAAGCCAAACGAACCCCAAATTGTTTATTATTAATATATATAAACTTATATATGTCATTTTACCGAACCTTATATTTTTAGGAATAAAATAACAATTAATAATATAATATTTTTTTTAAAAACTATTTTATGTCAATTTTGACACTATTTAGTAATTGATTTTTGTGAAACTCATAACAGAATGATAAGTTCGAAAAAAGTTAATTAAATAAATACAAACATGTCATATTAACCTATAAAATTAGTGGAATTCATAAAAAGACTCAAATTATATTTATTTGGGTATTTATAACATCAATTATGTCAATATTTCATTAATAAGATAATTACTGCATCATCGTTGTGTCATAAATAAATTAAATTATTTAATGTCTAAAAATTATAAATAAAATACCAATATGTATGAAATCGTTTTATATTTCTAATGAATATTTATAGTAGAATTTATCTTAATTATAAATCTATATTAAAAATGTTTTATTAAATAAACTTTGATTTTAACTCTTTTAACTCTTCTTTGAATTAAATAATAATAAATGTCCTAATCTAATTCAAGTGGGACTAAATGGTCATATATTATTCCTAAGTTTGTTTTTGGTCGAATTACACTTATCCAATAGAATTTGGACATTTTTTAGGGTAATAATAATATCAATTTTACCCTTAATTACCCTATTTACTTTTAACCGTGGTAAGTAAAAATAAAAAGTTACTATTCACCAAAAATTATTTTCATCTCATTGAACCACATTTTACTTACTGAAATCAACCATGTCTCTCAAATTTTTAAAATTCCACTCACAGAAGTAGTAAAATTAAGTTTTATGAAAAATTCAGTTTTTTTAACTACCACTTAGTGGTTTCACTACTCATCAAAAATTGAAAGTTTTAAAAAAATACCAAAAATTAGGCCTAAGATATATTTGATATTATGAACTCAAAAATGATTTCTATTTTACCAAATTCAAAACATATCATTTTCATTAATTAATTTAAAAATTAATTTCCGTCATCAAAACAAATAGCATGTTCTTAAGAGATAATAACTATCAAAAGATTGGCACTTTTTTATGTCTGGTTTAAATGTGAAATTACATCCAATGACCAACATTGTATTAAATTGTAAAAATATATTCTAAATATACTCTAAAACCACTCAAATTAATAATTTATCACTATTTATTATTTCGATTGAAAAAGTTGTTTTTAATTATAATTTAGTAATTTTCACTATTCATCAAAATATGAAAGTTATCCAAAAATCCCCAAAAGTTCACCCTAAGCTAATTTCGATATTCCGAATCCAAAAATGAAGTCCATTTTGAAAAATAAAATTTTAAAAATTTCAAAAAGTGGTTATTACTATTCATAACGGCTAGTTTTAATAATATTTTAATAGCATATGATTGTTTAGCGAAACGTGGTGTTGCGTACAACACACGCTATCGTGGAAGTTCGCGATTGCGTGTAATTCAAGCCAGGTTAGAGATGTGTGTTGTGAAAGATCATTTTGGTGTAGCATATAACACAAGACAGTAATGAAATTAAAAAGAATATTTTTCATAAAATCTCAGGGTGTTACATTCTACCCCCCTTAAAATGAATTTCGCCCTCGAAATTTGTCCTGGTTATAAATGGTTTACTACTCGAAAGTTTCTTTAATAGAAACCCACATCGTAAAAAGGAATACCAAAACCAATCTTTAAAAATAAAAGTATGAAACGTAACGGTTACCAAAAATAAACTAATCATTGGGTTTCCACATTGGTGAAAATATGGATATGGAAGAAAAATTTAACCATCATGTTCTGATGTAGAGTGGTAGAGAACATGGCTATGGAAAAGAAAACAATCACAAAGCCATAAATTTGCGTTGATCTAAGGTACCATCTGATTAATCAGATATAAGGGCACTAGGACAACATTTTTTGTTTTCAAGATCATTTCCCTAAGGTTGTTGAATTAAAAGAAATACATACATGATTTTGGTACAATTTCACTGTTGTTCGTGCCTTAAACAATTTCCACTTCATCTCTTAAATAAATGAAGTTGAATTTTTTATTCGTGAAGTGTTAGCAGATCATGTGATAGAATGACGGGTCATTCCATCTGTCTCAAAAAAAATGTTAGAAAAAATTATTAAATATACATAAGTCGTTCTATAGTGAGATTAATCGTATATGGTTCCTAAAATGGACTTATACTTCATATATCATACTGCTTAATATAATAAAACTAGTTTGTACTAAACAGGGACTTCCTGTAGGCCAGTGGTAGGCGATAAAGGCCAGTCACACTTCGGTTTTGGGTTCGATTCCCACAGCCTTGTCCGACGCGATGGGCTGTCACCCATCCTGCAGGTTGTCCTTTTTCTAAAACTATATAATATCAAAAGTTCTATCCTTAAATAATCCATTCCAATCTTTAGACTTATCTAAAATACTTCGGTCCAAGCTCATAATATAATGAAAATGATTACTTGAAATTTCATCAACCAAGCATGTGAATACCATCATTTATCCCCCATATATATTGTTGGTCACATTCCAATCATGTGAATACCTTAATCATGTATTCTCTTGAAAAATGAATACACATTAAACCTTAGTGAAAACATGAATGCTGTCAAATGTTAACTCTTTCCACATTCCAAAATCCAAAAATTCTATATACTCAAACCATGATATAACCTTCTCCTTATATCAGTCATGAGCTCATGAATACTATCAAACATTTAATTTTCTCCTTATCCCATCATTATGCGCATATCATCTACTTCCCAAAAATACTGGTACCATTCATCACACACTTTCAATACTTAAGGAAAGACAACAGTGTAACAATCCTTAGATGTCCCTTTATTCCATAGTACCATGATATTACTTATACAACATTACACTTGATAAACATGTAATCATTCCACTACCTTTTTAAACCATTGACCGAGCTTCAACAATTCTTTCATCTTACATATCATTTGTAGTCTCGTCATCATCATCAACATAAATACTACCCATACGACCATACTTATTCCCTTCACGAGACTTTTCCTTAGGGAATTGGTTTGCATAATTCTTGTACATTCCACATTTAAAACATTTAACCATTGTTGATGTCATAGCAATACCATTATCCTCATCCATGGTGTTAACTGAACCTTTTCCTTTGCACTTACTAGCTTTGTGTCCTTCTTTTCCACACCCAAAGCATCTTCTAGTTCCTTTGAAAAAATCTCCCGGAGGCCTCTTCCCACATGATTTACATGAGGGAAATTGAACTTTCTTTCCTCTATGATCATCATGAAACTTCATCTTTCTCTTATAAGCCGAGTCAGGAAACTTACCAAATTTTACTTTATTGATCCTATTATGAGATTGCTGATTCGGCATAATAATGATGTTTGGACTTCCAAATCCCATTTCATTTGGTTTCTCATGAAGAATATCATTCCATTGTCCATCATATCCTCCATTATTGTGAATAATCTTGTTTCCAGCCATTTTCTAAAACCCAAAATGAATAGTGTGAGAGGAAAAAATCATAATAAAGGGTGAGTATCTTCAATATCTAACATCTTTGGATTAATCTAATATCGTTACCATAGTTCTAGGACAATATCCTATACGTATACTTATCCTTAGTGACATCCCTAGACATACCTTAGAAATATCTCTAGGGATCTCACTAACGTTCTCACATCCTAGTTTCCAAAGATTGACTAAACCTTTCCTCTGATACCAACTGTAGAGACCCAAAGCCTGACGTACATGGACATTACATTACTTTATCAGAATACTTAGTACATAACAAAAACACACACATAAGGATCTTAATAGTTTAGTATCTTTGGAAACTCAGAATATAATCTTCTAATCCTGGTGAAAGATCTTCAACATCTCCCATAAAGATCATCCTTTTTTAATACCTAAAACCTTTCTCTATATCCTGGGAAAAATTAAACATAAAAGGGTGAGCTCAAATTCTCAGTAAGGGTAAACAAAAGAAATATCAATCACATCATATACATAAGCACATAACTTTTGGAAATCTTAACCTATATAAGAGATCATAATTTCATAACCTGGGATAACTCATGGCAGTGAAATGTAATCACAATAATCATAACTTAAAACATTAAACTTTTTGGCATGCACACATAATCATAGAGAATCATTTCTTGTTAGTCAAGACTCATTGCCAAGACTATCTTAGTGGACAAAGTCCCTTTCTGAACCGAGTCACCCTCATTTCAGTCCTGTTTCACTGAACTGGCATAACCTACCATTCCAGCCATGTATATATCATGAGATGTAAAATCTTTACCCAATTCATTGGAGGGAGATATAGGTCCTACCCATCTCATAATGATACCATTCTTATGTGTGCCACAAAATCATAAATCATACATCATTTCATCACCCATGTAATAAAAATGGGAATCTTAAACATCATGATATCATAAAACAATTCATATAAGATAAAGGAATTCATAAAAATAATTCCATCACAACATTATCAAATCAATGTAATAATAGAGATAAAAACAGAACCCTTTATTATCTTAGATGGAAAATAATTTTGATAAAACACTTGAACTCCATTCTTGAGGAAAATATCTTTTCTTCTTCAAAAACATTTTTCCTTTCTTAATATGTCATACAACTTTAAACTAAAAGAAGTTGATTAAAAATAAACTTGAAAACTTGTAAAGGAATCTTCTTGGAAATAATGTTTTAAAAATCCATTCATGCCGTATAAGTTAAAAAGAACATTCTTCTCTTACTTTTGTCAGAAAAGTCAAAAAGTACCTCGTACGGAAAACGAAAAAAGATTCCTTTCATATCTTTTACTAAAAACTCACCGAAAGGTAAAATTGGATATAAACTATTGTAGAATGATATAAATATTACATATTGAGGAAACATGGATGTGGATGATAAAATACACCCCAGTAAATGCCAAAGTATAAACAATCTCGGATAAAAATGAGATTGTGATAATTCCCTTACCTTAGGTCTGATTTTCTTTGTAGGTGTCCGAACCTCCTGTATAATTATTTAAATAATGTCATTGACTTATTCCAGAATCATACTCATTGTTATGATATCATATATGGTTCTCTTATGGCTTTATATTACCCGTTCTTTTGTAAATTCCATGTTAAAGAGCGTTTTGGGTAAAATTGTTTCATTTTTCGTCCGTGTTTTGACTTGTAATTATTCATATGATTACTTAGATCACAATTACATAATTCCAGAATATAAAACATGATTTATATATAATATATATTCAGAAGATACATATATATAATAGATCAATAAATGGAAAGAAATACACCGTTCATGGAGACGGTAGGTCGTACGTACGCATGAACGCTGTTTTCGTTTTCTTATTGAGTTGAAAGGAATTAAGTAGATGAAATACATATATATACACATAAATCTAGTATCATTATTATGTCATATATTTCATTATTACATATTATATGTACTTTATAATCATTCATGAATGGTTAAAGTGGAGAATGAATCTCATCGCGTCGTGGAGACGGTAGTCCGTACGTACGCACGAGCGATGATATCGTTCTCATGATTGTGGGACTGTATTGGAGTGTATGTATACTATTTCAGAATCAATATCACTTTAAAATAATCATATATAGTTATTATTTACACCATTATACTCATCCAAGTAAGGTGGTGGTGGAAAATAGATTTCTCCACGGCGTGGAGACGGTATTCCGTACGTACGCACGCGCGGTGATTTTGTTTTCCGTAGGATGGATAGATGGTGAAATGGGATTGATTCATACTTATAATAACATATAAGTATATGATTGATACTGATGTTATTACTTCATAATGAAACAACCTAATAAGATGAAGTGGATGAAGAAATAAAGGTGAAAGAATCAGTAACAGAAATTACCTCTTCTTTGAAGCGCCTCTTTGAGACCTCCTCTTAGAGCACAAAAATTGGTGTTTGAGGAAGAACAGATCCTCTAGGATGTTTCTAGGGAAGTGGAGAAGAGATTTTGTCAGGGGATGGCCAAGATTGAATGCTCAAATTGGTGTGAGGAAGAGAGGGAGGAGGTGCCCTTTTATAAGGGAGGATAGGGGCACCTTTGGAATAACAAAACATATTATTTTATTATAAAGCCATGTTCTGTTTTAAATAGCTCAAAATTGATTTATTTCGAGGATAAGGTGGGTATGGGTCGAAATCCTCTCATCGAATAGAATTTATACAAGTTTAGGTTCCTATTTTAACCTTATCATTTAGATTTAACATTAAGTTAAATAATTTTACTTTTACCATGCCTTCTTGTGTTCTTACACTATAAGGTTAATAAACTTACAATAAGAAGCCAAACGAACCCCAAATTGTTTATTATTAATATATATAACCTTATCTAAGTCATTTGGCCGAACCTTAGATTTTTAAGAATAAAATAACAATTAATAATATAATATTTGTTTTAAAAACTATTTTATGTCAATTTTGACACTATTTAGTAATTGATTTTTGTGAAAATCATAACAGAATGATAAGTTCAAAAAAAGTTAATTAAATCAATATAAACATGTCATATTAACCTTGAAAATTATTTTAATTCATAAAAAGTCTCAAATTATATTTATTTGTGTATTTATAACATCAGTTATGTCAATATTTCAATAATAAGATATTTACTGCATCATCGTTGTGTCATAAATAAATTAACTTATTTTATGTCTAAAAATTACAAATAAAATACCCTTATGTAGGAAATCGTTTTAGATTTCTAATGAATATTTATAGTCGAATTTATCTAATGTATAACGCTATATTAAAAATGTTTTATTAAATAATCATTGATTTTAACTCTTTTAACTCTTCTTTGAATTAAATAATAATAAATGTCCTAATCTAATTCATGTAGGCCTAAATGGTCATATTTTATTACTATGTTGGTTTTTGGTCGAATTAAATTTATCCAATAGAAATAGGACATGTGTTAGGGTAATAATAATATCATTTTTACCAATAATTACCCTATTTACTTTTAACCGTGGTAAATAAAAGTAAAAAGTTACTATTCACCAAAAATTATTTTCATCTCATTGAACCACATTTTACTTACTGACATCAACCGTGTCTCTCGGATTTTGAAATTCCACTCACAGAAGTGGTAAAATTAAGTTTTATGAAAAATTCAGTTTTTTTAACTACCACTTTGTGGTTTCACTATTCATCAAAAATTGAATGTTTTTAAAAAAAATACCAAAAATTAGGCCTAAGCTATATTTGATATTATGAACTCAAAAATGATTTCTATTTTACCAAATTAAAAACATATCAGTTGCATTAATTAATTTAAAAATTAATTCCCATCGTCAAAACAAATAGCGTGTTCTTAAGAGATAATAACTATCAAAAGATTGACACTTGTTTATGTCTGGTTTAAATGTGAAATTACATCCAATGACCAGAATTGTATTAAATTGTAAAAATATATTCTGAATATAGTTTAAAACAACTCAAATTAATAACTTATCACTATTAATTATTTCGATTGAAAAAGTTGTTTTTAATTAAAATTTAGTAATTTTCAATATTCATCAAAATCTGAATGTTATCCAAAAATCACCAAAATTTCACCCTAAGCTAATTTCGATATTCAGAATCCAAAAATGAAGTCCATTTTTAAAAATAAAATTTACAAAATTTCAAAAAGTGGTTATTACTATTCATAACGGCTAGTTATAATAATATTTTAATAGCATATCATTGTTTAGCGAAACTTGGTGTTGCGTACAACACACACTATCGTGGAAGGTCGCAATTGCATGTTATTCAAGCCAGGTCAGAGATGTGTGTTGTGAAAGCTCCTTTTGGTGTAGCGTATAACACAAGACATTAATGAAATTAAAAAGAATATTTTTCATAAAATCTCGGGGTGTTACAATCTATCTGTCATATGAATATTATGTATTCTTTTTATTATGTAATAATATTTACCAAAGCTTCATTCCCACCGCATATATGGGGGGCCTCTCACCACCCCATTGACAAAACAACAAAAATTCCATTTCCATATAATCATTTTCAAATTATAATTTTATTATAATAATCTCTCTATTCTTTACACTATTTTGAATATATTATCTTAATACCCCCATTTATGATGAATCCTTGATGAATAATACAAATATTTCTATGTGATAACTCATTGTTCCAATCATTTGTCCATACGATCATCAATTTTCAATAATAATATTCTCATTAAAATAAAATGCTATAATTATTTTTTATATCGATTTTTTTATAAGTATTTGTCACATTATAACATTTCAGTTAATAAAAAATAAATCATCATCAATGAATTGTCTAGAGTACCACCCACTGAAATAAAGTCTTCTGTTTCTACCCCTACCTCTAAATAATTATTATAATGGTTGAATTTTATAAAAAAATCATACGGTAAATATAAAATTTATTTTTTGTTTCATACTATAAACCATCTTCAACCCGTCTCATTTTTTCAGAAATTAAAATGTTAATATATCATTATAGATACTACCCCATCGATGAAATAATGCATACCACTAATTTTATACACATTCATTATTCTTAATAAAAATTTCATTAAATATGATTCATAAATATAAAATAATTTCAAAAATTTTTTGTGACATTCTATTAATAATTTTATTTGAAAATGAACCACTTTCAATATCATAATCAAGCATTAATTATATTATGTTATTTTTTAGTTCATTAATTAAATATCATTGAATATTGATAATGAATAATATCATTCATGACAGTCAAAAAATATTTAAAGAAAATATTTGACATACATATGTAAATAATGTTATTGTTTTGGGTTAGGAATGATTGTTTCAACATTGAATTCCTTAAGAAAGATACAAATTTAAATTCATTATAAATCACTAAAACATGATCACCATTTATTTCATCAATAAAGATTATTAAAAAAACTATAAAGGAATGAAATTATAACAGTAAAAATTATTTTCATATTATTTTACATTTTATGATCTTTTAAATATTAACATTGGGATAAGGATGAAGAACAACACCCCTAATTCAAAACGTGTCGAAAAAAATTCAATACTACTCACATCTGATATTGAAAACTGTGAATAACTAACTAATATACATATCGAAAATATTTACAAAATATATTTATAACTAGTTTAAGTATACAAAAATTGATCATAAATAAGTGACCGTGATATTCTTTTTTGTTATATGTGACAATAGAGTGCATTCAAATTACTGGGGGGAAACAATGTATGTTATTTTTTTTTTCTAAAATATTAACCACTTGATACATATATCTTATTAAACTCCATGATTTTTTTATAATGATGTATCTAAGACATAATAAATATATTTTTACGTGTTATTTTTTTTATTTTTTTAGAATATAAATTTCATTCATTATTTTAAATGGATTTAAATTCAAATTATACATCTGTTGAATGTGTTTTTTTAAAACAAATCCCTTCCAATAGTTATAATTCTTTATTATGAACATATTTCATTCAATATTGGTTTATTTATTGATATTATTAAAGGACCCCGGGACACCCTGAGAGGGGAGGGGTGAATCAGGGTGACAACTTCTTCTTTTAATGTGATAGATCTTGTTCCCAAGTTGGTAGGAACTTGTTGAACCTGTATGATGAATATGATCAAAAAGTAAACATTCACAAGCACACAAAAGACACAACACTCTTCACTTGGTTCACCACTAAGGGCTACGTCCAACGAGCATACATCGACGTGTTTTCGCTAGTACCTAATTACACTAATATTCACTAGCTGTGGATTAGCTACAATTGGGAACGAGAAAGCTGTTTCTTCGGGAACCCTAAAGGAGGAGAGGGAGCTCTGAGGTAGGCACCTCACCCGTTCGGGCGGCGGCGATGGCCGCCGTGCCCTCCCTTCTCCGGCAACACCAGGTAGCCCCGGCGTACCCCTCTCCATTCTCGGATCCTTCTCTCTTACCCGACTTTCCCCGGATTACTCTTTGCCCTAAAGTCCTGTCCCTTCACCGAGGGGCTCCATCACTTCCGCTCTCCCTACAGGAGTTTTCCGAGGCTTCTAATCTCCATGGGCTATCCCTAATAGATCGATTTGGTCATAAGCGCCCTTCCCTGGACAGTTTTTCTCGCTTCGGCAATGAATCTATACCCCTTCAAGATCGTGTCGTCGTCGGGCTCCTGGACTATCGTCACTTCTCTCTACGGTTTTCCAACGATGACGATCTTGCTTCATTTTGGTCTAAAGGTCTTCGTTATTGCGGGGGTCTACATTTCTTTCTCCTTCGGTGGAGCTAAGACTTCCATTGGAAGAGGGATTCACCATCTGCGGCCATCTGGGTGAGTTTTCTGGGTCTTCCCCTTCCCTTCCAGAACCCTGCTATTCTACAATTCTTAGGTAATCTGGTTGGACGGTTTTTTGCCTTTGATGAGCGATCGAGAATGCTGTGCCATCCGATGGAACCCCGAATATGTGTGGAAGTCTACATATCCAAAACTCCTGTTGAAGTGGTATGGATCGAGGTGGAGAATGAGCTTCGGTGCCACCAACCGGTGTCTTTTGAGAACTGGTATGACTACTGCACTTCCTGTTGCCGACTGGGCCATCTTGAACAGGGTTGTCGTAAACTATTTCAGAAGTCTTCAACCTTGGATGATAGCAGAATTTCCCCACCAGAGTTGCAAACAGCGGGCATCGCAAAACCCTTTGGCTCTAGTGTTTCACTGTAGGAGAAAGCGGCTGCAACACCTGTGGACAGTGGTGTGAGTATGCTTGAGAGAAATTCGGCTTCACCTTCTAAGTAGGATACCTCAATGCCAAATCACAGTACCCAAATTGAAGAGACTTCAAAGCCATCTCCTACCTCACCTGAAGCCAGGGTCAAGGATGTATTCAACAGGTTGATCAGAGATCTTAATGGTATGAAACAACCATTGACACAGTCTTCTCAGTGCAATGCTGCGGGTATGGACACGGAGTCTGGTTTAAATGGTAACCATTCTGAGATGGTAAGGATTAATGTGGAAACTCAGGAGGTAATTCTCATCGCTCCTGGTTATGGTCCTGATGAGGAGGCAGTTTGCTCACCTAGAAATGATAAAGGTGTTACTTCTTCGGGAGGCACCATGACACCAAGAGGGAAGTGCTGGACCCAAAATGGTGTTGACACATTCAATTCCTTTGGCTGTTTGGACTCCATTGAGTCTAACCAGGTTGAAGGGGATGGGCAGACTGAGGGGGGTTCGGGAGTTGACAAGGTCCAGGAGGAGGGGAAGTTACCTATGAAGATCAAAGGGAGAGAAAGCAAGGATTACTCATTTTTACCAAAGCTGATGGAAACACGGTCAGGTAAAAAATCTAAACTAGGTAAGAAGGAAACATCATATGACAAGGTTCTCAGGCAGGAGGACCCCCAGGTTGGGGCCAAGGTGAATAATAATGGAATGGAAAGCAGTTCTAAAATGTGAAAAAGCATTAAAGATACTATCATCTTCTTTGAAGAGGATATGGTAGAGGAATTTCTCTATGTCAACATCCCTCAGGAGGAGCCCGATTTGATGGGAATACCTATCAAAGTGGAGGTCAACAGTGAGCAGGCCAGGTGGATTGACAAACAGGATTTGATTCTAATGAGAGGCTTCAAGAATCGAAAAATCATAAAAGTTGAATATATCCAAACATGGGACAAAATGGAGGATTGATTTGAAGACATCATTGGGGAAGACCCTGTTGCCAAGGTATGGTTGATGAAGTGGAATCTGTATAGAGAGGAAAGCACTAACAGGCTTAGATTTTGCTTTGGTAATTTTTCATATTCATATGAGGCATCACCTCCGGACTAATTGGGTTTTTTATCCTATTGCTGTCAAGGGTTTGGTGGTTTTCCTATGTCTACGGTTTGTGTGGTTTTGTTGGCTCATCGCAGGATCTCCTTGGTGGGCTTGGTTTCTCTGCCATCATCTTTGTAGGCCATTTGGGACATGGCTATTTTGGTGGGATGACAACATCGGGAGGGACCATGCTTGCATGGGATCACTGAGTGTCCTGCATGGGGATGGTGGTTGATGCTATTGCTGGAATGAGGTATCCTGTTTTTTCCTGTTTTGTTTTGGGATGTTTGGATTTTTACTGAACTTTTGGTTTCTCACTTTTCCTGTAAAAGTGTTTCTCTTAATAAAAAAAATAATCTTCAGTCAGTCACTAGCTGTGGATTACAAAAGTTCAGGCACAGTCACTCTGTCCCAGGCTCACTGCCTTTACAAAGGTTCAAGGATAGCTCACTGCTTCTCTCAGGTAACTCCCGTTGACTCCCCTGGCTCACTTCCCTTGGTGAAGTCACGCTTAGTTTATAGACATGAAGTTCCCTTCATAATTGCATAAGAATGCAACCACTGTTGTATGTAGATGCCCTGTTGAAGTCCAACTCTCACCAAAAGACGAATCTCACTTTTCGCTGAGGGTTCTGGGTGATCTTCCAGCTTTCGTGCAGCTTCAAAAGGACAAATGTACATTAACAACCCTGGCTTGCTTCTCCAAGCCTGGTGTGCAAGTTTCAATCCCAGAGTGCAAGTCACTTGTGTGGTAAAAATTAGGCATGAAGGTGACCCCAAACTAATTGCGTGCCACTGCCTCATTCAACACCAAACTTGCGCGACATTGCATCTTTAACTCTACAAATGCCTTGGTCGCGCATCCAACTATCGGCGCGTAGCCTCTACTTGTACGACCCAACAACCACTTGTGCGACTCAACCACTTGCACGATGAGAGCTCTAAAATCTATAAGTCTTGAACTTTTTTGAAAATTATGAGGGGTGGTCCTCTATTTATAGGCAAAATGGACACCATGCACGGTAGCAGGCAAGTCATCCCTCGACGCGCCGGTTCCAGCGCGCAGCTCATCCCCCTTAGCCTCTGTTGCACTACTCACTTGCGCAACCACACTAATACTTGCTTGAAATTCTTTCCTTTTCCTTATTTTGAAGTTATTAACTTGAAAAACAATAGGCTCACAAGTTTCAAGTCCGCCTAGGCATCGGCGCGCAAGTCTCTTCATGGCGCTCATGTCACTTGAGCGACCAAACCAAAACGTGGACGCCCCTTATCCCTTTTCCATTTTCCCATGTTCTGATCTTGAAAAACATATTTCATGAAATTTTCCTCTTCATCATGTACATGGTGTGCAAGTCTCTTTTCCAAAAACACTTTTATGCATTTGTTGATTTTCTGGCCCAAAAATTTGGCTAACACTGGGAAATAGTGCCACCTTCAATAATGCCGTCTACTTGAACTGTATGATCAGTTTGCTGGTACACATTCTAAACTTCCACTGAGGATTGAAAACAAACACAAATCATACTCCAAATAATTCATAGAAGACCATGGTTCCAACAATTATTTTTTAATTAGTTTTTTATCATCATACATACTATAAAATTTTATTTTAATGTAGATCTTCTACCTATAATTAAATTTATTCAAAAAATTTAATCATTAGTGATAATAATTTACATCATCTATAATAACATTTTCCACGTTTTTTCAGCAACTTCCATTCTTACAGATGTTTTCATTTGAAATTAGAAACCCAAATATGGATTACCCATAATTACCCATAAATCATTTTTACCTTAATATAAAAATAATAATTTTTTAACACTTATTTTGAGGTGGGTTTTAAAATATTAAAAATTTAAATACTATAACATAAAATTAGGATAAATTGTTTCAAAAGGTGTGTTATCTTATAAAATTATTTCCAACTTTATAAAACTTATATATTTTCATATATCATTTATTGATGTTTATTTTCTAATGTAAGATAATATTTTTAGAAAAATAACTCTACATGATAGAAAATTTATTTTTAATACTAATTGTAACAACATATTTTAAAGTATTGTAAAAATATATTAAAGTAATCTTATGTTTTCAATTCCATTTTCCACATTAACATAAATGGATTTATTTCTAAAGATAATAATTTACATGAATCTCCAACTATATTTTCATATGAAACACGCTTTGTGGTGATTGAGATTTTTTTATCATACATTCACAATCATTAGGACCTATTTGTGTTAACAAATGTAAATACGATGAAACACATTTTTCATTACATGGTATATTCAATAGTTGATGAATGAAAAACATTTTCATCTCACGGGTTTTATGATACAATTATTAATTGATATCATTGTCCACACATATGTGTGTATTATAATAGGGGGTTGATATTTCACAATCCAACTAATTAGTATATGTTTTATAACTCATGAGATAATGTATTATGTGACTTCAAAGATCTTATCACAAACTAATATATTAGCCTCTACACTATCCAAAAAACATGAAGGATGGGTAATCTTGGATATTCTCAAAAACTAAAGTTTGTCCATATTGGATATGTTGACTAACTAATGGCAGAGATTTATTGGATAGGTTGTCAATCATAAATATGGATGTTCATTGATATGTTCATAAAATAAATTTTGACCCTTTTTGAATATTCTTACAAAATTATGAAATCATATGCATATGTCTCTTAGAAATATAAATTTTTATTTATCCTAAAAAAAATTAACATTTCCACATCAAAAAATATGATTTTACTCTATGTATATTCTTTATTAACTTATTATTCATCACACATTGGAAATCGTGTATGTTATTTCATACCATCACTTATATCATGAGTAATAGTTAGTAAATATGGATCCATGTTTTTTTGAATGATATATTTATCCTCAAATCATTAAGAATGTTGTGGGTATGATATAACTGTTTTATAAATAATTTATATGATTTCCCTTACAGACCATTTGAGCTCACCCATTACTTATGTTTCAATTACATTGGTTATAAAGGGGGTTTAAATATGTCAAACATATATAATGGATTCATGTGTTGACCAATTATCGAAGAGTCTTCAAAAGTTTTATAGAATAATTTGGTTTTGTATATATTCTAAAAATAATCAAAAAAGTATATTTTCTGGATTTTGAGATTTTGTTTTGATATGTCATGTTTATCAAATTGATATAATTATTTTAAAAAAATCATAGATTGTGTCATTATACCCATTAAGGAAGACACATGAGAATTTTATGCTTGTTTTTCAATGATTATATGACAGCATGGTTCCGAGTAATGTAGTTATGGTTCAAGATAGTCAAATAGATAATAATATGAGGGTCATGATGATCCTTGAGAAACAAAATGTTCTCTTTTTTCACATATATTGTTATGGGATCATCTAGAGTCAATGTCTCATATTTTCACGGATATTATATTTTTAAATGAATGGATCAATAAAGGAGATGCGTTTTAGTTGAGAAGAGTAATATAATAGGTTGGTTTCTAATGTCTAATTGATAAGGAACTAGAATTTTTTTCCATTTAATAATGGGAGACACAATCATTTGTCACATTTCATTAGAGGGACACACTTTTATTCTTTGAATACTATATTTGTTCATTCGATTTTTGGGATAGAATCCAATAGGATTTTAATGTTTGATAAAGAGGTGTTTCACCGAGTGGTTTTTTGTGATATATACCTAATTATACTATATGTGGGTGTTATATATTCCATATTCGAATTTTTTATATGTATAATTTATTCCAAGGGGGATTAAAGCATGTTTACTCAAGAAGATCCATAGGTACAGAGAGTAATTAATGATATCATTTTTTGATGTGGAACAATATGAATATAATTATACTAGGGCCATGTACAACAACATCGATATAATATCACCATGTGGTGATGATTATATGATAGTATCAGTGGGTAAATATTATAGAGGGGATTAAGAATAATTTTTTATTCCATGGCTGGTGATAAAAATATAATAGGTGATTTAGAATTTTGTATGTCTGATATAGATAGCTTGGATGCAGGTATCCTATTTTGAAATAGTATTTTAGTTATGGTGTTGATATAATAGGAATGATTATATCTAGTCTTAAACATGATGTTTTTGAAATCATTTAAAATAGGCTATATAACTAGTTTTTTAGGTTTTTTCTTATGAATGGTGATTGAAAACACTATGTGTGATGATGTGGCTCATGGAATGGACCACATTGAGTGATAATATTCTATTATGATTTATATTAGTGATATGTGATATTTGTTTAATGATTTAATGATATACTTCGATATAGAAGGTGGATTAAAATTTGTCTTCCACACTGTGGGAGATATGTTATTGTGGACCATTCATTGTCTGAATATTTATATGTATATATGTAAAAAAGGTATATATTGTGAGTTAGAAGGATGTGTTCTAACCACAATTGTTGAAGATTTTTATTTTATTTTATGTTATATGAGACTAGAAAATAGGTCCAACATGGGTGATAAGTGGTCAATGGTGTGATGTCAAAATTTTACAAGATTGCTGGAAACTCTTCAGTTAGATGTTTGGGGTTTGATATTATTATGGGAACATACCCAGAAACTATGTATTGGTAGGTAATATTTAGAGGACCCTTCCAGTTCTGAAAATGATTATTTATTAAATGTATAAAGGAAATCAATAGAAAGATGGGTTTTTATGGAACATGTGGATATATTGTTTTGTAAAGGTATAATCATAAGAGTTTTTACAATTATCTACCATTATTTGTTTGGAATGGGTGGGGAATGAGTAGACACCCTACCCTACATAATCATTCACTAGTCTTTATGTTATGTATGAGGAGTTTGTATTCATGCATTGGGATATGGAAGTTATACTATGGTGTTACAGATTCCATGTTTACAGAATAAGACACAAATGATATATATGTGTGTGTGTGTAAATATAGATTTAGGGTGGATTGGAAATGGAACGATGAGTCTTTGAGGATTATTTGGTAATTATTTATTTTTCTTTAGTATTAATGTCCACATTATAGTGTATACTTGGGAAACATGGTGGGACCATTCTAGGAAATATACTCACACCCTATAATGAACATCTATAATATTATAAAACATATATTGATTTTATAATCAATGAATATGTTTTGTACTATATTAGTATGGTTCTTCATGAACGAAATAGTAGACATGGATATAGTATATTTATTTTATGGTAGTATGATGAATCATATATTTTATTTATTTTGAATATTTAATTAGATGATTGGTTATATGGGAAGTCAATAATATTTTCATATTTAGATTCTTACGTAAATTTGTTTAATGTGTATTTTGTTAATAATCAATTTGGTGTAATCTAAAGTTGATATTCATTGGATATATTATTTTTATTTATGATTTATATATTATGTTCTCTATCAATCAAATGATATATTTCTTCCATAAATTATATTCATTACATACTATTGTTTGTTCAGAGACACATTAGTTCATATCTAAAATTTATTATTTGAATTGGTGTGTCTGCATATACTGGGTCACAACATAACATGAAATTATTCATGTACATATGGATGATACCTATCACATGATGTGAAAAAAAATACTTGCATGTTTTTGTTAGAATTTTTTTATAAATATAATCAATATCATTTGATATATGAGTAAATTTGATGGTGGTTAAACAATATTTTTTATTAGAACACCTATCATGAGATCGTTTATATTTGTATTGAACACCAAATTTTTTTAAGTCTTAAATTTATTTATGTTCTCTATATATACTTGTAAGATATATGTCTGTGGAAAAGTTTATCGATGGACAATATGTTTTACTGTTGATTCACTTATAATATTGTCAATTTTGTTTATATTCTACATGGTATATCATTTATTTATGAATAAACTGGAGATGTAATTCATTGTGATTACACTAAAATTATATTGAGAAACAATTATTTCCATGAAATTATATTAGATAGTAATATTATTAGTCTACCAATATGAAACCACCTCTAAACTGGTTGATTATTTCGTTGGAAATTTTATGTTATACATTACTGGGATAGTAAATTTGATTTTTGGAAATAGTAATGTGGTTCTGTGTATCTGAATGTCCAAAAATGTTACTTTATTTCATGATTTATGTTTTGAATGATGTATTAATTCTACGGTTGATCTACATAGAAAAAATGAGCATGCATAGAAACTGAAAATAGATGCTCCAATCCATTCACATCATGAATCCCATTCATGGCATGAATTGGTTTTTGATGGTGCTTTCCAGTAAAAGTTTGGATTTTAAAGGGGAGATAGTGAACCTAATGAAAAAATTCTATCCATATGGGTGATTTAGTTCACCATGATTGTAATTATTTTTTTAAAATTGGTAAATAATGACATTGATCCATTATTTGTTATGAAAATAAAGAGGCTGCATGTGGGCTTCCGACCAAAACCAAACTCCCTCCTTTCCTTTTTGATTTAACAAATATTTAGTGAGATTCTATTTATTTGGTTGGTAAGGTATTCCCCTTCCCTCATTATTCATTGTTCTTCCCCCCATTTTATTTATTTTTGATGTTTTAATTTTTCAAAAAAATAATAAATTCAATAGAGTATCGTGAAATTGTCGGTTTTGTTCAGATAATCTCTTCTAATAGAAAATAATAGATCGTATGATGATATTTTCTTATATTAACATGTGGATCCATTATTGTATGAAAAAATATTGTTATAGTAGTGGGATTTTTCCAGAAATTTATTGTATCTACCTACTAAATCCACATTATTACTAGGGATTTTAGACAGCCTAAATCAGTTGGTGCATCTAAAGTTGAAAATAGCCTATTCAAAATGGTTTTGACATGGTATATTGATCTGATGACTTAAACAAGTTTATGCCACTGTGTAATTAAATAAAATAATTAATTATATTTCCTATAATAAATTAATTTTTATTTCTTGTAATGAGTATGGGAGTCAAAGCATTAAGACAATTTTGGATGATCAAAGATGGGGAAAGAATATATTAGTGTGTTTAGAAATATAAATTCATACCTAAGTGAATATTTTGAAAAGAATTGATTGATTTAGGTGGTCTCACATAATATTCTTATGGAATTTAATTTTTATTTATGATTCTATTGCATGCTCGGGCACACCATTGAGGGTCCTTCTCATGTTTATAACAATTAAAGATGTATTTTTATATTAAAATTCAATATTGATGTGGTATGATCATGGGTTCATGACGAAACCATGTTATCTTTCTTGAATAATCATTCAACAATGACGAAATCCATGAAAAAAACAGTTTGGATGGAATCTCGACCACTTGTGAGTTAATTACGAGTTTTCTGAGACCCATTTTTTAAAGGTGTCATTAACATTAAATTTTGGGTTTAAATTAAATAAAATATAAGTTTAATATAAATGATCACCAAGGGTCATGAACAACCCTTGGACCATAGATTTGATCCATAGTCCCAGACAGCAATGTGTGGGATTGTTATATATCAGTAGTTATCTAGAACTACTATATTGTGAGATAAGAAAATTATATCTTTATACCATTAATTATGGGTGGATAAATCATAGGACTCCCTTATAGCCAATATTTATTTTTGAGAACGTCAAAGTGTGGATTGGATGAGAGACTATATGTTGATGGATTTGACCAAGCCAATGCAGATAGACCATAAACTAACCAAAACTATGATTGGGTGAGTGGATGAACCAGGAGTAACCCAAACGATTGAGATGAGCTATGGTATATCCCCTGACATGTGCCTGTGTGGTGGGACCCATTGTAATTAGAAAGTGTAACATCCATGAAATTAAAAGAGTATTTTATAAATAAATTTAATCTTAAATTGATTTATTTTTTTTAAAATAATGATGAAATATGAGGTTCATTATTTTATATTTAATAATTGTCAATATATTAAAATATTCTAAGAAAAACTATTTAATTATACTTTTTTCAAATTCTAATTTGAATGAAATTATTTAATTATTTCCATAGAATGATCATTATTTTGTAAGGATAAAACACTATATGTATAATATTTTATTATGCTATTTATTTTCAAAAAAACAATTCATAAGTATATTTATGAAAACATCACTTTGAGTAATTTTTTTACAAAACATAAATTTATTAATAAAAAAACTTATTTTAGTAACACATTTACATAGATAGTATTCATACGATTCGAGAATAAAATATTTTCTTCGAAATATTATGTAATAATGCTTTATGTGTATAATATAATTATTCTATGGAAATAAAAAAATTATATATTTGTTACATAAATTGAAATTGAAATATTATTTTATTCTATGTGAAAAATAATTATATTATTTTATGTATCAAAACATAAAATGGTGATTTATGAAACTAATCATTCAATAAAATTATATGTGGATGAGTTTTAGAACTTAATTTTGAGCATTGTAACGAAATGTAATTCATGGGAAATATCAAACACAAGGATGTTAATTTTTTCAACAGTCAATTTAAAGTCGTGGTGTCCAGAGTTTTTGTTTTAAAAAATCTAGAAAATAATTTCAAAATGTATTTCACAGTTATATATATAATTATATATAAATACTATTATATATGTTTATTAAATTAATTATAATTTTTTAATGAAAAAATTAAGAGTTAAAAAGTTATTTATACATAAGGAATGCTCAAAATGTTTTGAAAAACAGGAAATTCGTCATTTCAACATGATATAGAGTGAAAAGTGAACCCATATCTCATGAATGTGGCTAGGCCCAAACAACCTTAATTATTTTTATGTTTCCACATGGATTTGTTTTCAATATCTTGATTATTGTTTTTCGGTGAATCTGCAGATGATTTAATTTTTCAACAAGAAATTATTTAAAAAGTATTATAATATTTTATAACGGAGTTTTAGAAAATTATTTTTCAGCTATATTTTTTGAAAAATCATTACTTGGAAATTTAATTCTAACCCCATATTTTAAATTTATATTCTTCCAGTTTAGTAAATTTTTTATGATTTGAGTTTCATTGAGAAGGTGGTTCTTGTGAAGTCTTTTTTCATGTTTTATTTTTTCATTATAGTTTTTTTAAGTTGTAAGGAATGAATCTAATTATCCAATTCCCATTCTATAAGAAATCATTCAATGTATTACATGTATCGTATTTATTTAGTATCATTTTATTAGAAATGAATACACATCATTTATATGTACTGAATACAGATTCAAGTATCCATCTCTCTATAGAAATTCCATGTAACCAGATTGTCAATGTCATTTGAAGTGATGTCCCATTGTATTGATTATTGACCCAAGAACATGGATGATACCTGTTATTGGATGGTAGTTCTTTATCGCTGTCAAGAAAAAGGGGACCCACTGGGTACCCCAGAGACATACAAGCCCAATGAGGATGAGGTAATATATAAACAGGTGAAATTTTTGAATTTGTAACAAAATGAGATTATGAGGAGCATTGAGAAATAATGAGGATCATGGGAATCATTCCATTTTTTCATTTATGGGTGTTCCATCCTCAAATATTATACATTGTATGGCTTCCATGACAAGATGATATCTTGATATAATTGCCTTATTTGGACATGATTTATTCACGTGTTCTCTGTGAGAATGCACTATATGTTCCACCTGATGGAGTAAAGCACAATACAATCCACATGAGGGATCCGATAATGGTAAAAAATTCATAATATATGGTTGAATTAGTACATTATAATTGAGGTAATAGAGAATGATTTCAAAAAACCTGATTTCTAGGAACCTTGTACCTGATTCTTGAGGATGGATTGTATAATAATAATGGGTTCTTGAGGGCTAGATGAAAAATAACTATATTACCCTGTGAGAGGATCTCATTTGTCTGAGGAGAAGATTATGGATTCTTGAGGGTGAGATTCTTATTTTATTGATGTCATGGAATACTGAACATAATATGTTTGGTCTGATTCATATTCCGTAGGATAATTCACAACTGAAAAATTGACTTATCATGATTCGTTGGATGCGTCCATTGGTAGGGATATTCGGAAGGATTCCAATGTAGATATGGTCAATCATGATAAAAAACCCATGTATTTATAATATTTTATTTTTTAGAGATTCCATTTTTTTTAGTTGAGCATGAAAATTTCACATATAAATTTATATGATGGTTAGAATGAGAAAAAATGAACATTTTTCAATTGATTTCTGCATTCGCATCCTATTCGAATCACCACATCATATGGTTAGTGGTTCTAGAGTTCAAATTTTTCTAGGAAATGGTTTGGACGTGACCCATAATAGTGTGTCCATGATTGATTGATCATTTTGTATCATAATTATATATGTGTTCTATATTAGAGAATTTATAGAGCCATTTTTTCTATTTTCATTTAACTTATTATGTATCTATAATGGTCCCAGTGGTATGTACTTTACATAAAACATTAAGATTAATTCCCTTCCAAATTGTTATTTATTATTTTCATATGTATCTTTTATTCACATATATTAATTATTTTTTTATCAATGGTATTTTATTATTTATCTGTTATTACACATTATAATATATATGGTATATTGTTATTATAGTTTCACCATAAACCAGTACTTTTTGTTAACATCCTTTTGCATATACAGAGGAATTACAAAATTCATGTGGAGGACTACCCTGAATATAGTTTATATAGCAATCTATGTTATCAATTTGGTTGAAATACCTAGATAATATTATGATATTGGTAATTCGGTTTTAGAATGAAATTTCAAGAATGATTGGAGTATAATCTATTTCAACCAAGACCAGCTATGGAATTTTAATTATATGTGAACTATAAGATTGGTTAATGGATAATCATTAATTTCTGTTGAAATAAACTAAAAATTGGTACAAACTCTTTTTAATTGTTTTCATATGTTTGTTTATGGTGAGATGGAGAGTTTTTTGAATGGGTCATTTGACTACAAGGAATGTGTTATGATTAATCATAATAATAGTTGAAAATATCATGGCTCGGAAGTTTTCATGACATGTTGAGTTCTATATTTGGGTGCAACATGAACCAATTGATGACCAGGATAATGAATAAGGTTTTTTTATATTAAATGGAATGGGGAGATATAATTTTTGTGTATAATGTTTCTTATGAATGATGGATCGGGTACTAGGGAATAATGTGTTTCATGTTTTTTGATGTACAATGGAATATCTTTTGATATTCTATGGTATAACATGGAAAATTTTCCATATTTAGAAGCCAAAGTATGACGGGTTTTCTGAGTAAAATCTAGAAAATGGTTCTTTGGGATGATAATTTTTTATGGTGGGGGGATTTTAAGACCCCACATCTAAACCAATTATAGATTTCATATAATTTTCATTATATCAATTGGTATATATTAAATCATCAAATTTAGGAATCAAAATGATGATCTGAGTATTTAATCATATATTTGTGTCTATTTATAATATTTTTTCTATTTTGTTGGAGGTTTTGGGGTTTGGGTACACAAAATATAGCGAAGTGGGATGTTGAGATACTCAAACTTACATTATTACTCTATTCATATTTTGAATACCATTAACTAAATGAATGGTTTTCATGGTGTGTGGACTTGGGAAATTAATGACATTAAACAAGACTCATGGAACCTGAGGAATTCATGATATGAATCATGTTCACATCATGTATCATTTGGGGCTGAAATTTTATAAAATATTAAAAAAGGTGATTTCTAAATTTTCCATTTGGGATTAAAGAGGTTGTGTAGGTACCTTGACAAAATATCACATCCTATAATATTAAATGATCAAGGCAATATTGAATTTGATTCAATGTTGTCAGCAGGCAAAGTCTTCCTCTTCCTTCCATTAACATTATTAATCCCCCATCAATCTTATTTTCTGATGTTTTTAAGGTAAAAATACTTGTTTCGTAGGAGTATTGGAAAATAGTTAGTTTTGGTAATATATTATTTATATACATGAAATAAAGTTCACACAGAGGATATTTAATTTAATACAAACATCAATCCATTGAGGTATTACACCAATTAATTTTGGAGAACTGTTTTTCCACAAATTGATTTTATCTTATACTTAATTCATAGTTATTATAATTTATTTTCTATAGCTTAAATCTGGTGGTGATTCTGTCGAAGAATTCACCTTGTTGATAGTGGTTTCGGTATATTAGATTGACCCACATGTGATGTATTATCAACACAACTACTAATGAACATGGATGTGCTAATGAGATATCTGTATTCCTACACACCTATGTTGAGGTTATGAATAAACAAGAGATCCTTATCCCCTGAACTGTGGATTTATTGTAACACCCCGAGCTTCCACGATACGCTTCTCATTCAATAATGCAATAGCTTGCATTGTACGCAACTTCGAGTTCTAACACACCGCGACTAATCAATGTTGCCGTTATGAATAGTAATAACCAATTTTTTAAATTATAGAAGTTTTATATTTCAAAATGGACTTCATTTTTGTATTTGTAATATCGAAATTATCCTAAGTTGAATTTTTTTGTAACTTTCTGAGAACTTCCATTTTTTTATGAATAGTGAAAAATACTTAAAACATCTTTTTTAATCAAAATAATTTATTGTGATAAATTATACTATTTAGTGGTTTTAAAGTATAATTAGAATATATTTTTACCATTTTATCCAATGGTGGTCATTATAATTAATTTAACATTGAAATTGGACATAAACAATTGCCAATCTTTTGATATAAATTGTTTCTTAAAAACACGCTATTTGTTGTGACAACGGGAATTAATTATAAAATTAATTAATGAAACTTATATGTTTGTAATTTTGTAAAATAGACATCATTTTTGAATTCGGAATAACAATTATAGCTTAGGGTGAAATTTTGGCACTGTTCTGAAAAACTTCAATTTTTGATGAATAGTGAAACCACTAAGTGGTAGTTAAATAATTGATTTTTCATTTAAATGAAATATTACCACTTCTGTGATTTTATTTTCAAAAATCCGACATACATGGTTTTCATTAAGAAGTAAAATGTGGTTCAATGAGATTCAAATAATTTTTTGGTGAATAGTAACTTTTAATTTCTTAATCGCGATTAGAGGTAATTAGTGTAGTTTAAGGTAAAAATAATGTCTTAATAATATGATATGAGCTTGAAACTTGTCCTACTCCTATTGGATGAGTCATGGCCGACCAAGAAAATCCATGGGTCAACTTGGGGACCCCATGGAGCCACTTTAGTTGGAAAATGACATAAATACCTTTTATTTAATGTCAAAGTAAAAAAATGACACAAACATGAAAATTTTTACTAAAACAATTTTTACATGGAGTTATACAAGTCATATTTTTGATTATAAATATTCATTGGAAATCTAAAAGTATTTACTACATCGTAGTATTTTTTTTATAATTTTTAGACATTAAATAAATTAAATTATTTATGAAATCATGATGATGCAATGATGACCTCATTATTTAACGATTTAAATAAAAAGAGAAGATAATGTAAAATCCAAGGCTTACACTTGTCCAAAGCCTATTGGATGAGGATATTTCGAAACCTTATAACCTTATCCTCGAATTATACAAGTTTGGGACCTTTAGAATCCGAAAAGCATTGGATAATAGAATAAAATTTCATTACTTTCCAAAAGTGCCCCTCCTCTCCACTTATAAAAAGCCCCCACCACTCCCACCTTATTCACACCTTCAAGCCATTTGGCTCGGCCAACCTCTGCCCAAATACTCTACCAACATCCCTCTATCACTACTATAAGCCTCACTTTGGGCAGAATTCTTCCCAAGGAAGCCTTTGTCTCAAATCAAAAAGAGTTACCCGATTTTTTAGGTAATGTCTTCCCAAATGTTGTTTTGTTTTATTTTGCTTCTCCAACCCCTTAAACTCTTTTCATTCCTTTCTTTTGTAAAAACACCAGTATCTACAATATACTAGGATTTTCTTATGATAAGTATTTGGTTTACACTTACACACACCTTCGTGTAATGGTTAAAGTACATACTGTTTCTGTGGGTGGCGAAATACTGCCTCACGAAACGATGATTGTTCAAATTCTTTTAACACCTATAATGGTGGCCATTTTGATGACACTATTTTCATATATGATATATATATTATGTTTATGTTTTCCTTATGCTTCTTTATTTCTCATTTATGGAATACTTTATGATTTTCATTATGGGTAAACGTGATAATTTCATTTTAGGAAGTGCGGACTACCGCCCCCTCAAAGTGATGTGAATCGTTAATGCCATATGTGGGATGTATAAAGGATGGAGTAAATGATATTATATATGATATTATACTGTAAATATATTATACCTTTATATAATTATGATTTCATTCCATTAAATACGAAATAGAAATGAAAGTAGCGTTCATGCGTACGTACGGCTTACCGTCTCCATGAACGGTGCATTTCATTTCTTACCTCTAATTCTTACGTAATATTATGAATGAATGTATATACTGGATATATATGATATATATGAAATCTAAATCATGAATATAATTCTATAGATAATGGATATTCTACCAGATAAACAACTTGTAATTATAAGAAGTTTATTGTTGACTCAAGTACCAAAGATCGACAAAACGACCGTTATTAACTTAAATAATTACATAATGTTCATAACATGGTAATAAGTGATATAAAAGGAATAATGAACATAAAAAAGGTTCTTAAGTAATTAGAAATTAACTCTAGTTTATTATTCAGGAGGCTAAAGAACGGTCAAGTCAGGACAAGACGCAAGGTAAGGGAGCTTCTTAACCCGATTTCCATTCTTTGGGTTAATCTCCTACTTTCAAATTATGTCATGATATTATTATGTATTATTTTGTATTTTTACTTTCTTTATGTGTACCTATAGTGAATACACATAATAGATCTATTTTATTTTAAAAATGATCTTTGTAAGGACTTCATCTCAATCTCCTTTCATTGAGGCATATTTTGTTTTATTCACAACTTTCTTTTATACGGTGTATAAACCCCTTTGACTTTTACATTTATTCAAAAGGAATCTTTTTATACAAATCATTTTAGAAAACGAAAAAAGGGAATTTTTTTCTTTCCGTACATATGCGGCGACAACGAATTCTCTGCCGCCGTGACCATTACTTGAGTTTCGGCTTCCTCTACAAGCCATCATTTTTTTAATGAAAAATAAATACAAAGTTTTAACTTTCTTTTATTTTGGTATTGAAAATGGTTTTTAAAGAGTTTTTATTATATCAATGTGTTGTATTGATATCTTGTGAATGAAATGTAGAAATTTTATGTTTCCTTTATGCATGTTTTATGTGATATGGTTATGTTATGGTTTATAATATGTTTAAACCTATTCATATGAGGAATGCATTGGACTTAATAAGTGACGGGTGGAGCCCGCTATAGCTCCTCGATGCATCGGTAGGTCTCATGAGACAACTAGATGTGGAATTGGCCAAGGCCCTTTTCCCATTTGATTTGTGATTTTGGCCGAGGCCTTAATCATTTTAGATGTCTTGGCCGAGGCCTTGACAAAATGTTTCAGAAGGTCTGGAATTATGCATTCCATCATTATGAAAGTGGTTATTGATATTGCATGTGATTATTCGACTAGTAGAATATCCATGTGAAGAAGTAAATGGAATTATCTCATTTTACTTTTGCCATATTATGTTGAAGTTCAAGTTTAAATGGATTTTGTTTTATTTATACATTTCCTTAAATGTTATTATTTATTTATGAAAGCTTCCACTATATTGTTAACCTTTCTGAGCATCTGAGCTCACCCCTTTCAATGTTTTAATATTTTTCCAGGATGTGAAGAAATATTTTATGAATGACCTGCAGGGGTAGTCAGAAAGGGATATGAGTGTGGACTATGAAGACCATGTTATTGTAGTTTGTTTACTTTTTGATGTAATGAAATACTTATGAATGTATCTAGTGTTTCCAAGGCTACTAAACTAATCGGTCTTTTGAGACTTGATCTTTTGTGATCATGCCAATGTTACGAAGTAATGCACCGACTCTGGGTAGCTGGGGTCGGGGTGTTACAGTTGGTATCAGAGGCAGTTTAGTACTAACCTTGGAAGCTAGATTTAGATAAACTCTGATTAGAGCACATAGCCCAAAGATAGACTTTGAGGATTAGTATAGAAGAACTTCCTATAATTTTGTTATTGTAGAGATTTTGTGAGTTTTCCGAGGAATACATCCCTGTCTGGATACGAGTAGGTAGAGGTAGCTCTGGCACAGATGTACCTAGGGGTAAAACATGAAAACACCGCATTGAGCTAGACTCGAACGAGAACTGATGCACGACAACGGGCCTTGCTGCACTCTTGGTTGCAACACTCTCGGGGGATATGCTTAGGATAATTCCCATTTTCTTTACAAACCACTATGAACGGTTATGAGTATATACTTCCTCAAAAAAAACCTTTTTATGATTATGGATTATATCCATAAATAGTTCAATTTATGTTAAGTATTTTACAAGTATGGAATTATGTATTTTTATTCTTAAACTAATCTAGTTTATGCAATTGTTTAGAAATGGCGCCTAGTGGAAGGAATGGAAACCGTATCAATGCACGAACTCCGTGTAGGGATTTCCCTCTTACTCAAGATAATTATTGTGGATCTGGAGATACAACTGGTGCTGATCAACTTATTACCATACTGGGACAACTCACTCAGGTTATGAATAATAACCTTACTCGTATGGAGCACCCTGATCCGCAATGTGGAGGATCAATGTTAGACCGCTTCATGAGGCAAAAACACCAACATTTAATGGGGGTACAAATCCATTAGTAGCTGAGCAATGGATAAACACCTTAGAGAAAATATTCCACGCCTTGGGGAGTAGTGAAAGGGAAAAGGTTATCATGGCAGTTTACCGCCTCACTGGAGATGCTGATCAATGGTGGTCATTGATTCAAAACACAAAGGAATATGATGACGTATCGAATATGTAATGGAGGGAGTTCAATGAGCTTTTCCTAGAAAAATACTATCCTCGTGACCATCGAGCACATATACAAAGACAATTTTTGAGTCTGAGACAAAAGGAGGATAAGAATGTCGCAAAGTATGAGGCCAACATTACAAGGTTAGCGAGGCACGCTGCAGATTATATACGTAACCCAAGGAGTAAGATTGATCGTTTCTTTGATGGGTTAAAACCATTTCTCCGTCGAGCTTTAGTATCACAATACTTCTCATCATACGAAGATATTTTCTCGTGTGCTATCAAGACAAGAATGGAATTCTCTAAGTCTTATGACAACAAAGTAAAGCAAGAGAAGAAGAGAATGGTTGAACAAGAGACAGATAAAGGGAAAAAGGGAAAGAAGGATTTTCCATTATGTGATAATTGTGGGAAGAATCACCCTGGTACTTGCCTAAAAGGAATGGAAGTTTGTTATAAATGTGGAGAAAAGGGTCACCAGGCTCGTGATTGCAAGGGAAAGAAAGAGGCTATCAATGTTGAATGCTACAATTGTAGATAAATGGGTCATTATGCAAATGAATTTCCTAAGTGTCAGGGAAACTTACTTTAGAAAAGGCCAAGGGATCAAGGACAATCTTATTCTGTTACTACAGTTGAAGCAGAATAACTACTGTAATGGTGCTTTTGGACTCATGGATTATATTCTAGATATTAGAATAATTTAATATATATATAAGGATTGTACTGCAGTACTTGTTGATTTCAGTAAGGTTTTAATATGATGAAGGTAATTATATTTTTAGTATGTGATAATAAGAGAAACTTTACTTTGTTTAGGGAATCTGATAAATTGATTTTGGAATTAAGAGACCTTTTAGAGAAAGTCTGGACAGAGGTATATTGGATAATTATAAAGGTTGGAGTGGATTAAGTTGATCTTTGGATAGTATTGTTTAAGGTTAAAAAATTTATGAAGATTATTTTTGGAATATTATGATACTATAGTTTTAGGAAAAGGACAACCTGCAGGGTGGGACATAACCCGTCGCGTCGGACAACGCTACAGGAATTGAACCCACAATCATGGTGCGACAGGCCTTTATTTCCTACCACTAGCCTACAGGAAGTCCCTGTTTATTAAAAAATAATTTTACTAATCTAAATGGCACGTGTTAACATTTGGAACCTTATACAATTAGGATAAGTATAATATTTTTGAGTTATATTATCTTTTTGAGTGAAAGATGAGTTGAAGGTTGAAACTCTAATTGTCAAGATATATATATATACCTATCTCTTATTCAATGAATAAATTAATTCTTAAACTTTAGTAAAGGGATATTAAAACAAAAAATGTGTTATCCTAATACCTTATGTCATGTTGAACTGATGATATTTTAAATCAACATAGATTGAAGGCTTTGAGGCCCTCAATTTGACAGTTTATTGTGATTGATGACCTCAATCACTCCCTACAAATATTTACGTATTTCCTCCAATTATATGTCTTTAATTGCCACCAATTTTCTCCTAATCGAGATCATAATTGAATGGTGACTTTTTCATTTCCCTTTCCCTCTTATTAAGACTAAATTTTATTTATCTTATTTCCGATGTGGGTTTTCCTCAAAGGTATTTTCTCTTTTCAACCTTTTATTTTCAAAGAAAATTTTCAAATTGCGAGGACGCAATTTATTGAAGGAGGGGAGAATGTAACACCCCGAGCTTCCACGATACGCTTCTCATTCAATAATTCAATAGCTTGCATTGTTCGCAAGTTCGAGTTCTAACACACCACGACTAATCAAAGTAGCCATTATGAATAGTAATAACCACTTTTTACAATTATATAAATTTTATATTTCAAAATGGACTTCATTTTTGTATTTTTAATATCGAAATTATCCTAAGTTGAATTTTTTGTAACTTTCTGAGAACTTCCAATTTTTTTATGAATAGTGAAAAATACGTAAAACAACTTTTTTATTAAAAATAATTTGTTTTGATAAATTATACTATTTAGTGGTTTTAAAGTATAATTAGAATATATTTTGTACCATTTTATCCAATGGTGGTCATTAGAATTAATTTAACATTGAAATTGGACATAAACAATTGCCAATCTTTTGATATAAATTGTTTCGTAAAAACACGCTATTTGTTGTGACAACGGGAATTAATTATAAAATTAATTAATGCAAATTATATGTTTGATATTTTTTAAAATAGACAACATTTTTGAATTCGGAATATCAATTATAGCTTATGGTGAAATTTTGGCATTGTTCTGAAAAACTTCAATTTTTGATGAATAGTGAAACCACTAAGTGGTAGTTAAATAACTGATTTTTCGTTTAAATGAAATATTACCACTTCTGTGATTTGATTTTCAAAAATCCGACATACATGGTTGTCATTAAGAAGTAAAATGTGGTTCAATAAGATTAAAATAATTTTTTGGTAAATAGTAACTTTTAAGTTCTTAATCGCGATTAGAGTTAATTGGTGTAGTTTAAGGTAAAAATAATGTTTTAATAATATTATATGAGCTTGAAACTTGTCCTACTACTATTGTATGAGTCATGGCCGACCAAGAAAATTCATGGGTCATCTTGGGGACCCCATGGAGCCACTTCATTTGGAAAATGACATAAATACCTTTTATTTAATGTTAAAGTAAAAAATGACACAAACATGAAATGTTTTACTAAAACAATTTTTATGTGGGGTTATACAAGTCATATGTTTTATTATAAATATTCATTGGAAAGATAAAAATATTTCCTACATCATAGTAGTTTTTTTATAATTTTTAGACATTAAATAAATTAAAATATTTATGACATCATGATGATGCAGCGATGACCTCATTATTTAACGATTTAAATAAAATGAGAAGATAATGTAAAATCCAAGGCTTAAACTTGTCCAAAGCCTATTGGATGAATATATTTAGAACCCGTATCACCTTAGACTCGAAGTATACATGTTTGGGACCTTTAGAATCCAAAAAGCATTGTATAATAGAATAACATTTCATTACTTTCCAAAAGTGCCCCTCCTCTCCACTTATAAAAGGCCCCCACCACTCCCACCTTATTCACACCTTCAATCCATTTGGCTCGGCCCACCTCTGCCCAAATAATCTCCCAACATCCCTCACTCACTCCTAGAAGCCTCACTTTGGGCAGAATTCTTCCCAAGGAAGCCTTTGTCTCAAATCAAAAAGAGTTACCCGATTTTTTAGGTAATGTCTTCTCTAATGTTGTTTTGTTTTATTTTGCTTCTCCAACCACTTAAACTCTTATCATTCCTTTATTTTGTAACAACACCAGTATCTAAAATATACTAGGATGTTTTTATGATAAGTATTTGGTTTACACTTACACACACCTTCGTCTAATGGTTAAAGAACATACTGTTTCTGTGGGTGGTGAAATACTGCCTCACGAAATGATGATTGTTCAAATTCTTTTAACACCTATAATGGTGGCCATTTTGATGACACTATTTTCATATATGATATATATATTATGTTTATGTTTTCCTTATGCTTCTGTATTTCTCATTTATGGCATACTTTATGATTTCCATTATGGGTAAACGCGATAATTTCATTTTAAGAAGTGCGGACTACCGCCCCCTCAAAGTGATGTGAATCGTTAATGCCATATGTGGGATGTATAAAGGATGGAGTAAATGATATTATATATGATATTATACTGGAACTATATTATACCTTTATATAATTATGATTTCATTCCATTAAATATGAAATAGAAATGAAAGTCGCATTCATGCGTACGTACGGCTTACCGTCTCCATGAACAGTGCATTTCATTTCTTACCTCTAAATGTTACGTAATATTATGAATGAATGTATATACTGGATATATATGATATATATGACATCTAAATCATTAATATAATTCTGGAGATAATGGATATTCTACCACATAAACAACTTGTAATTATAAGAAGTTTATTGTTGACTCAAGTACCAAAGATCCACAAAACGACCGTTATTAACTTAAATAATTAAATAATGTTCATAACATGGTAATAAGTTATATAAAAGGAATAATGAACATAAAAAATGTTATTAAGTAAATAGAAATTAACTGTAGTTTATTATTCAGGAGGTTAAAGAACGGTCGAGTCAGGACAAGATGCAAGGTAAGGGAACTTCTTAACCTGATTTCCATTCATTGGGTTAATCTACTACTTTCAAATTATGTCATGATATTATTATGTATTATTTTGTATTTTTACTTTCGTTATGTGTACCTATAGTGAATACACATAATAGATCTATTTTATTTTAAAAATGATCTTTGTGAGGACTTCATCTCAATCTCTTTTCATTGAGGCATATTTGGTTTTATACACAACTTTCTTTTATACGGTGTATAAACCCCTTTGACTTTTACATTTATTCAAAATGAATATTTTTATACGAAGCATTTTAGTAAACGAAAAAAAGGGAATTTTTTCTTTCCGTACTTATGCGACGACAATGACTTCTCCGCCGTGGTGACCATTATTTGAGTTTCGGCTTCCTCTACAAGCCATCATTTTTTTAATGAAAAATAAATACAAAGTTTTAACATTCTTTTATTTTGGTATTAAAAATGGTTTTTAAAGAGTTTTTATTATATCAATGTGTTGTATTGATATCTTGTGATTGAAATGTGGAAATTTTCTATTTCCTTTATGCATGTTTTATGTGATATGATTATGTTATGGTTTATAATATGTTTAAACCTATTCATATGAGGAATGCATTAGACATAATAAGTGACGGTTGGAGCCCGCTATAGCTCCTCGATGCATCGGTAGGTCTAATGAGACAACTAGACGTGGAATTTTCCGAGGCCCTTTCCCCATTTGATTTGTGATTTTGGCCGAGGCCTTAATCATTTTAGACGTCTTGGCCGAGGCCTTGACAAAATGTTTCAGACGGTCTGGCATTATGCATTCTATCCTTATGAAAGTGGTTATTGATATTGCATGTGATTATTCGACCAGTAGAATATCCATGTGAAGATGTAAATGGCATTATCTCATTTTACTTTTACCATATTATGTTGAAGATCAAGTTTAAAAGGCTTTTGTTTTAGTTATACATTGCCTTAAATGTTATTGTTTATTTATGAAAGCTTCCGCTATATTGGTAACATTACTGAGCATCTGAGCTCACCCCTTTCAATGTTTTAATATTTTTCCAGGATGTGAAGAAGTATTTTATGAATGACCTGCAGGGGTAGTCAGAAAGGGATATGAGTGTGGACTATAAAGACCATGTTATTGTAGTTTTTTTACTTTTTGATGTAATGAAAGACTTATGAATGTATCTAGTGTTTCCAAGGCTACTAAACTAATCGGTATTTCGAGACTTGATCTTTTGTGATCATGCCAATGTTATGAAGTAATGCACCGACTCTGGGTAGCTGGGGTCGGGGTGTTACATTTATACCTCAGAGGGATCCCTAGTAGACATTATCCTATTCAGGCTCATCATGGTGAGGAAATAATGAGTGTACCTCTCCAATATGATTTGACTAAGAGAATTTAAAAAATGCCATATTATAACCAAAATAAGGATTTGGTGACTGAACTAACCCATAATGGCCCTTATTATTAATATGGTCTATGTTCTACCACTTGATTGATTCCCATGTGGCTGGACCATGTATAAAATGTAAGGTCACGAAAACCTTTTGGTAATTTCATGGGAAACCTTTTCAAAATATATCATAACTTTGTCCATGACTCAGTTTAATAATGAGGTCCATATGAGAGTCCCCTTGTAGTGTTCATACAAATGGGAACTAGTGGCTTCTACATGGACTGATTGACCCCGAATTCATGACATGATATGATTATAAATTTCATATTGGAACGTGTACCAGACATGGGAGTTGGGGTTATTTGGATAATGGTTATTATCATGGGGAATGGGCCAATTGATGTGTTTCATTTTTTGATACTTGTTAAGGGAATATGTCATAAGGTTTGGATTAGATTATTGGATACTACGTGGAATTCATCTTCTTTTATTGATATGAATATATCTATTATTAGGTTTAGGAATGAACTATTTTTTCCACCTGAGGGTGAAATGCCTGATATAGACTACCAGAGGGATTTATGAATTGTAAAAAATACCTATTTAATAAATGTAGGACTACATATTTCTTGCAGGAAATGTGACCGATTTTTTCCCACCTAATGACAAGTATTCATAACACGTGATGTCTAAGGGATCGTTGTATGATCTTCATTGTCACGAGAGGGGATGATGGAAAATTTCTTGATACCCAAGGGAAAGTAGAACGTTTTCATTTGCATGAGATGATGGATGTCGTAGTGAGAGAGATTCATGTATTCCGTAGGGAATGTATAATAGTACATATTAGGTTCTAGGTTATTTATATTTGGAAGAAGAATTTTCCACTGACAGACTAATTCATCATGATATATGATGATTTTTCCATTTAAAGGGATATCCAACATGGTATATAAGAATTTATAGTTGATCAGGGGATCATACATAATAATTCATAGTATATTATTTATTTAGAGTTTCTTAGTTTTTATAATTGACCATTTAACATTCACAAATCACTACATATGTTGGTTTCGAAGGGAATAAGTTAGGGGTTCTCTACTTAGTTATTTACTCACATCTTACTCAGTATAAAAGAGAACATAGTTGCTGGAGAATACATTCACATGGTTTTTTAATAGGTTAGTATGATACCTACAATATGTTGGTTGAGATGAATATCATAGTTTGAATCAAAGGCTAGATGCTATTAGGCTTATATTTGTATAAAATCCCTTTGGTTTTTTTACATTGGTAGGTTTATATTACTTTTTTAGTGGGTGTTCTTGTATTTATACCATGTTTAGTTGAAATACTTACATAATTTCATTTATCATTCTTATATATTTACTATTTTAAAGGTACCATCATTATTTATTTTATTAGTTCTATTTGTTTATTAAATTATTTTTTCACATTCTCAAATTGGCGGTGTAATATCCTCCCAGTACCACTATACACTCCCAACACATGTTTTCATCCTATGGAGTATTGGTAGGGATGCTTGATGTCATGTGTGGTACCAGTATAACCCATGGTTATATATTGAGTTTGGGAGAGATATTATGCTACACTTATAACTAATTTTCATTCACTATAACAAAAAAACCAATAGAATATATGGTGACCAACCACACATCTCTTAGTAACTCTGGTGAGGCCAATGTTTTGAATTGAATTTTACATGACTTTTTAAAATGGTGTTGTATAATGTTCTGGGTTTAATAATTATTATGTTAAAATGTATTTCAATTTAATAACTATAGATGCATCATAATCTCTTTGACATTGTGAATATTGAACTCATATATAGTTGAAAATTTATCAATGTGGGATATGATTTTTTAATTATAGAAATAAACTATAACTACTAAGATGTTTATAAAATGTTTATTCCATTAAAATTATTAAAATTTTATGTTTTCATAATTTCATGGGGATTAAATATTATATTTTTTCATTAATTATACCTATAATATATGTTTAGATACATGTGAGTGTTATTATTTTTTTGAGAAAGGAAATAGCTATTGTAAACTAGTTTTGGAAATGTAAAATCCTTGTAATGAATTTTATGAATGGGTTTAATATATAGAAAAATATTTTCTATATTTTATTTTTTTGAAAGAAAATTTATATTAATGTTCTATAAACATATAAATTATAATTATCCAATTAATAAATAATTTAAAAAAACCAACAACAATTGTGTTTTTTTGGGAATTTTCAATTATTATCTTGAACCATCTAATAATTAATATTCATTTATTTAATCTATTATTATTAAATTATTGGATGGTTTCCATGGAAATGATTATCTACAATGAAAGATATTTGGGGGATGATATAGAACCTTGTATGGGATGAGTCATATGTGGATCAGTTGTAGGATAGTGAGATATTACTCATAATGGTGTTTTTCATAATAAAAATTGATTCAATGTTAACACCTATACTTATTATGTAATTGTACATTATTTTTTTTGGTTTGGATGGTTTTATGTTTTGGTGTAGGTAATTGAGTGGGTTTTAGTAATTATTATTTTTATATGATGATATGAATTTGATTGTTTGAATCGATTAGATTTTTGTGGTGTCCTTCACATTATAATGATATTATAAAGCCTACATAAAAGGACATATAATTATTATATATTAAAGAATAAATCTCTTGATTTAAATGATTTATTTATTATTTGATAGAAACTATTCCAATTTTATAATAAAATATTGTTAAAGAATAAATGGGATAATTGAGGTAGATATTCAATAAAAATGAGTCATCTAGATCTGAATTAGTTTTATTTGGGACAATATATTTAGGTGAATTAATATTTAATTGAATTTTCATTTTGTAATTTGGATTTTATTTATCATGTTAGGTAATAATTATATTTAAGGGATTAAGTATTTATACATGTCTTCCATGAAATTAATAATATGTTATTATTCAATAAATTTTGATTCTAAGATGATGAAAAATATTGAAACACGTTCATTTATCAATTAAAATATGAAAAAAACTTCAATAAAAGTTGGTATAACATGATTTTTCCAAATTATTTACTGAGGAATCCAAATTTTGGAATTCCTTTAATATTAAATGAATAAAGGGCTATGTTTCTTAGATTAATTATCATTCCCACCATCAGGATCTATTTCTTATAGAGCTAGAGTATCATGATATATTTCAATATCACAAAGAAAAAATTTGTTCATGGAACATCACATAGCGACATTTCATGAAATTTTAATGTTTGTGTCCTTATATTTTTCCCATGAATGGTATTAATTAATTGATGATTATGATATTGTGGATTATATAAAATTCATATTACTATTATTATGCATGACTCCTTCCCTTTAAACATGCATATACAATTTTAATATTATGTATGTAAATTGATGTAATGAGTTAATTTTTTCAGAATGTCAGATAGAGACATAAAACATTGTTGTTATATTATTTTTCATTTGAAAAAATCATTAATAAGAAATTATACTATGTGTATAATGTAATTTATTTCCCATACACTAAAGAATGTATCATGTTTTTTATATCCTCGGTGTTTGACAATTATTTTTGAATATGCTATGTTTTTAAATTATCTATTGATTTTTTAAACTATGGAATGATTATAAATATTGTAAAAAATATATAAGGAATAAGAAAATATAGTTGTAATTATTTTATTATATCCTTTATTTAGTATATATCTAGTGATAACATTATTATGATATCGTATAACTATCTATAAATTAATTTTTTGGATTAATTTTTTTGCTAATGTAATATATTTAGAAATATGGTGGAAATATGATTGATATATTTATATTTTATCTTTAGATATTTGATTATAAACTATGATAATCTTATAATTTTATAGGTATCCATTGTGAGTGGTAATGTGTTCATAATACTGATCATCCTACAAATGTAAACCTCTGATATATAATTCTTATAGTGACTACAAAAAAAAAGTATATAATTATCAATATGTAGTTTTTTTGAGTCTCACTTTTATATTATTCATGGAAGAAATCAACATGTATCAAATTATATAAGTGGAATGGCTAATATATTTTTATAATTTACAATAAATTGGGGGATTCATCATAATTTGTTTTGACTTCTAATTTTAAAAACTACTAAGTGTTTTTTATGGAATGGTTTGGTTTTCATTATTGTCTTTATGATGTTGTTTGAGTTGAGGAATACACATCTTATCTAGTGGTTGATATCATGATGGACTCATCACAATTATAGGTATGTCAATGTGTGTGATAAAAAGTTTAAATTACACGAATCAATTGTTTTGGGAATATTGTTTTCAGAACAATTATATCTTTTTAAAAAATATCCAATAATAAAAGGGGATTATGCTTCTTATTTTTAGTATGAATCATGTTAGGTGAGATATTTCACATGGTGAGTAGATATATACTAGTTTTGAATATATAATATTCTATAAAAACTTATTCTGATGTATGATTATAGAATTGAGGAATCCATTTTAATGATCATAGGGGGAAACAAGACATATAGTGTTTATTTTTTAATGACCATTATCATTATAAATTCAAATTTCCAGAAGATATTTTTATTATGGGAATCATGTGATAGTTTTTTGAATATTTATATTCATATAGATATATGGTGAAATAGATTTTTAAAACTAGTTGTTTCTCATTGTCATACCTATTTTACAAGAATATATAAGTATTGTTTAAGTCCAATATCCAATTATATACTTATATACTAATTATATTCATTGTAGATGGAATGATATATAGATAAACTGAGTGTCTATAGTGGAGATTATTGTAATGGCCCGGGGTTTTGGGGTTCATTACATGGTGAAAATATGATGTTTAGGGTGGTCTGTGTGGTCTGGAAGGCCATCCCAGCTTTTCGGTGAATCTTAAGACACCTAACGGTGGCCTCGGCATACCGGTAGCCTCGGCCTATCGGTAGCTGGGCCTACCACTGGCCTCGGCCTACCCGTAGCCTTGGCCAATCGGTAGCTTGGCATATTGGTAGCCTCGGACAACCGGTAGCTTGGCCTAACGATAGCATCGGCCTACCTCTAGACTCGACCTACTGGTAGCCTCGGCCTAGCGGTTTCTCGGCCTACCGGTGGCCTCGGCCTAGCGGTAGCTCGTCATACAGGTGGCCTCAGCCTACAGGTGGCCTCAGCCTACCGGTAGCCTCGACCTACTGGTGGCTCGGCCTACTTGGGACCTTGGCCTACCAGTGGCCACGACATACCATTTTCCTTGGCATACCGGTAGCCCCTGCTACCTGTAGCCTCGGCCAACTGTTAGCTTGGTCTTCCGGTAGACCTCACCTACCAGTGACCTCTCCACGGGTTTTCCAGTAGCACCTCATTTTTGCACGAATTGGTTTGTAAACCATGTTTTGACCTCTTTAAGCATGTTTTAAATCCCATTAATGGTGTTTAATTAAATTATTGGTGAGGTTCCCTTTTTAAATGGAAAACCAAGCATTTTGGTCATGCCTTTAACCGCATTTTCAGAAATGCCTCTATCGCATCCTGTGAGGAGTCCTTCTTTGGTTAAGGAGGTGTGAATTGGTTTTAACTACCCCGAAGGGCAGGGACCTTTTAATTTGGATGTGTGTGGTGGCCCAGCCATGTGGTCAATCCACGATCCCACTTCTTTCATAGTTTTGTGTTTTTCTCCATATCTTAACCGTCCCGGAGATGCTGTATCTCAGCCTTTATATCCTAAAGGATTCTCTTCTCCCTAGGATTATTTTTCTCTATCACCCTGCGATCGGAATACCCTTCCCCCAGACGAGCTGTACCCCTGTGAAGTTTTCCTTGAATGTGTTCTATGGAGTTCCTCCTACTTCTAATTTCCAGTTTCCACGCGAGGACTTAACGTTGATCCTAGATCAATTAGGATGGGATTTTTCTCCTTCGTCACTCCATTCTGTGCATTATATAGGGTGGGTATGCTTTTGTCTCTATGAAAACTGATGATTCCAAACATAATGAAGATAATGAACAGACCTATAATGAAGGAAAGTGGGGGTGTGATCGATGTTCTTTTGTACTCTTATATGTTGATATGTGTTGTGAATTATACGAGCCTATGCTCACTGAAACTCATGGACGTTAGTAGCCTTTATCTATGAACTGATGAACCTCGGTGCTCCTGGATGATTAAATAAACGTAACATGGTATTGGTTAATTACATATACTCGATTAAATAAATTGAAAGCACCAGGATCAACCCTTTTTCTAAGATAACTCTAGTTAAAACCCAGTGGAATCGAAACCATGGAGTGTGTTTAATCTTTTAAATCTAAAAATACCTATAAGGCATGCCTTGTGTTGGTGGTAATGGTTAGGTTTTTTTCCTTTCATGGTCCGATTATGGGGGACTTTATGGTATTATTGGATGGGGGGCTTAGAGTTATGGGGTGATATGGGTGGGAATGGGATCCCCTATTGTTATACTTTCGCTGGTTGTGAATATGAGGATGTGTGGTTTCTCTTCTATGACACGAATTCGGGTGGGATCCTCTGTTGTTGAGAAGCAGTTGGCTCCTAGATTTTTGGGACATGGGGCTATGTCTCAGGGTTTGTTTTGTTTATAGTACTTCGATGGATCTCACATGATCTCTAGTTGTTGTAACATTATAAGAGAACATGGTCTGAATGCTTAAATTACCAGATGATTTTCCATTCTACCTTATTTTTGTTTCATATATGAATATTCATGTTAGTTTCCCAATAGTGAAGGGATTAACTAATACTGAACTGTTATGAAATGATAAATTGAATAGGGAAACTGGGAACTGTTTGTTGTGTGCCTGTTTTCTAAGGCAGCAGTGCTTGGGCACCTGCTTGTATCGGTTGGGGAGCCATAAGTTGGGCAGTGTGTTACATATATGTGTAACTGTATGTTTTGTGTTTATTATCACCATACCCACGTAGCGCACGTAGTGTTGGACAACCCATTTCATGGGGAAGGGTGTTTCCCCTACTTATTCTCCTTCCTGCTCCCTCTTCCCTTGGTTGTGATGGATGGAGGCATCCTTACACCCAAGATTCTTTGAGTAGGTTTCGATTGGTGTGTTGTTAACCCAAGTCTATATGGGAAGGTTTGTTTTCCAAGGTGTCTTCGGGTTGAGGACCAGGTATGTGCGGGTTGGGATGTGGATGGTTGTGAGGCCCAGGTGTGTGTGGGGAGGAAGAGTGTGGTATCATCAGGACGTTTTCCGTTAGGGATGAGTAGGTATCTAGTGGGGGAAATGGTGGTTTAGGGTACCAAAATGTTTTGTTATTACTATTTCCTTACTGCTTTTGATATTTGGTGAGTGTGGCCAGTGAGGTGGTATGGATAGATTCCTTGATATATGATGTTTTTTCTTCTTCTCGCGGGACTTTAGGACATCTCCCCACTTGTGCACGAGAGATTTAGGTTTTCCTACTGAGTAAACTTTGTATGATCACCCTACGTTTACTTTCAGGTTTTCAGGAGGGCATCAGAGGCCGTGCTGGACCTTACTAGTCTGGAAATTGGAGTTACTTTTGGTCGCTGTTGGATTCTGCTGAGCCTTTTTCCTTTATTTTTGGGTATTTTACTTTGGAGTCCTTGTACATTGTTCAATTCTATAATTAAAACATTCATGTAGTTTGGTTTTTTCCTTCAGTTTTCTATAATTGTTGGTGTTTGGTGTTGACTCCTTATTTATCCCAATATTAGTTAACTAAAAAGGGTAATTCCTCCCATACTATGAAAATGTTATACCCTTGTTTCTAGTCACCACTTCGGGTCCAATTGGAGGCAGGACTTGGGGGTCATTATCACTCCTTCACCATAAAGATGGAATGGCTTGGCAATCTTCTGTCCTTTCCCTTATTTCGGTGAAGGTGAGTCATGAAAGAATGGTATGAAAGGCGAGGTTGAGGAATAGTATGGAGTCTGGAGTTAGGAACAGTGAGGATTGCATGAGATTTTAGGGAAACAATGTTAGGTGATCTTGGTTTGTGAAATAGACCAGGGAGGACCAGCTAGGACATGGGATTTTAGGGCCGCTGGTGATCCGATGGAAGGACTCTAAGCCTATCAAACCACAAAGTGAGACTACATTTATTGCAGGATAGAGACCCTATGGAAGGTACGTGCATCATACTGATTGTGTTTTTAGTTGATTTGGGGAACCTTGGGGAGAAAAAATTAATAATAATAATAATAACTCCCTTACTACTCGGGCATAGGGATTCTTTATTTACCTTGCATGTTATGGCACCCAAAAGTTATCCACGAGCGACTCGGGTGGTTGAGGACCAGCGGATCGAGGCAGTTGACCCGCAGAGGGTTGACCAAGATGAGGAGGATGACTTGTGACAGATGACTCTGTGCTCCTTCCAGTGACAAACACTCTAGAAGTACGAGGGAAGCGTTTCGAACTTAGTAACGTAGGGATGGCTCGAGGAGCTATCCATCACCTTCTCTTTGATCCGTGCTTTAAGGAAGTACTGGGTTCTGATGGCCATCAGTTAGCTGAGAGGAGCAGCTCTTCAGTGGTGGACGCTTTTACTGGGAGAGAAGACAGAGGAAAAGGATTAATGGGCCAGTTTCGAGAATTAATTTCGTGAGGAGTTACTCTCTTCTATGCTGAAGGTTGATAATAGACAGGAGTTTCTATCCCTTCAACAGGGAAGCATGTTAGTGAGGGAGCTGGGGATCAAGTTCAATTATCTTTTGTGCTTTGCCTCAGATCTCTTTCCAGATGAGGTGTCTCAGGAAAGACGGTTAGAGGGGGCACTCCGTCCTTCTATTCAGCACGATGTCACTCCCTTCACTCATCTAACGTACCTAGAAGTACAAAAGAAGGCCGATATAGTATATAAGATTCACTCGAAGGGAGAAACACCACGATAAGGGAACCATCTGTGTTCATCAAAGGGGAATGTGGTCATCAGCAAGTCTCTAGCGACATAGCCTTCTAGGTTTTGAAAATCATGGTTTAGGCCTAATCAGTTCCAGTCCCCAACTTCTGAACCTCGCCCCTTTTCCATTGGGCCAGGACCAAAGAGTTTCTCTTTTGGATTTTTTGGACTTGTCCAGAGCATGTGTCTGACTCAAGATCCACTTGGTGGAGGTGTCCAGTTTCAGCACCCACCTTAGTAGCATTCGTTGCCGGTGAGGCCTTTCCAGTAGCAGCAGCAGGCACCTAGTCCTCCAAGGGTAGACCTTGCAGGAGGAGACCAACACCAGGGTGCTCCTCAAAGTCCTCAACCAGTGCATGGTCGGGGAGGTGGTCTACAGCAGAAAGGTAGAGGATCTAGGTGTGGACAGTTTCACACCACATTGTTAGTTGCTCTGGTGGTACCATTGGTCTTTTGAGCTATGATCAGTTTATTCATCACTCTTGTTCTTTCCTTGTTAGATTCAGGAGCTTCACATTCATTTGTTACACCCGAATTATCCCATGTTCTGGGTCTGGATGCCGAGATTCTTTTTGTGACCCTAGTGTTGAGAACACCAGTTGGGGGTCAGACCAGCGTATCATAATTTTTCGGTTGATGTAGACTGTTTTTGGGATCACATCAGTCTAGTGGAGACCTTCTTTCATTGTAGATGTAGCAATACGATGTCATTCTAGGCCTAAAATGGTTATTCTCCTTGCATGCCATCATCGAATGCTATCAGAGAAGGATTGACATCTCTAATGAGGATGTACAGAGTGTGGATTTTTTTGAGGAGAAGAGTTATCATGTGGGGAGTCGACACGTTGAGCCACTCCTTTCTATGATGTACGGGGAGTCAATGGAGTCGGCAGACACATGAATGATGGATGTCCCAGAGGTCGTAAGAGAATTCCCTAATGTCTTTCCCGATGTGGTTTTAACTCTACCCCCTCAAAATGACACTGATTTTGGGATAGAATTACAGCCTGGTACACACCCGATCTCGATGGATCCTTATCGGATTACACCTTTTGAATTGTGGGAGTTTCGGATTCAGATTGACAATCTGATGGAGAAGGGTTTTGTTCGACCCAACGTGTCACCATGGGGTGCTACAGTTTTGTTCGTAAAGAAGGCATATGGTAGAATACAACTGTTCATAGACTACCGGGGGTGGAATCTGGTGTCGGTCAAGAATCATTACCCCCTCTTGAGGATAGAAGGTCTTTTCGACCAGCTGAGGGGAGCATGATGGTTCTCTAACATCGATCTGTGTTCTGGATACCACCAGTTGAGAGTGAAGGAAGGTGATATCTCGAAGATGGATTTTAGGTGCAGATATGGAAACTTTGAGATCATGGTTATGCCGTTTGGCATTACAAAAGCACCATCTATGTTCATGAACCTCATTAACTCTTTCTTCTGAGAGTTTCTAGACCAATTCGTTGTGGTGTTCGTCAATGACATCCTTATCTACTCAAGATCAGAGGAAGAGCATGTTGATCATCTTAGGGATGTTTTCAGAGTCCTTCGACGACACAATCTTTATAGGAAACACTCTATGTGTATGTTCATAACGCGATAACTATATTTCCTTGGACACGTTGTGTCACAGAAGGGAAGATAAGTAGACCCATCGAAGGACGAGGGAGTCGTTTCATGGGAAGCACCCAAGAATGTGGCTGAAGTTTGTTGTTTCCTGGGTTTGGCAGGCTATTACCAGAGGTTTGTGCCCGACTTCTCTCAAGTAGTAGCTCCGTTGACAACTTTGACTAGGAAGGACCAGGACATCATGTGGAGTGACTAGTTCCTGCCAGCTTTTGGCTACCTAAAAGAGAAGCTGGTTAGTGCTCCACTACTCAGATTACCAGAGGAAGGTGTGTTGTTTGAAGTGTTCTGTGATGCTTCTAGCCTTGGGTTCAGATGATTTACTGATTTAGCAGTGAGGAGTGATCTCTTATGGGTCTAGGAAGTTACATCCTCAAGAATGTAACTATTCCACCCACATTCTGGAGCTTGTGGTCGTGGTGTTCGCATTGAAGTTGTGGTGGCATTATCTCATCAGAGAGCGCTTTGTGGTCTTCTCATATCATAAGAGCTTGTGTTATGTCTTTTCACAGCGGGATCTGAACATGTGGCAGCGGATATGGGTTGAGTTCCACCAAGACTACGACTTCAAGATATCTTATATTGAGGTCAAGGGAAATATTGTGGTCGATGCCCTGAGCTGGAAATTGTAGAAGGAAGTAGTTCGGGAATCTGCAGATGCTTGGAGATCAATGGAACAGCTAGCGGCCTTGCATTTGGATGCAAGGGTCGAATGTGGAAGATGATGTCTATTTCAGATGACTGTAGTTCCCTATTTAGTGGTGCAGGTGGAAGAGTCTTAGTGGGGGGACTCGAAGGTGGAAGTGATGTGAGATCATGTTTATCAGGGAAATGCTCCAGAGGGATAGTTTGAGGATGTTCAGAATCAGATGCTTTTCTATGGAAGGATTTTTGTTCCGGAGTTGATGTGTAAAGGTGTTCTCCGTTAGTTCCATGGCTCAGCATTAGCAGTACATCCTGGGGTCTCAATGATGTACCAAGTCCTGAGGGGACCATTTTGGTGGATCGGGGTAAAGCGGGCGGTGGCAGAGTTTGTGGCTAAGTTCCTAGTGAGTTAGCAAGTGAAGGCTGAACACCGTTTTCCTGGAAGGTTGTTACAGCCTTTAGATGTTCCCGAATGGAAGTGGGATGACATCACAATGGAATTTGTCACAGGGCTACCCAGGGATCATGGAGGCTATGATGCCATCTTGGTAGTGGTGGATCAGTTGACAAAATCATCACACTACTTTGAGATTAAGGAGTCTAGCCTAATGAGCACCTTAGCCCAGAGGTATGTCGATGAGGTGGTGTGATTGCATGAGATTCTGAGATCTATTGTATCTGATCGAGACACACGATTTACCTCATGAGTCTGAAGGAGATTATAGCATGCCATTGGACCCCACCTATGCCTTAACAATTCTTTCCAACCTCAGACAGATGGGAAAACAGAACAAATGATCCAGACGTTGGATGACATGATGCGGGCATGTGTTCTGGATTTTGGGGGATCATGGGTATGATACTTTCCTTTGGTGGAGTTTTCTTATAACAATAGTTTCCACTCCACTATTGTAATGACACCGTTTGAGGCCTTGTATGGAAGGCCTTTCCATTTACCTGTTTGTTGGACAAAGACTAGGGAAGCATATGTTCTTGGGCCAGAAGTGGTGTAGCTAACCAATGAGAATGTTCATCTCGTATGTGAGTGGATGAAGGTAGCCCAGGACTGACATAATTCTTATGCAGATCATAAGAGGAGGCCCTTGGAGTTTGAAGTTGGAAATCATGTGTTCTTGAAGGTTTCCCCTCGACCTGGGCAGCGAAGGTTTGGGAAGGGGAGTAAGCTCTCCCTTAGGTTCATCCGACCTTTCAAGGTGTTGGGACGAGTTGGTGAGGTGGCATATCAGCTGGCTTTACCACCTCAGTTGGATAAAGTTCACAACGTCTTTCACGTCTCCCAGCTTCGTCGATATCTACACGACAACTCACACGTCATCGATTGGGGAGAGTTAGATGTTGAAAACTATGCGACCTTCATAGAATGAACGATCAAGATCGAGTATCGTAATGGGAAAGTTCTTCATGGATGAACCATCCTCTTGGTTCATGTATTGTGGAGGCATGGTGGCTTAGAAGAGATCACTTAGGAACGGGAGCCCCAGTTACGCGTTCAGTACAAAGAGCTATTTTGACATCCTTGTTGTTGTTATTGTTCTTAGTTTTGTTGAGATTTTTCACCTTGTGTTTTAATATATGAAATTCTTTTTCTAGTTGTTTTGAAACCGAATGTGTGATGATGGGAAAACCTGACTGCTAATCAAGGCGCATTAATGTGGATGTGATTAAACCTATGCTGGCGAGTCAGTGCCACCCGAACCGGATTATATCCTGACATGTAGAAGGGACTCCATGACTTAGGTGTTGGACAGTGTGATCTTTGTGCTTGTTGTGAATGTTTGTGGTTGATAACTCTTGGGTGAGTATTCCTAGATGTAGGGGGGTTCTGTTCCTTCTTTCGAACAAGTCAGGGGTTATCCCATGAGAAGTATTTTTAGAGGGTGGTTGTTTGGACTCCACTTTTCTCCTTTCTGGTTTGTTATTATATTCTCAGGAACAAGAATAGTTTCAGAAGTATCTGATGTAATTTCCCGGGGTTTTGGGGTCCATAACATGCTGAAAATCTGATGTTTGGGGTGTACTGGGTGGTCTGGAAGGCCATACCAACTTCTCGGTGATGCTTAAGACTCATAACGGTGGCCTCGGCCTACCGGTAGCCTCGGCCTACCGGTAGCTCGGCCTACCAGTGACCTCGGCCTACAAGATGCCTCATCCAACCAGTAGCTCGGCCTACCGTTGGCCTTCGCCTACCGGTGGCCTCAGCCTACCGGTCTCCATGGCCTACTGGTGGCATCAGCCTACTTGTAGCTCGTCCAACCGGTGGCCTTGGCCTACCGGTGGCTCGACCTACATGTAGCCTCAGCCTACCGGTGGCCTTGGCCTACTGGTGGCCTCAGCCTACCAGTAGCTCGGCCTACTGGTATCCTCGGCCTATTGGTGGCCTTAGCCTACCTGTCGCCTCGGCATACCGGTAGCCATGGCCTACCGATGACCCCAGCCTACCGGTAGCCTCTGCCAACCGGTAGCTTGGTCCACCGGTAGACCAAGCCTACCCGTGACCTCTCCACAGGTTTTCCAGTAGCTTCTCCTTTTGTGCGAATTGGTTTGAAAACCATGTTTTGTCCCTATTATTCCTTTTTTGAAGCCCTTTAATGGTTTTTAATTAAATGATTGGTAAGGTACCCTCCTAAAATGGAAAACAATGCATTTTTGTCATGCCTTTAACCGCGTTTTCAGAAACTCATCTACCGCATCTTGTGAGGAGTCCTTCCTTGGTTAAGGAGGTGTGCGTCAGTTTTATCCGCCGTGAAGGGCGAGGAAACTTTAAGTTGGACATGTGGGGTGGCCAAGCCGCGTGATCAACCCACAATCCCTTTTCTTCCACAGATTCATGTTTTTTTCGATATCTTAACTTTCTGAGGGATACTATATCTAAGACTTTATAAGACAAAGGTTTCTCTTCTCCCTAGGATTATTTTTTTCTATCACCCTTCACTCGGAATACCCATCCTCCGGACGAGTTGTACCCCCACAAAGTTTTCCTTGATCGTGTTCCATAGAGTTCCTACTACTCCTGATTTCCAGTTTCCACGCGAGGACTTATCATCGATCCTTGGTCAATCAGGTATGGATTTATCTCTTTTGTCTCTCCATTATATGCATCATGTAGGGTGGGTAAGCTTTTGTCTTTGTGGAAATTGATGAAACCAAACTTAATGGACCTCTAAAGAAGGAAGGTGGGGTGTGATCGATGTTCTCTTATACTCATTTATGTTGATATGTGTTGTGAATTATACTAGACTATGTTCACTGAAAATCATGGCCGTTGGTGGCCTGTCTCTGTGCAATAATAAACCTCGGTTATCCTGGATTTTTAAATAAACATAAAATGGAATTTTTTATTTACGTAAACTCGGTTAAATAAATTTGAAGCACTAGCGTCAACCCTTTTCTGTGATTACTCCGGTAAAAAACCCCGTGGAATTGAAACCATGGAGTGTGTTAAATCTTTTAAATCTGAAAATACCTACAAGGGCCGGCCTTGTGTTGGTGATAGTGGTATGGTTGTTTTCTTTCACGGGATGATTGCAGGTGACTTTATGGTGTTCTTGGATGGGGGGGAAGGGATTAGATTGATGGTGTGATATGGGCTGGGATGGGATCCCCTATTGTTATACTTTCGCTTATTGTGAATTTAAGGTTGTGTGGTTGCTCTGTTGTGACACGAATTCTGGTGGGGTCATTTGTTGTTGAGAAACCGTTGGCTCCTGGATTTTGGGGACATGGGGTTGTGTCTCGTGGGTTTTTTGTTTACAGTACTTCGAGGGATCTCACATGATCCCTAGTTGTTGTGACTTTACAAGAGAACTGGCTGTGAATGCTTAAATTACAAGATGATTTTCCTTTCTTCCTTATTGTTGTTTCATCTTTGAATGTGCCTGTTAGGTGCCCAGTAGTGAAGGCATTAAATCATACTGAACTGTTATTAAATGATAACTTGAATATGGAAACTATGAACTATTTTTTGTGTGCATGTTTTTTGAGGCAGCAGTTCTTGAGCACCTTCTTGTATCGGTTTGGGAGCCATAGGATGGGCTGTGTGTTGGTATATATATGTATCTATTTGTTTTTTGTTTAGTCTCACCCCACCCATATTGGTCACTTAGTGTTAGACACCCCATTTCATGTAGAAGGGTGTTCTTCCTAGTTACTCTCTATCGTGCTCCCTCTTACCTCAGCTGTGATGGATGGAGGTGAATGTACACCAATGATTCATCGGGTAGATTTCGATTGGTGTGTTGTTAGCCCAGGACTCTTCAGGTAGGTTTTTTTCCCAGGTGTCTTCTGGATGAGGCCCAGGTGTGTGCGGGTAGGGATAGATGGTTGTGAGGCCCAGGTGTGTGTGGGCAGGGATGGATGGTTGTGAGGCACATGTTTGTGTCGGCAGGGATGTGGATGGTTGTGAGGCTCATGAGTGTGCGGGCAGGAATAGCATGGTAGCGTTAGGACGTTTTCATTAGGGATGAGCAGGTAGCTAGTGGGGGAAATGGGGGTGCGAGGTACCCAAATTTTTTGTTCATACTATTACCTTACTTCTTGTGTAATTTGGTGAGCGGGGCCAGTGAGGTTGGATGGATATATTCTTTGATAGATGATGTTTCTTCTACTTCTCATGGGACTTTAGGAAGACTCCCCACAAGTTCACCAGAGCATTAGGTTTTCCTAATGAGTATACTTTTATTCCCACCCTACGTTTACATTCAGGTTTCCTGGAGGGCTTCGTAGACCGTGCGAGACCTTACTAGTCTGGACGTTGGAGTTTCTGTTGGTCGCTGTTGGATTCTGCTTAGCATTTTTCCTTTCATGATGGGTATTTTACGTTGGAGTCCTTGTACTTTGTTTAGTTTTATTATTAATACATACATGTAGTTTTGTTTTTACCTTGACTTTTCTATACTAGGTGGTGTTTGGTGTTGACTCATTCTATATCCCAATCTTGGTTAACTAAAAATGTTAATGCCTCTCATATTGTGAAAATATTATACCCTTGGTGCTAGTCACCACTCTGGGGCCTACTAAAGGCGGGACTCGGGGGGTCATTATCTCTCTTTCAACATAAAAAAGTAAGCGCTTGGCAATATGATGTCCCATCCCTCCTTTAGGTGAAGGCGGGTTGTGACAATTATGTCCTATGGACTACTCAGATATTACTTGGTGGCCACCATGAAAATTAATTTGAAATTACATTTTTAAATAAAAATTAATTAAATGTAGAACATATCCCCCTTCCAAAATTATATTTACAAAAAAATTAGCATCCCACTATACCTCAACCATTCTCTGGTTTCCTATCCACTATACAAGGACGTTTTATTTATATCTCTTATTGGATAGAAGATAGTAGTAAAATTTTAGTTCCCAATTCAAATGTCAAAAAACTATAGGATATCTCAATTTTTTTCAATAATATCAATTTTTTAAAATGGACCCAATTTAGTGTTTATTTTTTAAATTAAATAATTTCATTTGAATGTGGCATAGTAAGGTCAGTAAATAGACATAGATTCCTCCTATACACAATAGAATGGTTGACCCTTTAATATTTTTCAATTTTTTACATATCTAAATAAATTTTACATTCATATTAATTTGTCTACGTGTAAAGGAATTTTTCATATGTATTATATTATTATGTAACGGTGTATCTAGTAATGTGACTCCCTCATGGATAGATGTTAATATTCCCCCAAATCTATTAAAATATTAATGACTCCTAGTGAGGTAGATTCATTGGGGATTGATATTTAATTATAGTCAAATGATAGAAAAGTATTCTTGTATAACATATTATATTATGAATGGCACCTAGATATCATTAATGTGTTGGACTAAGATCTCTTTATAAGTTAGTACTACATGTATTGATATTGATTGTTGATTAGCCTTGATAATTTTATACGAACAAGTATTGGAATTACATATAGTTCATGAATCCTCCATGGTCAAATATATCTGATAATAAGATTTCATCATTGGAATGTGACATAAAATCCCAGATTTAAATTTTTATAAAACTATCAATTATTAATTTGAGATAGATTTTATACTGTGTAAGGAATGGAAAAATTTTCTAGAGTAGTCACTAACTATATTTATTGAGTCTTTTTCATTTTTTAACTTCAACAACCATGGAAGGAAAACATATTCACTAATGGGTAGTATTGGAGTGTGATTGCAATGGTTTACCTTATATATGATAAATATATAGATTCCTCATTGTTCCTAGGTCATTTTGGGATTCATTTTCCATAAAAAAGTCATTGAGTTGTGATAGTAATATGAAAACTAGTGTTATTCTTCCACATATTTTTTATTCATAGTGAATGAACAATTGAGTGATGAAACCCATTCAACATTATTGATATTCAAAAAAATTTATTATATGATGTAATAGTTATGTATATGAAGGATTATGTGTGCTTTTTTAATACCTTATAATAAATGTTATTTCATAATTTGTATATAGTGAATGGAAGTATCCATGTATTATATATTTGATGATTATTTTATGTTGATTATTTCACCACCCATTAAAGATCATATAGGGTTTTATTTAAGTAATTGGGTATATTATGATGTATAAGTATCATGTAATTAACTGGGATGGGTTGGTCTTGGTCCATATATGGGATATAATATATCTTTGTATTTCACATATAATTTATTATAGATTGTAGCTAGGAAATTGGATATGTATTTCATGTTTTTTCTTTATATTAAAACTATATTTTAATAGCAATTATTGAGGTTTTTGATTGACAGATAGTGATCGATGTGTGGTGTTAGACATTAAATGGACTTATTATCCTTGAAAATTGGGAATATAACTATTAAGGCATATACCCATATATTATTCCTATAGAAAACTAATGCTAATGGGATATCCACACTAATATGTGTATCATATATTTTTCATTAAATTAAATGATATATTTTGATGTATGGATATTACCCGACATGAAGGTTCATATTATGATGTAACATTACCCAAGTGGTTATATTCATAAGTGGTGGGAATATCATAATGTATTCATTAGATTCTATTTTACTCAAATACCCTATAGAAGAAATGTGGTATGCCATTCATCAAAATTTATCCATTATGAAGTGTAGTTTATTTATTTTTCCTTCATATTATTTATAACATATTTGTGGTGGATATTAAATATGTATTGTTTTTAATATCTGTTGATAGTTTTCTAGGGGTGTTTTATTCATATTTATAATATTAAAATATGAAATGATTAATTTATTGATGTTTATTATTGTTGTTTAATTTTTTTATATACGTAGATAAATGAAATATTGTGGATCTTATAAGATTCCACATAGGTGGATCTATACTAATATTAATGGTCAGACACGTTATAGGGAACATTGTTCATGTGTAAAAAATCACATTTTTCTATTTTATAATTGGAAATATAGATGATTTATATATATATTTTGGATGAATGATTTAAAAATGTAACGAGGATATACTATTAATTATTTAGATCTATCATCTCTAATATATTACATTTTATTTACTATCTGATTGATTGACATAGGGTGTGATCAATCATAAGAATATATTTCATCCACACATGGTCTCATATTATTATATTATTTGGTAATAAATATTTCATATGGTCAACATTTCACCGTAATACATTTTTCATTCAATAATAATGTATAATTTCTTTGTAACTTCGGAATTGATTTTTTTGATAATATTAATAAAATTTTCCTCATTTATTATTTTTTCACTTATTGCTAATCTAGACCATATATAATTTGATAATTTACCGATTTGTTCTTGTAGAGACTCTTGAGTAGTCAATTTCATTTCCTGGATGTGATAGAGTGTTACATCAACACCTAACAAAGAAATATATTGATATATGAAAAATTTCTACTTTCAATGATGTCCAATATAATTCATGTCCCACTAATAACATAACCTAATAGTAGTTAATATATGAAGACAAAATATTTAACATGAATATGAATTCATTATATCATAATTAACATATTTGAAAAAAAACATCAAAAATACAATATAAGATAACATAACTATAAATTGACTAGAGAATGGTTGTGGATTAATAGACACTAATATACCAATGAAATTTAAAATAATAAATTTTTATAATGATAATTTATATTGAGAAAATTTATACATAATTCACATCTATGAAAGTATACAAAAACCATGAAGAAATATCATTCATACTGTAATAGTTTTTTTAATTATTTAAAAAATCAGCTCTATAAATAGGAATGAAAAATGGAAATAATTAAATTTTTATTGATTCGTACAATATGATAACATTAAATAGTATCTCCAAAATTAAATCTAATGAATGTTTTGACGATAAATTTATAAAACAATATATAAAAAGGAAGATTCAGAAAATGGTTATCCTCAAAATATATTAAATATGTCAGTTTAAAATGATCGAGACCCAAATATATAACTGAAAATTTAGTTTTTATATATAAAAAATCACTTAAATCATATAAAAGAAATATACATTGAATAAGAATAAATAATACCAAACCCGTATATAATGAAATGTCGGCTAACCTTTACTCTTAACTTTCTCAAATGCACCCTATTGTCTGGTATAATAAATTGTGAATTTCTATATTAGAGACTTATTTTTATTTATAAAATATTATATGAATAATTTATATTAATTTAATACATATAAATTATATTTCAATCGTTGATTTATGTATATTAATTTCAGTATTTCGAGTAGATTCATAAATTTTTCGATATGATGATTTTGATGATCATTCATTAATAATATATTATTCTTTTCAAAAGAGATATGGTACAAAAAACCTAACATTAATCATGTTTATAAATTTGTAGTCACATTTCATAGATGAAATTCATAGCTCTTTTTAATTGGTAAATGATCTAATAATAATGAAATTCATTATTATGGAAATTAGTTAAAATGTAATAAATTACATAATTATTTTAAACATTTATAAAATATTATAATAAATTAAATTTTTAATTAATAATATATTTTTCCAAAATCTATTTGATGATACCCATCCATTACAAATTTAATTAATATTAAATATAATTCTTCCTGAAAATTGATGATCAAACCCAAATAATATTATGGTATGATGTTTGAATGAGAAATAGTATGATGTTATATAATTATAATATAATTCTTGAATTTTAATAATGATGCATGTATCATCACTGTCTTTTCCATTTAATATTTTGGAAAATATTGTAGAACATTTTTTGGGCCAGACGATGGGATTGAGTGAAATTCTAAGGCCTAATGAAACTTGGTGTTGATATAACTAAAATAACAAATATATAATATCCCATGTGCACAATTTAATTTAAATAATGAAATATCTACCAAAAAAAGTCAGGATTAGTAATCGAAAACAATCATTGAATCATAAATGTTAGTTTTAATAGAGGCATTATAGGATATTTTTCAATGTGAGGTGTTGGGATTGGGTGCACCTTTTGATATTATTAAACAAATGAAATATTTATATATTTTATCATTTAATTAAAATCTTATAATGTATATTCTACAAATATATATGGTTATATAGAAATATTTGTGTTACCTAAATAACCAGGGAATTTATAATGGAATCATTATAGGATAACATGAAAATAAAAATTGAGGATTGTGATCGATTTCAGGATGATCATTTTCACCAATTCATCTCATGGATATCACTAACAATGAAAACACATTATAATTATTAAATAATTATTTATTCTAACTCAACATGGGGGTTTTTAGATTCTTACTAGTTTAATAAATTATATAAAATAATTGAATTAATTATATAATTTATTTTATTCTATGGCTGATCATGATATAAGGATATGTTTATATCTTCCTAGGAATGTAAATTTTATTTTAATGTGTTCTTATATATTTATCATTTTTAAAAAAAAATTTATTGAGAGCATCATGAAATTTTTACAATTTTAAAACATAATTTATTTTCTTCATGAATTTATATCCTCATTCATCAGGAAATTATTTTCTATATTTTATTTGGATGAATGTTTGACAAATACTAAAAAAATATCATTCAACTGCTGATATTTTTTCAATGAATCATTATAGAAGGTTCCAAATAAAGATAAAAATCACGGATTTGTTGACTAGTGATGAAACTATATTGTGATCATATTTAGTGATCCATGCTCATGAGATTTGGTGTCTCAACATGAAGGTGTGATAATTGAATCTTCATGGATAGATTAAAGGTTAGATTCTGGCAACCAATGATGGCTCATGTGTTGTAGGAAATAGATTAGGGATCCATAGGTATAATAGAATGAGGAATTAAAATAAATGGTTGTATATAGTGAGATAACATTAAGGATATGGATTTCTTGATAATATATATTTACAGAACATGTTTTCTATGAAAATAGGCCATGTGGGACCCTACTGTGAATGCTAGGGTTTACATTGAAGATAAAATATTACCAACCATGTAATACGCATCACATTACATAAGAACTGTGGATGAAGGATCATAATGTACCTTATGGGGACACAGAAATAATCATTCCCAATACAATGGGCATGGATATAGTATATGGGGACACCCTGTTACTCTGATATGACCAGGTACACATGAACAACCAAAAGAACACAAGAATGACCCAATGTACATAAAATGGGTTATATGAAAATAGAGTTACACATATACCTATAAATGTCATGAATCCCTAAAAAATGATTGTTATATAGAGAATTACTTTCCATGTGATACAACATGACACAGTTAGACCCAATGATGATAAGAAACCCCATGACTCCCAATACATGATCTGTAGTTTTTTACCAATTGGTTGATGCCGTTTGCTTGATTTGTTTTTACTAGTATCAGATAACTGTGTTCTATTATCCCATACCAATAATGGTATAATGTAGAATTAAATCCTCATAATATAATTTTTATCTTATAAACTAGATTATTTTAGATTTAATTATACGAATCCCTTTGTGAGGATGAAGTGGGGATCCTTTATTGTATCATCATTCCAATTTGTGTTATGGGGAATCATGTGGATCAAGGTATAATAAATTATGAACCATGAAATTTAAAATTATGTTTCTTTGAGTTTTTTGAATCACCTAGTGGTCAATGGTGTGATCCCCTATCATTGTATTATGATCATTGTAGAACTTGTGTGTACATATTTGTTGAGACAGGATGATCAATACCCCATGTATGAGTGCCAAAAGGGATCAAAAGGCTTATAGAGTGGATTATACTAAATGAATGTTACCCTATGGAAACAATTAGAGTATGGTGTTTGGAAGTATGTATGATTCCATATTGAGACTTGGAGTATGTTATGGGTATATGTTTTTTATTATCCGCATTGCTATGTCTCATGTCATTATTCAAAATCCTTCTGATGAACATATTAATCTCTTGATGTTTATTTTTTGTTATTTAGGAAAGTCAAACATGGTATTGTTTTACTCAGTATTGAATGTGGTCTTATGATAAATTTAATCTCTTATCTAGAAGAGAATCCATTTTACAGTTTCATATGAGGACATGTATTAGGAAAAGCATAAGGATATAGAATTATCATGGATGAACAAGGTGTTCCATTTGATAGTTTTCCCCTTATACTGAGGTGTATTGAAACTTCTTCCATATTTTATAGGATTAGATATAAATATTACCATTTGGTAAATTCGATGTACATTGACTGTGGGATTTAGATGTATTATTGAATTATGGTATTAGATGTATTATTTTAAATTTTTGTATTTTATAGGATGTTCGATATGTGTGTGTTGTTAAGTCAGTATAATTATTAATGTTTGTGTGACTTGTCTACTCATCAATGGTCAACGAATCATGCTCTATTAGTGGTGGGAATTTAGTGTCACACACTTATTTCTACTGGCTAGTTGGGCCTTAGTGAATCATATAGTGGAAGGGTCTTATCAGCTGTATTCCATGTTAGGGGTGGGTTTTGATGATTTTCTAGATATGAGATATGGTTTAGATTTATGGAAACTATGTTAATGTGTTTTAGGATCAGAATCCTTTGTAAGGGATATATTTCTAGGAAAAAACATCTAAATTAGTCACCAGGACAATGAAATAAATATCTTTGGCTTTGAACATTTGGGAATTATTTGTAGGGAACCAATTAGTAAATCCATAATAGAGGAATGTGTTCTGGTTTCCATTTCCTTCTCTAATTTTAAACCCAGCTATACTCTTTGACCAATTTACATCTTGATTTGATTTGAGGATAACTCTATTAATACATCCAATCATGATTCAAGGGTATGGTATTCTTAATGATATTTTTGGTGATAATTCTTCAGTTTAGAGGTCTATACTATAGATGGTAGCTACATATGGTTTTCCAATTACACCACCACCCATTGAAAATATGGTTTTAATGGAATTATTGATATAGGATGTGTATAGTCTAAGAACACTCCATGATATAAAGAGGTAGTGACCACAAATGATATCGGGAAAGGAAGAACTCCATGTTGATGGGGAATATCCTTAGATCTTTACCTGAGGATTCCACCTTCTATAGATACAAATATATCATTTTTTTTCTTAACATTGATTTATTAGTAGGGATATTCTTGGTAATGATGGATTCTATTTATATATACACACAATGATATTACTCTACCATGGAAGACATAGTTATCCCTTCATTCAAGGTGAATGAAGAGTTGATCCATGTTTAGAGGTTCTATGGTTGAGGGATCTCATGTCTATTCTAGAGAGGTCATATTTATCTTGTAATGATGGTAGAAACCTCACTTGATATTGTCCCACAAAATATAAAACAGAAACCAATATGTTTGATAGTCCACCTAAGTGGAGAAAAAATAAGGAACAAAGAGGTCTTTAGGGTGGTAGACATGGAAGGGGATATGATAGTGGAGATATTGGTGATAATTATTTATATTTAGTTACAACACTACCCCAATGTGTTCCACACATGTCTCATGGAGATTGTTTTTTGGATGAGGGGAAATGTAGAAACTGGAGGCTTACAACCATGAGGGTATATTAATGATTTGATGTATAATTTTTTTCATCTATATATTTTCTTCTGTACTTATAGATGTGGTTTTAAACCACACTTTTCTCATAAAAATCTCTTAGGTGAGACATAAAAATATTGGTTGATCCCCTACCTTGAGAAATGTATTAAAAGACTCCAAACAGAATGGATTCGATGACCGAACCCTACTAATTATAGTGTGACCAGGCTGCAGTTGTAGAAAAAGTTTTATGATATCTATTATTACCAATGATGAGGTCCTACTATTTCATCCTTTATAGGAATTTTATATAAATCGTTCATAACCATATTGAATATTTTTGGTGGAGGAAGCATTGTATCTATTGTAATGATGTGTGGTGTTCATTCATGGTTGGGAAGGAAACCTTAGTATAGTAGGATGGTCTCATTTATTGGATGGTATAATTCAATACTTAGTAGTTTTCTTTAAGAACCCTTGTAGAACTGGATTCAATGGGATTTCAGCTACAAATAGTGGTGGAAGAGTATGAGGAAATCATTCCAAATGGCATGATGAGATTACCTTCCCAAAAGGAGAGATAATTCCTCATTTAATTCCACCTATGTACTATTTAGATTTATATTATAGTATTTCAGATGGCTCTAAAAGATATTCAATAGATGATGGTGTAGTGGGTGGAAATGAATGGGAAGTGATTTATCATATGCAATGAGTCACCCATGTAATCCATAGTGTTTTCCCCAATAATGTTAAATGCAGAACGAGGGGTGGTATGAATTTATATAAGCTTATCTAGGTGATGTTGAAGTATAATTATACAATGTGAAAGATCAACAAACTAGCTAATTATTTCAATGGGGTGAAATGATTCTCGATGATTGACCTTGGATCCCGTTACACATTATTCGAGTATGAGATGTTTATATACTGATGATGAAATTATGTAGTCTCTATAGACATTATGATTATTATTTTCTTCCACGAGTCAGAAATGATTAACTAGATATGTTCATGGAAAAAATTTACTATATCATTTATCTTTACATTGTCTAGATTGTGGTGGTCCTCATTGATGAAATTATAGTTTACTCATCATATATGAAAGAGAATACATGACACCTGGGAATGGTACTACACAAGATATAATTGAGGCATAATTATAAGAATCTATATAGTAGTGTTTTCCATATTTTAGAGGTCTACATCCATTGAAATTTCTTCTAATTGTAGTGTTTTATATTAGATTATATGAAGGATGAGGAGGTGTTATCCTAGGATCTACCCAAATGCATGAAGGAGGTGTGGAGATTCCATATTTTAAATTGAAACTATAGGATATGGGCTTCCCATTTCTCTATGGTATTAGAACATTTTTATTTAATTACATGGAAGAGGAAACAATTTTTTTTGAAGGATATGTTCATATACAATTATAAAGAGTTCTGGTAGAGGTTTATGTGAACAAGCTAAACATTGGTTTTAAAAGGAGTGTGTTGATTACAAAGTTTTATTCTATGACCCAGATACAAAACAAGGTTTTGTGACAAAATAGAAAGATGTGATTTTTTATGGTTCAGATAAAATGACAAAACACGAGATGAACAATGTGATACGTTATATATAGATGGTAGTGATATTCCTAAATCTAATGATTTTGCAGTTCTGACATATCGGTGCGTGGTCTATAGTCTATGATGAACATTGGTGTATTAATTATAACTTATACAATAGATATTATAATATGAGGCTAAGTATATGACTAGTACTCCTCTAGTATTTTTTCTCTATGATATTCAATATTCTTGGGATGGGGAACATGGTATTGGTTACTCTCAGAAGGAGTTCATGTTCACAGTTACTATGCAAGTCCTCAATGTAGTTTTCCTCAGTATATTATTCTATATTACAAATGTATGGTGTCACATATATACATTTCTAGGTTGTTACCCAACTTCAAATACAATATTTTTTGGAGTATAAATATAGAGATTAAAACATATTTTGATAAGACTATCTCCTAATGTGGTTTTCTAAAGGATTGGATCATGTCATCATTTTTAGAGATAAAATAATGGTACAAGTGACCTTGAGTGTGGAGGTTACGAGTAAATTTCATATACCATGAAATAAAATTAAATATATGTGTGTTAAATATTTATAAAGACCTCAGTCATCATTTATTGTGGTAATTAATGAATAAGTTTACATCATAGTTTTTCTCTAAATGACCCTCTTTTAAGAATGTAATGGCCGTGAAATAATTTTATGTCTATTTATCTCACCCTATTAAGGAACTAGAGTGGATTTGGGATTGTATATCTATGGAATTATTTATTGTTCTTCAAAAAAATTCTAGAAAAAATGTTCCCATCTTGGTGATCGTTGACTTTGTAACCTAATTGGTGGACTTTATACCTTTCCAAGAATAGAGATAAGTAGAGTTTTTGGAAAACATTTATTTTTAGAAAATAGTTTGACTTCAAGTGTAACACCACAAGCTTCCACAGTACGCTTCTCTTTGAATAATACAGTAGCGTGTGTTGTATGCAACATCGAGTTCTTAATCACACCACAACTAATCAAAATATACGTTATGAATAGTAATACCCACTTTTTGAACTTTTATAAATTTTATCATTCAAAATGGACTTCATTTTTGGATTCCGAATATTGAAATTATCTTAAGGTGATTTTTTGGTATTTTTCTGAAAACATTAAATTTTTTAAGAATAGTGAAGAAACACTAAGTTATAGTTTAAAACCGAATATTTATTTAAATAATTTTTTATTTTTTTTAAATTTAATTAAGGTCAAAATATATACATAATACTTATATGTGTTCAATTTAATTCATTGGAGTCAGTTTAGAATAATAATATATATATATAAATTTTATTGAACTTTTCACCGTCTTTTACCCACCTCCTAGGAGAATTTTAGAATTCACATAAAACTTAATTTTACCGCTTCTGTGAGTAGAATTTCGAAAATCAGAGAGACGCGGTTAATATCAAGGAGTAAAATGTGGTTCAATAAGACAAAAATAATTTTTGTTGAATATTCTCTTTTTACTTATATTAACCATTGTTAAAATTAAATAAGGTAATTAATTGTAAAAATAATATTAATATTACACTAAAACATGTTCTAATTCTATTGGGCATGTGTATCTTGACCAAAAACAATCATAGGATTAAAATATTATCATTTTGGTCCACTTGGAATAGATTTGGAAATTTATTATTATTTAATTCAAAGAAGAGTTAAAAGAGTTAAAATCAATGTTAAATTACTAAAACATTTTTAATATATGGTTATACATAAGATAAATTCAATTTTAAATATTAATTAGAAATCTAAAAGGATTTACTACATAAAGGTATTTAATTTATAATTTTTAGATATTAGATAATTTAATTTATTAATTCCACAATTGTGATTCACCGATTACCTAATTAGTGAAATATTAAAATAATTTATACTATAAATATCAAAATAAATGTAATTTGAGACTTTATATGAATTACACTAATTTTATAGGTTAATATGACATATTTTTATTGGTTATATAAATTTTTTTCTAAGTAATAATGTTGTTATAAAATTATCAAAAACAAAATACCCAATAGTGTCAAAATTGACATAAAATAGTTTTTAAATCAATTATTATATTATTAATTGATATTATATTCCTAAAAATATAAGGATGTTCCAAAGGGATTATATAATTATATTTGTATCATTAGTCGACCAATTGGGGGTCTCTAAGAAGTATATACTATGTTTATTAACTATATAATATAAAAATACAAAGAGACATGGTAAATGTCAAACTAATTAACTAAGAGTTAAAACTAAGAGATAAGGTTAATATAGTTACCCAAACCTGTATAAAATATACATGTTGAAAGGATGTAGACCAACACAATCCTTAAACTTTAAATAATCTACTTTGGAGCCATTATAAACTGAATATGAATTTATTATAAAATAATACTTCAAGCTTATCCTAAGGTTTCTCTCACCCCTCTTATAAAAGGGCACTCCCCCTTCTCTCAAATTCAATCATTCAAAGCCTTTGGTCTCGGCAAAACACTACCCAAATACCCTATATAATATCCTTCCTTCGACCTAGAGGCCATAGTTTGATCATAAAGCAAACCATAGGATCCCTTTTGATCAAATCAAAAGGAAGAACCCGATTAAGAGGTAATGTTTTCACCACCATCTATCAAGTTCCTTTCCTCTTCAACTTCATATTTATTTGTTATTTCCATTCTAAAATAATGACTCAAGTATCTTCTATATAATGTGATGTTATTATAAATATGGAACAACCGTATTCAGTATTCTATCCATCCTTTAAATGATATGTCACCATAGGTATGTACGTACGACTTACCATCTCCACATCGTGGTGTATTTGTTATTCAAAAAATTATTATTTGGATGGGTATAATAATGATTTGTAATACATGTAAATAATAAATATAACAGGATAATGATTTTTTATATATGATATAACATCCAATTATATATTATTTTAATATCAAAAGAATGATATTGTCACTCGTGCGTACGTACGGTCTACCGTCTCCACGAACGCGATGAGATTCATTCCCCATCATATCCATTTAGGACTAATTATCATTTAATAATTAAAAATAATGTTAAGGACTTGATATCATTCTATATATGAATAAGATACAACCTAACTATAAATAACATGGCTTATGTAACAAATCATATTAATGAAAACGAGTAAGTTAACACCAGAAACAACGATAAAACTAAGATATTATTAACAAAGAAATGTTAAAAGATCATATATGATATCATATTAATTTATATGATTCTTGGGTAATTTAATAACTATTATTTCACCATTAAATAGAATGATAACCTGCCCTCTACCAAGGAAATGTATAAGGTAATGGTTTATTTCACAATCTCTTCATTATCCTGGGTTGTTTATATGTAATTATCTATTGGGACCTCTTTATAATCCACATCCATGATTCTTAAAAATGTATTTTAAATCATTATTAATATTTTACAGAATATGGGTTAAAGTAATTTATACCCTTGTTGACTTTTTATAAGAAGTTTATAAAATAAATATTTCTGTCGTTTTCCAAACAAGGTCCTTTTTATCATTTTCGACATAATTAAGGTAAGAATGTCTTTTTTAACTTATACGTCGGGTGCGGCTATTTCATTCCGTTATAAAATTGTCTAAGCTCCCATAAAAAGCTTATAAAAGTATTTTAAAAATAAATGTTTTCTTTTTATCATTATGTGACTTTTAAATGATTTCAGAAAAAGATATATTTCTCTCAAATAGTTTTGATTTCAACTCTGTCATCATCCTTTTATGTATGTTAAGGTTATTTGATGTTGATTTATTATTATATGAAACATACATATTGTATTGAAAGTTTTGTGATATGTTTGACAGTGGATGTGTTATCTTTATACCATTCATGGTTTATAGATAAGGTATTTACATTTTTTATGCTAGTTTTAGTACAAATGTTTATGTTATGTTTAAACCTGTTCATATGAGGAATGCATTGGACTTAGTAATTGACAGGTGGAGCACACTATAGAAATTCGATGCATTGGTAGGTCTCATAGTACAAACTAGTGTCTTGGAACAAGGCCTTAAAACATTTTATTTGTAGTCTTGGTAGAAGGCCTTGACTATGTGTTTATGATAGCCTGGCATTATGCATTCCTTCATTATGAAAGTGGTTATTGATATTGCATGTGATTAATCGACTAGTAGAATATCCATGTAAATAAGTAAATTGTATTATTTCATTTTATCATTGCCTTAATATGCTGAATTTAATGTTTAAAATACTTTTTTTTAGTTATACATTACCTTAAATGTTTATGCTTATTTATGAGTGTTTTTTCTATATTGTTATCCTTAATGGGCATTTGAGATCACCACTTACAATGATTTATTTTTCCCTGGATGTGAAGAATTATTTTATGAATGATTTGTAGGGATATTATAAGGGGATATGAGTGTGAAGGAAAAATGTTTTTATAGTTTTCACTTTATGATGTAACGTAAACTTTATGAATGTATCTAGTTATTCCAAAGCTACTAAACTAATAGGTCTTTCGAGACATGATCTTTTGTGATCATGCCAATGCTATATAATAATGCACCGACTCTGGGTATGTGGGGTTGGGGCGTTACAATTGGTATCAGTGGAAGTTTAGTATAAACCTTGGATTCTATATTTAGATAAGCTCTGATTAGAGAACATAGACCTAAGAATAAATTTGAGGATTACTATAGGAGAACTTCTTAGAATTTTGGTATTGTAGATATTTTGTGAGTTTTCCAAGCAATACATCCTTGTATGTATATGATCAGGTTGAGGCGGCTCTGGCACCGATATACCTAGGGGTAAAACCTGAAAACACCAATTTGAGCTAGACTCGAACGAGAACTGGTGCACGACAATGGGTCTTGCTGCACTCTTAGTTATGACACTCCTAGGGGATATGCTTAGGATAATTTTCATTTTCTTTACAAACCATTATGAAGGTTTTATGAGAATAAAAATCCTCAATGAAAACATTTTTATGATTGTGGATTATATCCATAAATAGTTCAATTTATGTTAAGTGTTTATCATGTATGGAATTATGTATTTTGATTCATAAATTGATCTAGTTTATGCCATTGTTTAAAAATGGTGCCTCGTGGAAGAAATGGATACCGTATCAATTCACACACTCCATGTAGGGATTTCACTCCTGCTAGAGATAATTATAGTTGAGCTGGTGATACAACTGGTGCTGATCAGCTAATCACCATTCTGGGACAACTCACTTAGGTTATGAATAATAACCTTACCCGTATGGAGAACCTTGATCCACAACGTGGAGGATCAATGTTAGATAACTTAATGAGAAAACAACCACCAACATTTATTGGGAGTACAATTCCATTGGTAGCTGGCAATGGATAAGTTCCCTAGAGAAAATATTTCAAGATTTGGGGATTATTGAAAGGGAAAAAGATATCATGGCAGTTTACCACATTACTAGAGATGTTGATCAATGGGGGTAATTGATTCAAAACACGATGGAAGATGATGAAGTATCAAATATGGAATGGAGGGAGTTCAAAGATCAGTTTTTAGAAAAATAATTTCCTCGTGACCATCGAGAAGATATGGAAAGGCAATTTATGAGTCTGAGACAAAAGGTGGATAAGAATGTTGCAAAGTATGAGGCTAAAATTAAAAGGCTATCAAGGTATGTGAGAGATTATATACGTAACCCAAGAAGTAATATTGAATGTTTCTTTGATGGGTTAAAACCATTTCTCTGTCGATCATTAGCCACATAATCCTTCCCGTTGTACAAAGACATTGTCTCATGTGCAATCAAGACAGAAAAGGAATTCTCTAAGTCTTATGACATTAAAGAAAAGAAAGAGAAGAAGAGATCTTCTGATCAATATGGGAATAGAAATAAAGTGAAGAAGGGAAAAGTTGATCATCCATCCTGTAGTAAACGTGGGAATAAACACCCTAGTACTTGCTTGAAAGGAATAGGAATCTATTACAAGTGTGGTGAAAAAGGCCACCGAGCTTGTGATTGCAAGGGATTGAAATAAGCTACCGATGTTCAAT